>CM043699.1:35998137-37310637 GCA_023935145.1 Bretschneidera sinensis
CACAATGTATAGAAAAAAAAAGATTAATTAAATGAAGTTATTGGTGAAAGAATTTGTATGCAAAGAACAATTACTATCTATAAAACCAAAAACTAAAGGCTGCCATATTTCACGAGCAAAACATTTTATATTTTATTCAATGATGAGTAAGCCAGCAATGTATCAGTTACAGTAGAGAAAGTATCGAAAATGTACAACACATCTATTCCTAGCAGTAACAGAATGATGAATAATCAATTTACCAGAAAAACTATATATAGATAGGGACAATGGCATGTATAGTCAAGCTATTTCCCATAATTATGGACAAATATTTCCAAACCCAGCATACTGACAAAACTCTGCACAACCTAGACAGTTTGCTGACTCTTCGAAAAAGAAAAAAAAATCAATTATTTCAATATTGTTATTTAATCTCAATAATTCCTAGCAGTGAGACTGAAACAGAACTCAATTAAACTCAATGAACACTATTCCAGAAAAGGACCTGCACACTAGGTTCAACTAACAGAAGCCTGATGCCATGTTTGCCGGTGAATGCATGGTGTGTTCATTTGTGTGTATGAGGGAGAGAGAGAGACTTAAAAGGCACAGGAACACAATAAGGATATCACGACAAAGACCAAATCACGGATGCACCCTAACAAGCAATATCATACCGGACAAAAAAAATTATGATGCATACATCATCAAAATGGGGATGCTATGACTAGGCAACATAAACGTGTAGAAAATAAGAAACCAAACTGATTCACCTTATATAAGAAACTGAAATTTATAAGGGAAAAAAAGATAAAAATATTAACTTCACCTTTTCAAATGAGACATTTTCTTTCAAAGCATTTAGCGTGGTCACCCCATAAGAAATCAAACCACCAACGCAGGTGGGATCAACCTCAGCCAATGCTCGTAATGTCAAAGCAGCCTCAATCCGTACCTGGTCATAATTTCTAATTTAGTTACTGCAAAAATTTATATCAATGAACAACAGAAGTTTAAAACATTGCTACCTCAAGTGCTGCAATTTAGTTTCAAGCATGAATTGGTTTTGATATCAAAGCTATGGGTACAAACTTGTAATTCGATAATTTATTAGAAAGTCAACCCCATGTCACAGTAACAATAAAAAAATTAAGCAAATGAAAAGTCATTGTGCGTTATTGATGTTTGAATTTCATGCACTGTACTAGGACCACCTCCAGGTGTTCTTTTTAATGGCTCATTACTAAAAAAAGAATGCACAAATTATTTCCCCTCCAAAACTTTTCTTAAAGCAATAAAAATATCTATGTTCTTCTCCCTGGTAGTTGGAACTTAAAACAAGAAATAAAATCATAAAAAAGAAATTGGGAAAAGTATTTAAGAAAAAAAGAGCATCCAGAAATATTATCTAGACGGGAAAATATTGCCCTATAGACATCATAAGCATTCAAGCTCCCACCCAGCTGGCACGCCAAAGTAGAGTGGCAATAATCCAGAGTCAATCCTTACCTTCACTTATTTTACATGACATGGTCACTCTTAGGGCTTGTTAGAGTATAAAGAAATAATTGGGCCATTTCCCAATAGCTTAAGATTTTGGGATAACTGGTAGATCAATTATTCTTAATATAGTATCAAAGCTCCAAATACCCCTTTCTTTAACCCAGTGATTTTTCCTTTGCCATTGGGCTTTATTATACTTGGGCTCATGTGCAAAACTTTAATCCTGTAGTTATCTTGCACGTGAGGGGTATGTTAATGTATAAAGAAATAATTGGGCCTTTTCCCATTAGCCTAAGCTTTTGGATAACTGGTAACTCAATTATTCTTAATAGGGATAATACCAACAAACTTGCTCGGTAACTCATGTATTTTACCATTTCAACAAGCGATGACCCTCATAAGCACCCGAACCCAAAAGGAATCTTTTGAATTGAAGGCCTCACACTGTCAATCTAGCTACATAGACTGCAAACATCTCAACAAATTCTACCTCCTCAATACTTCCACTACGCTTAAATTACTAACACTTGGACAAATACCCCTTTCTTTAACATTTAACCCAGTGATTTGCCCTTTGCCATTGGCCTTTCTTACACTTGGTTCATGTGCAAAACCTTTGATCTTTTAGTTGTCTTGCATGGGAGGGGCGTGTTGGTGTATAAAGAAATAATTGGGCCTTTTTCCCATTAACTTAAGCTTTTGGGATAATTGGTAACTCAATTATTCTTAATAGGGCTAATACAAGCAAACTTCTGCTCGGTAACTCAAGTATTTTACAATTTCAACAAGCGATGACCCTCATAAGCACCTGAACCCAAAAGGAATCTTTTGAATTGAAGACCTCGCACTATCAATCTAGCTACATAGACTGCAAACATCTCAACAAATTCTACCTCCTCAATACTTCCACTACACCTGAATTACTAACATTTGGACAAATACCCCTTCTTTAACATTTAACCCAGTGATTTGCCCTTTGCCATTGGGCTTTCTTACACTTGGGTTCATGTGCAAAACCTTTAATACTTTAGCCAGCTTGCACGTGAAGGGTGTGTTGGAGTATAAAGAAATAAATGAGTCTTTCCCATTGGCTTAAGCTTTTGGGATAATTGGTAACTCAATTATTCTTAATAGAGCTAATACCAGCAAACTTCTACACAAGAACTCAAGTATTTTATGATTTCATCAAGCGATAACCCTCATAAGCACCCAAATCCAAAAGGAATCTTTTGAATTGAAGGCCTCGCACTATCAATCTAGCTTCATACATTGCAAACATCTCAATAAATTCTACCTCCTCAATACGTCCACTACACCTGAATTACTAACACTTGGATCAAAACATCAAACAAAGGACTAAATTAGAAAATAAATCCATGCATGGAGAACCAAAAAGCGAAAGAGATAAAAGCCCTTTCTTTACTCCAAGAAGGCTATATATGGCATGATCAGCACTGGATAGCCTCGTGTTAGCTCAGACATTCTTCCTCTTGCTTAATGGCACTTTGGCCCAATTTGGCAGCCTTACCAAAAGGAAAACTGGCCATGAAATAGCTGGATTAAGCAGACACTGCCCGCAATCTCAAATAATAGCATTCCCTACATCTAGAAGTAAGATAATCCTATACTCCATTAATACTCTTTTCGCAACCCACTGACCCAAAGAAGCATGCGGGCCTGATACTCCGTAAAACTTCTAAACCATTATGAATCAGAAATAGACTCCCACTCCTCTTCTTTCCCTTACCGCCCACCCCACCCCCAGTTTTCTCTTAACAATTGAACACACATGCACCCATGCAGGATTAAACCCCTAAGCTTCCCTCCAACCCATCTTATTGAGGGGAGGAGATGCCACCATGCCAAAGCACACATTGACCAATTCTAAATAAAATGAACCTTCATATCTACATTAACAGTTCAAACTGAAGGCAAGAAGGCCTTAAGAAAGTGATGGATGAAAACCCCCCACTACACCAATAATCACCCTATGCATGTTTAAAGTCATGTATTTTTTGGATAAGGGAAAAAAATAATTAAAAGAACTGTTTAAAGTCATCTTTCCCTGCATTACTAATCAAAAAAAAAAAATCTCTCCTCTTTTCCTAATAGCAGATAAAAAAGAGAATATTTCATACAGATTTTAAGTCCATGATGATGATGCTAGCCAGCTTGCAGGAAGAAAATATGAAAAATTGTATACACAAGCAACCAAAGGATTCAAGATTCACCATAATAAAAACATGGAACTTACAAGTTGGGAAAAGTGAGATACAGCTGCAACAACTGTGTCATCAAAGACTTCCTTAAACTCATACGGAACCTGCACATTGACAAATCAACCACTACCTTAAGAAATTATTAAATGAAAAAATATCACTATTTTACATATTTATTGCACATAACATGTATAGATTCAAAATATATTATTTATCCCCACTGATAATATAAATAAGAATGACAAGTTAACAAGACAAAACAACGGTCAAGCCTAGCCTATGTACTAACATCAAAGCCAAATGGAGAATCTGCATCAGTATTTCTCTCCACTTCAACAAAGCATACCAATCATGTCTTCTTAACCTCTAAAGTACATGCTACCATAAAATTATGTTTCAAACAAGGTAGCTAGGATCTGCATTATGTACTGGATCATAATCAAACCATGGTTTCACCAGCCAAAAGCATTGACAGGACAGGAACATTCACAACCAATCAGCTTGTTCTCGGATCACTTCAAGAAGGAAAAAGAAATTAATCTTCTCTTGTCAGCGACTTATTTCCTCTTTCAAAATGTATCTGGAAGTTGTTTGATATTTTGGCCAGTCATCACTAGCCAAAAACACTATGTACAGGATCATAATGCTTCTGTACTGAATTATAATCAAACCATGTTTTCGCCAGCCAAAAGTATTGACAGGGTAGAACAATTCACATTCAATCAAATTGTTCTCAATCACTTCAAGAAGGAAAACGAAATTATATCTTCTCTTGGCAGTGACTTATTTTCCTCTTTGAAATGTATCTCCGAGTAGTTTGATTTTTTCCTCTTGATCATCATCATCATCAGAGGTTTCAGTGTAGCCTCTCTCCATAAGATCAAAATGTTGTTTCCCTGGCTACTAATTTCTTACATTTAATGGAATTTCTCTCCACCTGCTAAGGCCATTGGATATAAAGTCTAGATTATTATAACCCCTAATCTACGATATCCTCAAGCTCAGTGTAGATATAAAATTAGACAAGGCATGGGTACTTCCTCTAAAGATAATAGACAGGTCAGAAGTAAAAAGGACAAAGGTACACCACAGAACTACCATAACCACTTGAAGTAGTTAAAATACAATGCCTCTTCCAGTTTAAGGATATTAACTATAAAAACTAAGCAAATAAGCATCGAATCATTTGACACAGTGTGAGCGCAACACAAGAATGCTAAAATACTGATTTTCTCTGTGAAACCGTCCTATGTGAGGAAAAAAAGTTTTAGTATAAACTACAAAGTTTTCACCATGTGTACTATCTGCTGAAGACAGACCATCTACCCTCAATGTCACATTTCTCATCCCCACTCAATAAATATAACTTTCCAGTATTTTCCACTGTTTCTAAACAACAAAATGTCCAGCGAGACTAGAAAACTAAAGCTCAAAGATGCTTAGGCTTCAGATGCATCTTTGCAATTACACTTAACACTTACTTAAATCACATCAAGCATGGTGCTCAACAAAATATAAGCACACAGCTTTGGCAAAATGAATATGAACATACTATAACATATTTCGTAGAAACAGTATAATCATGCAAAATTACCCCAACAGTGGAGCATATAACACAAAAGAAAAATAAAAGTGCCTCACCTCTCCCAGTGTTTTCAAAGTATATGACAAGGTACGTAGAGCAGCAATTTTCATGGATGGACTAGCATCTGGAGACTGAAGCTGCAATTGTTCAAGAAAGTCTGCTTCATTACTTATGCCGTAGTAGCAGCTATCAGAAAATCAAAAACAATAACGGTAACTAGAGACCTAAGGTGAATCACTTAGCAAACCTGCTTTCCCAGAAAAACTGAAAAGCTCCTTTGAGTAGGTTCCATCATCTGATCGGTTACACCAACACGTAGGATGTAGAGAACACATGCCTTCGAAAAAAATCAAGACATATTAGTAAGCAGCTTGATTTTGTAGAATGCCACAGTGCACGCTCTGATTAAACAGTTTCAAAACTTCAAAATCGTTCAACCCTGTAATGCTTCAAGTTTTGATCAATTCTATTCCTATGTTAACAAAATAGAGACAGATAAAACAGCAACAACCATTTTCTTTTATAAGTAATAAAACAGCAAGAACCATTACTTATTAAAAAAAAAGCAAGCGTTAGTAACCACATTCTTTCAAATCCAGCAGATCTACTAACACTCCCCTATGATATTTCTCAAATTTAACAAAGCATTTCAAAACTGATCAACTTTGTAAAGCTTCATGTTGTGCTAAATTCTATTCCTATGTTACCAAAATATACACAAATAAAAGAGCAAGAATCATTAGTAACTGCATTCTTTCAAATACAGCATATCTACTAACAGTCCACTATGATATTTCTCAAATTTACTAAAACTTCAAGCATGAAATCAGATCCTCAGCATCAATTGCAATGGCAGCAGCCAGTCATGAGAATTCTCATGTGAGGATCTTAAACAAACTAACAAAGTAGTATTGATATTCTTTTTCTTGCATACGATTTAGCTGCAGAGCAAACCAGAATATATTTTATTCATATTAGTAATAATTAGTTTTTTTCAATACTGGATCAAAATATCCATTCAGCAGCAAAGTAATTTAGTATAGGCCATAAAACAGAAATAACTGAAAGTAACGTGCAACTAAGAAAACATAGAAGAAGTATAGCAGCCAAAAGACATTAAGATGCCACCCATAATCGAGTAGTCCACTCCTGTAGAGCTTTGACTGCTAAACTTGTTCCTACATGTTGTTCCACTGCCTGAATGTAGTGACCAGGACATCATCAAATTTGCATAGTAGCTTCCATAGTAAACCACCTATGAGCAGGCAGGACCCCAGTCTGTTGTGACAGCTTGATGTTGCTGTTGTTGCCCACCATTACATGGACAGACCATCCTTCCAGAAACTACTGCAAGTGACCTCAAGGTCCCACCGAAGTTCCTCCTCCTTGCTATTTGTAACTTGGTGGAACAGTTTGGTTGCATTCTCCCCCATTGGAACCCCAGTTTTTGATAACCACCTTTGAACAAACATCTCATATGTCTTCGTCTCCTTTGATGGTGTTACAGTTAGGAGTTGTAGTTTAACCTAACAATGTAGATGTCCCAGGGAAATTACAGCAACCATCATCTAAGCCAGGCTCTAACAATTCAGCTTTGACATCCCATTCTGCATCTATACAAGTTCATAGCTGAAGGGGAAGGGACAGTGGGAGATTTGGAGCACTCATCCTCCATAAGGCTCTCTTCAGATTTGGAACTCTCAAATTCGAAAGAAGTGTTGTACCCTGTATCCAAGTAAGATTCTTTTGTCGCAGCCACTCTATGCGATTGTGTTCACTAATTGGGGTGAAAGAAAGAGGAGTTGAAGAGGAAGGAGCCCCCCGAGAATGGGCCATCATGTGTGTTGAAATTAAGAATGAAAAAGAACTCACTGTATAATTGATTGAACGAAAAAAATACAATTGACCCAATATATAGACTTATGAATACTAAGTCTAATATGACTAGGACACAACAATTAGATAAGATAAATATGATCCACGCCTACTAAGACACTCGTAAAGAATCCTATTAGAATTCTCAACACTCTCCCTCAAGTTGAAACATATAGTAAATAAATCTGCTAACTAATCATTCGACTTCACATGTCTGATACTAATCACATTCTGTAGAAGCTTTTCTCGAACAATATGACAATCAACTTCAATATGTTTAGTTCTCTCATGAAACACTGGATTATTTGCAATATGAATAGCTACTTGATTGTCACACACCAAGCTCATTGAACTTGACTGGTTAACCCCAAGTTCCGCTAACAACTGCTTTAGCCAAACCATCTCACAAGTGGTATGCGTCATTGCTCTATATTCGGATACAACACTCTACCTAGCAACCATAATTACTTCTTACTTTTTCATTATACTAAATTACCTCCAACAAATACACAATATCCAGCAGTGAACCATGGAGAGTCGGCCCAATAACCTTCAATTTGAGCATGACCATGATTTTGATAAAGTAAACCACAACAAGGAGCACATATCTCAAAATTCGAACAACAGCATCCCAATGACTAGTTCGTGGAGCATCGAAAAATTGACTAACCACACTGGTTGCAAATGAAATATCAGGCCTAGTAATATTCAAATAATTCAATTTTTCAACCAAATGCTTATATTGTCCTGAATCAGATAATCAGTCACCTTGAACAACTGCAAGTTTTGTGTTAGGATCCGTAAGACCATCTACAGGCTAACACCCTAACATTCTAGTATAGTCAACATATCAAGAACATATTTACATTGGGATAAAGAAATAACATGACAAGACCTACCAACCTTGATACGCAAGAAATATCTTAATTGTCCTAAATCTTTTGTCGAAAATCTAGTACTCAAGAAATATCATCCACATACACAATCAACAATATCCTACCTGCCTCACTATGTTTATAAAAAACAGAATAAGCTACACCACATCTGTTGAGACCAAAATTAATCACTACTTCACTGAACCGACCAAACCATGCTTGAGGAGACTGTTTCAATCCATATATAGAGATTTTTTTAATCGACATACTAATCCAGACTCCCTCCTAAGCAACAAATCTGGGTGGTTGCTCCATGTATACTTCTTGTAAATCACCATTTAGAAACGCAATTTCACATCCAACTGGTGTAGGGGGCCAGTCAAAAGTAGCTACTAGAGAGATAAACATATGAACAGACGTAATCTTAGCCACTGGAGAGAATATCCTAGCATAGCCAATACCATGTACTTGTGTATACCTTGTACTTGTGTATACCTTTTGGCTACTAGACGAGCTTTTAATCCCATCAGGATGAACTTTTACATAATAGACCTCGAGCCGTTAGTGAAGAAGCAAGGAAGAAGAGGTCTCTAGGTGGGTCCATGTGCTGGCATCCTCATCCAATCCTTTTTGTATTAGTAGTCTAGTATTTGGTATCAAGTTGTATATTTTGAAGTTTATGTCTCATGAGACGTCATTTTGTAAAGTTAAAGGATTTTATTCTGGATCGAAGTTGTACTTACTTACTATGATATACATATATTATCCTACGGCCTGTGTTAGACTCTATTCGTATTATAACTGTCCAAGTGCTCAGTTCTAAAAAGTAAGGATGTCGTCTCGAGTAGAGCCCGCTTGGTATAGGTTATTACATGCTCCACGTGTCAATAGCCGTGCATGACTTTGCTTCCAGAAAATTTGACCTGGTTTGACCCTGAGCCGAGCTAAGCCATACAAACGTGAGAGCGCCATTGACTAAGTTGTTGGCCAGCCGTTGACCATTGACCAGCCAATTTTTCAGCCAAATTTCAGGTTTTATTTCTGATTTATCATAAATGAAAAACAGAAAAGGAAAACAAAACACAAATGAAAATTTGGTTGTTAGTGACCATCTATGTAGAGGAAATCACATGATGCGATCTTTCTCAATTCTCTTCGAGGTCGTTATATTTACAATGGATGTTTCCAGTTGGATATTCAGTGTTATCCAGGACCAATGCAGATGTGCCCTCTACATGTGATGCCTCATCTCAACTGGTGTACCTGATGTTAAATATGAATGAGAGGTCGTCAAAAGGATCATTAGATTTCAAATTTTATGCCTAAAGTTGCTGGAGGAGTTCAACAAGTTACAATTGAGCTTCAAGCACAAAAAGCCGAGCTTCAATTACAAAAATCTGAGCTTCAATCCATAAAGGTTGCTTTCAATCATGCATCTCCTTTACAAAGAGAACCAATGCACACCGTTGAGGAACAATCTGTAGAGTCAACATCCTTTACTTTTGAGGTATCAAATGATGAAGAAAGTACGTTGGCAGACTCAAAAATCGTTGTTTCTACAACATTAAAGGATGATATTGAAGTTTTAAGGGAGCAACATCAAAGTGAACCTATATAGCAAGTCTCAATCCAAGATGAGAACATTATAGTTATGTGTGCTAATCCATCTATTGTTTTTGTCATGCCTCCAAATTTTGAAGCTGAGAAGAACGAATTTGCACACTTCAAGTCTTTACTGTGATTTCTTGCATGGGAAATTTGTATGTTTGGCTTAGGCATTTGATTATGATTTATTAGGAATTTAATATTATTAGGGTTTCAGGGTTTCCTTATTTAAATTTTGTTGGGTGCCTATATAATCACCTCTTATTATGTAGGAATTAGTCAGTACATTGATAATAAAGTTTTGAGACTTTAGGTATCTTTTCTTTCTCTTTTCCTTTTATTTCATCTCCCCTGTTCTTCTATTTTTCTCCCCAACCGTCCTTATTCTTCTCCCCCACTTTCTTCTTTGGTTCTTCCCCCTATTTCCTTCTAACTCTTTTTCTCTCTCTCTCTCTCTCTCTATCTAACATGTCCTTCATCCATGATAAGTTAACTCCTCTAAACTTGAGGAATCAGAAAAATTGTTATCAACATCAGAAGAAAAAAGATTATCACAATCTTGTTCAGCATCATCACTATCAGATGAACGTGAAGAGACATGATGTTCCCAAACCTTTTTCATCAACGATTGTGCCTTGATGTGTGGTGGGCTGTTTGAGAATTCCTTCATGACATCCCCAAGAACTTCTAAAGGGGTTTTCTGACCTCCATGAGACACACAAGAGATGTTAGGAGGTAGATTCAGTCGGTGCTTAAGAAAATCAAGGCCAAGGCTTTATCAGTACAGTTTCACAGTGAGAAATCAGAACTTTGATAGGTAAAATTGATGAGAAACAAGGTGTTCTGCCTCTGATTTTGGCCGCCAGCAGTCAAGATGTGCTGGAATTGTGCTTCCATAGTTCCAGTGATGTACCATGAAGTAGCTAGGGTTTTTTAGAAACAGAATATTCTTGCTATTCCTTCAACTCATATTCCCCTAAAAGTGGATCCTGCTCTAATAGCCCTGAATAAATTGTGGCCTTATCTTATATTTGTAATGCTTAGTAAAACCACAGAAATTTGATCAAGAGTTATCACCAGTTGCTACAAGACAGAAGCAAGAGTGAATTTCGAAAAACAAAAAATGTGTTACGAGATGAAAGACACATCAGGCTCCTAGTCAATCAACCACACGAGAGGAACAGAAGGATAAACCACTAATCATTTCAGCTCTTCCTTAATATATTTTGTTTTATGTTTCACTTCTCTATCTGATCTCAGAGTCAAAAGATATCATATTTTCAACTAATTAAGAAGAACAGTAAACAGAAACAAATCTGTAAGCTGCAAATTTTTTAAATAAATACCAGTGCATGGGCATCAACAGAAGTATCTCCACGAAGCATGTCCATAACATGCAAAACGTAGTTTTGAAGCTCACTATCTGGATGCAAATACTTTAGACGGATGGCCTGCAAATGTTATTCAAAGACCAGAGTAAATGTTGATGAGAAAAATTCACTACTCCAATAAAAAATATAAATGTAATTAACTGCAACTCAGCCTAAAACTACATGCATTGACAACAAATTTAAGAATCTCAACAGCAATCACAAAAAAGGATACTGACACTCCACATCGTTATAAGCAGAAAACAATAAAAAAAAAAAAAAAGTAAGAACTGTCACACAACTTTATATAACAGGTAGCTAGTAAGCATATGCAATAGCATAAGAACAAATAATATTTCTAACCCTAAGCAACTCAACTGATAAAATAATATATTTTAATATCAAAGCAATTGGAATCAGCGCTTCAAAACCTCGTATATCTATTGTCTCATGTCAACACATGATCAACTGAAATCCCAAAGCTTCACAATTACAAGGACCAAAAGAGTTTTGGAATGTGGGGAACAGAGATCTCAAAGGAATGACTGGTAGCACCTACCTGTAAAAAGAATACCCAAGATAAGGCTAACCCATTTCTCATATCCTTTGACCGAGGTCCACTAGCTGCAGTTTGAGCAAATTGTGAGGAACAGTAAGAAGCCAAAAAGGATCTGTAACATTTTCCTAGATGAAACAACAGGAAAACACGTGTATTGTCGTTTCATGCGATACAGAAGCTCTCCCTCTCTTTTTTTTCCTTTTTGATAATTAATAAGTTTTATTGAAAGAGGAAGCCATCATATGAAAACTCTCACATTAATCGAAACTGAATACGGATAGAAGAAAAAATTGTATATTACACAACACATTATTTATAAAATATAAATTAAGTGAATTTAATAAAAAAAAATCCTTGTTCATTAACCATCCTCCTTTTTCACATGAAAATGCAAGCGTGCATGTAAACTTTTTCCTCCTTTCCAAAATCTTAGAGATCACTAGCTTATTAGCATATCCAATTCACAGTGTGCAAACACCTAGCACCAAGAGGCATCGCATCTAAAATTGTCCAAAATTATAATCTGAACTCTTGAATTCCCATTTAAGTACCATAAAGAAACAATATGAACCTCAAATTCCAGGTATGGAAGTCTCAGTGAACTATACAAGACTGTACCTTTTGTAAATGGCAAAGCTAAATGCTTCTGTAAACCACCTTTTAGTTTCTTAGCCGAAGGACCTTTTCCCCTTGGTTGAACCTAACAAGAACAAAAATTCATGTTTCCTGATTCATACCAAAAGTTAAATGAGAAAAACCAATTTGCCAAAATGACATATTCATACCTGTGCCTCAGGATTCATTCCAAGAGCAAGCAATGAGCCCAAAGCCTCAGCAAATGCATCCCGAACAGATGATACAGGATCCTCAAGGGCCTACTAAAAGCAGCAGTAATACGGATAAATATATATAACTATTAAATCAGCACCTCAAAGGTGAATTAATGAGTAAAAAACAAAAACAAGCAAACAACGATGAAGAAGAATTTCTGCCTTGACACAATAAGAGGCTAAATTATCAAGTTCTCCGGCTCCGAGACCTGGTCCTCCAATGTTGGCAAAAGCCTTCAGACAACGTGCAGCAGCGATTCTAACAACAAATGATTTGTCCCCAATGGCAAATCTTGTGATGAGACGATATGCTTCTGTATATGCAAAAGCAGCAGCAGTACCACCAGAGCCCTCCAAAGCATTCTGAAGCATAAGAAGAGCTTGTTGTCTCACAAATTCCTGAAAATATGAGATATAAGAGTTAAAGTTAAATCACGAGACTAAGATAAAATAGAAGCAAAAGTGATGAAATGCAAAGCTATTTTGTGGAAAATTGATTGACCGTGGTTTCAGTCTTCTTATCACAGTTCCAACCAACTTTGGTGAGGAGGTCTACTTTAGACTAAAAGGGAAGCTTTGTCCCAGGAGAATTTCCTTGGAAAATAGTACTACAGTATCCTTTGTACTTCTTAATTTTTCATGTTCTTGTTGCCACAGGTTGTTTCTTTTCTTTTATTTATTCATTTCTTTTAAATAAACAAGATGTGTAACTGGAAAGACTAGGGGTAGAAAATAAGAAATAGGATGTGTTCCGTATTAGGGTTAGAAGTGTTAAAGGTATTTATGTATTTTTTTATTATTACGTTCTCTATATATTATATGAGTACAAACCTTAGACTTAGTAGGTTATTCACTCTTATAAACATCAACATGGTATCAAAACCCATGGTTTGGGACCCCGCTAATAGTCTTAGGTCAACCAAAGAAAAAAAAACAAAATATATATAGCTAGGTTAAGATTCTTCTATTTTTCAGCGAATTTTCCAGCGTTCTTTAGGTGTTTTCCTTCTATGGCAACTTCTGTCTAGCAAGTTTTGTTTTCTTCCTTTCTCGCAAGATCACGACATCCCGCCACCGGCCATGAGTCCCAACACGATCCAATCCGGTCTCCGACATGTTATGTCAATGTCTGGAGATTAGGTCCGTCGCGCACCATCATCACTTGGCTCCTCAATGATCAGAGACCACCACCATGTTCGCACCACTCCGGCGACCAAAATCCTGCCATCCGTTCTGGCCACTCCGTCAATCTGCCACGACCCGTTTACAAAGATCGCGACCCGTTTTGACCCTGTTCCTTTGATGTTGGTGAAGAAGGGAAAAAAAAAAGAAAAGAAAAAAAAAAGCGATAGCAATGGAAGAAGGAAAAAAAAAAGAAGGAAAAAGTAAAAGTAGTGTAACTAATGATGATGCCGGAGTAGTAGAAGAATTAAAAAATATAGGTGTAGTGATGTTACGTGAAGAAGAAAAGAAAGTTTTTGGGTTTTGTTTGTGGGGATCCAAGTCAGATTTGCACGTGTTTGTTTAAGACGGCCCAATCTAACTCGTTTCGTAGATTCAACCCATGTGAAGCAACTCGTTCCAATCCATCTTGTTGTCTTATTGACCCCTAATTTGATGGCCTTGTCTGTCCAGTGTCCCTGAACCTTGTTCATGGATCGTGTTGATCCATTGTTGTTAGGTGGTGCCGACATGGTGACCTAACTACCATTAAATTCTGTTTATATTGAAACGATACATTAAAATCAAAAAGAAGAAAATAGTGTAACTTGACTCCTTTTTTTATTTCATTTCTCCCCACATCTGGATAGAAAGAATTATGTGAGCCCCATAGGAAAGAATTCCCTCCCATTTTATTTTCTTTGCTACAATTCCCTCCAATAAATAATGGAATTGCCCTTTTGCTCCTACCATTTGTCTCAATCCCTTTTGTTTGGTTTCATATTTCCCCTCATCCAAGCATAGCGTAAATGGCAAAGAGGAATCCCCGTCCCAAAAGAGTAAAAGCAAAGGGAAAAAAGCAAAATGCAATTCCACGTAATCAAATTTAATCACATTGGTAAACGCAGTCATAACAATTTGTGCAAAATATATGGGGTCTATACCAGGTTAGACTCAAGACATCAACACGAAAGAGACATATGCTAACAACTGAATGAACAACAATCTAAATAATGAATATATCTAAACTCTTTTGCAAACAATACCTAAAGAGAGGATCAACCCAATTACAACTTGATAATGCGGTTACCTTTAAAAATCTTAGAATCAATCTCCAACCATATCAAGTATAAACACACTAGAACTAAACACTCAATCTTTTTAAGCCTTTGAAGACCTCAAAAAGAAATCTTCATTATAGAAAGGATTGCCACTAGAGCAACCTTACCATCACCAATAAAAGAAAACCATCAATGCCATAGAGAGTAGCAAACCAAGCAGTGAATGAAAAAGTAATTGATGATTCAGTTCTATTATATCAACTGCATGAGGGAACTTTATAAGGCTTTCTAGCGACAGTTTCAGTGCTTTAACCCATAAATGCCACAAATCACTCCCAAAGCTTTTAAAGTTTTCAGAGTAGATTTAGCCCTCCCTAATCAATTCAGACAGATGAAAGGTAAAAGACCTGTTTTACTTGAAGAGGCAAAAAGATTTTGAAGCACTTAAGTTGACACTTTCCCAATGCAACCCTAAATAAATATAACTAGCCAAAATTTCTTTTTTATAACAAATTACAAAATTGCATGTTAAGTTAAAATACCTCGTGAAATTTCATCAGTTTTGTTGCAATATTCGTCGTTTCGGGCAAACCCGAAGTAATTCTTCTCCCAAAATAGCGATATAATTCTCCCAAGCATTGTGCAGCACCTACAGGTATTATATTCTTTTTTTGATAAGTTACAGATATTGTATTCAAATACTCAAATACATGACAAACAATGAAAGAGAAACACTTGTTAAGTAATGGAATAAGAAACACTTGTGAAGTAATGGAATAACAAAATATAATGTAATGTAAATGATTTAATAATAAAATTCTGCCACTTAACTGGAGAAAACAGTGACATAAGTATATTGAATAAGGACCCTATTTTATTGTAATGTAAGCAATACTGAAATGCTGCATAACATTTAGATGCTAACTTACATACTAATCCTACACAAACAATCTTAGAAAGGATATGACTAATGCCATCTGGCACCTTTTAGATTGACACCCCTAACACCACCTGACAGAATTCAATGAGAAACCTCTCACATCCAAGGCCTCAAGGAACAGTGCATAGGTTCCCATCTCTGACTCTCACCTTCCTAGATATAACTTTTCAGGTGAGCTAATTTCTTTAAATCTTAATGAGTACAAATTCAGTGCTTTTCCCAATCCATCTGTTCTCACTTTTTCAATGAAAGATCGTCTGTTAGTCCTTCAACTCCTCAATAGATTACGGCTTTGATCCTTCAGCCAAGGGTACACTTCTCAAAATCAATGTCGCAAACCCAAAACATGTCAATCCCTGAAAGTTGATTGTGAATGTCAAAAGTCCTTTGTAAATAAAATCGGTTCAGATTAAAGCCAATATATGCTCCAAAAGATAATACCTTCTAGAACTAAATTCTCAAATTTGTAAACTATGATACGAACAACCATAAAATAATAAACCACCTTTCTACTATGGTGATGTTTGCTTGGTTCTAAAAGTATCGGCTTAATTGCATATAAACCCTCAAGTCTGGCGGCAAGTTGCATTTAGGCTATGTTTGTTTCAGCTTATTCCCAATTAATTTCCACTTATCCCTGATTAAGTTGTGTTGCTTATTCCAAAATCAAACACATCCATATCTTATTTTTAACTTCAGCACTATGTACCCAAACACTAAACTGCTTAAAGCGCCTCAATTAAAGCACCTGCTTATCATCTAAGACGTAAGCGGTTGAACATCAACAATCCCAAACAAAGGCTTAATACCCTAAACTATTGCTTGTGTCAATTAAGACCCTGGAGTTACAAAATCATTGCAATTAATGAAATCTGATAACTATCCGTTTAGTCAGGCAGTGACTGATCTGGACACCAATTTTAGTTTCACATCAGATAAGAAAACAAGAAAAATAAAATAAAATAAAAACTAACCATAAAATAAACAAAATAAAATAAAATCCCCCCTCTTTCTCCACCACAAAAGATCGATCAATACATAAAATCAAGAGCAATAAGAACAAATATGTAAATAAACCTTAAAACAATAACCACCATTATCACAGTTCCAGGCATTGTATAATTCATCCTATACTAAAGGATTTCACCCTATCTACAAATATTTATCCAATATACCTTTGCCAAATCTTGAAGACAATCATCCTCCTTAGCTCAATAAAATATGTTTGCAGCAATAAAAGAATGGGTCACAATCAAAAATAAAAAAGATTTAATGGTTTTTTTTAAATGGAGAGGAGCTTATAGAGTTTGTTGAATTTGTCTTGTAAATAATTTTTTTTTAGGCTGGAAGCAGATTTGTGCCTTATTTATATACATTTTTACTTATCTGGGAAAAAAAGGCATGTGACCAATTTCTATCAACTCTTCTCAATTTTGCTTCTCCTGCCTCTGACCTACCTAAACAACCATATATCGAGTTCCATCAGTATTTCTTGATGAACAACTAATTTTCTCAAAGGAAATGGCAAGTAGTAGTGTTCAACATTCTTCCCCAAATGATACTGGAAAAATATTCTTACCATGCCTATCATGCCTGGGCAAACAAATTGCAAATCAGAATACCAAAGTTTCATCTCTACAAGAATATCGTTTTGATTCATTTTCAGTTGTGTAAATTACAAAAATGATACTGGAAAAAGAATGATTTTGTGGGCCAGTCATACTAAACTAGCCTCAGTCAGCTTGAACAGATTGCTTTATTTTTAAAAGACCTAAATTTCCCAATGTTTCCATTCTTTTTTTTCAGTATCAAAGCAATTAAAAATACTCAGTTCAAAGGAGGGAGGATCCAAATCAAGCTCAAAATTATAGGTATAGGTAAAACTTTGACCAGAACGCAATCAATTCTCTGGACTGAGGTTATAAACATGATCTAATAACATTTTTTTTAGAAAAATAAAGATAAATGTAAAATAATCCAACAAACTTTTCATATTAACGACTAACCAGCAACTCTCTGAGGTTCACTCCGTTTCCCATCAGAAAGAAACCCTTGAAGACTACTGACTCTCGAGTATATTGAAATGCTATCTCCCTTTGATATTATCCTCACCATTGCTACCGAGGCCAAATGACGTACAGGTCGCCGAGCACCAAGAGTTATTAGATAATACAACGCATCCTCACATTTTCTTTGCCACAATAAAATAGAATCCTGAAATTTATAATTTCCAAATCAAATGTCAACAATTTACCCTTGACACAAATATATAGCCTCCACTACAAGAGCATGAAGTGCCAAAATGAGGGAAAAAGATTTCGTATCCAAAGAGAGAATATTTCAAGAATTTAATTAATTCCAAAACTAATCTCAAAAATGCCATTTGTAAAGGAATTGAGCTTTATTTGTAGCTAAATTTCAGGACTTGAACTTCTCTCTTTCATCTCGTCAAGAGATGTGTAAATTAAAAAAAAATATACATGACGCTTATAATATTAAAACAACTTCAAATAAGAAGTAAAATGTGTCCAGCATATAAAATCGAATTCAGAACCAAATACATTCAGTCCCAGTTCAAGCACCATAACATATCCTCCGCTAAAACAAGCACATTATCAATATACAATCACGAATTAAAACACTGCATGCCAAACTCAACTTTCAGAGCATAAATGCAGTGCAGTGCATCATATTACAACAACAAAGAACTTCTAATAAAGTCAACCAAACAACCAACTACAAACAATGTCCTCACTAAACTCAAGATTCAATCACGGAGCACTAGAACATACCTCACCAGAAACTTTTTTTTTATAAGTCATAGTTCACCAGAAACAAGCTAATTATCGCGATACGTATACACGATATATAAACAAATTCAAACACCAAACTGAAGTCTCAAGAGCATCACAGATCAAACACGGCAACAATTAAAACATTAAAACAAACTAATAACTAATCAATCAGTTCCTATTAAGCTAAAAGAAAAACCGTAATGTCTTAACCAATTCAAGAAAGTAGAAATTAAATTTTGAGTGGAAAAGAAAAGAATCGTAAAGAGAAGTGAAGATCTAGAGGAGGTGAGTGAGTGGGGACCTTGGGCTCCTCGTCGATTGCGGAGATGAGATCGGAGAGGAGGTCGAAACTGAGAAGAGGATCAGGGGATTGCTGCGATGCAGATGCCACTATGGACTCCAGTTGCGCCACCAACACACCGAATCGCGACAGAGGCACGTTCTCTCTCACGTAGTTCCTCATCATTCAAATACGAGAACAAGATACAGAGAGAGAAGAAGAAGAAGATTGCCGAGAAATGAAGATATGGAAACTAATCCAGAGTTGAGAGATTTGGAGAGTGCAAGACCCAAAAAAAAAAAAGTACATAAACTATCGACCCGTTGGATCTTGCTTTGTAGCATATCCTTCTGGTTTTGGATCCGTTGGAATTCTTGAAAGAACGCAATTTCTTTCGGTTTTGTAATAAAAATCAAATCCCACCGAAAAAGTATAGCAATAAAACTCAAATTAATAAAAACGCAAATCTATACCGTAAATGAATTCATAACTCATTTACTTTATACCTTCAAAATACATCATAAATTTTTATTTAAATATAAAAATTAATAATTTAAATTTTTTATTTTTTATTTTTTTATTTTTTATTCATGTTGATTTTCTTTATTTTTTTATCTTTTTTATATTTTTAATTGTTTTTTTCTAATCAGATTGTTCTTCTCTTGAAATTTCTTTGCATGTTCAATGTTCTAATGGACTTGAAATTTCTTTGCATGTTCAATGTTCTAACGGAGAATATTTAAATATGTGACCATTATACCTGACATGCATATAAGTAAGAGCAAATCAACACTCGCGTAACGCTAATATAAATAGAATGACATGTCTTTATTGAAATTAGTCTATTAAAAAACTTGACCTTTACCTTTAATGATCAAAAGAATTTATATTTAGTTTTTATTATCTAGTGAAGATAGATGTTTACCAATTAAAAAAATAATTTAGAAGCATCTGTGTTAATACTCTCGTATGAAAGTGTTAAAGGTTCAAGGCACACACACTCTAAAACCAAAATCTTATGAGAAGAATCGAAGATCAATATCTAGATAAGTTTATTGTACTCTCTCTAAGATTTTGGCTCTAGTGTGACTTAAAATTTGTTTTCATAAAATGATTTACTTAAAACCAAATCATACATTTCAACTTGATTAAAATTTTAAAGTGAAAATTTTATTTTATAAGGGTACAACAGTCGACTAGCAGCTCAATAGAATTAGGTCTCCGTTTAAATTAAAGTGACAGTCGATTATGAGTTGGCAGTTGACTAACAAAAGGGACATAAACTTTTTACACCAAAGTGATAATCAATTGTGAGCTCGAAAAACAGCTTCCCAAAACCAAAATTCAAATGGACAGTCAACTATCTGAAGGAGGCAGTTGACTATCTTAACGAAAATAACTGTTAGTTTTCAAAAATTAAGGTACATGTCAATGCATTTAATGCACCAAACGGTTATTTAGCTAGTAAGAGTTAAAACTATAAATACCTATCCTTAATGAGCTTCAACAACTATCTTGAACATCTTTGAGCTCATTAATTGCTTTATTTAAGTTTTTAAATATGAAATTGAGTCATTCTTATGCTAAGAACCTTTGAGAGAGAAATTTAAGTTGTAATATTTCATTAAAGATCTTCCTTATTGTACCAAAAACAATCATTTCATTATCTTGTTTGGAAAAGTGGTCGCGTAACTCTTAGTACGGATTTAATGAATGTTTAAGTGTTAAATACTTGTGAAGATATTTCTTGTGAGAAAAAAATTTCTTATAAGGGTTTGGGCAATACCTTGAAGTTGTTTGAATATAATATTTGCTTGGATTAGTGAAGTCACTCTCAAGAAAAACTCTAGGAGAGTTGACTAGGCACAAAAAGTGACTAAACCACTATAAATCTGTTTGTAAACTTTTCTCCTTTACACTTTTTAGTTTCCAGCAAGTTTATTGATTGTTATTTATGATTTATTTTCTTTAAATTTGATAGTTTGCATAATAAGTGTTTAAATTTTTAATTAATCGAAGAAAAAAATTAAACTCAATCATCCCTCTTGGATTGCCTTAATCAACAAATATGATTATTTCAATTATGGAAGTTATCTTGTTGGTAGAACATTAAAAATTAAAATTATTTTTACCGACTACAAAATGGGAAAGAGCTAGGATATAAGATTGTGGTGCAAGATAAAGAGAGAGAGATGGAGTGGGAGTGTGAGATCATCTATTTTCAAAAGTATTTAAGTCGAAAGTGTTTCTAGAACGTCTATATATTTAAAATTTAAAATTATAAAAAATAAATATATAATTTTTTAAAATTATAATATATATATATATATATATGATTACAAACATAGATATAGTTTTATATTATGGTGAATATTGAAATTATGTTGTCGCAATTATTAATGTAATATATAATGATGAAGTACGAAAGTAAAAGAAGTGTTATGGTCAGCATAGTGGTTCAGTGTTACCCCCTTAATGTCGCAGAACCGCAAATAGCAACATGCGGTAGGACCTTGCACCCATGTTAGCCATGGACATGAGGACGAAGAATTTGACCCCTGTGACATTAAGGCATCCAAGTGAACCCAAGAGTTAATGGTAAATAAGCATTAAAGCTTCATTACCAACCTTTCGTTGTCTTATTTTAAGACAAAATGTAATAAATAAATTTAGGACTACGATCTTCTTGTTGGAAATCACCTGATCCAATCTTTGAGATCAATCTCAACTCTTAGATCTCAAGAATCAAAGACTTATGGCTCTCTAAGAGTCTAAGTGAACTTGTGCATTTTAACCATGCTCCACACACCATCTTAAAAGGTTGGAAAAACATTCATCATTGTGCCTGGCGCCGCGGCCCAGAACAGGGCTGGCCGCGGCACACACAAGGCTGAAACCACCTCTTTGCTGGGTGCCACGGCGCCTAATGTTGGGCAGCGGTGCGGCCTGGAGAGGAGGACTTCTGGAGTTGCTACAGGCCACGACACACAAGGCTGGGCCGCGGTGCACACCTCCAAACCTGATGCTGAAAATCTCCTGTTTAATCCTTGGACAAATCCCAACAATCTCTACCTTTGTCTAAGCGATTAAACCCGAACCCATTGTGTAGAGAACTCAGTATCCAAACTCAACTTGAGTCACTATATCAACTGACTCCAATCCTAAGAAGTCCAAGGCAATGATTGAACTTACTTAGAGGTAGAAATTTAGTGCCTAAATCTACAAGATTTTCTTCCGTGGCTACCTTGTCCACATGAATGCATCCTTTCGTAAAATTTTCCCGAATGAAATGATACCGAACATCCATATGCTTTGTCCTCTCATGGAACACTGGATTCCTACACAAGTGTAATGCACTTTGGATATCTGAATACACCACCACCTGCTCTTTCAGGACCTTCAACTCTTTCAACAACCCTTTGCACCACATAGCCTCCTTTATGGCTTTCGTAGCCACTATGTACTCAGCTTCGATTGTTGAGAGTGCTACCACCAGCTGCAACTAAGCCTTCTAACTTATACAACATCCGTTTAAGTTGAAGAAGTAGGAGCTAATCGATCTTCTTTTATCCCGGTTTACTCCATAGTCCGAATCAGCATAACTTTCAAGACAGATGGGCTTACCCCTCTTCTCATAAACCAGCCACACATCTGGGCTTCCCTTCAAGTACCTCAGCAACCATTTCATCCCTAGCCAATGCTCTTTTCCGGTATTACTCATAAATTTGCTGAGAACACTTATTGCATGAGCAATGTTGGGTCTAGTGCTTACCATAGTGAATATAACTTATCCAACCGCACTAAAGTAAGGGACTTTCTCCATTTCTTTCTTCTTCGCTTTCGATCTTGGACATTGATCACTAGAGAACTTGAAATGACCAACAAACGGACTGGTTTGCTATCTTCCATAGAAAACTTAGATATCATCTTTTCTATATAGGAAGATTGAGAAACCTTCAATCTGGTTCCCTCCCTTTCTCGGATTATGCTCATCTCAAGGATCTTCTGTGCATGGCTAAGATCCTTCATCTCAAACTCCGAACTAAGTTGATATTTCAACTTTTCTATCCTCTCCCTGCTGTTTCCAACCAACAGCATATCATCGACATAGATGAGGATGATCACCATTTCCTCCACCTTGTGCCCCTTGTAGTACAAGCACAAATCATAGTAGCTCTTCATGAAACCCAAGCTAGTTACAAAGGAATCAAACCTCTTATTCCATTGCCGAGGTGATTGCTTCAGGCCATAGAGAGATTTTTTTAATTGTCACATCAAATCTCCATGCCTTCCTTCTCATAGCTTTCGGGTTGCCACATGTAGATGGTCTCATCAAGCTCTCCATGTAAGAACGCTGTCTTCACATCCATTTGTTCTATCTCCCAATTAAATTGGACCACCATTGCTAACACTATCCTTATCGTCTTGTATTTCACAACTAGTGAGAATATTTCGATGAAATCTATGCCTTCTCTTTGTGTGAACCCCTTCACCACCAGCCTAGCTTTATACCAGACTTCATCCCCTGGAGTGTTTCCTTCCTTGATCTTGTAAACCCATTTACAATCCACAACTCTCTGTTTTTCTGGTTTAGGCACCAATTCCCAAGAGTTATTCTTCCTCAAAAAATCCATTTCTTCCTCTATAGCTAGGTGCCACTTTGATGAATCCTTACATTCCATGGCATCTATGTAAGTTTTTGGTTCAACCCTTCCTTCTGAATAAGGAGCTGCTACATTAGCATCCACAAAATCATATCTCAAAGGTGGTCTGACCACCCTCTTTTCCCGGTCCCTTGTGAGCTAATAGTCATTCTGACTTGCTGCATCATCCCTTTCTAGTTCAGCCTCCTCATGAGTGTCCTGAGCTTGGCCTTCATTAATGGGCTCTACCTGGTCCGAACCCTCTTGCCTTCCTTCCTCTACCTAAACTGAATTTTCCTTGATGCTATACTCCATAAATACCAAACTGGTTTGCTCACTATCCCCTGCAGGGCTAGTTTTCTCCAAATAGGGAAATAACAATTTATTAAAAATGACATCCTATTTATTATGAGTTTAATTCCTTTTAGCTCTAAGGACCACAACCTATACCCCTCAACCCCATCACCATACCCTAGAAACACATATTTTCTAGACCTTGGGCTAAGTTTATCATCCTTTTGATGTACAAATGCAGCACATCCAAAAGTTCTAAGGTTGTTTAACTTAGAGGGTTTCCCACTCCACATCTTTTCGGGAGTTTTGAGCTTTAAAGCTCTAGAGTGTGATTTATTAGCCAAATACGCAACAGTAGACACCGCTTCCCCCCAAAAACATTTGGGTAAACCAGACCCAATTAACATGCACCTAACCTTTTCCATAAGGGTCCTATTCATCCCCTCAGCAACTCTATTTGCTGAGGGCTTTTCACAACCCTTCTATGTCTTAGAATCCCATTTAACTCACAGAATTTATCAAAATCCTTATTGAAAAATTCTAAGCCATTATTGGTTCGTAAAACCTTAACTACCCTACCTATTTGAGTCTCCAGCAACTTTTTCCACACCACAAATTTATTCAAAGCATCTGTTTTATTTTTAAGAAAATAAACTCAAACCTTTCTTGAATAATCATCAATTAAAGAAAGAAAGTAAAGCTTACCTCCCTGTGTTGGTGTTCTTGCTGGTCCCCAAAGGTCCGCATGAATGTAATCAAAAATGCCCTTAGACTTGTGCATTCTTGTGTTGAAGCTAACCCGGCGTTGCTTCCCAAGAACGTAACACTCGCAGAAATTGAGTTTCTCTACTTTGTCACCATTAAGTAGACCGTTCTTGCTGAGAACTTGCATGCCCTTTTCGCTCATGTGTCCCAAGCGATTGTGCCAAAGGGCTGCCATATCCATCTCAGCCACCAAGTTTGCTGCTTGATCCTTGATTTCTGTCTCTCCAATCATCTCATAGAGACCATTTTTTGTTGCTGCTTTGATCACTATCAAAAATCCCTTGGTTACCTTGATCTTTCTTCCCTCTGCCTTATATGTGTACCTCATGGAATTTAGATGCCCCAATGAGATCAAATTTCTTCTCAAATTCGGAAGATACCTCACATTCCGCAGCAGCCTTGTGACTCCATCAAACATCCTCAATTGGATGTCTTCTATCCCCCTCACTTGGCAAGAAGTATCATTTCCCAAGAAAACCTTTCTATCATTGGTTTCCTTGAAATTCTTGAACCACTCCCTGTGAAGGCACATGTGATAAGTGTACCTGAAATCCAGGATCCATTTCTCGTTGCTTTGCCTCCTGCTCACATTTGAGCACACAACAAGAACATCATATTGTTGTTCTCCCTTGGCATTTGAAGCCTCTCCATTGTTGGTATGGCTTATTCTTCTCTCATACCTCATCATCTTCTTACAATCTTTCTTGAAATGACCCTCCTTGTTACAGTAGAAGCATTGCCTTCCTCCAAACTTCGGTTTGGAATGCGATCTCCCATGGCTCTGCTCTCTACCATTTGATTTCTTCCAGTAGTTGCCATGGATGCTACTGCCATACCGAGTTGCTGGCCTTCCTCTAACAAAAAACCCTTCTCCATTTGATGCTTCCCTTATCTTAGCTTTGAAATCATGAGCCCTTATAGCATGAATCACAATTTCCTTAGTTAGTGTATCTCTTCCATATTCAATCGCATTAATCAAACTTTCAAAATAATCAGGAAGAGAATTCAATAACATAACAACCAATTGTTCATCCGAGAATGTTATACTACAACTAGCCAAATCTTGAACTAGTTTATTAAACACATCAAGATTATCTTGCAACTCTTTATTAGGATCCATTTTAAAAGCAAAGATTCGTTTAAGAAGATATATCTTATTAGGGAGAGTCTTGATAAGAAATAGCTCATCTAGTTTCTTCTAAATGACAACTAGATCTTCCGAGTCTTCGCACTCCCTTGTGACACTATCCGACATGTGCAGAAAGATGGTGCTATACGTTATATTCTTTATCTCAATCCACTGGACCTCCGTGATACTTGCTGGAAAAGCGTCATCTTCTCCAATCACCAAGTCCACCCTTTGTTGCATAAGAACCGCCTTGATCTTCCGCTACCAAAGGGTAAAATCTGTCTTTCCATCAAACTTCTCAACAATGAAGTTTGAACCCATCTTGTGAAGAAAATCCCAGATTTATGCAGCACCCATAATTGTTTTCTAACTTCTTCTAAATCTCAAGAACATGATCAAAGATTGATCTCAATACTGTTCTTGAATCACCCACAAGAACACGATCAGATCTTGATCTCTACTCCGTTCTTGAATCACCCAAGAAGTTGACCTTTGATTCTTGGAGTCTTACTCCGATACCTTCTGTTCTAGCTCTGATACCCGCTCGCCAAAGCTCTGATACCACTATTGGAAATCACCTCATCCAATCTTTGAGATTCCAACACTTCTCCATTTAAAAATTGAAATGGAGGTCAAGTTCATGGAGAGATTAAATACCACATTGAGAAATTCTAATTTGAATGTTCTCCATTTAATGATGTGGCATTCAATCTCACCATAAACTTTACCCCATTTCAATTTTCAAATGGAGGGAATCATGATCTATAAATTTAACATTTTTCCACACATCATTTCTACGGTTCTCATAATTTACTTAATTGCCCTTCAATATAAACTTCTCAAGTTAGCAATTTGTTTAATCCTAAGACTTAAACTTCTTTGTATATATAACATCTTAAGTCATATATAAGATTTTCCGAAGAATTTGTTTTATTCCTCTCCAAACTTTTCTCTTTTTACTTTCCCCTTTTTATGTTTTAGAGTTTCCAATTTACTATTCATGAGGAAATAAGGTATGATAAAATTAGTCATAATTACATATTTTTTGTCCCACCTCCACCCATGCGATAGAATCTATCTCACTCATGTGGGACCAAATTTTTTTTTTACCTTTGTTACCCTTGAATAATAGTAATTATTACAATAATAGTAATAATTATTATAATACTATTAAAAATATTTTTTTATAATAATAAAAAATAATAATTACTATTATTATAATTACACATTTTTTGTCCCACCTCCACCCATGCAATAGAATCTATCTCACTTATGTGGGCCCAATTTTTTTTACCTTTGTTACCCTTGAATAATAGTAATTATTACAATAATAGTAATAATTATTATAATACTATTAAAAATATTTTTTATAGTAATAAAAAATAATAATTACTATTATTATAATAATAAATCTAATAACTATAATAAATCTAATAACTATAATAATGATAATAACAATATTAATTATTATCATAATTATAATAATACACATTAAAATTATTTTATAATTATATATACTAAAATAATTATAATAATTATTAGTTATCGTTATAATTATGATAATAATAATAATACTCATATTATCGTAATTATAATAATACACATATTAATATTATTTTTATAATTATAATATTATTAAAATAATTATAAGAGTCAATTACATTAACCTACCCGAGGTTAGTCCATGATTACACTCACCTCACTTAGTTTCTAAAATATACATTTACCCACCTGTCGTTAGCTTTCTAGTATCATTCTGTTAGTTAATTATTCAAAATTCAGTTAAACTTTGTGTCAACTCATCAAAACTTATTAGAAAATCGACTTTAACCTTAATAATTTCAAAATCCAATAAAAGTTTGGATGCTACTAAGGTAAAATGTTTTATTGGATTTTGAAATTATTAAGGGTAAAATCAGGTTTCCAATAAGTTTTGATGAGTTGGCACAATGTTTGACTGAATTTTGAACAGTTGACTAACAAAAGGTTACCGGAAGACTAACGACAGATGGGTAAATATATATTTTAGAAACTAGGTGAGGTAAGTGTACTCATTGACTAACCTTAAATAGGTTAATGTAATTTACCCCAATTATAATTATAATAATATCACAATTATAATAACTATTATTTATCATTATAATTATTATAATTATGATAATAATGATAACTATTATTCATTAATATTATAATAGGAATTTTAATAATACAAAATAAAATTATTATTATTATTATAATGATAGTAAATGTAATAATACTTTTAATGATGATAATAGTGAAATAGTAATATTTATATGATAATAATAATAATAATTAATATATTGATAATAATGATAATTATTATTACTGTCATAATTGTAATAATCTTATAATTAAAATAATGATAATAATTGTTATTATAATTACTATGATAAAAAAAATAATTATTATAATAGTAATTATAATAATGAAAATATAATAATAGATATTATAATAATAATTAAATTTTAGGGTTTATGAAGAACTTAGATATTGCTAAGGATGATGAATAGTACTAGAGCATTTTGGTGATTAAACTTTTTATCTCACTTTAATCTCCATCCAGCAATCTTAGATTCTCATTAACCAAATATAGAATTAATGTATAACCTATTTAATCCCTTTTTATATTAACTCATGTTAATTCTAATTCTATTATACTATAATCTTGTTCGTGAACCAAACAGATCTTTGGGGTCCAAGAAAACACACCGTTAGGGTCCAAGAAAGAATAAGTTGACTCCAGTTGATAACTTCACACTCAACCTCCCTCTAACCCAAGTTACAAGCCACCATCAAACCTGCCTTTAGGCCTTCAAGCTTAGCCGTTGTATTAGCACAGGTCCCTAGACCCACCATGAACCCTTTTTATACTTTTGGACCATATTTTGGATTGGTTAAAGATCTCTCCTTCAACATGGACCACTCCTGACTTGACTAGCAACCTGAGTCAACCAAGTGTCAAGTGATGCTTTGGTTAAAAGCAAATCTAACTATGATGCACCATCTTTCATCTTGTGACATTGATGTCATCAAGCAATATGGAAGACACCTCATCCCCCATCACCCTAGAAGATTAGAATTTCTCTCCCTCTTTCAGCTGTACTTTTACAACTTCACTATATGGAAACTGTTGCCTAACATTTTCTCTAGTTGGTTGCTAAGATAATAATAAACAGCCATGCTATACGAACCACCAAATAGCCTACCTAAACAGACACCAACTAAGAGACGCACGCCATTTACTCTTATTCGTTAGTATTTTTTTAAGAGTAAAATCATAAAATTACTAATCATGTTTCGACACTTATCACCGAATTATTAGTTGATTGTCCCGTGATTACTTCGAGTGTTTTCTTTACGTGGTTTGTTTATGGGTAGCATAATAATGAATGTAGTTTCACTTCTTAACAGAGCACCACTAGGCAAATAAATAGTGAAATAGACATGGAAAACTTGAATTTAAAAGACCTTAACAGCTTTAACATAGATAAGTTTCAACAAAAATTATGTCATATAAAAATGCAAAAGTAACATGAATAAAAATTAATTCCTCCATTTGTTATTTTGTTTGATGAAAGTCCTTAAGTGAGACATCATTTCTTGGATCCTAATTTGAGAGTATTGAGAATTATGCAGAACTTAAAAAGCATGGCCAACTCCATTGTACATCACTCTGTCCACCCTCCTACCAACATTAGCCAACATTGTGCAGAACTCCAAATTCATGTCTTTTAATATATCCATCTCTGATATGCACACCATTGTTGATAGAAGTCTCGATTCGCGCAACCTAACTGCACCCTTTGCTAAAGGGTTGCACCATGGATGGTCGCAGTTAGCCCCTAAAGGCAAATACAAGCGCCAATATGTATCAGAAACTGATAGAGTTAGTGCCAAATTGGCTGCAGCTTGAGTGTTGTGATGATTTTAAGATCCTGTCCTTCTCTTCCAAAGAAAGGTTGGATTAAAATTATACCCTTTAGAGACAATGATTTAATTATGGAATCTGATGTGCCACTGGATCCTAGCCTTGTGGCTACATTGTATGCTATATTGGCACCAGCATTATCCCCAGCTAAGAACAAGCTAGAGAAATTGCATTGACTTAACCACCATTTCTACTCACTAGACAGGTAAACAGCTTGCTGTTTCATCCACATAAAGGCATTGAAACCATCCTCGTAAGCAGCAGGGGGCAGTTTTCGGGGGATAAACAGTAATTTACTGACATAATCACACAGCCTGCTTTCAAAGCTAGATTGTTCAAGAACTCATGGTAACAACTCCAAGCAGCTGAGCCAACACAAAATCCTCCTCCATGGAAGTAAACAAGCAAAGACAGCTTGCCTGTAGGGGAACTTGGCATGTAAATTTGTGCCCATAAGTTGGTGATTTTATTGATAATATAGCCCTGGCTATCACACCAACATGATCTAATGCCATATTGCAGGTGACATTAGGGATAATTGGAGGCCTTTCAATAGATCCATCTCTGTAAACGTTAATGAGGCCTTCAATATCTTCAATTATGACTCTATGTTGATGAGTTTTCTTACCCACTTGAGGATTGAGCCTTGGATCGAAGGAAATGGTTGTCATTATTTTTCCTCTCTTACAAGGAATGAATTAGCTGAATGGTGTTAGGGGTGTGGATTGTGATACCTTGAGGGATGCTTATATAGAGAATGAAAATTTAGACCCAAAGAGAAAAAGATGAAGGTCTTGAGGAAAGCTTCCCCCAAATTTTTTATCTGACAAGTGGGCAAACTGATGAACTAATCGGTTGTTTTCACGTGGATTCTCATGATATGAGGTGGGAATGCACATTCTTTGATCTTTTTAATCAATATTCATCTTTGATCCAAAATTGTAGAACTTTCTTGTCGAAAGTTGAAAACACGGTCAATGATTTGATTGAAAGTTGAAACTAGCATTAATATGCCAAGATCACATACTATATAACAAAAATCTCTAGGTATTTGATCTTTGCTGCAGCATTTGATCGAGAAAGTCTCGTCTGGCACCGCGCCAAGAAAAAAGTCTCGAACCAATAATAACTCCACTAGTAATTGTTGGAAAATCATTGGTAACTTCCATACATTTTATATTTATCTTTAATCACTTTGGAACGTGTTCTTCTTTCCTAGGTTTGGTCCAAGAAATTTTTCATGGCCCCTGGCCATGCAAGAATATTCCCATTTCTCAACTTGAGCCAACTATTGTGAGAAAATCTTAACCATATCTAATGTGATGGTAACTTAACTATTTCTTAATATTGTATTGGCTGGGTTACGAGAAAGTTAATTGTTATTCCAACCAACTTGAGTGCATTGTTGACTGAAATTTTTAGCTTTTTAACTTCCAAGTACATGCAAATGGAAATTCCACTTTATTCTTTTAATATAACCTTATCTCCTCTGCTTTTTGACCTCTATTTATAGCTTTCTGTTTTATCTTTTGGGTATAGTTTTTTTTTTAATTTGTTTTTGCCAGCAAATGAAATCAATAGGAAATAAAAGAAAGCAAATGAGAAAAATTAATCTAGTGTAAGACTCAAAGTGAAATACTAAGGATTTTGTTCGTTTTTTCTTTGTAGTTTCCTTGGAATCTTTGTCTTTCGTCCATCTTTTGGCACTTTCATTCATTCCTCAATGAAGCATATTGGCATGTAAACTTATTGTTCCTCAAATTTTTATTTTCCTTTCTATTAATGGAAACTGACTAGAAAGTACTTCATATACTGTTGGCTAAACTTTGATGTCATGCATTAGATAGGTGGTTAATTAACAAGACTTACACAGAGTGGCAGAATCAAGCCAATCTACAGGCAATTATGTTGTGTACTTTAACTGATGTATTTAGCAGAATTTTGCAGCTATTATCTGGTTGCTTGTAATTTTCATGTAAAATGAGAAAATATTGGTGCATGTCTGCATGAGCATCCCAAGGAGAAAGGATAAATGGGAAATGATCTTTAAAAAAAATAAAGAGAACAATGAAAAGAAAAGAAGTTAACATTTTCAATTCAAAATTTGGAATCATTCTGACAAAATAATAAAAATTTGAAACCAAGGTTGAAAGCTAAAAAGTTAGTGCATGTATTAGGGGAAGGAAATGAAGCTTTTTATACCTGTTCAATTTGTCAAAACTTAAGAAATTTTGCTACTTGTGCACAAGACATTGCCATACATTTTTTGGAGCCATATATTTATCATATAAATTCAAGCTGAACAAATTATTTTCAGGTTCATTCAGACAAAAAAATTTCTTCATATCCATACAACCCTATTACAAGTCCAAATTAATGCTTTTCTACATGCTTTAGTGGAAAAGAGATTCTCTTTAAAAAAAACAAAAAAAAGTGAAAAAAAAAATCCAAGTAAGAATCATTTCCATAAATGGGATCATATGCTGGACATGGCCTACATGTTTCTCCTAGGCAGATTAAAATGGCTTGTTAAGGAACAATGCAGCTAGTTCAGATAAAAATTATCTCATACTATTTTTTCATTTGGGCTCTTTAATGAGCATTGTATGGACCATTCCCAAGCAGTCATACTCTTATAAGTCTAACAATGCTAACTACTTGATAAAAAATACCTATAAACGATAAATGAATCCAGATGTTCTGGTAGAGCTGCCAAAAATGAAAATGTGTTGAATGCATTTAAGCCTTTAATTTCCATGAATATAATAGTAGTATTTTAGTAAAATGTTAGATTTTAGTTAGCAGCCTAACTCCTAAATGGGCAAGCAAGATATTCAATTACATGATTTTTCAAATACAGATTACAAGTTTGGGATGTCAAAGAAAAATATCTCAAGAGAAAATCATCAGGATATATTGATTTGTTAAAGTTGACTTATGTACATATATATTTTAAGTTGCATAAGAACAAATTTGATGCCCTGATATCTTGCTTAATGTATTTACAGTGTGCGACGAAGTTGTAAAATCCTCTAGTTGAAAGAAACAAATGAATGTGTAGAATATTTAAAATATAACTAGTTGTGTAGTTCATGGTGATATGTTGTTTTCTACTGATTAACAGAACTCTCTACCATATAAAAAGTAGAAACATGGATTAATATTCTTGTTTTCTGCATTAGAGAGAGCAAATAATATGACTTCAAAGCAAATAGAAACCTGTAACTTGAGAAATTAACATAATGAAAAAGATCAATGCTATCGACTTCGAACAAAATGCTTTCCACCGGTCTCAATATGCTTTTTTCTTATGAGCCAGAAACTTTATAAAATAAATATAATGAAAAAAGAAGATCCTACAGTAGTTTCTTTAATTTAAATTCAAGAAAATTGCAGTTCAGATCACCTTACTGGATTTTGACCAATTTGTTTAGTGTATGCAGCCTAACTTAAAGAATTAAGACCTCACTCTAATCAGTAAAATCCACAACATACTAGGATTCCATAGATATATAAGGTGGTTTAGTAGGCCTAACTAGATATAATCCTCTTGGCCTAATATGTCACCTCCGGGTCTTCTATATAGGAGATTCAGATTCAATCCCCCTCCCACCATTATAACAAAAAAAAATGAGGCCAGTGAAGTGCGCTAAGATCATCAACCTTCCTTCTAAAGATCGCAATATTCAGTTTCTTGCTCTAGAAGATTTTGAAAAATTTTATACTGGAAAACCTCACGCGATGGAATCATATTCACATCAGATAACTCTCATAAGGGTAAAGTTTTGATTATTGTTATCCTCAAATACCGCCAGAGAAATAAATCCTCTGATCAAGCCTCATGGATATGCAATTGGGGTTGCCATCTTTATTCTTTATATCTTTTATCTCTTCCTTTTTGACCAAGCCTGAGGGAGAGGGAAGCCTGGATATCAACAAATTCTGCAACATATATAAAATCTTATTAGGCCAAATTGTTACCAAATGACATTTTTCTTTTTATGAGATGAGTAACCATTTACTCATTTGATATCAATAGATATAGCTGCAGATTTTCCATTTATTTTTTCTGTAACAAGTGGCTAAATTTGACAGTCTCAATCACTATGATTCTTCTTGTTATGTTTACAATGTATTGGCTATTTGCTCTACCATTTCATAAAGTGCAAGCATCCATCACTTTCAAAAAGTGGGATAAAAAATAGGACTGATAAAAATGTCAAAGCTCTGGCCAAACCTTGTTTACTAAAACAGCAGACTCCATGTTGGTGGCCTTTCAATACATTCATCTCTGTAAACTCTGATTAAGCCTTCAACTTCATCAATTCTGACTCTATGTGGGTGATTTTTCTTGCCCACTTGAGGATTGAGCCTTGGATAGAAGTAAATGGTTGTCATTCTTTTTCTTCTCTTACAACAAATGAATTAGTTGAACAGTGTTAGGGGTGTGGATTGTGATACCTTGAGGGGTGTTTATATAGAGAATGGAAATTTAGACCCAAAGAGAAAAGATGAATACTCAACTTTTTTATCTGACAATTGAGCAAATTGATGAACTTATTGGTTGTTTTCACTTGGATTCTTATGATATGAGGTGGGAAGGAAAATTCTTTGATCCTTTTACAATATTCATCTTAATTTTGATCCAAAATTTTAGAACTTTCTTGTCGAAATTTTGAACATGGTCAATGATTTGATTGAAAGTTGAAACTAGCATTAGTATACCAAGATCACATACAATACAACAAAAATCTCTGGCTATTTGAATTTTGGTGCAGCATTTTATCGAGATGGTCTTTCTTGGCACTGTGTGCGGAAAAAATTCCTAATATGAGCTGTTAGTAGTATGTCTGACAAGCCAATGATATTTGATGTATTAGCATATTATTTTTAAACACAATCATATTCAAATTATTATCATTGTTAACGACAAGTTTATTTATCATAAATATTTGTTAAATTACATTATCATGATTAAGTCCATAGAACATTTAACGACCCATTTTGAGCGAGCCTTACTCGAAACAACATCATAACTTTTAAGCACTGAGCACTTTAACCTTAACCTAAAATGTAAACATGCAATTCCCCACATTTTTCATACAAAACATCCCAATACACATCCACCGTCACATGCATAAGCACTATCACATTTACTTAGTTTTACAACATATCATGGTTAATGTCAAGAATTTACATAATAAATGAACTTATAAAAATATATAAATATTTTTTTTAAAAAGACGTCATTTGCATATATCAGACTCCCAAAAGACCAAAAAGAATGAGGATGCTGTGGACAAGGACCTTGCCAAGGACACGTTTCTTCTTTGATCTCTTCACTGACTTGATCCAAAGCCTTTCAAAAATGTTAATAAAATAGAGAGGAGGTGAGCTAAAAAGCTTAATGAGTTTTCACATTACTAGAAGTAATCGATTTGGAATTCATTTCCTTACCTTTGAACCTCGTTGTATAACCAATTTTATATATAATATTCCTTTTATATATGTCTTCACTTAATTTTCTCACTACTTATGACAAAAAAGAAAAATCATTAATACTTTTAATTAACCACATAGCACGTAATTTTATCATTTAGTATACATCATATAGACATATCATTTATGAGTAACAACCATCTCAGCATTTTCCACATCACAAACAACCAACATCTCCTGCCCCTCACTAAGCTAAATCATATCATGTGCCCTTCATGGGCCAATCAGAATATGTGCCCCTTATTGGGCTAATCACATCAAATGAAATGCAAAGTAATGCAATGCAATGTATGGTCATGTCACAGTTCATCTCATCTCATTTCATTGTCCCTCACTGGGCTAAATCATATCACAACGGGGACGTCTCCCCATGTACTGGTATGTCGCTCAACGTATAACTTCGGATCCTCTATATTCTTTCTTGGGCGGGGTCCTACCATTCCAAAGTTTTCTTTGATACCCTTTCACTTCTTGTGGGCGGCCCTACTCGCACATCTACACTCAACCACTCCACTCCTTCCACAACATCATCAAGATGTCATGTCATATAAAATACATTCTCATCACTACAATTTTTCAAACATAAAGCTCATCAATCAATCATATCACAACTATTCATCAAACATAAACTCATCAAGATACAACTACACTTGTTCTTGTACATACCAATAAATATATATTATGTCATTGGTATTCCCATAATTATTCATGTTCATATGCCTTTAACTTTTCATTTTTGTTGCACAAGTTTACTACGCTTACTAAGAGTAAGGTGAAACTCACCTTTATAGCACCAAGTGCTAATCTTGAACTACTTCCTTGCCCTTGGTACGTTCTTTGATCACACTTAAAGATTATGTATCATTTAGTATATTGTATCAAGATGCATACATATAAATAATATCCATCGATACCAAGCAACTATAAGAAATAATCAAAACTATAAGCTATACCATAAGTTTTTTTTTTCTTCTAAATGTTTTTATAGGTCATAGTTTAATCTAAAATTTTATAGAAATTAATCTTCCTAAGGTTATTAAGGGTGAGCATTTGGTTTTTCGATGCGGTTTAGTGCAAAAAAAAATTTTGAGATTTCGGTTTTTTTGGTTCAAAAAATTAAACCAAACCAAACCAAATAATCTATCGGTTCGGTTCGGTTGTTAATTTCAGTTTACGATCGGTTTTTTTGTAACCTTATTTATGGGTGAAAAAATCATTTTAAAACTTGTTTTTCACTTTTCATCATTCCTAATGCATCGTTCATCATCCCAAATGCAAAAGGATAGGGTTTTGAGCCCTCAAAATTAACATAATACATTGTAAATCTAAGAAATTTAAAAATATCTCATGTTTAAAGCTTAGCAGTTAGCTATTATCAAGAAGCTACGGTAGGCTTTATTCTCTTAGCCTTTAAACATTAATACATTACTACACTATTATAGGCAAAAAAAAAAAAAAGAGTTGTCCTTGATTACGCCCAAAACATAACGCGGTTATTGTAGTATAGTTTTGGGGTGTCGATTCCACAGGGAAACAAGTTAATTACGAAAGAAGGTGTAAACTTTAACACTAACGATAATGATTAGATGAGAGAATATGAGTTTTGATAATGCAATATTGTGTAAAAGAATTGTGCGAATATAACAAAGAATATAAATAAGAAATAACAAGGTTCCGGGAATCCTCCTTAGGTTCGTTCCCTATTTCCACTCTTGATTCAAATTTTTATCTCGATTGCAAGTTTCACATCCTAAACAGGCAATCGGAAAGTATTCAATCAAGCACATTTATATCTCTAATATAATTGCTACAAATTACTCTTTGATTTCAATTCAAGCACACATGATTTATCTTATAGATTAGCAAGAAACGACAATATATTGCAATAATGATACCACAGTAATGGCCGATCTATAAGATAAATATACCGAAATCAATTACATCCAAACAACTTGACATAAGAAAAGCTTGACTAGACTTATGTGGAGTAGAAGGATGCAATCACCGGATTGAGAGAAACTAAAAGAAGAAGAATATAGAATACAGCTATCACATGAACTCAAATCCTTCTTAATTAATCAAAGAGTAAATCATAGACAACGTTTTAACAATAAGTCCATACAAATGAATCAAGAACAGGAAATAAGGAACAATAAAACCCTAAGGATTCATCCCTTTCCCTTGTTTGATGATTAGTTAGCCATGAAACTCAAGGTGGAAGAACAATGTGGATGTTCTCTCCTTGATTTCCAACTCATGAAAACTTAAACAAAATGCTAAAAACTTCTCTAATTTGTATCTATCAAAAACTGTCTTTGTTTTTCTCCTCGAGCTCTCCCCCGGCTGCAAACCTTAAGCATATATTTATAGCCCACGAGGGAGAGCTGTCTTTGCTTTTCTTAATTTGAGTCTGAATTGGAGTCCATGTGCGCACTGCTGAGGGAGAGCTGTCTTTGCTTTTCTTAATTTGAGTCTGAATTGGAGTCCATGTGCGCACTGCTGGAAAGTGAAGGCTGGAACGTGAAGGTGGTCCAGCAGCATGTGCGCGCTGCTGGCTTTGTCTGAGCGTGCGCCTGGGCGCTGGAAAGTGAAGGCTGGAATGTGAAGGTGGGTCCAGCAGCATGTGCGTGTGTCCAAGTGTGCGCCTGGGCGCTGGAAAGTAAAGGTGCAGCGTTAGTTGGCGAGGGGCGCGGCGCTGATGGCTGAGGGGCGCAGCGCTGGTTCATGGGCGCCTAGGCGCTCCTCTTGTTTGCCTGGGCGCCTAGGCGCTGGTTCATGGGCGCCTAGGCGCTCTCTTGTTTGCCTGGGCGCCTAGGCGCTGGTTCATGGGCGCCTAGGTGCTCTCTTGTTTGCCTGGGCGCCTAGGCGCTGGTTCATGGGCGCCTAGGCGCTCACTCTTGTTTTCCTGGGCGCTGGGGCGCTGGACAGTGAGAGGTGAGGCGCTGGGCTTTGTTCTGGAGGCCTGAACTGTTTCCGCTAAAACTGCCATAACTTTCACTAGAAAAATCTTTTTTTCGAACCGTAAAATTCTCCAGAAAATAGACTTCCGGATCTTTCTAAGCATATATGGCTCATCTCCTGGTTCTTCCTACATCAATACAGTTTAATCTGCAAAGATGATTGATCTGTACGGGAAATTCTGGCAATTTAGTGAAACTCCTTCAGCTTGTATGCAGAAGTGCACACACTAGTGTGCCTACCCTTAACTTGTTCCAAAGTGATGCACACACTTGTGTGCAGTCTTTTAACTCAATGTACTTTATTGCTCCAACCTTGGTTTAGACTTTTAATCATCTTTAAATCATTTTTGGAAATGTCTAAACCTTGGACAAAAACGAGCACCGACACCCAAGATCTTTTGGCGCTTTAAACATGGATCGCTTTATCATCTCTTTTGTACTCAACGCACCTGAAAATGGATCGAATTAAGTCAATGATTTATGAATAACACTTTAGATTTATCAACATGTAAAAGTGCGATTACGACCGAGATTAACCCTAAAGTGTTAACAATTAAGTATTGTTTAGATGCATTTTATGACTCTCATCACAACCCCCAACTAGCTTATTGCTAGTCCCTAGCAATTCAAGCGAAAGACATGAAATGAGTTCTTTATTTAGAAATTAATGCAAAATACAACAATGCTAGTGTTAACCAAGAGTGATTCAAAAATCTTTGTGTCAAAAATCATGCGTAACATATAGCATATAGAATCATTAAATTTCACTCAAATCCAAAAATAATTCAAACATCAATCTTAAAATCGTTATTGACTCTTAACATCCATCTTACCACAATCCATTAATCTGAACATCCGGATGATTTTATGCACAATATTCATGAATACAAGTCTTGGCCTCTAAAAATAAATCGCGTGACATCAATCACAAAAAACAAGCTCCATAAGCTTACATTTCAAACCACTCTCCACTATTGTAGAAAAATCACATTACATTGGATCAATAGGTCTTTAATAAGCTTCTAACGTTCGGTTAAGGTAAAGGCTAAGAAAGAATGGGAAGAATTCACAAGTAAAAGAACTTAATCTCTTAGTTTTGAACATAGCTCTTTAAGCACTGGATAACCTTACTTCAATACTCAACTCTTCCAACCATTTTTATTTTTATTTTTTTTTCGAGGATTGTTTTCTCAACAAATCACCATTTGTTTTTCTTTTCTTTTTTATTTTGGCATAAAAGACCATTCACCTCCTTTTTCATTTCTTTCTTTTCCACAACCCCCAACTTATCTCCTTTAATGTACTTGTGTTGTGGTAGTGATATTTTTTCATATTTCCACCCTTACTCATTTTAAGTGCTTCTCACAACATGTGTATAGTTAAATTCTTTTTAAGAGAGAGGTAAGGATAAAATATTCTCTTTAGGCTTATAAGGGTAAGTGAATGGGTTTTTGAAAGAAACCAGGCTCAACTTCGTTTTCAAGAAAAAGGCTCAAATAGGTGACTAGTGATATATATAGCGCAAAGGTAGGTTTGAAAAGCTCAAACGGTTCAAAAATGGCCTATATCATATCCTAAGTAATGTGCATTCTAGGAATTCACCTCAAGTGGTTATCAAGTAAGTTCTAGAGCTTGCCGAGACCGCAAAAATATTCACAAAATAACCAGACATAAAACTTTTCTAAATGCTTACGATTAATCATACAATCTTACCGCAAGCTAGAGTCTCTAACCAAATCAAGATTGATACTTAAATTAATTTCAAACCGAAGCAAGATTTAATTTCTTCTAAGTGCTATATGCTATTTCAATTAAGGTCATATCATTGACATGTGAATAACTCCAAGGCTAACACAAAGCATGCTAAAAACAAACTTTTTTTTTTTTTTTAAGTTATCCTAACAAACAAAACGTAGGAAAGTGACACCAAGCAGTTCAATGGAAAAAGGAAAGAAATGTGTTTCCTCCACCCCCAACCTAAACATTGCATTGACCTCAATGTGAAAGAAAAAGGAAAAGAAACTCCCTTTGTTAGCCAAAAGTGCACAGAAGCTAAAAATTGTGCACCACCATTTGAATTGCTTCGCATATTTGTCCCTGAAAAAGAAACACGAAAGTAAAACTGGAAAACAGCAAAATACTAATAATAAACACGAAAAAGAATTATGAAAAGAAAAGAAAAAAAAAATAAACAAATAAAAAGGATATGCTTTGGGGTGCCTCCCATGAGCGCTAAGTTTTACGTCTTCAGCCAGACGATGCACCACTGTCACTGATGGCCTCATTGTGGTGCTGAAAATGAGGCCCCTAGTTCAATGGCCTCAGTGTTAATCTTTTGGCAAGGAATACTTAAAGTCCACCACATATGGCTCAAGTGTTCTTGGTGTTGCCCATTTACAATCAGCAGTAGGGTATTTGATTCCCGCATCCATGTGACTTCTCTCAAGCAACTCCTCAAAGCATGGTTTCCCATATTTCTTAATAAATCCCTGTGACTGATCACAAATATCAATAATGTTAACGGCATGGGGATAAATTGAAGAATCATTGAACTCTAAATTATTAGGAGGGAATTCCAAAGAGTTAGAATTATCTTCAATGTTCTCATCCTCTAAATTAAGCTTATCAATCATATAAGTGTTGAAACACTCATCCTCTTCAATTGGCTGCCTTGAGATTCGGAAAACATTTACCTCTAAAGTCCTATTTCCAAATGATAATGTCATTAGGCCATTCCTACAATTAATGAGGGCATTAGCAGTGGCAAGGAATGGTCTTCCAAGTATCAAAGGAATTTTGGACTCTGTATTTACCATAGAAACAGTATCTAAAACCAAGAAGTCAACAGGATAATAGAAATTATCAATTTGTATCAAAATATCTTCTATAATACCTCTTGGTTTTCTTACCGATCTATCCGCTAGTTGAAGTACCACAGAGGTTGGTTTAATCTCACCTAAACCGAGTTGCAAGTACATGGAGTATGGCATGAGGTTCACACTAGCTCCCAAATCTAGCAATGCTTGGCCACAAGATTTGTTTCCAATTTGGCAAGCCACTGTTGGACAGCCCGGATCTTTATATTTGGGCGGTGTCGTGCTATCAATTACCGCACTTGCTTGCTCCGTTAAGAATGCAGTCTTCTTAACGTTGTGCCTCCTCTTGAGTGTGCATAGATCCTTGATGACTTTAGCATAATTGGGAATCTGTTTTATAACATGAAGAAGAGGGAGGTTAATCTTAACATGCTGAAGTTGTTCAAGAATCTCGCCTTTTAGTGCTGAATTTCTCTCCTTAGGTTTAAGGAGAGCTTGAGGGAAAGGCACCGGTGGAGAATAATCATCATGGGCCTCTTGTTCCTTGGGCGCTTTATCCTTGTTATTCACAGTATTAGGAATCAAGTGTGGTGGTAGTGTGGGTCCATCAATTTTCTTACCGCTGCGGGTGATTATGGCGTTAACCTCTTTAATATTTTGATTTTTTGGATCAGAGGTTTGTGCCATATGTTGTCCCCTTGGATTTTGTTGCGGCTGTGAAGGGAACCGACCTTGCTCTTGAATTGTCAAGAAACTAGTCAACTTGGTGAGTTGACTTTTTATCTCCTTTTGCTCATCTTTGATCCCTTTTTGCTCTTCTAGCACCCGTTGATTTATCTTGCTTTGTTCTTCCACACTCTTGGCATGTACTTGCAGAAATGACTTAAACATATCTTCTAAAGGTAAAGATTGTTGTGGTGCATTAGATGAGGTTGCTTCTGGTTGCCATTGGGTACAAGAGTGGGGATGAGGTTGTATATCGGATCTCCAACGGGTGCTAGTTTGGGCTGGGGGTTGTGTATCGGGTCTCCAATTAAAATTTGGGTGATTCTTCCAACCGGGATTATAGGTGTTAGAATAGGGTGAGTATGGTTTGCTAGAGGATATACCTAAAGCATTACACTCTCCTTTCATCTCAAAATAGATTGGACAATCCCTAGGCACATGATCTACCCCATTACACATGAAACAAGGCTCACGGGACTCTACCCTAGCAACTGGTTCGGGGGCTCTAGCATCTTTGGCTCTTAAGACTTCAATTTCCTTAGTTAGGGCCTCTAAACGGGCTTTAAGGCTGTCCTCTTCCTTAAGTTGGTAGATTCCAGCGGGTTGATTTCTCCTAGTACTTTCCATGGCACTCGGTCCTGTCCAAGTGTGGGCTTTTTCTGATAGGTCATCTAGGAAATCTATGGCTTGATCGGGATCTTTTTGAAGAAAATCCCCATTACACATCATTTCTATGAATTGCCTCTCCCTACTTAGGAGTCCATCATAGAAATAGCTGACTACCCGCCAACTTTCATACCCATGGTGTGGACAAGAATTTAAAAGGTCCTTGAAACGTTCCCAAACTTGATATAAGGTTTCACTCTCCTTTTGTGCAAAGTTTGAGATTTGTCTCTTAAGGTTGTTGGTCTTATGGGTTGGGAAGTGTTTTTGGAAGAAAACTCGGGTCATCTCATCCCAACTACCAATAGACCTAGGCCTTAATGAGTACAACCAAGTCTTGGCTTTTTCCTTAAGTGAAAAAGGGAAAAACCGGAGTCTGACAGTGTCCACCATATCAGCCCTATTTTGGAAGGTTGCTACTACTTCCTCGAATTCCCTAATGTGGATGTAGGGGCTTTCATTCTCAAACCCATGGAAAGTTGGTAGCAATTGTATCATGCCCGGCTTAAACTCAGCTTGTGGGGCATTAGGGGGGAACATGATACAAGAGGGTGTGGCCGTTCGGCTAGGGTGCAAATAGTCTTTAAGTGTCCTAGCAATATTTTCATTGTGATTGTCGGCCATGTTATCAAAATCCTCTAAATTCTCGGATGGGGGTGCACTATAGTATGATCTAGGCGAGGTTTCACTAACGGACGTGGAAGGAGAGGGTGACTCTAATTCGGGTCCTCTAATGAATCTGCCTCGCGAATCTCTTGGTTTAAGCATGCACCAATTAATTTAGAGGGGAAATAAAATATGTAAAACAGAATAATAAATAATTAAAAATAAATAAATAAATAGATAAATAAAACAAAATAATAAACAAATAAATAAAACAGAATAATAAAACAAATAAATAAAACAAAATAATAAACAGATAAATAAAACAGAATAATAAACAAATAAATAAAACAGAATAATAAAAGAAAATTAAAAAAAATAAAAGTAAATGAACAATATTACAGTATTTACAAAGTGCAGAAAAGAAAAATATTTACGATTTTTTTTTCTTAATATATATATATATATATATATATTTTTTTTTTAACTTAAAGTTGGCAAGCTTCCTTTGTACTTAAGCGCGTTTCCCCGGCAGCGGCGCCAAAATTTGATTACGCCCAAAACATAACGCGGTTATTGTAGTATAGTTTTGGGGTGTCGATTCCACAGGGAAACAAGTTAATTACGAAAGAAGGTGTAAACTTTAACACTAACGATAATGATTAGATGAGAGAATATGAGTTTTGATAATGCAATATTGTGTAAAAGAATTGTGCGAATATAACAAAGAATATAAATAAGAAATAACAAGGTTCCGGGAATCCTCCTTAGGTTCGTTCCCTATTTCCACTCTTGATTCAAATTTTTATCTCGATTGCAAGTTTCACATCCTAAACAGGCAATCGGAAAGTATTCAATCAAGCACATTTATATCTCTAATATAATTGCTACAAATTACTCTTTGATTTCAATTCAAGCACACATGATTTATCTTATAGATTAGCAAGAAACGACAATATATTGCAATAATGATACCACAGTAATGGCCGATCTATAAGATAAATATACCGAAATCAATTACATCCAAACAACTTGACATAAGAAAAGCTTGACTAGACTTATGTGGAGTAGAAGGATGCAATCACCGGATTGAGAGAAACTAAAAGAAGAAGAATATAGAATACAGCTATCACATGAACTCAAATCCTTCTTAATTAATCAAAGAGTAAATCATAGACAACGTTTTAACAATAAGTCCATACAAATGAATCAAGAACAGGAAATAAGGAACAATAAAACCCTAAGGATTCATCCCTTTCCCTTGTTTGATGATTAGTTAGCCATGAAACTCAAGGTGGAAGAACAATGTGGATGTTCTCTCCTTGATTTCCAACTCATGAAAACTTAAACAAAATGCTAAAAACTTCTCTAATTTGTATCTATCAAAAACTGTCTTTGTTTTTCTCCTCGAGCTCTCCCCCGGCTGCAAACCTTAAGCATATATTTATAGCCCACGAGGGAGAGCTGTCTTTGCTTTTCTTAATTTGAGTCTGAATTGGAGTCCATGTGCGCACTGCTGAGGGAGAGCTGTCTTTGCTTTTCTTAATTTGAGTCTGAATTGGAGTCCATGTGCGCACTGCTGGAAAGTGAAGGCTGGAACGTGAAGGTGGTCCAGCAGCATGTGCGCGCTGCTGGCTTTGTCTGAGCGTGCGCCTGGGCGCTGGAAAGTGAAGGCTGGAATGTGAAGGTGGGTCCAGCAGCATGTGCGTGTGTCCAAGTGTGCGCCTGGGCGCTGGAAAGTAAAGGTGCAGCGTTAGTTGGCGAGGGGCGCGGCGCTGATGGCTGAGGGGCGCAGCGCTGGTTCATGGGCGCCTAGGCGCTCCTCTTGTTTGCCTGGGCGCCTAGGCGCTCTCTTGTTTGCCTGGGCGCCTAGGCGCTGGTTCATGGGCGCCTAGGCGCTCTCTTGTTTGCCTGGGCGCCTAGGCGCTGGTTCATGGGCGCCTAGGCGCTCACTCTTGTTTTCCTGGGCGCTGGGGCGCTGGACAGTGAGAGGTGAGGCGCTGGGCTTTGTTCTGGAGGCCTGAACTGTTTCCGCTAAAACTGCCATAACTTTCACTAGAAAAATCCTTTTTTCGAACCGTAAAATTCTCCAGAAAATAGACTTCCGGATCTTTCTAAGCATATATGGCTCATCTCCTGGTTCTTCCTACATCAATACAGTTTAATCTGCAAAGATGATTGATCTGTACGGGAAATTCTGGCAATTTAGTGAAACTCCTTCAGCTTGTATGCAGAAGTGCACACACTAGTGTGCCTACCCTTAACTTGTTCCAAAGTGATGCACACACTTGTGTGCAGTCTTTTAACTCAATGTACTTTATTGCTCCAACCTTGGTTTAGACTTTTAATCATCTTTAAATCATTTTTGGAAATGTCTAAACCTTGGACAAAAACGAGCACCGACACCCAAGATCTTTTGGCGCTTTAAACATGGATCGCTTTATCATCTCTTTTGTACTCAACGCACCTGAAAATGGATCGAATTAAGTCAATGATTTATGAATAACACTTTAGAGTTATCAACATGTAAAAGTGCGATTACGACCGAGATTAACCCTAAAGTGTTAACAATTAAGTATTGTTTAGATGCATTTTATGACTCTCATCAGTCCTCTGTCAATAAATCTGCAACAAAAATAAAGGAACAATAAGCCAACAACAATGAGATCAATCCTTAATTGCTTTTCATTCTTCAATGTCTTCATCCTTCAGTGCATGTCCGCATAGCATCCAAAAATCCAAAATGCAGAAATTTTTTTTATAAAGAATAAGTGTTAACTGTCAACAACAGATAACTAATAAAAAAATACAACAGTCACAAAGCAGGATCCAGTACAAGAAGAGTAGAAGACTATGACTTAGTGACTTACCTACATTTTCAAATCAGCACCACTTGTTTCAAGGTATTTATATGTGTTTTGCAATTCTTAATCTTATTATATCTGAAGGAAAGAAAGAAAAAGAGAAATATGAACATTATTTTAAGAACAATTAAATTTCTGAAAGACAATAATTAAAAACCATAGAAAGAAAGTTTCTTTACCATCCTCAATTCTAGTAACATCCTCCAATGCTTCCTCAATATTAATTTGATTAAATGAACATTGAGTCCAATCTTGAGAACATATAAGAGCTTCTACTATCTTAGGAGACAAGAAGCTCATAAACAGATAAAGAACACGTCCTCCCATGCTAAAAGCTAATTCAGAAGCAACCGTGGAGACAAGAAACGCTAACACATCACAAACCATTTGTGAGAGGACTTTAAATCTTGCACTATTACGTTTCCACCACTCCAAAATATTAAAGTCATCACTATGCTTCTCAATATCGACACTTAAATACCTATCCAACTCAGATTTGCTATCCACACCTTTTGTCTCGTTGTAGAACTTCAAATACATTTTGTTCATAAATACTTGTTTCCCAGGTTCCACAACAACACTTGATTTCTGATTTGCCACACCAGTTTCACCATATTGAGGTTGCATCATAGCCTTATACTCATTAAACATTTTAGATGTGATATCTTTCACTTTATCTCCCATCTCTACACCTTTCAAACGTTCAAACATTTAGGAAAGAGCATACCTCACATATGCTAATTTGTGTCGAGAGTCAAGAACATCTGCAACATAAATCAATTTGTTCATCTTTTCAAAGTTTCCCCAATACTTGTTAAACTTAAGCCTCATTTTCTTAGTCATATCATTCAATTCGAGATCATTAGTGTTTTCTCATGATCGTAATAGGCAATTAACCTCATAAATCTCATTAAAAAATGTTGGATGTGACATACAATGACCTTGACACCCATAAAGCTAACTCATAAAAATTCTTTAAAAACCCTATTAACCTCATAACTTCACTCAAATCATGTGCATTTGGCATCCCTTTCCCATTTGTGTTAAGTTCACACATTATAGGTTCATTCTCTAACTCCCCAAACCTATCAAATGTAGTCTCATATTGTTATGCGACATTCAACATCACATATGTGGAATTCAACCTAATGTAAACATCTAGACACAAATCAATTTTGCAATCTAAATTTTCAAGCACAACACATTCTTTAAATTTTTGCAACTTAGCTGGAGATTCCCTCACACATCTTACTACACCCCTAATACGAGTAACATACTCGTTCATTCCATCCAACCTCTCACCTATAATCAGATTGATAATATGGACAATACACCTCATATAAAGGTATTCCCCTTTTGCTATTGTAGTTTTCCAATTGAACAATTTTTTCCTCAAGTGGCTGACTATACCATTATTTGAATAGGCATTATAAACAGTGATTATAAATATTTTATACACTACCCAATCCATCAAACATTTCTCTACTGCTCTACCTAAGGCATAACCCGCATGACTGGTAATTAGATAGAAATTTAGTATTATTTTCCTTAATTTCCAATCATTGTCTATAAAGTGGGCCGTCAGAACCATGTAATTGATTATTTGTATGGAATTCCATGTATTTGTGGTAAGACAGATTCTTTGAGAAGAGGTTTTTAAAAAATATTTAAACTTCAACTTTTCCTCTTCATAAAATTTGTAAACATCCCTAGCAACAGTCCATTTAGACGGTATACGAAACCTAGGACATGCAGTATGTATCACATGCTTAAACCTTTCACTTTCAACAAACTTAAATGGCAACTCATCAACTATTATCATATGCATCACAACTTTCCTAATAACCTCTTGATCAAATTTATGAATGCCAACACTCCCCTCCACATCATTATCTCTCTTTATTTTTGTTTGTGCTAACTCTATCTGATCAGATTCTATAGTATGAGGAAACTTTTTGCATTTAGTCATGTGTTGCTTAAGTTGCGAGGTGCCATTTTTTTTTACCATTTGCACAACATCTTTTAGAACAATAGTTGTACTCACCTTTTGCTCTACCATCCTCTTCAACCTTTTTGAAATGTGCCCAAAATTAGCTCTATTTCTTTTCTAGGAGCTTTAGGTGGATTTGAAAAGGCATTAGTATCCATGTGAGTTTCTTTCCCATGTTTTTTCTATTTAGAAGGTTCTCTTGAAGAGACTTCACGTCCAAACCCTAGAGGTGGATTTGAAAAGGCATTGGTATTGCTAGTTTCAATTTAATCCCCCTCAATTACCATTATGTATCTTCAATGTTGTGATATCTGCAATTAGAAGGTGATTTAGATTAGATTCAATTCTTAGTACAAAACAAAAGGAAACAACACTAAAGAAAGAAGAAAAAAACATTTAAATCATACAATTCCGAGTATATAAAAAAAGATAGAAACAACACTAAAAGAAAAGATAACTATAGGTATCTTAGTAAACAACATGTAAATCACACCAAAGGCTACATATGCAGTTTGAAGAGAATGATAACTATAAGCATATAAATGAGGAAATGAGTAGGATTTACACCAGTGCACCACAAAGCTTCACATTCATTGACAGAGTACTTTTTTCTCCATTAAAGTAGTGTTGGGAAACCACATTGGATGATGCCTAGGAGATGATCTTCCAAACACCCAAGTCTAGAGTGACTTGTATAAGAAAAAAAAAATAGCAGCCAATCAAAGCAAGAAAGTAATGAACACAATAAATTTGTTGACGAGGTTTGGCAATATGCCTACGTCCCCGTGAGCTCTTCCGAGCTTTCTGCACTATCTTATCAATGGAGTTCTTTACACTCAACAACACCTTTCCAAGAACTCATAGGTTCTTGAAGAACAAAAGAAGAAGAAGAAGAAGAAAGTGATAAGAACTAACCCTGGAATTTTCCCAAGAAAATTCCCCTTACAAGCCCTTGAATCCCTTTCTATTCTACTCTCTCTTTTTCTAAATAAGCAACTTCTCTACAGAATCTCTCTTGAGTTTAGTGTCTTTGCACTCTTACAATTGATCTCACTTTTTAATCACAAGTTATGTTACGACTTTTGAAGCTAGGTGACCCTTTATATGGTGCACCAACTTCTTGACCAATCTTGAAGGTCAATATCCGGACTAATCATCCATAGCCCTTCATCATTCCTTAGTGATCCTATGCATTTTGGACATGTCTATATGCACTTAAGAAAGGCTGAAACAAGGTGCATTAGTGTGCCTGGCGCCGCGGCCCAGGGCAGAGCACACATTCCTCCTCTTCTAGGCGCCGCAGCGTGGCCCTCCTCCAATATCCTCTCTTATTGTGCACCATGGCCTGGACAAGGCTAGGCTGTGGCCTAACCTGGTGCGCACTCCTTGCTAAACTTCATTCTTCTTCTTCCATTTAAATCTTAAACAAACTCCAACGATCTCTACCTTTGTCTAAGCATTTAAACCAAACCCATTGTGTAGAGAACTTAGGATCCAAACTCATCTTGAGTCATCATATCAACTGACTCTAATCCTAAGCAGTCAAAGGCAATGATTGAACTTACTTAGAGGTAGAACCTTAGTACCTAAATCCATAGGGTTTTCTTCCGTGGCCACCTTGTCCACATGGATGCATCATTTCGTAACATTTTCTCGAATGAAATGGTACCGAACATCCATGTGCTTTGTCCTCTCATGGAACACCGGATTCTTGCACAAGTGCAATGCACTTTGGCTATCTAAATACACTACAACCTGCTGCTCTAGTACCTTCAACTCTTTCAACAACCCTTTGTACCATATAGCCTCCTTGATGGCTTCCGTAGATGTTATATACTCAGCCTCGGTTGTTGAGAGTGCTACCACCGGCTACAACTGAGCCTTCCAACTTACACAACGTCCGTTTAAGCTGAAGAAGTAGGAGGTAATTGATCTTCTTTTATCCCTGTTTGCTCCATAGTCCGAATCAGCATAACCCTCAAGGCAGATGGACTTACCCCTCTTCTTATAAACCAGCCCCACATCTGGGCTTCCCTTCAAGTACCTCAGCAGCTACTTCATCCCAAGCCAATGCTCTTTTCTGGGATTATTCATAAACCTACTAAGGACACTTATTGCATGAGCAATATTAGGTCTAATGCTTACCATGGTGAACATTACAGAACCAACCGCACTAGAGTAGGGTGCTTTTTCCATTTCATTCTTTTCCTCATTCGATCTTGGACATTGATCACTGGAGAACTTGAAATGACCAGCAAGGGGAACCTTCGCTGGTTTGCTATCTTTTATAGAGGACTTATATATCATTTTCTTTATGTAGGAAGTTTGAGAAATCTTCAATCTGTTTCTCCCCCTTTCCCGGATGATACACATCCCAAGGATCTTCTGTGCATGGCCAAGATCCTTCATCTCTAACTCCTCAATGAGTTGAGCCTTTAATTTCCTTATCATCTTAATGCTGCTCTCAACCAGCAATATATCATCAATATAGATCAAGATGATCACCACTTCCTCCACCTTGTGCCTCTTATAATATAAGCACGAATCATAGTAGCTCCTCATGAAACCCAGGCTAGCTACAAAGGAATCGAAACTCTTATTCCATTGTCGAGGTGATTGCTTCAAGCCATATAGAGATTTCTTCAGTTGGCACACCAAATCTCTCTGCCTTCCTTCCTCATAGCCTTTGGGTTGCCTCATGTAAATGGTCTCATCAAGCTCTCCATGTAAGAACGCTATCTTCACATCTATTTTCTCGATTTCCCAATTGAATTGGACCACTAATGCTAACACTATCCTGATCGTCTTGTATTTCACAACTGGTGAGAATATTTTGGTGAAGTCTATGTCTTCTCTTTGTGTGAACCTCTTTGCCACCAGCCTAGCTTTATACCGGACTTCATCCCCTAGAGTGTTCCCTTCTTTGATCTTGTAGATCCATCTACAATCCATAACTCTCCGTTCTTCTGGTTTGAGCACCAATACCTAAGAGTTGGTCTTCTTCAAAGAATTCATTTCTTCCTCCATAGTTAGCTACCACTTTAACGAATCCTTACACTCCATGACATCCATGTAAGTTTCTGGTTCAACCATCCCTCCTTCTATCCAAGGAGCTACTACATTAGCATCTGCAAAACTTTATCTCAAGTGGTCTAACCACCCTCCTTTCCATGTCCCTTGTGAGCTGGTAGTCATTCTGACTTGCTGCACCATCCCCTTCCAGTTCAGGCTCCTCTTGAGTTTCTTAAGCTTGGCCTTCATCAATGGGCTCTACCTGGTCCGAACACTCTTGCCTTCCTTGCTCTACCTGAACCGAATTCTCCTTGATGCAATGCTCCACAAATTTCGGACTGGTTTGCTCACTAGCCCTTGCAAGGTTAGTTTTCTCTAAGTGGGGAAATAACAGTTCATTAAAAATAACATCCCTACTTATTATGAGTTTCATTCCCTTTGGTTCTAAAGACCACAACCTATACCCTTTAACCCCATCACCATACCCTAGAAACACACATTTTCTAGACCTTAGGTTAAGTTTATCATCCTTTTGATGTGCATATGCAGCACATCCAAAAGTCCTAAGGTTGTTCAACTCAGGGGGTTTTCCAATCCACATCTCAATAGGAGTCTTGAGCTTTAAAGCTTTAGAGGGTGATCTATTTGCCAAGTACGCAGTAGTAGACACCGCTTTCTCCAAAAAATATTTGGGTAATCCGGATCCCATTAACATGCACCTAACCTTTTCCATAAGGGTTCTATTCATCCTCTCAGCAACTCCATTTTGCTGAGGGGTTTTCACAACTGTTCTATGTCTTAGAATGCCATTTAATTCATAGAATTTATCAAAATCTTTATTAAAAAATTCTAAGCCATTATCGGTTCTTAACACCTTAATTACCCTGCCCATTTGAGTCTCCAGCAACTTTTTCCACGCCACAAATTTATTCAAAACATCCAATTTATTTTTAAGCAAATAAACCCAAACCATTCTTGAATAATCATCAATTAAAGACAGAAAGTAACGATTACCTCTCTGTGTTGGTGTCCTTGCTGGTCCCCAAAGATCTGCATGGATGTAGTCAAGAATCCCTTTAGACTTGTGCACTTCGGTGTTAAAGCTGACCCGATGTTGCTTCCCAAGAATGCAACTCTCACAGAAATCCAGTTTCTCTACTTTGTCACCACCAAGTAAACCATCATTGCTGAGAACTTGCAGCCCCTTTTCGCTCATATGTCCCAATGATTGTGCCAAAGTGCTGTCTTATCCATCTCAGCCATCAAGCTTGCTGCTTGATCCTTGATTTTTGTCCCTCCGATCAACTCATAAAATCCATCTTTGATTATTGCTTTGATCACTATCAAAGAACCCTTGGTTACCTTGATATTTTCTCCCTCAGTTTTGTATGTATACCACATGGAATCCAGTTACCCCAATGAGATCAAATTTCTCCTCAAATCCGGGAGATACCTTACATTTCACAATAGCCTTGTGACTCTATCAAACATCCTCAACTGGATGTCTCCTATCCCCCTCACTTAGCAAGAATTGTTATTCCCCAAGAAATGTCATTCCCTAAGAAAACCCTTCCATTATTGATCTCCTTGAAATTCTTGAACCATTCCTTATGAGGGCATATGTGATAAGTGCACCCGAAATCCAGAATCCATTTCTCGCTGCCTTGCCTCCTACTCACATTTGAGCACATAATAATAACATCATCTTGTTGTCTCCTTTGGCAATCGAAGCCTCTCCATTGTTGGTATGACTTCTCCCTCTCTCATCCCATAACCTCTTCTTGCAATCTTTCTTGAAGTGACCCTCATTGTTGCAGTAGAAGCATCGTCTTCCTCCAAACTTCGGTTTGGAATGCGATCTCCCATGGCTCTACCCTCTAGCTCTTGATTTCTGCTGGTTATTGCCATGAATGCTACTGCCATTCCGAGTTGCCGGCCTTCCTCTTACGAACAACCCTTCCCCACTTGATGCCTCCCTACTCTTGACTTTGAAATCATGAACCCTTATAACATCGACCACAATTTCTTTGGTTAGTCTATCTCTTCCATATTCGATTGCATCAATTAAACTATCAAAACAATCAGGAAGAGAATTTAATAACATAACAGCCAATTGTTCATCTAGGAATTTAATACTATAACTAACCAAATCTTGAACTAGTTTATTAAAGACATCAAGATTATCTTGCAACTCTTTATTAGGATCCATTTTAAAAGCAAAGATTCTTTTAATAAGATAAATCTTGTTAGGGAGAGTTTTGGTAAGAAATAACTCATCTAGTTTTTTCTATAGGACAGCAGGATCTTTCGAGTCTCTGCACTCCCTTGTGACTCTATCTGACATGTGTAAGAACATGGTACTGTATGCCATCTTCTTCATCTCAATCTGTTGGTCCTCCATGATACTTACTAGAAAAGCATCATCTTCTCTAATAGCCGAGTCCACCTTTTGTTGCATAAGAACAGCCTTGATCTTCCGCTGCCACAGGGAAAAATCTCCCTTTCCATCAAACTTCTCAACAATGAAATTTGAACCCATCTTGCGGAGATGATCCCAGATTTGTGCAGCACCCACAAATGCTTTCCAACTACTTCTAAACCTCAAGAACACGATCGAAGATTGATCTCAACACCATTCTTGAATCACCCTCAAGAACACGATCTGATCTTGATCTTTACTCCATTCTTGAATCACCCAAGAAGTTTGTTCTTTGATTCTTAGAGTCTTACTCTGATACCTTCTATTCTTGCTCCGATACCCTAATGTGCAAGCTCTGATACCACTGTTCAAAGCTCTGATACCACTGTTGGGAAACCACCTTGGATGATGCCCAAGAGGTGACCTTCCAAACACCCAAGTCTAGAGTGACTTATATAAGAAAAAGAAACAGTAACCAATCAAAGCAAGAAAGAAAAGAATACAAGAAATTTGTTGACGAGGTTCGACAATATGCCTACGTCCCCGTGAGCTCCTCCGAGCTCTCTGCACTATCTTATCAATAGAGTTCTTTACACTCAACAACACCTTTCCAAGAACTCACAGGTTCTTGAAGAACAAAAGAAGAAGAAGAAGAAGAAAGTGATAAGAACTAACCCTGGAATTTTCCCAAGAAAATTCCCTTTACAAGCCCTTGAATCCCTTTCTATTCTACTCTCTCTCTTTCTAAACAACCAGCCTCTCTATAGAATCTCTCTTGAGTTTAGTGTCTTTGCACTCTTACAATGGATCTCACTTTTTAATCACAAGTTATGTTACGACTTTTGAAGCTAGGTGACCCTTTATGCAGTGCACCAACTTCTTGACCAATCTTGAGGGTCAATATCCTCCCTTAGATCTTAAGGACTAATCATCCATAGCCTTTCATCATTCCTTAGTGATCCTATGTGTTTTGGACATGTCTCCACGCACTTAAGAAAGGCTAAAACAAGGTGCATCAGTGTGCCTAGCGCCGCGGCCTAGACCAGGGCGTGCCGCGGCCCAGGGCAGAGCACACATTCCTCCTCTTCTGGGCGTCGTGGCCTAGGGTAGGCTGCACCGTGGCTTGGTCCTCCTCTAGCATCCTCTCTTGCTGTGCGTCGCAACCTGGACAAGGCTGGGCTGCGGCCTGACCTGGTGTGCACTCCTTGTTGAACTTCATTCTTCTTCTTCCGTTTAAATCTTGGACAAACTCCAACAAGTAGATACCAATTAGCTTATGGTGTACCAACTAACAAAACAACTTTTAGAGATAATATAGAATTACATAGGCCAATCAGCTTTAACAATAGGAAAATCAAAATTACAGAGACTAATTAGAAAAATGGATATATATTCATCTCTCATTCATTAATCTTAAACCATTTAAAAAATTCTTCCAAATGATATATATATTCATATTTCTTTCATTAATCTTAAACCATTGATATGAGTTCATAACTATGGATCATGTAAATATGATCTTATGCAATAATCAATGGGATTGGTTCACATTAATTACTTTAAAATCCCAAACACACACGCAATGTTAAGAACCTTCCAAAAAGCAATTTAGGTAGTCTCCATATTTATCAGTAGCGTTTAAGAAAACATAAATAAAACTATCATGAGTAAGCTATAACATTAATTAACCATATTTATCAATAGCATGAACCTCACCAGAAAGGCATAAATAAATAACTTGAGAGGTTACTTGTAGTCTTTTTACTTACCAGAAATTGTGATGGGAAAGAGAAGAAGAAAATGTGGACCACAATATCACTGAGGTCTGCAACTAGAGGCCCGTAAGCAACTGTACAAGGAACGAAATTGAAAAAAAATTAAAGATGATTTATAGTTTATACCACTGAGTACTGCAACCAGATCAGTGATAGATGATTTAGACAAAAAATTTAAGGAAAAAAGAAAAACAATTACAAAATATGAAAATAAAACTTACCTATTAGTTGTACCATGTGTAAAAAGACGGCTAGGGAAAGAGGAAAAAGAGGGAGAATTGATGAGGGAAAGCGAGACAAAGAGGGAGATCTGGTGAGGGAAAGAGAGCTAGTGAGGGAAAGAGTCGAAAGACTAAAGGGAGATGGTGAGGGAGATGGGAGACCAGAGATAGCCAGACGGGAGACCGAGACGACAAGAAGGAAGACTGAGATGATCGTGACTAGTGAAGTGGGGCCTGTCACCTGTGGTGTGGAGACTGGTATAGAGGTAAGAGAGAGAAAAGAAGATGAGAATTGCTTCTCTCGTAACGATATGATTTAGGGATTTGATTTCAGATTTGGCTTTTGGCTAGGGAACTTAGGGTGTGAAAGGCTTAAAACAAATATATATTGGAAAACTAAATTTGGTTTTTTGGTTCGATGCGGTTGAGAATAAATTGCACCGAACCGATCATCGAAGAATCGAAATTGACCAAAAAAATGAACCGTAAAGCATAAAAAAATCAAATTTATTGCACTAAATTGTTAAAAACCGAACCATTCAGTTTGGTGTTCAGTTTTAACTGAAATCTGCTCACTCCAAAAGGTTATAAACATATTCACTTTTCCTTTCATCTCCTTCATTTTCTATCAATTTTCAAGCTTATGTCTCAATACAAGGATTTCAATTCTAAGGTATTTTCAAAGTTAATTTATAAGGAGATTAGGATTCTAAAATTTTAATATTAACTACAATGATTTGCTTAATACCATTCCACAAATTCTTATTTTCTAAAATCATCTTAAAAGATTTCTACTCAAAACTAAATTTGCCCCAATAAAATTTTCAAACTCAAGGAAAACGTTCAATTCCAACAAGTTTTATACCTCTATATGCCTAATCTTACATATTCAATACTATCCATAGAAAAACTTAAGCTATTCCATTCTAGAATTTAAGATTGATTCCAAGTTTCCATTAAAAACTCGTAGTCCAACTTCAATTAATCCAAATTTCTTCAATTAAAATCCAAATCATTTCAAACATGGCTAAAGATTTAACTTTCTTAAGCCTAATTTAACTTAAATTAGGTAGAAAATGAATTATACCTCAAATTCTTGTCAAAATAGATAAAGAAAAATAAAAGAGAAAGAAATGTTGTCTGGTAAGTGCACCCCGCGCGTCGTTTTAGGGTGCATGTGCCAGCTCACCACCCACCTCGAAAGTTTCTTGTTGGTTTTTAGTCTAAGGTTTAAACATGGTTCAGACATGGTCAAGGATGGTTAAAATCCAAACCAAAGGTGGAGTATGAAAGTTCAGCAAGTTAAAAGGTTGCACACAAGTGTGTGCTTAAGTTTTGAGCATGGAAAGGTCAGGCACACTGTTGTGCAAGTTTCAGCACACAAGCAGGAGGTGTGCGCACAGCATTAGGAGGCTGCAGCATCAGGTCACACCGCAGCACACAACACCAGCGCCGCAGCACACAGCAAGCCATGCTTCTAGCCCTGCCTCAGCGTCGCAGCACACAGCATCAGCGCCGCAGCACACAGCACATCGCTGCACACATGATCCAGCATGCATAAGACCTGTCCAATCATGTGTGCACCACACCAAAACGCACAGCATCACTTGGAGAGTGATGTAGGGCTAAGATTAAAAGAAGAACATGATCAAAGGGTCAAGAATGATTCACAAGATTGTCCAAGAATTAAGAGGCTATAAAAATGGTTTCCTAGCCTCATTTCAAGTGGTGGAAAAGGTGTGTGAGAGAACCACACAGGTTGTGACATTGTGAGATCATTGTAAACACAAGAGAGAATTGTGTGAGAGACATAAACACAAGAGGGACTCTTGTAGTGAGGCTGATTGTAAAGAAGAGAGGTTAGTAGAGAATTGATAAAAAGCATTGTAATAGGTCTATCACTTTCTCATTCTCTTCTTGGTTCTTCAAGAACTTGGATTCTTGAAGGGGATTGCTGTAACTTTGTAAGAACCATTGAGATAGTCCAGAGAGTTCGGAGGAACTCACGGGGACGTAGGCACATTGCCAAACCTCGACAACAAATTATTTGTCTTCTTTCTTTCTTTGATTTTCTGTTCTTGTGTTCGATTGCTAAAATTATTTCTACAAGTCATTCAAGACTTGGGTGTTTGGAAGATCACCACCTAGGCATCTTGTCAAGGTGATTTCCAACAGTGGTATCAGAGCTAAGCAGCTAGTTATCAGAGCAAGAAGTAGAAGGTTTAGAGCCAAGACTCCAAGAATCAAAGATCAAACTTCTTGGGTGATTCAAGAACGGTATAAAGATCAAGATCCGGTCGTGTTCTTGAAGGTTGATTCAAGAACGGTGTTAAAGATCCATCTTCGATCTGTGTTCTTGAGGTTGAAGAAAGCAGTTGTGGTTAGTGCACAAATCTAGGATCTTGTCGCAAAAGATGGCTTCAAATTTTTGTGTTGAGAAGTTTGATGGAAAGGGGGACTTTGCCCTATGGAAGCGGAAGATCAAGGAGGTTCTTGTACAACAAAAAGTGGACTTGGCACTTGGAGAAGATGATGCTTTTGCAGCAAGTACCACGGAGGACCAGCGGACCGAGATGAAGAAGATGGCCTACAGCACCATTTTCTTGCACATATCGGATAATGTCACAAGGGAGTACAGAGACTCGGAGGATCCGGCTGTCATATGGAAGAAACTAGATGAGTTGTTTCTTACCAAGACTCTCCCGGATAAGAGGTATCTTCGGAAACGAATCTTTGCTTTTAAATTTGATCATAAGAAAGAGTTGTAAGATAATCTTGATGCCAAGAAAAGGAGTGCATCAAGTGGTAAAGGGCTGTTCTTTAAAAGAAGGCCAGCAACTTGGTATGGCAGCAACCATGGCTACTACCGAGACAGAGGTAGAGGAGAGAGCCATGGGAGAGTGCACAACAGCATGTATGGCTAATACCGGGATAGAGGTAGAGGAGAGAGCCATAGGAGAGTGCAGAACAGTATGCATGGCTACTACCAGGACAGAGGTAGAGGAGAAAGCCATGGGAGAATGCATTCCAAACTGAGATTTGGAGGGAAATGTTGCTACTACTGCCATAAAGAGGGTCATGTCAAGAAAGATTGCAAGAAGATGACAAGAGATAGAGGAGGAAGCCATACCAAGAATGGAGAGGCTTCGGTTGCCAAAACATAACAGCAAGATGATGATGTTCTTATTGTGTGCTCAAGTGTGAGGAAAGGGCAAGAAGGCAGCGGGAAATGGATCTTGGATACCGGGTGCACTCATCATATGAGCCCTCACAATGAATGGTTCAAGAATTTCAAGAAGATCAATGATGGAAGGGTCTTTTTGGGGAATGATAATTCTTGCCAAGTGAAAAGGATTGGAGACATCCAATTGAGGATGTTTGATGGAGTCACAAGGCTGCTGGAAAATGTGAGGTATGTTCCAGATTTGAAGAGGAACTTGATCTCATTGGGGCAGTTGGATTCCATGGGCTATACATGCAAGATAGAGGGAGAAAAGATCAAGGTAGCCAAGGGATCTTTGGTAGTAATCAAGGCAGCAAGAAATGATGGACTCTATGAGATGATCGGAGACATGGAAATCAAGGATCAAGCAGCAAGCTTGATGGTTGAGATGGATGAGGCAGCCCTTCGGCACACTCGCTTGGGACACATGAGCGAAAAAGGGCTTGCAAGTGCTTAGCAAGGAAGGCCTACTTGGTGGAAACAAAGTAGAGGAACTTGATTTCTGCGAGTGTTGTGTTCTTGAGAAGCAACACCGGGTCAGCTTCAACACCGGAGTGCACAAGGCTAAGGGCATTCTTGACTACATTCATGCGGACCTTTGGGGATAAGCAAGGACACCAACACAGGGAGGTAACATTTACTTTCTGTCTTTAATTGATGATTATTCAAGAAAAGTGTGGGTTTATTTGGTGAAAAATAAATTAGATGCCTTGAATAAGTTAATGGTGTGGAAAGGGTTGGTTGAGACTCAAATGGGTAGAGTAGTTAAGGGGATAAGAACCGATAATGGCTTAGAAATTTTTAACCAAGAACTTGATCAATTCTGTAGGTTAAATGGCATTCTAAGACATAGGACGGTTGTGGAAACTCCTCAGCAAAGTGGAGTTGCTGAGTTGATGAATAAAACCCTTATGGAAAAGGTTAGGTGCATGTTAAATAAAGCCGGATTACCCAAATGTTTTTGGGGGGAAGCGGTGCCTACAACTGCATATTTGATTAATAGATCACTCTCTAGGATTGTATACCATAAGACTCCCGAAGAGTTGTGGAGTGGAAAACCCCCTGAGTTGGACAACCTTAGGACTTTTGGGTGTGCTGCGTATGCACTCCAAAAGGAGGATAAGCTTAGCCCAGGATCTAGAAAATATGTGTTTCTAGGATATGGAGAAGGGGCTAAGGGGTACAGGTTGTGGTCCTTAGAAAAAGAAGGATTTAAACTCATAATAAGTAGGGATGTTGTCTTTAATGAATTATTATTTCCCTACTTGGAGAAAACTAACCCTGCATGGGCTAGTGAGCAAACCAATTCAGAAATTATTGAGCATAGTATCAAGGGAGATTCTGTTCAGGTAGAGCAAAGGAGGCAAGAGGGTTCAGACCAGGTAGAGCCCTTGGATGATTGCCAAGCTCAAGAAACTCAAGAAGAGACTGAACAAGAAAAGGATGCTGCAGCAAGTCAGAAGGACTTTCAGCTCATAAGAGACCGGGAAAGAAGGCTGGTCGGACCACCTTCAAGATGTGGGTTTGCGGATGCTATGGATGTAGCAGCTCTTTGGACAGAAGAAGAGATGAGTGAATAAGAAACTTACATGGTGGCCATGGAGTGTAAGGATTCGTCAAAGTGGCAGCTAGCTATGGAGGAAGAAATTGATTCTTTGAGGAAGAACAACTTCTGGGAATTGGTGAAAATTCCAGGAAATCAGAAAGTTGTGGAATGTAAGTGCACTTACAAGATCAAAGAAGGGTGCCCTCCATGAGATGAAGTCCGGAACAAGGCTAGGCTAGTGGCAAATGGGTTCACAAGAAGAGGCGACATAGATTTCACAGAAACTTTCTCACCTGGACACAAGGTGGAGAAGATGGTGAATATCCTCACCTATGTCATTGATGGGCTGTTAGTTTGGAACAGCAGGAAGAGGATGGAAAGGTTTACATCTCAACTTAGTGAGGAGTTCGAGAGGAAGGATCTCAGCCTTGCACAAAAGATCCTTGGGATGAGGAGAATCATCCGGGAAAGGAAGAGAAACAGGTCAAGTGTTTCTTGGGCAATGGATGTTTTCAGCAAATGTGTGAGTAATCCTGGAAAAGAGTGTTGTCTTAGGATGAAGTGGTTGCTGAGGTACATGGAGGCTCAGTGGCAGCCAGTGGTAGCACTCATAACAACCAGGGCAGAATGCATAGCGGCTACGGAAGCCATAATGGAGGCTATGGGGTGTAAATGGTTGTTGGACGAGTGGGAGGTCCTAAAAGAGTAGGTGGTGGTATCTTTGGATAGCCAAAGTGGGGGGCACTTATGGAGGTATCCAGTGTTCCATGAGGGGACGGAGCATATGGATGTTCGGTATCATTACATTCTGGAAAAAGGTACAGAAGGAAGCATTCATTTTGACAAGAAGACCACGGAGAAAAGTCCTGCAGATTTAGGCACCAAGTTTTTACCTCTAAGTAAGTTCAATCATTGCCTTGAATTACTTAGGATTGGAGTCGATTGATTGATGACTCAAGATGAGTTTGGATCCTGAAGGTCTCTGTATAAATGGTTCGGGTTTAAACGCTTAGACAAATATAGAGATTGTTGGTTTTTAGTCTTAGGTTTAAACATGGTTCAAACATGGTCAAGGTTTGAACAGGTCCAAACATGGTTCAAGGATGGTTAAAATCCAAACCAAAGGTGAAGTATGAAAGTTCAGCAAGTTAAAAGGTTGCACACAAGTGTGTGCTTAAGTTTTGAGCATGGGAAGGTCAGGCACACTGCTGTGCAAGTTTCAGCACACAAGCAGGAGGTGTGCGCACAGCATCAGGAGGTTGCAGCATCAGGTCACGCCGCAGCACATAGCACCAGTGCCACAGAACACAGCAAGCCATGCTTCCAGCCCTGCCCTAACGCCGCAACACACAGCATCAGCGCCGCAGCACACAGCATATGGTTGCACACATGATCCAGCATGCATAAGACCTGTCCAATCATGTGTGCACCATACCAAAACGCACAGCATCACTTGGAGAGTGATATAGGGCTGAGATTAAAAGAAGAACATGATCAAAGGGTCAAGAATGATTCACAAGATTGTCCAAGAATTAAGAGGCTATAAAAAGGGTTTCCTAGCCTCATTTCAAGTGGTGGAAAAGGTGTGTGAGAGAACCACACAGGTTGTGACATTATGAGATCATTGTAAACACAAGAGAGAATTGTGTGAGAGACATAAACACAAGAGGGACTCTTGTAGTGGGGCTGGTTGTAAAGAAGAGAGGTTAGTAGAGAATTGATAAAAAGCATTGTAATAGGTCTATCACTTTCTCGTTCTCTTCTTGGTTCTTCAAGAACTTGGATTCTTGAAGGGGATTGCTGTAACTTTGTAAGAACCATTGAGATAGTCCAGAGAGTTCGGAGGAACTCACAGGGATGTAGGCACATTGCCGAACCTCGACAACAAATTACTTGTCGTCTTTCTTTCTTTGATTTTCTGTTCTTGTGTTCGATTGCTGAAATTATTTCTACAAGTCATTCAAGACTTGGTTGTTTGGAAGATCACCACCTGGGCATCTTGTCAAGGTGATTTCCAACATTTCTCCTAAATGTTAGTATGTAATTTATGAATTTTGGGAGTAACTGGAGTGCTAGTGTGAGGGGGTTGAGCAATTTGAAGTTTAGAAAACTTAGGCTTTGTAAGAAAATGAAAGATATGAGAGATATGAGCTATGAGTTGGTCTTTAGGGGGGGGGGGTTTACCCTTTATATAGGGTTCTGATGAATTTTTTTTTTTTTTACCTAATTGCCTTTCTCTTAAATTTTTAGTTACAATTTCTAACCTCCCCCTTATTTTTCATAAGAATTTTAAGTAAGTCCCAAATTTGCTTTTACAAATGATTTCTTTATGAGCCATTTTAAACTTTTATACCTCCTTTCCTTCTTTCTATATCATCCTTCCTAATACGAGTTTTGTACAAATCTAACATGAGAATGATAGTTTGCTCAATGACATAGATTTCTTATAAGTCGTTGTGCTCTGTTTTTTTTTTTTTTTTTTTTTTACAATTTTGTCCATATCTAACAATTTTTGTTTGTTTTAAATCAACTCTGTTTTAGTAACTTCCAAAGAATTATAATTAGTCTCATGTAATTTCATAGAGAAATTTATATCCCTCCCATGACACATTTTTCTTTAATTATTGTTTCATTTATCTATTTACCTACTTACAGACATTCTGAAGTAAATAAAATTATTTATCTCCAAAAAATGTACAAATATGTTTTTTAAAAAATACCCTTCCATGATTAAAATAAAATCTATAAAATATCAGGCTCTACATTTCTCTCCCACTAACAAAAATTATGTTCCCAAAATTTTCTTGATCAGAGTCCACAAATAGCCAGGATTATTGTTCCCTTATGTCTAACTCACACCCTCAAATTTCTCTCCTCAAGATTTTGTGACTACAAATTTAAATTTCATCTCGCCAATAACTTAATTGTTCTCTAAATTTTTTTCGGCCAACTATTTAATTACTCGAATAATCTAACATGCTATTTTAATAAATTTCATATGATCTAGCTAAAGACTCCATTTATTTATTAAGTAGTGCTCACCTTCCTATGAATTACTCATTTTTTATACTTTTTTTATTTCTTCTCCATCTAGTTCCTCAAATCACCCAACTAGCCCTTCGAACCACATTTTCTTAAATAAATATACATATATTACTCAAATAAGCCCTTTTTACATTTTCATTTCCTCATGTGCTCTAAAACTACATTTCTCACCATCCCACACTACTCTCTGAATCATTTTTATTTCTGTTTCGACTTCATACTTCATGGGTCTCAATTTTGGTAAAATTTTATTCATACATCTCTCCCAAGATGCCTATCAGCAAAAGGTTACTTTCTAATTATTCAACTTCTCTTATAATTCAATAACATTCTCTTCATATATATACAATACTTAGAATCCATTCACAGTATTACCAAAAATTTCGTACTCAGTTCAGCTTAGTTCTTTAATCAACTCCTCAATTCATTAACTCCATAGTTTTAAATTTTACCTACCTAGATAATTTAGTCGTTAAATCTTTACAACTCAACTTCCCATTCACTCACATAATTTTCTAGCATCCCTCAATCATTTTGATCCATTTAGTAATTTATTCTTTTTGGCTCAACATATCTCTTAGTTCTAGCTCAAATTTCTCATTTTATTATTCCCATCAGATTCTAATTCATCATTTCTCACTAGGATATGTTTACCGATAATTTTTTTTTTGTATAATTCACCATTATAATAACAACTATGCACTTTACTCGTCCCTAAGTCTCCAATTTGTTTAGTCTCTCTTTATATATATATATATATATATATATATATATATATATATATATATATATATATATATATATATATATATCTGTGTGTGTGTGTGTGTGTGTGTATGTGTGTGTGTGTGTATATCAACCTTTTCATTGCATAACTTGAATATTAGATGAAGCAATTATTCTCATCCACAGCTAGCAAAACCTGTTCTACGGTTCTCTTCTCCAACTTCGTCACTTATAGTTGTTTTCAATTATAACTTATTTAATTTGTCTTTAGCTTCCACTTAAACTTCTCAATGATTTTATCCACATAAACGTTTCCTAGATCGAACCTCACACTCATTTCCTATGTTATATACTCTATACTTCATGCCAAATCAATATTTCTCTTATTTAGAAAAATTCTCAATCGTACACCTTAGATAATTCTCCACCCCAAAAATTTGTATGAGTGCCTCTACACATCATCTTTGTAGCTATTATACTTTTACATTAATTATCTCCCACTTCTGCTTCTCAAACGAACAATTTCCTTGACTCTTAAGCTTCATTCATTTGTACAAGCGGTATCTCAATTCATACTTAATCATTTCTTCTAAAATTTGGACTTTTTATTTGTCTCCCAATTCACCTTTAACATTTTTATTCTTTTTCTTTTTAACCATTCAATCTCTAACTGTATCAATAGCCACACTAAATTTAAGATTACAAATTTATAGATAATGTCCAACTAAACATCAATCAAACACTGCCCACCAGTTCTCATCTTTAATTTATCACACTCTCTACTTTCTGTTTTGTTGTCACATTTGTTATCCTTACCAAGTCAATCCATCTCTCTTTATCCTAGCAATAATACCCATCACCTAGTAACCTCCCCATTTGTCTCAAAACCCAATTATCTCCCCTTTTTTGTAACAAGTAGGCGGTAGCATGGATCTCTTACTTCTTACTCTAGCTTTTATCATTTAGTACGCTGAATTATATTATCTTCATTTCTTTATTCTACCTTTATCTTCCTATCAAGTCTTTAATAATTAAATTACTCTCTTGACTCAACTGTACTTTAACTCATTTTCTTTTCTCGTTTCTCTTTCAAGTCTGTTTAGGAAATCATATCTTTAAGAAAACTATTCAACACCTCACTTTCACACTTTCCTTTGCCCAAAACTTGTGTCTACCCACACAATGTTTGTTGAAATCCAACAGTCCTCGTTAACTTCACTATAGTTAATAGTATTCAAATATTGTATTTAGCACTCAAGGAAAAAAATTTATACAATTTCTTCATAACGGCAGCCTTTAATTGAATCGTGATTTGATACTATCTTTTGAATATATATATATATAATTTTAGTAAAATCTACTTTTATCTCTTTAACATATCCTCTCGAATTTCTTCTTTTTTCTTCCATTTCCTTTTGTATTATTACTAATAGTTATCATTCGATATTGATAAGATTTTTGATTACTCGTCTCAATCTCAACTTTGTACCATCGACTCACATCACAATTTCATGCCTAACAATCTCTTGATCTTGCATCCCATACCTGTCTCCTTCCAAGATGATTGCTCTAACACTTTTATATCTCACTAGACTCTTGACCTCTTATTTCACACCTCGTTGATATCTCTCATTAAGTAGTAACCTCATTTACCAAGCGTATATATTATATTCTCGCTAGTCATCATCCTTTTTATTACCCCAACCACATCTAAATCAAGTCACCCATTGAATTCTAGAGTTTTTAAGCGCTTCATATATTTTAAGTCATCATAAACATCTTTTACTAGGTTCACATTAGCATTTCTCAAATTTATTCCCAAATAAAATAAAATTTTAAGCTCACTCAACAAGCACCAACCGTTCAATTATTCATCTCTTTAATTTGCAATTAAGATTTTTAAGTTCTAGAATAAATCCATCTTCCTTCGTCAAACTTTAATTCATACTTGAGATCAAATCAAGATTTACTACGCCATTCTCTCTCACAATTTCCACATAAAATTTTTGTTCATCATCCAAATATTTATGATTGAATTTTTTTGATAAATCGTCTGTTAAGATCACTTACTTTAAGTGAATCACATGAGTTACTCTAATTGTACCCATAAAAATTTTGTTTAAGAAAAACACATTTCCCTTATATACTCATTAATCCATTTTAAGTTCTACCAATATATTATTCATCTTTCTTAATTCATATTTCATATTTTTGAGATTGAGATTCTTATAATCTCTATAAATCAATATAACTCCCCAAACTCTCAAACTTTCCCACATTTTCTAATAGATATCAAATCCAAGATCAAAGAAAAATCTCAATTCCAATACCAAATAAATTACCTTTCTATCGTACCCATCACCCAAACGTATACACATACTAACTTCATCTATTTCAGATTTTCAATATTTATAATAGTTGCTTCTCATACCAAACATTATGTAGTATATTCTTACATTTAGAAGGTCATTCGTAGCAACAACTTTAAGTTATTTAACTAGTAATTCATCAATAATTTACCAGTGATCATGCAAATTCCATACAAACTTCCAGGTTAATGAAACTACTAGCTTAAAGAAAAATCTTTACTTACTTTTTCAACTCTCAACATCTTTACTAAATAACTAAACCACATCATCACATTGTTACACATATACATGAACGATATATATATATATATATATATATATATATATATATATATATATATCCTAATGTTTTATCACATTAAGGTATTTATATTCACGGTTCCTACTAAGAGAATCACTAATTAAAATTCATAAAACATAACAAGGTCATTCCAAATAACATCAACTCCTACAACACCCAAACACAAAATCAATTTGACCTTATTCTCAAGATTTCTCACTCCAACCCACTCCATTACTAACTATAACTCTTTAATGGTATCTTCTCTAACCTTAAACAACCAACTCCTCAAAACCATCCCATGCACCATGCTCATGCAACTAGAGCCTACAGAACCTTAAACCTAAAGCTCTGATACCAAAAATGTAACGACCCACCCCGAGAGGGGCCCTATTTGGAATGACATTGTTACCTTTAAGTACTGAGCACCTTAACCTGAAATGCAATTCCCCACACTTTACATCATACAAAACATCCCATTACACATCCACCATCACATACATATGCATGCACATTATCCCATTGACATAGTTTTACAGAACATCATGGTTAGTGTCAAGAATTTACATAATACATGAACTTATAGAAATATTCATTTTTAAAAAAATATGTCATTTGCATATATCTAGACTCCCAAAAGACCAAAAAGAATGAGGATGTCGTGGGCGAAGACCTTGTTAAGGACACCTTTATTCTTTGATCTCTTCATTGACTTGATCCAATCCATTTTAGAAATTTTCTTGAAATGTTGATAAAATAGGGAGGGTGAGCTAAAAAGCTCAATGAATTTTCACATTACTAGAAGTAATCGATTTGGAATTCATTTTCTTAACTTTGAACCTTGCTGTATAACTAATTTTATATATAATATTCCTTTTATATACATCTTCGCTTACTTTTCTCACTGCTTATCACAAAAAGGAACAATCAGTAAAAGAAGTCATTAATACTTTTAATTAACCACATAGCACGTAATTCTACCACACCGCATACATCACAGGGACAAAACATTTATGAGTAACAACCATCTCAATATTTTTCACATAACAAACAATCAACATTTCCTGCCCCTCACTAGGCTAAATCTTATCATGTGCTCTTCTTGGGCAATCACAACATGCGCCCCTTATTGGGCCAATCACATCAAAAGAAATGCAAAGTAATGCAATACAATGTATGGTCATATCATAGCTCATCTCATCTCATTTCATTGACCCTCACTAGGCTAAATCATATCACAATGGGGACGTCTCCCCACGTAGTGGTATGTCATTCAGCATATAACTTTGGATCCTTTACACCTTCTCTCGGGCGAGGTCCCACCATTCCAAAGTTTTCTTCAGTACCCTTTCACACCTTTTGGATGTGCCCTACCCTAACATGTACACTTAACGACTCCACTCCTTCCACAATTTCATCAAGATATCATGTCATATAAAATGCATCCTCAACACAACAATTTTTCAAACATAAAGTTCATCAATCAATCATATCACAACAATTAATCAAACATAAACTCATCAAGATACAACTACACCTGCTCTTGTACATACCTATATATGTACATATATTATGTCATTTGTGTTCTCATAATTATTCATGTTCATATGCCTTTAAATTTTCATTTTTATTGCACAAGTTTACTAAAAGTAAGGTGAAACTCACCTTTATAGCACTAAGTGCTACTCTTGAACTACTTCATTGCCCTTGGTATGTTCTTCGATCAAACTTAAAGATTATGTATCATTTAGTATATTGTATCAAGATGCATACATATAAATAATATTCATTTATACCAAGCAATTATATGAAGAAAAAAAAAATATAAGTTGTGCCACAAGTTTTCTCATTTTTTTCTAAGTGTTTTTATAGGTCTTAGTTTAATCTTAAATGTGATAGAAACTAATCTTTCTAAGGTTATAAACATATTCACTTTTCCTATCATCTCCTTCCTTTTCTATCTATTTTCAAGCTTATGCCTTAATACAAGGATTTCAATTTACTAAGGTATTTCAAATTTAATTTAGAAGGAAATTAGGATTTCAATTTACTAAGGTATTTCAAAGTTAATTTATAAGGAGATTAGGATTCTCCAATTTTAAGAGCAACTAAAATGATTTGCTTATTTAAATTCTGCAAATTCTTCTTTTCTAAAATTATCTTAAAAGATTTCTACCCAAAACTAGGTTTGCCCTAATAAAATTTTCCAACTTAAGGAAATCAATCAATTCCAACAAGTTTTATACCTCTATAAGCCTAATTTTACATATTCAACATTATCCATAGACAAACTTAAGCTGTATCATTCTAGAATTTAAGATTGATTCAAGGTTTCCGTTAAAACTCATTCTCCAACTTCAATTAATCCAAATTTCATCAATTAAAATCCAAATCATTTCAAACAAGGCTAGAGATTTAACTTTCTTAAACCTACTTTAACATAAATTAGGTAGGAAATGAATTATGCCTCAAATTCTTGGCAAAAACAACCAAAGAAAAGCAACGGAGAAAGAAAAGTTGTCTTGCGTGTGCACCTCACTCGCCGCCCTAAGGTGCGTGTGCCACCTCACTGCCCACCTTGAAAGTTTCTCCTAGATGTCAGTAGGTAATATATGAAGTTTGGGGGCAATAGGAGTGGTGGTGTAAGGGGGTGAGCAATTTGAAGTTTAGAGAACGTAGGTTTTGTAAGAAAATGAAAAAAAAAATTTGAAGGAAGGAGAAGGTGCTTGAGATTTCTAGAGAGTTTGAGAGATGTAAACTGGTGTTTGGAGTTTCTTACCTTTATATTGGGATCTAATGAAAGGTTTTTACCTAATTTCCTTACTCTTAAATCTTTAGTTACAATTTCTAATATCCCTTTTATTTTTCATAAGATTTTTAGCTCCTAAATTTGTTTTTACAAGTGATTTCTTGATGATCCATTTTAAACTTTTATTTCTCTATTCTTTATTTCTGTATTATCCTTCCTAATATGAGTAATATAGAAATCTAACATGATAATTATAGTTTGCTCAATGAGATACATTTCTTATAAGTCCTTATGCTATGTTTTTTTTTTTTTTACAATTTTGTCCCTCTCTAACCATTTTTGTTTATATGAACCAAAATGCAACCCAAGAAGAGGGTGAATTGGGTTTTATAAACTTTTTACAAACAATAAACAAGTTTAAACACTTATGAAATAAAGTATGAACAACAAGAATTGCACTGCTGGAAATTAAATGAGTAAATGATGCATAAGTGCAAACTCGGTTTATAGTGGTTCGGCAATATTGAAAACTTTATCCACTCTCTTCAAGGAGACTCCTTAAAGTATTTCACTAAAACAAACAAACAACTTCAGATGTGTTGCCAAACCTTTACAAAGTTCTCTTCCAAGAAAGTTTACACTTAAGTGTTTAATACCAAAACACTTCCAAGAGTCACACTAATCCTTTCTCTTATAATGATTAGAATTTATGATTTAAGATTGGTACAAGATAGATTACAATAAATGCTTACAAGTGAAGAATATCTATTTTTTAAGAATAAAGCTTCAAAGATGGCTTAAGAAGGATTTTTGAAAGATTTGAAGAGTTATAAATTAGTTCTATAAGAAATTAATTGTTCTTGATTGTTAGGTTTGCTCATTTAAAAGGGGTTCATATAGTTTGGGTTCTATATGGCCACCTGACACAAGGTGTGGTCGCTTGGAGCATTAAATACTCTGACCCACGCTTCATTTTTCAAAAAATAGCCGTTATTTTCGAAGGTTAAGTCGACCGGATGCTTGGTTCAGTCGATTCAATCAATGTAAATTAAGGCTTTTAGCATCAGGTACCTTTATTCAGTCTATTGGATGAATCATTCAGTCAACTAAATCAGAAAGCCAAAATTATATTTCCTTCATTCAGTCGATTAGATGAATCATTTAGTCAATTGGATGAATCATTCGGCCAACTAGATCCCCTGAACCAAAATTTTTCTGTTTTTAAAATGTCTTATAAAATTAAGACCAAGTTTCTATGATTTTGTCAAAAAAAAATTTGGAAACAAAAATAGTCATATTTAAGCTAGGTAATTTAGAGAAGATTTATAATTATATCAACTACCTTAGGAGCTTATAATCTTGTTCTTCAGACTTCTTCTGAAGTGCCAACATGTCTTTGAATAAAAAGATCTTAAATGCTTGAACACTTAGATAAAATTGGTTAGATTAATTCAATTTTGTTTTGTCATTATTAAAATCAAGTTAAATCTCCCTCTTTTTGATGATGACTAAACCATTTTAAGAAAAACACTTTTAAATTCTAAGTGTTTGGTTTTTATAAAAACCTCTTAACAAATTTCAAACACAATCCAACCAAGCAATTTTATAAAGCATTTAAATATTTTAATAGCAAAGCTCTCCCTTAATCTTTGCATACCCTTATCATATAGCACAAACATTTTTCTCTTATTCTTCTCTCCCTTTTTGACATCATCACAAAAGGGTAACCAAGCAACGGATAAGGACATAGAGAGAATAAAGAGCATTCAAGGAAATAAACATTCATAAGCAAATATAAATCCAAAAATAAGTTCAACCATGAACTAAAAGTTAAGGCTCGCACGAGCCAATCTAAAAGATGCATGAAAGTAAAATTAAAATGTAATTGCAAATTTGTTAAGGAGTTAAAAACTAAAGAAATGGAATATAGATAGAGCTCAAGGGGCTGGATGATCAAAGTGGTCATGGATAAGGTCTCAAATCTCAGTAAGGGATTCTTCTGGGTCAGTCCAAAAAACTGTGAATCATTATATAAAGACCCAGTCTCTATCCTCAAGGCCTCAAACTGCATTTCAGATGCTTGTTGCATACTGTTCATTGAAACTTGAAGGCTAGTTAGAGCTTGCAGGATGTCATCTGAAGAACCAGTAGCAACTGAACCCTAACCTGTTGTTGTCTGCTGATTACCCAAACCAGCATCTTGATAATTTTCCTCTTCATCACTAGATTCATCCCCAATTCTGATGTTTTTTCCTATGCTTCGGGACTACCATACTGTCGTGAACAGTAAAACCTATTCTCTTCAAGGTAGACAAATTGATGACATCACTATGATCAATGTCATTGGCTTCGGTTTCAGGGAGGGGAACCTTAAAGTACTCCAAGATGAGAGTGATAAGCATCCCATAGGGTAACCCACCAGAATCATTCTCATTTCCATTAATCATATTAGTAAGGACCGAAAAGTAAAGATTATAGGAAGTTCCAATCTTAAGATATCAAATCATGAGGATGTCCAACTTAGAGGGGAATTCTCAGCTACCTAGCGTAGGATTGATACACCAACTAATAATCAAATTTATCATCCTAGAGTCTATGGGCAAATCATCATAAGTGTTATAGGTTTGGGGACCATATACATAGGAGGGGTTACTCTTAACCACCCTATAAGCACCCTTATAATCAAAATATTTAGGCCTACCCTCTGAGTACCAGGTTGTACCAGTTGCATGGATATTCAAAAGAAGATGCAGAATATTAGCAGTTACAACAAATTCTTTACCCATTTTTGGATTTAAATAAAAATTGTTTGTTTTTCCAATTTTATAAGCATCACTAACTTTTTCTTTTTCAAATTTGATCTTAGGAAAACCAATAGCCAAATCTCTTTTAGAAAGATTTTGATCAAATCCATGTTCACATGACCAAGCCTTCTATATTATAACCATTATTTTTCACTAAAAGTTGAAAAACATTTTTCATTTTTCAAATGCAAAGTTTTGAGATCAACGAAATAGACATTTTCATATCTTTGGCCAACAAATTTGATCTTGTTACTCTTTATGTCTATTATAAGACAATGAGGGGATTCAAATATGAATTTATTACATTTATCACATAATTGATTAATACTAAGTAAATTAGGCTTAAGGCCCTGTACAAGTAAAACATGATCAAGAGCTGAAGAATTTTTACCCCCTTTACATGTTCAATGATCTTCATCTTGGTGTTGTCTCCAATGGTGACGTGTCTGCCATCCCTTTGAGTCAATGCCATAAAGATGTTTTGTTCACCAATCATATACTTTAAGCATCCACTATCAAGGTACCAATGGTCACTTTCTACCTTTGTGTGGAGACATATCTACATAATATAATGATACACAATGGAACTTTTAGGTACCTAAAATTTCTTTGGTCCTTTCGGGTTAGTCCTTGAAAATATGGATTATTTAGAAACCCATACATTCTTAGTTCTATGATGTGCTCTATAATCGTAGTATTGGGATGATGCATGATCTTAGATTGATAATTATAGAAATTTCTAGGATGTCTAGAATATGCAAATCTATCGTTCATTGGATGAGAATATCTTGCATTCCTAGAATACATGTTTCTAGCATTATATGAGTTATGAGCTAACATGTTATTTCTAAGATATGAATGATAGTTATTTCTAGGATATACATTCCTAGCATATGAATTTTTTGAATGAGCATACCTAGCATTTTCATTTCTAGAATGAGCATACATATGAGCATAAGCACTTCTTGGATGTCTATTCCTAGTATTAGTATATAAATTTTTACTATAGGAATTGACATTTTAATTCTTAGGCTTCCTAGTATTCTTCAAAGAAACATTATTAACATTACTAAGTGCCTAAAAAGTAGAGAGTTCATCAACACATGTTGTTTCATAAAGATAGTTTCATTTGATTTTTGCTTGCCCAATGGGGAATAACCCAAATCGAATTTTTCTCTATTTATTCTTTGACAAGCTAACACTTTATCTAGCTTTTTTTTTTTTTTCTACTTACAAGTTTAGATATAGTGTTATTCAACTCAATCATTTTAGTTTTCAAATCGACATTTTCATTCATCAAAGATTATTGTGAAGAGTTATTAAGCTTTAAAGAGAGTTTTTCTTTTTGTTCTTATTGAACTTCCTTTTTGAGAGAAACATTCTTAGCATCAAATTTATTTAATTACACATACAATTAATTCATAGCTTCAATAAATTCTTCATTACTATTTTCATTATCAATATCATTACTAAAGGAAGAATTGGTTACCTTATTTTCATCATCAATTGTCATCAAGCAAAGATTGACAATCTCTTGATAGTCAATTTCACTTTCTGAAATGTCCACATCATCACCATCACTCTAAGTGGTTGCAACATATGATAATTTTTTTTTATTGAAGTTCTTATAAGGTTTCTGTGTTGTAGGGAAATTTGTCTTGATGTGCCCGAGTTTATTGCAACCAAAGTACAAAATAGGATCCTTTTTGGTTGAGTTGTCCTTTGTATAAGGCTTCTTTCTCTTCTTCAAGAATTTTTTAACCTATTTGTGATAAGATCCATTTCTCCATTTTCTTAACTACTTTCATTCTCATCTTCTTTACTTGCTTGCTTGAGGTGGTTTTGAGGGAAATAACCTTCTTCTTATTTGACTCATCATCAACAACAACTCGATTTATTACATTCATCTCATGAGTTAATAATGAGCCCATAAATGTTTTGACGTCAAGCTTGTCAAGGTCTTTAGCTTCCTCAATGGTCATCCTCTTTGCTTCCCAATTTGGTGGCAAAGATCTAAGAATCTTCCTTACTAATTTGAAATCATCATACATCCTACAAATAAACTTTAAACCACTAAAAACATTAGTGAATCGAGAGTACATTTCAGAAATGGTTTCGGTAAGAGACATTTTAAAAGCTTCATATTTAGACACCAACATATAGATTTTTGATTTCTTTACTTCACTATTGCCTTCATATGTAACTTGAAGTTTATCCCATATTTCCTTAGCCGAAACACAAGCAGAAATGGTGTATTCATTAATGTCTAAAGCTTGATAAAGTATACTAGTAGCTCTACTATTTAAGGACATCATTCTACAATCATCATCATCAAATTCTTGTTTAATTTTAGCCATTGTAGCTTCTAATTCACCAATTTTAACTTTCTTTATAGGAATCCTAGGTCATTCTTCAATGATTCTCCATAAGTTATAGTTTTGACTTTTACAAAGATTTTCCTTATATTTTTCCAATAGTTGTAATTTGTTTCATCAAACAAAGGGGGTCTAGTGTAAGAATGACCTTCATTATAGTTATTAGTTATCATATGATATACTCAAGGATTTTAAGCCTAATTATAATAACAAAGTTCTGATATCAACTGTAAACCAAAGTGCAACCCAAGAGAATAGGCGAATTGGGTTTTAAAAACTTTTTGCAACCAACAAACAAGTTTAAACACTTATGAAATCAAGTGTGAACAACAAGAATCATATTGTTGGAAATTAAAGAAGTACAGGATGAGAAAGTGCAAACTTCGTTTATAGTGGTTCAACAATTTCGAAAACTTTTCGACCCTACATCCACTCTCTTCAAGGAGATGCCTTGAAGTATTTCACTAAAACAAACAAGCAACTTCAGAGGTGTTGAATTGTATAGTAGCTGATCATCGTTTTCATCATTGTGCTCCACATGTAGAGCCACATGAAGGGGATGATCAAGTGCTTTAAATGCTTAAGTATAGGTCATATAGCTTCTGATTACCGAAACTGAATGTACGCCAACTTAGCTTAACAATTTAATAAGTATGCCGTAGTACATGAGTCACCTATGTATAATGAATACAATGATGATGAGGGAGACCAGATTACTTAAGATGGCCATGGAAAAGCGTTAGTAATACAACATGTCATGAAAGCAACAAAGGCTGAGGGTGAAACCAAGTGGCCATGGCACAACATTTTTACCTCTAATCGGAAAGTTTGTAACGCCATTATAGATAGTGAAAGTTGTTAGAATGTGGTGTCTAAGGATATGATCGACAAGTTAAGCTTCAAGACCGAGAAGAAGGTTGAACCTTACAAGCTTGAATGGTTCAAAAAAGAGCCTATGGATGTTTTTCACTTGTTGTTGGGTAATCCATGACAATTTGATAGAAGGGCAATGTAAGATGGATAGAAAAATACTTATACTTTCTCAAAAGAAGGTAAGAAGATAATTTTGGGGCCGTTAAAATTGGAAAAAATTCCTAAACCTTTAAAAGATGAGAGAAATAAATTTTTTTCTATGGTGGGAATGAACAAAACAAATTGCTATGAAGTCCTACCACATTCAGAGTGTGCATATAATCAGTCTAGGAGTGATTCTATCGAAATGAGCTCGTTTGAAGCCGTCTTCAGCGAAAACTGAAACAGTCCACTGGACTTGATCACATTACCTATTAGTAATTACTTTAGTGGGGATGATGCTGATATTGTAAAACACATTAAGAAATTGCATGAACGGGTGGGAAAGAGGCTGCCAGAAAGTGATAAAAAGCATAAAGAAGTTGCTGACAAAAATAGGAATCATATGAAGTTTAAAGATGACCTCGTTTGGATCACCATAAGAAAAGAAAAGTTTCCTCTAGGCAAGTACGCCAAGTCACAAGACCACACTGATAGTCCTTTTCGAGTGTTTAAGAATGCCTATCATGAAGAGGATGAAGGTGACGTAGACTCGAGGACGCATCTTTTACAACCCAAGGAATTTGATAAAAGGACATTTGTAAGTGATCACTAAGGTAGAGGTTCTACTGTCGTAGGGTATGATGAATATCGCGATAGCAATGATGATGAGAATCTCAAAGAGATTCATGGCACAATTTCAAGAGGAAATGAGATTAGAAGGTCAAACAGACTCAAAGTCAAACTAATGTATCTCATATGTTTTCTCTATTAATTGCCTTACTAATTGATTGTAAGGTTACCTAACTTGATTTAGGGTAATTATTCTTATGATTTAGTTTCCTGATTTATCTTCTAGAGTACCTAACTTGATTTAGGGTAACTATTCTTATGATTTAGTTTCCTAATTTATCTTCTAGACTATGTACGAGTTTTTTCTTATTACAGGGTTCTTAAAGATCTTAATTCCCTAAATAGGGTTGTTTTAATCTTATTTCTTTAAATATATTGTTTTTGTCATATCATCAAATGCAAAATTAATAAATTACAACAATGGTCCATGTTGTTTGACATAAGGTTCAAATTAATTTCTATGTAACCTATCTTTACAATCTCTTCTTCATTAACTTGACTTTTTTTCTCTAACTGCACTTGCTTTAAAAATAAAAAAACTAAAATCAGTAAATTAAATAAAAAAAAACTAAAAATGAAAGGATCACTACATTTTTCATTAATAATATTTATTTATTTTTCATTTCTTTTCGAAAAATTCTTCTTCTGTTAATTATTTTCCTTCCTTTTTCCTTCACGTGTCTCTTACTTTATTTTCAGCTTGTCTCTATTTTGATGAGGTAACAACTCTTAACAAAGATTTATGAAGTCATTATTTTGTTGGAAACTTCTTATTTTTCATTAGATTATTTCATATATGATATGCAATCTATAAATTTGAGTTTCTTTCTTGTAGATAATTTTGTAATTGGGTTGCACCCTCTTGGTGCTTCTTATAGTATATTCTTTTACTTATCAAAAAAAATTATGATAAGCTGTAAAAAAAAATAAAAATAAAAATAAAAATGTCTGCTCCTTGTAGGATCCATTATGTTCATAAATTTCAGTCATTTAGTCTTTGATGGGCATTGTTGGAAGCAATTTTATCCATCTATTCATGTTATTGTTTGAAATAAAGAAGACGATAGGGGATTCAAGTAAGCGATTTTTCCCCATTTTTGCAATTTTCAGAATGTATTAGGGGAGAGATGTTTTATTCTGTGCAACTGGGGTGGTGTCTTGAACCTAGACTGTTAATTGGCTGGGTAGGATCATTTTTCTATGCTAGTTATTGTTCTTAACCTTTATGTTGCGACCTATTATTTTAAGCTATGGTTCTTTTCTCTCTTTCTGCTGACAGTTATTGTCTTTTTCAACATTCTTTAGGTGTATGATTGGATGAACAATAGAGGAGAGAGGTTTCTGCTAGCAATGCTGCAATTTAATTAGATCTGATTGCCAAAGAGCATGGAGTTCCAAGTGCTGAAAATGATTAACATAAGAAGAATTGAAAGAAATGAAAAAAAAATAATTATTATTAGTGAAAAATTAAATAAGATTAAAACAATCCTATTTGGGTGTTTTCTTCACGTGGCTCGTTTATCGTTAGTGTAATAATGAATGTAGTTTCACTTCTTAGCAGAGCACCACTAGGCAAATAAATAGTGAAACAAACATGGAAAAATTGAATTTACAAGAACCTAGCAGTTTTAATATATATAAGTTTCAACATAAATTATATTATAAAAATGCTAAAGTAACATGAATAAACATTAATTCCACTAGTTATTTTGGTTGATTAAAGTCTTCAGGTGAGACATCATTTCTTGGATCCTAAATTGAGAGCACTGAGAATTATGCAGAACCTGAAAAGCATGCCCAAATCCATTGTATATCACTCTGTCCACCCTCCTACCAACATTAGCCAACATTGTGCAGAACTTTAAATTCCTATCTTTTAATATATCCATCTCTGATATGCACACCATTATTGATAGAAGTCTCGATTCGCGCAACCTGGCTGCTCCATTTGCTAAGATATAAGTTATGAGCTTACATGTTATTTCTAAGATATGAATGATAGTTATTTCTAGAATATACATTCCTAGCATATGAATTTTTTGAATGAGAATACCTAGCATTTGCATTTCTAGAATGAGCATAAGTATTTCTTGGATGTCTATTCCTAGTATTAGCATATAAATTTCTACCATAGGAATTGACATTTGAATTTTTAGGCTTCCTAGCATTCTTCAAAGGAACATTATTAACATTACTAAGTGCCTTAGAAGTAGAGGGTTCATCCAAGTAGAGGGTTCATCCAAGAATTTTTAGGCTTCCTAGCATTCTTCAAAGGAACATTTTTAGGCTTCCTAGCATTCTTTGTGAAAGCTAACATTACTAAGTGCCTTAGAAGTAGATAGGAATTGCTTTCACAAAGATAGTTTCATTTGATTTTTTCTTGCCCAATGCGGAAAAGCCCAAATCGGATTTTTCTCTACTTATTCTTTGACAAGCTAACACTTTATCTAGCTTTTTTTTTTCTACTTAAAAGTTTAAAGATAGTGTTATTCAACTCAATCATTTTAGTTTTCAAATCGACATTTTCATTAATCAAAGATTATTTTGAAGAGTTGTTAAGCTTTAAAGAGAGTTTTTCTTTTTTTTCTTTTTGAACTTCCATCTCTTTAGAGAGAGATGAAACTTCCTTTTTGAGAGAAACATTCTTAGCATAAAATTTATTTAGTTACTCATACAATTCATTTATAGCCTCAATCAATTCTTCCTTACTATTTTCATTATCAATATCATTACTAAAGGAAGAATTGGTTACCTCATTTTCACCATCAATTGTCATAAAGTAAAGATTGGCAATCTCTTGATAGTCAATTTCACTTTCTGAAATGTCCTCATCATCATCACTCCAAATGGTTGCAACATACCATAGTTTTTTTTATTGAAGTTCTTATAAGGTTTTTTTGTCGTAGGAAAATTCGCCTTGATGTGCCCGAGTTTATTGCAACTAAAGCACACATAAGGATCCTTTTTGGTTGAGTTGTCCTTTGTATAAGGCTTCTTTCTCTTCTTAAAAAATTTTTGAAACCTATTTGTGATAAGAGCTATTTCTCCATCTTCTTCACTACTTTCATTCTCATCTTCTTCTACTTGCTTGCTTGAGGTGGTTTTGAGGGAAATGACCTTCTTCTTCTTTGACTCATCATCAACAACAACTCGATTCATTACATTCATCTCATAAGTTAATAATGATCCCATAAATGTTTTGACATCAAGCTTGTCAAGGTCTTTAGCTTCCTCAATGGTCATCCTCTTTGCTTCCCAATTTGGTGGCAAAGATCTTAGAATCTTCCTTACCAATTTGTAGTCATCATAAATCCTACCAATAAGCTTTAAACCATTAAAAACATTAGTGAATCGAGAGTACATTTCAGAAATGGTTTTTGGTAATAGACATTTTAAAAGCTTCATATTTAGACACCAACATATAGATTTTTGATTTCTTTACTTCAGTAGTGCCTTCATATGTAACTTGAAGTTTATCCCATATTTCCTTAGTCGAAACACAAGCAAAAATTGTTTGTATTCATTAATGTCTAAAGCTTAATGAAGTATACTAGTAGCTCTACTATTTAAGGACATCATTCTATAATCATCATCATCAAATTCTTGTTTAATTTTAGCCATTATAGCTTCAAATTCACCAATTTTAACTTTCTTTATAGGAATCCTAGGTCATTCTTCAATGATTCTCCATAAATTATAGTCTTAACTTTCTACAAAGATTTTCATTCTATTTTTCCAATAGTTGTAATTTGTTCAATCATACAAAGGGGGTCTAGTGTAAGAATGACCTTTATTATAGTTATTAGTTGTCATAAGATCTACTCAAGGATTTTAAGCCTAATTATGAGAACAAAGCTTTGATATCAACTGTAAACCAAAGTGCAACCTAAGAGAATAGGTGAATTGGGTTTTAAAAACATTTTACAACCAACAAACAAGTTTAAACACTTATGAAATCAAGTGTGAACAACAAGAATCATATTGCTAGAAATTAAAGGAGTAAAGGATAAGAAAGTGCAAACTCGGTTTGTAGTGGTTCAACAATATTTGAAATTTTTCGACCCTATGTCTACTTTCTTCAAGGAGGCTCCTTGATGTATTTCACTAAAACAAACAATCAACTTTAGGGGTGTTGAATTGTATAGTTACTAATCATATTTTTCATCGTTATGCTCCACGTGTAGAGCCATATGAAGGGGATGATCAAGTGCATTAAATGCGCAAGTATAGGTCATATAGCTTCTGATTGTCGAAACCAAATGTACGCCAACTTAGCTTAACAATTTAATAAGTATGTTGTAGTCCATGAGCTACTTATATATAATGAATATGATGATGATGAGGGAGACCAGATTACTTAAGATGACCATGGAGAAGCCCTAGTAATACAACATGTCATGAAAGCAACAAAGGCTGAGGGTGAAACCAAATGGCCATAGCACAACATTTATACCTCTAATGGGAAAGTTTGTAACGCCATTATAGATAGTAGAATTTGTAAGAACATGGTGTCTAACGAGATGATCGACAAATTGAGCTTCAAGATTGAGAAGAAGGTTGAACCTTACAAGCTTGAATGGTTCAAGAAAGAACCGATGGATGTTTTTCACTTGTTGTTGGGCAAGCCATGGAAATTTGATAGAAAGGCAATGTAAGATGGATATAAAATACTTATACTTTCTCAAAAGAGGGTAAGAAGATAATTTTTGGGCTGTTAAAACTGGAAAAAATTCCTGAACCTTTAAAAAGGGGGAGAAATAACTTTTTGTCTATGGTGGGAATGAACAAAACAAATTGGTATGAAGTCCTACCACATTCAGAGTGTGTATATAATCAGTCTAGGAGTGATTCTATCGGAATGAGCCGATTCGATCTTAAATCCTTGGAGAGACAGAACTCCCTAGATGGTGAGACTTATGCTCATATATTGCGTGCAGTTTCTCAAACTAGTGACAATGGATCCATGGTTGACAAATCTGCCTTGGTCACTAAAGCTTGGCAAAGTGGTCGAGCATATGGTAATAATATTGGTAGAGGTCATGATTCTGATAATAAAAGTAGTCGTGGTGGTAGAGGAGGTCGTGGTAGTGATCATAATAGCACTTCTTTTGGTCGAGGTTCGATTCGTCAATGTACCTATTACCATCATTTTGGGTATACTCAGGAGACATATTGGAAGTTTGTTGGTCGTCCCATGGTTGCTAATGTTATGACTTATGATTCTGTTGAGTGTAAATTTACCTTAAATTTCGTGCCATCAACTTCTATGATGATTTCCAAAGATGAGTATGAGTTGTTAACCAAAAGTTTGTTTATCATCTAGTAACTATTCATCTAGACCTTGGGTTCTTGACTCTGTAGGTATCAGTGATGTTTTCTATGGTTTTTATCATTCTTTATCTTTGCCAAAAGTTTGTTTATCATCTAGTCCTGTTATGTCTTTATCATTTGTCCTTTATGCTCATTTTTCTCAGTATAATTTGATATTTATTAGTCAGCTTACAAAGTGTCTTAACTGTTCGGCTACCTTTTTTCCTAATTATGTTCTTATCCAGGATTTGAAAACAAGGAAGATGATTGGTGGAGGGCATGAATCGAACGACTTGTATTACTTTGATCTTCTTCCATCATCCATTGCTTGCTCAATTGATGTATCTTTAGTTCAAATATAGTGTCATTTTGGTCATCCGTCCTTAGAAAAGCTGAAGAATTTAGTTCTACTTTGAGTCCAGTTTCAACTTTAGAGTGTGAGTCGTGTCAATTGGATAAGTGTTGAAAATCACATAAGAATCCCAGGTTATGACCTTCAAACACCCAAGTCTAGAATGATTTGGACCAAGACAATAATCAAACCACAAAAGAGAAAACACAAGCAATTGTTATCGAGGTTTGGCAATTTGCCTACATCCCCGTGAGCTCCTCTCAGCTCTCTGGACTAAATCAATGGAGTTCTTACAATTACTTCAACACCTCCTCAAGAACCATCTATTCTTGATGAATGAAAGAAGAGAAAAGAAAGAGATAAGAACTAAGTGTTTCCTTGGAATTTTCCCCAAGAAAATTCCAATCACAAAGACTTGAACCCCAATCTTGAATACTCTCTCTCACTAGAAACACCTTTGAAAAATTGAGAGCCTATCTCTCTAAACACCAGCCACTCTTGGAATGAGACTTCTTCTTGTGTTTCTTCTCTCTTGACACTTGTGACTTTGCACTCTCTTTGTGTTGTTGTTCTTGTTGGCCCCCAAAGATCGGCATGAATGTAGTTAAGAATACCCTTGATTTGTGCACTCCGGTGTTGAAGCTAACCCGATGTTGTTTCCTAAGAACACAACTCTCGCAGAAATTAAGTTTTTCTACCTTGTCACCATCAAGTAAACCATCTTTGTTGAGAACTTGCAGCCCTTTTTCGCTCATATGTCCTAAGTGATTGTTCTAAAGAACCGCCTTATCAATCTCAGCCATCAAGCTTGCTGCTTGATCCTTGATGTCTATCTCTCCAATCATCTCATAGAAACCGTCCTTTATTGCTGCTTTGATCACCACCAAGGCTCCCTTGGTTACCTTGATCTTTCCTCTCTCTACTTTGTATGTGTACCCCATGGAATCTAGCTGCCCCAATGAGATCAAATTTCTTCTCAAATCTAAAAGACATCTCATATTCCACAGCAGCCTTATAACTCCATCAAACATCCTCAATTGGATGTCTCCTATGCCCCTCACTTGGCAAGAAGTATCGTTCCCCAAGAAAACATTTCCTTCATTGGTTTGCTTAAAATTCTTAAACCAATCACAGTGAGGACACATGTGATAAGTGCACCCAAAATCCAAGATCCATTTCTCGCTACTTTGCCTCTCGTTCACATTTGAGCACACAACAAGAACATCATCATCTTGCTGTTCTCCCTTGGCAATGGAAGCCTCTCCATTGTTGGTATGGCCTCTTTCTTTCTCATTCCTTATCATCTTTTTGCAATATTTCTTGAAACAACCTTCCTTATTGTGGTAGTAGCATCACTTTCCTCCAAACTTCGGTTTAGAATACGATCTTTCATTGCTTTGACCTCTACCCTTTGGTTTGTCCCGGTAGTTGCCATAGATGTTGTTGCCATTCTGAGTTGCAGGCCTTCCTCTAACGAACAGACCTTCTCCACATGATCCTTCCCTTATCTTGGCTTTGAAATCATGAGCCCTTATAGTATTAATCACAATTTCTTTGGTTAGTGTATCTCTTCCATATTCAATAGCATTAATCAAGCTTTCAAAACAATCGGGAAGAGAATTCAACAATATAACAGCCAATTGTTCATCTAGGAATATTATACTACAACTAGTCAAATCTTGAACTAGTTTATTAAACACATCAAGATTATCTTGCAACTCGTTATTAGGATCCATTTTAAAAGCAAAGATACATTTTAGAAGAAAGATTTTATTAGGGAGAGTTTTGGTAAGAAACAACTCATCTAGTTTCTTCCAAATGACAACTGGATCTTTTGAATCTCCACATTCCCTTGTCACACTATTCGACATGTGCAGAAAGATAGTGCTATATGCCATCTTCTTCATCTCATTCCACTGAAGCTCCATGATACTTGTTGAAAAATCATAATCTTCTCCAATCGCCAAGTCCAACTTTTGTTGCATAAGAACCGCCTTGATTTTCTGCTTCCAAAGAGCAAAGTCTCCCTTTCCATCAAACTTCTCAACAATAAAGTTTGAACCCATCTTGCAGGAAAATATCCCAAGATTTATGCAGCACTCACAATTGCTTTCCAAAACTCTTCTCTCTAACTTCTAAACTTCAAGAACCTAACCAAATCTTGATCCCAGCACCGTGCTTGAACCTCAAGAACCCGATCAAAACTTGATTCCAACATCGTTCTTGAATCACCCAAGAAGTTTCCTTTGATTCTTGAAGTCTTGCTCTGATATCACTGTTCTAGCTCTGATACCACTGTTGAAAATCACATAAGAATCCCAGGTTGTGACCTTCAAACACCCAAGTCTAGAATGATTTGGATCAAGATAAGAATCAAACCCCAAAAGAGAAAACACAAGCAATTGTTATCGAAAAATTGCTTACATCCTTGTGACCTCCTCCGAGCACTCTGCACTAAATCAATTTAGTTCTTACAATTACAGCAACACCTCCTCAAGAACCATGTGTTCTTGATGAATGAGAGAAGAGAAAAGAAATAGATAAGTACTAAGTGTTTCCCTAGAATTTTCCCCAAGAAAATTCCAATTACAAAGCCCTAAAACCCCAATCTTGAATACTCTCTCTCACTAGAAACACCTCTGAAAAATTGAGAGTCTATCTCTCTAAACACCAGCCACTTTTGGAATGAGACTTCTTTTTATGTTTCTTCTCTCTTGACACTTATGACTTTGCACTCTCTTTGTGTTGTGTGCTATTGCTCCTAGATGACCCTTTATATAGAGCAACAACTTCTTTAACCAATCTTGAAGTCAATCTCAACCCTTATATCTTGAGAACCAAACAATTATGGCCTTCTAAGAGGTCTAAGTGATCATGTACATTTTAATTAAGACCCAACACACCAGCTGGAAACACAGAACTGAGGCATCAGGTGTGCTACGCACGGCGGCTCAGAACAGGGCAAGCCGCGGTGCACAATAGAGGAAAAAGCCTCCACCTACTAGACACCACGGTGCAGCCCAGCATGTGTCACAGCACACACCTGGAGGAGAAAATCCTCCTTGTTGGAGGCTGCGGCACACAAACCTTATGCCGCAGCTCAGAGGGCTGAAGCTGAAAAGCTTCACCTTTTTAATTCTTAGAGAAAATTCCCAACAAACTCTACCTTTGTCTAAGCAATTAAACCAAAACCCATTATACAGAGAACTCAGGATCCAAACTCAACATGAGTCACCACATCATCCGACTCTAATTCTAAGAAGTCCAAGGCAATGATTGAACTTGTTTAGAGGTAGAACTTTAGTGCCTAAATCTGCAGGATTTTCTTCCGTTGCCACTTTGTCCACATAAATGCTTCATTCTGTAACATTTTCTCGAATGAAATAATACTGAACATCCATATGCTTTATCCTCTCATGGAACACCGGATTCTTACACAAATACAACACACTTTGGCTATCTGAATACACCACCACCTGCTCTTTTAGGACCTTCAACTCTTCCTACAACCCTTTACACCATATAGCCTCCTTAATCACTTCCGTTGCTGCTATGTACTCTGCTTCGGTTATTGAGAGTGCTACCACTGGCTGCAACTGAGCCTTCCAACTTATACAACATCCATTTAAGTTGAAGAAGTATGAGGTAATCGATCTTCTCTTACCCCGGTCTGCTCCATAGTCTGAATCCGCATAACTTTCTAACCAGATGACCTTACCTCTCTTCTCATAGACAAGCCCCACATCTGAGCTTCCCTTCAAATACCTCAGCAACCACTTCATCCCAAGCCAATGCTCCTTTTTGGGATTACTCATAAACTTGCTGAGAACACTAATGGTATGAGAAATGTCGGGTTTAGTGCTTACCATCATGAACATGACTGATCCAACCGCACTAGAGTAAGGGACCTTTTCCATTTCCTTCTTCTCCTCATCCGATCTAGGACATTGATCGCTGGAGAACTTGAAATGACCAGCATGGAGGTAATCTTTACTTTTTTTCTTTGATTGATGACTATTCTAGAAAGATTTAGGTTTATTTGTTTAAAATAAATCAGATGCTTTGAATAAGTTTGTAGTATGGAAAAAGTTGCTGGAAACTCAAACGGGCAAGGTAGTTAAAGTTTTGAGAACTGATAATGGCTTAGAATTTTGCAATCAGGATTTTAACAAATTTTGTGAGTTAAATGGGATTCTAAGACATAGATCGGTTGTGAAAACCCCTCAGCAAAATGGAGTTGCTGAGAGGATGAATAGGACCCTTTTGGAAAATATTAGGTGCATGATTATTGGCTCTGGTTTACCCAAGTGTTTTTGGGGGGAAGCTGTGTGTACTACTACGTATTTGGTTAATAGATCACCCTCTAGAGCTTTGGATCTTAAGACTCCCGAGGAGATGTGGAGTGGAAAACCCCCTGAGTTAAACAACCTTAGGACTTTTGGATGTGCTGCGTTTGCACATCAAAAGGATGATAAACTTAGCCCAAGGTTTAGAAAATGTGTGTTTCTAGGATATGGTGAAGGGGTTAAGGGGTATAGGTTGTGGTCCTTAGAGCCAAAAGGAACTAAAGTCATAATAAGTAGGGATGTCATTTTTAATGAGCTATTATTTCCCTACTAGGAGAAAACTAACCTTGCAGGGGAAAGTGAGCAAACCAGCTTGGTTTATGTAGAGCATAACATCAAAGAAAATTCAATTCAGGTAGAGCAAGAAAGGTAAGAGGGTTCGGATCAAGTAGAGCCCATTGATGAAGGCCAAGCTCAAGACACTCAAGAGGAGGCTAAACTAGAAGGAGATGATGCAACAAATCGGAATGATTATTAACTCACAAGAGACCGGGAAATGAGGTAGATCAGACCACCTTTGAGATATGGTTTTGTGGATGCTAATACATCAACTCCTTATTCAGAAGGAGAGATAATCAAGTATGAACTAGAAACTAACATTGATGCCATGAAATGTAAGGATTCGTCAAAATGGAAGCTAGCTATGGAGGAGAAAATGCATTCTTTGAGGAATAACAACTTTTAGGAATTGGTGCCTAAACCAGAAAAACAGAGAGTTGTGGATTGTAAGTGGATTTACAAGATCAAATAAAGAAACACTCTAAGGGATAAAGTCCGTATAAGGCTGGGCTAGTGGCGAAGGGGTTCACACAAAGAGAAGGCATAGATTTCATAGAAATTTTCTTACCGATTGTGAAATGCAAGATGATAAGGATAATGTTAGCTATGGTGGTCCAATTTAATTGGGAGATTGAGCAAATGGATGTGAAAACAATTTTCTTACATGGAGAGCTTGATGAGACCATCTATATGAGACAACCCGAAGGCTATGAGGAAGGAATGTAGGGGGATTTGGTGTGCAAATTGAAGAAATCTCTCTATGGCCTAAAGCAATCACCTCGACAATGCAATAAAAGGTTCGATGCCTTTGTAACTAGCTTGGGTTTCATGAGGAGCTACTATGATTCATGCTTGTACTACAAAGGTCACAAGGTGGAGGAAATGGTGATTATCCTCATCTATTTTGATGATATGCTATTGGTTGGTAACAGCAAGGAGAGGATAGAAAGGTTGAAGACCACTGTTGAAAATCACATAAGAATCCCAGGTTGTGACCTTCAAACACCTAAGTCTAGAATGATTTGGACCAAGACAAGAATAAAACCACAAAAGAGAAAACACAAGCAATTGTTATCGAGGTTCGGGCAAATTTCCTACGTCATCGTGAGCTCCTCTGAGCTCTCTGCACTAAATCAATGGAGTTCTTACAATTACAGCAACACCTTTTCAAGAACCACGCGTTCTTGATGAATGAGAGAAGAGAAAAGAAAGAGATAAGAACTAAGTGTTTCCCTGGAATTTTCCCCAAGAAAATTCCAATTACAAAGCCCTAAAACCCCAATCTTGAATACTCTCTCTCACTAGAAACGACTCTGAAGATTTGAAAGTCTATCTCTCTAAACACCAGCCGCTCTTAGAATGAGACTTCTTTTTATGTTTCTTCTCTCTTGACACTTGTCACTTTGCACTCTCTTTGTGTTGTGTGTTATTGCTCCTAGATGAACCTTTATATAGAGCAACAACTTCTTTAACCAATCTTGAAGTTAATCTCAACCCTTTGATCTTGAGAACTAAAGAATCATGGCCCTCCAAGAGGTATAAGTGATCCTGTGCGTTTTAATAAAGACCTAACGCACCAGCTGGAAAAACAAAATAGAGGCATCATGTGTGCTGCGCGCCGCGGCTCAGAACAGGGCAAGTCGCGATGCACAATAAGGGAAAAAGCCTCCACCTGCTGGAGGCTATGGCGCAGCCCAACCTGTGTCACGGCGCACACCTAGAGGAGAAAATTCTCCTTGCTGGAGGCCGCAGCGCACAAACCTTGTGCCACAACACAGAGGGCTGAAGCTGAAAAGCTTCACCCTTTTAATTCTTAGACAAAATTCCCAACAATAAGCATCATTGTGTCATTTACTACCTAAATTAATAAACGTGTCTAGTCCTTTTATGTTAGTACATTATTATATTTGGGGTCCAAGTCGTGTGACTCCTAAGATGAGGTGTGTAACTATGGAATAACCTCAGGTAGGTTAATGTAATTTACCCAAACGTTAAACATGCATATATAAAAATTTAACCTAGTACAAGGTATATAGACAAAAATGATGAGATGGAAATTCTAATGAATATATTATGGTTAGATGGTGGTGATCAATAATCAGGTGAAATTGCTAAAAGGAGCAGAAAGGAAAAGGAGTGGTGCAATATTAGCTTTAAAGGCTACAAGGTGAGTTGGATTTACTTTTAGTAAACAAGACCAACAAGAAAAATGTATGAAAATTAATATGATTGATAATATGAAGTGATTATTGGAAATATATGATGAATAAGATTGTATCAAAAATATGAGGATATAAGTATTATTTGGATGAATAAATAGAATTATGAAGTATGATGAAAATGAAAGAAAGTTTGAACAATAAATTGATGAAATGAGAAAATTGAAATAATATTATTGAATGAAGGATTAAAGAATTATATAATGAAAGAGAAATATATCTCTTGAAATGGAAATTATTGAATTGATACTATGTGTATGAAAGGATTTATTGATAGAAATTTATATTGAGTAGAGAAATGAATCTTTTGAGATTATGATCAATGAATAATACATGATGATAAAGAAGTTTATAAGAATGAAAATGATATTTGATTTGTATGATATTATAAAATGTCTACTTGTGTGTTGTTGATCATATGTATAGAGGGAATACTAGAATCATGGTCAGTCTGGATGAAACATATCGACATGTGAAAAGATGTTTCTAGATGATATACCAGATATTGGTATTCCCATACGTTGATAGTATGAAGTGATGATGAAATAATGAATGATGAATGATGATGAAATGATGAGAAGGAAATAAAGAAATGATTATGATGATGTGGTTACATGCATTTTTATTTGAATATCTTATTACTAATGATTGAGATGCTAAAGCATCAAAGTTGATTATGAAATGATTGATCGAAAGATGAATCTCATAGTGAGACATCTATAATAGGAAAATGAATGAAAAAAAAGGATATGATATATATATATAAATAACATTGAAATGATAGTAAGATGATGAGGTAAATTATGATAGTAAAATGATGATAATGACATTGAAACAATAAACTTGAGTCGACTAAATATATGAGAAGAAAAATTTGAAATGATATGTATATGAGATAGAATTTTGAAAGAATATAGCATAACGGTAGATTTTATATGATTTAATAAGAGATCGATAAATGATTGGAATTATGATATGAGAAGAGATAGATGAATGTTATGTTGAATTATGAATTATGACTAAAAGTATACAAATCAAGTACTTTTAGTAAATTTAATTCACTGAGCTTATGAAAGTCACTCCTTGATATTAAATACTTTTAGGTTGCAGGAAGGACCAATAGATTTTTATTTTAAGGTCAGAGTTTTAACTTAGGTGACTCTACATGGTTAGCGTCCTCAAACATTGTAAGAAAGAAGAAAGAATTTTTTTTAGAAAGATTGTTCATGCATTTTATTATATTTATATATTTTTGATTCTGATAGAAGAAAGATGTTGTACCTCCTCTTAAAAGAGTTGAAGCTGATGATGTAAATATTATTCTATGTTGATGTATGTTTTTAAGTTGTTGCATATATGTGTCGTGCTAGGATCGTAAATGTGACGATTCTATATCGGGTTCTGTAAAGGACAATAAAATAACCATCCTAAACCTCTGTTGGAAAATCACCTTCTTACAAAATCCCATATTGTGATCTTTCCAAACACCAAAGTCTACAATGACTTGTAATAAACAACAATCAAACAATCAGAGAAAGAACACAAGCAATTGTTATCGAGGTTCGGCAATATGCTTACGTCCCCGTGAGCTCCTCTGAGCTCTCTACACTAAATCAATGGGGTTCTTACAATTACAACAACACCTCTTAAAGAACCCTCTTATTCTTGAAGAACAAAAGAAGAGGAAAAGAAAGTGATAAGAACTAAATGTTTCCCCAAGAAAATTTCAATTACAAAACCCTTTGTAGACTGAGGTTTCAACCCAAGAGAGGGGTGAATTGGGTTTTTAAAACTTTCGCGGAATAAACTTAAGTTTATAAAAACTTATACGCAACAAGTAATGTGCTGTAAATAAAGAGTTTAAAGAGTAAAGAATGCAAACTCATATTATAGTGGTTCGGCAATATCGGATTCGTTCCGACCCTACGTCCACTCTCTTCAAGGAACCTCCTTGAAGTAATCCACTAAGAAACTTAGTCGTACAACTTCACTGGTGTTGTACAAACCTTGCAATCCCTTCCTTTCGGAAGCTATTCCCTTCCTCTCGGAAGCTATTCCCTTCCTCTTGGAAGTAATCCCCATCCTTTCGGAAGTAATCCCTTTACAAAAGATTCTGTAAAGTAAATGGTAGAGAGACAAGCAAATAAAGGCTTATACAACTGAATAATGTCTCTCTTTCAAAGTAAAGCTTGAAGAATGGCTCAGCAAGAATATTTCAAAGCTTTTTTTGTTTCAAAGAGTACAATAACTTGATTGTGTGAGTTCAACTCTTTTTGAATATCTCCAGCTCTATAATGAATGCTCAATAGAGTGGGTTTATATAGCCATCATATAATGTGGCCGTTAGGACTTTAATTTGAAAAGATTATGCTTTTAAAAGTTCAGATTTCGTGTCCAACGGTCATATTTTTTGAACTACCAGTCGACTGGGTCCTCTTAAAAATTCTCATTTTTAAAGCTTCTGGAGTACCAGTCGACTGGGTTATTCTTACCAATTGACTGGGGACTATTTATCCAATTTACCAGTCGACTGGTATATCTTACCCAGTCGACTGGGGACTTACTGTCCCATACACCAGTCGACTGGTATATGTACCCAGTCGACTGGGATATCTTCCAATCCAGTTTTTCTGTGTTAAAAATAAGTTTTAACTTAAAAATGTTTGATCAAAAGGTTATGTTTAAAAACATTTTGTGTGCGAGCCATTGAACAAGCTATTACAATGTACAAGTGAGACTTACATTGGTTTTAAAACCTTAAACCTATACTAGTTCTTCAGTCTTCACTTGAAAGATTGATTCGGTTTGAGTTCTTGCACCTTGATCCTTGGTTGAATGCTTTTGTTGCTTACTACACTTAGATTGAACTGTTAGTATAATAACAGTTGTGTTTTGTCATCATTAAAATACAGGTGAGGGTCAACAATCTCCCCCTTTTGATGATGACAAAACTAATAATGTGAAAACAGTTTAAAAAACTAAGTGTTTGGTTTTTCAGAAAAAACGGACAAAGTTTCCTCTGTTTTTCTAGTAAAACCACCCTGTAAACAAGCAAACGCAGTTCATATTTTCATTTCAACCAATCAATAACAACTCAACCAATCAAATGAATCATTTTCAATATTCTTTGGAGCAGTGCTCCACCTAAATCTATTCATTGGTTTCTGTTTACATAGTTTTAGTCGTTTTCTCATTTTTCTCCCCCGTTTTGACAACAGCAACCAAAGGGGCCATAAACTAAAAAATAAGCTATCTAGCTACCATAGTCATCTAGAGTATGCTTAAACAAACTTGCATACAAAAATTTGGCTTCATTCGGAGTTGAAAGCCTTCCCGAGAAGAACCGAAAGTTTTCATACAAGTACAACCAGTTTCAGAGCATATTCTTAAAGAAAAGCAGTTAGAAACTATGTAAGCATATCAAAAATAGAGTAAATAGATGCATGAATTATGACTAATTAAAAAGCATCAACATATACAAAAAGTTAATATACGAACGGGCTTTATAGAGCCATATATAAGACAGAAATACATAGGTATGTCTGTGCTACATGCTAAGAGCTGAAAACTACTATATACATCAAAATATCAAAGAAAATGACTCAAGGAGCGGGGGAGTCTGAGCTGTCATGAATGAGATCCGATATCTCAGCTAATGAACTCTTTGTATGCTCTCTGTGTAGCTCGAAGTCGTCCAGTAGATGCTCGATGGAAGAGCTCAATCTCTGGTACTCTGACTACATGGTCTAGAACCCAGACTGCATGGTCATCTGTAGGCTCGTGATAACCTATAGTAAGTCGCCATACCCAGCCTGACCAGTGCTCAAGTCACCAACAGAAGACGCTCGGGTATCCGTGTTCATATCAGCAGTATCAACAGCAGCTCCCTCATCATCACTGTTATCATCCTCCTGGATCCGAATGTGCTTCCCGGCCTTTGAATAGATGAAGTCGTCACAAATTGTGCATCTTATCTTCTTCAGTGATGAGATGTTGATGATGTCTTTCGACCCGATATCCTGAGCCTCAGAGGCAGGAAGAGGCACCCGAAAGTGCTGGAGTATGAGCGTAATGAGTATCCCGTAGGATAGACACCCAGAGTCGCTCGCTTCGCTATTAATCATGTTGGCGAGCAGCAGGGGATATATATTGAAGTGGTGCCCTGTTTTAAGGCACCAAATCAATACTGTATCTATCTTAGATAGATATCCTGACTCCCGAGTCTCGAGTGGATGGTCCAACTCACTATTAAGTTGAACAATTTTGAGTCCAGGGGCATATCACTACATGTGTGAAATATAGTGGGTCTGTACACATAGTTAGGGTCGCCCCTAACTATCTGAAAGGCCGCTTCGACATCAAAATTGTCTGGTCATCCATCTAGACTCCATTGGATCCCTCCTATAGGAATCCTCAGTATGCTCATGAGGAGGTCAGTGCTGACCTCAAACTTCACACCCTGGACACTGGTTTTGAATCTCAGAGCCAATGGACTGGGTTTCACCAAGTTCGCATAGAACTGGTGAATCAGTCTCGGGTAGTATTTCTCATGCACTCTGACCAGTGGGGTCAGGTGTATCGCCTTAAAGGCTGGCAAAATATCGAAGTTGCCATGATAAATAGAGTCAAAATCGATAACTCTACCCGTTATGATCTTCTTGTGGCATATTATCGAGTCATATCTTGCTTTGGCTACAAGGTTGGAAAACAGAGCCTCATCAAGCTCTGTTCTGGGCTTTTTGCTTGATGAGCCTGCCACACCCTTCCCCCATGTATTTGGATCCGTAGGTTTGGTGGACCTTGGCCTTGTTGGCACATTTGGTCCTCCGGTTGTGTATTTGATACAGATTCAATAGGACATTTTTGGGAAAAATGGAGTTTTTGGGGAAAAAGATTTTTGGTGAAAATGGAAGATTTCAACCGTAGAAAGTTGAAAATAATGTTTGGGATGAGTAGATCGGTGTGTTTAGATGATGTTTGGAAGGTTTTTGGATCAAAATAGTGAAATTTTCTAGAGAAAGAAAGCTAGGTTGCTTGAAAATGGGGTAAAAATCAGAAAAAATGAACAGTCTTTATATAGAATCGCGATACCAGTCGACTGGGTAAAGATACCAGTCGACTGGGTCCTTTCGAAAAGATAAATATTTTTTATACCAGTCGACTGGGTCAATGTACCAGTCGACTTACCCAATCGACTGGGTAACCTGGCAGTAAAATACCAGTCGACTGGATTGTCTTTACCAGTCGACTAGATGGCAACTGAATTTTAAAAAATTAGCTCCAAACAGGGTTTTGATGTACCAATCGACTAGATAAGATTTACTAGTCAACTGGAAGAATTGGTATAGACTTACCAGTCAACTGGATCATATTTACCAGTCGACTGGAAGAAAAGGCAGTGACTTACCAGTCGACTGGAACAGATTTACCAGTCGACTAGACCCTTATGAAAATTTTCAATCATGAATTGTAGCACGAAATTTGTTTATCTATGACATCTTGAGTGTGAGAGATATTTAGACAACAATTAATACTCTTTCACTAGATGTCAAACATGCAAATGATGAAATGAAGGAGCAATTATATATTCAGTTTATTATAATCCAACAATCCCATCAACATTCTAATCTTACTAAAACTAGCTTCACTTAGGGGTTTTGTAAGAATGTTAGCTATTTGATCTTCCGAATGTATGAATTCTAGTCTATATCACCTTTTTGAGCATGGTCTCTTAAGAAATGATATCTGATTTCTATGTGTTTGATTCTAGAGTGCTGGATAGGATTCTTGGTTAGGTTGATAGCACTAGTATTATCACAATGTATAGGGATGCCTTTTAGGTTCATGCCATAGTCTTAGTTGTTGTTTCATCCATATCACTTGGGCATAACAACTTTCAGCTGCTACATATTCTGCTTCAACGGTTGATAATGCAACGTAGTTTTGTTTCTTGGAAAACCAAGAGGTTAACATTGCATCTAAAAAATTACATGTTCCACTTGTGCTTTTTCTATCTAACCTACATCCAGCAAAATCAGCATCTGAATATCCTACAAACTCAAAAGATGAATCTCTAGAGTACCATAATCCTATGGTTTGGGTTCTTTGTAGATATCTAAGGATTCTTTTTACTGTAACTACATGTGATTCCTTAGGATTAGCCTGAAATCTAGCACACATACATACACTAAACATTATATCAGGCCTACTTACAGTCAAATAAAGTAAAGCACCTATCATGCTTCTATAATATTTAGTATCTACAGTTTTACCTCCTTCATCAAGATCAAGTTTTGTAGTTGTGCTCATAGGAGTTCTAAGTGGCTTTAAGCTTTCCATCCTGAACCTCTTTAGTAGGTCCTTAATGTACTTTGATTGATTAATGAAGATGCCTCCTTTTAGTTGTTTGATTTGAAGTCTAAGGAAGTAGGTAAGCTCTCTCATCATGCTCATTTCATATTCACCTTGCATGCACTTTGCAAACTCTTGATACATAGATTCATTAGTAGCACCAAATATTATATAATCAACATATATTTGAACTATCAAAGTGTTATTTTTGTCAGTTTTTGTGAAGAAAGTTGTGTCTATTCTACCTCTTACAAAATCATTGTCAATCAAAAATTTACTTAGTCTTTCATACCATGCCCTTGGAGCTTGCTTCAACCCATATAGAGCTTTAGAAAGATTGTAGACATGATTTGGAAGACTGGGATTTTCAAATCCATGAGGTTGCTCAACATAAACCTCTTCTTCTATAAAGTCATTTAAAAAGGAACTTTTACATCCATTTGAAATAGCTTGAATTTATTAAAGCATGCAAAAGCTAATAACATTCGAATAGCTTCTAATCTAGCTAAGGGAGCATAGGTTTCATCAAATTCTATTCCTTCTTCTTGATTATATCCCTTAGCAACTAGTCTAGCCTTGTTTCTAGTTACTATTCCATTTTCATCCATCTTATTTCTATATACCCATTTAGTTCCAATTATTGAATGATTCTTAGGTCTTAGAACTAGTTTCCAAATGTTGTTTCTCTCAAATTTATTTATCTCTTCCTGCATTGCAATTATCCAATCATTATCCTTCTCAGCTTTTATAAAAGTCTTAGGTTCTATTTGAGACAAATAAGCTACAAAATTACAAATATTTCTAATAGAAGAGTGAGTTCTTACCCCTTGTGAAGGATCACCAATCACTTGATCAATCGGGTGATAATTTACATACCTCCAATCTTTGGGTAGACTTTCCTCTAGTTGCCTTGTAGATAGTTGATCCAAAATGTGAGTTTCAATATCTTCATTTGCTTGAGGTGGACTCTTCTTTGGGTCAACAATGGGAGTAGTAGTTTCCATTCTTGGAATAAAATCTGCATCATCTTTGAAGGAAACTTCTCTACTACTAACTGGGTTAGACTCATCAAGAGTTACATGTACAGATTCTTCTATCACTAGAGTTCTCTTATTGAAAACTCTATAAGCCTTACTCGATGTAGAATATCCTAAAAATATCCCTTCATCGGTCTTAGAGTCAAATTTACCCAAGTTAGTTTTATTGTTATTTATAATGAAGCATTTGCAACCAAAAGTACCAAAATAAGAGATATTAGACTTTCTACTTTTCCATAGTTCATATGGAGTTTTATCAAGCATAGGCCTAATTAAAATTCTATTTAAGATATAACAAAAAGTGTTCACGGCTTCAGCCCAAAAGTATTTTGGTAAACTATTTTCACAAAGCATTATTCTTGAAAATTCTTCTAGAACTCTGTTTTTCCTCTCAACAACTCCATTTTGTTGAGGAGTTCTAGGAGCTGAAAAATTGTGATCAATTTCATTTTCATCACAAAAATTTGAAAAGCTTTGGTTTTCAAATTCTTTTCCATGATCACTTCTGATACTTGAAATACAAATCCATTTTTCATTTTGAACCTTTTTGCAAAACTTTTCAAATCCTTTGAAAGCGTCATCCTTGTAAGCAATAAAAATAACAAAGGTATATCTTGAATAGTCATCAACAATAACAAGAGCATATTGATGGCCACCTAGACTAATGGTACTTATTGGACCAAATAAGTCCATATGCAGAAGTTTCAAAGGTCTAGTAGTTGAGACTACATTTTTTGTTTTAAAAGAAATCCTTGTCTGTTTTCCCATTTGACAAGCATCACATGCTTTGTCTTTTTCAAAATTGATTTTGGGAAGTCCAATAACTAAATCTTTTCTTGAAATGATTTTTAGCAAGTTTATGTTCACATGACCAAGCCTTATATACCATAGCCATGGATTTTCACTAAATGCAGGAAAATGTTTTTCATTTTCAGAATGCAAGGATTTCAAATCAACTATATAGACATTTTCATGTCTATGGCCAACAAATTTGATCTTGTTGCTCTTGATGTCTATAACTAGACAATGAGAGGTCCCAAATGTGACTTTGTTGCCTTTGTCACATAGTTGACTAATGCTTAGTAAATTTGGCTTAAGGCCTTGTACTAGCAATACATTATCTAAGGTTGAGAAATCATTACCGACTTTTCCATGCCTGATGATCTTTATTTTGGTGTTGTCTCCAATGGTGACATATCCACCATCTCTTAGAGTTAGCTTATTGAATGCATTTTTATCACCAGTCATGTGCTCTAAGCATCCACTATCAAGGTACCAAAGGTTACCTTTCTCCTTGGTGTGGAGATATATCTACATCACACATGGATATACAATTGCACTTTTAGGTACCCAAAATTTCTTGGGTCCTTTAGGGTTAGTCCTTGAAAATACGGTTCCTTTTGGGACCCATACTTTCTTAACAATATATGGTGCTCTATGGACATGTTGATGATGCACAATCCTAGGATAATAATTATTGAAATTTCTAGGATTTCTTAGTTGTGCATGCCTATAATCCTTAGGATAATAGTTCCTATAATACATGTTTCTATGGTAAGGAATATGAGTATGCATGTTATTTCCAGAAAAAGTATGATAATGCATTCTATGATATATGCTAGCATTATTATGAGTATGCAAATTATTTCTAGGATAACCATGATGGTAATTCCTAGGATGTGCATGTGCAGAGTGCATATTTTGATTATACATATTGTTCCTATAATGTACATGATGGTTATTTCTAGGATGTGTATAAGCATTTCTAGAGTGTGCATACATATAAGCATGTGTATTTCTAGGATGCTTCATTTTTGTATGAACATTTGAATTTCTAGATTTCCTAGCATTTATTGAGGGAGTGCTTTTAACCTTGCTAGGGGTTTTTGAAGTAGAGGCTTCATTCACACATGAGGCTTTCATGAATAAGCTCTCTTTTGATTTTTGCTTACTTAATGGAGAATAACCTAATCCTGATTTTCCCCCACTTAATCTTTGGGAAAAAAGCACTTCATCAAGTTTTTCTTTTCTAAGCATGAGCCTAGATATTGTGCCATTTAATTCTAATATTTTATTTTTTAAATTCTCATTTTCATCTTTGAGGAAATCTTGAGAAGAATCATACAACAATGAAGATAACTTATCCTTTTCTTCTCTAAGACTTATCATCTCTTTAGAAAGAGATGATACCTCCTTTTTAAGAGCTGAATTCCTAGAATCGAATTTCTTCAATTCATCATGCATTTCATTTATTACTTCTAGCAACTCTTCACTACTACTCACAATATTATTCTTAGAAGAAGGAGAAGATGTTACCTCACTTTCATCATCGATTGCCATCAGACAAAGGTTGGCAATTTCCTCATATCCGAGTTCTTTGTCCGATGACTCTTCTTCTTCTTCGTCATCGCTCCAGGTAGTTGCTATCATGTCTTTCTTTTTGAAGCTTTTGTATGGTTTGTTTGAAACTGTACAATCAGCCCTGATGTGACCGGGCTTCTTGCAGCCGTAACACATAAGTGGTTCTCTTTTCGAAGTGGGATCCTTTGTGTAAGGTTTCTTGCTTTTCTTCAAGAACCTATGGAACCATTTGGTGATTAAGGCCATTTCACCATCTTCCTCGCTGCTCTCCGCTTCTTTTTCCGATTCCATTTCTTTGCTGCTCATAGAAGCTTTGAGAGCAATTTGTTTTTTCTTCTTTTCATCATTATTGATAATAGGAGTCATTTCTTCCATCTCATATGTCAACAATGACCCAAGTAGTGTTTCAACATCAAGTTTGTCAAGATCTTTGGCCTCTTGAATGGCTGTCTTCTTTGGTTTCCATAAAGGTGGCAAAGATCTCAAGATTTTTCTTGTAAGTTCAAACTCCTCAATATTCCTACCAAGCAGCTTTAAACCATTTACAATAGTTGTGAACCATGAGTGCATTTAAGAAATTGTTTCGTTAGGAGACATTTTAAAAGATTTATATTCAGAAACTAGCATATAGATTTTTGATTTTTTGACCTCACTAGTTCCTTCATATGTAATTTGCAGTTTATCTCATATCTCTTTAGCTGAAATATATGCAGAGATTTTATTATATTCAAAAATATCTAAAGCCTAATATAAAATACTTGTTGCTCTGCTATTGAGAGACATCATTCTACAATCCTCGTCAGTATACTTAGTTTTGAATTTAGGCATTGTATGATTGATCTCACCAATAGTTATTTTCTTTGAAGGAATTCTAGGTCCTTCTTCAATGACTCTCCACAGATTATAATATTGTCCTTCGACAAAGATTTTCATTCTGTTTTTCCAATAGTTATAGTTGGAGCCATTGAACAAATGAGGTCTAGTATAAGAGTGTCCCTCAAAATAGCTATTTGCTGCCATCGGATCAACTCAAAGATATTAAGCCTAAAATTGAGAACGAGGCTCCGATACCAATTGTAGACTGAGGTTTCAACCCAAGAGGGGGGGTAAATTGGGTTTTTAAAACTTTCGCGGAATAAATTCAAGTTTATAAAAACTTATAAGCAACAAGTAATTAAACAAGTAATGTGTTGTAAATAAAGAGTTAATAAAGAGTTTAAGGAATAGAGAATGCAAACTCAGATTATAGTTGTTCGGTAATATCGGATTCGTTCTGACCCTACGTCCACTCTCTTCAAGGAACCTCCTTGAAGTAATCCACTAAGAAACTTAATCGTATAACTTCACCGATGTTGTACAAACCTTACAATCCCTTCCTCTCGGAAGCTATTCCCTTCCTCTTGGAAGTAATCCCCTTCCTTTTGGAAGTAATCCCTTTACAAAAGATTCTGTAAAGTAAATGGTAGAGAGACAAGCAAATAAAGGCTTATACAATTGAATAATGTCTCTCTTTCAAAGTAAAGCTTGAATAATGGCTCAGCAAGAATATTTCAAAGCTTTTTGTGTTTCAAAGAGTACAATAACTTGATTGTGTGAGTTCAACTCTTTTTGAATATCTCCAGCTCTATAATGAATGCTCAATAGAGTGGGTTTATATAGCCATCAAATAATATGGCCGTTGGGACTTTAATTTGAAAAGATTATGCTTTTAAAAGTTCAGATTTCGTGTCCAACGGTCATATTTTTTGAACTACCAGTAGACTGGGTCAAGATACCAGTCGACTGGGTCCTCTTAAAATTCTTGTTTTTAAAGCTTCTGGAGTACCAGTCGACTAGGTTATTCTTACCAGTCAACTGGGGACTGTCTGTCCAATTTACCAGTCAACTGGTATGTCTTACCCAGTCGATTGGGGACTTACTGTCCCATATACCAGTCGACTAGTATATGTACCCAGTTGACTGGGTTGTCTTCCAACCCAATTTTTCTGTGCTAAAAATAAGTTTTAACTTAAAAATTTTTGATCAAAAGGTTATGTTTAAAAATATTTTGTGTGCGAGCCATTGAACAAGCTATTACAATGTACAAGTGAGACTTACATTGGTTTTAAAACCTTAGACCTATACTAGTTCTTCAGTCTTCACTTGAAAGATTGATTCGGTTTGAGTTCTTGCACATTAATCCTTGGTTGAATGCTTTTGTTGCTTACTACACTTAGATTGAACTGTTAGTATAATAACAGTTGTGTTTTGTCATCATTAAAATACAGATGATGGTCAACACCCTTGAATCCCCAATCTAGATTACTCTCTCTCTAAATAACCAGCCTCTCTTGAATGAGTCTCTCTTGTGTTTAGTGTCTTTGCACTCTCACACACCATGTGTTCTATTTCACACACATTCACACACTCCCTATGTTATTGCTCTTAGATGATCCTTTATATAGTGCAATCACTTCTTGAACCAATCTTAAAGTCAATCTTAACCCATAGATCTTGAGGATTAGTCAATCATAGCTCTTCAACAAGTCTAAGTGATCTTGTGCGTTTAACCAAGCCCCACGCACCAGGAGAAGAGTGCTAAAAATTAGCATCAGGTGTGCCTGGAGCTGCGGCCCAGAACAGGGCAGGCCGCGGCTCACAACAGGGCACACCACCTCCAGGTCTTCATCCTTGCTGGGCGTCGTAGTGTGGGGGAGGTTGTGCCATGGTGCACACCTCCCATGACTTCCTCCTTTGCTAGTGGCCGTGACACACACCACTTGTGCCACAACGCACACCTGGACTTGATGTTGAACTCTTCAACCCGTTTAATCCTTAGACAAATACCAACAACCTCAAATAAACTTAAGTGAATCTAAAGTGATTGTTGTTGTTTTTTCTGAGAAATATTTAGTGAATTATCCAATTGAATGGATAGTGTTAAGGTCATGAGTACTTCACACAATGAAAGATCATATGAACAAAAGCTTAATACACATGGATGGGCACCAGTACGATGCAAAAGCTTAAGCTCGTGAGTCTTGGGTCCAAACCATGTGTCTAACACACTTTTATATAATTTTTTTATTTCTTTCCAATGTGAGATAACTCGCATATGGATATCCTAACAAATATTCCCCTCACGTGTGAGTTATATACCAAACTTCCCCTTGAATGGAACCACCGGTCACTCGATTAACAGGAAAAATCTAACCAAACTCAACCATGGGAGTTCTCACAGTGTAGGCAACTATGGGCACACAAACGCTTCTCATTCACAGACTTAACCACGGGACAACATTGTGGGAGTCACATGATCGTGACCAATTCGAACCAGACTATGATACCAATTTGTTAAGGTTAGGAGTCCTTCACACGGTTGAATATCACATGAACATGGGCTTGATGTACATGGATAGGCACCAATATGACTCAAAAGCTTAAGCTCGTGAGTCTTAGACCCAAACCATGTATATAACATACTCTTATTTTTTATTTCTTTTCGGTATGGAATAACTTGTATGTGGATATCCTAACACAGTTTACACTAGGGCCACTAGACACATTTTCATAAGAAATGATATGTTTTGTGGGTATGAAGAGGTGGTTGATTCTATTGATTTGTGATATGCTAGAATAGGCCATGTGAATGTTGCATCTATAAAACGAATGAAACAACTTAACTTAGTTTCAAATCTTACTAATTTTTCAATATATGAAGTATGTGTCAAAGGAAAACACTCCAAGAAACCTTTTAAACGTGTTGAAAAAAACTCACAAATATTAAAACTCATCCACACAAATCTAGATGATTTAAAAAAACACAATGAGTAGAGGTGAAAAGAGATATTACATTACCTTTGTAGATAATTAGTCTAGATGTACTAGAATTTATTTACTAAGTTCAAAAGATGAAGCTGAAGAGACTTTCATAAAATTTAAAAATGAAGTTGAAAATCAGAAGTATATAATAATTAAAAGAGTTAGATCTGATAGGGGAGGAGAATATGAGAATATGATTTATTCTCCTTAAAAAATGCTAAGAACAAAATGGCATTCTACATGAAATAATTGCTCCATATACACCTTAACAAAATGGAGTAACTCAAAGAAAAAATAGAACTCTAAAAGATATGATGAATGCTTTGTTTATAAGCCCATAATTGCCTTCTAACATGCATGGTGGAGTTATTTTATTTGCATGTCATATATTATACAAACTAACTCACAAAAAAGAATAACAAGACACCATAAGAACTAAAGAAAGGATATCAACAAAATCTTAAATACCTCAAATTGTGGGTGTCTCATAAAGGTAGGAACTCCAATCTTTAAAATAAATAAGATAGGTCCTAAAAGAAATGATATTGTTTTCATTAGCTATGCTAAAAACAGTGTTGCATATAGATTCCCACTATTAGAATAAAAAACTATTATGAAATCTAGAGATGTTGAGTTCTTTGAAATATATATCCTATGTAACATATAAATCCAATAAATGAGCGACTTACTAAAACCTCTAAAAGAAATCAAAGTTCAATACTTGAAGGAACCACTTAACACCAAGAACCAAGACGTAGTAAAAAAAAAAATCCAGAGTTGAAAAAAAAATTGGATCAGATTTTATAATAGAAGATGATCCTAAATCATACAAAGTTACTATGAGATTTGCAAATGCAAAGTTTTGGAAAGATATTGTTGATAGTGAACTTGAGTCTATAATGGCTAAACATACTTGGGAACTTGTAGATTTGCATAGAGGCTCCATGGCATTAGGTTGTAAATTATTTTTAAGAAAAAATTGAAAGATTATGGAACAATTGATAAATTTAAGGCGAGACAAGTAGCAAAAAGTTATACACAAAATAGAGTAAGTTACTTTGACACATACTCTCCCGTCACTAAGATACTAGCTATCAAAAATTGATAACAATTCAAAGGAAAAAGAAAAAAAAATTAAACTTCAATTTAGGCATGCCCTTTGAATGTGTTAGGAAGAAATTTATAATTTTCCAAAATATGCACAAGATATTTTTTTACCATGACTTACTTGGTTTAAATGACTATTTAGTATAAGAGAAGAGAGAGAGAGAGAGAAAAAAAGAAAGACGAAAGATAATAGGATAAAGAAGTTAGAAGATTGATTTTTATTCATATGTTTAATAAAAATGTTGAAGAAATAGAAATAAAGAAAACGATTTCCTTAGTAGAGTGGAATAGCGGAAAGAAAGAAAATGTTAATAATATCAATTTCACTATTTTATCATTAATGATGTTAATTTGGCAAGTTAAATGATGATAAATTGGTATTATGATCTAGTCTTTTTCTTTTTTCTTTAATTTTTCTCTTTCTAGTCTGTCTTGGATTGATAACTTTTATTAAAAAAAACCTCAATCATCTCAATTTTCCTTCACCGAATTTTTTTCTTTCACTAAACATGCTATTTTTAACTCTTCTTTTTTCTTTCTCTAACTTTTCTTTCTAAGGTTTCAATTAGAATTTTTTAAACAAAATGAAAAGAAATGGTAAACGGACTTTATAATTCGATATCCAGATTGGAAGCAGATCGACATTGACAAGACAGTTGCAAATTGACATAATCTACAAAAAACTCATCTTTGCTTATTTTATCATGGGATTGATTCATTAACTTATTATTATTTAATTTAATTCCTATAATCATGCATATCGGCTAATAGACTTAGATACATTTTCACTTGAAGAATTTGTAAATGATGCTTAATTAAATGTACCTCAATGTCATTGCACTCAATATACTTTTTCATTTGACCAAGTGATAGAACATCCTTATAGAAAAATCTATAGATTTCAGTATTTTGTGATGGCAATGAGTACTGCTTAAAGAGATACAGTATTGGCAAGAAGATGAATCACAGTTGATGCAATATCTATTCTTCTTATTCCGCCGAATAGAATGAGTTTGACAAAAATCAAATAATGTTTTTCTCAGAAAAACTTCCAGCCAACCGATAATGTTCATAACAGGCTATTCATAATATATATATATATATATATATATATATATATATATATATATATATATATACACACATATATAAAATTAAACAAATTTTCTTATAGAAACTATAATGATTAAAATATATACACTACTCCATGATTTTAAACTCACAACAATGGAGATTAATTTGATTCAGTCAATCACATTTCTAGAATATCTATTGTTGGTATTTGTCTAAGGTTTAAACATGGTTTAAACATGGTTCAAAGATGGTTAAAGTCTAAACCGAGGTTGGAAGATTAAATTTCAGCATGTTAAAGGAGTGCACACATGTGTGTGCATCATTTTGGGTGTGTGTGCACCGAGGTTGGAAGATTAAAATGCACAGCACCATTTAGGATTGATGGAGGGCCATGGTTAAGTGGTTATCAAGATCTAAGGGTGGAGATTAACTCTCAAGATTGGACAAGAAGTTGGTGCACTATATAAAGGGTCACCTAGCTTCCTTCTCAACAAATAAGTTTATGACATACTTTAAGATCAATTGTAAAGAGTGACAAGACACAATACAAGAGAGAATTGTGTGAGAGTGCAAAGACATAAAACACAAGAGGGACTCATTGTAGAGAGGCTGATTGTAAAGAAGAGAGAGTAATATAGATAGAGAGCATTGTAATAGTTCTTATCATCTTCTTTCTTCTCTTCTTGGTTTCTTCAAGAACTTGAGGTTTCTTGAAGAGGGTTTCTTTAATTGTAAAGAACCACTAATTTAGTGCAGAGAGTTCAGAGGAACTCACGGGGATATAGGCTATTGCCGAACCTCGATAACAAATCATTTGTCTTCTTTTCTTTCTTGCTTTCGATTGCTGTATTTCTTTCTAAAAGTCATTCTAGACTTGAGTGTTTGGAAGATCACCACCTGGGCATCTTGTCAAGGTGATTTCCAACAGTGGTATCAGACCTTGCACAGCTGGGTATCAGAGCAAGAACAAGAAGGTTACGGAGTCAAGACTCTAAGAATCAAAGATTAACTTCTTGGGTGATTCAAGAACGGAGTAAAGATCAAGATCATATCGTGTTCTTGAGGGTGATTCAAGAACGGTGTTAAGATCCATTTTCGATTGTGTTCTTGAGGTTGAAGAAAGCATTTGTGGGTATTGTATAAATCTGGGATCTTGTCCGCAAAGATGGCTTCAAATTTCGTGGTTGAGAAATTTGATGGAAAAAGGGAGATTTTTCCCTATGGAAGCGGAAGATTAAGGCTGTTCTTATGCAACAGAAAGTAGACTTGGCTATTGGAGAAGATGATATTTTTTCGGCAAGTGTCACGGAGGACCAGCGGATTGAGATAAAAAAGATGGCTTACAGCACCATTTTCTTGCACATGTCGGATAATGTCACAAGGGAGTGCAGAGACTCAAAAGATCCAGCTGCAATATGAAAGAAACTAGATGAGTTGTTTCTTGCCAAGACTCTCCCGAATAAGAGGTATCTTCATAAATGAATCTTTGCTTTTAAATTTGATCCTAACAAAGAGTTGCAAGAAAATCTTGGTGCCAAGATAAGGAGTGCATCAAGTGGTAAATGGCTGTTCTTTAAAAGAAGGCCAACAACTTTGTATGGCAGCAACCATGGCTACTACCGGGACAGAGGTAGAGGAGAGAGCCATGGGAGAGTGCACAACAACATGCATGGCTACTACCGGGACAGAGGTAGAGGAGAGAGCCATAGGAGAGTGCACAGCAACATGTATGGCTACTACCGGGATAGAAGTAGATGAGAAATCCATGGGAGATGTTTCTACTGTCATAAAGAGGGTCATGTCAAGAAAGATTGCAAGAGGAAGATGTGGGATGAGAGAAGAAGCCACACCAACAATGGAGAGGCTTCGGTTGCCAAGGGAGAACAACAAGATGATGTTCTTGTTGTGTGCTCAAATGTGAGCAGGATGCAAGGCAGTGAAAAGTGGATTCTGGATTTCGGGTGCACTTATCACATGTGCCCTCACAAGGAATGGTTCAAGAATTTCAAAGAGATAAATGATGGAAAGGTCTTCTTGGAGAATGACAATTCTTGCCAAGTAAGGGGGATTGGAGACATCCAATTGAGGATGTTTGGTGGAGTCACAAGGCTGCTGCGAAATGTGAGGTATCTTTTAAATTTGAAGAGAAATTTGATCTCATTTGAGCAGCTAGATTCCATGGGGTATACATGCAAAGTAAAGGGAGAAAAGATCAAGGTGGCCAAAAGATCTTTGGTAGTGATCAAGGCAGTAAGAAACGATGGACTCTATGAGATGATCGGAGAGACAGAAATCAATGATCAAGCAGCCAGCTTGATGGCTGAGATGGATAAGGCAGCCCTTTGGCACACTCGCTTGGGACATATGAGTGAAAAGGGCCTGCAAGTTCTTAGCAAGGATGGTCTACTTGGAGGAAACAAAGTAGAGAAACTGGATTTCTGTGAGAGTTGCATTCTTGGGAAGCAACACCGGGTCAGCTTCAACACCGGAGTGCACAAGTCTAAGGGCATTCTTGACTACATTCATTTGGACCTTTGGGGACCAGCAAGAACACCAACATAGGGAGGTAACTTTTACTTTCTATCTTTAATTGATGATTATTCAAGAAGAGTGTGGGTTTATTTACTTAGAAATAAATTAGATGCCTTGGATAAATTTGTTGTGTGGAAAAAGTTGCTGAAAACTCAAACGGGTAGGGTAGCTAAGGGGTAGAAGGTTGAGGAAGTGGTGATCATCCTCATCTATGTTGATGACATGTTGCTGGTTTGGAATAGCAGGAAGAGGATGGAAAGGTTTACATCTTAACTCAGTGAGGAGTTCAAGAGGAAGGATCTCAGCCTTACACAAAAGATCATTCGGATGTGTATAATCCAAGAAAATGAGAGAAACTGGTTAAGGGTTTCTTGGGCAATGGGTGTTCTCAACAGATTTGTGAGTAATCCTGGAAAGAAGTATTGGCTTGGGATGAAGTGGTTGCTGAGGTATTTGAAGGCTCAATGGCAGTCGGTGGTAGTACTCATAACAATCGGGGCAGAATGCATAGCGGCTACGAAAGCCATAAAGGAGGCTATGGGGTGCAAAGGGTTATTGGACAAGTGGATGGTTCTAAAAGAGCAGGTGGTGATGTCTTCGGATAGCCAAAGTGCATGACACTTGTGGAGGAATCTGGTGTTCCATAAGGGGACGAAGCATATGGATGTTCGGTATCATTTCATTCAGGAAAATGTTACAAAATGATGCATCCATGTGGACAAGGTAGCCATGTAAGAAAATCTTGTGGATTTAGGTACTAAAGTCCTACCTTTAAGTAAGTTCAATCATTGCCCTGGACTACTTAGGATTGGAGTCGGTTAATTGATAACTCAAGATGAGTTTGGATCCTGAAGTTCTCTACACAATGGTTCGGGTTTAAACACTTAGACAAAGGTAGAGATTATTGGTATTTATCTAAGGTTTAAACATGGTTCAAAGATTGTTAAAGTCTAAACCAATGTTGGAAGATTAAATTTCAGCATGTTAAAGGAGTGCACACATGTGTGTGCATCACTTTGGGTGTGTGTGCACACCCCTATTCAGCAAGGCAAAGGAGTGCGCACAGTTGTGTGAAGGGCAGCATCAGTGTGTGCTGCACTGTTCCTTCACCAGCGCTACACCGCCCAGCAAAGGAGGTGCTGAAAGAAGGGCAAAACTGCACCACTCCTTCACCAGCACTGCAACACTTAGCAAGTAGTGAAAATGGTGTTTTACTTAGCGCCGCAGCATACCCTATTCAGTGCCGCAGCGCTAGGCACACTGATGCACACATGGACAGCTTGTTTAAGCCTCTTCTTAGGTGCATAGATGCAAGGTTAAAATGCACAACACCACTTAGGATTGATGGAGGGCCATTGTTAAGTGGTCATCAAGATATAAGGGTGGAGATTGACTCTCAAGATTGGACAAGAAGTTGGTGCACTATATAAAAGGTCACCTAGCTTCATTCTCAACAAATAAGTTTGTGACGTACTTTGAGATCAATTGTAAAGAGTGACAAGACACAATACAAGAGAGAATTGTGTGAGAGTGCAAAGACACAAAACACAAGAGTGACTTATTGTAGAGAGGCTGGTTGTAAAGAAGAGAAAGTAGTATAGATAGAGAGCATTGTAATAGTTCTTATCATCTTCTTTATTCTCTTCTTGGTTTCTTCAAGAACTTGAGGTTTCTTGAAGAGGGTTGCTATAATTGTAAAGAACCATTGATTTAGTGCAGAGAGTTCAGAGGAACTCACGGGGATGTAGGCTATTGCCGAACCTCGATAACAAATCGCTTATCTTATTTTCTTTCTTGCTTTTGATTGTTGTATTTCTTTCTACAAGTCATTCTAGACTTGGGTGTTTAGAAGATCACCACTTGGGCATCTTGTCGAGGTGATTTCCAACATCTATAATATGGAAGGAATTAGCTAGGTATAACTTATACATAAGATAAATCACAATTGATGCAATATCTATTCCCCTCACTAGGCCATTGCCCCTCACAGGGCTAAGCACATCGTCCCTCACTAGGCCAATTGCATCGCCCCTTATTGAGCTAATCACAAACACGCCCCTCAATAGGCAACAATCATCACATGTCCAATCAAACCCTTTTTTTTATGAAAAACATTTAAAACATTCAAAACTCATCTCCTTTCTCATTTTTCCACCAAATCATTTTCCAAACAACGCATACCAAATAATTACTTCACCATAAATCATTGAAATCTAAAATGATTTCAAAATTGATTTAAATTCTAAATTTCTCATTAAGTCGTAACAAAGTAATTTAATAAATTAAGGGTAAATTATATTAACTTACCTAAGGTTAGTGCATAGTTACACTTACCTCATCTAGTTTCTAAATTATACATTTACTTACATGTTGTTAGCCTTTCATTAGTCATCTGTTAGTCAATTGTTCAAAATCCAGTCAAACCTTATACCAACTCATCAAAACTTATTGGAAACTTGATTTTACCCTTAATAATTTCAAAATCCAGTCAATGTTTGGATACTACTTGGGTAAAAGTTTTGACTGGATTTTGATATTATTAAGGATAAAGTCGGGTTTTCAATAAGTCTGATGAGTGGGCATAAAATTTGACTATATTTTGAACAATTGACTAATGAAATGTTAACGGAAAGCAAACAACAAGTAGGTAAGTGTATATTCTAAAAATTAGGTGAGGTAAATGTAATCATGGACTAACCTACGATAGGTTAATGTAATTTACCCTTAAATTAATCATACTTAACATAGCATATAATTATTATATATCAACACCATCAAAACAGATAGAAGGGAAAATAATTATAGGATACATGTAGAGAACCACTCACCTCAAAAACACACAAGAGGTAAACTTTGAAAGTTGGGGTGCTAGTCCCCTTGTTTGCCTCCCAACCTAAATGTGATAACAGTTCTAGAATAAGAACTAACACTACTTTCATTAATACTATGACGCATGTATGCAAGAATCAAAGTTTCAAACACACTAACACGCTAAGTCATTTAGTAAGATAATAAATAATACACTTCCACTGTTCCCTTTATACTTCTAAGCTTAATATTAACATTCAATATATTATTTAAAATGATATGATAATTCTAGTCATGACCAGGTTAAGTGACTTACTAACATTTTTTCTTTTTAAAGTATATTATAATTTATGTTATAAACTTTTACAAAATTTTCGACAAAGTTTCCATTGTTTTCAGACATTTCCTAAATTTTTACTCGACTTGTAAATCAAAGAAAACCACTCAACTAAACCAATTTGATATTTTTCCAAGCCCAACCTCCAATCTCATAACACAATAAATCCACAACAGTGGCCATCCGCCTCAAAATCTCACTTTAACCAAATTATATCTCAACCATAATGAAATTTTCTTAATAAGAAATTCAATTTCATTTTCTAAACTCAAGCATTTCAAAGATTCAGTTCATTATTTAACTTCAGCATAATATAGGTTTTCTTTTCGCTTGAGTAACTGTAGCATTCTGTTTCAAATTTCACATGTACAATGTTTCATGTCTATTTGGATATTTCATGAATTTTCTAAACTACTGCAGAATGTCATTATCAAATTCTCAAATTCGAGACGTGTGCCTGTTGTCATAGCAATACTTATTTATAATAAAAGACAAAAAAACTTACCACAGCTTAATCAGACAGATTTAGCATTAGGAGGTCACCCAATATATGATGGAAGTGGTGGATAGACATCCGGTTTCAGATGTCTAAGGGTGCATAGTGAAGTATTTACCAAATATTGGCGGCGAATGGGTTTTTGTCACATACAAGGTTTATGTCAGTGTAAGAGCAAGTCATGAAATTCCTGATGTATGTGGGACACAATAAGTGAAATCGGGTTTTAACTCATCAATTCCAGCACTTTGGGGAGACAATTTCAAGGTACTTTAATAAAGCATTAGTTGTTTTTTCCTGGCTATCAATCGAGGTAGTTAAGCCTCGAGTGCCTTTAACAGAAACTCCTACCCATATTAAATTAACCTCATGGTTCTAACCATTCTTCAAAGTGAGCTCCTTATTCAAGATTAAAGCTAAATAGTATTTTGTTTTCTTCACTATTTTTTTATTGATTCCTTGCACATATATGATTTCACACATTTGAACTAGGATTGCGTCGGGGCAATTGATGGTACCCATGTATCTGCATAAGTTCCTAGTGATGAACATATCCTCTATCGAGAATGAAAAATTGCTTGTACACAAAACATCATCCCGGCATGCAACTTTGACATGCATATTACTTATATAAAAGTTGCTTGGGAGGGGATTGTGCATGACTCTATAGTTTTCATTACCTCTATACGTCATGAGGAATGCAACTTCCCAATGCCTCCTTGTAATACTCATACCTTTAAAACAAGGGTATCAATGTAATTTAATTTTAAATTGAATTAAATTACGCATACATGAAAGATTGATTCTTGAATTTGATATAATTTTGAAAGACGACATTGAGAATTTTATTGAAAGAGTTAGAAAATATTTTGAAAAAGGAAAGTATAAAATTAAATTTGTTTAGAAGTTTCAAATGAAATAATTTTGAAGAAAAAATGTAGAATTAAGTTGAATAAATTAATTATAAGATTTTGTAGATTAAAATATAATTTTTTTTTTATATTTTTATATAATTTTTTTAAGGAAGAAAAGATGAAAATTTGATTTTTAAAAAAGAAATGACAAAATCGCAATTAAATAGTGGTGGAATCATAATTACTGAAGTGGTAGAACCGTAAATTTTAAAGGTAAAATAATCGGTGGCAGATTCATAATTAAGGAGTGGCAAAATTGTAAAATTTAAATGAGATGCATGGTAGCAGAATTGTAAACAATATGTGGCAAACTCAAAGAACCTATATTGGTAGTGGTGGACAAGTGCACACTTGTGCCAAAAAGCAATTTCCAAAGCATGCACGCGAGACATATCGATTTTGTATAAAAATCAACTTGCTTTGTTAAAATTAATTCTACAAATTCGTCTCTCTACAAAATTTCTCTATTTCATTAAAATAAAACTACTCTATAGAAAATACTGAAAAATACTTATAAACAGTTTGAGATTGAAAGATTTGATAGTTGAATGTTGAAAGATTGAAATTTTGATGAAGTTTACAGAAGAATTTTAAAGAAATTCGAGGAAAGCTTTCTTTAAAAAAAGGTAATAGTGTGAATTTTATTTTTAAAGATTCAGTATTTATAAATTTTTTTAATAAATATTTCTTAAAAAGAAGATTTGAATTTGGATTTGAAGAAATTGAAAATAATTTTTGTTGATAATATTGATTTTTAAAGACAAATGAAAATATGTATTGCATGAAATTACCTGGAATTTGATATAGAAATTTAAAAGTATGAATTATTGCAGAATTGAAGAATAAATTAGAAATATTATGTTAGGTGTTGGTCATCAAATGGTGAAATTATTGAAAGAAGCAAAAAAGGAAAAGAAGTTGTGTAGTAACAACTTTAAGTGCTACTAGGTGAGCTAGATTTACTTTTAGTAATCGAGATAAAAATGAAATATAAAATGATGATATTTGAATTAATTATTGAATTATAATGATTGGATGATACATGATAGTTGGTTGGTTGATATTATGTGAATAACTGATATATTCAAAATTTATTATATGAGAAGTAATATTATTGAAATAATAGGTTGATAAAATATATAACAAAAGGATAAATGAAATTCTTGAAAAGCTTTGATTAATAATTTGATATAAGATGTGAAGAGACAATTTAATATGTATATAATAAAATAATAATTTTAAAAAAGAGATAGTTGAATTGAATGCTTTGATGTATACTTTCTTGCATGTTATTGTTCATATGCATAAAGGGAAGGCAATTAGTCTAGCTGAGAAAACTAGGAAAGTAGCTGATCTAACTGAAACATATCGACATGTGGAAAGATGTTCCCAAATTATAATATAAAATAATGTGATGAAAAATAAAGAAAAAAATATGATTTAAACACATGCATTTATTTATTCGATTATTTTATTGTTGATTGAGATGTTAAATCATAAGTCTTGATTATGAAATTATTGATAGACAAATAAGTTTCACAGAGAGGTAGATATGATGAGAAAGAAATATGAAAAGATGATATGATAAAATTATTTGATTAATTGATTATATGTTGTGAACCTCATAACAAGGTAAATAATGATGTTGAATTGATAATCTCGAGATGAATAAATATATAAGAACAAAAATTGATATATTTTTATGTTAATTTAAGAAGAGATTGATAAATAGTTGGATTTATAATATGAGTAGTGATAATAGAATGTTATTATTGAATTATATGAGAAAATAGATGAATGAATATTGGAAGATTATTTGAAAGATGGAATTATTATCTGTGAAGAAATGATGAATTAGAAATTATTGAATTATAAGATGTGACTAGAAGTATACAATCGAGTACTTTTAGTAAATTTAATTCACTGAGCTTGTGAAGCTCACTTCTCATTGTTGAAAATTTTCAGGCAGTGAGCATGACAGATAGAGTTTCGAGCTGATATAAGACTCAATAGCTAAGTAAGTCATGTGTTCAAGTCCTCAGACATAGTAAGAAATAAGAGAGAAAATTTTTAATAAAATCTTTTCATGCATTTTGTTATATTTATATATTGTTTCTGATAGGAGAATGATGTTGTATCTCATCTGAAAAGAGTTGAGGATTGAATGAAAATTTTAAATTTCAGTTGATGTATTTTTATACTGTTGCATATATGTGTTGTGCTGGGATGACAAAACGTGATGACACCGTCTCGGGGGTGGTCAACCTGGGATGGGTCATTACACTCCTACAGGTGACACATTATACCTTTTTAATAATAGTTTCTATAGTTTTTGTGCCACTAACGTGGTAATTTTAATGTAAAAAAAATATTATCTACTAGATGCAAGGTTTTCTTGTATGATGGGCTTCCTCACGCTTTTTTAAGAGACAAGATACCATTTGCCCAAGTTTAGGATGAATGGTCAGCCCTGCGATCGAGAGGAATATTTCAATCATGCTCATTCCTCTTTAAGGAATGTGATTGAAATGGTGCTTAAGGTTCTCAAAGCAAGGTTCACAATCTTGAAGCAAATGGCATGCTTTCCTTTGCAGAGTCAAACATTCATTGTTTGCGCATGTGTTTATATTCATAACCTTGTTAGGCTACATAGTGCCACAAAGGATGATACTTTGCTAGTTATATGGTCGAACCTTGACTTCATCATAGAGAGGGTGTACTCAAAGCCTGTGCCTAGTACGAGTGATAATGTATCAACCGTGGATGTAAACTTCATGGTGAGAGAACAAAATAGAATTGTAGGTGTCATGTGGGCTATTAGGAGGATTGAGTAATTCGAGCCTAGTGATGCATGCAATGAAGTTTTCTTTTTTATTTATTTTTTATTTTTTAAATGCACGTATGAATTTCATAGTTATATTTCTATGAATTTTATTGTATGATTTTTTATTTATATTTCTGTGAGTTTTATAATATATTAATTTTTAGTAATTTTTATTATTATTTATATATAAATATAATAAATTTGGTCATATTGATCATTTTTAAAATTAAATGCAACTATTAAAAAAAATATCATCAGTCACCAATTAATTGTTATTACCAAATATGAATAATGGTACTAAACAAATTTAAAATCAAACTAATCAATTTACAACCCATCAAACAAAAATCAATAGGGTTAATTATAAATAAAAATTTTACTAGCCAGTCTAGACAATTTTCACAAATTTAACCAAATTGCTGGACACAGAAATATACGGGGAGTAGCTAATTCCAATTTTTGCTTAACGCGTGCTTACGTTGCAACCCTATCCTAACTCCTCAATCCAATAATAATGAGAAACATGTCACCAATATGTGCTTACACTACGACGTGTCACTACACAGTTGGTCTTTAAACCTTAAAAGCGAACACATCTGTTACGAGATCATCCCCCATCCTCCAGATATATAACGTGAACAGGTTCCCGGCTCATTCCTTCACAGTGACTTTTCTCTCTCTCACGCGCGTTGTAAGGTTTTGTCGGCGGCGACCGGAGAGATCAGAGGCTCGCTTGTGAATCGGAGACTCTAAGCACGAGCTTTTGGTGCGTGAAGATGAAGGTTTTTGTGAAGACTTTGAAGGGCACTCACTTTGAGATCGAAGTGAAACCCGAGGACTCGGTATAATTACCTCATAATTAATCTCTTGATCAGTGATAAAGAACTTGTTATTTTTGTTGTTTTATATGAATAAAGTCCGGTATTTGTGTGATTAGGGTTTTAATTTGGTGTTAGGCCTCAGGGATCGATTAGGAATTATTTTTTTTTGGTGCTGTTTTATGATTTAAAATTTAGACATTTGAGTGGTTGATTGGCGAGAATTGCGGTGAACTTGTGATTTGATGGAGTAGAAGTTTGTATTTTTAGCGTGAATTTGGGTGAATAGGTTTTCTATGTACTGACAGTGGATTAAGAAAAGTTCATTCTTTCAATATTAAGGGTCACCATATTTGGTGTATTTTTTTGCATTTTCAATTTTTATGGTTAATTGGTTTCTGGGTTTATGGTTTTACGTGCAAAGAGTTTTGAGTCGTGCTGTGTCTGTGTGGAATGAAACTTTACCTATCTCAGTTGTTTTCTACTAGTATTTGTTTTCAAGATTTTGTACTATCCATCAATCATATTGCTTCAAGTGTTGGCATTGTTGGGATCTATACTACCTTTTATAAATTTACCTAGAGTAAAAATGAACTTGTAAATTGAGAACTTAGCAAACTTTGTTTTTATTTTTTATTTTTTATTACAACTTAGCAAACTTTAACAATCTGGTAAAAGAGCTTACTGAGTCACTGACTATCTGCTGGCCAGTTCAAATTGTTATTTTGATTTTTCGCATGTGTGTAATTCAACGGGCTTCCTGTGGGTTTTTAACTTGCACATTTCTACATGTTTAATTTGTCCATTTTTGTCGAGTTTACATAATCTGATAGAATAACCAGATACTCACGGTGATTTAAAGCTTGCCATTTCATGACGCAATAAGCCAACTTTAATTGCTTTGGATAATGGCATATAGCTTGGTCATTTTCCATTTCACTGGTTTGTTTATCTTTTGTTGTGGGTAGTCTCTTGCGTCTTGGATAGAAACATTCTTTGCATAAGGGATGAATGTAGTACCCCACCCTTTTTTATGATGTGTAACTTTCATCTTTCAAGAGATCTCTTGACTATTGGGAGCCCTCTGATACAGGTTTTTTTAGATAGTCCAAATTTCTTGGGAAAGCAGTTATTTAAATCAAGTGTGTGTTTTTATTAAAGAATACAGTTAAGGTAGCAATCTTGCTGCTGCCAGGCATATAGCATATGATGGATGTGCTATTTAAGACATTGACCTTTCGTTGGAATATGTTTGTCATCAGGTTGTTGATGTCAAGAAAAATATAGAGACGGTGCAGGGTCCTGATGTTTACCCTGCCGCGCAGCAGATGCTTATTCATCAGGGGAAAGTTCTTAAAGATAATACCACACTGGATGAGAATAAAGTTGCAGAAAACAGTTTTGTCGTCGTTATGTTGACCAAGGTGGGTTCAGATTTATCTTTCAGAGTTAGGTTGTACTTGTGATTATTTTGATTGTATTTAAGTGATGTAAATGAAAATTGGTGATTTTTTGGTTAGCTGCGTGAACTAATAATCTTAGACGCAAAAAATTAAAGAAAGTGAGCTGAAATCTCCTTTTTTTCTTTCCTCTCTTGGTAAAGTAACAACATATTTTGTTGATAGAAAAGGGAGAACTATGAAGAATAATAAAAGCATTCATTGTCTATTGGATTGAAAAATATCTAAAGAAATGCATAAATTAGAAAAAGATGAAATAACTCAGTCAAGTGAGAACCAGTTGGGGAAGATGAATTTTTTCTTAAATCTTTTAGCCTATATGTCAAGTCCCTGTAAGCATTCTTTGCGAAGGAACTAACTTGAGCATCCTGCAACCTCTTGCAAAACTGAAAGCACTCTATTCACCCAAATATGGCGATTAATGAATAGTACCATACCATGAACTAATTACAATGTTCTCTATATCTTGCTTTGGTGCCTAGCATTATGATTTATGTTAATTGATATATAAATTTAGTTATTTTTTTTCTAATTTCTTTTTAATTTTTAGCAATTGTTTCCTTTATGGATTGAAGCTCAGGAGGTGTTTTGTAGTTGCTATAATAGTACCTATTTGGCTATTTCTTTTGCTGGGCTTAGAACTTTCTGTCTTCAAGACAAGATACTAGAAATGGAACAGGCAGAGTTCATGCTTCTAGACATGCAAACCTTTATATCAAACGTCTCTGCCTACTAAGGTGAACCATGGCAGTCACTTCTGTTGAGTCCTTTTTTCTAATTGCTTGTTGATCCCCTTTTGTTAAGTCTATTATAGCTTTTTATATATATTTATATGTATGCAGTCACATGGAAGCCACCTGCATTTCTGGTCATGCAGTTTAATTAGTTTATTTTATTGATGGTTTGTAATGAACTTTTGAGTGTTGTTAGACATTTTAAAGTTTTTTTTCCCATTATGTTAATAATAACAAACAATAGTAATTCGAATCATACAATAATTATTACCATTATAAATAGGTTTTGTTATTAATGAAGACTTGTAAAATTTACGTTTTTATCAAATTACTTTGTAAGAGAAAATAAGCTTATAGTTGCTTAAAATGTTGTACTAATATGTGTATGCTAAACAACTGTAGAATAAGGTGTCATCAAGTGGGGCCTCAAGTGTGTCCACTGCACCTACAAGTCAGGTAAGTAGAGGAAATGTGTATATGACCTTTCTCATATTTCATTGGATTCTCACGTTCTTTTTCTGTAAAACTATAAGCCTTTCTTATATGCCCTATTCCTAGCAAGAAAACTAAAAACAAAAAACAAAACACTTGCCACTTTTAGTTCATCTAATGGAACTGCTTGCATGGGTAGGCCCAACCTGCGAGTTCTTTACCTCCTACATCAACTCAACCATCAACAACGTCTCAGGCTCCTGTAGCAGCTGTGGCACCGTGAGTTTCAGCTTATCTCTTTTTTCCTTTTACTTGAAGTTTCCATGAAAATTATTTGCAAATTCCTTTTCTTTCTTTCTTTTTTTCTAAAGAAGAAGACAATGCATTTACTATGTTGCTTCACCTTTTTTTTCTCTTTTTTTTGGTCAAATTGTGCAGACCACAGCCTACCCCTGAAACTACACCTGCTGCAGCTCCTATTTCGTGAGTATTTCTTCTAGTTTCTTAATAAGGGTGTAATATTTTACTTATAAAAAAATAAGGGTGTAATATTTTGACTATATGTGTAATTTGACAAAGATGATGTTCTTGCCTGCTCATGTTTTATTTTTTCTCTCCTTTGTCATGTTGAAGCAGATCAGAGTCAGATGTCTATGGCCAAGCAGCATCAAATCTTGTTGCAGGAAGTAATTTAGAGTCTACCATTCAGCAGATTCTTGATATGGGTGGAGGAAGTTGGGACCGTGATACTGTTGTCCGTGCTCTGCGTGCTGCGTATAACAACCCTGAAAGAGCTGTTGAATATCTATATTCTGTGAGCTCCTTCCCACTTTTGGGGTTCTTGATTCATATTTTCATACAGTTACTCCCAGTTGTACATAAGCTTGATTCAAATGCTAGCATTTTTCATCATATGTATATGTCTGGCATTGCTGTTAGAACTTGTCCCTACTGTGCTATATATGTCCCATTCCCTTGTTTTTAATGTTTGTATTGCATGGAGTGATTTTGAAGCTAAAAATTGAGGTCTTTTCCAATGAGATATTTTCTTTGAAGTAATTCAAGCAGAAGATTAGCATGTTCCTTGTCTATTGCTGTTAATAATTACTCTTTCAATCCCTAGAGTTTGCTGTAATTGTTTTTAGCAATTAGTTATATGATCTTTTAACGCAAGAATTAATGTCTCAGGGGATTCCTGAGCAAGCAGAAATTCCACCAGTTGCTCAAGCTCCTGCTAGTGGTGGACAGGCTGAAAACCCTCCAGCACAGGTTTCAAACCCCCCAGCACAGGCTCAACAACCAGCACCTACCGTTGGTCCTAATGCAAACCCACTAGATCTCTTTCCACAGGTACATGCTTTTAATCTGTAATTTTTGACAGAAAAAAGAAAGTAATCTGTAATTTTTGGACCTCTATAAAGAAATTGGGCGATGAATTTTATTCTACTGGAACCAGGGCTTGCCAAATATGGGTTCAAATGCTAGTGCAGGTTCACTGGATTTCCTGCGCAACAGTCAACAGGTATTTGAAATTAATTCTTTTGGTGTCAGCCTTTCATGCAATAGTTTGATATAGTTTTCTAAGTATTTATTGTCCTTGCCTTTCTCTCAGTTCCAAGCGTTGCGAGCTATGGTGCAAGCAAATCCTCAAATTTTGCAGGTACTTTTTATATGTTAATTCTTTATATGCAGAAGATAGTTAATACTTAATAGTGTCGCTTACCTTCGTATCTGAGGACTCGTGACTTTATTTTGTGTTGCAGCCTATGCTTCAGGAGCTTGGAAAGCAAAATCCACACCTGATGCGGCTCATTCAAGAGCATCAGGCTGACTTCTTACGCTTGATAAATGAACCTGTTGAAGGGGAAGGGTGAGATAATCTTTTGTTTTTGTGTTGGCGCTCAATTTTTTACTGACAATAGTTGCATGCATAATGCTGTTTGGTTATTAATGTGGTCAGAGATGTACTTGGTCAATTGGCGTCAGCAATGCCACAGGCCGTGACTGTCACCCCTGAGGAGCGTGAAGCAATTGAGCGGGTTTGTGTCTTTATCTATGCGATGTTCTTTCTGTAGTTGGTGAATTATTTTATAAACTATCGAACATACTAGCAGTAGCTCCGTGGTTGTTGTCATATGATCTATCAATCATTATCATAGCCCAAAAAGGTTTTTGAACTTTTTACTCTTTGTCATGAAGAGTAGCTGAAGAAAAATGCCTTGGTAGTTTCTTATATTTTAGTTATTTAACTATTTATTATTTATTATTTTTACTTTTGTTTGCACCTAAGAGGGTGACCAAGATATGCCTTATCATGTATGTGATGATCTTTATAAAATAACTTTGTCCCATATTGTCAACTCAACTAATACTACTAGATTTATGACTGCTAATTGTCTTCTCTTATGAAGAATTGCTTAGAGATTTTAGGGTTCTGAAGCCTAGTCCATGGTGTAGCTTTCTATAGCTATTAAGTTTTTTAGATCGCCCTGTTGATTATTTTGTTCTGTTTTGGCTGAATCTATGAAGATTTATATTACAATTATATACCAACAATAATTTTTTTTGGTTTTCCTTTCGCTTGTTTTTGGGAGGGAGAGAGAGAGAGAGAGCCGACGGAAAAGTCGAACAGTAAGTTTTATCTCTGTAATCAATACGTTCAATGCATTGTCACTCCTCAACTACAAGTGTGTTACACAAGCACGTGTGCAATACACACATGGAGGAAATATGTTTATCCTTACTAGTTTACTTTGCAAATAACTTTTTTATGATATTATTTATTACCATGTTTTATGTTTTTGTGTACCTAAACTTGCAAAAAAATATGATTTTGTGTACTTGCGCTTCTTACAAGTCTTTTAAGATTTTCTTTAGCCCGCCATCAAGTATGATCATGATCCTAATATCCAAAAGTGCGAGGACGTAATGTGAAAAGTTATTTGGTCTTCTATGGCATTTCGTTTTTTTGCAGCTTGAAGCAATGGGCTTTGATCGGGCCATCGTGTTGGAGGTATTCTTTGCATGTAACAAGAACGAGGAGTTGGCGGCCAACTATCTTTTAGATCACATGCATGAGTTTGAGGAATGATTAAAGTTGCTTGTTTCACCTTTGGTTTCTTTTTAATGCTTATGATGTTTGCATGTTGGGTTAAGTTGCTTTTATATTCAAGTGTTTTATCCCAACTATTTGCCATGTGTAGTCTGGAGCATATTGTTAAGACCTTCATGTCCCCAATTTATTCATGGACACAATAGCATTTCAGAATTCTTTTGTTACAATGTTGTACATAAATCTTGTGTTGCAATATGTATTGCCTCATTGCCTGTACAACTCTCCTCCTCAATATAAGTCTTCGGCCATGATTTGACAACATTGGTGTTTGCTTTAAGGTACAATTGGTAGTGGGATCTAACATGGCCGTGAAAAGCAGTTCGGCAGTTGTCTTTTGCAGCTAGAGTGTCCTTTAAAGGTTTTCAGGGCTCAGCAGCAATTGAATGCAACGACTTGTAGGTTCAAGTGTACCTTCTATTGAAGGTCAGATGAGGATCATTATTTAAAGGGAGGTTAGGATTCAAAAGGAGCTATTTGGTAAAGCCTGATTTTATCTAGTGAACGGGTGAAGTATGGTCTGGCATTCAGTCAGTGAATGCTATGCATGGTAGCTCTTCTAGCTTATGGTCCATTCATTTTTCAAGTAAGCTAAGCCTCTATGTATTATGGGGGATTAGGATTTTCTGAATTTGGAGTTTAGTCAAGTTGATGATGTTAATATGTCATCTCATTTTAAAATTAGACAATACACATCCATGCATCTATAAATTAATTAAAATAAATGAAATGTTGAAAACATAATTGTAAATTTAAAATGGTGTATGTTCTTTTTCGATTTAGATGTGGTAGTGTTATTTCATCATGAAAATCATTAACTGCATGATATTTCAAATAAGGAGGATCTTAATCCGTAGTAGGTTTAACTTGGAATTGTGTAATGAAAAGGGTCATTTAAGATCATTAGAAGGCAATTACCCATTTTTCAATTATTATTAGAGGAAAAAAATTAATTTCTCTTTTTTATCAATGATTACAAAGGCTTGTGTAATCAACCCAATGACTGGTGTTGATAAGAGGACATACCAGAAAACTTTTTTCGAAGTACCATACCAAATCAGTTTAGAGGAGGCTGCAGCGAAAGGAATATGGACAAGACATAACTTGGTGCCTCACCAATTCACCATGGTTGGAATATCACTTCTAAGATCATCAAGACACCATACTTGGTTATTATCAATAATATTCACAACCATCATAGGATGAACATCTAAGCTCTCGTGGGCTGTGAGAGGGAGCATCGTCCACCCAAATGGCACTCCATTCACGAAAGGCAATAATCTAACAACGATTTGATCAACTCCTGAATGGCAATGAAGTCCCAGCCCACTTATGCAGTCGGTCTGGTGGGTTGGACTGGTAACCCGACCTGTCCAAGTCTTTAAATCTTTTACTTCTATTTTTAATTGGATAATACAATCTGGTTGGTAGAGTTTTAGCAAGGCCTTACAAGGTCGTCATACGCAATAATTTTTCTTTATGCAGCTGAGTGGAGTCAACATGTATTAGGGGTTACCATGGGTCGAGTCGGTTAAAAACAGTGTTTTCAAAGGCGAGGGCGTTGAGTGAAGTGTTTTGCCTCAATAAGACGAGGTGTAAGCTCCGAGGTGTTGAGATGTAGATCTTTTGAAACGTTGGGGCGTTTTGAATAAAATAATATTAATTAAATTATAAAAATACTAAAAAATTAAAATAATATAAATAAATTAATTATCAATAAACTTTACTAACTTAAGACATATGAATGAATAATTTTACCATAAATATATAAAACAAAGTAATTTTTTTTTTCAAACACCATAGAATCCAAAAGAAAGAGAGGAAATATGTGTTAGGGCACCATAGAATCCAAAGAGAGATAGATACAGTGGAAATATGTGTTTTAGGGCCTAATGAATTCAGTCCAAGCTTTCAATCTATTCAAGCACAGCCCACACAACACAGAAATCTGGAAACCTACACAAAATCCAAGTCCACAAACGCACCCATACTAAGCGACCAGCACATTGTACACGCAATAAGCGCAGTCTAATTACCATATCAAGCTCATTTTGCAAAAGAACACACAGAAAGGCGCAGTTCCCCAAAAAGCAGGCCGAGGAATAGAGAGAAAGAGAGTTGAAAATGGCGAAACCATTGGGACCAACAGGGGAGTTCTTCAGGAGGAGGGACGAGTGGAGGAAGCCCCCGATGCTTTCCAACCAGTTGCGACACGCCACTCCAGGGCTCGGCATCGCACTTGTTGCCTTCGGCATCTACCTCGTTGGGGAGCAAGTCTACACCAAGCTCTATGCTCCTTCATCTTCTCACCATTCTTCCTCTCACTCTCACCGAAAGAGAAATTGTATCCCAGGTGATTCTCCAAATCTGATCTTTTTTCATTGTTTATTTGTATAAATTTGTGGGGATTTGGGGGTTTTCTTGATATGGTAAATTGGTCATTGGATTTAGTGAAATGGATTTGTTTCTCTCTTAAATTGTTTGTTAAGCAAAAAAAAAAAACAAAAAAAAAATTGCATTGGGCTTACGCCCAGACGGGGGTGCCGGGGCGTAAGCCTCGGGTCTGGGAGTCCCAGACCGAAAAGGCAAACGCCCAAGAGTACTTCCGCCCCAGGATTCACGCCCTGGGGCGATTTTGCCCGAAAACGTGAGGTGCGCCCCGGGCGGGCCCCAAAATCTCCCTTTAAAACACTGGTTAAAAAACCCAATTCAATCTGATCATATTGTATTGAGGAAAATCTCGACAAACGCAATTGATGAATCCATCCAATCCAACTCAAATTAACTTGATCAAATCGGTTTGGGTTAATTTGAATTGTCAGTTTTATTTTTTTCTTTACCTAAAAATTAATTCAAACATATTATATAAAGTATATTCTAGTACAAGTCTATAATAATTCATTATCGGTTAGTTTCAAAAATAAAATCCATACAAAAAATTCATTAAATCTTACAAATCTAGCATTCACAAAGTACATTGAATCAGTTAATGCAAAGTACAAACAATCTTAATTTAATACAAAATCATATAAAAGTAAACAAATACTAGATTTTGCAGGTACATGAATCAAAATTTTCAAAATTTCAATACCAATATAGCATTACTTACAAATATCCTACAAATTAAGTACAACAATAAATGTTATATATACAAATAAAATATTATATATAATAACCGAGTTACTAGTTTGGGTTTGACTGAAATTTTTTGAACCTATGACTCAACCTAATTTCATAGGTTCAATAAATTTTCAACCCAAACCCAATCTAACTTCCAAAAATCCCAACTCAATTCAGCTCGTTGCATCGGTTTGGATTAGATTGACTTTTCCCACTCTAATATATATGTCTATACATACACACTTCAAGTACATATCTAATTCATGAAGTACTATTGTGATGAGGTTTATTGTCCTTTTCACATTATTCTCTTTCTTAGCATATACTGTGCCATTTACGATGCTTTATTGTTGTATTTTTAAAAAAATATCTTATGGCAAAAAAATTCATATTATTTTAAATAAATAAATGTCGAAAGGGAGAATGTGATCATAATCAACTCTGTCTGAGTATTCTCACATGTGAGACAAACACAAATGCTAATTTATGTTGAATCATTGGGTGTATCTCCACTTCACAACATTAAGAGGACTTAGGGCTCGTTTGGTTGAGGGTATAGAAGTGGGATTAGACTAATTAATCCCACATGAACAGTTTATCCCATATTTAGTTTGAGGGATTGATTGTTTATGTGGATTAGACCAGGATAAACCTAATACTAATCCCCATTTTTTTGTCCCACACCCTTCAGGACAAAAGTTATCCCACCCGTTGGGATTATATTTTTTTTATTCTTCTTTTCAATTTTGCCCTTATTAAAAACAGACTATATTTCTCCCATCTCCTTCTTCTTCTTCATTTTTTTCTCTTCTGTTTTTTTTTCTTCCCCTTCCCCCTTCCCCCTTCACTTTTCTTCTTCTTTTCTTTTCTTCCCTTTCTCCTTCTTCTTCCTCTCCTTCTTCATCTGGGCTAATCAAACATGTGCAGATCTTGGCAAATCTGCATGGCCACAACATGAATCCGTCACTTTGCATGGCCTCCCTTCATCGCCGCACTGATTAGCACCACCCACTATTGTCAACAAGCCTGTGGCCATGAGATTGTTGCCTTTATTTTCTGTCACTTTCTCAAGAAAATCAACAAGAAAATCAAATAAAAAATAAAGTACATGCACAAAAAATCAATCAAGAAATCCCACAAATATAAGTAAATGCTTACCATAAAGTTCCTTTCAAGAACAACCAAATTTGCTTAAGACTTGAATATTGGTAGTGATAAGGATAAGACTTTGAGGTTTTCAAAGAGATAGTTGATTGTTGTCTAGGGAGGAAAATGTGGAAGATTGATTTACAGGTTGCAGAGGAGGGAGAGAGAGAGAGGAGAGAGAACGACTGATGGGGTTTAAAGAAAATTGGTTAGAAATGATGAATAGTGATTGGGGGTATTATGGTCTTCTGAATTATTATCCTAGATTAATATCTATTAGTCAATCCTATAAATCAAACATAAAATTAAGATAATTCCACTTTAGTTTTTTGAAATCCTATCCCACTGTAATCCTAATTTCATTTCATTATAATCATGTTCGTATATCAAACAGGCCCTGAAAGAAGTCTTAAAATCAAACATTTTTAATGAGCAAAATGAACTTTAACCCATCCACTAAAACTAAATTTTGCCTATAAATTTTTTTTACATTCAACCGTAAAATCTTAAAATCAATACCAAAATAAGAAGAAAAAAAAAGTTTTACCACCAAATATATTCACTTGACCACAATTGTAAACCATGCATCATAGAATTGACCCATAAATACATAAAGCTCCCAAGGCTTGAATGATTTTTTCCCCTTGAAGAAAACCTGAATAAAATTTCCTTGGGTCCAGTGACAGATCTTGAGAAGAATTTTTAAATGAGCCAGACTTAAGTACATATATTTGCATAAATATATCTTTTTATTATATGTAACAAAAATTTGATTCTCAAATCTAAAATTAATACTATTTGTTGAGATGTCTCTAGTTCGACCAAAAGACCCTTTCTTTTGGGGGTTCAAAGGCTATGATTTTTTTTATCCATTTTGTAGCCTATATATAAAAGTGTTTGTTAGGGTTTGGAAGATAGACAGCTAAGACTACTTTTGTACTCTTCATCTTTGATAGTGAATTTCTTTGCTCTTACTTGTGGACGTAGACTTAACCAACCGAACCACGTAAATCTTGTATCTTTTTTTTTTCTTTGTGATCGTTTTGATTACTATTTCACTATTTATTTTGATTATCTTTATCGATCTCGTTACAACATTATTATTAACCAAGTTCAAATAAAGTCATAGATATTTAAATTTTACAATATGTTTATAGAAAACAATACCCTAAACAATATAGCCTTTCATCTAAAGTAATGCTTAATGTTCTTTCTAAGATTCAAAATCATCAATAATTGATTCAGAACTAAACTTTTCAGTGATATCTTCCTCAAATGTAGATAACCAAGCTATTTGTTAGAAACTCAACCTCTATTTTATTGTGAAACCTTGTTTTAACTATTTTCATTACTGAAAATGCACTTCTATAGTAGATGTGAAGACTGAAAGAGTCAATACAAAACGAATCAATCTATCAATCAAATAGTAAACCTATGATTTTTATGTTTCTACCCATGTTCAACATAGCTAAAAAATAATAGACAACTTTTAAAATTTGGATGGTTTGGTGTATCAAGTATAAAATGTTGTAGCTAGTTAGAATCTCAAATTTATTTTTTTCTCTTGGTAAGTGAAGTCAAAAGAATAACATTTTTCTAAAAACATATATCATCAAAGTTGAAGGCTTTAATTTAATCCACCGCAATGGAGTTCACAAAAGGTTTTGAATTTAGTCAAAAAATTAGCTTAAATGGAATCAAATTTATGGTGAGATTAAATACCACATTATCAAATAGAGAATATTCAAATTCAAATTTATCAATATATCATTTAATCTTATTATTAACTTAACTTTAATTCTAATTTTTAGATGAAAACAATCGTGATATCTAAAGTTAACTGATTTGGGAATTGAAAGGGCCAAATGTGTTATATATTTTACTTTACATTAATTTAATAATCTAAAAACTAAAAAAAAAAAATTCAAAGCCTTGCATGGCCTCCACTTGTCTCTCTTAAGATCCGCCTCTGCTTGGGTCGGTGGTTTTTTTTAAAAGTGAAATCATATAAATGAAGCACCAAAAGGTGTAAGGCTATTTACAAAGTCCACAAAAATCTTGGGTCGGTGTTGTTTGAGCATCCTGTCGCGTCGCTTCTCTGATCTACCTGACCTGTACATTGTCTCCGTTTTCTGACGATCTGTAAATTGGTAGCTTCAGACACGGTAATTCTAATGTTTCTTCAATTCATATGGAATTCCTAAATGCTCACAAGAAATTCTCGTTTAGGACCACATAGCCATGAATTTCTTGGTTTGATTTGCTAGTTCTTGCTCTGGTTTTAAGAAGCCGCTTTTGATATTGTTCTATGTCTTATAATGTTGCTAATTTGGTGATTTGCTTATGTTTGCATCTTTCATCATTTTATCTAAGTTGGGTTATGCTTCTTGTTTTATGAAATGAACGTTGGGAATAGGAAAAACTTAAAGGAAAAGGTGAAGTGAACTTGCTGAAATCCCACTTAACACAAATCATGGTACATTTTGGTGATCGAATCAAATTCAAGAAATTCAAGAACACACTGTGTATTGAACTATTGATGCATGCCTATGGATGTTGCCTTAGTGGGATTAAACACAGATTTTAAAAATTGATCAAAAACTTTAGTACAAGTTTGTAAACATGAGAAGCTAGCTATACTGATGAGTGTAGTGAGATGTATAAGATGCAGGGTAGAGTTACTAATTTATTATACATATAAATATATAATGAAAAGTATAAAATTATATATGCTCAGGAAAATACACAGTAAAGGAATGGTGCTTCTCCAAACCTTAGAATCCCTCACACATACCTAAAAATTAAGCGATCTCATTATACAGAGGGTCTTCAAGGAGGAGATCAGGCCAAACTTAAGCAATAGTCCCTCCATAACTTTGTGATCAGTTCTTTTCTTTGCAAGGCATTAATAACATGTGTATTTGTTAAATTACACACTCTGTTTTGTGATAATATTTTCATATTGTTTGCATATAGTTAATATATTATTATATTGTTTGTGTCTCCATACCACTGGATCATACTTCCATTCGATTCTGTTCGACTGTTCCAGTTTGTAAATATGTGTGTTTATGATAAATTACACTTTTTATTTTTCTTAGCAGTTTAAACATTATTTATGGTTTCTTTTGTTGGGTTGCTGTCTTTGTGAGGCATTAATAGCATCATTGCTTCCTTTTGATAATGATAGAGTGCAAATAATGGCTTCCATAGTTCCATTAATGGTAGTAATACACCCAGTATGTATGGCTTTTTATAGGAGGATATGAAAATGGGTTTATAACTTTGTTACAATATATTTTTATCATGCTTGTGATCTAGAATTTTTTTTTGAAGATTTGATATTTAATTTTAACTAATTAGTTTGGATATGTTATTTAAATAGCTTAATTGTGAGGATTTGAGTTTTAGAGTTGTCAAAATAGCTAAATTATACTAATAAATTATCTATGGTTGTCATTGTTGTGAGTTTTAAATTACTCGCAAGCGCACGAGTCGTTTGCAGTATAGCGTGTGCAAGTGCGAGCACGAATCCACAGGGAATTGCGTTGTGAAAATATAATTTTTAATCTAAATTAACTATATCTTAACCTAGTTCCGAATTTCAGATGATATTGCAAAATAAATTAAAACTAAATTAAATTGATTTAAAATCTAATAAAAAGCACTAAGGTTTCCGAATCCACCCCACCGAAGTTAAGCATACATGTTCTAAAAATATAGCCTATCAAAACATTCAATGAATCCAACTATAAGACAAAAAACAAAAAATATCCCAACTAAACCAAAAGCACCCGATGTATCCGCTCTTAACAAATCACAAAGGGAATCCAATTTAATCGAAAAGCATTCAATGTATCCATCAGATGAAACACAAAGAAAATCCAACAGACAATTTAAACTCAATCAATTATAAGATTAACTCAAATAATTGACAGAACATTTATACTAAAAATTTTCATATTTGTACAAGCAAATCTGAACTACTACGCCAAACAACGGCGGGGCTTCATTTTCAACCTTAGCTGAAGAGTCTAGCCACTCATAACAATAAAACTATAATAAAAAATGCTAAACATTTAAACTAAAACAACTGAATATAAAAAAAATAAATAAACAACTTTACATGGGAGAAATTCCACTCGCTGACGGGCAGCGCTTCCTCTCGTGGTAGCAATGCCTTCGGGATCCACCAAAATGCTGGCGGAAGTCCACTGGCAAACACCAAAGTGGCTTAGGAATTGTACATTGAATTATGAAGCCAAATGGTGTTTATATAGGGGAAGTCACGGAGCACTGCAGGTTTCAGATTCGATGTGGGATACTGGCCCGAGTGCGCTCGATCGCAGAATGGTGCGATCGATCGCATGTGCGCTCGATCGCATGTCTCGTGCGCACGATCGCATGTCTGTTGCGATCGATCGCAGACGCACTGAACAACAACTATTTCGTTGTGGGATGTTGGCCTTGCACTCGTTCATAGGCAGGTGCGCTCGATCGCATATCTCGTGCGATCGAGCGCAATATCTCCAGAAGCTTCAAATCTCCTGAAATGCTTCATTTTCTCCACAAACCTGTAAAAATACACAAAACACAAGAAAAACGTAAAATAAAGTAAAATACTACTAACTAGGAGCATAACAAATATAAGTTAAGGGTCTAAAATATGCAATATTTAAGACTGATCAAATACCCCCAAACTTATATTTTGCTAGTCCTTTAGCAAAACAAAATAAAAGACTCAATGAAAAACAAAGAACATAAAGATAAAGTCATCACTCATGGTATCCAAAAATTTAAGGAGCACACATCACCATGATATTCATTCATAAGCAAGCTTAAAAAGGTAAACCCATCTTCGCAATGAATAGAAATGTTAAAATCTAATTACTTACAAAAGGCAGGATAAGGCATCACAAGCTTGAATCAGTGTAAGGTGAATTAGCATATAAAAATGAAGCTTCCAAGTAACTCTAATGTGTAAGGTCTCCATGTCTCAAGATTCACCGAATTTCCCATCAAAACTGAACGAAAAGGCATAGTTTTTATTTTATTTTATTTTATTTATTTTATTTTTTTAATAAGGCACGACTATGTTTAGTTCCCTTAAGCTTTCTAATTGACCCATGTAGCGAGTGTTAAGTCAATGACTCCCAAACCAGGTGGTTTTAGGGCATTAGGTGTAAAGACACCCCTAAGGACTTACTAACTCGAGTCAAAAAGGCTACGAAATTAAACCGACCTTAATATTACCAAGCAAAATTCCACCTTTTGACGTGAACACTCGCTGCTTACTGAGGCAAGAGGTCCAGTTACTCAGCGAAAAGTTTATTGATAATTTTTTTTTTTTTTATATTTTCCTATGCCCAAGAGTTCATCCAACAAGTCATCCAGTTTCAGTTAAGATAAGGAAAAATACACATTAAAATCACGTGCCATACCTCACATAATTTGTGCTAATGTGCTCGTGTTAGATTAGATCAAACATGTGAATTCTCAAAATGCCTAAAGTAAGTAACTAAATTTTAAAAATTTATCACCAGATCATGTGTTCAAAATGTTAAGCTCACCAATGACATCACATCACAGAAAATGTTTAGATCAACCAAAATTTCACGATAACATGAGCATGCATTTATCTCTATGACGAAAAGACAACAAATTAAGACAAAGTGTGTGATGTGTCTCCCATACCCCCAAACTTAAATTACACATTGACCCCAATGTGTGACTAATATGGAAAGAGCTGACCTGAGATATAGAGAACTATCTGGACTGGTATGGCTCATAGCATACCCCCAAACTTGAACTGAAGTACGCTTTGTCCCTGAAAAATAAAAACTGGAAAACAAAAAAAATACTGGAAACAAACATTAATCATAAAAGCGCGAAATAATAAATAAACAAAAGAAAAGATAAGCTGTGGGGTGCCTCCCATGAGCGCTAAGTTTAACGCCTTCAGCCAGACTCTCCCTAGAATACTACACTCAATCTGAGTAACTAGGATCCTCCAACAGTTTCGTCTCAATATCCGGACTCCTCAACTCTAAGAATGGTTTTAGCCTCTGTCCATTTACCTTGAAAGTATTACCATTCTTAGGATCCTCAATCTCGATGGCCCCATGAGGAAAAACTGATCGAATAATGAATGGGCCTGACCATCGGGATTTGAGCTTGCCTGGAAAAAGATGCAGGGGCGAATTATAAGGAAGAACTTTCTGACCCGGCTCAAAAGCTCGTCTCAAAATGTTTTGGTCACGAGTCTTCTTCATTTGTGCTTTGTATGATCGGGCACACTCATATGCATCATTCCGCAGCTCCTCCAATTCATTAAGTTGGAGCTTCCGTTGTGAGCCAGCCTTGGAAAGATTGAAATTTAGTTGCTTGACAGCCCAATACGCACGATGCTCTAATTCAACCGGAAGGTGACATGCCTTTCCGTATACAATGCGATAGGGAGACATGCCAATTGGCGTCTTGAAGGCTGTCCGATATGCCCACAGTGCATCCGTCAATCGCAGAGACCAATCCTTTTTATTAGGGTTCACAGTCTTTTTCAAAATTTGTTTGATCTCGTGATTTGAAATTTCCACTTGACCACTCGTCTGTGGGTGATATGGGGTGGCAACTTTGTGCGTGATACAATACTTCTTCATCAACTGCTCAAAGATCTTGTTGCAAAAGTGCTTACCTCCATCACTTATGATTGCTCGAGGCATACCAAAACGAGCAAAAATAGTGTCTTTCAAGAACTGGACCACAACTCTATGGTCATTGGTCTTGCACGCAACGGCCTCCACCCATTTGGACAGATAGTCCACAGCAACTAGAATGTATAAGTAGCCAAAGGAGTTTGGGAATGGTCCCATGAAATCAATGCCCCACACATCAAAAATCTCAACAATCAGAATAGGGTTGAGGGGCATCATATTTCTCCTAGAAAGACTCCCTAGCTTTTGGCAACGCTCACAAGATATACAGTAGGTGTGAGAGTCCTGGAACAGGGTAGGCTAATAAAATCCACACTGCAAAATCTTTGCAGCGGTCTTGTTAACACTAAAATGGCCTCCACATGCATGATCATGACAAAAGGCGATGACACTAGATTGGTCATACTCAGGAATACACCGTCTAATGATCTGATCAGGACAATACTTGAACAGGTAAGGATCGTCCCAGAAAAAGTGTTTTACCATGGCCAAAAATTTTGATTTATCTTGCCTCCCCCAATGCAAGGGCATGTGTCCGGTGACAAGATAGTTTACTATGTCAGCAAACCATGGTGCGGGACTGTGAGCAATGTGCATCAATTGCTCATCAGGAAAGGTCTTAGAAATGGGAGTGGCAACCTCACTGAATTCCACAATCAATCTAGACAAATGGTCCGCCACCACATTTTCCGAACCTTTCTTATCCCGAATCTCAATGTCGAACTCTTGAAGTAGCAAGATCCATCGGATAAGACGAGATTTAGCATCTTTTTTAGAGAAAAGATACTTCAATGCAGCATGGTCCGAGTAGATAATGACTTTAGATCCTAACAAGTAGGATATGAACTTGTCTAATGCAAAAACGACTGCAAGCAACTCCTTCTCAGTGGTAGAGTAATTGAGTTGTGCGTCGTTTAGAGTTCGACTTGCATAATAGATAGCATAGGGAAGTTTATCAACACGCTGCCCCAAAACAGCTCCAACAGCATAGTCTGATGCGTCACACATAATCTCAAAAGGCACATCTCAGTTAGGTGGCTGAATAATGGGTGTGGACGTCAGAATTTTCTTCAGATCCCCAAATGCTTTCTTACAATCCTCATCAAATAGAAATGGGGCATCTTTTTGCAACAACTTGCACAAGGGCCTGGCGATCTTGCTGAAATTCTGGATAAATCGCCTATAGAAACCTGCATGGCCCAGAAAAGATCGAACCTCTTTCACCGTACGTGGGTGTGGAAGGCTGGAAATCAAATCCACCTTCGCTTTGTCGACCTCAACCCCTCGATGAGATACGATATGCCCCAGTACAATTTCTTGCTTGACCATAAAATGGCACTTCTCCCAATTAAGCACCAGGTTCTTCTCCTTGCACCGTACCAAAACCAAAGAGAGACGGTGTAGGCACTCCTCAAATGTTGAACCAAAGACGGAGAAGTCGTCCATGAAAATCTCTAAGAACCGCTCTATCATGTCAGAGAATATACTGACCATGCACCGCTGAAAAGTGGCGGGCGTATTGCATAACCCAAAGGGCATGCGACGGTAGGCGAAGGTCCCAAAGGGACAGGTAAATGTCGTCTTCTCCTGATCTTCGGGGTCCACGGGGACCTGGTTATATCCAGAATAACCATCCAAAAAGCAATAATACTCGTGCCCAGCCAAACGCTCCACCGTCTGATCAATAAATGGAAGTGGAAAGTGATCCTTCCTTGTGGCAATGTTCAGCTTACGGTAGTCTATACACACTCTCCACCCAGACTGCACACGAGTTGGCACCAACTCCTCGTCCTTATTCTTTACTACCGTTAATCCAGCTTGCTTGGGCACGACATGAATGGGGCTCACCCACTTGCTATCAGAGATGGGATAAATGATCCCTGCATCTAACAGCTTAATAACCTCTGCCCTCACAACCTCTTGCATAGCAGGGTTGAGCCTTCTTTGCGGCACCCTCGGTGGCTTAGCATCTTCCTCCAAATGTATCCTGTGCATCACCACCGAGGGGCTGATTCCCTTAATATCATCAATGGTCCAGCCGATAGCTTCCTTGTGCTCTCTTAAAACATCTAATAATTTCTCATCTTGATACTCTTCCAAATCTGAAGCTATTATCACAGGCAAACAGTATGCTGGACCCAAGAACTTATACTTAAGATTATCCGGTAAAGGTTTAAGTTCCTTCTTTTGAGGTTCTGGTGACACCTTCTCCTCCTCCTCCTTGCTTTCTTGAGGATCAGACTCCAAAATGGCATTTACTTCCTCGAGTAACTTATCTAAACCCAAGTCCTCTCCAAAGTGAGCAAAGCATGCCTCCATGGGATCCTCAATACTTGATTCATCCACAGTATCCTCAAGAATCTCCTCTATCAAGCATACATCTCTCACTTCATCATATTCCAGTGGTTGCCTAGTGATATCAAAAATGTTTAACTCCACTGTCATATTTCCGAAGGAGATCTTCATCACCCCTGTCCTACAATTGATTAGGGCGTTAGCCGTGGCTAAGAATGGTCGCCCTAGAATCACCGGTATTTGAATCCCTACATTCTGAACCGGCTCTGTGTCAAGCACAATAAAATCCACGGGGAAATAGAACTTATCCACTTTTATCAAAACGTCATCAACTATCCCCCGTGGTCTTTTCACTGACCTGTCAGCCAATTGAAGCGTCGTAGATGTGGGCTTCAATTCTCCTAACCCCAACTGCATATAGACTGAGTAGGGTAGAAGATTCACACTCGCCCCTAGATCCAAAAGGGCCCTCTCAATATGGCTGACTCCTATCGTGCAAGAGATGGTAGGACACCCCGGGTCCTTATACTTGATGGGTAGCTTGCACTGAAGGATTGAACTGACCTGCTCGGTCAAAAATGCCTTCTTTGGGACATTCGTCCTCCTCTTAATAGTGACCAAGTCTTTTAAAAACTTGGCATATGATGGTACTTGATGGATGGCATCCAAAAATGGGATATTGATTTGGACTTGCTTGAATACCTCCAGAATTTCCTCATACTTCCCTCCTTTCTTGGGCGCCTGTAATCTCTCGGGGTAGGGCGCTCTAGGTACAAACGACCTAGGAGGGTCTTTCTCAGTAGGTGTGGCTGTAGATGAATCAGCATCTCTCTTCTCTGTGTTGCCACTCCCTTGCCCTTGCTGCGTAGCAGGGCTCTCTTCCACTCGATTGTCCACTTATCTCCCAGACCTCAGTGTGACAATCGACTGTACTTGTTCCTCCCCGTGCGTAGGAGTTGATGAACTCTCAACCATAAATTGTCCTTTTGGGTTTTGCACGGGCTGACTGGGGAACTTTCCTTTCTCTCTCTCACCCAAGTGACTTGCAATTTGCCCTATTTTACTCTCCAGCTTGGCAATTGCTTGGGTGTTTAACACTGTTGCACTCCTCATATCGCTCATATTTTGGCTAGTCGCCTTCATGAACTCCTTAAGAGTGTCCTCAAGCGACTGTGAAACTGGCGCTGGTGTTTGGGTGGGTGCGTGGTAAGCAGGTGAAGGTGCTGGATGGGCAGAACGACCATGATTAGGAATTTGTGGGGCAAATCCGGGAGGATATTGATTTTGAGCATGATGAGAGGCTCCTCCCTGATTCATTGGTTGGTTCTGCCTCCATGAAAAATTTGGGTGGTTCCGCCACCCTGGATTGTACGTCTCGGAGTACGATCCATTTGACTGCCTTCGAAAGTCATTGAAAGCATTTACTTGTTCCATAGGATACTCGGCACAAGCCGGCATTGATGGGCAATTCTGTGCTAGATGCATGGGACTAGCACAGATGGAACAGCTTTCAACATTGAATGTGTTGGCAGCATGGCTCACAGTGAGAGCGTCAATCTTCTTGGTGAGGGCATATAATTTTATCCTTAAATCAGCGTCCTCCCTGACCTCATAGATGCCTCCCCTCTTAGGAGCACGAATGGACTTATCTCGACAGCTTGAAAAATCCCATTGCTGTGAGTTGTCGGACAACTTGTCCAACGCCATATATGCTTCGTCTCCTGTCAGACTCAAGAATGCCCCCCCATTCATAGACTCGATCATGCTACGGTTGGGTTGAGTCAACCCTTGGTAGAAGAATTGAACGAGTCTCCACTTCTCGTATCCATGTGGAGGGCATCTGATCAGTAACTCTTTAAAGCGCTCCCAGCTTTCAGAGAACTTCTCATCCTCGTCCTGAGTGAAAGAGCTAATCTCCTTTCGGCACTCATTCACTCTAGACATTGGGAAAAACTTACGGTAAAATTTGCTAAGCAGGTTTTCCCAAGATGTAATAGACCCGGACGTGTTGGAGTCCAGCCACGCCCTAGCTCTATCGTGAAGGGAGAAAGGGAAGAGTCGAAGATGGACTGACTCCTCAGAGAAGTTCTGGAATTTGAATGTAGCACAAATGTCTTTGAACTTCTTCACATGACTATAAGGATTTTCAAGATCTAAGCCATGGAATGAGGGTAGGAGTTGGATAACATGTGGCTTCAAATCAAAGTGTGTGGCATTGGTTGGTGGCAACACTATGCAGGAAGATGAGTTAGTCGCAACGGGTGCGAACAAATCCCTAAGGGATGTAGTGGAGTCCACGTTCCAAGCTCTAGGTTGCTCTACATGTTCAGGATGATTAAAATTTTCTCCCATCTCAACAGTCTCTCTCTCAACTAGTGCTCTTTTCTGCCTCCTAAGAGTTCTTTCTAAGTCGGGATCTAAATATGTCAAATCTAAGTTCAAGGATCTCCGACCAAGCATAGACCAACAGAAAAATAATGAGATACTAACCAGCAGAAGCAACAGAATAAAACAAAATATTTTTTATTTTTTATTTTTATAACTAACTAGTAGAAAAATAAAATCAATTCAGACCAAAAATTTTCACAAACAAAACAATTCCCCGGCAACGGTGCCAAAAACTTGTTGTGAGTTTTAAATTACTCGCAAGCGCACGAGTCGTTTGCAGTATAGCGTGTGCAAGTGCGAGGTCGAATCCATAGGGAATTGCGTTGTGAAAATATAATTTTTAATCTAAATTAACTCTATCTTAACCTAGTTCCGAATTTCAGATGATATTGCAAAATAAATTAAAACTAAATTAAATTGATTTAAAATCTAATAAAAAGCACTAAGGTTTCCGAATCCACCCCACCGAAGTTAAGCATACATGTTCTAAAAATATAGCCTATCAAAACATTCAATGAATCCAACTATAAGACAAAAAACAAAGAATATCCCAACTAAACCAAAAGCACCCGATGTATCCACTCTTAACAAATCACAAAGGGAATCCAATTTAATCGAAAAGCATTCAATGTATCCATCAGATGAAACACAAAGAAAATCCAACGGACAATTTAAACTCAATCAATTATAAGATTAACTCAAATAATTGGCAGAACATTTATACTAAAAATTGTCAGATTTGTACAAGCAAATCTGAACTACTACGCCAAACAACGGCGGGGCTTCATCTTCAACCTTAGCTGAAGAGTCTAGCCACTCATAACAATAAAACTATAATAAAAAATGCTAAACATTTAAACTAAAACAACTGAATATAAAAAAAATAAATAAACAACTTTACATGGGAGAAATTCCACTCGCTGACGGGCGGCGCTTCCTCTCGTGGTAGCAATGCCTTCGGGATCCACCAAAATGCTGGTGGAAGTCCACTGGCAAACACCAAAGTGGCTTAGGAATTGTACATTGAATTATGAAGCCAAATGGTGTTTATATAGGGGAAGTCACGGAGCACTGCAGGTTTCAGATTCGATGTGGGATACTGGCCCGAGTGCGCTCGATTGCAGAATGGTGCGATCGATCGCATGTCTCGTGCGCACGATCGCATGTCTGTTGCGATTGATCGCAGACGCACTGAACAGCAACTATTTCGATGTGGGATGTTGGCCTTGCGCTCGTTCATAGGCAGGTGCGCTCGAGCGCAGGTGCGCTCGATCGCATATCTCGTGCGATCGAGCGCAATATCTCCAGAAGCTTCAAATCTCCTGAAATGCTTCATTTTCTCCACAAACCTGTAAAAATACACAAAACACAAGAAAAACGTAAAATAAAGTAAAATACTACTAACTAGGAGCATAACAAATATAAGTTAAGGGTCTAAAATATGCAATATTTAAGACTGATCAGTCATTAAAGGTAATATTTTAATTTTAATTTTTAATTATTCATGCGGTTCGGGCACTTAACCCATTGGTTGGACCATTGACACACTGATCAGGTCCCTCGATAGGGTTTAATAACTCGTTTTAACATATTTTAAGTATTTAACACATTCCTTGTTAGAATGTTTATATTCATACATACATGTGTATGTATATATGTACGCATCTAGTTATGAATCAATATTCCCATTTTCTAATGAATCTGGTAGAATGACTGCAGTGTTGTTGCTATTGAAGATGCAGAGCACTAACTTGTCCAGTGGGGAGCAAGATTTTCAGGTTCAAAAGCTAGAGATTTCTGACAAAAGCAAAGGCTTCATAGAGCTGCTAAGACAACTAAGTGTTTGTGATTCTGTGTCTGACAAGGAATTTGAGCAACGGTTTCAAGAGATCAGTTCCTATGGCAATGATCACCTTATTTGCGTGATTGAAGATGACCATTCATAGAAGATTATTGCAACTGGGAGTATCTTCATTGAGAAGAAGTTCTTAAGGAATTGTGGCAAAATTGGGCACATCGAAGATGTGGTGGTTGATGCTAGTGCTCGAGGAATGCGATTAGGGAAAAAAGATTTTAGCTTCCTTACTGATCATGTTTGTTCAATGGGGTGTTATAAAGTGATTCTTGATTGCAGTGTTGAGAACAGCGTTTTATGAGAAGTGTGGCTTCGTGCAAAAAGAAATTCAGATGGGAAAGTATTTCATTTGAGAATTGAGATGTATTTTGTGCCTTCTTTTTCGACTTTTTCACTTGCAGCACAAACTTGATGCAATTGATGGCAAATGTTTCCTCATCTCTTTGTGTTGGTGTGTCTATGCATGCAAATGATTTGTTCTGTTTCAATGGCATATGCGCTTGTTTGGTGAAAATAGTGAGATGTCACTTATTTCAACATCGGTTAGATCCACAAACTCGTCCTCAAAAGTCACGGTAGGAACCAACTTGTTACAAAATATGGTCAGGACTAGGACTACCTTTGAGACTTCAAGTTTTACCAACTTAACCATAATTTTCTCTCTCCTTTTAAGGTAAGCAAATATCCTTTCCTGTAGCAAAGTTAACTAAAAAATATGCCTACTTATTCACGTGATCTTTAATGCAATGTGTTGGAAATCATCTTGACAATATGCTCAGGTGGTGATCTTCCAAATACCCAAGTCTAGAATGACTTGTAAAGAAAAGAAACAACACATGAAGCAACAAAGAAAATAAGACAAACGATTTGTTATCGAGGTTCGACAATAGTCTACGTCCTCGTGAGTTCCTCCAAACTCTCTGCACTAAATCTCAATGGTTCTTTACAATACAACAACCCTTCTTCAAGAATCCACAAGTTCTTGAAGGAACAAAGAAGAGAACAAGAAAGACCTAATCACTTTCTATACTAATCTCTCTCTTTACAACCAGCCTCTCTAATAAGTCCTTCTTGTATGTCTGTGTCTTTGCACTCTCACACAATTCTCTCATTTACACACTCTTGTGTCTTGTCACAATGTCTTTCACATTTCATTCTATCATGAGATTGAACCTAAGTGACCCTTTATATAGTGCACAAACTTCTTGTTCAATCTTGAGTGTTATTCTCCACCCTTAGATCTTGATGACTAATTAACCATGGCCCTCCACAATCCTAAGTGATGCTGTGCATTTTAACCTTGCACCCACGCACTTAACAAGAGGCTAAATCAAGTGGAATATGTGTGCCTCAGTGTGCCTAGCGCCTAGGCACTGAACAGGGCATGCTGCGGCGCTAGACAAAACACCATTTTCACCACTTTCTCAGCGTCGCGGCCTTGGTGAGGGAGAGGTGCGGTGATGCCTTTCCTCCAGCACCTCCCTTGCTGGGTGCCGCGGCCTAGGAGGAGGAGGGCTGCAGCGCACACTGAAGCTAGACCCCTCACAGCTGTGCGCACTTCTTTGTCTTACTGAATAGAGGTGTGCACACACACCCAAAGTGATGCGCACACTTGTGTGCACTCCTTTAACATACTGAAATTCATTCTTCCATATCTTGTTTAAACCTTAAACCATGTTTAAACCTTAAACCATGTTTAAACCTTAGACAAATACTAACAATCTCTACATTTGTCTAAGCGTTTAAACCCGAACCATTGTGCAGAGGACTTCAGGATCCAAACTCATCTTGAGTCATCATTTAACCGACTCCATTCCTAAGAAGTCCAAGGCAATGATTAGACCTTCTTAGAGGTAGAACTTTGGTACCTAAATTTGTAGGACTTTCTCCCGTGGCTACCTTGTCCATGTGCTTTGTCCTCCCATGGAACACCAGATTCATCCACAAGTGTCACGCACTTTGGTTAACCGAATACACCACCACATGCTCTTTTAGGACCATTCACTCGTCCAACAACCCTTTGCACCACATAGCCTCCTTTATAGCTTCCGAAGCCACTGTATTCTGCCTCCGTTGTTAAGAGTGCTACCACCGGCTACCACCAAGCCTTCCAATACCTCAGCAACCACTTTATCCCAAGCCAAAGCTCTTTTCCGGGATTACTCACACATCTGTTGAGAACACCTATTGCTTGAGAAATGTTGGGTCTAGTGCTTACCATCATGGACATGACTGGTCCAACCGGACTAGAGTAAGGGACCTTTACCATTTCCTTCTTCTCCTCATCCATTCCAGAACATTGTTCGCTGGAGAACTAGAAATGACCAGCAAGGGGAACTTTCACTAGTTTACCATCTTCCATAGAAGACCGAGAAACCTTCAACCTGTTTCTCTCCCTTTCCCGAGTTTTTCTCATACCAAGGATCTTTTGTGTAAAACTGAGATCCTTCCTCTCGAACTCCTTACTGAGTTGAGATGTAAACCTTTTCATCCTCTTCCTGCTATTCCGAACCAATAGCACATCAATGACATAGATGAGAATGCTCACCATTTTCTCCACCTTGTGTCTAGGTGAGAAAGTTTCTGTGAAATCTATGTCTTATCTTCTCGTGAACCCATTTGCCACTAGTCTAGCCTTGTTCTGGACTTCATCTCTTGGAGGGTACTCTTCTTTGACCTTGTAAGTCCACTTACAATCCATAACTCTCTGATTTCCTGGAATGTGCACCAATTTCCAGAAGTTGTTCTTCCTTAAAGAATCCATTTCTTATTCCATAGCTAGCTTCTATCTTGGCGAATCCTTACATCCCATGGAATCAATGTAAGTCTCTTGTTCACTCATCTCTTGGAGGGTACTCTTCTTTGACCTTGTAAGTCCACTTACAATCCACAACTCTCTGATTTCCTGGAATGTGCACAAATTCCCAGAAGTTGTTCTTCCTTAAAGAATCCATTTCTTATTCCATAGCTAGCTTCCATCTTGGCGAATCCTTACATCCCATGGAATCAATGTAAGTCTCTTGTTCACTCATCTCTCCTTCTGTCCAAGGAGTAGCTGCATCCACAGCATCCGCAAAACCATATCTTGAAGGTGGTCCGACCAGCCTTCTTTCTCGGTCTCTTGTGAGCTGATAGTCCTTCCGACTCTCTGTATCATCCTCTTTCAATTCAGCCTCGATATGAGTGTCTTGAGCTTGGCATTCATTAACGGGCTCTACCTGGTCCGAATTCTCCTTGATGCTATGCTCCACAAATACGAACTAGTTTGCTCACTAGCCCCTGCAGGGTTAGTTTTCTCAAAGTAGGGAAATAACAATTCATTAAAAATAACATCCCTACTTATTATGAGTCTCAATCCTTCTTGTTCTAAGGACCATAACCTATACCCCTTAGACCCTTCCCTATATCCTAGAAACACATATTTTCTAGATCCTGGGCTAAGTCTATCATCCTTTTGTTGTGCATATGCAGCACACCCAAAAGTCCTAAGGTTGTCCAACTCAAGGGGTTTTTCACTCCACATCTCATCGGGAGTCTTATGGTACACAACCCTAGAGGGTGATATATTTACCAAGTATGCAGCAGTAGACACAGCTTCCCCCTAAAAACATTTGGGTAATCCGAATTCATTTAACATGCACCTAACTTTTTTCATAAGGGTCTTATTCATCCTCTCAGCAACTCCAATTTGCTGAGGGCTTTTCACAACTGTTCTATGTCTTAGAATCCCATTTAACCAACAGAATGGATCGAGTTCTTTGTTAAAACATTCTAAGGCATTATTGGTTCTTAACACCTTAACTACTCTACCCATTTGAGTCTCTACCAGCTTTTTCTACACTACTAATTTATTCAAAGCATCTGATTTATTTCTAACCAAATAAACCCAAATCTTGTTTGAATAATCATCAATTAAAGACAGAAAGTAAATGTTACCTCCTTGTGTTGGTGTCCTTGCTGATCCCCAAAGGTCCGCATGAATGTAGTCAAGAATGCCTTTAGACTTGTGCACTCCAGTGTTGAAGCTGACCCGGTGTTGCTTCTCAAGAACACAACACTCGCAGAAATCAAGTTCCTCTACTTTGTTTCCACCAAGTAGGCCATCCTTGCTGAGAACTTGTAGGCTCTCTTCGCTCATATGTCCCAAGCGAGTGTGCCAAAGAGCTGCCTCATCCATCTCAGCCATCAAGCTTGCTGCTTGATCCTTGATCTCCATGTCTCCGATCATCTCATAGAGTCCATCCTTCATTGCTGCTTTGATCACTACCAAAGATCCCTTGGCTTCCTTGATCTTTCCTCCCTCTATTTTACATGTGTATCCCATGGATTCCAGCTGCCCCAATGAGATCAAATTCCTCCACAAATCCGGGAGATATCTCACATCTTTCAGCAGCCTTGTCATTCCATAAAACATCCTCACATGGATGTCTCCCATGCCCCTCACTTGGTAAGAAATATCATTCCCCAAGAAAACCCTTTCATAATTGGTTTCCTTGAAATTCTTGAACCAACTTCGGTGAGGGCACATGTGATGAGTGCACCTAGAATCCAAGATCCATTTCCCGCTACCTTCTTGCCCCTTGCTCATACTTGAGCACACAACAAGAACATCATCATCTTGTTGTTCTGTTTTGACAATCAAAGCCTCTCCATTCTTGGTTTGACTTCTTCCCTCATCCCTCATCTTTTCCTTGCAATCTTTCTTGATATGACCCTCTTTATGGCAGTAGAAACATCTCCCATGGCTCTCTCCTCTACCTCTGTCTCGGTAGTAGCTATGTATGTTGTTGTGCACTCTCCCATGGCTCTCTCTTTTACCTCTGTCCTGGTAGTAGCCATGTATATTGCTGTGCACACTCCCATGGCTCTCTCCTCTACCTTTGTCCCGATAGTAGCCATGGTTGCTACCATACAGAGTTGCTGGCCTTCTTTTAAGGAACAACCTTCCTCCACTTGATGCACTGCTCATCTTGGCATCAAGATCATCTTGCAACTCTTTATTAGGATCAAATTTAAAAGTAAATATTCGTTTATGAAGATACCTCTTATTAGGGAGAGTCTTGGCTAGAAACAACTCATCTGGTTTCTTCTATATGACAGCAGGATCTTCCGAGTCTCCGCACTCCTTTGTGACACTATCCGATATGTGCAAGAAAATGGTGCTGTATGCCATCTTCTTCATCTCAACCTGCTGGTCCTCCGTGATACTTGCTAGAAAAACATCATCTTCTCCAATAGCCAAGTCCACTTTCTGTTGCATAAGAACCGTCTTGATCTTCCGCTTCCGAAGGGTAAAATATCTATTTCCATCAAACTTCTCAACAACAAAATTTGAAGCCATCTTTGCGGAGAAGATCCTAGATTTATGCAATACCCACAAATGCTTTCTTCAACCTCAAGAACACGATCGAAGATGGATCTTAACACCGTTCTTAAATCACTCTAAAAAACACGAGCTGATCTTGATCTTTACTTTGTTCTTGAATCACCCAAGAAGTTGATCTTTGATTCTTGGAGTCTTGACTCCGTCACCTTCTTGTTCTTACTCCTACACCCAGTTGTGCAAGCTCTAATACCACTGTTGTGGTATCTCCTCTAGCTCTGATACAACTGTTGGAAATCACCTTGACAAGATGTCCAGGTGGTGATCTTCCAAACACCTAAGTCTAGAATGACTTGTAAAGAAAAGAAACAACACACGAAGCAAGAAAGAAAAGAAGACAAGTGATTTGTTATCGAGGTTCGACAATAGCCTACATCCCCGTGAGTTCCTTCGAACTCTTTGCACTAAATCTCAATGGTTCTTTACAATACAGCAACCCATCTTCAAGAATCCATAAGTTCTTGAAGGAACAAAGAAGAGAACAAGAAAGACCTAATCACTTTCTATACTAACCTCTCTCTTTACAACCAGCCTCTCTAATGAGTCCCTCTTGTATGTCTGTGTCTTTGCACTCTCACATGATTCTCTTATTTACAGACACTCTTGTGTCTTGTCACAATGTGTTTCACATTTCATTCTATCATGAGATTAAACCTAGGTGACCTTTTATATAGTGCACCAACTTCTTGTTCAATCTTGGGTGTCATTCTCCACTCTTAGATCTTGATGACCAATCAACCATGGCCCTCCATCAATCCTAACTGATGCTGTGCATTTTAACCTTGCACCCATGCACTTAACAAGAGGCTGAATCAAGTGGAATATGTGTGCCTCAGTGTGCCTAGCGCCTAGGCACTGAACAGGGCATGCTGCGGTGCTAACCAAAACACCCTTTTCACCACTTTCTGGGCGTCGCAGCCTTGGTGAGGGAGAGGTGCGGCGCTTCCCTTCCTCCAGCACCTCCCTTGCTGGGCACCGCGCCCTGGAAGGAGGAGGGCTACAACGCACACTGAAGCTAGACCCCTCACAGCTGTGCGCACTTCTTTGTCTTGCTTAATAGAGGTGTGCACACACCCAAAGTGATGCGCACACTTGTGTGCACTCTTTTAGCATGCTGAAATTCATTCTTCCATCTCTTATTTAAACCTTAAACTATGTTTAAACCTTAGACAAATACCAACACAATGAATTTTCTCTAATTCTACTTCTATGTTGATCACGCGGTGGATTTGGTATTTTCTACGTTTGTTGTTATATGTACAATGAACATGTGTTTGTTAGGTCATTTAGAGAACTAAACTAGATTCTCAGTATTCTCTACGTTCCCCAAATTTGGATTACCTAGGGATAGCTTTCTAGTTGTAGTATTTGCAAACTCATTTCAATTTTGAGGATTACATTAGTATTCCAGAGTCAGTTACATGGATGTTGGATTTAAGTTATCACACAGGTTAATATGTTAATGATTTAGAATGTGCTTATGTTCATGTAGAAATAAGAAAGATTATATAACTTTGTCAAAGTTTCCGAAAGAGATGATTCCTGAAGTTGGGTTAGAGTTTAAATCAGAAATAGATGTGTAGGGGTGGCAATTTTGGACACGACACATGAACTCGACATGAAATAAAATGTGTTAGTGTTGAGTATAATTAGGTTGGTGTCGTAATCGTGTCGACACGATTATGACAAAGAATAATCGTGTCGTGTCGCGGGTTGACTCGCCAACTCGAAATGACATGATTACTGGGTTACGGGTTGATGGGTCGTGTTGACACAATTATGACTCATGACCTGTTTATGACCCATTTAAAAAATTTATGTATTAAATTAAAAAAAAAAAATCTTAGTATATATATAAATAAACCCTAATTTTACAAACCCACCCAAAAAGCCAAAACACTATGCCGCCTCTCGCCTCTCCATTTCTCTCTTGATCTCCAGTCGCCGACCACGCCGTCGCATCGGTCCAGTCGTCGATCCCCTTTCCCCTTCTCTTTCGATCTATTGCAACACCAGTACACCGGTACAGTCGCCTCTCTATTTCTTTTCTCTTCATTTTTCTTTTGGATGTGCATGTTCTTTTCTTAATAAATTGGGAAAAAAATGAGTTTTCTTGTTTGGTTACTAAAAAATGTCGATGCCAGGAGAACCTTTACTTTGAGTATTATCGTTATTGAGTTTTCTTTTTGTTTTCGATCTGATCTTCTAGGTTTTCATTTAATTAGTATTTGTCTATTTGATCATGTTTTGCTGATATTTTTACAATAATAGGTTATTTTATCTATTCTGTGTATATCTGCTGAGAACTATTTGTCAATAATCGGTGTTTGTGTTCTTTGTGTTCTGTACTTATCATCTCAGTTTGGTAACGGGGAAGTGGAGAAATTTGAAATGTTAAATACTAAATAGAGATGGGAATACTTATAATTTTGTGGTACTTATCTTCTGCTTCTGCTTCTGCTTTTTATATATCCATTTGATAGACGTGGTTGGTGTTGCTCCATTTGATAGATGTGGCTTGGGGGGGGGGGGGGGTTTAAAGAAACTAGACTGATTCTTCCGTTTTCTCTTGAGGATGGTATAAAAATTGAGATACCAAAATACAATGGGATGATAAGGCACTTTTTTAGGATGAATAAGAATTTTATAATGACATGCTTTATTTCCAGTCGGTGGGAGGAATTACTCTGCTGTTTGAAGACTGGAATTTACGAATAATTCCTTAGGTTTGGTCTGGCTTTGAAAATGGATTTCCTATGTGCCTATATGTGTCTGTAATATCCCTAATGTTTTAGGAAACTCTCCAGCTAGTGTTCTTGTTTTAAGAGTCAGGAAACTTTAGTTTCTATTATCTAAATATAAAGTTTGTTTTAGTGGTAATATTTTTGTTTCTGTTTTTTTTCTCTACTTCTCTCTCTTTCTCCATCTCTCCTGTGTTTATATTGTAGATAGAATGTAATTATAACACTTTCTCTGGTTGTGTTAGTGCGTGGAATACCTACTGGCTAGTCTCTATGTTTAATTTTCAGCCATGAATGTTTTGTGCATCTCTTATATTCTAAGCTCTTTGGATTGTTAAATGTTTGCCCTCTATGTTGCTTGAATGCTTTGCTCAAATTATTTATAAGTTATTCATGAGTTTTGGTTGTCTAATTGAGTCTATATCCATGATCATTTGTTGTGCTTGTAAGTCTCAAGTTTTGAATGACCATTACTGATATGTGATTTCTATGAGTATGTGCTGTTTTGAGCATTTGTAGCCTTTAATATGGATTTGTGAAGTAACCTATAGTTTGTTAATTGTTTGCAAGAATTTCTTAGGCACTGACTGCTATCTCACACATACAGGGCATGCTTATTAGATCCATGGCTTAATTTAATATTCTGATCATTTAAAAATCTCAAGTATGTAACCCATTTTCAAATGAATTGGATGCTATAGACTAATTGTGAAACCAGTTATGATATAAGCTTATTGGTGTGTGCTATATTTGAGTATGGCAATATGTTAGACCTTCATGCATATCCTGGGTTGTTACTATTCACATAGCTTGCTAACTTGTGTTTTAGCATTACATGGTAGTAATTTTTCATTCTTTAGAAGAAAAAAAATGTATATAGAAGCTTGATGTACTACTACTGCAAGGTTTTATAGGTATTTTGGAAAAATAGAATTTTTAAATAACTAAGAAGTATCTAGAACACTATACATCCCTTGACTTTTTTACCTTATTGAAGGATTTAGCCATTATATAGTGGAACTGAAGTAGCTATGCATAAAGGTCTTATTGGGCTGCTGGTGTTTTAGTTAGCTGGGATTAGTTCCACTTGTGGTTCTCATGCTCTTTCTTCTTCTCAAATATATTTTCTTAATCAGTATCGGAGTGCACTTAAGCCTGACACAGTGGAAGCATTGGTTTGCACAAGAGATTGGTTGTATGGAGAACAAGGTAACAAGTAATCACAAATAATCTTATTGAACTGACCATGCTAATATCTTTATATATATTTCTAGTTTCTCTTTGAGTTTTTTTTTGCTTATGCCTTATATTATATTCAGATTTGCAAAGACTCATGGCTTGCTTGTTTTAACATTCGTTTTTTTTTTTTTTTTGTAGAAATGGCTGCAAAAGCAATGGAGGAGCTTACTTCTTATATAATGGATATGAATATGAATATGAATGAGAATGAATCATTTGCACCTTCATCTGAGGATTCTGCTGCTAATTTGGTTGGCTAATGTTGTAATATTGTGTATTTGTAATTGGATGACTTATGAGTTTAGACTTATGGTGTTATTGTTTTTTTTTTTTGCTTATGGTTGAACCAATATGGATGATAGTTGACAAGATAATGTTTATGTTATTAATTGGACTTTTTTATTTTTATTTTTTTTTTATGTATATTTGGATCATGAATATGTTGAAATTTGGATTATGAATGATTAGATGATAACTTATATTTGCTTATGGAATAAACAGGTCATGGCGGGTTAATCGTGTCGTGCTGTCGTGTCGTGTCGTATCGGATTATGAAAAATTAGGTGTGTTGTGTTGTTGTGTCGGGTCTAACACGACCCGTTTATTAAACGGGTTAAGCATGTCGTGTGTTGTGAGTTTTAAATTACTCGCAAGTGCACGAATTGTTTGCAATATAGTGTATGTAAGTGTGAGGTCGAATCCACAGGGAATTCCGTTGTGAAAATATAATTTTATTTAAACTAACCCTATTTTAACTTAGTTTCGAATTTTGTATTATATTGTGCAAAAAAATATAAACTTAAACTAAATTGGTTTAAAGCAGATGATAAAAAGACTAAGGTTTCTGAATTCGTCCCACCAAAGTAAAGAATATATTTTCATGTTCTATATAAAAGTAATCAAAAAAATTCCATGAATCCAACTTTAAACAAAAAATAACGAATATCCCAATTAAACCAAAAGCATTCAATGTATCTATTTTTAACAAATCACAAAGGAAATCTAATTTAATCGAAAACGATTCGATGTATCTATCATATGAAACACAAGGAATATCAAATTTAACAATTAAAAGCAATCAATCATAAGATTTACTTAAATAATTGAATAGAACATTTATACTAAAAACATCATAATTATTATGCGCGAATCTGAAAATATAATACTAACAATGGAAAGGCTTCATCTTCAACCTTAGTTGAAGATTTTAGCCTCTCATAATTATGAAACTAAAGTTCACAAAATAAGTATTAAACATTAAACTTTAAAACTAGATAAAAAGAAATAAATTACTATACATGGGAGAAATTCCATACACTGTTGGGTGGCGCTTCCCCTCATGGTAGCAAAGCCTTCGAGGTCCACCAGAATGCTAGCAGACATCCACCGGATTACACCAAATGGCCCAGGAATTGCACACTGAATGATGAAGTGAGATGGTGCTTTTATAGGGGGAGTCCCGGAGCACAATGGGTTGCAGAATCGATGTGGGATACTGCTCGAGTGCGATCAATCGCAGTCTGGTGCGATCGATCACATATTGGTGCACTACAAAGCATTTTTAACCGATATGCGATGTGCGTGGTGCGATCGATCGCACTAGACATCTTCAGCTCGACCCTTGTCTACTAAAACGGCCATAACTTTCTCTAGAAAAATCATTTTTACGAGCTGTAAAATTTCTCAGAAAATAGACTTCCGGATCTTTCCAAGCATATATGGCTCATCTCCTGGTTCTTCTTGAATCAATACAGTAAAATCCACAAAAATGACTAATCTGTATAGGTAATTCTGGCAATTTTAGTGAACTCCTTTCCCAGTGCTTTTAAACCTGAAAAACAACGAAAACAACTCAAAGTAACAACTTCTTAAGCTAACAAATGTAAATTAAGTGGCCAAAATATGCAATATTTGGCACTCATCAAATACCCCCAAACTTACGTTTTGCTAGTTCCTTAGCAAAACAAAATAAAAAAACTAAATGAAAAATAAAGAACACAAAGATAAGTTCATTACTCATGGTATCCAAAAATTTAAGGAGCACTCAAAATCATGAAATTTATTCATGAGCAAGCTTAAAAAATCTAATCCATCTTCACAATGAATAAGAATTTAAAACCTAATTATGTACAAGAGGTATGCTAAGACATCACAAGCTTGAATCAGTGTAAAGTGAATTAGCATATACTGATGAGGTTTCCAAATAAGTTCAATGTACAATGTTTCCATATCTCAAGATTCACGGAATTTCTCATCAGAATAAACAACGATGACATAGTTTTATTTCTTTATTTCTTTTTTTTTTCTCTTTTTTATAAGGCTATGCTATGTTTAGTTCCCTTAAGCTTTCTAATTGACCCATGTAACGAGTGTTGAGTCAATGACTCCCAAATCAGATGGTTTTAGGGCATTAGGTGTAAAAACACCCCTAAGGACTTACTAACTCGAGTCAAGAAGGCTACAAAACTAAACTATCCTTAATGCTACCAAGCAAAATTTCCACTTTTTGACGTGAACGCTCACTGCTTACTGAGGCAACAGGTCCAGTTACTCAGTGGAAAGTTTATTGATGATGGTCATTTTTTTTATGCCCAAGTGTTTATCCAACAAGTCATCCCATTTCAGTTAAGATAAGAAACATACACGTTAACATCACATGTCATACCTCACACAAATATGTGCTAACGTGCACATGTTAGATTAGATCAAACATGTGAATTCTCGAATGCCTAAAGTAAGTAACTAAAGTTTAAACTCTATCATCAGATTATGTGTTCAAAGTTTTAAACTCACCAATGAAATTACATCACAATTTTTCAAATCAACCAAAATTTTCAGATGGACATGAACATGCATTTATCTCTTCACTAAAAAAACAACAACAAATTAGGACAAAGTGTGTGAAATGTGTCTCCCATACCCCCAAACTTAAATTACATATTGACCCCAATGTGTGAATAATATAGAAAGAGCTGACCTGGGATATGGAGAACTATCTGGACTGGTATGGCTCATAGCATACCCCCAAACTTGAACTAAAGTACGCGTTGTCCTTGAAAAATAATGACTGAAAAACAAAAATACTGGAAACAAACATTAATCATAAATATGTAAAATAATAAATAAACAGAAAGGATAAGCTGTGGGGTGCCTCCCATGAGCACTAAGTTTAATGTCTTCAGCCAGACCCAACATTAGTAATCATGCCCAACTAAGCGCTCCACCATCTGATTAATAAATGGGAGTGGAAAATGATCATTCCTTGTGGCAGCATTCAACTTACGGTAGTCTATACATACTTTCCATCCTGACTAAACACGAATTGGCATCAACTCATCGTTCTTATTCTTCACTACCATCACTCCAGCCCGCTTGGGCACGACATGAATCTGGCTCACCCACTTGTTAAAAAAGATTGGATAATTGATCACTGCATCAGACAGCTTTATCACTTCAATCCTCACAACCTCTTGCATAGCTGGGTTGAGCCTTCTTTGTGGCTCCCTCAATGGCTTGACATTCTCTTCCAAACTTAACTTAGGCATCACCATCGAGGGGCTGATTCCCTTGACATCTTCAATAGTCCAGCTGATAGCTTCCTTATGCTTTCTTAAAACGTCCAATAATTTCTCCTCTGGAGCATCAACCAAATCTGAAGCTATAATCATAGGCAAAGAATCTGCTGGACCTAGGAACTTGTACTTAAGATTGTCTGATAAAGGCTTAAGTTCCTTCTTGGGGGGTTCAGGTGTTGTGGTCTCCTCCATCTCACTGCTTTTCTGAGGAGCAGACTCCAAAGTAGCATTTGCTTGCTCAAGTAACATATCCAAATCCAAATCTTCTCCAAACTGAGCAAAGCATGCCTCCAAGGGGTCCTCAATGCTTGATTCAACCACAGTCTCTTCTGTCTTACTGCTCTCCAGACGAGCAGACTCCAAGATAGTAGTTGCTTGCTCAAGTAGCTTATCCAAATCCAAATCCTTGATTGTACATCTCGGAGTAAGATCCATTTGATTGCCACCAATAGTCGTTGAACGCGTTTATTTGTTCCATAGGATACTCGACAAAAGCCGACGTAGATGGACAATTCTGTGCTAAATGCATAGGATTAGCATAGATGGAACAACTATCAACATTGAATGTATTGGTTGTATTGATGGACTGGCCGGTCATCTTCATGAAATCCTCGAGGGCGTCCTCTAAAGACTGTGAAACCAGCGTTGGATTCATCCACATTTAAATTTTTTTTTATATATCTATATATTTTTTTATTGGCCAATGCAAATAGAAACAAATAAAATAAAATAAAATTGCAAAAAGAACAAAAAAAATCAAACAAAAAATGCTAACTAACTAGTAGAAAAATAAAATTAATTCAGACAAAAATTTAATTTTCACAAACCAAACAAATCCCCGGCAACGGTGCCAAAAACTTGTTGTGAGTTTTAAATTACTCGCAAGCGCACGAATCGTTTGCAATATAGTGTGTGCAAGTGCGAGGTCGAATCCACAGGGAATTGCGTTGTGAAAATATAATTTTATCTAAACTAACCCTATTTTAACCTAGTTCCGAATTTTGTATTATATTATGCAAAGAAATATAAACTTAAACTAAATTGGTTTAAAGCAAATGATAAAAAGACTAAGGTTTCTGAATCCACCTCACCAAAGTAAAGCATATATTTTCATGTTCTATATAAAAGTAATCAAAAAAATTCCATGAATCCAACTTTAAACCAAAAACAACGAATATCTCAATTAAACCAAAAGCATCAAATGTATCCGCTTTTAACAAATCACAAAGTAAATCTAATTTAATCGAAAACAATTCAATGTATCCATCAGATGAAACACAAGGAATATCCAATTTAACAATTAAAAGCAATCAATCATAAGATTTACTCAAATAATTGAACAAAATATTTATACTAAAAACATCAGAATTATTATGCGCGAATCTGAAAATATAATGCTAACAATGGAAATGCTTCATCTTCAACCTAAGCTGAAGATTTTAGCCTCTTATAATTATGAAACTAAAGTTTACAATACAAATGCTAAACATTAAACTTTAAAACTAGATAAAAAGAAATAAATTACTATACATGGGAGAAATCCGACACGCTGTTGGGCAGCACTTCCCCTCGTGGTAGCAAAGCCTTCGGTATCCACTAGAATGCTAGCAGACGTCCACTGGATTACACCAAATGGCCCAGGAATTGCACACTGAATGATGAAGTGAGATGGTGCTTTTATAGGGGGATTCCCGGAGCACAATGGGTTGCAGAATCTATGTGGGATACTACCCGAGTGCGATCAATCACAGTCTGGTGTGATCGATCACACATTGGCGCACTACAAAGCATTTTTAATCGATATGGGATGTGCGAGTGTGCACTTGCGATGGATCGCAAGTCTGGTGCGATCGATCGCACTAGACATCTTCAGCTCAACCATTGTCTACTAAAACGGCCATAACTTTCTCTAGAAAAATCGTTTTAACGAGCCATAAAATTCCTCAGAAAATAAACTTCTGGATCTTTCCAAGCATATATGGCTCATCTCCTGGTTCTTCCTGAATCAATACAGTAAAATCCACAAAAATGACTAATCTATACAGACAATTCTGGCAATTTTAGTGAACTCCATTCCCAGTGCTTTTAAACCTGAAAAGTCGTGTCGAGTCTAACACAACCCGTTTATTAAACGGGTTAAGAGTGTCATGTCGTGTCGTGTTACCCGTTTAATAATCGTGTCGTGTTCGTGTTGAGTTTTTGACACGATTAATAATCGTTTCGTGTTCGTTTCGACCCGTTTAGTGTTACCCCCAATTTCAACACGACACGAACACGACCTTGCAACCCGAATTACCACTCTTATAGATTTGTACAATTTCTTTGACACTTATTCTAGAAAGTTTCATTTTAGTGTCCCTAAAAGTAAAGTTAATTAAAGGGTTTCATTGTTCTCGTGAAGGTACATGGCAGAAGGGTAAATGAGATGTTGATTTGAATTTTGAAGTATCATCAATGAGACATAAGGTTTGTTTGTTTGGCTGAGATTAGGTGAATGCTTGAAATAGAGTAAATATTGTGTTTTCAAGTTTGTATCAGAGCACACTAGACCAGGATCCTTGTGATTCAACTGCCACATCATTTAAAAATACCTCCTGTCCGTTGATGTGGCAGTTGAATCCTCTGTCATCTGCACAACTGGACAGGATCGTTTCTGCAAAGGATCTTGGTCCAGGGTGGATTAGGATCGACAACAACATAATTGAACAAAATGTCTTTTTAAATGATGCGACAGTTGGATCCAGTGTCAACAAAACAGTTGTATATGATCCCAACTGTAGAGAATTCGAAGCACAACCATCTATTTCTAACTTAGGAAAGTCCCACTTCTTAAAATCCCAAAGGAAAGAGAAAATCTTCAAACACTGGTCAAATAGTTGGTGGGTGTGAAAATGTTCATTCATGTATTATGTTGGCATGTTTACAAATGCAATTGGACGATCCTAATTTCTTTTATGCAATAAAAGCATATGAAGATGACCACAATTTGGAACTTTCTTTACCACTAGAACCAAATTTGATTCTGCATTCGTCCAAGCTGATCCTGACTGGCATGTACTGCAAGGACAGGTCCTCTAAGAAATGGTTCATTTTGTCAATGTAAAATTAATTTTCTTATAGCGAAAGAAGTATTAGTCTCCATCTCTTTAAACAACAACATTTAAACAAGGCAACAGTCTCTTACTTGAAAATAATTGATAAAGAGATGAGAGATCATTGCAATTTTCTCCAGCATTAATAATGGATGAAGAGAAGGGAGATCATTGAAATTTGGTTATAGTGGTCACCCCTTCTGATTTCTTGCGGGTTTAGCTTTTGTTGTTGTTTTCAAACAAAAATAAGACACTTTTATTTCGTGAAAAAGACTAATTGGAAGTATCTTAAGTTTCTATTTTCTTCTACTTCTGATGCTGCTAAATATTGTGGTTAGGTTAAAAACTTTGCAATCATGAAATAGTGTATGGTAGTTGGTTGTAGCCTTGTAGGGTCAACTCATTAGCAAATGACAACATGATTTGATTGTATCCCTTAATATTGATTTACCAAAGCAGTTTTCTTGCTAATCCAATAACTTGAATCCCATTTTCATTATATTCTATCAATAATAAATGTCCAATAAAATTGCCACAGATAGCTTGTTGAAGAGAAAATGAATTTATAAAGTCCTTTCCTTGCTAAAGTAGCTATTTCTTTAATCTAGACAGCAGAGAAGAAATAAAATTGCAGAAGAGGAAAAAAACCCCTTTAAAAGATCCAGAAACCAAATAAAGATTCTTTAGCTGAAAAGAAAAACCCTGATTCATGAAGACAGCCCCTTTAAAAGATCCAGAAACCAAATAAAGATTCTTTAGCTGAAAAGAAAAACCTTGATTCATGAAGACAATATGAGCTGGTAAAACATAAGCTCTTAGGCTCTAAGAGGGAGCATCTTTCACCCAAACGACACTCCATTCCCGAAATGCAATAAAAAACATGTTTGGATAACTGTAACTCGAAAATTGTTTCCAAAACAGTTTTAAGTAAAATGTTGTTTGGATAATCAGTGTTCGAAAACAGTTTTGAAAATAGAAAACTGTTTGGATTACACTTTCTTGTTATTTTTTTTTTTTTTTTTTTTTTTTTTTTTTTTTTTTTTCAGTTTTCAGTGTTCAGTTTAAATTTTAATATCTAAAATTAAATTTATTTCTCATATTTACTAAAAACAATTTTTTAAACACACACCAAATACTTGAAAATAATTAATATTATTTTATTTTTAAAATATAACCCATCAACCCATCAAATACAATATTCAAGTTTGTTCAATATCTAAAAGATTAGAAACAATTTTTTTTAAAAAATTATGAAAAACAAAAAGAAAAAAAAAATAAAATCTAAACAATGAAAAATGATGAAAATAAGTAATTTTTTCTACTTATTCTCATGATATTCTCTAGACCTTTGTCCATAAGTAGCGCTGCATTTTTAATTACCTTCTTTTTTTTAATGAGATATGTTTTCCAAGTTTACTTAATTGCAATTTTTCTCAATATATACATAAATCATGTGCATCATATGCCAAAACAATTCTTTGGACGAACCAATCACATAAAATCAAGCATAGCTACATTCAATTAATCGAATTAGGCTCAATTCTTAGAAATTCAATCCATGACATAAAGCCACATTCATCTACAACCAAGTTAATCAAAATTCAAGTCTATCCAGATAGCTGGTTGATAGTGATGTTGTTCCCTGAACCAACAGGTCACCAACATTAAGCTTGAAACTTTGTTGGTTTGTTGTACTTGCACACCCTTCGAACTGCCTTAACCTGAACATAGTGATTAAAACCTGCACAAAACACATCATATGTTATAAAGTAAAAAGTGGCTTTATAGTAAGACTGTAAGAGACATTGATTGAGACAAGTTGTTTTTAATAGGCTTTAGTTAAGGGATTTCATATTTTCTAATAGGAAAAGATCCACATGCTGAATTTTTGTTCTACTAAGTCGTATTTTCACTAAAAATGTATAACATTGCATTGGCATTTCTTTTTCCATCCCACCACTAAAAAAAATATGATTTTCATTCAACAACTCGCGTGATCCCACCACTCCAAAAAGAATAGAAAAGAAAGAACAAAGAAAAAGCATTTGATTTTCATGCAACAACTGACATGCTTCTTTATGGTCATTCTCTCTTCATCTAAATCATTTAGTTTTTGCAAACCAACTTCATCATCAGCTTATAACTATTCAAGAAAATATATAATATTCACATTGCTTCAAATAAGAATGGACTTATGTATCTAGAAGTTACAATATGCAAACCAACAAGTATGGCTAGGCTAAAAGGAGAAATCATGATTTATAGAGCAGGCGAACAACGACTTCACCAATGAAGAGCGTAATGTTAGTGTTTTTTTTTTCAATACAGAGACAAATTAAGAAACCTAAAAATTTTTATCCAGAAAGGCCAGCTTATGTTTGGAAACAATTAGGATCCTAATTATGAAACCACTTCAACTTCAACTCATCCACAATATTGGAAATTGTAGTGACACGCAAAAATTGATTATATGCAACGGAATCACTATCAAAATACAAAAGATATCGATAAGTAATCATCATAAGAAAGAGATACGATTATCATTTCTTAAACTTCTAGTGTTATCTGAGCATATCGCAAGATATAAATTAATTTTAAAGGAAAAAAAATGAATGATATCAAATAAGAACTTTGTTGATTAAAATCAAAAAAGTGTTATGCTCAAAAAATGACACCACAAAAAACAAATTTAAACTGTAAAAAATCAGGTTACTCTACAGGACAAATTTGATCAACTACATTGTTAACATATACAGGCACAGATAAGCATGAACACATTCAAAAAGTTAAAAACCATTACCAAGCAAGAACTAAATAAAGACCAAAGACTCTGGTTTGAATCCCGGAAAAATATAACTCTAAAAATATCAATTTTCTAGTATGGCTTCTCATTTAATAACCCAATAACTAGCTACCTATCAGAAAGTTTTCATTAGGTCCTACTCTGCTGCAGCTATAACTTGTTAGGAGAGGCATGCATATGATTATTTTTAAATTAAAGTGTATTACTACTCATCTATATCAATATTTTTATTTTTCAACTCTTAAGCAAACATCTTTCTTTTGGTGGCCAGCAATGAGAATGAGACAATGTACTGAGAATTTCTCACATATCGAAAGCAATGAGTTAGAGAATTAAATTAAAAGCTGAGAGAAAAAGAGAGAATTTGATACCACAAACCTAGTAGAAGCTAAGGACAGCCACAAAAACAAGCATTTGCAGTCCTTTGGTTCACCTCTAAACCAAAACAAACATCAACTTTATGCTTATTTTCCCCAAATTCTCCAAATATATAAAGAATATAGATTTAAGAGATATTTATCCCAAAAAATTGAGAGAATAGCAGGCAACTGCACTTGTATGCAAGAATGAATGACCTAATTATAACCGTCACAAAGTGCACAGACACACACAGATAAAGCATACACAGAACCCACAAAGCACACCTCTCCACCTCCGATTACTGCACGTACACAATTTTGAATTTCTTTTTGTTCTTGATTTTTTTTTTCAATTTGGAAGGTGTCATCATTATATACCAGAAAGTTAACAACCACACAATAACCTCTATTAATTATCAAATACAAAGACCCCACAATAATTATTGAAAAATAGAGAAATGGAACCAGTCCCAATCAGCTCAAATTGAAAACCAAAAAAAATACCCACACGCCAACATGCATTTAAAATGCAAAAACCGTAAGATCACAAGCAATCCACATCAATTAGCGGAGTTCAACACCAAATTAGAGTGGAAAGAACAAAGACCAAATCTAAAATCAGCTAATAAGCAAGTTAAAACATTTACTTAGACTTTTGCCTCTGAGAGATTCTTGTGGGTTTAGAGATACCTTTGCACTGAAGAAGCTTGATGTCTTGAAGAAGTTGATTTTTCCTTCGCACCGAAGAAGCTGATTGTGCTAAGTAGTGTGGTCTAGGCCACAGCGCTAAGCACACTGATGCACATTGGTTCAGCCTTTGTTAAGTGCGTAGATGCATGTCCAAAATGCACATGATCACTTGTGATTGATGGAGGGCTAAAGTTGATTGATCCTCAAAATCTAAGGGTGGATATTGAACCTCAAGATTGGTCAAGAAGTTGGTGCACTATATAAAGAGTCACCTAGCTTCATTGTGACATAATTTGTGATAAAAAGTGAGAGAATTGTAAAGAGTGCAAAGACACAAAACAAGAGAGGCGCATTTGTAAGGCTGGTTGTTTAGAAGAGAGAGTAGAATAGAAAGGGGATTGAAGGGCTTGTAAAGGGAATTTTCTTGGGAAAATTCTAGGGTTAGTTCTTATCACTTTCTGTTTCTTCTTCTTATTTGTTCCTTCAAGAACTTGGGCTTCTTGAAGAGGGGTTGCTGTGATTGTAAAGATCTCATTGATTTAGTGCAGAGAGTTCAGAGGAACTTACAGGGACGTAGGCTATTGCTGAACCTCGATAACAAATCACTTGTCTTATTTCTTTCCTTGATTTCTGTTTCTGTTTTTGATTCCTAATCTTTACAAGTCATTCTAGAATTGAGTGTTTGGAAGATCACCACCTGGGCATCTTCTAGGTGATTTCCCAACAGTGGTATCAGAGCTTGCACAACTGGGTATCGGAGCAAGAACAGAAGATATCGGAGCAAGACTCTAAGAATCAAAAAACAAACTTCTTAGGTGATTCAAGAACGGAGTAAAGATCAAGATCAGATCGTGTTCTTGAGGGTGATTCAAGAACGGTGTTGAGATCAATCTTCGATCATGATCTTGAGATTTAGAAGAAGTTGGAACATTTGTTGGTGCTGCATAAATCTGGGATCATCTCCATAAGATGGGTTCAAATTTCATTGTTGAGAAGTTTAATGGAAAGGAAGATTTTCCCTGTGGAAGCAAAAGATCAAGGTTGTTCTTATGAAATTGAAAGTTGACTTGGCTATTGGAGAAGATGATGCTTTTCTAGCAAGTATCATGGAGGACCAACGGATTGAGATGAAGAAGATGGCATACAACACCATCTTCCTACACATGTTGGATGGTGTCACAAGGGTGTGCGGAGACTCGAAAGATCCTGCTGTCATATGGAAGAAACTAGATGAGATGTTTCTTATCAAAACTCTCTTTACCAAGATTTATCTTCTTAAAAGAATATTTGCTTTTAAAATGGATCCTAATAAAGAGTTGCAAGATAATCTTGATGTCTTTAATAAACTAGTTCAAGATTTGGCTAGTTGTAGTATTAAATTCCCGGATAAACAATTGGCGTTATGTTTTTAAATACTCTTCCTGATTGTTTTGATAGTTTAATTAATGCAATTAAATATGGAAGAGATATACTAACCAAAGAAATTGTGGTTAATGTTATAAGGGCTCATGATTTTAAAGCCAAGAGTAGGGAGGCATCAAGTGGGGAAGGGCTATTCGTAAGAGGAAGGCCAGCAACTTAGAATGGCAGTAGCAACCATGGCAACTATCGGGTAGAAATCAAAGGGTAGAGGGCAGAGCTATGGGAGAGCACATTCCAAACCAAGATTTGGAAGAAAAAGGTGCTTCTACTGCAACAAGGAGGGTCACTTCAAGAAAGATTGCAAGAAGAGGTTGTGGGATGAGAGAGGGAGAAGCCATACCAACAATGGAGAGGCTTCGGTTGCTAAAGGAGAACAGCAAGATGATGTTCTTATTGTGTGCTCAAATGTGAGCAGGAGGCAAGGCAACGAGAAATGGATTCTGAATTTCGGGTGCACTTATCACATGTGCCCTCACAAGGAATGGTTCAAGAATTTCAAGGAAATCAGTGATGGAAAGGTTTTCTTGGGGAATGACAATTCTTGCCTAGTGAGGGGGATATAAGACATCCAGTTGAGGATGTTTGATGGAGTTACAAGGCTGCTACGAAATATAAGGTATCTCCCAGATTTGAGGAGGAATTTGATCTCATTGGGGCAGCTGGATTCTATGGGGTATATATACAAGGCAGAGGGAGGAAAGATTAAGGTAACCAAAGGTTCTTTGATAGTGATCAAAGCAGCAATCAAAGATGGACTTTATGAGATGATTGGTGAGATAGAAATCAAGGATCAAGCAGCAAGCTTGATGGATAAGGAATCACTTTGGCACAATCGCTTGGGACATATGAGCGAAAAAGGCTGCAAGTTCTCAGCAAGAATGGTCTACTTGGTGGTGACAAAGTAGAGAAATTGGATTTCTGTGAGAATTGCATTCTTGGGAAGCAACATTGGGTCAGCTTCAACACCAGAGTGCACAAGTCTAAAGGGATTCTTGACTACATTCATGCAGATCTTTGGGGACCAGCAAGGACACCAACACAGGGAGGTAATCGTTACTTTCTGTCTTTAAGTGATGATTATTCAAGAATGGTTTGGATTTATTTGCTTAAAAATAAATCGGATGCTTTGAATAAATTTGTGGTGTGGAAAAAGTTGATGGAGACTCAAATGGGCAGGGTAGTTAAGGTGTTAAGAACTGATAATGGTTTAGAATTTTTTAATAAGGATTTTGATAAATTCTGTGAATTAAATGGCATTCTAGGACATAGAGCGGTTTTAAAAACCCTTCAGCAAAATGGAGTTGCTGAGAGGATGAATAGAACCCTTATGGAAAAGGTTAGGTGCATGTTAATTGGGTCCAGTTTACCAAAATATTTTTGGGAAGAAGCTGTAGACATCCTTGGTTAATAGATCACCCTCTAGAGCTTTAGAGCTCAAGACTCCCATGGAGATGTGGAGTGGGAAACCCCCTGAATTGAGCAACCTTAGGACTTTTGGGTATGCTGCATATGCGCATCAAAATGATGATAAACTTAACCCAAGGTCTAGAAAATGTGTATTTCTAGGGTATGGTGATGGGGTTAAGGGGTATAGGTTGTGGTCCTTAGAACCAAAAGGAATGAAATTAATAATAAGTAGGGATGTTATTTTTAATGAATTGTTATTTCCCTACTTGGAGAAAACTAACCTTGTAGGGGCTAGTAAGCAAACAAGTCCAGAATTTGTGGAGCATCGAATCAAGGAGAATTCGGTTCAGGTATAGCAAGGAAGGCAAGAGGGTTCGGACAAGGTAGAGCCCATTGATGAAAGCCAAGCCCAAGAAACTCAAGAGGAGGCTGAACTGAAAAGGGTTGATGCAGCAAGTCAGAATGACTACTAGCTCACAAGGGACCGAGAAAAGAGGGTGGTTAGACCACCTTTGAGATATGGGTTTGCGGATGCTAATGTAGCAGCTCCTTGGACAGAAAGAAGGCTGGTTGAACCAGAAATTTACATTGATGCCATGGAGTGTAAGGATTCATCAAAGTGGTAGCTAGCTATAGAGGAAGAAATGGATTCTTTGAGGAAGAAGAACTCTTGGGTATTGGTGCCCAAACCAGAAAAACAGAGAGTTGTTGATTGTAGATGGATCTACAAGATCAAAAAAGTGAACACTCCAGGGGATGAAATCCGGTATAAAGATAGGTTGGTGGCGAAGGGGTTCACATAAAGAGAAGACATAGACTTCAACAAAATATTCTCACCAGTTTTGAAATACAAGATGATCAGGATAGTGTTAGCATTGGTGGTCCAATTTAATTGGGAAATTGAGCAAATGGATGTGAAGACAGCGTTCTTACATGGAGAGCTTAATGAGACCATTTACATGAGGCAACTCCAAGGCTATGAGGAAGGAAAGCAGGGAGATTTGGTGTGCCAACTGAAGAAATCTCTATATGACTTGGAGCAATCACCTCAGCAATGGAATAAGAGGTTCGATTACTTTGTGACCAGCCTGGGTTTCATGAGGAGCTACTATGATTCGTGCTTGTATTACAAGGGGTACAAGGTGGAGGAAGTGGTGATTATCCTGATCTATGTTGATGATATGTTGCTGGTTGGGAGCAGCATGGAGAGGATAAGAAAATTGATGATTCAACTCCGTGAGGAGTTTGAGATGAAGGATCTAGGCCATGCACAGAAGATCTTTGGGATGTGTATCATCCGGGAAAAGGAGAGAAACAGATTGAAGATCTCTCAAACTTCCTACATAGAGAAGATGATATCTAAGTTCTCTATGGAAGATAGCAAACCAGTGAAGCTTCCCTTTGCTGGTCATTTCAAGTTCTCCAGCGACCAATGTCCAAGATCGAATGAGGAGAAGAAGAAAATGGAAAAAGTCCCTTACTCTAGTCCGGTTGGTTCTGTAATGTTCACCATAGTAAGCACTAGACCTGATATTGCTCATGCAATAAGTGTCCTTAATAGGTTTACGAGTAATCCCGGAAAGGAGCATTGGCTTGGGATGAAGTGGCTGCTGAGGTACCTGAAGGGAAGCTCAGATGTGGAACTGGTTTATAAGAAAAGGGGTAAGTCCATCTGTCTTGAGGGTTATGCTGATTCGGACTATGGAGCAGACCGGGATAAAATGAGATCGATTACTTCCTACTTCTTCAACTTAAACGGACGTTGTGTAAGTTGGAAGGCTCAGTTGCAGCCGGTGGTAGCACTATCACCAACCGAGGTTGAGTACATAGCGGCTACGGAAGCTATCAAGGAGGCTAGGTGGTGTAAAGGGTTGCTGGAAGAGTTGAAGGTACTAGAGGAGCAGGTTGTGGTGTATTCAGATAGCCAAAGTGCGTTGCATTTGTGTAAGAATCTGGAGTTCCATGACAGGATAAAGCACATGGATGTACGGTACCATTTCATTCAGGAAAATGTTATGGAAGGATGCATTCATGTGGACAAGGTGGCCACGGAAGAAAACCCTGCGGATTTAAGTACTAAAGTTCTACCTCTAAGAAAATTCAATCATTGCCTCGGACTTCGTAGGATTGGAGTCGGTTGATATGATAACTTAAGATAAGTTTGAATATTGAGTTCTCTACATAATGGGTTCGGTTTAAATGCTTAGACAAAGGTAAAGATTGTTGGAGTTTGTCTAAGATTTAAACGGAAGAAGAAGAATGAAGTTCTACAAGGAGTGCGCACCAGGTCAGGCCGCGACGCACAGTAAGAGAGGATGCTAGAGGAGGGCTAGGCCACGGAGCAGGAATATGTGCTCTGCCTTTGGCCGCGGTGCGCCCTGGTCTAGGCCGTGGCGCCAGGCACATTGATGCACATTGGTTCAACCTTTGTTAAGTGCGTAGATGCATGTACAAAATGCACAGGATCACTTGTGATTGATGAAGGGCTAAAGTTGATTGATCCTCAAGATCTAAGGGTGGACATTAACCCTCAAGATTGGTCAAGAAGTTGGTGCACTATATAAAGGGTCACCTAGCTTCATTGTGACATAACTTGTGATCAAAAGTGAGAGAATTGTAAAGAGTGCAAAGACATAAAACAAGAGAGACTCATTTGTAAGGCTAGTTGTTTAGAAGAGAGAGTAGAATAGAAAGGGGATTGAAGGGCTTGTAAAGGGAATTTTCTTGGGAAAATTCCAAGGTTATTCTTATCACTTTCTATTTCTTCTACTTCTTTGTTCTTTCAAGAACTTGGGCTTATTGGAGAGGGGTTGCTGTGATTGTAAAGATCTCATTGATTTAGGCAGAGAGTTCGGAGGAACTCACGGGGACGTAGGCTATTGCCGAACCTCGATAACAAATCACTTATCTTCTTTCTTTCCTTGATTTCTGTTTCTGTTTCCGATTCCTAATCTTTACAAGTCATTCTAGACTTTGGTGTTTAGAAGATCACCACCTGGGTATCTCCTAGGTGATTTCCCAACAGTGTCGACTTCAAATCCTCCACCTGTAGGTAACTGTGTATTTACTTTTATATTGTACATAAACCCCTTCTCCTTTGATGTTTTTAATTTTGGCTTATAAGATCCTTTTGTTTAAATTACAGAGCCCGTGGATATTGATGTGGAGGATGTTGAGGAGGGCGTCGAGTTGGATAGGGAGGATGAGTATGAGGATGTTGGCCATAGAGGGAGAGGGCCTAATAAACTCCCCTGCTCTTTAAAATGCAGCTGATAAACCTCTATTGCATATAAGAAGCGGGAGGTAATATACTTGCAGTGACAACCATTATTTGTTTGTTGTACCTTAGAAACCAAATTCTATATTTGAGTACCTTAAAAACCAAATTCATCATTTAAATTTAACCTTCCTATGCTTATAGTGAATTCTCTAGCGCTAAGGGCATCATGAAGATCATCACAATGATTACAAAGAATCATCATTATGGCCCTTGCAATTCATATAAAGACTTTGAGCCATGTGTGCAGACCATATGTTTCGATGCTTTCTTGGTATAAGTTATTTTTTGTTGTATGTTGGTTATATGTACTCGGTGTGAACAATATAATGTTGTTTAGTTTATACATTTCTTTTATGTTTTTCTATATGTTGCAAGTAATCCTTTGTTTTCTTGTCATTTCAGCAACGTTATTGGTTCAAGAAACCAGAGGACACACAACGCGCCAAAGTTGTATTTGATCACATTGCACAGAGGCGCTTATCAGACCACCTCAACAAAACTTGAGCGAGAACTAAACGTGAACTAAGGCCAAATAAATTTGAGTGAAAAGGGTGGACCAAGCATTGGATGATATAGTTTGATTGAGCTAAACTACGCGACCTCTAAGCCACGAATAGTTGGGAAAGGTGTTAACAGGCTGCTTCATCTAATAGGTGGACTGGAGATAGGCTTGTCCACCATGTTGGGATGTCCATCAATACACCCACATGAGAAATAGATAGTAAACAAGCTCATCTACTTGATGTTGATTTTTAGATATTGTATATGATTATAATGTTAGTTTTATATTTAATGCAAATTTCATTTCAATGTGTAGGAGAAAGAATTGGGTAGACCGCCTTCTATATTATAGGTTTTCAATGAGACCCACATAGCCAAAAAGACTAGGGACGACATTAATCGAAAGTCTAGGGCAGTAAGCGTAAGTATAACTGTCTATTTATACATAACTTTATGAATTTTATGTTAACTAACTTAATTATTAGAGTCATTTCATTTAGTTGTCAGGACTCCTATTGTTAGGCTACGTCCTCCCAGGATTTGTCCGTCCAACAAAAGTTGGATGTCGAGGAGTGGCTGGCAGCATCAGAGGGAGCAAAGAAGAGCCGACATTGCTTGGATTATGTGCTGGACCTTAATGTTGTGATCGGGATGTCACACGGCTGCTGTTCATCCTCTACTCCTAACATTGAGCTGATAAAAAAGGAATTGAAGGCATTAAACACTATCAATGCGAATTGTGCCTACGGCCAATTTGTAGAAAAAAGATGAAAAAAGTACCCCTATATCTTTGCAAGAATATACTACCTTTATTTTGATATAATTATTCAAATTTTTTTCTCATCTGTGTGATTGCTGCCCAAATGACTAAAAATTATGTGAACTTGACCATAAGTAGAACATTTTCTTTGGCCCTTTATGGCAGCCCATTTATATTGTGGTTGTTAGGATATTTTATATACTAAAGTCGTTTAATTTTGATGTAGATAAAACTTGTATTATTAACTAATAAGTTAGTTTGAGTGTGCAGGATTATCTAAGTATTTTGCTTTAAGAACAAACTAAACAAGCCTTTGTTCCAAAGAGAAGAGCCAAACAAGCTTAGTAAGTTAATTAATTAATTAACTTACATTACAACTAACATAAACATTTTGTTGGAAGCAACTTTAATGTTGTTTTCATCATTTGCCACGGACAAAATCAAAAAGTCAAAGTTTCTAGAACATAAATCATATTGGAACATTTGTTAAGTTCTGGTGACACACATTAAAACCAAGGCACACATGGGTATAGATTAGTTGACATGAAAATAAGAAGACTGTAAAGCTTGACCTAGAGGCAATTGACCAGGGGTTCGACCGGCAGTGCACTAGCCGACTAGGGAGCCGACTGGCTACTCCAACAAGAAGTTGACCAAAGTTGATCAGAGTTGACCAACATAACCAGTGTTGCAGAGCCAATCGCCTAAGTAGCCTTTTGGTCCCTAGGCGGTCTCCTAGGTAGCATATTGGTAGTGGTTTAAGTATTTTATGAAGATCAGTCAAAAGATCCAGTCTACCAAGGATAAGACGAGTCGACTGGAGGTGACCATTAGAGTCAGAGGATCTACAATAAATGAGATATTAGTCTAAATGGAATTTTTTAGAGTTATCTTTTATGAAAGCTTTATTGAAATTATAAATTAGTGGTTGCTGAAGGGAGTTTAGCAGAAGAGCAAGAAGAGAAGAAATCAGTTCAGTTTTACACATGAGCTTAACATTTAATTGTTTACTACTTTAGAAGTGTTTTAAGCGGTAAGAGTGTTAAAGATGTGAGTTTGAGAGAGATATCTTGTGCAAGGTTGTTTGCTACTTAGAAAGCAAAACAGCAGTTAAGGTTAGCTTGCTACCCATAAAGAAAAACAAGGTGTAAAGGTTTAATTGGTACCCGGAAACTGAAGTTAGTGTAATCGTTGAGATTAGTGGAACTTAGTAGATCAGAAGGAAGCCTATTGAAGAAGTGGATGTAGGCACATCGTCGAACCACTATAAATCTCCGTGTCCCTTTCTCTCTCTGTTAATTTTTTAAATTGTTCATTATAGTTTGATTTTTGTGCTAATCCTTTTAATCTCTTGTAGAACAAATTCATTCACTCAAATTTCCTAAGATTTGTTTTTCTTATTTGTATGTTGAAACTCTAACTAGCACTAGTCGTTCATTCTAGCTCTTTCAAATGTTGTCCTACAAATATTTTGGTAAGGATTTATGTGTTCTCGCGATTCCGCTTGAGGGCCTTACCTCACCAAGTGCTAAATAGCTTTTAGCTAAACCTAAGAAGATTTCTTTCCGCCAGTGCGTACATTTCTTCTTTGGTTTGGCCCCAAAAAGTAATGCTTCTTTCTATCACTTTAATGAAAAAAGTGTTGGGCTAGAATGTATAGATGACAAGTTTTCAGAATATATTAACCTAGAGAAGAAATAGAAGAAATATATCATTTGGGGTACTTACTGGATTTGTAGGGACCGGTATTTTGGTAGCCTATTGGGTGGACCACCATAGAATTCTCAAACTGATGTTGAGATGTACAGTCCAAACATGTAACAGACAAGGCTAGAAATGGAAACCTCACAGTCTTTGCGCCATATAGAGTTTTTTTATTGGTCCATATCAATGTTGTCTAAATTTGTTGATTGTTTTGTTTGTGTACTTAACATTACGGAACCGCTAATGCCACAACCATTGTGGCATTTGTGCCCTATTTAATTAGTCAATATTTTTTTGACTAAATTGTCCTTATTTATGTTGTCAAAACCTATTTTGATCATAGGATCCAGTTTTTATTTGCTTTTGCACAATACTTTTTACATTTGACGTTAGAATGACTTTTTCTCTTCTTTTACTTCTTCTCTCTTAACAATTTTAATTTTCACATTCTTCAACTATTTTGTTATCCTTTTCATTTCATAACAACTTCACATTTCCATTGCATAGTATTCATTATTTTTCCATCAAGATGCCATGAGCCATCTCACCTTATGATATCTTATTTTTGCTTTGTTATATTAGAAATTTTAATTAGTTTCTGTAATGAATAATTGAAGTTTTTCTCTAAATGTTTTGTTACTTATATATGATTTTAATTACTATTAGATGTCGGATTGTACCATTGTAAGTTTACTTTAATGATGAGATATCATTTGTTGTTATAAAAAAAAAATGGACAGGTGGACTGAGAAAGAAGCTATATATATATAAAGACTGTCCATTACTTGACTACTTATTGATCATGTACTTATGACCACTTAATCTATAGAATTATCCCCAAATATTTATATCAAATTACTAGGATGTCCTATGTTGCAATGTAATTATATATAATATCCATCAATGATAAATATCACTAACTAGTAGTTCAAACATATAAGCTAGAACATATAAGCTACAAAAACAATAAGAGTTCTAAGCATCACATGAAAATAGAAAATGGTGTAAACTAGTCTAGTTGAACAGAAGTTCATGAATGGAGGGTAGCACACCTTTGGAGGTTTAGGAGCTTAAATAGTATTGTACTTATTTGTTGTACATTTGCTTAGTACTGATAAAGGAATGGTGATTAAAAAAGCAAGATAACAATTTTTGGATCAAAGTGAGTAAAAAGCTTGGTGAGGTTAATAGGCCAAGTGAGTAAATATTGTTAGTTGTTTTATGTGCTTGGTCTAAATTGTGTTGTGAAACCTAATAAAAAGTGGGTCTTATAAAAAAGAATGATCAAACATAAATAAAAATAATTTAGACAAAAAATGTTGTTCCATTAAATAAGTTGTGAAAAAAGCTAAAATGACTGTGACAATAGTTGCACCTTTATCATTTTTGAATAATCCACTAAATTCCCAACCAAAACATTCCCTATTAATGTAGCCCCTACTTGTTTAGAGTTATGAAATGGACTTATGGGATTTAAAGTGCAAAATAAGTCTACTTATTTTAAAAGTATTGTTTGACAAAATAAATCTGGTCAAACAAACTTGTGACTTGTATATATCTGACTCGTGTCTTATTATGGCCAAGATCCACGATTCATTTTTTTTAACTTCTCACTTTACACGACCTTCATGTTCTTCAAAAAATCCGACTTTTCTCTCGTTTCTTCTCTGCAAATTCTTGCTCAAACTCGTCGTGATGCCTGGATCTTGCGGTGTTCTCACCAACGTCTCTCTCTGCACACATTTTCTCTCTTCGCCTAGCGATCAAAACAAGCTTAGGTTTGCGATTTTATGGTTTTCATCCTGTCTCGTCTCATACGTCTCCCTACTACTTGTAGAGAATTTTTTCATTTTCTTCTTTCTCGCTTGGATTTGTTCATAGTATACATTTATGCTCACTTACTACTAAAATCATGTGCTATTAGGATTATTGGTAGTCGATGGTGTTGATTAGGGTTTTTATTGGGTATTTACTAGAATTGAAATTATAGTTCAACTTTCTGTCCTTTCTGATTTGGCTTCAAAACTAGGAGATTTTATCATTACATGAAGAATATGATTTATCATTAGGTTGCATTCCATTTCGAGTATAAACTGATCATTAAATTTATTCGGGGTCTTATCATTTTTTGGGCTTTGAGTATAGAATTTTATGAATCACAGATAGTTTGAAAAATGATTGTTTTTTATTACTTTTGACGACGGGCAGAATAGCGATTATTCTGCAGGTTAGTCGAACAGATCGTTCACAGGGAGTAACACAAGAAAAACCCTAAAAAACAATACAGATAAACAACTCTGATGTTTTATTTAAAATTATGCAAATTCAATAACGATGTTTACGAAACCCTAAGACCTTATTTATAAGGTCGAAACAAAATAGAAAAATTAAATTAAGGCTGAAATTAAAATAACTAAAATAAAAAGTTTCCTAAAAACATTAAACTGCCAATTTGTTCATTGGCCCGTTTCCAATCAGACTAGGGTCTTTTGGGCCTGATCTGAGCCCGTGGCCTGTTCTAGGCAGTCCACCTGTCAGTTCTGCGCTGATCTGCCAACTCTGCATCATCTGACTTGGATCCTCCTGCGTCAGTCGCCTCGGGTTGGAAAGAACTCGTCCTCGAGTTCACAATAGCTTCATCGGGATCCTCAAAACAATGACTCAGGTGTTTCACATTAAATACATCAGAAGTCTTCAGATGACTGGGTAGGCGTAGTCTGTAGGTGTTATCATTGATCTTCTGCAAGATCTCACAAGGTCCAATCTTTCACTCCTTAAGCTTATTATACTCTCCCACGGGAAAACGATCACGAGTTAATACTGCCCAAACAAAATCACCAACATTTAAAAGTACCTGACGACGGTGACTGTCGCTCTGAGCCTTGTACTTGGCATTACTGTCATGAATGGCTAGCTTCACCTGCTCATGGACATCCCGAAGATGTTCTGCCATCTTATCTGCCTTGGGATTTAATCGACCCACTCGTGGAATAGGGGCTAAGTCAAGCACTCCGGATGGATTCTGACCATATACAATCTCAAATGGGCACATTCCTGTGGTTCTGTTTTTCGACCTGTTATAGGCAAATTCTGCTTGAGGTAATGCGAGATCCCACTGCTTCGGTTTAGTTCCTGCTAAGCTCCTCAAAAGGTTTCCCAAACTTCGGTTCACCACCTCGGTCTGACCATCTGTTTGAGGATGATAGGCGCTGATAAAATTTAACTTTGTCCCTAGCTTCTCCCATAAACTCTTCCAGAACAGACTCATAAACTTGGTGTCACGATCTGAAGTGATGGATCGGGGAACACCATGCAAACGCACAATCTTCCTGAAGTAAAGATGAGCTATCCTGGTAGTATTCATTGTCTTTCTACAAGGTATGAAATGGGCCATCTTGGAAAATCTGTTAACCACAACCAAAATAGAATCCAAGCCTTGTTGGGTACGGGGTAAGCCCAACACAAAGTCCATACTAACATCGAACCAAGGGGCTTCAGGTACAGGTAAGGGTGTGTACAGACCCGCATTAGTGAGAACTCCCTTGGACCGCTGGCACACATAACAACGCTCCACATGATGAGCCACGTCACTGGTTAATTTGGGCCAATAATAGTTAGAGGAAATCAGGGCCAATGTCTTGTTTCGCCCAAAGTGACCTTCATTATGAAGTTCACTAATAATCTGCTGCCTTAGTGAACAATCTGGAACGCACAACAGCAATCCACGAAATAGATAAGCAAAATAAAATCATGTTGTTGACCAGTAGTCACCTCCTGAATTATCCTCCCGAAGGAAAGATCTGCAGCATACATATCTGAGAAGACCTCAAATCCCACAATTTTGGGGCTCATGGTGGTGAGGAGTAATGTACGACGGCTCAGTGCATCTGCGACACGATTCAGACTTCCTGCTTGGTGCCTCGGTGCAAACGTGAATTATTGCAAGTACGCCACCCACTTGGCATGCCGCTTACTCAGCTTGTGTTGGCCATTCATGTACTTCAGGGCCTCATGATCAGCGATAAGAATAAATTCCCTCTGCACTAGGTAGTGACGCCAATGTTTCAGGGACTGAACTATGGAATAGAATTCCAGATCATAGGTGGAGTAATTCTTTTTTGATTCTGATAACTTCTCACTGAAAAAAGCTACTGGTCGCCATTCTTGACTTAGAACACCACCAATACCCACTCCAGATGCATCACAATTTACCTCAAACACCTTTTCGAAATCAGGAAGTGCTAAAACTAGTGCCTCTGTCATCTTCTGTTTGACCAGTTGAAAGCTGGTTTCTGCCTCCTCGGACCACTGAAAATCACTCCCCTTAAGGCACTTTGTGATAGGAGCAATCAAAGTGCTGAAATTTCTGATGAACCGACGGTAGAAGGAAGCCAATCCATGGAAACTTCTTACATCGTGCAAGGTCCTCGGTGTGGGCCATTCCAAGACCGCATCTACCTTCGACTGATCTGCTTGAACACCATCAGTAGATACAAAAAAACCCAGAAAAGTAACAGAAGTAGTGAAGAAAGAACACTTCTTCTGATTAACATACAGGTGCTCTGTCCTCAACAAATTAAAAACAGCACAGAGGTGCTCAAAATGCGACTCCCACGTTGGGTTATAAATGAGGATGTCATCGAAGTAAACTACAACAAACTTTCCCATGAAAGGCCGTAAAACCTGATGCATGAACCTCATAAATGTACTGGGCGCATTGGACAGCCCAAAAGGCATGACCATCCACTCATACAGCCCATGCTGCGTCTTAAACGCTGTCTTCCACTCATCATTGTCATACATAGGCTCCCCAATCTCCTCAGTTTCGTCTGCTCCATCGTCCTTAATCAGTAGATTTTTACCTTTATTACTAGCAGGCTTCCTGCACTCAGGTGATTTATGCCCATGTTCACCACATCTGAAACATCTAATATTCGAGTTAGGGTTACCTTGAGGTGGTTGCTGGACAGGACAAGATTCCTGAGGGTGAACTGGTCGATTGTTTTGATCGCCTCTGTTCAATGGCCTCCTGTTCTGCTGTTTCTCCACCGCAAGTGCACGCTGATATGCCTCTGAAACTGTCCACAGTGAGTGAAGGCTGAGGACATCTTGTAGGGGCTACCGTAATCCCCCCAAATATTGTGCCACCATCTGCTCCACTGTTTCAGATAAGTCGATCCAGGCAATCAACTGACAGAATTCCTCCGTGTAATCATCCACCGATCTGGTGCCCTGCCTCAACGAATGAAGACCCTGAAACAAGGTCTGAGTGTAACTGAAAGGAAGGAAGTGACCCTTCATCTTCTCCCAATCTGTAATCTTGGCCTTGCCCTGCCGATCACGCGAACGCCTCAACTGCTCCCACCACGCAGATGCTCTACCTTTCAGTTTGATGGCGATCAGTTTCACTTTCACTCGATCTGGGACTTCCTTGTACTCGAAAATACGCTCCACTTCATTCAACCAATCAATGAATCCCTCGACCTATAACATACCAAAAAACTCGGGCAGATCCACTCTGAATCAGAGGTCTCCATAACGTTCTTCCCGACCACGGTGCTCCCAGAATCGAGCAGGATTGTGATGTGGTTTTTCGGAACTGGAACTGGAATCGGAATCGTGATCTTCAATCTCACGATCTCCGAAATTTTGCATCCCTAGACGCTGGGTTAACTCTGCAACTTGTCGCTGTAAATCCTCAATCATCGCATCCTAAACGTTATGATCACGGCGGGGGGCTTCCTCGTTCGGAACCTGCCCGCGACGACCACGACCACGACCATGACCACCAGCCATGGAACTGATGAAATCTTGCCCTAGGAAAATGCTGAAGCTCTGATACCAACTGACACCGGGTAGAATAGCGATTATTCTACAGGCTAGTCGAATAGATCGTTCACAGGGAGTAACACAAGAAAAACCCTAAAAAACAATACAGAGAAACAGCTCTGATGTTTTATTTAAAATTATGCAAATTCAATAATGATGTTTACGAAACAATAAGACCTTATTTATGAGGTCGAAACAAAATAGGAAAGTTAAATTAAGGCTGAAATTAAAATAACTAAAATAAAAAGTTTCCTAAAAACATTAAACTGCCAATTTGAGGGCGTAAACGTCGTTTTTTGGCTTAAAAATATCGAGGCTAATGGCAAATCAATCAAGTTTTGTTCATTGGCTCGTTTCCAATTAGACTAGGGTCTTGCGGGCCTGATACGAGCCCATGGCCCGTTCTAGGCAGTCCACCTGTCAGTTCTGCGCTGATATGCCAACTCTGCATCATCTGACTTGGATGCTCCTGCGTCAGTCACCTCGGGTTGGAAAGAACTCATCCTCGAGTTCACAATAGCTTCATCGGGATCCTCAAAACAATGACTAAGGTGTTTCACATTAAATACATCAGAAGTCTTCAGATGACTGGGTAGGCGTAGTCTGTAGGCATTATCATTGATCTTCTGCAAGATCTCACAGGGTCCAATCTTTCGCTCCTTAAGCTTATTATACTCTCCCATAGGAAAACAATCACGAGTTAATACTGCCCAAACAAAATCACCAACATCAAAAAGTACCTGACGACGGTGACTATCGCTCTGAGCCTTGTACTTGGCATTACTGTCGTGAATGGCTAGCTTCACCTGCTCATGGACATCCCGAAGATGTTATGCCATCTCATCTGCCTTGGGATTTAATCAACCCACTCGTGGAATAGGGGCTAAGTCAAGCACTCCGGATGGATTCTGACCATGCACAATCTCAAATGGGCACATTCCTGTGGTTCTGTTTTTCGACCTATTATAGGCAAATTCTGCTTGAGGTAATGCGAGATCCCACTGCTTCGGTTTAGTTCCTGCTAAGATCCTCAAAAGTTTTTCCAAACTTCCGTTCACCACCTCGATCTGACCATCTGTTTGAGGATGATAGGCGTTGCTAAAATTTAACTTCGTCCCTAGCTTCTCCCATAAACTTTTCCAGAACTGACTCATGAACTTGGTGTCATGATCTGAAGTGATGGATCGGGGAACACCATTCAAACGCACAATCTCCTAGAAGTAAAGATGAGCGATCTTGGTAGCATCTATTGTCTTTCTACAAGGTATGAAATAGGCCATCTTGGAAAATTTGTCAACCACAACCAAAATAGAATCCGAGCCTCATTGGGTACGGGGTAAGCCCAACATAAAGTCCATACTAACATCGAACCAAGGGGCTTCAGGTACAGGTAAGGGTGTGTACAGACCCGCATTAGTGAGAACTCCTTTGGACCGCTGGCATACATAACAACGCTCCGCATGATGAGCCACATCACTAGTCAATTTGGGCCAATAATAGTTAGAGGAAATCAAAGCCAATGTCTTGTCTCACCCAAAGTGACATTCATTATGAAGTTCACTAATAATTTGCTGCCTTAGTTAACAATCTGGAACGCACAATTGCAATCCACGAAATAGATAACCATTATGCAAAATAAAATCATGTCGTTGACTAGTAGTTACCTCCTGAATTATCCTCCCGAAGGAAGGATTTGCAACATACATATCTGAGAAGACCTCAAATCCCACAATTCTGGTGCTCATGGTGGTGAGAAGTAATGTACGACGGCTCAGTGCATTTGCGACACGGTTCAGACTTCCTGCTTGGTGCCTCAGTGCAAACATGAATTACTGCAAGTACGCCACCCACTTGGCATGCCGCCTACTCAGCTTGTGTTGACCATTGATGTATTTTAAGGCCTCATGATCAGTGATAAGAATAAATTCCCTCTGCACTAGGTAGTGACGCCAATGTTTCAGGGACTGAACTATGGCATAGAATTCCAGATCATAGGTGGAGTAATTCCTTTTTGATCCTGATAACTTCTCATTGAAAAAAGCTACTGGTCGCCCTTCTTGACTTAGAACACCACCAATACCCACTCCAGATGCTATGGCATAGAATTCCAGATCATAGGTGGAGTAATTCTTTTTTGATCCTGATAACTTCTCATTGAAAAAAGCTGCTGGTCGCCCTTCTTGACTTAGAACACCATCAATACCCACTCCAGATGCATCACAATTTACCTCAAACACCTTTTCGAAATCAGGAAGTGCTAAAACTGGTGCCTCTGTCATTTTCTGTTTGACCAGTTGAAAGCTGGTTTCTGCCTCCTCGGACCACTGAAAATCACGCCCCTTAAGGCACTCTGTGATAGGAGCAATCAAAGTGCTGAAATTTCTGATGAACCGACGGTAGAAGGAAACCAATCCATGGAAACTTCTTACATCGTGCAAGGTCCTCGGTGTGGGCCATTCCAAGACTGCATCAACCTTCGACTGATCTGCTTGAACACCATCAGTAGATACAACAAAACCCAAAAATGTAACAGAAGTAGTGAAGAAAGAACACTTCTTCTGATTAACGTACAGGCGCTCTGTCCTCAACAAATTAAAAATAGCACGGAGGTGCTCAAAATGTGAATCCCACGTCGGGCTATAAATGAGGATGTCATTGAAGTAAACTACAACAAACTTCCCCATGAAAGGCCGTAAAACGTGATGCATGAACCTCATAAATGTACTGGGCGCATTGGACAGCCCAAAAGGCATGACCATCCGCTCATACAACCTATGCTGCGTCTTAAACGCTGTCGTCCACTCATCATTGTCATACATAGGCTCCCCAATCTCCTCAGTTTCGTCTACTCCATCGTCCTCAATCAATAGATTTTTACCTTTATTACTAGCAGGCTTCCTGTACTCAGGTGATTTATGCCCATGTTCACCACATCTGAAACATCTAATATTCGGGTTAGGGTTACCTTGAGGTGGTTACTGGACAGGACGGGATTCTTGAAGGTAAACTAACCGATTGTTTTGATCGCCTCTGTTCAATGGCCTCATGTTCTGCTGTTTCTCCACCGCAAGTGCACGCTGATATGCCTCTGAAACTATCCACAGCGAGTGAAGGCTGAGGACATCTTGTAGGGGCTGCCGTAATCTCCCCAAATATCGTGCCACCATCTGCTCCTCTATTTCAGATAAGTCGTTCTGGGCAATCAACTGATAGAATTCCTTCGTGTAATCATCCACCGATCTCGTGCCCTGCCTCAACGAATGAAGATACTGAAACAAGGTCTGAGTGTAACCGAAAGGGAGGAAGTGACCCTCCATCTTCTTCTTCATCTTCTCCCAATCTGTAATCTTGGCCTTGCCCTGCCGATCATGCGAACGCCTCAACTCCTCCCACCACGCAGATGTTCTGCCTTTCAGTTTGAAGGTGACCAGTTTCACCTTCACTCGATCTGGGACTTCCTTGTACTCAAAAATACGCTCCACTTCGTTCAACCAATCAACGAATCCCTCGGCCTGTAACGTACCAGAAAATTTGGGCAGATCTACTCTGAATCCGAGGTCTCTATAACATTCTTCTCGACCACAGTGCTCCCAGAATCGAGCAGGATTGTGATGTGGTTTTTCGGAATTGGAACTGGAATCGGAATCGTGATTTTCAATCTCACGATCTCTGAAAGTTTTCACCGCTAGATGCTGGGTTAACTCTGCAACTTGTCGCTGTAAATCCTCAATCATCGTATCCTGAACGTTACGATCACGGCGTGGGGCTTCCTCGTTTGGAACCTGCCCGCGACGACCACGACCACCAGCTATGGAACTGATGAAATCTTGCCTTAGGAAAACACTGAAGCTCTGATACCAACTGACACCGGGCAGAATAGCGATTATTCTGCAGGATAGTCGAACAGATCGTTCACAGGGAGTAACACAAGAAAAACCCTAAAAAACAATACAGAGAAACAGCTCTGATATTTTATTTACAATTATGCAAATTCAATAATGATGTTTACGAAACCCTAAGACCTTATTTATAAGGTCGAAACAAAATAAGAAAATTAAATTAAGGCTGAAATTAAAATAAAAAGTTTCCTAAAAACATTAAACTGCCAATTTGAGGGCCTAAACGTCATTTTTTGGGTTAAAAATGTCGAGGATGATTGCAAAGCAATCTGGTTTTTTTCATTGGCTCGTTTCCAATCAGACTAGGGTCTTTCGGGCCTGATTTCTAGGCAGTCCACCTGTCAGTTCTGCACTGATCTGCCAACTCTGCATCATCTGACTTGGATCTTCCTACGTCAACGTTGCCTTTTACTGTTATGTTATTACTAGTAAAGAAAATAACTTTGAGGATCGAGTGTAAACTAAGCACTAAGCTATGATAAAGAAAATACGATTACATTAACTTTACTAGTGGTAGTTCCTCTGATAAAGAAAATAAGATTTTTGTTACCATCGAGTATAAACTAAGCGCTAAATTATGTTGCATTCTTTGGGGCTATGATTTGCTCATCGTTGTTCTTCTCTCTCTTTGCTCTCACGAAGCATTAATTAGATATATATCATATGCACCTTAATCAATTTTGTTAATTGTTGCATTCAATTGGCCGCTTTTGAATTGGGAGGTCTTGTATTGGTACTATTTTGTGGCAAAATAAAGGAAACTGTCTTCCATCGAAATTGTTTTGTACTCTGATATGATTATTGGATCATATATATATATATATATATATATATATATATATATATATATATATATATATATATATATATAGAGAGAGAGATGTTTGTCTCATACATTTATCACTTTGAACTTTTATCTATTTATACTATGTTCATATTCCTAATTTTTCAATGTGGTTTCTCTTTGATTTTTTTTAGTTTGGTTCTTTTCCTTTTTTGTCTTATGGTATTTGAGTTGTAGTGTTAATTTTAATTGTTGCTTTGATTTAATTGAGTGTTAAATGCTGCATTGTGTTGGATCTTTGAATTGAATTGAACTGTTTTGGGTTTCTTCAAGATTGAACTGATTTTCATGATATACCTATTTTTTTTTAACTTGTAAGAGGAATAGAGTTCATGATAAGTAATTACCAGTTTTCACATATTGATGCTTATCCACTTCAGTAACTATGGGTGTGATGTTGCAACTATGCCTGAATGCATTGTATCATGTGCTTTATGGTTTGGTTTCATATTGTATCAGTTTTTTTTTGGCTTGGTTTCATATTTGGGTGTTGTTATGTTGAAACTGTGCTTGAATGCATTGTATCATGTTGATGCAGGAGGATCCAAGTCAGATGATACAGAGTTGGCAGATCAGCGCAAAACTGGCAGGTGAACTACCTAGAAAAGGCCACGGGCTCAGATCAGGCCCGAAAGACCCTAGTCTGATTGAAAACAGGCCAACGAATAAAACCTGATTAATTTAAATCAGCATCATCATTTTTAAGCCAAAAAACGACGTTTAGGCCCTCAAATTGGTAGTTTATAGTTTTTAGGAAATTTTTTATTTTAGTTATTTTAATTTCAGCCTTAATTTAATTTTTCCTATTTTGTTTCGACCTTATAAATAAGGTCTTAGGGTTTCGTAAACATCATTATTGAATTTGCATAATTTTAAATAAAACATCAGAGCTATTTCTCTTTATTGTTTTTTAGGGTTTTTCTTGTGTTACTCCCTGTGAACGATCTGTTCGACTAGCCTGCAGAATAATCGCTATTCTGCCCGGCGTCACATGTGTTTTATGGTTTGGTTCCACACTGAATCAGTTTTTTTTTTTGGGTTCATATTTGCTTGCTGTAACAGTACCATTTAGATGCCTTATGCTGTAACTGTATCTATGTTATTTGTTTTCAAATTTTCTTATGGTTATGCTGTACTTGTTGTGCTTATGGTTTGTTGTTGTTGTGATGCCAATTATTTTGAGACCATGGTACTTCTTGAGTGGTATATCTCATGCAATGCAGTAGAAACATTTGTGTCTATGTGCATCAGAGTTGTCTCATTTGTTGCATTGCATTCAGCAAATGAGATTGATTAGGTTCAATTACTTTTGTATTTTCCTTTTTTGGGTTCAATTAGTTGTTTGGCATGCATTACATTACATTGATTTTTAGGTGTCTCTCATGCAATGCATTAGGTTCAACTACCATAAAAATATGTAGGCAAAGAAAATTACCTTTTTTCCCCTCAAGGCACCAATGATCAACTCCACCTATATATAACGTTACATGACTTTTTGGTATAATGGTTTTATTTAGCAGTCTTTAAAGTACTATCAAATAGTACATTTTACCAATTATTGTCAAATGCTATCTTAGTTTACTGCCAAATTATATTTCAAATTATTTATTTAGTATCAACAAGTTTTGTGCCTTCATTTATATAATTGGCACCATAGACTCACCATGCTATTTTCTGTTTATTGACCAAAGCTTCTGGTCTAAGCAAACATGCATGAGAATAGTTAAAATGATTTTGGTTTTTGTTTTAGAAATTTACTTTAGAATCCATGCATTGAGTTTCAGGATTCAATAGAAGTACTAAATTGTTCTGAACACTCATCAGAAATCTACAAAACAAGCTTTAACAACTGCGTTTTCATTGTTTAATTCAGACAGATTAAAAAATTTCCCCTTCTCTTCCTCCTTACTGAATCTCTATGATGACAAAGACTCTAAAAGGAACCTTAGGCTTTTTCTTCTCAGAAAAAAGGAGCCCTTTGAGGGTTCCCTTCTGTGCTTTGGTTTCTCAGCTTTAGGAACTTTCTTCCATTTGTCTTTGGTTGGTGACTAGAGGGAAAGAAATGGAGGAGCTGAATCATTCGACTTCCTCTCAAATGCTCTAACCTGAAATTAATTATTTTTTCGATTTTAAGGAAATTTACATTAATTTTGAATGACAACATCGATCTATATATATAATTAATTAATTTTACCACAGTGGGGAAGAGGATTCAGAGATCGAACAAGTCGCTTGTTGCACTTATATGGCTGAAACTCAGAAGGGTAAAATAATAAAATATGTTCACAGAAACATGTCATTGTTATTGATCAATGTAATTAAGGAGAGGAAATCAGCTATTATAAACTGATAACATTTCAAAGAAAAAAGAGGTTAATAGTCAATTTTTATTCATATGTTTAGTAGAAGTGATGAGAAAATAGAAAGAAATTATAAGAAAATGATCTTATCTTTCCTTTTTTAGTAAAGTTGAACAGTTGAAAGAAACAAAATGCAAATAATAACATTTTTACATTTACAATGCTGATTTAACAAATTAAATGATGAATAATTGGTAAAATGATTAAATCATTTTTATCCCTCCCTCTTTGTTTGTAATCCTATTTATTCTTTTATTAAACAGATAGAGTCTGCCAAATCCCATCATAACAGGTGGTGTTTTAAAAAAATTATAAAATAACGATCTCGTATCTTTTTCTCTTATCTTTCCCTTTTCTAATCCATCTAAATGGGAAGAACTCATGCTTCTAACTCTGGCAAGAATACCTTGATCCTCTCATTTAGTCAATTTTCTTTTCTAACACCATTTTTTTTTACTAAATATTAGAAAACTAGTTAGGGTACGTTTAGTTGTGAAAAATTTCTATTTCTATTTTCCTTAATACTTAATTCAACAATTTGGATATTCTCAACATAATTTGAAAAATAATATTTCTCCCAACATAATATTGGAAATGTTAGAAAACCATTTTTTTTTTTCAACTTTTTCAATATTATGTTAGAAACAGAAATGTTGTTTTTCCAAATCATATATTGTTGTTATTTGCCTAAGTTTCAAACATGTCCAAACATGGTCTAAGTTTGGTTAATTTCCAAACCAATTGTGGGATATCAAAGTTCAGCAAGTTATAAGGTTGCACACATGTGTGTGCTTCAATTTTGAGCATAGGAAGGTCAGGCACACTGCTGTGGAAGTTTCTGCCCACAGGCAGGGGGTGTGCGCACAGCATCAGGTGGCTGCAGCATCAGGTCACGCCGCAGCACACAGCACCACACCAAAACACACAGCATCACTTGGAGAGTGATGTAGGGCTGAGATTAAAGGAAGAACATGATCAAAGGGAGGATAATGACTCACAAGAATGTCCAAGAATTAAGAGGCTATAAAAGGGGTTTTCAAGGCCTCATTTCATAAGATAATACAAGATACAAAAACACACATACAAGAGAGTTTTGTGACATTGTGAGATCATTGTAAACACTAAGAGAGAATTGTGTAGAGAGACATAAACACAAGAGGGACTCTTGTAGTGAGGCTGGTTGTAATTAGATAGAGAGAGTATAGATTAGATTAGAGAACATTGTTGAGTTCTCATCTTCTTCCTTCTCTTCTTGTTTCTTCAAGAACTTGGATTCTTGAAGGGGATTGCTGTAACTTTGTAAGAACCATTGAGATAGTGCAGAGAGTTCGGAGGAACTCACGGGGACGTAGGCACATTGCCGAACCTCGACAACAAATTACTTGTCTTCTTTCTTTCTTTGATTTTCTGTTCTTGTGTTCGATTGCTGAAATTCTTTCTACAAGTCATTCAAGACTTGGGTGTTTGGAAGATCACCACCTGGGCATCTTGTCAAGGTGATTTCCAACAGTGGTATCAGAGCACAACATCTGGTTATCGGAACAAGAAGTAGAAGGTACGGAGCCAAGACTCCAAGAATCAAAGATCAAACTTCTTGGGTGAATCAAGAACGGTTAAAGATCAAGATCCGGTCATGTTCTTGAAGGTTGATTCAAGAACGGTGTTAAAGATCCATCTTCGATCTGTGTTCTTGAGGTTAAAGAAAGTAGTTGTGGTTAGTGCACAAATCTGGGATCTTGTCCACAAAAGATGGCTTCAAATTTCTGTGTGGAGAAGTTTGATGGAAAGGGGGACTTTACCCTATGGAAGCGGAAGATCAAGGCGGTTCTAATGCAGCAGAAAGTGGACTTGGCTATTGGAGAAGATGATGCTTTTCCAGCAAGTGTCACGGAGGACCAGCGGACCGAGATGAAGAAGATGGCCTACAACACCATTTTCTTGCACATGTCGGATAGTATCACAAGGGAGTGCGGAGACTCGGAGGATCCGACTGTCATATGGAAGAAACTAGATAAGTTGTTTCTTACCAAAACTCTTCCTAACAAAATTTATCTTCTTAAAAGAATCTTTGCTTTTAAAATGGACCCTAGTAAGGAGTTGCAAGATAATCTTGATGTCTTTAACAAGCTAGTTCAAGATTTGAATAGCTGTAGCATTACTTTTCCGGATGAACAATTGGCTGTCATTTTATTAAATTCACTTCCAGATTGCTTTGATAATTTGATTAATGCAATTGAGTATGGAAGGGATTCTTTGACAAAGGAGATTGTGATCAATGCCATAAGGGCACATGATTTCAAAGCCAAGATGAAGGAGGCATCAAGTGGTGAAGGGCTGTTCGTAAGAGGAAGGCCAGCAGCTCGGAATGGCAGTAGCACTTATGGCAGCTACCGGGAGAAATCAAGAGGTAGAGGGCAAAGCCATGGGAGATCTCACTCGAAGACAAGATATGGAGGAGGAAAGAGATGCTTCTACTGCAACAAGGAGGGCCGTTTCAAGAAAGATTGCAAGAAGAGGATATGGGATGAGAGGAGAGTCATACCAACAATGGAGAGGCTTCGGTTGCCAAAGGAGAACAGCAAGATGATGTTCTTGTTGCATGCTCAAATGTGAGAAGGAGGCAAGGCAACGGAAAGTGGATTCTTGACTCCGGGTGCACCTATCATATGTGCCCTCACAAAGAATGGTTCAAGAATTTCAAGGAGATCAATGAGGGAAGAGTCTTCTTGGGGAATGACAATTCTTGCCAAGTGAGAGGGATTGGAGACATCCAATTGAGGATGTTTGATGGAGTCATAAGGCTGCTGCGAAATGTAAGATATCTTCCAGACTTAAAGAGGAACTTGATCTCATTGGGGCAGCTGGACTCCATGGGGTACACATGCAAATTAGAGGGAGGAAAGATCAAGGTGGCCAAGGGATCTTTGGTAGTGATCAAGGCAGCAAGAAATGATGGACTTTATGAGATGATCGGAGAAACAGAAACCAATGATCAAGCAGCAAGCTTGATGGCTGAGCTAGATAAGGCAGCCCTTTGGCACACTCGCTTGGGACACATGAGCGAAAAAGGCCTGCAAGTGCTTAGCAAGGAAGGTCTACTTGGTGGTGACAAAGTAGAAAAACTGGATTTCTGTGAGAGTTGCATTCTTGGGAAGCAACACCGGGTCAGCTTTAACACCGGAGTGCACAAGTCTAAGGGGATTCTTGATTACATTCATTCGGACCTTTGGGGACCAGCAAGAACACCAACACAGGGAGGTAACTTTTACTTTCTCTCTTTAATTGATGATTATTCAAGAAGAGTGTGGATTTATTTGCTTAGGAATAAATCGGATGCCTTGAATAAATTTGTTGTGTGGAAGAAATTGTTGGAAACCCAAACTGGTAGGGTAGTTAAAGCTTTAAGAACTGATAATGGCTTAGAATTTTGCAACAAGGATTTTGATAAATTCTGTGAATTAAATGGCATTCTAAGACATAGAACGGTTGCAAAAACACCCTAGCAAAATGGAGTTGCTGAAAGAATGAATCGAACCCTTATGGAAAGAGTTAGGTGCATGCTAATAGGATCCGGGTTACCAAAATATTTTTGGGGAGAAGCTGTAGCTACAGCTGCATACTTGGTGAATAGATCACCCTCTAGAGCAATAGAGCTCAAGACTCCCATGGAGATGTGGAGTGGAAAACCCCCTAAATTAAGCAACCTTAGGACTTTTGGATGTGCACCATATGCACACCAAAAGGAGGATAAACTTGACCCTAGGTCTAGAAAATGTGTATTTCTAGGATATGGTGATGGGGTTAAGGGATATAGGTTGTGGTCCTTAGAAAAGAAGGGCATGAAACTGATTATAAGTAGGGATGTTGTCTTTAATGAATTATTATTTCCCTACTTGGAGAAAACTAACCCTGCAGGGGCTAGTGAGCAAACCAATTCAGAAATTGTTGAGCATCACATCAAAGAGCACTCGGTTCAGGTAGAGCAGAGGAGGCAAGAGGGTTCGGACCAGGTAGAGCCCTTGGAAGAAGGCCAAGAAGCTCAAGAAACTCAAGAAGAGGCTGAACAAGAAGTAGTTGATGCAGTAAATAACTACCAGCTCATAAGAGACCGGGAAAGAAGAGTGGTTAGACCACCCTTGAGATATGGGTTTGCAAATGCTGTAGATGCAGCAGCTCCTTGGATAGAAGGAGGGATGGCTGAACCAGAAACTTACACGGATGCCATGGAGTGTAAGGATTCGTCAAAGTGGCAGCTGGCTATGGAGAAAGAAATGGATTCTTTGATGAAGAACAACTCTTGGGAGCTGGTGCCAAAACCAGAAAAACAGAGAGTGGTGGATTGTAGGTGGCTCTACAAGATCAAAGAAGGGAATACTCCAAGAGATGAAGTCCATAACAAGGCTAGGCTGGTGGCGAATGAGTTCACAAGGAAAGAAGACATAGATTTCACAAGAACTTTCTCACTTGGACACAAGGTGGAGAAGATGGTGAGTATCCTCATCTATGTCATTAATGGGCTGTTGGTTTGGAACAGCAGGGAGAGGATGGAAAGGTTTACATCTCAACTTAGTGAGGAGTTCGAGAGGAAGGATCTCAGCCTTGCATAAAAGATCCTTGGGATGAGAATCATCCAAGAAAAGGAGAGAAGCCGATTGAGGGTTTCTTGGGCAATTAGTATTTTCACCAAAATTGTGAGTAATCCCGGAAAGAAGCATTGGCTTGGGATGAAGTGGTTGCTGAGGAACAAGGAGGCTCAGTGGCAGCCAATGGTAGCACTCTCAACAACCGAGGCTGAGTACATAGCTGCTACAGAGGCCATTAAGGAAGCTATGTGGTGCAAAGGGTTGCTTGAAGAGTTGAAGGTACTGGATGAGCAGGTTGTGGTATTTTCGGATAGTCAAAGTGCCTTGCACTTGTGTAAAAATCCAGTGTTCCATGAGAGGACAAAGCATATGGATGTTCGGTATCATTTCATTCGGGAAAATGTTACGAAAGGATGCATCCATGTGGACAAGGTTGCCACGGAAGAAAATCCTGCTGACTTGGGTACTAAAGTCTTACCTCTAAGTAAGTTCAATCATTGCCTTGAATTACTTAGGATTGGAGTGGGTTAATTGGTAACTCAATATGAGTTTGGATCCCGAAACTTTCTGCACAATGGTTCAGGTTTTGTTTTTTTTTTTTTTGTTTTTTTTGAACACTTAGACAAAGGTAGAGATTGTTGTTATTTGCCTAAGTTTCAAACATGTCCAAACATGGTCTAAGTTTGGTTAATGTCCAAACTAATTGTGGGATATCAAAGTTCAGCAAGTTATAAGGTTGCACACATGTGTGTGCTTCAATTTTGAGCATAGGAAGGTTAGGCACACTGCTGTGGAAGTTTCTGCCCACAGGCAGGGGGTGTGCGCATAGCATCAGGTGGCTGCAGCATCAGGTCACGCCGCAGCACACAGCACCACACCAAAACACACAGCATCACTTGGAGAGTGATGTAGGGTTGAGATTAAAGGAAGAACATGATCAAAGGGAGGATAATGACTCACAAGAATGTCCAAGAATTAAGAGGCTATAAAAGGGGTTTTCAAGGCCTCATTTCATAAGATAATACAAGATACAAAAACACATACAAGAGAGTTTTGTGACATTGTGAGATCATTGTAAACACTAAGAGAGAATTGTGTAGAGAGACATAAACACAAGAGGGACTCTTGTAGTGAGGCTGGTTGTAATTAGATAGAGAGAGTATAGATTAGATTAGAGAACATTGTTGAGTTCTCATCTTCTTCCTTCTCTTCTTGTTTCTTCAAGAACTTGGATTCTTGAAGGGGATTGCTGTAACTTTGTAAGAACCATTGAGATAGTGCAGAGAGTTCGGAGGAACTCACGGGGACGTAGGCACATTGCCGAACCTCGACAACAAATTACTTGTCTTCTTTCTTTCTTTGATTTTCTGTTCTTGTGTTCGATTGCTGAAATTCTTTCTACAAGTCATTCAAGACTTGGGTGTTTGGAAGATCACCACCTGGGCATCTTGTCAAGGTGATTTCAAACATATATGTTAAGAATGTTTAATTGTCGAAGAAAGTGTTAAGAAAAATACAGAAGAAAATTTTCCACAACCACCCTTATTCTTCTGATTTTTCTCTCATATTGAACATTACCTGAATGTTTCAGTTAGGCATACTGAAATTCGAAAGAACAGTTGAACTGTAAGTTTTATAATCTAATGAAAATTTCAAAAGTGAAAATAAATAAGGCTTAATCAGATGTACCTGAATTTCAGTGTAGTCAATATACTTTTCCATTGCATCAAGTGATACAACATCCTTATGGACAAGCCTATAAATTTTGAGAATGTCGTGATTGCGGTGAGTATTGCCCAAAGACAAACAGTATTAGCAGGCTGATAAATCACAGTCGATGAAATATCTATTCTTCTCATTCTGCCGAATAGGATGAGTTTGACAAGAATCAGAAAAGGTTCTTTGGAGAAAAACATCGATCCATTTAGGTTTTTGACTCTGGGTCGAACAACTTCTTCAAACTAGAAAATTGAACATCCAATGTTCATCATAGGTAGCTCATAATATTTAGTTTTGGACTTAAAATTTTGAAGAAACTTACATAGAAAAGAAACCATGATAATGAAAATATATTATACTACTACATGATTTTAAGCTCAATAACACTGGGAGGTTAATTTGATTCAATCAATCACATTTCTAGAATATCTTTAATATGGAAGGAGTTAAGTAGGTATAACTTACCCAAAATACAAAAGTAAGGAGAATTGAAATTTTAAAGAAAATTATTTACAATATATCCCAATAAGAGAAACGTTGACCCGACATTCTTTATTTCAAGTATAAGAGAATAGCCAATTATGACTATTGGTACACCTCTCTCTTGAAGAGAGACCTAAGATTAAAGAATAATTTATTTATGTACAAAGTTAAGCTTTTAGGATTTAATAAATGGCAAATGATTAAATAGCAATACCCTAAAATCCACCACTAAAGCTTTAGTGGGGTGCTTAAGGCTTCATTTCCTTGTCAAGAAGACTTAGGCTCGAGTCCTCTGGCTACTATGGGTGAGGAAGGCCTTGCTCGGTGATATGACATAATCCAACACTTGTGTTTGACCTACTTATGGTTATGCATGTTTTTTTTTAATTTTTAATTTATTATAGAATGGGTACGTATTCTCATACAACCTTAATAGGAGTGCTACCTCTCTATAAATCAAAATGGCATGGCAGAAGTTCATTCAAGAAAAGAGGGATTATAAATTATTTCATCTTTTATTTCTATTTAAAAGAAGAGGAATTTTTTTATTTGGCCAAGGCCTCTTTGTCAAATGCTCACTTCCATATCCTCTAACTGTTCTCATGCTTTAAGGTTCATGTTTTTATTTCTATAATAAAAGTTTATTTCTTTCTTAAAAGGGAAACAAAGAATTGAAGAACTTTTCTTTTACATTTTCTGTCCTTAGATTCATTTTTTTTAGTTTTCTATATAACTAAAATTCTTTAAATTTCTTCCTAGTTTAATTTTGATTGCATCGTAAATTAAATATCTTTAATTTTTTTTGATTGTATCAACGCATTCTAATTATTTTTATTAAGGGTGCTAACTCAACAGTAGACTACTTGGCTCTTAAGTGTGACTAGCATCTTTTACACATTTGTATAAAGCAAAGGATTCATCCTTACGAACTGTTCAATTTATCATTGATGATATATAGGTTGCATATAGAAAGAAATTTACAATAAAATTTTCATTTGTGACTACTGACTTTTTTAGGTAATGATGTGCACGTTACACGTTCATTATGATTGAAATGTGTCTTTTGTATTTTTGCTTATGGATTTTTTTTCTCACTTGTAGCCAAGTTATTTTTGGATAAAATTAGTTAGGAATTAGGTTTGACAATCTAGCTTATGAGAAGATCAAAAATGAATTTTGCAACCCAACAATAAAATTGATCAAAATTGACTTATTTTATGTCAAACAACTTAATTACATTTTCTGAACAGGTAGATTAATAACCAAAGAATTATCAAATAAATAAAAAGAGAAATGAAGGAATGCACCAACCAAGAATAGTAAGATTCGATGATGAGGTGAAAAATTTGAACAAATGTGAAGATTGTTTCAATTTTACTTCAAATTCCCACAAGAAATAATTTCTATTTGGTTTGAGCAAGTTTTAATTTTCTATTTTATAGATGAGGGATTTACGAGATCTTTTTATAAAATAGTAAAAAATCAAAATTTATTAATAAAACCCAAAACACCAATCAAACAAAAGATAACCAAAAAACCACAAAGAAAGACCTCACTAGACTCATAGAACCGAAAACAAAAATCTTAGAAAAAGCCCCAACTGAAAAAACACCACCCAAAGTAGAAACTGTCCTTAAGCCACAGTAAAGGTTTGTAGCAAACCATACAATCCAAACACCCTGCATAAAATACCACTCAAAACAAAAATCAAGACTTGTTGCTCCTTCTCAACCTATAAATTCTTCTCTATTCCTCAATTCCAGTTGATAAAATTCTTCTAAAACCTTCTATTCGATTCCTTTAACTCATAAACCCCAACTTTTTACTTAACTCGAGCGTTTGGAAAACCTTATCCCAAGCATCTAAATCCCTGAAAGATGAGAATTCCGCAACTCTATGATCAACCACACGCTTCCTACCGAAGTTATGCTTCTTAGCTTTGATCAAAATACCATCCTCCTAAGCCCCTTTCGTTAAAAAAAAAAAAAATCATCTATTTCCTTTTCTCATCAGGAGCAACTTCATATTGAAGGGACGAGCATTTCTTTTCGCCAGGGACGAGCATTTCTTTTCGCCAAACCCAAACAACGAGATTACAAAAATTGCCTACTTCTCTTGATGATTTTGGTATTGACATCAAAGGATTAACCCTCATTATCCTTTTCCAAACCAAATCCAACCACTCCCATGCATGTCACCTGAAACTTGGTCAGTGACCATGCAAGGATGTGCCGCCATGCCATTACTACTAACCACCGCTTCCCCTCCATTTTCGCCCTTTTGCACCTCAAAATCACCTTCCAGGAATGGCTGGTCATCAACACTAACAACATCCTAATTTTCCACAGAAATGGGAGATGAACAAGAAGAGTTGGAGTCCAGACATGGCCAAATCATCAAGATATGACATATGAGACATATTTTTCAGTAAATCCACACTAATATTAATTTAAAAAACATTATTTTCTGTAATATTGATAGATAACCTCTTTGGAATGCCACTTTGATGTTTAGCTGAGACTAACACCGTTACAATACGAAGTACTCTTTTAAAAAATGTTCCAATAACAAACATAATGCCCCCTCCCTGAAACCAATCGATTGAAAAAATTTGGATGACATACTTAAGAGGAGTTCTTCAGCATCGAATCAACACAAGTTGATCTTCGCTCAAACCCTCATGACACCAAGGGTCGACCTAGGTAAACCACAGGGCAAACTAGATTTTATCCACCTTTAATCTACTTAACATCTCTCTACTATAAAACTGAAGCAAGATTTAATTTGATTCCACCACAAGGATAAGGAAATAATTATTCATACCTTCTCTAACCATTAAAGTTAATCTCATCCTCAAATTTATGTAGGAAACCAATAACACTTTTATTCATCCAATCTGTGTCTTCTTGATCAGGCTCAAAAACAATATTAGCAACAGAACATGAATTGACAATATTACCCAGTTCGTCAACACATTCATGATCACCCTTAGCATAAGGTTTCAACTGAGATTGATTATGCTACACACCTTTGACAAGTTCAGAAAAGAATGTTGGGAAACCACCTTAGATGATGCCCAGGAGGTGATCTTCCAAACACCTAAGTCTAGAGTGACTTGTATAAAGAAAAGAGAAGCAACTAATCAAAGCAAGAAAGAAAAGAACACAAGCAATTTGTTGACGAGGTTCGGCAATGTGCCTACGTCTCCGTGAGCTCCTCCGAGCTCTCTGCACTATCTTATCAATCGAGTTCTTTATAATCAGCAACACCCTTGCAAGAACTCATAGGTTCTTGAAGAAAAGAAGAAGAAGAAGAAGAAGAAAGTGATAAGAACTAACCTTGGAATTTTCCTAAGAAAATTCCCTTTACAAGCCCTTGAATCCCTTTCTATACTACTCTCTCTCTCTTTCTAAACAACCAGCTTCTCCACATAATCTCTCTTGAGTTTAGTGTCTTTGCACTCTTACAATTGATCTCACTTTTAATCACAAGTTTTCTTATGTTATTCTGTCACAATGAAACTAGGTGACCCTTTATATAGTGCACCAACTTCTTGACCAATCTTGAGTGTCATTCTCCACCCTTAGATCTTGATGACCAATCAACCATGACCTTTGATCAATCCTTAGTGATCCTATGCATTTTGAACATGTCTCACAAACCATTTAAAAGGTTGAAACATGTGTGGATCAGTGTGCCTAGCGCCGCGGCCCAGAACAGGGCAGGCTGCGGCCTGAGCCAGGGCACACATTCTCAAGCTTATGGGTGCCGCGGCCTGGGGGAGGCTGAGCCGCAGTGCACACCTCCTCCAGGCCTCCTCTTTGCTGGGTGTCGCGGCCTAGGAAGGCTGTGCCATGGCGCACACTGGTGCATTGATGCTGATTTTTCCTCCTTCTTTGCAACCGTTTAATGCTAAGACGAATACCAACAATCTCTACCTTTGTCTAAGTGATTAAACCTGAACCTATGTGCAGAGAACTCAGTATCCAAACTCATCTTGAGTCATCATATCAACTGGCTTGTCCAAGGCAATGATTGAACTTACTTAGAGGTAGAACTTTAGTACCTAAATCCGTAGGGTTTTCTTCCGTGGCTACCTTGTCCACATAGATGCATCATTTCGTAATATTTTCCCGAATGAAATGGTACCGAACATCCATGTGCTTTGTCCTCTCATGGAACACCGGATTCTTGCACAAGTGCAATGCACTTTGGCAATCCGAATACACTATAACCTACTCCTCTAGTACCTTCAACTCTTCCAGCAACCTTTTGCACCACATAGCCTCCTTAATGGCTTTCGTAGCCGCTATGTACTTAGCCTCGGTTGTTGAGAGTGCTGCCACCGGTTGCAACTGAGCCTTCCAACTTACACAACATCCATTTAAGTTGAAGAAGTAAGAAGTAATCGATCTGCTCCATAGTCTGAATCAACATAACCCTCAAGGCAGATGAACTTACCCCTCTTCTTATAAACCAGCCGCACATCTGGGCTTCCCTTCAAGTACCTCAATAGCCACTTTATCCCAAGTCAATGCTCTTTGCCGGGATTACTCATAAATCTATTGAGGACACTTATTGCATGAGCAATATCAGGTCTAGTGCTTACCATGGTGAACATTACAGAACCAACCGCACTAGAATAAGGGACCTTTTCCATTTCCTTATTCTCCTCATTCGATCTTGGACATTGATCACTGGAGAACTTGAAATGACCAGCAAGGGGAACCTTCACTGGTTTGCTATCTTCCATAGAGAACTTAGATATCATCTTCTCTATGTAGGAAGTTTGAGAGATCTTCAATCTGTTTCTCTTCCTTTCCCAGATGATACACATCCCAAGGATCTTCTGTGCATGGCCAAGATCCTTCATCTCAAACTCCTCACTGAGTTGAGTCTTCAATTTTCTTATCTTCTCCATGCTGCTCCCAACCAGCAACATATCATCAACATAGATCAGGATGATCACCACTTCCTTCACCTTGGGCCCCTTGTAATACAAGCATGAATCATAGTAGCTCCTCATAAAACCCAAGTTGGTTACAAAGGAATCGAACCTCTTATTCCATTGCCGAGGTGATTGCTTCAGGCCATAGAGATATTTCTTCAGTTGGCACACCAAATCTCCATGCCTGCTTTTCTCATAGCCTTCAGGTTGCCTCATGTAAATGGTCTCATCAAGCTCTCCATGTAAGAACCCTGTCTTCACATCCATTTGCTCGATTTTCCAATTGAATTGGACCACCAATGCTAACACTATCCTGATCATCTTGTACTTCACAACCGGTGAAAATATTTCGGTGAAATCTATGCCTTTCTTTTGTGTGAACCTCTTCGCCACCAGCCTAGCTTTATACCGGACTTCATCCCCTGGGGTGTTCCCTTCTTTGATCTTGTAGATCCATCTACAATCCACAACTCTCTGTTTTTTTGGTTTGAGCACCAATACCCAAGAGTTGTTTTTCCTCAAAGAATCCATTTCTTCTTCCATAGCAAGCTGTTACTTTGATGAATCCTTACACTCCATGGCATCCATGTAAGTTTTTGGTTCAACCATCCCTCATTCTGTCCAAGGAGCTGCTACATTAGCATCCGTAAAACCATATCTCAAAGGTGGTCTCACCACCCTCCTTTCCCGGTCCCTTGTGAGCTAGTAGTCATTCCGACTTGCTGCATCATCTCCTTCTAGTTCAGCCTCCTCTTGAGTTCCTTGAGCTTGGCCTTCATTAATGGGCTCTGCCTGGTCTGAACCTTCTTGCTTTCCTTGCTCTACCTGAATCAAGTTCTCCTTGATGTGATGCTCTACAAATTTCGGACTAGTTTGCTCACTAGCCCCTGCAGGGTTAGTTTTCTCCAAGTAGGAAAATAACAATTCATTAAAAATAACATCCTTACTTATTATGAGTTTCATTCCTTTTGGTTCTAAGGACAACAACCTATACCCCTTAACCCCATCACCATACCCTAGAAACATACATTTTCTAGACCTTGGGTTAAGTTTATCATCCTTTTGATGTGCATATGCAGCACATCCAAAAGTCCTAAGGTTGTTCAACTCAGGGGGTTTTCCACTCCACATCTCTATCAGAGTCTTGAGCTCTAAAGCTCTAGAGGGTGATCTATTAACTAAGTATGCAGCTGTAGACACAGCTTCTCCCCAAAAATATTTTGGTAAATCGGATCCTATTAACATGCACCTAACCTTTTCCTTAAGGGTTCTATTCATCCTCTCAGCAACTTCATTTTGCTGAGGGGTTTTCACAACCGTTCTATGTTTTAGAATGCCATTTAATTCACAGAATTTATCAAAATCCTTATTAAAAAATTCTAAGCCATTATCGGTTCTTAACGCTTTAACTACCCTACCCATTTGAGTCTCCAGCAACTTTTTCCACACCATAAATTTATTCAAAGCATCTGATTTATTTTTAAGCAAATAAATCCAAACCTTTCTTGAATAATCATCAATTAAAGATAGAAAGTAACGATTACCTCCCTGTGTTGGTGTCCTTGCTGGTCCCCAAAGATCCGCATGGATGTAGTCAAGAATCCCTTTAGACTTGTGCACTCCGGTGTTGAAGCTGACACAATGTTGCTTCCCAAGAATGCAACTCTCACAGAAATCCAGTTTCTCTACTTTGTCTCCACCAAGTAGACCATCCTTGATGAGAACTTGCAGTCCCTTTTCGCTCATATATCCCAAGTGATTGTGTCAAAGTGCCACCTTATCCATCTCAGCCATCAAGCTTGCTGCTTGTTCCTTGATTTCTATCTCTCATAAAGTCCATCATTGATTGCTGCTTTGATCACTATCAAAGAGCCCTTGGTTATCTTGATCTTTCCTCCCCTAGCATTGTATGTATACCCTATGGAATCTAGTTGCCCCAATGAGATCAAATTCCTCCTTAAATCTAGGAGATACTTTACATTTCGCAGCAGCCTAGTGACTCCATCAAACATCCTTAACTGGATGTCTCCTATCCCCCTCACTTGGAAAGAATTGTCATTCCCCAAGAAAACCCTTCCATCATTGATCTCCTTGAAATTCTTGAACCATTCCTTGTGAGGGCACATGTGATAAGTGCACCCAGAATCCAGAATCCATTTCTCACTGCCTTCCCTCCTGCTCACATTTGAGCACACAACAAGAACATCATCTTGTTGTTCTCCTTTGGCAACTGAAGCCTCTCCATTGTTGGTATGACTTCTCCCTCTCTTATCCCATAATCTTTTCTTGCAATCTTTCTTGAAGTGACCCTCCTTGTTGCAGTAGAAGCACCTCTTTCCTCCAAATCTTGGTTTGGAATGTCCTTTCCCATGGCTTTGCCCTCTACCCTTTGATTTCTCTAGGTAGTTGCCATGTTTACTACTGCCATTCTGAGTTGCTGGCCTTCCTCTTACGAACAACCCTTCCCTACTTGATGCCTCCTTACTCTTGGCTTTGAAATCATAAGCCCTTAAAGCATTGACCACAATTTCTTTGGTTAGTGTATCTCTTCCATATTCAATTGCATTAATTAAACTATCAAAACAATCAGGAAGAGAATTTAATAACATAATAGCCAATTGTTCATCCAGGAATTTAATATTACAACTAGCCAAATCCTGAACTACTTTATTAAAGACATAAAGATTATCTTGCAACTCTTTATTAGGATCCATTTTAAAAGCAAAGATTCTTTTAAGAAGATAAATCTTGTTAGGGAGAGTTTTGGTAAGAAACAACTCATCTAGTTTCTTCCGTATGACAGCAGGATCTTTCGAGTCTCCGCACTCCCTTGTGACACTATCCGACATGTGTAGGATGATGGTGTTGTATGCCATCTTCTTCATCTCAATCAGCTGGTCTACTATGATACTTGCTGGAAAAACATCATCTTCTCCAATAGCCAAGTCCACCTTCTGTTGCATAAGAACAACTTTGATCTTCTACTTCCACAGGGAAAAATCTCCCTTTCCATCAAACTTCTCAACAACAAAATTTGAACCCATCTTGCAGAGATGATCCCAGATTTGTGCAGCAGCCACAAATGCTTTCCAACTTCTTCTAAACCTCAAGAACACGATCGAAGATTGATCTCAACACCGTTCTTGAATCAACCTCAAGAACACTATCTGATCTTGATCTTTACTCCATTCTTGAATCACTCAAGAAATTTGTTCTTTGAATTCTCAGAGTCTTGACTCCGTCACCGTCTGTTCTTGCTCCGATACCTAGCTGTGCAAGCTCTGATACCACTGTTGTGGTATCTCTTCTAGCTCTAATACCACTATTAGGAAACCACCTTAGATGATGCCCAGGAGGTGATCTTTCAAACACCCAAGTCTAGAGTGACTTGTATAAAGAAAAGAGACAGAAACCAATCAAAGCAAGAAAGAAAAGAACACAAGCAATTTGTTGACGAGGTTCGGCAATGTGCCCACGTCTCCGTGTGCTCCTCCGTGCTCTCTGCACTATCTTATCAATGGAGTTCTTTACAATCAGCAACACCCTTGCAAGAACTCACAGGTTCTTGAAGAATAAAAGAAGAAGAAAAAGAAGAAAGTGATAAGAACTAACCCTGGAATTTTCCCAAGAAAATTCCCCTTAGAAGCCCTTGAATCCCTTTCTATTCTACTCTATCTCTTTTTAAACAACCAGCCTCTCTACAGAATCTCTCTTAAGTTTAGTGTCTTTGCACTCTTATAATTGATCTAAATTTTAATCACACATTTTCTTATGTTATTCTGTCACAATGAAGCTAGGTGACCCTTTATATAGTGCACCAACTTCTTGACCAATCTTCAGTATCATTCTCAACCCTTAGATCTTGATGACCAATCAACCATGGCCCTTGATCAATCCTTAGTGATCCTATATATTTTTAACATTTCTCACGAACCATTTAAAAGGCTGAAACATGTGTGCATCAGTGTGCCTAGAGCCACAGCCCAAAACAGGGCAGGCCGCAGCCTGAGCCAGGGCACACATTCTCAAGCTTTAGGTGCCGTGGCCCGGAGGAGGCTAAGCTGCGGTGCACACCTCCTCCATGCCTCCTCTTTGCTGTGCGCTGCAGCCTGGGAAGGCTGTGCAGTGGTGCACACTGGTGCATTGATGCTGATTTTTCCTCCTTCTTTGCAACTATTTAATGCTAAGACAAATACCAACAAAGGATCGAACCTTAACTGAAAGATTAAGATTTGATTGATTCACTGTGTTTGTATGATGCACAGAAGACTTCCTTAATCCAGACTTCTTACCCACCTTAGCATTTAAGATTTCATCCCTCTCTAGATTTGATAGCTTGACTAGAAAATGATGACTCTTGAATATGAACCCATCAAGTCCTATAATATAAAGTCTCACGAAGGTCTTCAAATCTCACAAAGCCAAACATATTTTTCTTTCCTTTTCTAGATTTCCTAGAGACACATACATCTTTGACATTACCAAGTTTATCATATAGGTTCCACATAAGCAGATTGTAGGTAGAAGGATGAAGATTGTCTACAAAAACAAATGTTCGATTAGCAACAAAAGAAGGGCGAGCCCCCACCCTCTCCAGCTCTCTTCATTCTACCCTATTTAGTTTGAGCACCAATTTACACCAATACTAACTCATCACTCATTGATTTCGCTTTCGATAAACCACTTCTCCTCACCTTCCTCATACTAGTAAGATTAAGAAAGCTCCCAACCCCATCGAATTTTTACTACTTTAGGGAGGGGTTTAGGTTTAGAGCTTTGAGTGTATTGAAGCTCTTGGGTTGTAAAATAGAGAGAATTTGATAACTTAACCCTTCTTAAAGTTGTAATTTAAGGCCAGATAATAAACCAATGGGGAATGTTCATGTGTATACAGATAGGTAAGCAAAACGATGCATGTTAAATTGTTTGTTCTTGCTATTTATTCGTTTCCTTATTTAATTGATTGTGTGGTTTTGTTTATTGCCTAAAGTTGTATATATGGATTTAAGAGGTAAATCCCAACATTGAAAACATTAGCTATCTCTTTTTCTGTGTGAGTAAAAAAAATGTTTAAAGGTAGAGCGTAACATTACTATCAACTTTGTGTGAGCATCCCCACATGTGAGATTGACAGAAGTGTTGATTCATGCTAGATTATCACTCATGGTTTGCCTCACCCCACCGTGCAGTAGGACCAAAATTGAAGAAAAAAAATATTAAATTTTATCATAGAAAAGTTTCATATATTTAGCAAACAAATTAATTAAAATTAAATGAATGAAAATAAAATTAAGATTTTACTAATTTATAATAAGTTAATATTTCCTTATATGATTAATTTTAGAACAAAAAAAAATTGTGTCAAATTGATAAAACTAATTTCATAACAACATAATATTATTCCCAATATATAAAAATCGTAAATATTTCATCTAAATTAAAAAAAAAAATCATCATTTAATATAAAAAAGTTTATCCATAAAAATTTATAACTTATTTAAAAGGTAATTGAACATTGAAAACAACATTTGATGATGTTAGTCTAAAATGTTAAAATTAAAATAAATGGAAAATAATTTTAGATAAATATCAGCGATAACATTTGCCATCGTTGAGTAAAATTAAACAGCAGTGACGGCTAGACCTTCGCGGATACTTAAATATGTTGTCGTTGATGTTTGTAAAAATTCCAAAAAAACTTGGGAAAATTTTAAAAACGCGGATTCAGAGATGAAGTTGTCATCATTGGTGTTTATAAAATCCCGAGACCTAATTTCCTTCCTCTTCATTTGCACTTTTTTCTCTACTATCCCTATCTCATCTTATCTTCTCTCCTTCTTTCTCTCCTCGAGCTCCCTCTCTCCACAATCTCTCTCTCCTCGCTTTCTCCTTGTTCTCTCTGACCTCTCTATCTTTCTCTTGATACTATCTCACCCCATGTTCTCTCTTAACTCTCAATCTTTCTCTTTGTACTCTGTCTCCTTGCGCCACCACAGTCTGACATTCGGTTTTATATAAATGTTGATCCATTGCTTTTAAGAAACCTCCTACAAAACATTCAAATTTTTTGATGTTTTTTGTGATTGTGATGATGGAAAACGAGATCAAATCTCACACATATCTTTATAATGAGAGACATTTGTGATTCATGGTTGAGATAATCCTATAACCAGTATTCTTCATGTATTAATGTGTTGATAAGGCAAATTCTCTATATATGATCTCATCTTATGCGATTTATTTTATTTTTTAATTTAATGGAAGAACTTCTTTTATTATTATTATTAGAAGAAACTTTAATATCAATTAATTTCTTTTCTAGTAGATCAAAATCTTTTCATTATAAATATTATTTAAAAGAAGTTCTCTTTCCAACTTACCAAAAGAAAAAATATTAGGAAAAAAACAGTGATTGAGGCATTATGCCAATATGACCATGGATCTAGATTCGTACCTAATACTATTTGCAATGCTAAGGTCTTTTGTGTCTAAAAGTGTTGGGTGTTGTTTGCTATCTAGTTTATATATATTTGAGATCTTCCTTTAGCATTAGTGATGTGTTGAGTTTTCCTTGTCATTAATAACATTCCATCATGATTGAAAGGAAATATGTGAATGAATAGAGGAAGGATTAATTAGCAGGCTTTTATTTATTATGAGCAGTGCTAACGGTTAGAATTTACTCTTGTAGGATACATCGTGGTTCACGCGCGTCTATTTACCCGCGTGTACTGCATTGAATTTTTTTTATCACCAATCATATCAATCGTGATTGATGATATACTCTATATAATATGGTATGTGTAGATTATATTTTAAATATCGACATATATGCATAGAAAGAGAATAAAAGTTTGTTGTCAATTGTCGGGTGAAAATTTAACTTTAAAAACTTTTAAACATTAAAATTTACCTTTGTCTGATTCAGCTAAAAATCTTATTGGCTAGAGAATGTGTTATTTTCCGTTATGGTTACCTTTTTGTTTTTTGTTTAATCTCCCAACCCTAATTATGAAAAAAAAAATTGTTTGAACAAATTGTCTCATGTTATATAAAATACATTCACATAATCAAATGTTCTTTGAATTGGAATTATAGACTGGAAGAAGCTATACATTCAAAAATTTAAACATTCTAAATTTGCATTTAGGCATCTATAATTCTTTCCAATAATTATGGTTGCTTATGAATTTTGTTCTGCATAAAAGGAATTCAGACACAAACATAAATAAATCACAACATTGAGGGGAAAAAATAACTACTTAAGAGATTTTTTTTGCAAAAAGTAAATACACTAATAGTAAATTTAAAAAAAAAAGTAAGTTGAAGAAAAATATTATGACCTCATACCTGATCTTTTAATTTGGAAGAAGAGGAGCTCATCATGTTCTTCTGTAGGGAGAAGTAAATTTAATTTATCTTTCACAATTAAAAGGGATTGTCTAAAATTTGAGGAATCGTATAAACAGAGAAAGAGAAAAAAGATGAAAAGGAATTTATATATTATTATTATTATTATTCTCGTATATGAGATAAGAATCTCATGAAAGCTAACTCTTTTAAGTTGTTATGTTTTTAAAGTAAAGATAACAGACTGACGATGACATCGAGGTCCAGAATCGGTAATGTTATTTTAAAAGTTGTAATACTTCCAAAAAAACCATTGTCCTTTTAGTCACTACAAGACAAAATTATTTGTGGTCTATTAATACTATGAAAATAGCTATTCACTTTTCTTGCTTCTAAGAGTTAATATTTTCTCTTGATTCTGTATTGTTTTATGAGTGTCAACTAACTTAGTAAAATGATACTGAAAAATCTGGGATCAAATCTTGATCACATAGAGATTGAGGAATAAATAATTAAAGGGAGTTTATTAACCCTAATAAAAGTAACTTATTAACCCAATAGCTAGGTTTCTACCCCCCAAAAAAAAAATACAATGATTTAAGTTTTTTTTATATATATTGGTAAAGAATGGACCCTAATAAATGGAGCATCAGGAGCTGATTGGTAGGTTAATAATAACAATATTAACTTTGTATTACTTTAGTATAATGTAGTAATAAGCTTACTAATTATGACTATTTGTAATTTATTTTACTTATGTGAATATTACTAACTTTTTATCTCAAGGCTATATCAAATCTGAAGATTTTTTTTTAATGATAAAATTTGAAGTCTATTTTCTTTTTTGATAGGAAATCTGAAGACTATATTTATTAAATAAATAGTTATTCAATTTAGTGAACTATCTTCCTCACTAAAAAAAGTGTACTATAACTGGAAAAAAAAACCATATAAGCAGGTAAACAAATTAAAATGCTACTCTTAATACTAAGAAATTTTTTTTTAGAAAACTGGTACTATAGCTCCAAACGAAATTGAATACACTTGATTTTTCTATATAAAATAAAAAACCAAATAAACCCTTGAGGTTTCATGTAAACGTGTCTATTTTTCGTTCCTCAACTTTTAATTTATGTCTAATTGACTTTATAATATCATTTCTTTCAATTGGGTCTTTTTCGTTAAAATTTGTCTATAATAACCGTTAATTTGAATGAAATCAAGTTTTAAATAGACATTTGTACTGTATTAACTCAATCATGGCAATTACTAACCCAACAACTTGACAAAAGAGCCAAATCATTAGCTCATATATACAAACCAAACACTAGTATCTCACCACACAAATCTTTGACTTCCTGATCAATGCTCAATAGATGTACATGATCCACTTAATAATTGTTTCACAAATTAATTTCCAAAATTACCCTTATTTGTTTTTTATCCACTTTTTTCCCCTCCTCATTCTCAGATATCAAAATCTAAATACACAAACCCAACATAACTCCATCTCCTTTCATTCTCACCAAATCCCTCTTTGTCATATCCATGAATTGTTCGTAACACTCATGTTTATGCCCTAAAGAACTTGACAAAAGAGAGCAACCCTCATTTGGTACCATAAACTCGGTTAAGAAAGTAATCTTTTCTTGGTCGTATAAAAAAGACCCATTATTCAAATTTATCCTATTATCACTTTTTAAATAAAACCCAAATTGAAATGCGAGCTCAATCATTGAAGGGCAACAAAAGAAGAACCCTTCTATAGAATAGTGTTCGTGCAGAGAAGAAACAAAGCAATTGATTTTCTCTATAATCAAAATCATGAGTTATTATATTAGAAAGTGAGTTAAACGGAACCGTGCTGATCTGAGATACTAAGACACACATGATTGGAATAAGGACCACCAAGGTTCTCTTTTCATCCTATAAACCTTGAGTTGTATGGTGTATCATGTTAAGTTAAAAGAGATACTCTTTTTCATTGAAATTTTGATTAGCAGTCAATTTAGCAATGAAGAAAGGATTACAGGTAACAATTATTTAAATAACTCTAGAGCATGTTGGCTTGGCAGTATTGATGGATGTATCACTTTGAAAGTTAATATCTCTTATTAGCTTGCTTTATGTTAAAGTGTTTTTTTATGAACATTGTCTAATTGCTTCGGAATAAGTATATGCAAAATAGGTGTATGCACAACCTAAAGAAAAAGGCTTGTAGTAAAGCACGTGCTAAAGATTTCATTGTTGAAGCGTACATCATAGAAGAAACTTCAAACTTTTGCTCATACTATTTTGAACCAATGTTCAAACAAAGCTGAATCGAGTTGGTCGAAACAATGATGGGGGATGGGGATCCAAATGGGAAACTATCCTTTTTTGTGTTATCTAAGTCGTGCATTTGGCCGTCAAACTAGTAGAGATTTGGATGAAAATGAGATCATGGCGGCAAAGATATAATTTCTCTTAAATTGCATGGAGATCGAGCCATATAGTGAGTTAGTCATTATCCCCTGTGTTAAAACTACTGTTTATAATTATTTGGATTACGTTTGGAAATGTCATTTTGTTCATTATTATAGGTAGTATGACGAAATGTTGTAGTGTAAGTAACCTAGTCTTACCGATGAATTAATTGAAAACCTCCACGAGAAGAATTTCCCAAAATAGCTACATGACCTTGTGAGTAAACATTGAATGAGATAATTAACTCAATATTATAAATAGATTAATATAAATATATATTTTATTTTAATAGATTTTGAGGCATGACCCCATTGATAATCACATACAAGAGCTAGGATTTGGTTTACGTAAACATGTGACCTGTTATAGTGGATACAATGTCAATGGATTCAAATTTCATACTAAAGAGTATGGAAAATTCAAGAAAACAATGAATTATGGCGTATGCATAAAAGGTAGTTGTTACAATGCATATGAACATGACTTCTATGGTATGTTAACAAAAATTATAGAGGTACAATATATAAGGAAAGATAAAAAGTTTTATTGTTTAAATGTCACTAGTATGATTATGAGAGAGGACTTATAGTACACACAAAACACAATCTTAAAGATGTAAAGCATAAATCTCATCTATGCTCAGATGAGCCATTTACTACACACCGTACCCATCAAAGAAGAAATAAAGACTAGATTGGAGTTAGTTTGTAAAGTTCGATCAAGGGGCAATGTCTATGTTCCTTCATATAATGATGTAGATCATGAGATAATGCCTCTCATTCTAGTGTACTTTCAAGAGGATGACTCTTTGTCCAATCCTAGTCGATGAAGATAACAAACTTGATATACCAGGTATTCTTCGTGATCCCATTGGTATAATGGAAGAAGTAAATCACCCATGTAGGAGGAGTTCAAGAAAAAAAAGTAGAAGAAGAAGAAAAAGAAGATGAGGAAGAGAAGGAAGAAGAATAAGAAGAACAAGAAGGAAAGGAATGAACGATTCGAGACCTGTCAATCAGACAAATTATTAACAGAAAGAAAAGAAGATAAGATTTACCCAGGTTCACCCAAGAATAGGGCTATATCTTGCCATAAGTTTCTTATTATCAACCTTTCAAATCTCTCTGTTACAATGTATGCTTAGTACATAAAAAGTATTTATATGCAACTTAAGACGTCCTAATTATGGTCTAATTAGGTTTCTGTTCTGTTGCAAAACTATGACTCTTCATGGGCCCAAGCCCAAACCGCTAAGCAAAAAACTAGGCCCAACTCATGTACATGGCCCAAAAGTTTCGAGAGCGCTGTCGCCTAATCCTTGCTTGCTCTCTGGGGAGTGGGGCCCCCATGTTCATCTGCGGTTCTATAGATCTGGTCCCGTGAAGTATGTACCAACTCTAACAAAGAAGAGGAGGAAGAAGAAGAAGAAGAAGAAGAAGAACGAGAACAAGAGGACGAGGAAGAAGAAGAAGAAGGAAAATATTAACTTGTAAGCGTATTTCTCTTGTTAATTGGTGAAAATTAATTTCGTTAATACTTTTATGTCATCATTGTAAGAAATTAAAATTAACTTAAGAAAATTTATATTTGGTCTTTTCACGTTATTGTTATTTAGAAACATCATTTTTGTATTTTATATGACTTATAATGGATTGTGTATATCTTTTCTTCAAACTTTTTTTTTTTTTTTTTGCAAAACATGATGCCACCGAGGGGGAGAGCACGAGACAGATGAGGGCCGAGGGAGCACAACCCCAGTAGAGGAGATGCAGCGTCGACTTCAAATCCTCCACCTCTAGGTAACTATGTATTTAATTTTATATTGTACATAAACCCCTTCTCCCTTGATAGTTTTAATTTTGGCTTATAAGATGCTTTTGTTTAAATTTTAGAGCCCGTGGATATGGATGTGGAGGATTTTGAGGAGAGCGTCGAGTTGGATAGGGAGGATAGATATGAGGATATTGGCCGTAGAGGGAGAGGGCCTAGTAAACTCCCCTGCTCTTTAAAATGCAGTTGATAGACCTTTATTGCATAAAAGAAGCAGGAGGTAATATACTTTCAGTGACAACCATTATGTGTTTGTACTTTAGAAACCAAATTCTATATTTTAGTACCTTAGAAACCAAATTAAGCATTTAAATTTAACATTCCTATGCTTATAATGCATTCTTTGGGGCTAAGGGCATCGTGAAGATCATCACATTGATTGCAAAGAATCATCGTGATGGCCCTTGCAATTAATATAGAGACTTCGAGCCATGTGTGTAGACCATATGTTTCGATGCCTTCTTGGTATAAGTTATTTTTTGTTATATGTTGGTTACATGTACTAGGTGTGAACAATATGATGTTATTTAGTTTATATGTTTTTCTATATGCTGTAAGTAATCCTTTGTTTTCTTGTCATTTCAACAACGTTATTGGTTCAAGAAACCAGAGGACATACAACACGCCAAAGCTGTATTTAATCATATTGCACAGAGGTGCTTATCAGACCACCTCAACAAAGCTCGAGCTAGAGCTAAACGTGAACTAAGGCCAAATAAATTTGGGTGAAAAGGGTGGACCAAGAATTTGATGATACAGTTGGATTGAGCTAAACTATGTGACCTCTAGGCCACTGATAGCTGGTAGAGGAGTTAACAGGCTGCTTCATCTAATAGGTGGACTAGAGATAGGCTTGTCCACCATGTTGGGATGTCTATAAGTACGCAAGAACATGAGAAATAGATAGTAAACAAACTCATCTACTTGATGATGATTTTTAGATATTGTACGTGATTATAATGTTAGTTTTATATTTAATGCAAATTTCATTTCAATGTCTAGGAGAAAGAATTGGGTAGACTACCTTCTGTATTATAGGTTTTCAATGAGACCCACATAACAAAAAAGACTAGGGACTACGTTAATCGAAAGTCCAAGGCAGTAAGCGTAAGTATAAGTGTCTATTTATATATAACTTTATGAATTTTATGTCAACCAACTTAATTACTAGAGTCGTTTCATTTAGTTGTCTAATTTTCCTTACTAATGTATTGCTTAGGTTACAGGACTCCTATAGTCAGGCTACGTCCTCTAAGGATTTGTCCGCTCAGCAAGAGTTGGACGTCGACGAGTGATTGGCAGCATTAGGGTGAACAAAGAAGAGCTCTTTATATTGCTTGGGTGATGTGGTGGACCTTGATGTTGTGCTCGGGAAGTCACACGGCTGTTGTTCATCCTCTACTCCTAACATTGAGCTGATAAAAAAGGAATTGAAGGCATTAAACACTATCAACATGAATTGTGCCTATGGCCAATTCGTAGAACAGATATGAAATCAAGTACTCCCTTATATTTGTGCAAGAATATACTGTCTTTATTTTGATATAACTATTCAAATTTTTTTCTCATCTGTGTGACTGCTGCCTAAATGATAAAAAATTATGTGAACTTTTCCATTACCTTGGTCACAAGCAAAACATTTTCTTTGGCCCTTTATGGCAACTCATTTATATTGTGGTTGTTAGGATATTTTATATGCTAAAGTCATTTAATTTTGATGTAGATAAAACTTGTATAATTAACTAACAAGTTAGTTTGAGTGTGCAGGATTATTTAAGTATTCTACTTTAAGAACAAACAAAACAAGCCTTTGAACCAAAGAGAGGAGCCAAACAAGCCTTACTAAGTTAATTAATTAATTAACTTACATTACAACTAACACAAACATTTTGTTGGAAACAACTTTAATGTTGCTTTCATCATTTGCCACAGAAAAAATCAAAAAGTCAAAGTTTCTAGAACATAAATCATATTGGAACATTTGTTAAATGCTGGTGACACACACTAGAACTAAGGCACACATGGGTATAGATCAGATGACATGAAAATAGGAAGACCGTAAAGCATGACATGGAGGCAATCGACCAGGGGGTCGACCAGCAGTGCACCAGTCGACTAGGGAGCCAACTGGCTACTCCAACAAGAAGTTGACCAAAGTTGATCAGAGTTGACCGAACATAGCCAGTGTTGCAGAGCCAATCACCTAAGTAGCCTTATAGTCCCTAGGCAGTCTCCTAGGTAGCTGATTGGTAATGGTTTATGTATTTATGAGGATCAATCAAAAGGTCCAGTCTACCGAGGATAAGACCAGTCGACTCTCTAGAGAGTCGATTGGAGGTGACCGTTAGAGTCAGAGGATCTACAATAAATGAGATATCAGTCTGAATGGAATTTTTTAGAGTTATCTTTTATGAAAGCTTTATTGAAGATATAAATCAGTGGTTGCTGAAAGGAGTGTAGCAAAAGAGCAAGAAGAGAAGAAATCTGTTCAGTTTTACACATGAGCTTAACATTTAGTCGTTTACTACTTTAGTAGTGTTTTAAGTTGTAAGAGTGTTAAAGATGTGAGTTTGAGAGAGATATCTTGTGCAAGGTTATTTGCTACTTAGAAAGAAAAACAACGGTTAAGGTTAGCTTGCTACCCATAAAGAAAAACAAGGTGTAAAGGTTTAATTGGTACTCGAAAATCCAAGTTAGTGTAATCATTGAGATTAATGGAATCAGTAGGCCAAGAGGAGGTCTATTGAAGAAGTGGACATAGGCACATCGTCGAACCACCATAAATCTCGTCCCTTTCTCTCCTTGTGTTAATTTTTTTAATTGCTGATTACGTTCTGATCTTTGGGCTAATCCTTTTAATCTCTTGTGGAACAAATTTATTCACTCAAATTTCCTAATAATGGTTTTTCTTATTTGAATGTTGAAAATCTAACTAGCACTAGTGGTTCATTTTGGCTCTTTCAAATGTTGGCCTACGAATATTTTGGTAAGGAAATATATGTTCTTATTGCTCCGCTTGAGTACCTTACCTCAGCAAGTACTAAATGACTTTTAGCCAAACCTAAGAAGATTTCTTTCCACTAGTGCATACATTTATTCTTTGGTTTGGCCTAAAAAAGTAATGCTTCTTTCTATCAGTTTAATGAAAAAATTGTTGGGCAAGAATGATAAACAAATGACAAGTTTTTAGAATACACTAACATAGAGAAGAAATAGATGAAAGATATCATTTGGGGTACTTACTTGATTTGTAAGGACCTGTATTTTGGTGGCTTATTGAGTGGACCACCAGAGAATCCTCAAACTGGTGTTGAGATGTATTGTCCAAACATGTTTTGTCGAATTTGGTTTCATTCAAGCTCTTCATATTCCTTGGTTGTATACCAAAAATGATCATCACTATGAACGGGTCATTGTGATTGTTGATGATATCATAATGATAAAGAATTGGTTTGATACTGCTTTGAAGTGTTTCTCTCTGCCTCATATCCTAAATCGATGCTTTACTATCCATACCTTCAGTCTATGGTGGTATACCATATTTAGAAAATTCTTCCCAAAAGAACCTAAGGTGTGCATTGAAGTTCTTGCACCTAAATGCTCTATTCAAGCTATTGGGAAATCTTCCACCAAAAGGCTAGTATTTGATTTGGAGCAAAATCCACTTCCATCTTTAGGTATGTCCAAATCCATAAGCTTTATCCTTATGTTCGAACACATTTATAAAATTAAGTTAAAACTTGCATATTCTGTATATTCCTTGGCCAAAAATATATATTCATACTCAATGAACATGATCGAGCATGATTGTTTGAGAATTTGGCATAACCTTCGAGTGAAATCTGGTGATAGAATTTGTTATGATCATTCCTCATATATCACAACATTTCAACCTCTACCTTCTATTCCTTCTTACACTTATAGCTTGGAGGAGGTATTAAAATATTATGGTGTTATATGTAAGAACTTTAAATTGTATTAGCCATGATAGACAAAACATTCTAGCCAATTTGCTTAGGAAAAAATGTTATCTTCTAGCTAAATACTTATGTATGTTTTGTATCTGTCTTTGGCTATGTGTTTAAACAAATATTATGTCTATATCTTATAAATCTTCTACCTTTTTGCAGTTCTATCAGCTAAGAGGAAAATCATATCTTCAAGCATAGTACTAGAAGAAGTTGAGGTGAAACTTGAAGTACTTAAACCAAACCGAAGGCCTCGAAGAAATTATTAGTTGATTGCTCCACAAAACCTACGTTATTTCTTATCCTTCTTGGAGAAGATCTACCAAAATATACCCAACTATTGTCTATTCTATTTTAGTTGAAGTTTGGTTAGAGGAGTATGGAGAGAATGAAGAGATAAAGCATACCACAACGGGTAAGACAATTGATAGGGACGTGGATGGGGAGTAGCAAAGAGAAGAGAAGATGCGTGAAGAGACAGATAAAACAAAGACATAGACAAAGAAAAAGAGAAAAAAAATGGAAGAGACATAGAAAGTGAAAAAGAAGAGGAAGAAGAAAAAGAAAGAGAAGAAAAAAGATAAAGAACCTAAGGGAGAGCCAAAGACAAACTTTGGTGGTGAAGACCATGGGGAAAGGGTTTACTCAAAGGGTTACACTAACAGTGAGTGGCCTTCTCTCAGTGATAGTGAGGCTATCTCTCACAGGTGCTTTAAGCCCACTCCTCTTGTACCAAAAGACGTTGACTTCATTTTGGCTAACTTGGATGAATTGATTAGCAAGAAGTCTTATGAGGCTTCTACTTTTGTTAGCTCTTTTGTGAGACCTTTAACAAAATTTCTTACCCTTCGTGCTCATGACACGACTCTGTATGCTGACGACCTTTTTTTATCTCTTTAAATGGTTCAGATGATAGAACTTGTGAATGTTGCAAAAACTCTGGCTGGGGATATTGATCTGATAGCTAATTAGAAAGCAAAGCTAAAACTGATAAAAGATTTCCCTTCTATTGAGATTTCTTTGTCGTCCCTTGGATCTTCATGCACTGAACAAAAAGACAAGTATGTGGCCGTAGGAAAAGAGATCTCAGAAGCTAAGTATGAGTTTCTTAGCATAACTGCACTAATCAAGGAGTTGATGAAGATAAAAAAGGAAACTCAGAGCTTCCATTTCAGCTATTATTGAAGAAATGAAGAAATTGTTTTAATAGAGTTCATCTGTTGCGACCAAACTTTCTGACCTTGTTGGCTCGATTAAAGATGACATCAAACGGCTTGAAGAAAAGCAGAGAAAGAAGAGGTCGAGAAGAAGGAAGTATCAATAGTTTAAGAGATAAATTTGTACTTAAAATTCAAAATAGATAACCATCTTGACCTATATGGCACCCTTGTTAGTGCCTACATGGCTTAAATCTAGATAAAAATTAATATGGGCCTACAGTAAGGTTACTTTAATTTTTATCCTTTTGGGTGTGATTTGCTACAACCTAAACCATTTAGTTTTAAAATACAACTGGCCCATATTAATTTTTATCGGCCTGATTGATTTTATAGTCCATGACTTAATTTAACTTGCATTAAATCATGATCTATTAATTTAATTAAATGGCCCAAAAGGCCTATTTAATTAATATTATCATTTTTAGCCTATCTTGGGATGGCCCAAATTGAAATTAATTTAGTTCAAATTCCGTTGGTTCAAGTTGAGTGTAAACAAGACTGGTCAGTTTGTAATATTTTTTTTTTTGAAATATTAATTAAAGTAATATTTTTTTCTTGAAATATATTTTAAAGTAACGCTTAAAAACAATCAATTTTGAATGTGAAAAGGCATTAGATGAAAGTATAATGGTCATTCGCAAGAAGTGTAGTGGTTGACTGAAGAGTTTGTCAATGATTGTTTTTGACAAGAAAAAAAATTTCAATTTTGAGAAGGATAGCGATATTGTGAAAGCGCAAATTATTAAGGTTAGAGCAAAATTATTTTTAAAATAAAATGTTGAGACAAAACTACCGTCCTCTTAATTCAATCATATTTTTTTATTTGCTATGTTTTTTATTTCCAAAAATACTTTTACTACTAATGACATCTCACAAAAAGAAAACAAATCTCGAAACAATTTATTTGCTATGTCATTAAGGAGAAAGTCCACCTGCATTAGAACTCAACTCAAATCCGTTTTATGACTATCAATGACCGCTTTATTTCTAGAACACCAACTTCCAGTGAGGCAACAACAGATCAACAATTTGGACCACCAATTTTGTTCAGTTGTGGGTTTTGTGTCTGTAATCATTGTACTCTGGCCTATGTGTTAACTTCTTGTGCTTGCTAATAAACGAATATATTGATCCGATTACCCACAAAAACTATTCCTTTTCTCTTTTTATAACTGCATTTTTTTGGCACTGGTTTGGGATTAATGCATTCTTAAGACGAGTTAAGTTCAGAGGAAGATTTAAAATTTACATTTGGACATCTTTTAGATGCAATATGCTAAAATAATCAGCTCCAACTCATTCGATATTTGGCAGATTTAAATCCGTTTATGTTGACATAGATTCTAAAGTTAATGAGTAGTGTAAAATTTTTCATTCTATAACTCAAGTTATTCACTCTTTAATTTTTTATAAACACGCGAAGTATACTTAAATAAGCGTAAATTGACCTATATATTTGCAACAATAAAGTTACAGTGACAATAATAATTAAGGGTGGAACAATAAAGCCTATTAAAAAATATATATAATATTAACCAAAATTCTATTATTTAAATCAAGATCAAATAATTAATCACACCGGTAAAAATATATATGTATGAGAACATGACGATGGTGTATAATCAATTACATAAAAAGATTAAAATACACTTAACTAGGGTTTTACAAAATTTGTTCATATTGAGTTTTTTTTCTTAATGACTTACTTATATAAAGTAAACTAAAATCTAATTATAAAGTAATTGATAACAAGCATACTTTTATTTAAAAAAAAGAAAGAAAGATAACAAGCATAATGATAGCTTCATGAGCAGTCTGATTAGGTAACAATACAAAATAAGCTTTGAAAAATTATGCCCACACCAATTACAGTTATAATGATGTTTCTCACTTTTTTGTTCTTGGCTACCAATGAGACTACATTGACTTCATCGGAAAGATATATATATGTATATTCCTTTTTTTATCTTTGTAAGGTGCATATTGATTGGTTTGCCAAATTCATTTGTCTATGTGAGTCCTGGGGAAATGCATTCAGTTGCACATCAATTACGCTTAATTTAATAATTGCATATAAACATTTATTAATGTCTGTACAATGTAAGTGAAATGCAAAAAATAAATTAAATTATTAATTAATTTCAAACATAAAATTCATTTTAATTTTAAAAATAAATCCTACGCTTAACTTCATTCCAAAAGACCGAGGTTGATGGGTCATTAGTAGACGTAAAAAGATTCAGTTGTGGTGAACAAACTCTTCTTTCCTTTTTTTCTTGAAAGATAAAACATTTTTGTAATTTAATAATACATAAAAGAACAATAGATAATTAAATAAGACAAAATAAAAAAAAATGTTGGGAGTTTACAGAGTGTATCAATTTAACTTTAATAAGTACTACAAAATGGTCCAAACACCTAACAACTTTAGACACCGTTCATAAAAATTTATCACAAATTCATCACGTGCCAATACTTGTGAAACATATTCCTTTTTCTAATTGGTAACTTATGTTTCTGCTGTACAAGTGATGTTCACATGATGAAACTCTGTTACCAATACTTAATGGAGTGAAGGATTAGGACCACATTGTAGCACGTATTAAAATTTAGAGATGCAATTTGAGGGGTAGATTGTAACAATTTGAAATACTTGTGATACAAACAAAAATTTAGAGATGCAATTAAAATTTAGAGATGCAACACTTGTGATACAAACAAATATTTTGAGGGGTAGAATGTAACAATTTGAAATACATATTTAAGGTGCAAATGGATACACTTAGACATATTAATAGATCAAATTTTGATCCAAATCCATTGGTTACCCAATACACCCAAGTCTTATTCTCTCCCCTTTAGAATAGAAAATCTAGATTTAGAGCCTCCTCTTTGGTTATAATGGTTCACCTTTTAGTGTTTACATCTTACTTTTATAAATAGGACAACCTCCCAAACAATTTAGGCAGCTCCCCATATTTAAGAAATACTGAGATTTTCTTCTGGAATCTCTAAAGATCTTCACTGATTTGTAAACAGATAAATCAGTTCCAAAAATATCTTCTTCCTTACTTTTTTCCTTTTTTCTCTTCTTTGACCCCCAAATATTTTCTTTATGATTCGAGGCAAGACCCAAAAATTCTCCCTCTTGACTCGAATCGTTTTTGGATTGCATAAAAGATTTCTCTATATCTATCTCTTTATCATATGGATCTCTGTCCTTTTCACTTGAAGATATCAAACACTGATGACACGCGTGTTGGATCCTTAATCCAACATTGGGCTTATATGTGAATAATTATGTGTTATAGATTGTCATATATGGTTAAGCCCATTTAAAGTAGTCTATTTAGGTTTAGGTAATTTGAGCTTTAATGTATCTAATAGGGTGTGTGCCTTTAATGTGTAGAGACTTAAGAGTAATTTTTATTTTTATGATAGGCTAAAATAGAAATTCCAAAAAATAACAGGGAAGTTATCTATTAATAGTGGTTATGGTCCACGGATCACACGTACAATTATTCTTCTATTCTTTGACATCCCATCCTTAGAGAGAGAGAGCAAGAGAAAACAAAGGATTCTCTAAGGGAACATGTTGATCTGGAAGACATACCGCACGACTCTAGAGAGTAATTGATTGTCATGGATTCAGGTACACTTCCGCATATTAATCTGTTCATTCTTGGTGATTTAACATGAATGTTTCCTAGAGTTTGAGAGATGTTTTACATCCAAAGATATATTTTCTAACAAGTAGTATCAGAGCCCGTTTCATGTTGAATCATTTGGAATCAAAATTTCATTTGATTACATGATGATTTGTATGTGTTTTTGGATTTAACGATTCTGGGTATGGTGTTGTTAAATTCAAGAACAATTTTGGTTGTTCTTTGTATATATTTTTTTTTACTGAAATTTGGTTGATTCAAAAGTTTTTTTTTTAGGGTTTATTTAAAGAAAGTTATGAAATTGTATATTTTTTTTTTGAGAATTTGGTTGATTTGTTTGCGTAGATCAGTTCGAAATTAAAAAAATGAGCAAGACCCCTTTTGAATTGTCGAAAACGGAGTTCTGGAGGCTAAGATATGGTCGAGTCAAGTTTCGTGTGGTGATTCGGATTGCGCAACCCGGTAAGAGGTCAGGGACGACCAAAAATGTCGTGTAGTTTTGGTCAGAGACGACCAAAACATCGTGTCGTTTCTTTGGGCTGAGAAAATGTCGTGACATTTATTTTTTTAAAAAGGACACGACGTTTTAAGGTAAGGGAGTTGACTTCGGTTGACCGCCGTTGACTTTGACCAAAAACAATTTGGGTCAATTTTGGTGTAATTTAATTTTACATATTAGTATGTTTATATATTTTGGAATAAATTAATATAAGCAACATGTCACCAAAGTGACTTCTCTTGTGGAAATTAATTTGTTTTGGAATATAAACAGTTGTATGCATGTAACTTATGTGAATATTGACCGACCCAAAGGAAGGTTGATATTTAATGGAATTGCTTGGGCACCTATTGTAATAAACAAGTTATGATTATTCGGTTTTTTTTCATATGAACAATACATCGGCCTAAAGGAAGATTTATTGTTCAACATATTTCTTATTATCAGTGTTTGATTACTACGCAAAGATATCACTTACAAATTTATATTTTGTCCAAAGACGAAATATTAATGGCGTGCCTGGTATCTTGCGATGGGATTTACCTCTATTTAAATTTTATTGCTATTTCTGTTATGAGTAAGCTTGTTTTGTTTGTTTGTTGTTCTCTGTATTCAGTTATAACCACTCTTACTAATATTATTGCCAACATCAACTCTATTCCTATGCTAAATGGCATAAATTTCAAGTTAAGGCAAAAGAACCTCTTGATAATTTTCGGAGTCATGGATCTCGACCGTGTGTTAAGGGCTGATTTTCCTGCACCTCTTATGGATAAGAGTACCTCTAATGAAAAGAAGGATATGGAAAGGTGGGAGAAATCAAATCGCATATGTATGAATATCACGAAGAAGGCCATTCCGGAAGCATTTAGGGGCATAATGTCTGAAAAGATTACTACGACTAAAGAGTTCCTTGCAGACATTGAAAAGAGGTTTGTCAAAAATGAAAAGGCTAAAATAGGTACACTCTTGATAAGTCTAATTTCAATGAGATACAAAGGCGGTGCAATATCAGGGAGTACATCATCGAGATATCTCATCTTGCTTCAAGGTTAAAACCACTTAAGCTAGAACTTTCTGAGGACTTGCTAGTGCATCTGGTTCTGATATCCCTTCCGACATAGTTTAGCCAGTTTAAGGTAAGCTATAATTGTCAGAAAGAGATTTGGTCTCTGAATGAGCTCATCTCACACTGTGTTCAGGAAGAGGAAAGATTGAAGCAAGATAAGACAGAGAGTGCTTACCTGGCCATAACCTCTAAGAACAAGGATAAAGGAAACAAAAGGAAGAAGGATAAGGAAGCTGCAGATACGACACCTCAAAAGAAACAACAAAAGAAACATGTCAACTGGAAGGTACTAGTTGTTTCTTTTGCGGTGTTGAAGGGCATATGAAGAAGCAATGCACCAACTACCATGCATGGTGTGCTAAGAAAGGTATGCTTCTAAATTTGGTTTGTTCTGAGGTTAATTTAACTTTGGTACCTAGACACACGTGGTGGATAGATTCTGGTACAACAACTCACATCAGTGTGTCTATGCAAGGTTGCCTGAGTTGCCGAAAGCTAAGTGATGGTGAAAGATACATCTATGTGGGCAATGGCATGACGGTTCAAGTTGAGGCAATAGGAAAATTTAGATTAATATTAAAGAATGAAATTTATTTGGATCTTAATTAGACATTTATTATACCGTCTTTTAGACAGAATTCGATTTCTATTTCTGCTTTGGACAAATCTGGTTATTCTTGTTCATTTGGGAATGGAAAATTTAGTTTGTTTCATGATTCAAAATTGGTTGGTTCTGGTTCTTTGTTAGGTTATGATAATCTTTATTTGATTGATACAATTGCTTCATTTAATGAATCCCTATAATTAAGTACATGAGGTATAAAGAGAAAATTAACTAATGAGAATTCAACTGCATTGTGGCACAAGAGATTAGGTCATATCTCCAGACGGAGAATAGAGAGACTTGTGTCAGACGAAATTCTAGACTCCTTAGATTTCGTAGATTTTGATGTTTGTGTTAACTGCATAAAGGGGAAGCAAACCAATAAAAGGAGATTTGAAACCAATAGGACTTTGGATGTCTTAAAACTTATACATATGGACATTTGTGGGCCATTCCCTATGATTGCTTGGAATGGTCAATAATATTTTATAACGTTCATAAATGATTATTCCAGATATGGCTACTTATATCTCATTCATGAAAAGTCACAATCACTGGATATGTTCAAAAAAATTTAAGGCTGAAGTTGAGAACCAACTCAGCAAGAGGATCAAAACCGTCAGATCTGACCATGGTGGTGAGTACAATGGCAGATATGACGCTTCAGGTGAACAACATCCAGGACTGTTTGCTAAATTCTTAGAGGAATACGGTGTCATCCCACAGTACACTATGCCGGGTTCACCCACTATGAATGGTGTTGTTGAAAGATGAAACAGAAGGCTTAAAGACATGGGGAGGAGTATGATTTATCATTCTACCTTACTAGAATCACTATAGGGAGAAGTGTTTATGACTACAACATATATCCTTAACAGGGTTCCAACTAAAGCAACTATGAAAACCCCTTATGAACTTTGGATGGGCAAGAAGCCTAGTTTAAAGCACTTACACATTTGGGGATGTCCAGCTTAGACAAGGCCTTATAGGCCCAATGAAAAGAAATTGGACTCAAGAACTGTGAGTTGCTATTTTATTGGATACACTAAAAGATCCAGGGGGTACAAGTTTTATGATCCCACGACTAAGTCGATTTTCGAGTTGAGAAATACTCGGTTCTTCGAGGATATTAAGTTTACGGAGGGAGATACAATTAGGGACTTTGTCTTTGAAGAGGAATATGTTGATATTCCCACAGGTTTTATTGGCATTGATCAGGATTCCATTCCAGACTTTGTTCAAGACACAACAGATCAAGACTATATCGAAGAACATTTCATTCAAGAAATTATTCTAGAAGAACAAACTCTACCACCTCAAGAGCCTATGCCATTAAGAAGATCCATTAGAGAAAGGAAAAGCGCAGTGCCAGATGACTATATTGTATTTCTTGAAGAACATGAGGTTGGCATTAGAGTGATGGAAGATGATCCAATCAACTTCCGTCAAGCCATGGAAAGTTCTAACTCTCAAAAGTAGATTGATGCTATGAATGAGGAGATTAAGTCCATGAAGGACAATGACGTGTGGGATCTTGTCCTATTGCCAGAAGGTGTGAAACCCATTGGTTGCAAATGGATATTTAAGACCAAGAGGGATTCGAAAGGAGATGTTGAAAGGTACAAGGCTCGTCTTGTCACTAAGGGCTTTACACAGAAAGAAGGCATCGATTATAAAGAGACTTTCTCTCTGGTTTCTTCGAAAGACTCTTTCAGGACTATTATGGCATTGGTGGCACATTTTGATCTTGAGCTACATCAGATGGATGTAAAGATAGCATTTCTCAATGGTAACATTGATGAGATGATTGATATAGTGCAACCAGAAAACTTTGTGTCGGGAGATCCAAAGAATATGGTTTGCGAACTTAAGAAATATATCTATCGGCTCAAGCAAGCATCTCGAGAATGGTATTTCAAGTTTCATCAATTGATCATCTCGTTCGGTTTTGAGATGAATTTGGTCAATGATTGCATATACCATAAGTTCTGTTGGAGCAAGTATAATTTTTTGGTTTTATATGTCGATGACATTAGGCTTATTGCACGAAACCAAGAGATTTCTAGCTAAGAATTTTGAGATGAAAGATCTTGGTGACGCCTCTTTTAGATTAAGCGTAAAGATACACTGGGATCGCTCTCGGGGTATTCTTGGATTATCTCAAAAGAGCTATATCAATCAGGTTCTCAAGAGATATGGCATGCAGGATTGCAAACTAGGTAATACCCCTGTGGAAAAGGGAGACAAGTTTAGTCTCAATCAGTGCCCTAAGAATGATTTTGAGGAAAAGAAAATGCAGAAGATTCTTTATGCGTCAGCAGTAGGAAGTCTGATGTACGCTCAGGTTTGTACGTGTCCGGATATTATGTACATTGTTGGGATGTTGGGCAAATATTTAAGTAATCTAGGAGAAGACCATTGGAAAGCAGCCAAACAGGTCTTACGATACTTACAGAGAACAAAAGACTTCATGCTCACGTATCAGAGGTCAAATTAGCTTGAGATCATTGGGTATACTGATTTCGATTTTGCTGGATGCCAAGATAGTATAAAATCTATGTTAGGCTATGTTTACCTTGTAGCTGGAGGCGTTTTCTCTTGGAAGAGTGCTAAATAGTCCCTTATAGCCTCTTCTATCGTGGTGGCAGAGTTCATAGCGTGTTATGAGGCGTCCAATCATGGAATAAGGCTGCAAAATTTTGTCACGGAGCTGTGTATAATGGACGGTATTGAAAGACCACTCAAGTTATTTTGTGACAATAAGTCTGCAGTTCTATATTCCAATAACAATAGGAGCTTGACGAAGTCAAAGCATATAGACATCAAGTTCCTAGTTGTTAAAGAAAGAGTTCAACGTGGGCAGTTATCTATAGAGCACATCGGTACAAACTCCATGATTGCGGATCCGCTTACTAAGGGATTGCCACCCAACGTGTTTCATGAGCACACTGCTCATATGGGTGTTATGTCATTTGAGGGTATTCAGTTTTAGTGGGAGTTTGTAATTTTAAATGCTTTTCTGATACAAACATATTTTCAGTTATTTCAGTTTATGGATATTTTAAAGTTATTTTCTGCAGAAATAAAGTTTTGGTTTATTTACACTCTGATTTTGGTATGGATTGATCTCACTAAGGATTAAGGGTGCACCAGTTGGAAATAGGCATGTTAAGATCACATTGCATGAAATTTTCATGCTACACATCCACATCATGATCCATGTCATTCAGTTGTATTGGCATACGTGACCATTGATGGGGCAAGTTACGAAAGATGTAACGAAGGCCGCTTTGATCCTATGTTGGTATGATTGATGGACCAGATTGGTTATAGATACATTTCAGTAATGACAGCAAAGTAGAGCTCATATGATTATTATTTTGTAATGCATAATTTTAAAGTTACACATATAGCCCAAGTGGGAGATTGTTGGATCCTTAATCCAACATTGGGCTTATATGAGAATAATTATGTGTTGTAGACTATCATATAAGGTTAAGCCCATTTAAAGTGGTCTACTAAGGTTTAGGTAATTTGGGCTTTATTGTATCTAATAGGGTGTGGGCCTTTAATGTGTAGAGACTTAAGGGTAATTTCTATTTTTATGATGGGCTAAAATACAAATTCCAAAAGATAATAGGGAAGTTATCTATTAATAGTAGTTATGGTCCCTAGATCACACGTACGATTATTCTTCTATTATTTGACATCCCATCATCAGAGAGAGAACAAGAGAAAACAAAGGATTCTCTAAGAGAACATGTTGATCTGGAAGACATACCGCACAGCTCTAGAGAGTAATTGATTGTCATGGATTCAGGTACGCTTCTGAATATTAATCTGTTCATTCTTTGTGATTTAACATGAATGTTTCTTGGATTTTGAGAGATATTTTACATCAAAAGATATATTTTCTAACAGCATGAACCTAAACTTTGGGCATCCCTTAGAACCTATTGTGAGTTTTAAATTACTCGCAAGTGCACGAATCGTTTGCAGTATAGCGTTGTGCAAGCGCGAGGTCGAATCCACAGGGAATTGCGTTGTGAAAGTATATTTTCAATCTAAACTAACTCTATCTTAACCTAGTTTCGAATTTCAGATGATAATTTGCAAAAGAAATTAAAATTAAACTAAATTGATTTTTAAAAACTAATAATTAAAACACTAAGGTTTCCAAATCCACCCCACCGAAGTTAAGCATATATGTTCTAAAAATATAGCCTATCAAAACATTCCATGAATCCAACTATAAGACAAAAAAACAAAGAATATCCCAACTAAACTAAAAGCATCCAATGTATCTGCTCTCAACAAATCACAAAGGAAATCCAATTTAATCGAAAAGTATTCAATGTATCCATCAGATGAAACACAAGGAATATCCAATAGACAATTTAAACTCAATCAATTATAAGATTAACTCAAATAATTGACAGAACATTTATACTAAAAATTGTCAGATTTGTACAAGCAAATCTGAACTACTCCGCCAAACAACGGCGGGGCTTCATCTTCAACCTTAGCTGAAGAGTCTAGCCACTCATAACTATGAAACTACAATTCATAATAAAAGTGCTAAACATTTAAACTAAAACAACTAAATGTAAAGAAATAAATAAATAACTTTACATGGGAGAAATTCCACTCGCTGACGGGCAGCGCTTCCCCTCGTGGGGACAAAGCCTTCGAGATCCACCAGAATACTAGCGGACGTCCACCGGTAAACACCAAAGTGGCTCAGGAATTGTACATTAAAGATGAAGTGAAAAAAGGCTAATATAGGGAAATATCACAAGTGCAATATGCTTCCCGTTTTTGCTCTTTGACCTTTGTCTACTAAAACTACCATAACTTTCTCTAGAAAAATCATTTTATTGATCCATAAAATTTTCCAAAAAATAGACATCGGGATCTTTCCAAGCATATATGGCTAATCTCGTGGTTCTTCCTGAATCAATACAGTTAAATCCTCAAAAATGGCTGATCTGTCACGCTGAAATCATGCACAGCCTGACCTTTGTCTACTAAAACTGCCATAACTTTCTCTAGAAAAATCATTTTATTGATCCGTAAAATTCCTTAGAAAATAGACATCCGGATCTTTCCTAGAATATATGGCTAATCTTCTGGTTCTTCCTAAATCAATACAGTTTAATCCTAAAAAATGGCTGATCTGCACGAGCAATTCTGGCAATTTAGTGAAACTTCTTTCCAAGCTTGTAAACCTGTAAAACAACGAAAACAACTCAAAGTAACAAATTCCTAAGCTAACAAATGTAAATTAAAGGGCCAAAATATGCAATATTTGGCACTCATCAAATACCCCCAAACTTACAATTTGCTAGTCCCTTAGCAAAACAAAATAATAAAAAAAAACCTAAATGAAAAACAAAGAACATAAAGATAAGTTCATCACTCATGGTATCCAAAAATTTAAGGAGCACACATCACCATGATATTCATTCATGAGCAAGCTTATAAAGATAAACCAATCTTCGCAATGAATAGAAAAGTTAAAATCTAATTACTTACAAAAGGCAGGTTAAGGCATCACAAGTCTGACACTGTGTAAAGTGAATTAGCATATAGAAATGAAGCTTCCAAGTTACTCCAATGTGTAAGGTCTCCATGTCTCAAGATTCACCGAATTTCCCATCAAAATGAACGAAAAATGTATAGCTTTCTTTTTTTTTATTTTTTTATTTTATAAGGCACAGCTATATCTAGTTCCCTTAAGCTTTCTAATTGATCCATGTAGCGAGTGTTGAGTCAATGACTCCTAAACCAGATGGTTTTAGGGCATTAGGTGTAAAAAGACCCCTAAGGACTTACTAACTCGAGTCAAAAAAGGCTACGAAATTAAACCGGCCTTAATACTACCAAGAAAAATTCCACCTTTTGACGTGAACACTCACTGCTTACTGAGGCAAGAGGTCCAGTTACTCAGCGGAAAGTTTATTTATGATAATAATTTTTTTTTTATTTTTTTATGCTTTTCTATGCCCAAGAGTTCATCCAAAAAGTCATCCAGTTTCAGTTAAGATAAGGAAAAATACACATTAAAATCACATGTCATACCTCACATAATTTGTGCTAATGTGCTCGTGTTAGATTATGTCAAACATGTGAATTATCAAATGCCTAAGGTAAGTAACTAAATTTTAAAATTTATCACCAGATCATGTGTTCAAAATGTTAAGCTCACCAATGACATCACATTACAGAAATTGTTTAGATCAACCAAAATTTCACGATAACATGAGCATGCATTTATCTCTACGACGAAAAGACAACAAATTAGGACAAAGTGTGTGATGTGTCTCCCATACCCCCAAACTTAAATTACAGATTGACCCCAATGTATGACTAATATGGAACAAGCTGACCTGAGATATGGAGAACTAGCTGGACTGGTATGACTCATAGCATACCCCCAAACTTGAACTGAAGTACACATTGTCCCTGAAAAATAAAAACTGGAAAACAAAAAATACTAGAAACAAACATTAATCATAAAAATGCGAAATAATAAATAAACAGAAAAGATAAGCTGTGGGGTGCCTCCCATGAGCGCTAAGTTTAAAGTCTTCAGCCAGACTCTCCCTAGAATACTACACTCAATCTGAATAACTAGGATCCTCCAACAGTATCGTCTCAATGTCCGGACTCCTCAACTCTAAGAATGGTTTTAGCCTCTGTCCATTTACCTTGAAAGTATTACCATTCTTAGGATCCTCAATCTCGATGGCCCCATGAGGAAAAACTGATGAATAATGAATGGGCCTGACCATCGGGATTTGAGCTTGCCTGGAAAAAGATGCAGGCGCGAATTGTAAAGAAGAACTTTCTGACCCGGCTCAAAAGCTCATCTCAAAATGTTTTGGTCATGAGTCTTCTTCATTTGTGCTTTGTATGATCGGGCACACTCATATGCATCATTCCGCAGCTCTTCCAATTCATTGAGTTGGAGCTTCTGTTGTGACCCAGCCTTAGAAAAATTGAAATTCAGTTGCTTGATAGCCCAATACGCACGATGCTCTAATTCAACCGGAAGGTGACATGCCTTTCCGTACACAATGCGATAGGGAGACATGCCAATTGGCGTCTTGAAGGCTGTCCGATTTGCCCACAGTGCATCAGTCAATCGCAGAGACCAATCCTTTCTATTAGGGTTCACAATCTTTTCCAAAATTTGTTTGATCTCGCGATTTGAAATTTCCACTTGACCACTCGTCTGTGGGTGATACGGGGTGGCAACTTTGTGCATGATGAAATACTTCTTCATCAACTGCTCAAAGATCTTGTTGCAAAAGTGCTTACCTCCATCACTTATGATTGCTCGAGGTGTACCAAAACGAGCAAAAATAGTGTCTTTCAAGAACTGGACCACAACTCTGTGATCATTGGTCTTGCACGCAACGGCCTCCACCCACTTGGACAGATAGTCCACAGCAACTAGAATGTATAAGTAGCCAAAGGAGTTTGGGAACGGTCCCATGAAATCAATGCCCCACACATCAAAAATCTCAACAATCAGAATAGGGTTGAGGGGCATCATATTTCTCCTAGAAAGACTCCCTAGCTTTTGGCAATGCTCACAAGATACACAGTAGGTGTGAGAGTCCCGGAACAGGGTAGGCCAATAAAATCCACAGTGCAAAATCTTCGTAGCGGTCTTTTTAGCACTAAAATGGCCTCCACATGCATGATCATGACAAAAGGTGATGACATTAGATTAGTCATGCTCAGGAATACACCGTCTAATGATCTGATCAGGACAATAATTGAACAGGTAAGGATTGTCCCAAAAAAAGTGTTTTACCATGGCCAAAAATTTTGATTTATCTTGCCTCCCCTAATGCAAGGGCATGTGTCCGGTGACAAGATAGTTCACTATGTCAACAAACCATGGTGCGGGACTGTGAGCAATGTGCATCAATTGCTCATCAGGAAAGGTCTCAGAAATGGGAGTGGCAGCCTCAGTGAATTCCACAATCAATTTAGACAAATAGTCCGCCACCACATTTTCCGAACCTTTCTTATCCCGAATCTCAATGTCGAACTCTTGAAGTAGCAAGATCCATCAGATAAGACGAGATTTAGCATCTTTTTTAGAGAAAAGATACTTCAATGCAGCATGGTCCGAGTAGATAATGACTTTAGATCCTAACAAGTAGGATCTGAACTTGTCTAATGCAAAAACGACTGCAAGCAACTCCTTCTCAGTGGTAGAGTAATTGAGTTATGCGTCGTTTAGAGTTCGACTTGCATAATAGATAGCATGAGGAAGTTTATCAACACGCTGCCCCAAAACAACTCCAACAGCATAGTCTGATGCGTCACACATAATCTCAAAAGGCACATCCCAGTTGGGTGGCTGAATAATGGGTGTGGACGTCAGAATCTTCTTCAGATCCCCAAATGCTTTCTTACAATCCTCATCAAATAGAAATGGGGCATCTTTCAGCAACAACTTGCACAAGGACCTGGCGATCTTGCTGAAATTCTGGATAAATTGCCTATAGAAACCTGCATGGCCCAGAAAAGATCGAACCTCTTTCACCGTACGTGGGGGTGGAAGGTTGGAAATAAAATCCACCTTTGCTTTGTCGACCTCAATCCCTCGATGAGATACGACATGCCCCAGTACAATTCCTTGCTTGACCATAAAATGGCACTTCTCCCAATTAAGCACCAGGTTCTTCTCCTTGCACCGTACTAAAACCAAAGAGAAACGGTGAAGGCACTCCTCAAATGTTTAAATTACTCGCAAGCGCACGAGTCGTTCGTAGTATAGCGTTGTGCAAGTGCGAGGTCGAATCCACAGGGAATTGCGTTGTGAAAGTATATTTTCAATCTAAACTAACTCTATCTTAACCTAGTTCTGAATTTCAGATGATAATTTGGAAAAGAAATTAAAATTAAACTAAATTGATTTTTAAAAACTAATAATTAAAACACTAAGGTTTCCAAATCCACCCCACCAAAGTTAAGCATATATGTTCTAAAAATATAGCCTATCAAAACATTCCATGAATCCAACTATAAGACAAAAAAACAAAGAATATCCCAACTAAACCAAAAGCATCCAATGTATCCGCTCTCAACAAATCACAAAGGAAATCAAATTTAATCGAAAAGCATTCAATGTATCCATCAGATGAAACACAAGGAATATCCAACAGACAATTTAAACTCAATCAATTATAAGATTAACTCAAATAATTGACAGAACATTTATACTAAAAATTGTCAGATTTGTACAAGCAAATCTGAACTACTACGCCAAACAACAGCGGGGCTTCATCTTCAACCTTAGCTGAAGAGTCTAGCCACTCATAACTATGAAACTACAATTCATAATAAAAGTGCTAAACATTTAAACTAAAACAACTAAATGTAAATAAATAAATAAATAACTTTACATGGGAGAAATTCCACTCGCTGACGGGCGGTGCTTCCCCTCGTGGTGACAAAGCCTTCGAGATCCACCAGAATGCTAGCGGATGTCCACCATTAAACACCAAAGTGGCTCAGGAATTGTACATTAAAGATGAAGTGAAAAAGGGCTTATATAGGGAAATATCACAAGTGCAATATGCTTCCAATCCGATGTGGGATACTGCAGATTCCAGTTTTTGCTCTTTGACCTTTGTCTACTAAAACTGCCATAACTTTATCTAGAAAAATTATTTTATTGATCTGTAAAATTATTCATAAAATAGACATCGGGATATCTCCAAGCATATATGGCTCATCTCGTGGTTCTTCCTGAATCAATACAGTTAAATCCTCAAAAATGGCTGATCTGTCACGCTAAAATCATGCACAGCCTGACCTTTGTCTACTAAAACTGCCATAACTTTCTCTAGAAAAATCATTTTATTGATCCATAAAATTCCTCAGAAAATAGACATCCAGATCTTTCCAAGCATATATGGCTCATCTTCTGGTTCTTCCTAAATCAATACAGTTTAATCCTCAAAAATGGCTGATCTGCACGAGCAATTCTGGTAATTTAGTGAAACTTCTTTCCAAGCTTTTAAACCTGTAAAACAACGAAAATAACTCAAAGTAACAAATTCCTAAGCTAAAAAATGTAAATTAAAGGGCCAAAATATGCAATATTTGGCAGTCATCAGAACCCCCTCCAAGAACATCGTATATAACTTCGATAGCATGCACCAAACGGATAGGGCTTATCGCGTTATGTTCCATCTCACACCAATTGTCAACTTTCATGTTGGAAGCCTTGTATCCCCTCGCTGCACAAGAATTTCTCTACTATGCCATAACAAGAAGTTGTTTCTCCTATTGAATAACTCCTCTTATTCAAACTTTAAAACTCTTCGCCAAATAAATAACACAGAAAGAGTACAAAACAATAAACGATGCAAAAAAATAAAACAAATGAAAATAAAGAACCAAAGCAAAAGTTTACACGATTTGGCACCTCTTGCATAAGTCCACGATCCCAAGAACACAATTGTTTTATTCTTCTAATAAAACTTGTAGGTCGTTCGGCACCTCTTGCTTACGTCCACGATCCTAACAACATAATTGTTTTATTCCTCTAATAAAACTCACAGGTTACAAGTTCTTGGACTGATAAAAACTTGAGAAAAACTCTCACCCAATAAACTCACTCTAACCCATTACCCCAATACACCCAAGACTTATTCTCTCCCTTTTAGAATAGAAAACCTAGATTTAGAACCTCCTCTTTGATTAGGATGGTTCACCTTTAAGGGTTTACATCTTACTCTTATACATAAGACAACCTCCCAAACAATTTTTGCAACTCCCCATATTTAAGAAATATTGAGATTCTCCCCTAGAATCCCTAAAGATCTTCACTGATTTGGAAACAGATAAATCAGTTCCAAAAAAATATTTTTTCTTTCCTTTTTTCTTTTTCCACTTCTTTGAACCCAAAATATTTTCTCTATTATTCGAGGCAATACCTAACAAAATCCTATAACATTTGCATAATAAGGTTCAATGTCTTATTCTTTCCTTTGAGCTAATTACAATCAATTAATTATAGCACAATTGCACTTACCTCACAAGCTGGTTGAACCCAATTATTACCTTCCAAAACTTGCTGCAAAATAATAACTAATACTAAGCATTTGATTAACTGATAATATAGGAATAAATTACTAATACATCATTGTGGTTTGGCCTCAATTACAATTCACTCCACTAGTATAGAAACATGACAGCTCAATCTATCAAATGAGTCTCACATGCAGAAAATACGTAAAGTTAAATTTACCATTATTAGTATTAACTCATGCACATGCATGAGTGAGAAAAAATACAAAATCTCAGTATTCTATATGACTTCAAAATGTTAAAAGTAAAAAAAAAAATGTGCTCTTATAGCAACAAATTTATTGGAAAGGAAATCCAAATAACTTACTAGCAAGCCGATTTTCAGCAAATCCCCAACACACAGACGATCTATAAAGCTCAAAAACTGTAACTACACTTTTTATTCTTCATTTTGTGGAATTCATAATAAGCTAACTCAATTCCATTGTGAATTTATTTCAAAATGAAATCCATAGGTTTTTTTTGTCTTTTTAAACTTAACAAGTATAAAACTACAAATTAATTCTATAAAATTTATAGAATTCATTTGTTTCAAACACACTCTAAGTTAATCCGCATAAATAAGATAGAAAAAAAGAGCAACACATTCGATGCTTTAAAAATTTAATCAGGAAAGAAGGCATGACTACATAATAATAAGGTCCAAGATTATTTTCTTCCTTTTTTGAGTTAACTACAATCAATTAAATAGAGTACAATAAGTCGACAAAATATAACAATCTCATATATTTTAACACTCCCCCTTACGTGCAAAGCCCTAGAGAAGATATGGGCCCCGAATGTGAAGCCCGAAACACAAAACAGAGACCAAACTAAGTATTTATCATCAGCAGAGACAAGCATGAATAATCAAGATTCGAACACATGACATTTGGCTCTAATACCATGTTACCTACCATTGATCCCAAAAGTTTACACTAATAAGAAATGGGTCAATAATGTATATCAAGCTCATATATATTTTAACAGTAACTAAGTTTTTTTTTCGTATTTATTGAAGGTGATAACCACATTAAGTGACTAATTTGTAAATTAAATGTGTTTGAAGCTACTATTAGAATATTTTTTCTCCCCTTTATTTCTTTCCTTTCTAGTTCATAAAACAAAGGATGAAAATATGAAAATTTTCTTGATACAATGGGTGGATTGCACCTCCTTCTATAGAAAATGACTTGGATGCTTTAAATCCCAACACTCTCATAAATGTAATTGATGGAAGAAAAAAAGGTCTTACTTTGTGAATACAAATGCGTTGCAAGATCTCTTTTAAAGAAGAGGTCTTAATAGGTTCAAATTTTGATGTCTTCAATCATAAATTGTAATGCATGTATTTGTAAAGTAAGGGTAAATAAGTACTATAATAAATATGACATAGAATTAAAATAATTTTTATATATTTAAATGCGAAAGGTTTTATTTTTATAAAACAATTCCAAAAAAAATATGGCATCATCCAGAAGAAGAAAAAAAAAAGGTGGAAACAGGTGTTGCAAAAGGAAGGTGTAATGCTGCATGTAAGGCAACATTACAATAAACGTGGCAGCTTATGAGATGGGGGAGGGTGGGTTGCTGAGTATTGAAATTCTTTTAGCATATAAATAGTTTTAGTTTTTCTTTTATTTTCTTTCTTACCAAATCTTGTTTGGTTTTCTTTTAACTACGATTCAAATTACTCTCCTTCTTTAAACACTTGGGGATCGAAAGAAAGGTTGAAAGAGCAAAATTTTGAAGGGGTTTACGAGAAAATTTTATAGAGAGTCACAGGAAGCTCTAAGAAAAACAGAAGGTAATAACATGAAGTTTATTTTTGAAATTTAGCATACATGAAATTTCCTGGAATTCAAAGTGGGAAGTTTCAAAAGGGTGTGATTTATGAAGAATTGAAGAATAAATTAAGAATTTAATATAAATATTATGTCATATGTTGACGATCAACAACCGGGGGAGAGGGGAGCAGGAAAGGCAAAGAGGTGATCTATGGGTAGCTCTAAGTGTTACGTGGTGAGTTAGATTTACTTTAAGTAATCTAGATAAATATAAAATATCTAGTGATAATATTAGAATAAATTATTAGCTTATGCATTTGTGGTAGATGAAAAATTGATTGATAGCTATGATAGGAATATTGGATGTTTAGAAAATTATTATATGAGAAGTAATATTATTAGAGCAAAGAGTCGAATTAATAATGAAGGTGATAAATGAAATTCTTGACGAATTATGGTCGATAAATTGATGTGATATATGAGGAGAAAAAATTAGTGAAATTGATCAAATAGTAATTTGAGAAAAGGTAGGATAGCTAAATTAAGTGTCTGAATACATGCTTGTTTTTATATTATTGTTCATATGCATATTTCATATCATTGTTCATATGCATATGCATGAAATAAAAGAATCGGGAGGGGGTCTGTCTAAACAAAAAAACCGTGACAGCTGGTATATGCTGGAAATAAATGAAAACCGTGATACCTGGTATATGTTGGAAATAAAAGAACGGGGAGAGAGATGGTCTAAGATAAAAACATGTCGACGTGTGGGAAGACATTCCCAAATAATAAATCATGCATTGCATCTGTTTTAAATATTGATTGTATTACTGAAATGCTGAAGTGTTGTTTGTTATTGTAAATTTATTTATAGATGAATGAGTCTCACAGAGAGACAGTCATGGTGAAAAAGAAACATAGAAGTATAATATGATAAGAACTATCTAAATGTTAAACTATATGCTATTATCAAGTTATATAAGATATAAATGATTAAATATTAAAGGACTATTTATACAAATTGAATACTTCTAGTAAATTTAATTCACTGAGCTTGTGAAGCTCATCCCTTATTGTACAATGATTTCAGGTAGCAGGCAGGACAGATAGTTTTGCGAGTTGAGATTCAGACAAAATCAATTTTTTATAAGCAACGTACGTGTCCACATCCTTAGTCTAATAAGAAAATAAAATAAAAATTTATTTGTAAATATTCATGCATTTTACGTTGTATATAATGTTTAAGTCAAGATCAGAATGATGTATCTCCCCTGTTGAGGGTTGAGGATTGAAGTAAAAATTTATATTAGTATTATTTTTATTGTTGCATATATGTGTCGTGTAGGGATTTTCAAAATGTGATGACACAGTCACGGGGGTGGCTATCCCGGGATGAGTTGTTACAATTTTGGTATCAGAGCATTAGGTTTTATGATTCTATAGATTGCATGAGAACTTAAAGAAGTGGAAGATCTAAATAAATTATATTTTAATGCAGAGTCTAAGGATGACATGTGGACGTGCTAAAGCTAGAGGTAGAATTCAAAATCAGAGGGGACGTGGTAGACCCCAAATATTTAGAAGAACTGAAGCAGAGGGGGAAGTTGAGTCTGTGGTTCTTGCTAGGGAACATTATTACAGTACAGCTGGTCCTAGTAGAGCTGGGAGAGAATCTGAGGTTAGAAAGGATGAATTGAAAGAAGCTCTTAATCATGCTATAGAGAGGATGAATGCAGTTAAAGAAAAGGTTGACAATTTGTAGAGGAGATTAGAGGAAAGGGGTAGAAGAGAACCTGATGTGGTGAGACAATAGGTTCATGAGGGAGAAGGCGTGTTTGCACATGAGATGCAAGGTGATTGTTTTGTGAGATTTCTTAAGTTTAAACCCCCAGTCTTTTAGAGGATCTATAAATCCTGTAGAAGCTGAGCAGTGGATTAGACATATCGAAAAATATTTTGAGGACTTACCAGTGACAGATAGACAGAAGGTTGCTTTTGCTTTATTTATGCTGGAGGGTGAGGCTTCTTTGCAAAATATTTTCCAGATACCTTTCGAGCACAACAAGAAAGAGATTTTATTCATCTAATGCCAGGTGATTTATCAGTGGCTGAATATGATAGTAGATTCATATCCTTGTTAGGGTTTTAACCTTAATTAGTGAATTCGGAGGAGAGGAAATGTAATAGATTTTTAGACGGATTACACCATGACATTCGGACTAAACTCTCTTATATGGGCATAGGAAATTATGTTATACTGGTGGACAAAGCATAACAGATTGAGAAGGATTTGATGGAGTTTAGAGGTAGGAGGGATTGGCTGAAGAGGTCTAGATTTGGGGGACCTAGAGGTGGTAGCAGTATGTGAGTACAAGGCAGGAGACCACCCTAGAGGGGGCGTTCCTTGTCAGAAGGAACTGTAGTGCAGAGTCAGAGGTAAGCAGGATCTGTTGCTTCTATAGCTCAGAGTAATATCGGTGGGACCCATATATTTGGGAAACAAGCTATGGGAATTGGGAGTTATGATATAGGTGTAAGTATGCCACCAGGGGGAAGTGGTAACCTGATGTATGATCGAGAGGCAAGGGTTTGCTTTAGATGTAATCAAACAGGGTATCTGTCTCAGAATTTCCATACATAGATATGCTTTGGAATTGACCTGATATGGTGAGGGAGGACATGTTGTTGCAGATAGTCCAATGGGAAAATCTATTGATGTAAGCATTAGAATTGTTGGGAGAAGACCGATGGAGAGAGATAGTGGATCAGGGAGTGTGCGGGGTAAAGGTCGAGGATCAGTAGCTGAGAGAGGACGTGCAACTAGTTTTAGTCCAGCGATAGTAAAGTCTTTGCATTGACCCAACAAGATGCACAAGCCACTCCTTATGTTGTTATGGGTATAATATATATCCTTGGTAGGCCTGCTAGATTATTGATTGATCCTGGTGTAACCCATTCTTTTGCATCTAGTATTTATATGAAATCTCTTGATGCTAGTGCTAGTCCTTTGATACATGCGATTATTATTGAGGTTCCTACTAGAAATAGGGTTATTATGAGGACAATTTATTGAGGTTGTGTGATTAATATTGCTGATATAGAATTTGAAATTGATATATTGCCTTTAGATATGATATATTTTGATTTAATTCTGAGGATGAATTGGTTATATGCATATCATGCTTGGGTAGATTATTTTAGGAAAAATGTGGTGTTCAAGATACCTGGACAAGAGGAGTTTAATTTTTAGGGAGAATGTAAAATACTTGCTAACTATCTTATTTTAACCTTAACTGCCAGAAAATGGTTGAAGAAGGGTTGTGAGGGCATTTGGCATATGTGGTGGATTCAAGCAAGGAAAGTAGGAAGTTAAAAGAAATCTTGGCAGTGAAAGATTTTTCTGACGTATTCCCTGAGGAGTTGCCTGGTTTGCGCCCCAATAGGGAGATTGAGTTTTCTATTGAAGTGATTCTAGGATCAGCACCTATATCTATAGCACCTTATAGAATGGCACCAGCTGAATTGAGATAGTTGAAGGTTCATCTTTAGGAGTTACTAGATAAACAATTTATTCGACCTAGTTTGTCACCTTGGGGAGCCCCTGTGTTTTTTGTCAAGAAGAAGGGCAGGACAATGAGGTTGTGTATTGATTATAGATAGTTGAATAAGATCACCATCAAGAATAGATATCCTTTGCCCATGATAGATGATTTCTTCGAGCAGTTACAGGGAGATAGGGTGTTTTCTAAAATAGACCTGAGATCGAGTTATCATCAATTGAGGAAAAAGAAAGGAGACATGCCTAAAACTGCTTTTAGGACACGTTCTGGCCATCATGAGTTTCTGGTAATGCCATTTGGGTTGACTAATGCTCTTGCAGCATTTATGGACTTGATGAACCGGGTGTTTAAACTATTCTTGGATAGATTTGTGATTGTGCTTATTGATGATATTTTGGTATATTCCAAGAATGAAGTGGAGCATATGCAACATTTGGAGATAGTGTTGACAATTCTGAGGAGAGAGAAATTATATACAAAGTTATCTAAGTGTAAGTTTTGGTTGAGTGAAATATCTTTCTTGGGGCATGTTGTGTCGGGAGAGGGGATAGCAGTTAACCCACATAAAGTAGAAGCAGTGTTGAATTGAGAAAGACCCACGAGTGTAACTGAAATTAAAAGCTTTTTGGGGTTGGCTGGTTATTATAGGAGATTTATCCAAAAATTTTCTATGATTGCTGGACCATTGACTAAATTGACCAAGAATGACGTGAAGTTTAGGTAGTCAGAGGAATATGAGAGAAGTTTCCAGTTATTGAATGAAAAATTGACTACTGTGCTTCCTTATGGTGATGAAGGATTTGTAGTATATACTAATGCATCACATCAAGGGTTGGGATGTGTGTTGATGCAACATGGGAAAGTTATAGCTTATGCATCTAAGTAATTGAAGAACCATGAGAGGAATTACCCGACCCATGATTTAGAATTGGCTGCCATAGTTATTGCTTTGAAGATTTGGAGACATCATTTATATAGAGCCAATTATGAAATTTTTACTGATCATAAAAGCTTGACGCATTTACCAACCCAGAAGGAGTTGAACTTGAGGCAGAGGAGGTGGATGGAGTTGATTAGTGATTATGACTGTATAATTCATTATCATCCAAGAAAGGCTAATGTAGTAGCTGATGCATTGAGTAAAAGGGCTACTGGGAGATTAGCTACTATTGGGAGTCATAATACTAGCTTGATGATAGAATTAAGAAGAATGAGGGTGTAGTTTAGTGTTAATGATAGAGGACTATTGATGGCAAATATGGTGGTACAATCTTCTATTATTGATCGTTTATTACAGATGAAGGGTAGAGATGAGGGGATAGAGAAGATTAGACGAGAAGTATTGAGTGGGAAGCGAACCGAGTTTAGAATTAGAGAAGATGGTATGGTGGCATTAGGGCATAGAGTTTGTGGTCCCAATAATATGGAGATGAGGAAAGAGATACTAACGGAGGCTCATGATTTTGTATATTCCATGCACCCGAGTAATAATAAGATGTACAGGGAATCGAGATAGAATTATTGGTGGTCAGGGATGAAGAAGGATGTAGTGGAATATATTTATAGATGTTTGACTTGTCAACAGGTGAAGTTTGAGAATAGACATCCAGCTGGTTTATTACAACCTCTTCCAATACCTGAGTGGCCATGGGAAAATGTGAGTATGGATTTTGTCTCTGGTTTTCCCCGTACCCAGAGAGGGCATGACGCTGTCTGGGTTACAGTGGATAGACTTTCTAAGTCTTCAAATTTTGTTCATATTAAAACTACATGGAGTCCTCAAAAGTTGGTTGAATTGTATGTAGTGGAGATAGTAAAATTACATGGAGTACCCTTGAGCATTGCATTAGATAGAGATTCTAGATTTACCTCTAGATTTTGGAGAGGTTTCCAAGAAGCTATGGGTACGCAATTGCAGTTTAGTATAGCTTTCCATCCACAAACTGATGGGCAGACGGAGAGAATCATCATAATACTAGAAGATATGTTGAGGGCAAGTGTATTGAGTTTCTCAGTGAGCTGGGATGCTTGTTTTCCTTTGATCAAGTTTGCATACAATAATCAGTATCAAACTAATATTTTGATGGCACCATTTGAGGCTTTATATGGTAGAAGGTGTAGAACCCCAGTGTGCTAGGAAGAAGATGGAGAGAGAAAGATATATAGTCCAGAAATGATAGATTTGGCTACTGCAAGGATCAAATTGGTTAGGGAGAACCTTAAAGCAACGCAGAATAGACAGAAGGGATATTTTGATAAAAGAAGACGACCTCTTGAGTTTCAAGTTAGTGATTGGGTATTTTTGAAGATATTTCCGTGGAAGGGTGTGTTGAGGTTTAAAAAGAAGGGAAAGTGGAGCCCGAGATTTGTGGGGCCATATGTTGTGATTGATTGGACCAGTGGCATATTGATTGGATTTTCCCCCAGAGTTAAAGCAATTGCATAATGTGTTTCACGTGTAACTGTTGAGAAAGTACTTACACAATGAATCCCATAGTATCTCGAATAAGGCGATAGAACTTCAGGAAGATTTGACTTTTATGCAAGTACCGATCAGAATTCTAGACAGAAAGGAACAAGTATTGTGCATTAAAGTCATTCCTTTGATTCAAATATTATGGCGGAACAAATATGTCGAAGAAGTCACGTGGGAGCATGAAGTAAGAATGAGGAAGGAAAGTAGAATTGTAATACCCGTATTTGTAAAGTAAGGGTAAATAAGTACTTTAATAAATATGACATAGAGTTAAAATAATATATATATATATTTAAATGCAAAAGGTTTAATTTTTATAAAAAAAATTAAAAAAAAACAAAAACGGTGGCAAAAAGTGTTGCCACCTGTTGCCCAAAAAGAAGGTGTAATGTTGCATGTAAGGCAACATTACAATAAATGTGGTAGCTTGTGAGATTGGGGGGGGGGGGGGGGGGGGGGTGGCGGCTGAGTATTGAAGAAAGTTTTGCATATAAATAGTTTTAGTTTTTCTTTTATTTTATAACTTACCAAATCCTGTTTGGTTTTATTTTAACTACGATTCAAATTACTCTGCTTCTTTAAACATTTGGGGACCGAAAGAAAGGTTGAAAGAGAAAGTTTTTGAAGGGGTTTACGGGAAAATTTTATAGAGAGTTATGGGAAGCTCTAACAAAAACATAAGGTAATAATGTGAAGTTTATTTTTAAAATTTAGCATACATGAAATTTCCCGGAATTCAAAGTGGGAATTTTCAAAGGGTGTGATTTATGAAGAATTGAAGAATAAATTAGGAATTTAATATAAATATTATGTAAGGTGTTGACGATCAGCAACCAGGGAAATTGCTGAGAGGAGCAGGAAAGGCAAAGAGGTGATCCACGGGTAGCTCTAAGTGCTACGTGGTGAGTTAGATTTACTTTAAGTAATCTAGATAAATATGAAATATCTAGTGATAATATTAGAATAAATTATTAGCTTATGCTTTGGTGGTAGATGAAGAATTGATTGATATGTATGATAGGAATATTGGATGTGTAGAAAATTATTGTATGAGAAGTAATATTATTAGAATAATGAGTCGATTTAATAATGAAGGTGATAAATGAAATTCTTGACGAGTTATGGTTGATAAATTAATGTGATATATGAGGAGAAGAAATTAGTGAAATTGATCAAATAGTAATTTGAGAAAAGGTAGGATAGCTAAATTAAATGTTTGAATACATGCTTGTTATTATATTATTGTTCATATGCATATTTCATATCATTGTTCATATGCATATGCATGAAATAAAAGAACCGGGAGGGGACCGATCTAAACAAAAAACCGTGACAGCCGGTATATGTTGGAAATAAATGAAAACCGGGAGGGGGCCGGTCTAAGATAAAAACATGTCGACGTGTGGGAAGACGTTCCCTAATAATAAATCATGCATTGCATCTATTTTAAATATTGATTGTATTACTGAAATGCTGAAGTATTGTTTGTTATCGTAAATTTTTTTTTATAGATGAATGAGTTTCATAGAGAGACAGTCATGGTGAGAAGGAAACATAGAAGTATGATATGATAAGAACTATCTAAATGTTAGACTATATGCTATTATCAAGTTATATGAGATATAAATGATTAAATATTAAAGGATTATACAAATTGAATACTGCTAGTAAATTTAATTCATTTAGCTTATGAAGCTCATCCCTTATTGTACAATGATTTCAGGTAGCAGGCAAGACATAGTTTGGTGAGTTGAGATTCAGATGAAATCATTATCTGTAAGCCATGTACGTGTTCATATCCTCAGTCTAATGAGAAAATAAAATAAAAATTTATTTGTAAATATTAATGCATTTTACGTTGTATATAATGTTTAAGTCAAGATCAGAAAGATGTATCTCTCCTGTTGAGGGTTGAGGATTGAAGTAAAAATTTCTGTTAGTAACATTTTTATTGTCGAATATATGTGTCCTGCTGGGATTTTCAAAATGTGATGATGCCGTCTCGTGGATGGCTACCCTAGGGTGGGCCGTTACATAAATATAATTGATCGAAGAAAAAACTAATCTTGCTTTGTGAAGATATCTTCTACAAAAGAGATTTTGGTTGGCTTAAATCCTCACACAACCTTAATCATAAATATAATTAATCAAAGAAAAAAAATCTTATTTTGTGAATACGAACACGTTTCATGATCTCTTTTATAAAAGAGACTTTGGTCGGCTCAAATAATTAACCCCTACATTCTTAATCATAAATGCCATTGATCAAAGAAAAAAAAAACAAATATTGTCTTACAATAATGGACACGGATCAAGATCTTTTCTCCACCTTAAATTATAATTCATAAATGTATAAAAGAGATCTTGATCGATACCTTTAATTATAAATATAATTGATCAGTGAAAAAAACAAATATTGTCTTTTGATTACGGACACGTTTCAAGAACTCTTCTATAGAAGAGATATTAGCCAGCTCAAGTCCCCAATCCCCATACAGTTAATCATAAATGTAATTAATAATAGGGAAAGAAAAAACAAATTTTGCCTTGCGAGTATGGACACGATTCAGAGTCTCTTCCAAGAACCTTTCATGACATTCAGCATCGAACGTTGTTTAATGCAAATTAGACTTTTCAGAAAGCACCTTTCTAAAATCGAATAAGTATTCCAAGAAAATGTCAGATTCTAATAATATTGGAAACATATTGATGCTGGAATCTAATCAAATCGATATAGGATATCAAGAGTAGTGCATACTGTAGTTGTTTCTCCACATCTTCCAATTGAGCACTGCATTTACCTATTTCGTTTTGAATCTCCTGATATCCAAATTAAATGCTTAAATTTTCATCTGATTAATTTTTCTAATTAAGAAATTAAAAGCAATTATTTTACTCATATTACATACCTCCAGCTTAGAATCAAAGCAACCTATGCTGACTCTATTACCGTTGCTAAAAAGATATATAAATTGCAACAAAATCAGTGAATAAGAGAACAGGTTACTATACCAACCCAGAGGTGAATTGATGGTTGAAGAAATCAGCTTCCAGTTTCATTTTAGAAAAAGTCTTCTTACCATCTGCAAGTGCACAAAGCTCATTCTAAGTTTGCAATGGGAAATAATTAATTAATTAGTACAGAAACTCTTGGATGAAAGAGTGATTACCTCTTGATTTCGCACCCTGCATTATGGAAAGCAGAGTACATGAAAGTCAGCATTTTAAGTTGGGATTTTCATAATTCTTGTGTTAACAAAAACAAAAAGTTATGCCTTTAATTAAATCAATATCCTACTATTATATATACAATATCTCTAGGTAGATTAAAGCTCTTGTTTGGTCCGGTAAAACAGCAGTGGAGTTATAAATTTTTTAATGTTTGGTAATACAACTGTGAACAGCTTTTGTGATATAAATTCCAAATTTTTATAAACAGAAACTATTTCATAAAACATTTTTTGAAGGTGTTTGGGCCGGTTTAGTTTCTGTTTATAATAAATAGAAACCAAAAAATAAATTGTCCCGAACATAACTTTATTTTTCATTAGATTAGATTTTCTGTTGGAATATTGTATCTGTATATGAACCGTAAGTACAATTTCTGAAATTCTTTTAATTGGAGTATAAATTAAGTCATATCCACTTATAAAAATCCATCCTACAAAATGAGAGCACCAAGACAATAATCTGAAAGCAAATTGGCCATATATAACACTGTGTTTTTTTTTTTCACATCACTTGACGCCTATAATTGCTTGACTTTCTTATCACTTTGATGTTTATAAAGCCAATTTTTGTAAGGAATATAAAGTCAATTTCTTGTATGACACAATCTTATCAATGCTATTTAAAAGCAAAAATTTCCTTACCATCCACGTTGCTCCTCTAGGAGATCAAGATAATGAGCAATGGTTTCTTCTACCCTATAAATTTAAACTCAAAACTCAAATTTCTTAGAAATAAATTAAAGACATAAAATTGAATGAATTCAGAAAAATTGTGTTAGAAAAAACTAATAAAACCATATGTAATTAATTACAAGTTGATCAACAACAAAATAGTGAATATATATAGAATAAAAGAAAACAAATTAAACCTTTTCTTTCTATCAAAAACAATGAGTTTTCCGGTTGGAGAAAATATGACAAGAGCAACTTCTACATCAAGAGAGTAGAAAGTTCATAAGCTTTCTTGACAAGCCCAGTTTTCTTTTTGGAAAAAGTGACATCCCTATTTGTTTTCTTCTCAATTTTCTTAAGTTGTGCTTTAACCCTCCCCATATCTCTCTTAGATCTTTTCTTTTGCTCTAGCTACAGGTTTTTTTTTTTTTTTTTTTTTTCCTTTTAACCTCTTAGTCCTTGGAATTTATACAGCAATTTGCTCTCTCACTGTGTTTCATCCGTTGAAAAAAGATGCAATCAGGACCATTCATATATCAATAGCAATCACTGTGTTTTTTGAATTTGTGAACCCTGTCAGTTTTTTACTATATTCATTTTCTTAAAGGTGAGAAAAGAAAAGGATATAAACTAAACTCATGATAAAAATGACTTTATTAATCCATTTTAGATAGATGCTCTCATAATGAAGTCATTAAAATAGGGGTAAACCAATTAGGAAGTAAATCTATGACCTAAGTCATGAGTTTTTTTTGTCTTTACTTTTTTGAGCATTCCAATTTTTTCCAGTTCTCTTTATTTTTATTTCCCTATTATCAATTATACAAATATATATATATATATATATATATGTATATATATCTACACACTAGATTTTGTGAATTTATCTTATTGTAAATATAAAAATACTTTTTCTCATTGTAAAAATCAATCTTTGAAGTTGTATATTTTTATGGTTTAACCAGCGCCTAGAAAAAGGTAAAAAGTAAAAACAATATAGGTTTATTATGGGAGAAGTTTTTATGCACTTGAGATGCTTGATTAATGTGGGTGGATTTAGGGGAGGCGGCCACAGTACGCAACTAGTGGTTTTGGTAAGTATGTCTAAACCGAGCAATGCCAAATTGCTGCAGTATCCAATGCTCTCAAAGGCAGTATTGACATCTCTATATTCAATGCTGACTTTAGTTTCTTAAGAGTTAAGAATCTATTACGGTCCCATAAGGATTGATTCGAGAATGTTTGAAATAAATTAGTTCTACATAAAATTTATGAAATTCATTTGTAATGTGTTGTGTTTGAAAGACATAAAAAAATTGTAACTATAAAATTGAGTTAGTATTTTTTTTCAAATCCTATCAAACTTGATAGAATTTACAAATAAATTCTTCAAAATCAAGAGTAAAAAGTTATGTTGACAAAAATACTATCTTCTTCTCTCACTCTCCCTCCTTTCTCTCACCCTCTATCTAATCTTTTGAATTCTTTATTTATTCCAAATATTTTAAATGTAGAGAATTTAATTGAATTTTACAATTTTACCCTAGAAAGCCAAACATAAAAAATTTATTTCTAAAGGAATATTTTCAATTCATTTGAAAATAAAATGAACTTCATATTCATTTGATTTTAAACAAAGTGTAAGTGAGATTGAATTGTATAATGATTATAATCTAATTATTTTGGGATTTGATTTAGATGGGATTATGTAACGACCTATCCCGGATTGGCCACCCCCGAGACGGTGTCATAACATTTTGAAAATCCCAGCATGACACCTATATGCAACAATAAAAATAATACTAACAAAAATTCTTTTACATCAATCCTCAACCCGCAACAAGGGAGATACATCAATCTGATATTAACTTAAACATAATATACAATGTAAAATCCATGAATATTTATAAATAAAATTTTATTTTATTTTCTCACTAGTCTGAAGTTGTTGACATGAACGTGACTTACAAAAAAAATGATTTCGTCTGAACCATAACTCATCAAATTATTTGTCCTGCCTGTTACCTGAAAACATTGTACAATGAGGGGTGAGTTTCACAAGCTCAGTGAATTAAATTTACTATTAAGTACTCAATTTGTATAAATGGTGTTTCAATATTTAATCGTTTCTATCTCATACAACTTGATACTAGCATTCTACTATCACTACACATGTCATAAGATCCCTTCTCTATCAATCTCTTTTTCTTATTTATTGATTCACTTTAAGACCATCAATTGTCTCATAATTACCTCGTAATGAGGTTCACATCATAAAGTCTACCATTTAGATGGTTCTTATCATGTCATACTTCTAGGTTTCTTTCTCACCATAACTGTCTCTATGTGAGACTCATTCATCTATAAATAATTTAACAAATAAACACAACACATCAGCATTTCAATGATGAAATCAATATTTAAAACAGATGCAATGCATGAATTATTATTAGGGAATGTCTTCCCACATGTCGACATGTTTTTATCTTAGACTGGCTGCCTTCCCGGCTCTTTTCCTTCTCATTTAGACTGGCTGCCTTCCCGGTTCTTTCATTATCATTAGACCAGCTGCTTTCCCGGTTCTTTTCTTTTATTTAATGCATATGCATATGAACAATGATATGAAATATGCATTTGAACAATAACATTAAAAAAAAATGAATTCAAATATTTAAATTTAGCTATCCTGATTTTTTCTCAAATTATATAAAAAAATTTCACTAAATTCCTCTCATCCTAAACCACATCAAATCATCCATCAAAACTTGTCAAGTTTCACTAAATTTCATATTCTCATAATTCGTATCAAAACATCATCCATAGCTCATCAAGAAATTCACTTATCACTTTTATTATTAAATCAACTTATTATTCCAAAAATATTATTTTTCTCCTAATAATTTTCCACATGACCAAAATTCTTACCTATCAATCACATTTTTATCTATCACCAAAGCATAAGCTAATAATTTATTTAATATTATCACTAGATAATTTCATTTATTATTTAGATTACTTAAAGTAAATCTAACTCACCACATAACACTTAAAACTACATGTGGATCATCTCCTTGCCCTTTCCGTTCCTCTCAGAAATTTCCCTTAGTTGTTGATCATCAACACTTGACATAATATTTATATTAAATTTCTAATTATTTCTTCAATTCTTCATAAACTACTTCCTTTGAAAATTCTCACTTTGAATTCCGAGAATTTTCATGTATGGTAAAAATTCAAAAATAAACACTATGTTATTACCTTCAATTTTTTTGATAGCTTCTCTGTAACGACCCATCCCGGGTTGGCCACCCCCGAAACGGTGTCCTCGCATTTTGAAAATCCCAACACGACACATATATGCAACAATAAAAATAATACTAACATAAATTTCTTCTATATCATTCTGATATTAATTTAAACATAATATACAACGCAAAATGCATGAATATTAACAATTAAAATTTTATTATTTTATTTTCTCATTTGTCTGAGGATATTGACACGTACATGGCTTACATAAAATGTTTTCATCTGACTTTCAACCCACCAGACTACTTATCCCGATTGCTACCTGAAATCATTGTACAATGAGGGGTGAGCTTCACAAGCTCAGTGAATTAAATTTACTAAAAATATTCTATCTATATAATTAGCCCATTTATATTTAAACATTTATCTCTTATACAACTGGATAATAACATATAATCTAACATTTAAATAAATACTATTACATCATACTTATATGTCTTTTTCTGAATGTAATTGTCTCTCTCTGTGAGACTAATTTATTTACAAATAATTTCACAATATCCACAACATTTCAGTAATAAAATATTTACATGTAAAACAGATGCAATGCATGAATTATTATTATGGGAACGTCTTCTCACATGTCGACATATTGTTATTATCTTAGACCGACCCCTTCCCAGTTCTTTACAGCTTATCTCGGTTGTCACGAAGTTTATTTCCAGCATATACTGGCTGTCACAGTTTTTCAATTAAACCATCCTCTTCCCAGTTCTTTTGGTTCTCTTATTTAATGCATATGCATATGAATAATAATATAAAACCACATGAATTTAAGATACTAAATTAAGTATCCGGTCTTTCCTCAACTTTCTGCTTGATAAATTTCACAGTTTTCTTCTCTTCATATATCACATCAATTTATTAACCAAAACTCGTCAAGAATTTATTTATCACCATCACTATTAAATCAACTCATTATACCAATAATAATTTCTTTTTCACATAACAATTTTCTACGTGTCCAATATTTGTATCATACATATCAAATTAATTTTATCTATCACCAAAGCATAAGCTAATAATTTATTTTAATATTATTACTAGATATTTGATTTTTATTTAGACTACTTAAAGTAAATCCAACTCACCACGTAGCACTTAAAGCTACATGTGGATCACCTCCTTGCCTTCCCCGTTTTTCTCAGCAATTTCCCTCGGTTGCTAATCGTCAACACCTGACATAATATTTGTATTAAATTTCTAATTATTTCTTCAATTCTTTGAAAACCACACCATTTGAAACTTCCCACATTGAATTTCGAAAAATTTCATGTATGCTAAAAATTCAAAAATAAACACTATGTTATTACCTTATGTTTTTCTGATAGCTTCTCGTGATACTCTATGAAATTCCACAATAAACTCTTTCACAATTTTGCTCTTTCAATATTTCTTTGGGTCCCCAAGTGTTTAGAAAAAAAAACAAGAATTTGAAAGAAACTATGTGAAATCTGTTTACGATTTCACATAGGTGTATATATATATATGCGTTGCTACACAAATCTCGGCAACTTTTGCTTGGTTAGGCTTGGCAACTCAGCAGCCTAAGTTCTCAACGATGTGGAGACGTGTAAGGCAATTTGCAATTGCATTATTAAATTGGCACCAGGTCCCCCTTTGTTTGACTTCCTTTTTTTTTATAAAAAAAAACTTTTTTTTTCTTTCTTTTCTCTTCTGTTGCTCCCTGGGACGTTCTGGATAGTTTTTTTAAATTTATTTTACATGTAGTATTTGAACTCTATGTCTTATTTATTAAAGTACTTCTTAACTCTTATTTTATAAATATGGGTATTACATTCTCGTAACTATCTATAAAATTCCCCTGTAAACCTCTTCGAAATTTTGCTATTTCAACCTTTTTTTAGGTCCCCAAGTGTTTAAAGAAATAAAACAATTGAATGAAAACTTAATGGGATTTGGAAATGAATAATGAAAGAAAAGAAAAAAAAAACTAAACTATTTATAGAATTTTAAAGCATCAACCCACCCCCGTCCCCAAAAAAAAAAAAAAAAAAATTCTCAAGCTGCCATGCACAGGCTACGTGGGCAGCATGCAACTTCAAAATTTTCATTTTACAGTAGGTGGCACCTGCTGCCACGCATTTTTTTTTTTGAGAAAAATATTTTTTTTCCTTTTTCCTTCTTTTTTATACTGGACAAGTCCAGAATTGTTTTTTCTTCTTCTGGACTTCCACGTCCCAGATTTTGTTTTTTAAATTATATTATAAAAATTTTGACTTTTTGCATTTAAATATATATATATATATATTATTTTAACTCTATGTTAAATTTATTAAAGTACTTCTTTACCCTTACTTTTCAAATATGGGTATTACAGATTATTCACATTTTTATTATTTGATTTGCATATTGGATTAAACATTAACCCAACCATATTTCAATCTTTGATTCACAAAATACAAAATGCGATAGGATTGTATTAGATGTTAAAGGACTAAAATGTCATTACAAAAAAGCAAAAATTGAGCCCCAAAAATTAGAAGTTGAAAATACTTTCAAAATTAGAGAATTGATCTCGTGAGATCGGTTATGTTATAATAGCCACGAGACCTTGATGTGGCATATTGTGAAACACACATATTGTTGAAAACTATTTAGTAAAAATAATTTAAAAAGTTTGATACATAAATTACTATTCGTTTTTCACATAGTAACTAGTGAACTTTTCGGGTTTCATGGTAGTTACCACGGAACCGGTCCTATAGGATCAATACTCAAAATTAAATCTCTTTATAAGACTGAATTATTAGTCCGCAAATCAACCTTAATTAAGACCTAAGACACCCAAATACTTTGACTTGAGAAAATAACTATTGAGCTAAAAGCTAGCTATTAGTTATTGTGCAATTTGTTAATACATATGGTCATCGAAAATTTGTTTACCTGATAACGAACATTACTTAATAGGGGTGTGCAAACAATCGAAATGGTCAGTTAAAAATTTTAACTGACTTTTTACGGTCAATTGTTTTTTAACCATTTTGATCGAATTAACCTAAGTGTTTCGGCATTAACTCACTGAATTGATTTCGTTCGGTATAGTCAGTTAATCGGTTAATCAACACTGTTTATATAATTAAATATTTTAATTTATTATATATATATTATATTTAATTTATACTTAATATTTTTTATTTTATTTTATTTGTATATATTATATTTATATTTAACATATTATTAATATTAAATATTAATAATAACTAATTTTTTACTCAGTTAAATGATCGAAACGGTTAAATTTTTTTATATTAAATATTAATATGAAACACGTTTAGTGAACACTCTTACTACTTAATCTAATATTCTTATGATAGAAGTGAACACTATATTCGATAATACTAAGTAAATTCTTTACTAATAAATGTATGATGCTTTGGAGGTTATTATTCTTAATGAATATGTCATTTTATGAAGAAAAAAAAAGATTTATCTGGTTTAATATTTACTAGAGCTGGGCCCATACTTGTGTGAGTTCAGCTCACTTCTTTGGTTTTCTTCAAACCATTTGAGAAAGTAGATGCCACGTGTCATTTATGTATCTTACTATATTGTAATATCCGTGTTATTAAAGTAAGGGTAAAGTGTCCATGTGTCGCCTTTTGCTATTATAATGGAAAAAAAGAGGAGACAAACACCTCGACACTAAGCGTCCAAGTGTAGAATAGAGAAATGTAAGTGTTTGGCACGCAGTAAGACACTTAAGAAACAAAAGAAAAGAAAAAAAATGAGAGTTTATAAGTCTCTGAGCTTGAGAAACTTTATTTTTCCTCGAAATCCGGTTTGGTTTCTTTCTTTCTTCAATTCATATTTCTTAGCAAAAAGTTATAAAGAAAATTTCTCCAATATTAGAGATAGTACAGTCATCCAATTACAATAGCAAGATTTCATCACATTTGAGGTAAATTTTCAATAAGACTCATAACTAAATAATTATATTGTTTGAATTAAGTTATGAAATAGTAAGATTTATGAAAGTTTATGATTAGGTGCTGGTGATCAGCAACCTCAAGAAATTGCTGAAAGGAGCAAATAATGGAAGGAGGTGATCCACGGGTAGCTTTAAGTGCTACATGGTGAGTTGAATTTACTTTTAGTAATCGAGACCAATAAAAATATGAATTTATGATATTTGAATAAATTGTTGAATTATAATGATTTAATTATGTAATTTATGTTATGTATGATAATTGATTGATTTATTAATTAGGGATTAAATAATATGTTGAAATTAATTCTATAAGAATTTATATTTAAAAAGGACAGATTAATGAAAAATATGCTAAGAAGTTATGTGAAATTTCTGAAAATATGATTGAAAAATTAATATGATATATGAGGAGACAATTTAATAAATATAATAAAAATAATAATTTTGAGGAAGAACTAGATATTTAAATTGAATGCTTTGATGTATGCTTGCTTGCATGTTATTGCTCATATGCATAACGGGCAAGATCAGGAATGCAGCTGGTCTGGCTGAGAAGGCCTCAGTAGCTGGTCTAACTGAAACATGTCGACATATGGGAAGACATTCCCAGATGATAATATGAAAAGATCTAATGAGAAAGAAAGAATGATAATTTAAATTCATGCATTATATTTGTTTTGAATATTTATTATTAATGCTTGAGACGCTAAAGAATCAGCTTTGAGTATAGAATGATTGATAGATAGATGAGTCTCATAATGAGACAATTTTGATGATAGATAAATAGAAAGGATGACATAATAAATAATTTTATTGTTGATTGTTTATTTGATATAAATTTTATGATGGTATTGAATTGGAGATATGAAATTGGAAAAAATATATGAGATATATGTATTGAAAGAGGATAGCCTGATAATTTATTATTAAGAGAAATTGATAAATGATTGAATTAGAATGTGAGAAGAGATCGATGGCTAATTATGCTGATTTAACAATGAATAAATATAACTAGAAGTATATAAATCGAGTGTTTCTAGTAAATTTAATTCACTGAGCTTATGAAGCTCACTCCTTATGGTTAAAAGATTTCAGGTAGCGGGCAGGATAGATAGATTTGTGAGCTGAGATTCAGACTAAGTTATTATCTGTAAGTCTTGTGGTCCACATCCTCAGACTAATGGAAGAAGAAAAATAAAGGTTTTGTAAATATCCATGCATAATATGTTGTATATATTGTTTCAGTTGGGATTGTAATAATGTAACTCTCCTGTTGAAGGTTGAGGATTTATGTATATATTTTTACTTCGATATATGTTTTTGTATTGTTGCATATATGTGTCGTGCTGTAATTTCAAAACATGACGACACAGTCTCGGGGATGACCAACACGGTATGGATCGTTACATATATCGTACAGGTGTACAACATTCTCTTAATATTAAGAGAAATATACAAAAAAATATTAATAAGATATCTTAAATTTGTATATCGATAATAAGTTTTACTTTGATTATTTATGAGGTTATTAATTTTAAAGTTTCTTATACTTACTAATAAGAAATTTGTAAGACAAGTTAATTAAAACAATTATAATTATTTTTACATAATATAATATATATATGCTCGTATCAGCTGAGCTTTCGCTCTCTCACTCTAAAAAGCGGTCACTTGGGTCAAAACTTCATGTCAAGGAATTTGGAAACACCTGGCATGAATGATAAAGTTAGTTGAGTAGCTAGTATAAGAAGTCTATGTTTTTTTTTTGGTAATTTTTTTATACAATTGATATAAGGAGTAAGAACTAAGAAGTCCATGTTTTTTACCATTGTGTCAGTATCTAGGCCGATATCCTACTGAGTGATCATGGGTAGCTTAGATTTTGCTGCTCATATTGTGTAACGACCTCTCCTGGGTTGTTCACTCTCGAAACGGTGTCATTATATTTTGAAAATCTCAGAATGACACATAATACAACAATAAAAATAATACTAACCGAAATTCTTTTACATCAATCCTCAACCCTCAACCCTCAATAGGGGAGATACATCATTCTGATCTTTAGACATTATATACAACGTAAAATGCATGAATATTTACAAATAAATTTTTATTTTATTTTCTCATTAGTCTGAGGATGTTGACACATACATGGCTTATAAAAAATGATTTCGTTTGAACCTCAACTCACCAAACTATTTGTCCTGCCTACTACCTAAAATCAATGAGGGGTGAGCTTCACAAGCTTAGTGAATTAAATTTACTAAAAATATTCAATTTATATAAAAATATTTCAATATTAAATCAATTTTATTTCACATAACTTGATACTAGCATTTCACTATCACTACACATGTCAAAAGATCCATTCTCTATCAATCTATTCTTCTTATTTATTGGTCTACCTTAAGCCCATCAATTATCTCAAAATTACCTCGTAATAAGGTTCACATCATAAAGTCTACCCTTTAGATGGTTCTTATCACCATAACCGTCTCTCTGTGAGACTCATCCATCTATAAATAAATTCACAATAACACACCACACATCAGCATTTCAATAATGCATGCAATAATTAAAATAGATGCAATGCATGAATTATAATTAGGGAACGTCTTCTCACATGTTGACATGTTTTTATCTTAGACCGACTGTCTTCCCGGTTCTTTTCTTTACAGTTTATCCCGGCTGTCACGGTATTTATTTCCAGCATATATCGACTGTCACGGTATTTATTTCCAGCAAATATCGACTGTCACGGTGTCCCTTTTATTCCAGCATATACTGACTGTCACGGCTTTTCAATTATGCCGACTGCCTTCCCGGTTTTTTTCTTTTCATTTAATGTATATGCATATGAACAATGATATGAAATATGCATTTGAACAATAACATAACAAAAAAAAAAAAGCAAACATGAATTCAAATATTTAATTTTGGCTATCCTAATTTTTCTCAAATTATACAAAATATTTCGAATAAATTCCTCTGATCCCAAATCAGATCAAATCATCCATAAAAAATTGTCAAGATCCACTAAATTTTATCCCAAATCACATCAAATCATCCATCAAAGCTTGTCAAGATCCACTAAATTTCATCTCCTAATAATTCATATCAAAACATCAACCATAGCTCATCAAGAATTTCACTTATCGCTTTTATTATTAAATCAACTTATTATTCCAAAATATTATTTCTCACGTAATAATTTTTCACATATCTAAAATTCCTATCATACCTATCAAACAATTTTTCATCTACCAACAAAGTATAAGCTAATAATTTATTTTAATATTATCACTAGATATTTCATTTTTTATTTAGATTACTTAAAGTAAATCTAATTTACCACATAACACTTCAATCTACCCATGGATCACCTCCTTACCTTTCCCGTTCCTCTCAATAATTTCCCTCTGTTGCTATTCGTCAACACTTGACATCATATTTCTATTAAATTTCTAATTTATTCTTCAATTCTTCATAAAATAAACCTTTTGAAAGTTCCCACTTTGACTTCCGGGAAATTTCATGAATGCTAAAAATTCAAAAATAAACATTACGTTATTACCTTATATTTTTCTGATAGCTTCTTGTGATTCTCTATGAAATTCCACCATAAACCCCTTCAAAATTTTTCTCTTTTAACATTTCTTTCAGTTCCCAAGTGTTCAACAAAATAGAGAAATTTGAAGGAAAATTAAATGAAATTCGGTACATAAGTATGTTTACATAATATACAAGTAAAAGTTGAAAATAATTTTGGCAGCTCACAGCATCAATCAGCTGCCTTGCTACCATACATGCAGCAAGGCAGCCCTCCCTTGCAACAGGTGGCGACACATGTTGCAAATTTTTTTTTTACAATTTTTTTTTTCTTTTATTTTTATATTGTTCACAAAATTATTTTTTTAAGAATTGTTTTATTCAAATAATAATAAACCTTTCACATATATTTTATTTTAATTCCACTACATATTCATTAAATTACTTTTTTACCCTTATTTTACGAATACGGTTATTACATCCTGTGGCCCATCAGAGTTCCACAGATCCAAGGACGCACATCAGAATGTCCTTAATGGGCCAGGCTTACATGAGATGAATGTCTTGCATAGAAATGTTTGTATGGTCCAGGCTCACATGGATTCAAGTGCTTGCTTTAACTTGATTTGGTGTTCTTTAGCCTTTGAATAATTGATCGTGTGAGTACTTAAAATGCTACTTAATGTGTTGCTTATTTTGAAATAAACCCACCCAAACAACATAATGGTTTATGTGGCATCATCAGCTTTATATATATATATATATATATATATATATATATACACATCAATTTCATCCATTGTTATTATCCATCAAAGTAGTCTTGATGCCAGAGTAATTTATTTTTTAAAACTTTATTAGTAACGGGTAGGTTCAAACATGAGGTAAAATCGAAAAAACTAAAATATCTGTGTGACGTGGCATACCCCATTTTCTAAGGTTTCTGAGATAACTGTTTTTTATGAGCCCAGTCTCCTTACTATTGTCAAAACTGTCATCCAAACAAGTGTTGGTGAGCACTGAGCAATGAGAAAAAAAATGAAAAATGACTGCCAAACAAGTTGTTGTCACAACTCACAACAACAAGAAATTAGAAATTGATACCTAACAATAAGGGTTGGTGTAGCATCCCGTACGTGGATATGAAGTGGGAAGGGTTTGAAAAGTCTTCACTGCCTATCAAATTATCTTGTATAATGATGGGTCTTAGTAGTAAAAAATGTTGAACTTTTACATAACTTTGACACACTTGAAGATATTGATTAACAAAGTACCAGGTTTTTCAGTAAATTACTGAAATCCCATAGCACCTAGTAATGATCTAGTCAATTTTAATTATAATATATATATATATATATATATATATATAAAAAATATAATATAATCTAAAATGGTACTATATTATTTTGTGTTGGGTCTATGTCCAATATTGTAGAACAAAGTAAAGTTGTTGAAAAAATGGAAGATATATTATCGCAAGTTAAATTTACTTTTACCCATTAATTTCTTTCTTTTAATCATTTCATTTCAAATTTCAGATAACTTTTAAGTAGTAATAACTCCAATCCCAATTTATACAAATTAAAAGACAACTTTATAATAATGTTAACGTGACACTCATTCAATGATGCGTTAATTCAAAAATTCCTCTCAATTATTGAAAATTATTATGATCCTTAAGGACTTTAACTCATTCAATGATACAATGGTCCAAAATCCCTCTCAATTATTGAAAAGAATCTAGATCCTTACAATGTATTTGAGAGTTATAAAAGAAAAAATTAAATGATTTTTTATGGAATGGATGATAAAGGATTTTGGTTAACTTTTCGTTGTTTTGATGTTACAATTAAAAGAAAGAAACAAAGAAGAGAATATTGTGTAAACTTCTCTTGTTTCAATGGATGATGGAAAAGAATGCAACAATTATAATAAAAAGTTACACTAATACCCTTAGTTTTGATATTTTGAATCAAAATGAATAAATGAAGGCTACATTAATAAGAAGTTTTCAACGTACCTTTCAATTACATTACCGCTCTCTTAAAAACACTCTCAAACAAAGAGAGGTAACATAACACCCTTATGCTTAGGGGTACTCATTAATCGGTTAATACTGATTAATCAAACCATTTTGAACCGTTTAAGTAAAACAGTTCGGGTAATCGGTTAAATTGATTAACCGAATAATATATTCAGTTAATCTTTTGATTAGTGGTTAAAAAAATTAACTGTTTCGATCGTTTAATCGATAAAGAAATTAATTAATTAAAATTAATAATAAATTAGGTATAAATATCATATATATATATATATATATATATATACACACTATATAATAAACTAAAAAAATCCTAAGTATAAATTAAATATATAATATATACAGCAATTTGCTCTCTCACTCACTCACTCTCTCTCCCTCTCCCTCTCTTGTGTACGTTATAATACAAATCCATTTCTGTCCATTTTTCTTTTAAGTTTGGATCACTTTGTTACTATTCGTTAAAAAAGATGCAATCGGAATCCTTCATCTTGTAACAACAATCACTTTTTTTCTTGAATTTGAGAACCATACATAATATGCGACAACTTTTTACTGTATTCATTTTCTTAAAGATGAAAAAAGAAAAGGATATAAACTAAACTCACGTTACAAATGACTTTATTAACCCATTTCAAATAGATTCTCTCTAACTGAGTCATTAAAATCATAGAAAACAACTTATCATCAAACTAGCACATTCAGAGCCCAACAAAAAATTAATTACAACCCTCATAAAAGGTGTAAACTAATTAGACAGATCAATGATCTAAATTATGAGTTATTTTTTTATTAAGTTAAGGATTTTTTTTGGCTTTAAAATTTTTTCATTATTATTTCCTTATTATCAATCATACCAAAAAAGGTTTTTAATGCACTTAAGGTGTTTTATTAGTTAAGGGCTTCAAAGGAGACATCCACGGTATGAGAGAACTCCTTTTAATTTATGTTTTATATAAACATGTTTGAGAAATAAATGAAAATTTCCCATATTTTAAACATTGTATATTATTCAAACTAACATAGAAATATAGCTGGATTTGAAAAGAAGCATTTTTGTTCTCTTTTATATACATTTCATAAGAAATAGTAACCAAACAGAGAAGAATTTACCAGCAAATAAAAATAGGACATCCTCTCAGTATTAATCATGAAACCAAATTTAGTATTACATATATGAAATATTTCTTGACCTCATGTTTAATATTCCATTCTACCAAACTTATCATTACCTTATGTTTCTTGACCTTCTTGTCTTGATCTGTAAGTTTTCCTCATAATTATACTGACAGAACAGTAGAAACACCTTTTAAGAAATTAGTCCATCTTTTCCCTATATTCTCCTTGAAATCCCTAAAGTAGCAACATTATCATGTCCTGGTCAACACAAAAAATTCCATAAAAACTAAAAGTGGAAATTGTTGGAAATCACTCTAAAGATGCCCAGGTGGTGATCTTCCAAACACCCAAGTCTAGAATGACTTGTAATGATCAGAACAGAAACATAAATCAAAATCAAACAATCAAAGAAAGAACACAAAAATTTGTTATCGAGGTTCGACAATGTGCCTACGTCCCCGTGAGCTCCTCCGAGCCCTCTGCACTAAATCAATGAGTTCTTACAATTTACAACAACTCATTTTCAAGAAACCTCTAGTTCTTGAAGAACAAAAGAAGAGAAAAGAAAGTGATAAGGACTTGAGTTGCCTTGGAATTTTCCCCAAGAAAATTCCACTTACAAGGCCTTTGAATCCCCAATCTATACTACTCTCTCTCTAAACAACCAGCCTCTCTACAATGAGTCTCTTTTGTGTTGTGTCTTTGCACTCTTACAATTGATCTCACTTGTATGTCATACCCATTTGTTGAGACTGAAGCTAGGTGACCCTTTATATAGTGAACCACTTCTTGAACCTATCTTGAAGTCAATCTCAACCCTTAGATCTTGAGGAACAATCAATCATAGCCCTTCAACAAGTCTAAGTGATCCTGTGCGTTTTGATCATGCACCACACACTAGAAGAAGAGTGCTGAAAATTGCCATCAGGTGTGCCTTCGCGTTGCACCTCAAAACAGGGCAAGTTGCGGCTTGTAAGGAAGACTTTTGCTGTCTTTCTGGACACCTCACCTTGGGGAGGCTGAGGTGTGGTGCGGCCTGGAGAGCTATCTTCCTGAACTTGCTGCTGGGCAAGGCGCACACTTTCAAGGTGCGGCGCACACTTCCAAACCTGATGTTGTTTTCAACTCCTGTTTAATCCTTGGACAAATACCAACAATCTCTACATTTGTCTAAGCGATTAAACCCAAACCCATTGTGCATAGAACTCAGTATCCAAACTCAACTTGAGTCATCATATCAACCGATTCCAATCCTAAGAAGTCTAAGGCAATGATTGAACTTACATAGAGGTAGAACTTTGGTGCCTAAATCTGTCGGATTTTCTTCCGTGGCCACCTTGTCCACATGAATGCATCATTCCGTAACATTTTTCCGAATGAAATAGTACCAAACATCCATATGCTTTTTCCTCATGGAACATCGGATTCTTGTATAAATGCAACGCACTTTGGCTATCCGAATACACCACCACCTGCTCTTTTAGTACCTTCAACTCTTCCAACAACCCTTTGCACCACATAGCCTCCTTAATGGCTTCTGTTGCCGCTATGTACTCAGTTGTTGAGAGTGCTACCATCGGCTGCAATTGAGCCTTTCAACTTATACAATATCTGTTTAAGTTAAAGAAGTAGGAGGTAATCGATCTTCTTTTATCCAGGTCTGCTCCATAGTTCGAATCAGCACAACCCTCTAGATAGATGGACTTACCCCCTTCTCATAAACCAACCCCATATCTGGGCTTCCCTTCAAGTACCTCAGCAACCACTTCATCCCAAGCCAATGCTCTTTTCCGGGATTACTCATAAACCTGCTGAGAACACTAATTGCATGAGCAATGTCAGATCTAGTGCTTACCATCATGAACATGACTGATCCAACCGCACTAGAGTAGGGGACCTTTTCCATTTCCTTCTTATCCTCATCCAATCTCGAGCATTGATCACTAGAGAACTTGAAATGACCAGCAAAGGGAACCTTCATTGGTTTTCTATCTTCCATAGAGAACTTAGATATCATCTTCTCTATATAAGAAGTTTGAGAAATCTTCAATATGTTTCTCTCCCTTTCCCGGATTATATTCATCCCAAGGATCTTCTGTGCATGGCCAAGATCCTTCATCTCAAACTCCTCACTGAGTTGAGACTTCAATTTTCCTATCCTCTCCATGCTGCTCCCAACCAACAGCATGTCATCAACATAGATGAGGATGATCACCATTTCCCCCACCTTGTGCCCCTTGTAGTACAAGCATGAATCATAGCAGCTCCTCATGAAACCCAAGCTAGTCACAAAAGAATCGAACCTCTTATTCCATTGCCGAGGTGATTGCTTCAGGCCATAGAGAGATTTCTTCAATTGGCACACCAAATTTCCCTGCCTTCCGTCCTTATAGCCTTTAGGTTGCCTCATGTAGATGGTCTCATCAAGCTCTCCATGTAGGAATGCTGTCTTCACATTCATTTGCTCGATTTCCCAATTAAATTGGACTACTATTGCTAAAACTATCCTTATCATCTTGTATTTCACAACTGGTGAGAATATTTCGGTGAAATCTATGCCTTCTCTTTGTGTGAACCCCTTTGCCACCAGCCTAGCTTTATACCGAACTTCATCCCATGGAGTGTTCCTTTCTTTGATCTTGTAGATCCGCCTACAATCCACAACTCTTTATTTTTCTGGTTTGGGCACCAATTCCCAAGAGTTGTTATTCCTCAAAGAATCCACTTCTTCCTCCATAGCTAGCTGCCACTTTGACGAATCCTTACATTCCATGGCATCCATGTAAGTTTCTGGTTTAATCCATCCTTCTGAATAAGGAGCTGTTATATTAGCATCCACAAAACCATATCTCAAAGGTGGTCTTACCACCCTTCTTTCCCGGTCCTTTGTGAGCTGATAGTCATTCTGACTTGCTGCATCATCCCCTTCTAGTTTAACCTTCTCGTGAGTGTTCTGAGCTTGGCTTTCATCAATGGGCTCTACCTGGTCCGAACCTTGTTGCCATCTTTGCTCTACCTGAACTGAATTTTCCTTGATGCTATACTCCACAAATTCCGGACTAGTTTGCTCACTATCCCCTGCAGGGTTAGTTTTCTCCAAATAGGGAAATAACAATTCATTAAAAATGGCATCCCTACTTATTATGAGTTTCATTCCTTTTTGCTCTAAGGACCACAACCTATACCTCTTAACCCCATCACCATACCCTAGAAACACACATTTCTAGACCTTGGGCTAAGTTTATCATCCTTTTGATGTGCAAACGCAGCACATCCAAAAGTCCTAAGGTTTCTCAACCCATGGGGTTTTCCACTCCACATCTCTATGGGAGTCTTAAGGTCTAAAGCCCTAAAGGGTGATCTATTAACCAAATATGCAGCAGTAGACATAGCTTCCCCCCAAAAATATTTTGGTAAACCGGACCCAATTAACATGCACCTAACCTTTTCCATAAGGGTCCTATTCATCCTCTCAACAACTCCATTTTACTTAGGGGTTTTCACAACCGTTCTATGTCTTAGAATCTCATTTAATTCACAGAATTTATCAAAATCCTTATTAAAAAATTCTAAGCCATTATTGGTTCATAAAACCTTAACTACCCTACCCGTTTCAGTCTCCAACAACTTTTTCCAAACCACAAATTTATTCAAAGCATCTTATTTATTTCTAAGCAAATAAACTAAAACCTGTCTTGAATAATCATCAATTAAAGAAAGAAAGTAATGATTACCTCCCTGTGTTGGTGTTCTTGCTGGTCCCCAAAGGTCCGCATGAATGTAGTCAATAATGCCCTTAGACTTGTGCACTCCGGTGTTGAATCTGACCCTGTGTTGCTTCCCAAGAACGCAACACTCGCAGAAATCAAGTTTCTCTATCTTGTCACCACCAAGTATAATATCCTTGCTAAGAACTTGCAGGCCCTTTTTACTCATATATCCCAAGTGAGTGTGCCAAAGGGTTGCCTTATCCATCTCAGCCATCAAGCTTGCTGCTTGATTCTTGATTTCTGTCTCTCCGATCATCTCATAGAGACCATCCTTTATTGCTGCTTTGATCACTATCAAAGATCCTTGGTTACCTTGATCTTTCCTCCCTCTGCTTTTTATATGTACCCCATTGAATCCAGCTGCCCCAATGAGATCAAATTCCTTTTCAAATCCTGAATATACCTCACATTCTGTAGCAGCCTTGTGACTCCATCAAACATCCTCAATTGGATGTCTTATATCCCCCTCAATTGGCAAGAAGTATCATTCCCCAAGAAAACCTTTCCATCATTGGTTTCCTTAAAATTCATTAACCAACCCCTGTGAGGGCACATGTGATAAGTGCACTCGGAATCCAGGATCCATTTCTCGCTGCCTTGCCTCATGCTCACATTTGAGCACACAACAAGAATATCATCTTGTTGTTCTCCTTTGGCAAACCGAAGCCTCTCCATTCTTAGTATAACTTCCTCATCTCTCATCCCACAACCTCTTCTTGCTATCTTTCTTGAAATAACCCTCCTTATTGCAGTAGTAGCATCGCTTCCCTCCAAACTTCAGTTTGGAATACGATCTCCCATGGCTCTGCCCACTGCCCTTTGATTTCTCCTGGTAGTTGCCATGGATGCTACTGCCATTTCGAGTTGCTGGCCTTCCTCTAACGAACAACCTTTCTCCAGTTGATGCTTCCTTCATCTTGGCTTTGAAATCAAGAGCCTTTATAGCATTGATCACAATTTCCTTGGTTAGTTTATCTCTTCCATATTCAATAGCATTAATCAAACTTTCAAAATAATCAGGAAGAGAATTCAATAACATAACAACCAATTCTTCATCTCAATCCGCTGGACTTCCATAATGCTTGCTGGAAAAGTGTCATCTTCTCTAATAGCCAAGTCCACCTTCTGTTGCATAAGAACAGCCTTGATCTTTCGATTCCAAAGGGCAAAGTCTCCCTTTCCATCAAACTTCTCAACAATGAAGTTTGAACCCATCTTGCAGAGAAAATCCCAGATTTACGCAACAACCATAATTGCTCTCCAATTTCTTTTAAATCTCAAGAACACGATAAAAGATTTATCTCTACTCCATTCTTGAACCTCAAGAACACGATCAGATCTTGATCTCTACTCCATTCTTGAATTGCCCAAGTTGATCTTTGATTCTTGGAGTCTTGCTCCGATACCTTCTGTTCTAGCTCCGATACCCTCTCACCAAAGCTCTGATACCACTGTTGGAAATCACCCTCAAGATGCCCAGATGGTGATCTTCCAAACACCCAAGTCTAGAATGACTTGTAATGATCAGAATAGAAACAGAAATCAAACAATCAAAGAAAGAACATAGCAATTTGTTATCGAGGTTCGACACTGTGCCTACGTCCCCATGAGCGTCTCTGAGTCCTCTGCATTAAATCAATGAGTTCTTACAAGTTACAACAACTCCTCTTCAAGAAACTTCTAGTTCTTGAAGAACAAAATAAGAGAAAAGAAAGCGATAAGGACTTGACTTACCTTGGAATTTTCCCCAAGAAAATTCCACTTACAAGGCCCCTGAATCCCCAATCTATACTACTCTCTCTCTAAACAACCAGCCTCTCTACAATAAGTCTCTCTTGTGTTGTGCCTTTGCACTCTTACAATTGATCTCACTTGTATGTCACACCCACTTGTTGAGATTGAAGCTAGGTGACCCTTTATATAGTGCACCACTTCTTGAACCTATCTTGAAGTCAATCTCAACCCTTAGATCTTGAGGACCAATCAATCGTAGCTCTTCATCAAGTCTAAGTGATCCTGTGCGTTTTGATCATGCACCACGCACTAGAAGAAGAGTGCTGAAAATTGCCATCAGGTGTGCCTTCACGCTGCACCTCAAAATAGGGTAAGCTGCGGCCTGGAAAGAGGATTTTTGATGCCTTTCTAGGTGCCGCACCTTGGGGAGGCTGAGGTACGATGTGGCCTGGAGAGCTGTCTTCCTGAACTTGCTGCTGGGCGAGGCGAACACTTCCAAACCTGATGCTGTTTTCAACTCCTGTTTAATCCTTGGACAAATACCAACAGAAATTATACTCAATACCAAACATATCAATTCTGTAAGTCACAACCAAATAGTGCACAGTGCTGCTAATGGTGGTGGTGAAAAGCCCACTGCTTCATAAAAGCCACTGAGATTAACATAGTACTTGGGTACCAAATTCAAGCAGTCTCCTACTACAACTTTAAATTGGAAGTTCATCACCTCATATGTCTCTTAAATTGCAAAAGAAGCAATCGAGAAAATATTTAATGGTTTACTTTTTTCATCACAAGTATCTTTCAATTAAATATATTCAAATTAAAATAACCTCAGTCTATCCAAACCAGCTATTACAAACAATATCCACACATAAACATTCAAAATAAAAAATTAGAAACTATAAAATGACCTGTAATTATTAGCATGCTTATTTTATCTTTAGTACCCGCAAAATTTTTTTATAAGTAATTGTATATAAAAAATACCGCACCAAGGGTGCAACCCATGTAGACTATCTATAGGAAAGAAAATCCACCAAATCTCCTTTCTAAATTTTACTTTATAATTTTCACTATAGGCAATTTTCAAAATTGTCCAAAGACCTATTGTAATACTCATGTTCTTAAAGTAAGGGTAAAGAAGTAATTTGATTGATATTACATGGAATTAAATAATATATATATGAAAGATTTACTATTAAATGAAATAATTCTTTTGTAAAAAAAAAAAGAAAGAACACCTAGACGTTCTGTCCAGGTGTAGCACGGTTACAAAGAAGAGAAAAAAAGGGGGGGGTGGCGGGCAGGGACACCTAGATGTCCATGTGTTGCCCACACAACATGCAAAGTAAGCCATGTTGGACACTAAGCTACCAAACATGAAGAATGGTGGTAGTGTTGACAGTTTAATATAAACATCCTGTTTGGTTTTCTTCTTTCTTCAATTCAAATTTATTAGCAAAAAATTATTAAATTTTTTTTTCCATTATTAGTGATAGTATAGTCATTCAATTACAATAGGAAGACTTCATTATATTTGAGATAAATTTTCAATAAGACTCATAACTAAATAATTATATTGTTTGAATTAAGTTATGAGTTAGTGAGATTTATGAAAGTTTATGATTAGGTGTTGGTAATCAGCAATCTCAAGAAATTGCTGAAAGAAGCATGAAAGGCAAGGAGGTGATCCACGGGTAGCTTTAAGTATTACATCGTGAGTTAGATTTACTTTTAGGAAATGAGACCAATAAAAATATGAATTTATGATATTGGAATAAATTGTTGAATTATAATGATTTAATGATGTATTTTTTGTTATATATGATAATTGATTGATTTATTGATTAGGGATTAAATAGTATGTTGAGTATTAATTATGCAAAAATTTATATTTTAAAAAGGATGAATTAATGAAAAATATGCTGAGAAGTTATATGAAATTTATGAAAATATGAATGAAAAATTTATATGGTACATGAGGAGACAATTTAATAAATATGATAAAAACAATAATTTTGATAAATGGCTAGATAGTTGAATTGAATCCTTGGAAGTATGTTTGCTTGCATATTATTGCTCACATGCATAAAAAAAAAGACCAGGAAGGAAGTTGATATGGCTGAGAAGACCAGGAAGGCAGCTAGTCTAGCTAAGAAGACTAGGAAGGCAATTGGTCTGGCTGGAAAGACCAAAAAGGTAGTTGATCTAGCTGAGAAAACTAAGAAGGCAACTGGTATGGCTGAGAAGACTAGGAAGGCAGCTGGTCAGGCTTAAACATGTCAACATGTGGGAAGATGTTCCCATATGATAATATGAAATAATGAGATGATGTGATGAAAAAGAAATAAAGATGATTTAAATATATGTATTTATTTATTTGGTTATTTTATTATTATTGATTAAGATGTTAAAGTATCAGTCTTGATTGTGAAAAATTGATAGACAAATGAGTCTCACAGATAGACAAATATGATGAGAAAGAAATATGAAAGTATGATATGATAAAAAAAAATTATTTGATGGATTAATTATATGTTGTGAACCTCATAACGAGGTTAATAATGATGTTGAATTGATAATCTCAAGATTATTAAATATATGAGAAGAAAAATTGATATGTTTGATGATTACTTTAAGAAGAGATTGATAAATAGTTGGAATTATGATATGGGTAGTGATAATAGAATGTTATTATTGAATTATATAAGACAATAGATGAATGAATATTGGAAGATTATTTTAAAAACTGAATTATTATATATGAAGAAATAGATGATTAATATTGGTAAATTAGAAACGATTAAATTTTAAGATGTGACTGGAAGTATACAAATTGAGTACTTCTTTTAAATTTAATTCACTGAGCTGATGAAGCTCACTCCTTATTGTTGAAAATTTTCATGCAGTGGGTAGGGCAAGTAGAGTTTAGAGCTGATATCAGAATAATTACCTTAAGTAGGTCTTGTGATTAAGTCCTCAAACATTATAAGAAAGAAGAAAAAAATTTGTAATAAAATCTTTTCATGCATTTTATTATATTTATATATTTTTTCTTATAGGGGAATGATGATGTATCTCCTCTAAAAAGAGTTGAGGATTGGATTAAATTTTTAAATCTAGTTGATATATTTTTTTTATATTGTTGCATATATGTGTCATGTTGGGATTTCAAAATATGACGCCACCGTCTCGGGGGTGGCTAACCCGGGATGGGTCGTTACAATTTTGGTATCAGAGCATTAGGTTTTATGATTCTATAGACTGCATAAAAATTTAAAGAAGTGAAAGATTTAAATAAACTACATTTTAATGTAGAGTCTGAGGATGACACATGGATGCAGTAGAGCTAGAGGTAGAGTTTTGAATCAGGGAGGACATGGTAGACCCCCTATATTTAGAAGAGTTGAAGTGGGGGGGAGGTCGAGTCTGTGGTTCATGTAAAGGAATAGGTTGCTAGTGTAGTTGGTATTAGTAGAGGTGGGAAAGAATTTGATTTTAGGAGGGATGAGTAGAGAGAAGTTCTTGATCGTGCTATAGAGAAAATGAATGGAACAGAAGAAAAGGCTGATAATTTATAGAGGAGAATAGAGGAAAGGGGTAGAACAGAACCTAATGTGGTGAGACAAAAGGCTTATGAGGGAGAGGGTGTGTTTGCACATGATATGCAATGGGATTGTTTTGTGAGATTTATTAAATTTAAACCACAGTCTTTTAGAGGATCTGTAAATCCTATTGAAGCTAAGCAGTGGGTTAAATATTTTGAGAAATATTTTGAAGTCTTACCAGTGACAGATAGGCAGAAGGTTGCTTTTGCTTCGTTAAAGCTAGAAGTTGAGGCTTCTCAATGGTGGGAGGATATTATGCCTAGACTGAGTACACAAGTAGATTAACCTTTAACTTGGCGTAAGTTTAAGGATATATTCTTTGCGAAGTATTATCCAGATACTTTTCAAGCACAACAGGAGATGGATTTTATTCATTTAAGGCAGAATACTTTATCTGTGGTTGAGTATGTAAGTAGATTTATAGCCCTGTTAAGATTTTTATCTGAGTTAGTAAATATGGAGGAGAGGGAATGTAAGAGATTTTTAGACGAGTTTCTCTATGAAATTTGAACTAAACTCTCTTATATAGGTATTGGGAATTATGCTATAATGGTGGATAAAGCATTACAGATTGAGAAAGATGTGATGGAGTTTCAAGGTAGGAGGGATTAGTTGAAGTGGTTTAGATTTGAGGGACCTAGAAGTGGTAGTAGTATAAGTGTGCAGGGTGGGAGACCTCCCAAAAGGGGGCGTTCCTTCTCACAGGGAACTATAATACAAAGTCAGAGGCAAGCAGGATCTATTGCTTGTGTAGTTCAGATTAATATCGAAGGGACCCCTAGATTTAGGAGACAGACTATAGGAATTGAAAGTTATGGTAGAGGAGTAAGTATGCCACCAAGGGGAAGTGGGAATCTGATGTATGATTGTAACGACCCATCCCGGGTTGGCCACCCCTGAGATGGTGTCATCACATTTTGAAAATCCCAGGACGACACATATATGCAACAATAAAAGTAAATAACACCGGAAGAAATTTTTTAATCATAAATCCCCAACCTTCAATAGGGGAGTTACATCAATCTGATCTTTGAACATTATAAACACGTAAATGCATGAATATTTACAAATAAATTTTTATTTTATTTTCTCATTAGTATAAGGATGTTGACACGTACGTGGATTACAGAAAATGATTTCGTCATAACCTCAACTCACCAAACTATTTGTCCTGCCTGCTACCTGAAATCATTGTACAGTGAGGGGTGAGCTTCACAAGCTTAGTGAATTAAATTTACTAGAAGTACTCATTTGTATAAACAGTCTTTTAATATTTAAATTCATAACTCTTTTTAAAAAATTTCATAATTTCTCCCAAATCAAGTTTTTATTACTTAAATCTTACCTTATTTACTTGTTTCCAAGTTTCAAAAATCCAAGTACGAATTATTTATGACTCAAAACTGAATAGGTACACACTTTTATGCATCGTAACGAAAACTCCAAAAGTAAATTATTTTAAATAAGGTTACGGGCTCCAAAATTCTCCCCCACTAATAAAAATTTCATCCTCGAAATTTCTTTAACTTGGGTTTGCTAAAATTAGGATTATCACTTTCTTAATCCATCTCATATTCTCAAGTACACTTCTCAAATTATCCACTTTCTTCAAGATTTGCGAATACAAGGTTAAACTTCTATCGTATCGTCAACTTGAACTTTCTTTAAATAGTTGTCAACTAGCTAATTCATCACTAGAGTGATCTAACGTACTATTTTAATAAACTCTAACCAATCGTGCTATAAGCTCTTTTCATTCACTAAGCGGTGTTCACCTTTCTATCAACTACTCATCCTTATAATTCATTATTTATCCTTCATTCGATTTATCTTATTAGTCCCTCAAACAAAACATTCTTAAACAAAAGCATTTCTAAACATCACTCCTTTTTAACATATTTATTTTACTCTTGGTCTTCAAAACATGAAAATTTCTACCATATCACATTCCCTTCCAAATCTTTTAATTCCTATCTTGACTTTATGCTTTAAGGGTCTCAAAAGCAGTATAACTTCATTCATGCAGTTCTCCCAAGATACTTCTCTGCGAAGTCACTTAACAACTATTCACTTTCTTTTATCATTTAGTAGCTTCTTCTCAAATTAGATATTATACTTAAGGTCCGCCAACAGTGTTACCAAAAATTTTATACTCACTTCAGTTTAATTCTTTGCTCAAATTCTTAGTTCATTCACTTCACAATCCCAACTCCACCTATGGAAAGAAATAGTCATTCAATCCTTCATAATTCAACTTCCTAATCACTTACATTACTTTCTAACATTTATCGAGCAAAAAAGCTTCATTTAGTAATTTACTCCCTTTACTCGATGTCTCTTAGTTCTAATCTAGGTTCCTCTTTTGTCAATTCCATCAAACTCTAATTCTTCCATTTTATTCACTAGAGTATATTAACTAATAAATTCATATATAACTCTCCAACAATAATATTTAAGCACTTTATTATTCCACTACAACTCCCGATTGACTAATCTCTTTTTATCATCGATAATACATTGTAACCCGTTCCATAATATTGCTTATACAATGATAAATTAGTTATTCCATTTAACAACTAACAACCCCATTCTACAAGTTTCTTCTCTAACTTCACCACTTAATTGTCTTCAAATATAAATTATTTAATTCGTATTTGACTTCTACTTGAACTTCCCAATGATCTTACCACATAAGCTTTTCTATTGATATTGATCGTGCTTTAAATTTATCACTCTCTTTATTCTCTTAGAATCATTCTATTCCTTTACATATCTCCCTAGATCGAATCTTCCACTGATTCGAACTTGTGATGCCTTAGTCTGCCTCTTGTAAGTAATTAGATTTTAAAATTCCTATTCATTGCGAAGATGGGTTTATCTTCTTAAGCTTGCTCATGAATGAATATCATGGTTTTGTGTGATACTTAAATTTTTGGATACCGTGAAGGATGGATTTATATTTGTGTTCTTTGTTTTTTTTATTTAGCTTTTAGTTTCGTAGCAAAATCAAAGTACAATTGAGGTAATTTAGATCAATTACGCATAAGAAATATCCAGGTGTAACAGGAGTAATCATCAACAAAAATGACAAAATATCTAGACCCTCCCATAGTAGCAGTTGGAGATGGGCTCCAAACATTAGAGTGAATTAAGTCAAATGGTGCAGAAGAAAAAGAATCACTTTTGTGAAATGGAAATGCCGATTGTTTGGCAAGTTGACAAGGAAGGCAATTAAATTGTTCATTATTAACAAGCCCTAAATGACCACTAAACACTAAGGATTGAAGATGACCGACAGAAGCATGACCCAAATGAAAATTCTAGAGACTGACGGATGTGGTAGGTGAGACTGGGGCTACTGTTTGAATTGATGAGGATAAATGGAATGGAATGTGAAGATTGATGAGCTAAAAAAGTTGTCCAACCTTATGGCCTATCCCAAGAGTTTGTCCCATCTTTGGATCCTGCACACAACAACCAGAAGCAGAAAAAAAGGACAGCTAGATCAAAGTCACATAATTGACCAATAGAAATGAGATTGAGAATGAGTTGGGGAATACAATAAGTATCAGGAAGATAAGTGTTTAATGTTGCAGTCATGGGAGAACCATCAACGGTTTGAATAGTCAGAGTATGATTGGCAAGACGTTTGGTGAAAGAGAGAGGAAAATCAGGAGTCATGTCATTACAACATGCAGAGTCAAAGAACCAAGATGAATTACTTGACGTGACAGACATAGCAATAGAAGGTAGATTTCCATATGAGGGTGTTATTAAACACAAGACAGTTAGAGGTACACCACAATAGAATGGGGTTGCTGAATGAATGAACATAACTCTTTTCGATAGAGCTCACTGTATGCTCACAAATGATGGTTGGACTAAGGAGTTTTGGGCAGAGGCAGCCTTTACTGCTTGTTTTTAAGTGAATCAATCTCCTGCTACAGCTACTGAGCATATGTTAATGATGGAAAACAAACAAATCCCTATGAATGGTTAAAACTCCTTTTTTTCTAGGTTATTATATTTTCCCAATTAAATTTGTAGTAGCCTAAATTTGGGCTTAGAGAGTTTTATCTCTCTTGATTTTTACTCTAATTTTGATTATAGTGAAATCTCTCACCATCGCTCGTGGAAGTAAGATTTTTAACTCTAAACACATAAATTTTCAGTGTCTATATTTTTCCGCTGCTTTATTCCTAACATACCTGATAGCAAGAGTTTTGGGCATAGCTCTGAGGGCCATCTCCTCCCGTCATGGGGTATGAATGGGGAAATGGCTTGACCTCATCATCTACCATTTCTCTCTCTTTCTCTCTCAAATGTGAGTATTTAGTTAATTTAAAGACAATGATACATATTTAGTCTTTTCAACTGAACATTTATCGAATTCTTCATTATCAAATTAATTAGTACCGCTCAAATATGTTTTAGAAAATTTAAGAAAGTTAGATATTTTCTGTAATTTTTAATTTTCATATTTTCTATACACTCCCATAAAAGTAGACTTGATTTTATTATTTAATTTAGTAAAAATTTCAATAGTAGCACTATTGTTATCAACAATAATGAAATCTATTCGGGACAACCAAAAGACAATGCATTAATAAGAAGGGTAATTTCAACAACATGATTCCTGGCACATCAACCAAAAGACAATGCATTAATAAGAAGGGTAATTTCAACAACATGATTCCTGGCACATCATTACATACTCCCCTTTGGGCAAAGAATACAACATGCAAGTAAAATCTTTTACATGAAACCAACACATTAACATACCTCAGTTTTCAAAAAGCCTAACACTTTTGAGCAGAAATACAATATAGACTAAAATAAATATTACCGAATGTTTCATGTCAACCTCTGAATTAAAAACACGCAATTACACCCTTTAGGCAAGTGATTGAATGTAATAACCGAGATGAACATCTCGTAACAACAACATGAAATAACCCCATAAATATAAGTGAATGGACCACTTTGGTGGTAACCATACACATCAACTGATAAAACAATTTCAAGCTGAGACTGATAAAATATATTACCCGACATGTATACATACTAAAACCGCATGTATGCATTCACTACAATAGAATTAATGTACGCCGCCGCTTCAATCCCGGCGCTTTCCAAAAACGCCGCAATTTAACTGTTTCCGGCACTTGTTTTGTGGCGATTCAAGGAAGCACCGCAATATACGAAGGACAAATACCGGCGCTTTAAAGCACCGAAATGTGAAATGGGTTTCGAGCATATACCGGTGCTTGAGCGGCGGTATTTGTCCAGCTGCATATTCTGGCGCTTTCAAGCGCCGGTAATTTCTACTATATATTATATTGCCCAGAATTTTTTCCCCCAAATTTTTCCTTTTGCCCGCGCCCGCACCCGCGCCTTCCTCCCAAAATTCTTCCAGAAACCGATATCTCTCCCCAAAAATTTTCCCTCTACTCTCTCTCGGTTTCCCTCTCTCGCTTCCCTCTCTCTCTCTCTTAGAAATTTTAGTTATATTTTTCTCATTGTTGGTGTGAAGGAAGACTCCAGCATCAGCCACCATTGTTTCTCCTCAATTTTTTGGTAAACTCTTCTGTAACTCTCTTAACTCCCTATTTATACACATGTAAATGTATTTCTTTTGTTGGATTTCTAAGTTTTGTAAATGGGTCTTTGATTTATTTTAAAAAAATGCTCTTGTATAGCTGTTTATTATGTGAAAATAAATCTCCCTCATCATTTGTTATCCAAAACTTTTTTTGTAAGCTGTTATACGAATTCATATTGTAAGTTGTTATAATGTCAGTAATTCAGGGTAAGTCTAGAGAAGATGACTAGAACATCAAAAGGGAAAAGGAAAAATAAGAAGCAGTCATAAATTCAGCTCGAAAACCACTTTATTCAGTATCCTGAGTTGAGCTTAAATCCCAACATATCAATTGCTAAATGGACTTAGATATCAAGTCCAAATTTAAAGGCCAATTAACCAGAGAAAAAAATGTACTATTAATTCATTTGTTTACTTGGGCTGAGCATGCAGCAGTATCTTAACTCATCAATTGTAAATTTTCTCAAGTGAGATATTAGACAAGCACATAGCTAGCATAACTCTCACGCCAATATTCAGTCACTACATTAATGGGAAGTTGACATCAGACTGAGAAAGTTCGTGCTTCGCCCTTTAATCTTCACTTCCAGGGACCGAGTCAAGGAGGAGCTGGAGGGAATATTGTGGGAGGAGGGCAGGCTGTCTTAAATAATTTATTTTATAAGTAAAATTGTATAAATAAAACATAAAGGGTGCAACCCATGTACAAAACTATCTACACGATAGTAAATCCACAAAATCTATAATATCTTCGTTGACAAAAAAGTTACATTTAAATACTTCTTTAAAGGATATATTTTCATGCATTTTTAACTTGGTGAGAGATAAAAAAGCTCGGATTTGGACGCCCTTTATTATTCTAAGATTGAGGTGGTGAGGGAGGATGAGATAAGATGGAAACCAAGACCAGATAAAGGGTTCTTGGTAAAAGATTTTTATAATACTCTTATTGATAAAAGCCTCACTAGTGAGCTTTTTTATTTTCCTTGGAAGTCAATTTGGCATGTTCGGGCTCCCATGAAAGTTTGTTTTTTTTGTATGGGAAGCCTTTTGGAATATAATTCTTACTAACCAAAATTTTCAAATGAGGGGGAAGATAATGGTCAACAGATGCTATATGTGCAAAGTGAAGACTGAATATGTTTTTCATCTTTTGGTGGAATGTTCTTTTGTTAGAAGTTTGTGTAAAATAGCTTATAGAGTTGAGGGAGCCTCTTAGGTGATGATGGGGTCCGTGAATAATGAAATTGAGGCTTGGAGTGATGTTAGAACTTTCAAAGAGGTCAAAAAGACATTAGTTTTAATTCTTCACTCGATCTGGTGGGATTACGCAGAGAGAAAGAAATCGAAGGGCCTTCGAAGGTTTTGAAAATTCAATTATAAACATATGAGATAATTGGTTCAATAACCTTAATTTGAATTCTTTTTTATTGAAATAGTAGCATATATAGGTTGGCACTACTAGTACCGTAAGTAAGAAATTCTGTCATAGAAAATCAACTCAAATCAAACATTGTAGGTATTCCAGAAAGAGAATAAACACTAACAAATAACTGCAAAATAGCTGAATATGCAAACCTTTTACTTAGACGTGATCCAAGTTTGCTGTTTCCAATATATATATCCATTTCATTTGTTTTGTTTTCAATTTTGTTTGGCATTTTCATATTGTAAAATACATTTACAAATCGTCAAAATTTACTTGTATATGAGTTGTGGTGTCAAACTATCATCAAAGATCAAATCTCATTTATTGTGTAGTCAATTATTTTTTAAAATTAAATTACAAAGCCCATGAATTATGGCCCACATTAAATTTTTTTAAAACTTATTATTTATTGAAAAGTTGTCAACTAAACTAGTTACAGTTGGGCTCTTTTAAATATGAGTGCACACATGTATGATAGATTATATTTTTCTTTATTGTTATCAATTTCAGTTCATCCACTTACCAATCAAATCCAAGTTCGTGATTATGCATTGTTTTGCCAAAAATATTACAATACTGACTTGATTAACATTGTTTTAGGAAAGTCTATTAGCATCATCTAAAAATGGATAAAAGTTGGATAGATAAACCGAGGTCGAGTAAAGCCTATATGGATGGTGTTGCAAACTTCATTAAATTTGCTTGTCAAAAAGCTTGTGCTCGTGGTAGTATTGTTTGTCCATGTAGGAGATGTGGTAATTGTTATTCATTCAAACCAGAAATTGTTCAGGAGCATCTATTGTATAATGGGTTTAGTCCCGGTTACACCGAGTGGGTTTTTCATGGGGAAAAAGTCTCTCGTATAGACCACACTCACACTAGTTCTCAACCCACTAGTGTTCCAGGTGGCTTCATGGGACGAGATGACGTGTTGGGTTTGCTCCGAGGTGCCTTCTAGGTTACTTGTGAAAACTCAATCAATGAACCGTTACGTTTAGAAATCGAAGTGGGATCTTCAAATGAGCATGGTGAAGAGAAACAGGCTGATTGTAGGGTTGAGTTCAATAATTGTGGTGATCTTTCAGATGTCGAACATCCAGTTCGTTATGCTATTGATGAGACGACGCAGTATCGCAACTTGATGAAAGATTACGATACTGAACTTTATCCGAGTTGTCAGAATTTCACAAAGTTAAGTTTCATGTTATATTTACTACACCTCAAATGTTTGAATGGGTGGTCTGGCAAATCTCTGACTATGTTGCTTGAGTTTATCAACATGGTATTTCCGATGTGTGCACCATTGCCATCAAATTATTATGAAGCCATGAAGATTATCAAAGGATTGGGTCTTGGGTATGAGAAGATTCATGTTTGTCGTAATGACTGCACACTGTATTGGGGTGAGCATTTGAATGATGAATTTTGTCATGTGTGTGGCGTGGCACGGTGGGTCAAAAACACAGTTGATGATGAGGATCCGTTGAATGAGATGGATGGTCAATCGAAAAAGAGAAAGGCAGCTAAGGTATTGCATTATTTTCCTCATGAGCTTGACTTATTGGAGTCGCATTTTTCTTTGACACTCTGCCATTTGGAGAAAATATTCCCCCCAGGTTTCTTTACCATTATGGTTCATCTTATCGTTCACTTAGCCTCCGAGGCTAGACTTGGGGGTCCCGTACACTACAGGTGGATGTATCCTGGTTAGAGGGTAGATGTTCAAAGCTATTTTGTGCACTTTGTTTTTTTAGTTATATATTGGATACTTAATTAATCTTTAAATTTTTGGCTTCACAAGGTATTTAGTGTGCTTGAAATCTTACGTACGTAATAGAAGTCGACCCGAGGGGTCAATTGCTGAAGGGTACAATGGGGAAGAGTGTCTAACATATTGCTCCCAATACTTCAAAGGTGTAGAGACAAGATTCAACCATCCCCAAAGGAACAATGATGCTGTAAATTTTCCGGATGAATACATTTTTCCTCTAGTGGACGGATAATGGGAAAGATTGTGAGTGTTGAGCTCGATGACATGTCATTGGCTCAAGCACCTAGTTATGTGTTGCTCCATAATGATAAACTTTCTGACCTTCGTAGGTTAGTATCAATAAAGGAACTTAATATTATCTCATGTGTTTAAATTGAGTTTTTATTACTTGTTGTTAGCACTGTGATGGCTAACAATTACATAAAAACATCAATTATTGCAGCGCATTTTTTGCTGCTCAAAGGCTAACCAACCGTTCCAATTGACCTATACAAAGTCTCGAATAAAAGTGGTTGGTTGAGAAATTTCCCTCATGGCTTATGAGGCAGGTTAGGCATAAATTCCAGAGTCTTCAATTTCTATAAGTGTTATCAATAAAAACATTGAATGTTATTGTCTCATATTAATTATTGGAAAATGTTTAGGTGCCATGGATGGTGGATAACAATTATTCAGATGAACTAGTTGCCTTTGCTCAAGGTCCGAATAATGTTATTAGGAGATTCAATGGATTCAACATCAACAGCTTTAAATTCCACACAAAGGAACGTGAGAGGTGTAGACGATCTCAAAATTCGTGAGTGATGGTTGAAGCAAATGATAAAATGTATTATGGTGTGCTCAACGATATCATCGAGCTGGATTACTATGGGACATTTAAGATTGTGTTGTTCCATTGTGATTGGGTGGATATTAATTCACCCAGGGGTTTAAAGAAAGATGCAAGTGGTTGCATTCTTGTGAACTTGAATAGGTTTATACACACTGGTCAGTTATTGAAGGATGACCCGTTCGTACTTTCATCTCAAACAAAGCAAGTGTTTTATGTGCAAGACCCAACAATGAAGGAATGGTATCATGTTGTGACCACGAAGCCAAGAGACCTATATGAAATGGGGGAAAAAAGGCAGGACGAAAATGATGACACTTACAATCAGTGCATGCCTTCTAATGTAGTGGTAGACGATCAATTAAATTGTATCTCAAATTGGGCTAGGATGGACATTGACAAAGATACCAACTAATCTTATGTGCATTTCCGTGTAATTATATTTGGATGTGTATTTATGTGATGGACATGTGTGTCAACGAGTTTTGTAAGGTTTTATTGTAATCTATCTGGTAACCGTTGCTTTGTTTCACACTTAACAAGAGTCTTGAACTTTTTTTCGTACAGTTTGTGGAATACTACTTTAGACTGTCGTAAATTTCTGTTTTGGTTGTATCATTGATTATTGTTTGTTCTTTAAATCCAATTTGAATCATTTATTTGTTCATAACTTCACAGGTACTCAGAAGTTATTGATTGCTGCATTTGCTGTGACTCCTTAACCATTCTTATCTTTCAGGTGTGGTTCTTCTAATTCTGGTTAACTTTTAATGTATTTTTGATAGTGTGAGATATAATCATTTTAATGTTTTTATCTCTACAGATTGTAAGATGTATAGGTCAAAAAATATCCCTCCATCGGTTAGAGATAACATGTCAAACCAGTATGCAGCTGAGTCTTCACACCATCAAGAAGATATTCACCATGAGCATGACTATCACCTTGACGATGATCATGACACGCAAACTGATTCTGAGACCAATCCAATAACATCGGGAAGTGATCACAATGATAGTGAACAATACGAGATAATTGGTAATTTCTGTATTAGAATACATTCTATATATAACTAGTTTGATACCACATTGTTATACTAATTATATAATTCATGTTTTCAATGTATAGATTCTGAAGGGAGGGTGAGGAAGCAGACACGTGTCTTGAGAACTTTACAAGTGTGGTCCCTTGAACGTGGGGAAAATATTGTGGTCCACTTCAATGCACGTCATCAACCTATTAAGAAAGGTGGCCAAATGTTAAGTAGCTGGTTGGGCAAGGTAGCGATGAGAGGGAACCTTTGTCCGCTTAATTACACGGATTGGAAGAAGGTCCCTTCTAGCTACAAGAAGGACCTTGTTATATTGATTCGGGTAAGTAACAACTTAATAACCATTGATTGCCTCCAATCTCTCTTTCTGTTTTTGTTTATTCGTGGTGTTGTACATGCATAATCCCTAACACCAATAATGCTTATTTGACATCGATTTCCTTTCTGTGCGGTAGAGGAAGTTCCATTACCCTACGATTGAGGCGATAGACAACATTTTGTTGAGGATGATAGGGAAAAAATGGAGGGACTACCGATATGTGCTGAAAAGGGACTACGTGAAAAACAAAACGAAACAACAAGTTTTGAGCAATGATGTTCCAAAAGGCGTAGATCAAGACCAGTGGAAGCAACTGGTGAACTATTGGTTCTCTGACCAGAGTGAGGTTGTTTTAAGACAATAATGTTCATTTGGATTCTCATTGTTTCTATTTTTCTATTAATGACTGATTATTCAATTGGTTTATTATTGGTGTAGAAATATTCGACTATAGGGACAGCGGCACGTGAAAGACAACAATGTTCTCACACGTCTGGTTCAAAGAGTTTTGCTAGACGACGGGATGAATATGTGAGTTAATTTGCTTTATTAATCCAATCTTTCATTTAAGATATCACTATCACAATTTGATCTCTTTCCATACATGGTAGGAGATGACACATGGGAATGAGCCCGGGCGCGTAGAGTTTTTTGCTGAAACTCATAAACACAAAGATGAAACTTTTATTGATGATGCATCACGACAATTTATGGTAAGTTGAACATCTTTAAAAATAGGGAAAAAGCCTAATTTTTTTTTTATTTCTTCCTATTTTCACTTGATGTGGATTGAAAGAAAGAAGAGAGCCTTCAATTAAGTTAAGAAATATATAGCTTTCATCAAGGGAGGGTGATAAAATATTTTTGACCCAAAAGTTTGATGTTATTATTTTTTTTGGAGTTGTGCTGATAAAAGTGGGCTGATTTTGTATGGTGGTGACCACCGGCGAGCATAGATGATACTTTGTTGCTTTGCACATTTTGTCTAAATTATGTACATTGCTTGGATTGTATATTTGCTTTTCTTTTGCAGGAGGTTTTATGAAAAAATAAGGGAAATTATGCCCGTTTTTCTATAAAATATAATAAACACGTTTTGTTTTATGTATATTGCGCTGTTATTAGCTATTAAATATTCGATGGAGTTTAATTTTTATTGTTTCTTAATTGTATGGTGAAGATTTTATGCTTTGAAGGTAAAAATGATATCCTAGTTACACTTTTGGAGTTGTGCTGATAATAGTGAGCTGATTTTGTATGGTGGTGACAACCGGCGAGCATAGATGATACTTTGTTGCTTTGCACATTTTGTCTAAATTAGGTACATTGCTTGGATTGTATATTTGCTTTTCTTTTGTAGGAGGTTTTATGAAAAAATAGGAGAAATTCTGCCCGTTTTTCTATAAAATATGATAAACACGTTTTGTTTTATGTATATTGCACTGTTATTAGCTACTAAATATTCGGCGGAGTTTAATTTTTATTGTTTCTTAATTGTAGGTGACAGCTGAAGCTCGTGTTGCTGAACTTGTTGCAGCTTCAGGATCCTCTGATGCTAGCAATAATATAGCAATACAAAATGAAGTCTTCACCGAACTTATGGGTGAAGAGAGTTTCGGTCGTGTCCGAGGTCAGGGTTTTGGAGTTACACCCTCTGCTGTGTTTGGACATTCAGCTCAAATAAGGAATGAGATGGGTCCCCATGGGGTCTATGCTGAAGAGATAAATAGTTTGAGAGCACAAATAGAAGAAAACAATCAACATCATGCGCAACAAATTCAACAAATAACGGCGAGACATGATGATCAATTAAATAATATGCAATCCCAAATGGATGAACTGAAGGCTTTACTACAGCATTTGGCTAATAGAGGACCTCATGATTGATTTTATGATGTTAAAATAATTTTTCATACTATCTACATTTACATTACTTTGTTTTTGTATGAATTTTATATATGAACTATGATTGTTTGTTGTGTAAATAAAACGTTTATGTTGACTGAAAGAATTATTATGGATGATGCATTTTATATATCGAAGAACATTTGCATATAGAATGTTGATATTTAACTCAAAGAAATGTAAAAACATAATTAAATCCGGAATTCGTAGTGAGGGAGGTTACTGGATAAATCGCGGCGCTTATATACCGGCACTTTGAAGGGCCGCTGTATCCTGGCACTTATATACCGGCGCTTTGAAGGGCCACTATATAAGCGCCGGAAAAACATGCATATTGCGGTGCTTCTTCAAAGCGCCGGTATTTGCGTTTCGACACCACACATTCCGACGCTTTATTCGGCGCGTGCAAAAAGCGCCAAAAATTCTTATTGCCGCGCTTTAAAGCTACGGAATACGCAAAAAAAAACGCCGGTGCTGTCAATTTATCTTGTAATGATTTGATCATCTCAATATGAGATAGTAAACCACGTGTACCTCTTTGGATCAAAATTAGAACATATGTTGCACAAACAAAACAAGTATTGAACTAAAATTAATAAAACAATCATATAAATGATTCATTTACAAAAGTAAACACAATTAATATATTAAAACTCTTAATTAAATGTTTTATGGAAGCATCATAAATCATATATGTGAGCATTACAAAGAAATTTTGCATATTAATTTAATAATTCAAGGGAGTCCCCATAAAATTAATATAATGAATTCATACTACCAAATAAATCATCTAATCTAATCTTATGGGTACAATAAGTTCAACCCCCCATGTGGTTGTGTCCTCTTATTTTGTTCAACAACCATGATGCAAAGAATTGAAAATTTCTAACAAATCCAAGTCCTAGGTCATATAAATTCTTTATGAATTCATTTAAATTCATTTCCTCAAATTTTCAAATTCAAGCATTTTGAGAATGACTCAAATGTACGAACATGCCCCAACAATCATATACAAAATTGGTTAAGTCACCAACAATCATGTTCAAGAAAAATTTCTACTTGAACTCAAGAACGTATTCACATATCAAGTCGATCACTTATAAAATTGTCAATACCCATATTCTTGATCAACCCAACAATCAAGTCTTATACTCATTTCAGTTTCTTACCTATTAACATATTACAAATTACACAATAACTCGACACTGAACTTTTATGTCATCTGAGAACTAATTCAATGCATTCTTTTGATCAGTTATTGGTTGCTAAAAGGTTGAAGCTTGAATAAACAATTTATCTCACAAATTCTGTGAACTTGAATAAGATTAAGAATAACAATTGTTATACAGTACAAGACCCCATGTATTTAGATCAATGGTCGTTGCCACATGCTTGATGTAAACTTAAAATCTTTCGTAGGAGGTCAGTGACAGAGAAATGAGAAATTAAAAGAATAAATTGTACTGGCCATGTGCTACTGCTATGATAGTGGTATTTGACTAAATTTTGAATTGTTAAAGCTTGCCAAGGAGGCTGTGCCAGTAGCAAGTTTGTTTTGGTTTAGTACTTTTTTTTTAATTGGTCTAGTTTGAGTCAAATTTGTTTTGAAGACCTGATTGAAGTTTAGTTAGGTTTAGGTTACGAATGTAAAAAGCTAAAAACCCAAACCAAACTGACAAACAGTATAACAACACTTTTGTTATTTATGCATATATCATATTTTTACTCGTGGGTCTACTTTTGTAAGGTGAAGCCACCCTTATCAAATCGTAGGAAATTAATTTTAAAAATTTCAAAAATTCAGAACCAGTGGAAAAACCAATAAAATTGGTACGGTTTGATTTCTTTGATTCGGGTAAAAAACCTTATTTGATATCACTTTGACCTGCAATCTGAACCAACCTGTGATCATCCATAGAATGAGACAAAGGCGATCTCTTAATGAAAAAAACAAATTTTCTGTTCATATTTCACTTCCAAATGGCCGAAAGCAATTCATATCTTGAGTGTCACTATAAAATTTTCACATGATATGTTACCTAATCAATAGGATCCAGGCCTATAATGCTAACATAACTAGAAAACTTGTCACCTCTGTGCATTGAAGAATAACGACTTTTATAATGTTTGTACATTAAACTTCAAACACAGAAAACAAGGATGTTCAAAGGCTAATAATTTTATTAAATGAAATAATCATCAATTAACAACAGTGGATTCTCGTACTTTTTTCATTGGATCAAATCCATTGACCCAATTTTATAAAACCAAGACCACCATAATTTGTGGTAATCCACATAGAAAAATTCCAACACTTACATCTACAAATTCAATTATATTCACAAATCATTTTTACATTATTCCATTGATTGCTAGTAGAAAAATACATCTCCAAATTCAACTATTCACAAAGCATATAGATTTGCATCATTTCTAGTACCAAAAAAAAGAAAAAAAAAGAACAACAATGTAACTTGAGCTACAGGCCATGACAAATTCTTGTTCGATGAGGTGTCAGGACTGATTTTTTAGACCGAGTCACACACAAAGTGATACATGGTTCAACAACAATTAGATGATGGAAAGTTGGTACGTAAATTATTAAAATATTTTTATGAACTTCTTCGGGTTTAGAAAATCAGTCTAGCACAGTGCCAGACAAGAATGTTTTGCAGATCACACTGAATCTCTTATATTAATTAACATGGCACTTGAGTAGAATAAATAACTCCATATTCTTAAGCTTGTCCATGCCAAATTCAGGAGGATGTTTTTCAAATTTCTTGGCGAAATATTCAAATACCTCATCTGCAGTCCCATTTCCGAAATGTTCGCTGATGATTCCTTCGAAAACAGCTCTCAACTGAGAAGAAATAAATTGGATAATCGGTGACGGCATATTCTTCATGGGATGATCAAATTGTTGCATTCTTTCAATGCTAAAACATCCATTTCCCTCAATCAGCTCTTTCAACTCACTAGTTTGTGGAAAGTAAATTGGCAAGTTGAAAGAGTCCACTTTTTCTTCACTAAGTAATCCCTATATATATCCAATAAAAAAGACCATTATTGTGTAATAAGTTATATGCATCATCTAAATGCAAACAAAATGTATCTCCTATTTATGGCCTTTGGAATAAATCAACGTATATAGTAATAACTATCAGAATATAATTTGATGCTTAAAAAATTTTAAAAAATTAATTATTTAGTGTTTCATTGGGTAATTTTATTTTTTAAGTTTAAATAAGCTTAAGTCATTTATCCGTCTCTTTTGAGAAGCTCAAAAGGGACCAAGTGCCTAATTAAGAGATTTAATTTTGTAACTTACAATTATTTTGATGACACAATGAAAATATTAAACTAACAATAAATCTTAAAAAAATTGAAAGTCAAATTTTTGAAGTGATCCGGAATATAAACATAAATGAAAGGATCAACGAGATAAAAATACAAGATATTCAACGATAAAAACATAGAGAAAGTAACCAAAATTTTATGTTTTGACATATTAGAAAAGTAATTTTGGAAGTGCATGAATAGAAGTACTATATGATAATAATTTCTTACCAACTTAGCCATGTCAGTGAGGCAAGAACCAAAAAAATCATAAGTTATACACATCCCAGATTGAGACATAAGGACTCCATCTGGTAAGGTTGATCCCAAAATTACCAACAAACCTCCAGGCACAAGTTCTTGTGCCCTAGCACTCAAAAACGTGTTAATGTCATTCTTGAATTGAGCTGCATATGCCTCAGCTACTTCTTTCACCAAGCCAGTGCACAGTATGCTACCTTTGTTCCATGCAGGAGATTTGGTATCAACAATTTCTTTTGGAACCTTTGACAGCCAGTGTAGTGCATAAGAAATGTGTGCTAAATGGAGACTTGACTTTGGAAACAAGCGACCATGAAAAGTACCCGGCACTCCGGCAGCAAAGTATCGGCGAGAGGGAGGGAGGGTCTTGAAGAGAGTGTTAAAGTCATTGTTGGCATGATCATTGAATAAAACATGAAATTCAAGCTGGTTTTCAGATTCATATTTGAGCTCTACCGCTTCTATGATGTTTTGTACTGCAATAAACGTATTGGGTCCAACAGAGCAACCAAAATCAGCTATTTGAAATGTGTTGCTTTTGAAGTCAAGCTTAGCTGAGATGATAGCTTCATTGATCGTTTCCTTGGCAGCATCAATCACCCCTCTCTGTTTCAATAAGTACATGCATAAATCAATAATTTACTACAGAATAATTACATCTCGTCTATCTAATATTTTCCTCTCTCTTGTTTGTTTCTTGAATAAATTCTTAAAAGGAGAAAAAATTAGAGTTCCACTTCCTCTGATTAGATTAAGTACTGGAATTAAATCTTCTTGTGCTAGAAGTTGCTGTACAGAAATAATTAGCTTGGAAATTTTATTACTGTTTCAGGGTTTGGGGGAGAAACATAAAGGAGAGAAAAGACTTTCTCTCATTTTTTTCATTTGCTTTATCTGGATTTCATGAGTAAAGGTTAGTAAAAATGAAGAGAAATCCCTTTTTCTTTCCTGAGGAGTTTCATTGGTGTTTTTTCGAGGAAGAAAGGTGGGAAAGAAATTTTCTCTTGAATTTTCTTACCCTATCAAACACTATTTTCTTGCTTGATTTCTCTTCAAAATTCGAAGTTTCTTATCGTTTTTTATTCCTGAATCTTTCTTCTGACCCTCTTAAAGTTGTTAGAACCTCTCATCATATTTAAATCTGAAAAGTACAACGTAAAGATCTAAGAACAATATTAGCAAGACCAATTTTCGTATCTTCATGCAAAATAAGAGAAAGAAGAGGAGCTGGTTTGGGTTTATTAAATCAATAATAATATTTATTATTATATTATGTTACATTACCCTCAAAGAGAACACAAACAAATGGTTAGTAATAATTAATGCTTATATGGTGAAAAGTGAGTAAATATTCTTGCCTGCTAAAGACAATTTAGGAAGCTAATTTTTATCAAAACTAATTTTGAGATAAAAAACTACAAACTCTAGTTTATGATTTTAGACCTCTAGTTTATGTTTTAATTAGAGTATCTCTTGGGCTCCATTACTGAATATTGTTAAAATAAAAAAGGAAGCAATTTGAGATAATTGCAGTGCATTTAATAGGCAGTGATATAATTGACCTGATAGCAAGAGTTTTGAGAGTAGCTCTGAGGGCCATCTCCTCCATTCATGGGGTATGAATATGGCAATTGCTTGACCTCATGGTTTGCCATTTTGATTTAGCTCTCTCAACTTGAGATAAATATTCTTGTTCTGGGAACCAAGTACAAAGACGTGATAAATTTATAGTCTTTTGAGCTAAAGATTTATTAAATTCGTCATTTATCATTATCAAATTAATTACAGCTCAATTATTTGATAATGTCACATTAATTTTTTTTATTGTTTGACGCTCCTATTTTAAGGTGCACATTTTTCTTTTGGTAATATTTTAAGATGCACATGTGACGTATAAAAGACCAAGACACAGGAAAAAAAAAAAAAAGTGGTTGGAGAGAGGAAAAGAAAGTTTTATTAATAAACAACAAGCTGCAGAAGAAACATAATGAAATACCCAACACACCAACCACACAAGAAACAACAACTAAGCATCCAAAGATCAAAAACAAATCCCAGTAAACAAACACACGGCACATCAACTAACAAATCCCACAAAAGAAACCTCCAAAAACACCACACCCTCAAATGCCAAACAAAACAAACCACTAATATTTACGTACACAATCTAGCTTGGCATAATTTTCCTTCAACTCCATACCATAAAGTTTATCAAGTATTTCCGCTTCATTATTGTTAGGATCTTGCCTCATATCCTCACAAGGTAGAATTTTAATTTTTTGAGAAAAGTAATTTTCTATTTTATAGTTGGTTGTTGTAGTAGTAGTAGTAGTTTATTATGTTGTGATTGTTGTTCTTTTCTTCTATATAAAAGGAGTTCTAGAGAAGTTTTGAGGCACACTCATAATTCAAATATTATAATTAGAATTAGGTGGAGAGCTTTGGGTGTATTGGGGATTTTGGCTTGTGAGATTGTCAAGGTAATAATTTTGTCTTTCCTAAAGTTGTTGTTACGAATTAATAAAATTGTGAGTTTGTTGGTGGTGTAGGCAAAAAGAATGCCGAACCACATTAAATTTTTGCGCTTGATATTTGTTTATTTATTTTTCTATTTAATTATTATACATTTGAGTAAGTGGATTTGAAGGGTAAAATCCCAACAAGTGGTATTAGAGTCAGGTCCTCTATTTGAAGAAGCTACATGTTGCTATTTATTTCATCTACGCCATCATGTCAACATGTATATCTAAATTTGAGATTCTTTTCTTTAATGGAATAAATAGTTTTACTATGTGGTAGAGTACAGTTCAAGATCTTTTAGTGCAATAAGATCTTGATCAGGCTTTAGAGGAAGAAAAGCCAAAAGAGGTTACTGATAGATAGTGACAGTCAATTTAGAGGAAGGTTGTGAGCACAATCAGGTTAGCTCTTGCTCCCGAGATCAAGTATATTGTGTTGAAGAAAACTACACCCAATGGTTTATGGGATAAGCTCGGGAGCATCTATGCATTGAAGTCTTTGACCAACATATTGTGTCTTAAGATAGACCTCTACTCTCTAAAGATGGAAGAATGTATAAGTCTTCATAATCATTTGAATGAATTCAACAAGCCGATGTCTCAATTGTTGAATGATGAAGAAACACAGAAGGACGAGGAGAAGGCATTACTCTTGTTATCATCTTTACCAAAATTTGATAAACATTTGGTGCAAACATTGTTAGTGGGCAAGTCGACATTGAGTTTAAATAATGTGATGGCTTGCATTTCTCCTCATAGTCTTCTCTTGAGTTATATGTCTATTCTAATGCTGATTGGGCTAGGGATCCTACTGATCAACATTCTACCACTGGTTTCAATTTCTTCTTGGGTAAATAACTTATTTTTTAGCATAGCAAGGATCAAACTCTTACCTCTAGATCTAGTACTGAATATCGAGCAATTGCTGATACTGCTGTTGAACTTCTCTGGCTTCGTTGGTTACTCCAGGATATGTGTGTTAGATATTCTGCTGCCACTATTATTTATTCCGATAATCGGAGTGCCATGGCTATTTCTCATAATAATGTTTTTCATGAACAAACCAAACACATTGAGAATGACTGCCATTTTGTTCGTCAACATATTGACCGTGGTACCATTCGCCTTGCATCTGTTCGCTCTACTGCTCAGATTGTTAATATCTTCACTAAAGCTCACTTACCTGGCCATTTTCATGAGTTAGTTGGCATGTAACTTACTACCTTGAGTTTGAAGGGTGGTTAGAATATATGTATATATTAGGTTTCTTGTCTAATTTAGCTTTAATTACTTGCCATATATGGCTTTCTGTACCACTATATATACTACAGTATATTTATAAATCAAGACACACTGAATACAATTATTCTCTTCCAAAAACCTATTTTCTTTTCTAATAGTTAGAATTTTCTTACATAAATTGTGGGTTTTATTGTTTGCTAAAACGAGTTAAGTAAGTTATTGGTCTATTAGTGAGACATGAAGAAAACCCATATAAAGCGATCACTTAAATTGGACATATTTCCTGTGTGTTAAGTGTGGACTCGTTAGTGTAGACCTTACACCACAAGAAGAAAAAAATATTGCGACGGGAAATCTTGTCGCTAAAAGCCCATATGTTGTCACAAAATGTTATCTGCGACGGGAATCCGTAGCAGATTGCCCTGTCGAAAAACTACACGTCACTGATCTAAAAGATGCAGCAACAAGAAATTTCTTGTCACGGATGAGTATATTAGCGACAAGTTTTAACTTTTCTGCGATAGGTAAACCCATCGTTGATATGTTTGACCCAAATTGGCGATCAAATATAAAATAATATTTCAATACTATTTGCGACCATATCTGCAACTAGTTTCTCGTCGCTAAAAATAAATTGATTTTCAATGAGGGTATTTCTTGTCGCTGATATGTTTAAAATATAATTAATTCTACCATTATCAACGACAAATTATATGAGGGGATGCCTATCGCAAATAATTATTAGCAACCAAAAATCCCATTGCTAATACTGTCGCAAAATGATTTTTTAATTGTTTATGAAATTATTTAGAAAATAATAAAATTCATACGTACCTACTGAAAATGTACTAAATTTGCATTCAAATTTGGATTTCATTACATCAATCCCATAAATGATCAAATTATGATTATATTAGAAATAATAATAACAAAAATACCATATCCAAATATATAACCATAAACATTAAATCTGTTATTATTTTGAAAGGAAAAAAAAAAGTATTCAATACAATCCAAAAAAAATGCTCCTAAGATATCATAGTTTATTTTTTTTTTTTTAAAGAAAAAAAAGGTTAGCGTACACAACCTAAAGGTAACCCTCTCTTATCCCTCTGTTCCCTCATGTGAGTGGGTTTGATCTATAATCTTTTATGGAAGAATAGATGATCCATGAACTAATCTATAATTACTATCAATATCATCATGAACTTATTTTTCCATCTCTTTTTTTTTTTTTTCAATTTGGAGATCATTATTCGAAATCGAACTTACTACACCCAAGTACCCTACATTCATGTTTTGGTGTTTCTTGGGTTCCATTGCTATTAATGTAACAATTAAAACAAATAAAGAAACAAAATTAAATTTTAAAAATAAACGCAAATTTGGGAATATTGCATTTAAGACAGGCAAAAATATTTACCTTGTTAGATATGGCTTATAATTTTGGAGTAAAAGCGAGCCCATTTTTCTTTTAATTGCCACATCATCATGTAAGAATACAAATTGCAGTATGAAAAGTAAGTACTAAAAAGAGTGGTTGTTTTGGTGCTAGTAAGACAAGGAATACAAAATTAAATAGAAAAATGATTCTCCTTAACCTTGACTCTATATATATATATATATATATATATATATGTGTGTGTGTGTGTGTGTGTGTGTGTGTGTGTGTGTGTGCCTATTTCTCTTCTTTGAACAATAGAGAGTAAGCTACAGTAGACAGAGTTGTATAACAAATAGATCCCTATGAATTATTAAAACTACATTTCTTCTATGCTGTTGTATTTTCCTAATTAAATTTGTGGCAGCCTCGATTTTGGTGTATTTGGGATTTGGCCTTTGGGAGTTTTATCTCTCTTGATTTGCACTTCAATTTTGATTATGGTGGAATCTCTCACCATCACCTGTGGACATAGGAGTTCTAGCTCTGAACTACGTAAATTTTTTGTGTATATTTATATTTTTACTGCTTTATTTTTAACAAATTGGTATAAGAGCTATTGTTAAGATCGATCTAGGCACGATGTCTTCTACTACTTCGCACGAGATACAGAAATTTGATGGAACCGATAGCTTTAATCTTTGGCAAGTAAAGATGCAAGTTGCATTAACCCAAAAGGGTTTGAAAAACTGTTGAGGAAGGAGAAGATGCCTAGTACGATGATAGATGAACAAAAACTGGATATGGATGAGAAAGCTCTGACTGCAATGCAGTTGTGTTTGTAAGATGGAGTTCTATGTGAAATTCTTACAAAGAAAACTGTTGCTAGTATATGGAGTAAGTTAGAGTCTTTGTACATGGCGAAATCCCTCACCAACAAACTGTACTTGAAGCAACAATTGTATTTATTGCGTATGATAAAATGTACGTCAATGAAATCCCATGTTAATAAATTTAATTCCATTTATTACTAATTTGAATTAAATGGAAGTTAAATTAGATTATGAGGATCAGACAATGCTATTCTTGTGTTCCTTACCACCATCGTTTACACACTTTAGGGAAACCTTTATGTTTGTTAGAGATACAATTTCTTTAGAAGATATTAAAGCTTCTCTAATTTCTAAAGAATTGCTTAAGCGACATATGTTTGGGAATAATTATAAGAAACAAAGTCACGATAATTCCCTAGTCACTAGAAGTCTTAGAGGAAAATCTAGAGAAAGAGGTTCAAGTAATAGTAACTAGAAATTCTTATATAAGTCTAGAAATAAGAATGTAACATGTCATTGCTGTAAGAAAATGGGATATTACAAATCTAAGTGTTTGAATTTGAAAATGAAAATTCAAGAAGAAAACAATCAAAATCAAGGTCAAAATCGAGGTCAAAATCAAAAACGGGATAGGGATCGGAAAGAGAAACAACCTGAAGCTAATGTCAATGAAGAAGACTCTGATGAATATGATCGTGTCTTTGTTGCCACTGTTAATGGGTTCTTTATATCTGATTAGATTATGGATTCAGCTTGTTCTTGCCGAAATAAGGATTGATTTGCAAAATATAAGCCTTATGATGGAGTTGTCTTACTGGGTGATGACGCGGCTCAAAAAATTACTGGTATAGGAACTGTCCAGATAAGAATGTATGATGGTGTAATAAGGACCGTGACAGAAGTTAGACATATTCATGCCTTCAATAAGAATTTGATTTCTCTTAGTACACTTGGTGTCAAAGGGTACACGTATTCATCTGAAGGTTGAGTTATAAAAGTTAGTAGATGTGCTCTGGTTGTTATGAAAGCAAAGATTACATCGTCAAATTTGCATGTTCTGCAAGGTACTACCATTACTAGTTCAGTAGCTATTTCCACTATGTCAAATTTTGAGGTTACGAAATTGTGGCATATGAGTGAAAAGGAACTAACTTTGTTGAGCAATAGAGGTTTGCTATGTGGACAGAATACAGGTAAAATGGAATTCTGTAAGCATTATATTTTTGGCAAACATAATAGAGTTAATTTCAGTACAATGATACACAGAACCAAGGGTACTGTGGTTTATATTCACTCTGATCTTTAGGACCCTCACGTGTTCCATCTAAGGGTGGTGCTAGGTATATGCTTACTTTCATTGATGACTACTCAACAAAAACTTAGGTGTATATGTTGAAGACCAAGGATAAGGCATTCAAGTGTTTTAATTAACGGAGAACCATGATTGAGAAGTAAACAAGGAAACAGATTATAAGGCTGATGATAGATAATGGTTTAGAATTTTGTTCAAATGAGTTTGATGATTATTGTAGAGATGAGGGTGTTATTAGACACAAGACAGTTAGAGATACACCACAACAGAATGGGGTTGTTGGACAAATGAACATAACTCTTTTTGAGAGAGCTAGTTGTATGCTCGCAAATGCTGGTTGGACTAAAGAGTTTTGGGTAGAGTCAGCATTTACCGCTTGTTATTTAGTGAACCAATCTCCTGCTACAACTACAGAGCATATGCTAATGATGGAAAATAAGCAGAACCTTGTGAATGGTTAAAACTTCTTTTTTCCTAGGTTATTGTATTTTCCCAATTAAATTTATGATAGCCTAGATTTTGGATGTATTTGGGATTTGGGCTTAGAGAGTTTTATCTCTCTTGATTTGTACTCAAATTTTAGTTATAGTAAAATCTCTCACCATCGTCCGAGGAAGTAAGATTTTTAAATCTGAATCACGTAAATTTTTTGTATCTGTATTTTTCTACCACTTTATTCCTAACATACCCGATAGCAAGAAATTTGGGCATAGCTTTGAAGGCCATCTCCTCCCGTCATGGGGTATGAATGGGGCAATGGCCTGGCCTCCTCATCTGCCATTTCTCTCTCTTTCTCTATCAAATGTGAGCATTTTGTTAATAAAGACAGTGATACATATTTAGTCTTTTAAGCTGAAAATTTAAGGAATTCTTCATTATCAAATTAATTAGTACCGCTCATTTATTTGATATTAATGTCACATTAATAATTTAATTGTTTGATGCTTCTATTTTAAGCAGCACATTATTTATTTTGGTAGTAATATTTTAAACTGCGCATGTAATGCGTAAAATTAAAATCCAAAAGGGCCAAAAATATTTAGTCTATTACGAACTACTAGAAAGGAATGGGGCAACTAATTGATGTTAAACTTTTCTTTTGGAAGAGAAATGGTGTTAATTTCTTAAAGAAAGGAGCAAGTACTGTACTCAAGCTTGTTTTCTCGTAAGGCGTTGACTGAGTAAATAGAGAAAACTAAATTAGTGTATTTTAATTTAAAAGTTATAATTATCTTGTTTTGACAAAAAATATACATTTATAATTTAAATAACAATTTTTTTTATAAAAAAAAATCATCTTTAAACTTCTCACGAGATCCCGATTTGCAACTACCCAACCGCCCGTTGCTCAAAGCCAGATTGGTTGCTGGTGCCGCGGCCGCGAGGATTATTGATGCAGCGGCCTCTTTTAGTGAGGGAGAAAGAGAAGATAGGAATGAGAGAGAGACAGATAAGATACTAGGAAAATCTAAGAGCAGAAAAACCTGAACAGAGGAAAAAGACAAGGGTATTTCAGACTTATTGCGAGGTCAACGTACTCCAGTTATATATAATCAATTCGTTTATTTGAGAAATGGGAGGACACTAACTTCTCCTCCCATTTTTCAAAATGAAATTCAATTCGCTTAAAAGCAACTCAGATTATCCCAAAAGTCCGATCATGTCTGAAATTATACGTTAATGGTGTATTTAGTGGATTAAATGAAAGAAAGATAAGATAAGAATGATAAATAAAAGGATACGGTGTTTTTCCTTTCCTTCAAAGTATAATAAATAATTTTATCATATTATGATCCGATAAGGACCGAACGAGATATCTTATTTTTTTTATCATCTAATCTTTTAAATATATTTGTATGACAAAAATCATTTTATGCTTTTTTTATTATATCAATCAAATATATCTATATCAATTAAAATATAAAAATAAAAGAGTTTTTAACCAGACATAACTTATCTTTTACGCCATTAAAATTCAGCCTTAAGTCAAAAATTATATGATGGATTGGAAAAGTAAGGTCGACTTCATAATCTAGACGACCATGACATTTTGTTGTGATTGAATTTCATGAGGAACAACATGACAATAATATTTTGAATTACAAAAACTTGTTTATCGTGGAGGGTGGGTGCCCAACTCTACTATCACTTGTGAAAGAGGACAAACCTATGGAAATTCGACTAGGTCCCCTTAGGCTTATCGAAAGGTTAATCAAAGATGAGGAGCACTTTGCAGATTTCGAGCACCATATTCCAGAATAACCCTATCTCTACATCTACTAGCTACTCCTTACTTATCGTGTTTTGAGGATAAACTAGTCAAACTCTTCTGATCATTTGTGTAAGGCTTAACTGAAGGATTTTATTGTCAAGCTCTTTTCATTTGTGTAAGGCTTATTTATAGGATTTTTTATTTATTTATTTATAAAATCAAACTCTTTACATATTTGTAAAGGCTTAAGCCTACAAATAGGTGTTGTATAAAAAAGTCTACTTAGGTTGTACCGAGTACTCAGTACCACTCTCAATCATATATTGACATGTTCACTAGACAAATTTTAATTTAGGTAAGAAAATTAAAAAAAAAACAATATTTTAAGACAAAAAATCTTTTGCTAACACCACATCCTCGTTTCCCTTAAAAGAAAGTTTGAACTAGATCGCTTTATATATATTTGTTATGGATATAAAATTGTTAAAATCATTACATTTTTATTCTTTTTTATAAATTTTTTCAATCAATCGTTGTCTGAGAAAGAAAAAGAAAGTGCTCTCAAGTTGTTGATATTGTGAAGAGTAGTTGGGTTCTTAAACACCTCATTGTCTTACCTCTCAATTGATGAGTCCTAATTATTTCCCCATTTTAAGTCTTTGTCCGTTAAAATTTTCAAACAGTTCAAGTTTTATGTATTAAAATATTACTATTAAACCAAAAAAAAATAGTGGTTTTTACTGGGATTAGGTACAAAATCTGATTAAGCGGTATTGAATACCCAATTAAAACAATGAGATTTTGATAGGGTGGAGAAAAACCTGGGGCAGGGATTGAAATGTTTAGGAATTTGAATCGATGGAGGAATTTATTGGGATAATCCTTAAATCCCACATCGGAGAGAAGTGTTATTGAATATATTTCTAGTCCTGCATCATCTATGTGTCAAAAGGATGTGAGTACCAATTATTATAAATATGGGCATAAAGAGAGTTAATCCCTTACCCCCATTCCTGAAGCACGAATAGTTGGTCACAGTAAACCAAACACCAATATAACTTGTAAAAGAGGGTTTTATAAGGATCCAATGGTTGAATGAACATTAAGTCTACTAAGGTTTGGGCTGTAAGATTGGGGAGAGTTTTCAAACAGTTTTACTTAGAAAAAATTGTGTACAATGGAGTAGTGAGTTTTTGCATCTTTCTTTAATCCAAAAGTTGCAGTGTGTGTTTTAGTAAAATTTTGGTTAGAGAAGTTATACAATTAATGTAGTTGAGAATTAATAGTGGCAAGAGGTATTGAACCGTGTTAAAATTTTTGTGTTTACTTTTCTTTATTTTTGCTATTATGATTATGTGGTTGTTGATTGGGTGACAAAATTCCCAACAAGTGGCATCAAAACTATGTTTATTATTTGTGAGGACCTTGGGTGTATTTTTTGGGGAAAATCTTAACAAGTGGTATCAGAGCTTGGTTCTACAATGGAAAAAATTCAGAGAATTGATGCGGTGAAGAAGTAAGTTAGATGTACTGTTGAAGATCAAATTTTAATCCTAGGTGGATGATTGTTGGGATTAGGCCCAAAATCAGATTAAGCTGTATTGAAGGCCTAATTAAAATAGGGAGGTTTTGATGGGTGGAGGCAAACCTGATGCAAGAATCAAAGTGTTTGGAGATTTGAGTCGAGTGAGGAATTTGTTGGTATACTCTTCAAATCCCATAACAGAGAGAAGTGTTATTGGAAGTAGTTCTAGTCCCACATCATCTATATGCCAAAAGGAAGTGGATACGAGTTATTATAAATATGGGTACCAAGAGAGTTAGTCCTTTACCCATATTCTTGAAGTAGGAATAGTTAGTCAAATGTAGAGTGTAGTTGAAACACCCGTATTTGTAAAATAAGGGTAAAGAAGTACTTTAATAAAAATGTTAAAATAATATAGATATTTTGAAATTCCAAAAGTCAAATTTTTATAAAAAAAATTAAAAAAATTTGGACGTGAACATCTAGAAAAAAAAAACCCACAAAACATGGCAGCAGGTGGCTACACCTGCTGCCAAGTTTCTTTAAGTGTAATGCATGTCTCCCACCTTGGCTTTTCATGGTAGCCAGAGAAGAGAAATGTGCATGTAGGACACATACACATTTTGTGGAACAATTAGAGGCTGCTGAAAATTTTTCAAATATTATATATATATATATATAATACATAAATGTAAATAACACTTACCAAAATTTCGTTTAGCTTTCCTTTAATTACTTGTTTTCTTTAAACACTTGGGGATTCAAAGAAAGGTTGAAAGAGAAAATTTTTGAAGGGGTTTACAAGGGAATTTTATAGAGAGTCACGAAAAACTATTAGAAAAAGAGTAGGTAATAACGTAATGTTTGTTTTTGAATTTTTTTAGCAGTCATGAAATTCCCCGGAATTCAAAGTGGTAATTTTCAAAGGGTATGGTTTATAAAGAATGGAAGAAATAATTAGAAATTTAATACAAATATTATGTCAGGTGTTGGCAGTCAGCAACCGGGGGAAATTTCGGAGAAGAACGAGAAAGACAAAGAGGTGATCCATGGGTAGCTTTAAGTGCTACGTGGTGAGTTGGATTTACTTCAAGTAATCTAAATAAAAATCAAATATCTAGTGATAATATTAAAATAAATTATTAGTTTATGTTTTGGTGGTAGATAAAAATTTAATTGATAGGTATGATATGAATATTGGACATGTAGTAAAGTATTATGTGAAAAGAAATATTATTAGAATAATGAGTTGATTTAATAATGATGGTTATAAATAAATTTTTGGTGAGTTATGGTTGATAAATTGATGTGATATACGAAGAGAATAATTTAGAGGAATTTTCAAATAATAATTTGAGAATAATCAGGATAGCTAGTTCAAATGTCTGAATACATGCTTGTTTTTATTTTATTGTTTATATGCATATTCATGTCAGTTTTCATATGCATCTGAATGAGAATAAAAGAACCGGGAAGGCAGCCAGTCTAAATGAAAATGAAAGAACCGGGAAGGCAGCCGATCAAAATGAAAATGAAATAATTGGGAAAGCAGCCGGTCTAATTGAGAATAAAAGAACCAGGAACACAGTCGGTCTAAATGAGAATAAAAGAATCGGGAAGGCAGCCGGTATATATAAGAATAAAATAACTGGGAGGGTAGCCGATCTAAGATAGTAAAAACATGTCGACATGTGGGAAAATGTTCCCATAATAATAATTCATGCATTGCATCTGTTTTGCATGTTGATATTTTTACTGAATGTTGTTGATGTTATGCATTTATTTGTAGATAAATAAGTCTCACAAAGAGACAATTACAATGAGAAAAAAGATATAGAAGTATGATGTGATAGTAATTATTTAAATGTTAGACTAGATACTATTATCAAGTCATATGAGAGATAAATGAGTTAATATTACAGGGCAATTTATACAAATTGAATACTTTTAGTAAATTTAATTCACTGAGCTTGTAAAGATCATCCTTCATTGTACAATGATTTCAGGTAGCAGACAGAACAAGTAGTCTGGTGGGTTGAGAGTCAGATGAAATCATTTTCTGTAAGCCATGTATGTGTTAATATCCTCGGACAAATGAGAAAATGAAATATAAAAATTTTATTTGTAAATATACATGCATTTTAAGTTGTAAATTATGTTTAAATTAATATCAGATTGATGTACCTCCCCAGTTGAGGGTTAAGGATTACAGTAATAATTTCTATTGTTATTATTTTTATTGTTACATATATGTGACATGCTGGGATTTTCAAAATGTGATGACACCGTCTTGGGGTTGGTCATGCCGGGATGGGTCGTTACAATTTTGGTATCAGGGCATTAGGTTTTAAGATTCTGTAGACTGCATGAGAACTTAAAAAGGTGAAAGATCTAAATAAACTATATTTTAAATGCAGAGTCTGAGGATGACACGTGGTCAGACTAGAGCTAGAGGTAGAGTTCGAAATCAAAGGGGAGGCGATAGACCCCCAATAGTTAGAAGAACTGAAGCAGTGGGGGAAGTTGAGTATGTGGTTTGCTAAATTTCTTTTTGGAATTATTTTCGTTAGTTCTTTTATTATTATTTTAATTTATTCTATTATGTTTTATTTTTATTTTTATCAAAAATCAGATTTATTCCTTTTTTTTCGTTTTCTATTCAGGTGTGCAGAGAAGGAGTTTCTGTCTTCATTGTGATCGAGCGCAGTGCCTTGTGCGATCGAGTGCAGGTCTGCGATCGAGCGTAGTTCAATGTGCGCTCGAGCGTAAAAGCTCCAGAGAGTACCCAAGCAGTGGTACTGAAGCTGCTGCACCAACATATTCCTGCTGATTCATGCAAGGGCTTCGAGTGAGGAACCCAACCATCCTTCCACTTGATATAGAGATTGAGCAAATCATTCGAAAGAGGCCTAGAAACAACTTCGAGGAGAGAGAAGAAGAATTTGAGGGTGAAGCACCAATGGAACAACTTTACAACCAACTACCACCAGAACGGAGACCTATGAAGCAATCTTTCATTCCACATAACCTCAACCATCCTTCATGCATTGCATATCAACCTAAGGTGGAAGAAAATTATTACATATTTCCGCAGATACTCGGTGCCTTAACTCATTTTAAGGGTACACCTGCTGAGGATTCACACTCGCACCTTCGAGAATTCTGTGATCTCTGCAAGTTCCAGCATATTCAGGGCCTAGATCAAGAGGGAATCAGGTTAATTCTTTTCCCTTTTTCATTAAAAGATAATGCTAAAATGTGGTATCATTCATTGCCTGAAGATTCTATCCATACTTGGGAAGAGCTATCCAGTAGATTTCTAAGGAAATTTTTTCCAGCCCAAAAGACAAGGCAGATGAGGAAGGAGATTCAATCCTTCCAACAGAGGGATGGAGACCTTTTCTTCGAGGCATGGGGACACTTTAATGAGCTACTACTCAAATGTCCACATCACAACTTACCTCAAGATGAGCTGGTCCTAGCTTTCTATGAAGGTTTGAGTGGCATAAATCAAGGTATAGTGGATTCCGGTTGTTGAGGTGTGCTGATGGAGAAGACTAGTGAAGAAGCCATAGAGCTGTTTGAGACATTAAGTGAGCACACCCAACAATTCTCCTCGAAAGGTAGACAAGGAATTAAAAGCAAGGGTATGTATCAGGTGAGCTTCAATGATGGATCTTCGAATCAGATGGCTGCTATGGAAAGAAAGCTAGACATACTCATAAAAGCCATGGTTGATCAGAACAACTTACGTAGTCCACAGGCTACACAACGCCAGGTGATGAGTCTTAAATATTACATATTTTAGACCCTTAACTTATATTTTTTATGCTCTTAGTTAGTAGTATTTTACTTTATTTTACGTTTTTCTTGTGTTTTGTGTATTTTTATAGGTTTGTGGAGAAAATGAAGCATTTCAAGAGAGATGTGAAGCTTATGGAGACATTGCGATCGATCACACGAGATATGCGATCGAGCGCACCTGCGCTCGAGCGCACCTGCCTACGAACGAGTGCATTGTCAACATCCCACATCGAAATAATTTAAGTTCAGTGCATCCGCGATCGATCGCAGAAGACATGCGATCGAGTGCACATGAGATCGTGCGCACAAGACATGCGATCGATCGCACCACACTGCGATCGAGCGCACACGGGCAGTTTCCCACATCGAATCTGCAACCCATTTTGCTCCGGGTCTCCCCCTATATAAACACCACCTGACTTCATAATTCAGTGTACAATTCCTGAGCCACTTTGGTGTTTACCGGTGGACGTCCGCTAGCATTCTGGTGGATCCCGAAGGCATTGCTACCACGAGGGGAAGCGCCGCCCGTCAGCGAGTGGAATTTCTCCCATGTAAAGTTGTTTATTTATTTCTTTATATTCAGTTGTTTTAGTTTAAATGTTTAGTACTTGTTATTATAGTTTTATTGTTATGAGTGGCTAGACTCTTCAGCTAAGGTTGAAGATGAAGCCCCGCCATTGTTTGGCGTAGTAGTTCAGATTTGCTTGTACAAATCTAACAATTTTTAGTATAAATGTTCTGTCAATTATTTGAGTTAATCTTATAATTGATTGAGTTTAAATTGTCTGTTGGATTTTCTTTGTGTTTCATCTGATGGATATATTGAATGCTTTTCGATTAAATTGGATTCCCTTTGTGATTTGTTAAGAGCGGATACATCGGGTGCTTTTGGTTTAGTTGGGATATTCTTTGTTTTTTTGTCTTATAGTTGGATTCATTGAATGTTTTGATAGGCTATATTTTTAGAACATATATGCTTAACTTTGGTGGGGTGGATTCAGAAACCTTAGTGTTTTTAATTATTAGTTTTTAAATCAACTTAGCTTAGTTTTAATTTGTTTTGCAAATTATCATTCACAATTCGGAACTAGGTTAAGATAAAGTTAGTTTAGATTAAAAATATATTTTCACAACGCAATTCCCTGTGGATTCGACCTCGCACTTGCACACGCTATACTGCAAACGACTCGTGCGCTTGCGAGTAATTTAAAACTCACAACAAGTTTTTGGCGCCGTTGCCGGGGAATTGTTTTATTTGTGAAAATTTTTGGTCTGAATTGACTTTATTTTTCTACTAGTTAGTTATAAAAAAAAAAAAAAATTTGAGTTTGCTTTATTCTGTTGCTTCTGCTGGTTAGTATCTCATTATTTTTCTGTTAGTGTATGCTTGGTCGGAGATCCTTGAACTTAGATTTGACACATTTAGATCCCGACTTAGAAAGAACTCTTAGGAGGCAGAAAAAAGCACTAGTTGAGAGAGAGACTATTGAGATGGGAGAAAATTTTAATCATCCTGAACATGTAGAGCAACCTAGAGCTTGGAACGTGGACTCCACTACATCCCTTAGGGATTTGTTCGCACCCGTTGCGACTAACTCATCTTCCTGTATAGTGTTGCCACCAACTAATGCCACACACTTTGATTTGAAGCCACATGTTATCCAACTCCTACCCTCATTCCATGGCTTAGATCTTGAAAATCCTTATAGTCATGTGAAGAAGTTCAAAGACATTTGTGCTACATTCAAATTCCAGAACTTCTCTGAGGAGTCAGTCCATCTTCGACTCTTCCCTTTCTCCCTTCACGATAGAGCTAGGGCGTGGTTGGACTCCAACACGTCCGGGTCTATTACATCTTGGGAAAACCTGCTTAGCAAATTTTTTCATAAGTTTTTCCCAATGTCTAGAGTGAATGAGTGCCGAAAGGAGATTAGCTCTTTCACTCAGGACGAGGATGAGAAGTTCTCTGAAAGCTGGGAGCACTTTAAAGAGTTATTGATCAGATGCCCTCCACATGGATATGAGAAGTGGAGACTCGTTCAATTCTTCTACCAAGGGTTGACTCAACCCAACCGTAGTATGATCGAGTCTATGAATGGGGGGCATTCTTGAGTCTGACAGGAGACGAAGCATATATGGCGTTGGACAAGTTGTCCGACAACTCACAGCAGTGGGATTTTTCAAGCTGTCGAGATAAGTCCATTCGTGCTCCTAAAAGGGGAGGCATCTATGAGGTCAGAGAGGACGCTGATTTGAGGATAAAGTTAGATGCCCTCACCAAGAAGATTGACACTCTCACTGTGAGCCAATCCATCAATGCTGCCAACACATTCAATGTTGAAAGCTGTTCCATCTGTGCTAGTCCCATGCATCTAGCACAGAATTTCCCATCAATGCTGGCTTGTGCCGAGTATCCTATGGAACAAGTAAATGCTTTCAATGATTTTCGAAGGCAGTCAAATGGATCGTACTCCGAGACGTACAATCCAGGGTGGCGGAACCACCCAAAATTTTCATGGAGGCAGAACCAACCAATGAATCAGGGAGGATCCTCTCATCATGCTCAAAATCAATGTCCTCCCAGATTTCCCCACAAATTCCTAATCATGGTCGTTCTACCCATCCAGCACCTTCACCTGCTTACCATGCACCCGCTCAAACACTAGTGCCAGTTTCACAGTCGCTAGATGACACCCTTAAGGAATTCATGAAAGCGACTAGCCAAAATATGAGTGATGTGAGGAGTGCAACAATGGTAAACACCCAAGCAATTGCCAAGCTGGAGAGTCAAATAGGGCAAATTGCAAGTCACTTGGGTGAGAGAGAGAAAGGAAAGTTCCCCAGTCAGCCCATGCAAAACCCAAAAGGACAATTTATGGTTGAGAGTTCATCAAATCCTACACACGGGGAGGAACAAGTACAGTCGATTGTCATACTGAGGTCTGGGAGACAAATGGACAATCAAGTGGAAGAGAGCCCTGCTATGCAGCAATGGCCAGGGAGTGGCAACACAGAGAAGAGAGATGCTGAGCCATCTATAGCCACACCTACTGAGAAAGACCCTCCTAGATCGTTTGTACCTAGAGCGCCTTACCCCGAGAGATTACAGGCACCCAAGAAAGGAGGGAAGTATGAGGAAATTCTGGAGGTATTCAAGCAAGTCCAAATCAATATCCCATTTTTGGATGCCATCCATCAAGTGCCATCATATGCCAAGTTTTTAAAGGACTTGGTCACTATCAAGAGGAGGACGAATGTCCCAAAGAAGGCATTTTTGACCGAGCAGGTCAGTTCAATCCTTCAGTGCAAGCTACCCATCAAGTATAAAGACCTGGGGTGTCCTACCATCTCTTGCACGATAGGAGTCAGCCATATTGAGAGGGCCCTTTTGGATCTAGGGGCGAGTGTGAATCTTCTTCCCTACTCAGTCTATATGCAGTTGGGGTTAGGAGAATTGAAGCCCACATCCACGACGCTTCAATTGGCTGACAGGTCAGTGAAAAGACCACGGGGGATAGTTGAGGACGTTTTAATAAAAGTGGATAAGTTCTATTTTCCCGTGGATTTTATTGTGCTTGACACAGAGCTGGTTCAGAATGTAGGGATTCAAATACCGGTGATTCTAGGGCGACCATTCTTAGCCACGGCTAATGCCCTAATCAATTGTAGGACAGGTGTGATGAAGATCTCCTTCGAAAATATGACAGTGGAGTTGAACATTTTTGATATCACTAGGCAACCACTGGAATATGATGAAATGAGAGATGTGTGCTTGATAGAGGAGATTCTTGAGGATACTGTGGATGAATCAAGCATTGAGGATCCCATGGAGGCATGCTTTGCTCACTTTAGAGAGGACTTGGGTTTAGATAAGTTACTCGAGGAAGTAAATGCCATTTTGGAGACTGATCCTCAAGAAAGCAAGGAGGAGGAGGAGAAGGTGTCACCAGAACCTCAAAAGAAGGAACTTAAGCCTTTACCGGATAATCTTAAGTATAAGTTCCTGGGTCAAGCATACTGTTTGCCTGTGATAATAGCTTCAGATTTGGGAGAGGCTCAAGAGGAAAAATTATTAGATGTTTTAAGAGAGCACAAGGAAGCTATCGGCTCGACCATTGAGGATATTAAGGGAATCAGCCCCTCGGTGGTGATGCACAGGATACATTTAGAGGAAGATACTAAGCCATCGAGGGAGCCGCAAAGAAGGCTCAACCCTGCTATGCAAGAGGTTGTGAGGGCAGAGGTTATTAAGCTGTTAGATGCAGGGATCATTTATCCCATCTCTGATAGCAAGTGGGTGAGCCCCATTCATGTTGTGCCCAAGCGAGCTGGGTTAACGGTAGTAAAGAATAAAGACGACGAGTTGGTGCCAACTCGTGTACAGTCTGGGTGGAGAGTGTGTATAGACTACCGTAAACTGAACAATGCCACAAGGAAGGATCACTTTCCACTTCCATTTATTGATCAGATGGTGGAGTGTTTGGTTGGGCACGAGTATTATTGCTTTTTGGATGGTTATTCTGGATATAACCAGGTCCCCGTGGACCCCGAAAATCAGGAGAAGACGATATTTACCTGTCCTTTTGGGACCTTCGCCTACCGTCGCATGCCCTTTGGGTTATGCAATGCACCCGCCACTTTTCAGCGGTGCATGGTCAGTATATTCTCTGACATGGTAGAGCGGTTCTTGGAGATTTTCATGGACGACTTCTCCATCTTCGGTTCAACATTTGAGGAGTGCCTGCACCATCTCTCTTTGGTTTTGGTACGGTGCAAGGAGAAGAACCTGGTGCTTAATTGGGAGAAGTGCCATTTTATGGTCAAGCAAGGAATTGTACTGGGGCATATCGTATCTCATCGAGGGATTGAGGTCGATAAAGCGAAGGTGGATTTGATTTCCAGCCTTCCACCCCCACGTACGGTGAAAGAGGTTCGATCTTTTCTGGGCCATGCAGGTTTCTATAGGCGATTTATCCAGAATTTCAGCAAGATCGCCAGGCCCTTGTGCAAGTTGTTGCAAAAAGATGCCCCATTTCTATTTGATGAGGATTGTAAGAAAGCATTTGGGGATCTGAAGAAAATTCTGACGTCCACACCCATTATTCAGCCACCTAACTAGGATGTGCCTTTTGAGATTATATGTGACGTATCAGACTCTGCTGTTGGAGCTGTTTTGGGGCAGCATGTTGATAAACTTCCCCATGCTATCTATTATGCAAGTCGAACTCTAAACGATGCACAACTCAATTATTCTACCACTGAGAAGGAGTTGCTTGCAGTCGTTTTTGCATTAGACAAGTTCAGATCCTACTTGTTAGGATCTAAAGTCATTATCTACTCGAACCATGCTGCATTGAAGTATCTTTTCTCTAAAAAAGATGCTAAATCTCGTCTTATCCGATGGATCTTGCTACTTCAAGAGTTCGACATTGAGATTCGGGATAAGAAAGGTTCGGAAAATGCGGTGGCGGACCATTTGTCTAGATTGATTGTGGAATTCAGTGAGGCTGCCACTCCCATTTCTGAAACCTTTCCTGATGAGCAATTGATGCACATTGCTCACAGTCCCGCACCATGGTTTGCTGACATAGTGAACTATCTTGTCACCAGACACATGCCCTTGCATTGGGGGAGGCAAGATAAATCAAAATTTTTGGCCATGGTAAAACATTTTTTCTGGGACGATCCTTACCTGTTCAAGTATTGTCCTGATCAGATCATTAGACGGTGTATTCCTGAGCATGACCAATCGAATGTCATCGCCTTTTGTCATGATCATGCATGTGGAGGCCATTTTAGTGCTAAAAAGACCGCTGCAAAGATTTTGCAGTGTGGATTTTATTGGCCTACCCTTTTCCGGGACTCTCACACCTACTGTATATCTTGTGAGCGTTGCCAAAAGCTAGGGAGTCTTTCTAGGAGAAATATGATGCCCCTCAACCCTATTCTGATTGTTGAGATTTTTGATGTGTAGGGCATTGATTTCATGGGACCATTCCAAAACTCCTTTGGCTACCTATACATTCTAGTTGCTGTGGACTATCTGTCCAAGTGGGTGGAGGCTGTTGCGTGCAAGACCAATGACCACAGAGTTGTGGTCCAGTTCTTGAAAGATACTATTTTTGCTCGTTTTGGTATGCCTCGAGCAATCATAAGTGATGGAGGTAAGCACTTTTGCAACAAGATCTTTGAGCAGTTAATGAAGAAATATTGTATCACGCACAAAGTTGCCACCCCATATCACCCACAGACGAGTGGTCAAGTGGAAATTTCAAATCGCGAGATCAAACATATTTTGGAAAAGACTATGAACCCTACTAGAAAGGATTGGTCTCTACGATTGACGGATGCACTGCGGGCATATCGGACAGCCTTCAAAACGCCAATTGGCATGTCTCCCTATCGCATTGTATACGGAAAGGCATGTCACCTTCCGGTTGAATTAGAGCATCGTGCGTATTGGGCTGTCAAGCAACTAAATTTTAATCTTTCTAAGGCTGGCTCACAACGAAAGCTCCAACTTAATGAATTGGAGGAGCTGCGGAATGATGCATATGAGTGTGCCTGATCATACAAAGCACAAATGAAGAAGACTCATGACCAAAATATTTTGAGACGAGCTTTTGAGCCGGGTCAGAGAGTTCTTCTTTATAATTCGCGCCTGCATCTTTTTCCAGGCAAGCTCAAATCCCGATGGTCAGGCCCATTCATTATTCGATCGGTTTTTCTTCATGGGGCCATCGAGATTGAGGATCCTAAGAATGGTAATACTTTTAAGGTAAATGGACAGAGGCTAAAACTATTCTTAGAGTTGAGGAGTCCGGACATTGAGACGATACTGTTGGAGGATCCTAGTTACTCAGATTGAGTGTAGTATTCTAGGGAGAGTCTGGCTGAAGACATAAAACTTAGCACTCATGGGAGGCACCCCACAGCTTATCTTTTCTTTTATTTATTTATTATTTCGCATTTTTATGATTAATGTTTGTTTCCAGTATTTTTTGTTTTCCAGTTTTTATTTTTCAGGGACAAAGTGTACTTCAGTTCAAGTTTGGGGGTATGCTATGAGCCATACCAGTCCAGATAGTTCTCCATATCTCAGGTCAGCTCTTTCCATATTAGTCACACATTGGGGTCAATGTGTAATTTAAGTTTGGGGGTATGGGAGACACATCACACACTTTGTCCTAATTTGTTGTCTTTTCGTCATAGAGATAAATGCATGCTCATGTTATCGTGAAATTTTGGTTGATCTAAACATTTTCTGTGATGTGATGTCATTGGTGAGCTTAACATTTTGAACACATGATCTGGTGATAAATTTTTAAAATTTAGTTACTTACTTTAGGCATTTTGAGAATTCACATGTTTGATCTGATCTAGCACGAGCACATTAGCACAAATTATGTGAGGTATGACACGTGATTTTAATGTGTATTTTTCCTTATCTTAACTGAAACTGGATGACTTGTTGGATGAACTCTTGAGCATATATAAAAAAAAATATATTATTATCAATAAACTTTTCGCTGAGTAACTGGACCTCTTGCCTCAGTAAGCAGTGAGTGTTCACGTCAAAAGGTGGAATTTTGCTTGGTAATATTAAGGTCGGATTAATTTCGTAGCCTTTTTGACTCGAGTTAGTAAGTCCTTAGGGGTGTCTTTACACCTAATGCCCTAAAACCACCTGGTTTGGGAGTCATTGACTTAACACTCGCTACATGGGTCAATTAGAAAGCTCAAGGGAACTAAACATAGCCGTGCCTTAATAATAAATAAATAAATAAATAAAATAAAAACTATGCCTTTTCGTTCATTTTTGATGGGAAATTCGGTGAATCTTGAGACATGGAGACTTTACACATTAGAGTTACTTGGAAGCTTCATTTTTATGTACTAATTCACCTTACACTGATTCAAGCTTATGATGCCTTATCCTGCCTTTTGTAAGTAATTAGATTTTAACATTTCTATTCATTGAGAAGATGGGTTTACCTTTTTAAGCTTGCTTATGAATGAATATCATGGTGATGTGTGCTCCTTAAATTTTTGGATACCATGAGTGATGACTTTATCTTTATGTTCTTTGTTTTTCATTGAGTCTTTTATTTTGTTTTGCTAAGGGACTAGCAAAATATAAGTTTGGGGGTATTTGATAAGTCTTAAATATTGCATATTTTAGACCCTTAACTTATATTTTTTATGCTCTTAGTTAGTAGTATTTTACTTTATTTTAAGTTTTTCTTGTGTTTTGTGTATTTTTACAGGTTTGTGGAGAAAATGAAGCATTTCAAGAGAGATGTGAAGCTTATGGAGACATTGCGATCGATCGCACGAGATATGCGATCGAGCGCACCTGCCTACGAACGAGCGCATTTTCAACATCCCACATCGAAATAATTTAAGTTCAGTGCATCTGCGATCGATCGCAGAAGACATGCGATCGAGTGCACATGAGATCGTGCGCACAAGACATGCGATCGATCGCATCTGCGATCGATCGCACCACACTGCGATCGAGCGCACATGGGCAGTTTCCCACATCGAATCTGCAACCCATTTTACTCCGGGTCTCCCCCTATATAAACAACACCTGACTTCATAATTCAGTGTACAATTCCTGAGCCACTTTGGTGTTTACCGGTGGACGTCCGCTAGCATTCTAGTGGATCCCGAAGGCATTGCTACCACGAGGGGAAGCGCCGCCCGTCAGCAAGTGGAATTTCTGCCATGTAAAGTTGTTTATTTATTTCTTTATATTCAGTTGTTTTAGTTTAAATTTTTAGCACTTGTTATTATAGTTTTATTGTTATGAGTGGCTAGACTCTTCAGCTAAGGTTGAAGATGAAGCCCCGCCGTTGTTTGGCGTAGTAGTTCAGATTTGCTTGTACAAATCTAACAATTTTTAGTATAAATGTTCTGTCAATTATTTGAGTTAATCTTATAATTGATTGAGTTTAAATTGTCTGTTGGATTTTCTTTGTGTTTCATCTGATGGATACATTGAATGCTTTTCGATTAAATTGGATTCCCTTTGTGATTTGTTAAGAGCGGATACATCGGGTGCTTTTGGTTTAGTTGGGATATTCTTTGTTTTTTTGTCTTATAGTTGGATTCATTGAATGTTTTGATAGGCTATATTTTTAGAACATATATGCTTAACTTTGGTGGGGTGGATTCAGAAACCTTAGTGTTTTTAATTATTAGTTTTTAAATCAACTTAGCTTAGTTTTAATTTGTTTTGAAAATTATCATTCACAATTCGGAACTAGGTTAAGATAAAGTTAGTTTAGATTAAAAATATATTTTCACAACGCAATTCCCTGTGGATTCGACCTCGCACTTGCACACGCTATACTGCAAACGACTCGTGCGCTTGCGAGTAATTTAAAACTCGCAACACCAGGTATGTGCTATATGCTCTCATTTTGATCATAATACTTATACTTGTCCTCTGTATTCAACTACAGATCAAGAACAAGCAAATTATGAGGGACCGAACAGCGCATATGCAAATACCTACAATCCTAGATGGCAGAACCACCCCAACCTCTCATGGAGCAACACTCAAAATGTTCAAGGATAGCAACAATACTTCCAACCAGCAGCCCAACCAGTGCCGAAATCAGAAAATAATGACCTAGAAAGTCTTATGAGGCAATTGATGACTTCACAAGAACAGTTCATGGCTGAGCAAAGACAAACCACTACAAAACATGAGCAAGCCATTCAAAGACTCGAGGAACAAATGGGGCAATTGGCTAAGGAGTTAAGTGAAAGAAAGTGGGATGAACTTCCAGTCCAACCACTACCTACTCCAAGAGGACATCAACAATTAAATGTCGTGACAACTCTAACAAATGGTAAGATCATCGGAGCTGATGAGCCTGCACAAGCATCCACATCCAAGGTCCATCACGTTGATCCAATAGAAACTGCTGTTATCTATAGTGTTCCAAGATCGGATATTGAGCCCAAATGCAAGGATGTTACTGATGACATCATTGACACTATGCACCTCCTTGAGGCCTTTCCAAAGCATCCAAGTAAGTACACCGATCCATTTGACCATCATGTGCCTACTAATATTATTTTCCCTTCTATTGTACAGGCACCTAACTTGGAATTCAAGCAGTTGTCAGAGCACTTACCATATGCTTATATTGGAGAGAATAAGACATTTCCTATGCTAGCTGCTACCACTCGTAGTTTTGGGGAAAAATAAGGCTTGGTCCGGCTGAAGACGTTAAACTTAGCGCTCATGGGAGGTACCCCACAGCTTATCCTTTTGTTTTTATTATTTTATGTATTTATTGTTATTTATTTATTTTTATTACTTCTTGTTTTCCCGTATTACATTAGTTTTTCTTTTTTAGGGACAATGTGTGCATCCGTTCAAGTTTGGGGGTACGCTATGAGCCATGCCAACCTAGCTAGTTCTCCATCTCCCAGGTTAGCTCTTTCCTTGTTATTCACACATTGGGGACAATATATAATTTAAGTTTTGGGGTATGGGAGACACATTCACACACACCTTGTCTCAGTTTTTTTTTTTGTTTTGTTTTTTTTCATAGATAAATACATGTTCATTCCGTTCCAAAATTTTTGGGTGTTCTAAACAAACAATATGATTTGACTTCATAAGTGAGCTTAACGCCTTGAACATATGGGCCAATAATTAAGTTTTGAACCATAATCACTTTCTTTTAGGCATTTAAGGATTCACAAGTTCGACTTAAACTAAACATGAGCACATTAGCACATAGTTGTGTGGGGTATGACATGTAATTTTGATTTGTATGTTTCTTTTGCTTGACTGTGAACCAGATGACCTATTAGATTAACGCGGTGACATAAGAAAATAAAAAAAAAAAATTCATTATTACTCAAAAAGAAAAGAAAAAAAAAATGATGCTCCTAAAGATCATTAAAAAGAACTTTCCATTGAGTAACTGGCCCTCTTGCCTTAGTAAACAGTGAGTGTCACGTCAAAAGGTGGAATATTTTGATCGGTAGCATTAAGATCAGTTAGTTTCGTAGCCTTTTTGACTCGAGTTAGTAAGCCTTTAGGGGTGTTTCTACACCTAATGCCCTAAAACCATCTGGTTTGGGAGTCATTGGCTAAATGCTTATTACACGAGTCAAATAGAAAGCTACTAACTTGGCAAAAATCTCACAAATAAAAGAAAAGAAGAAAATCTATGCCATCTTTGTTGATTTTAATAGAAAATTTGGTGAATCTTGAGTCATCGAAACACTACACATTAGAATTATTTGGAAACCCAATCTTTTATGTGCTAGTCCACCACACACTCAGTTAAATTTGTGATGTCTTAACCTGCCTCATGAAAGTGATTTGCATTCAAAACTCGTATTCATTGCAAAGATGTGTTTATACTTGTTAAGCTTGCTCATGAATGCGCATCATAGTTTTGTGTGAAACCTAAACTTTTGTTGGACACCATGAGCATTGGATTTATCTTTGAGTCTTTGTTTTTCATTTAGTTTTTGGTTTTGTATTGCTAAGGGACTAGCAATATGTAAGTTTAGGGGTGTGATAGGGGCTTAAATATACATTTAAGCCCCTTAATTTACATTTGTTAAGTTCTTTATCTATATGTTTTAGTCTATTTTACTTCACTTTTGTGTTTTACACGTTTTTATAGGGTCTTGGAGAAAAAGAAGCATTTTTGGCACTTAAAGGAAGAAATCTGGAAATCCTGGAGCAGCTGCTGGCTAGATTACGATCGAGTGCACTCCTCTGTGCAATCGAGCACAGAATTACGATCGAGCGCACCACATATGCGATCGAGCGCACATGTACGGGCCTGAACAGTAAACTGAAGAACCCTGTTTTGGAAATAACCCTATTTTGGAAATAAAGGAGTTTTGCGTTTTAGGAAAGTTTAGGAACTCATGAGTCGATTAGGACTTCTCAAAGACCTATAAATACACTTGTAAATCACACACAAAAGGCATCACCTCTTGGGGGATCACTTCTTAGTTCCATTCTTTTATCTCTTGCTTTAGCTTGGAGAAGGAGACCGTGGAGCGGAATTGACGACTCTTCTCTTAGGTTTCTTCTTTCCTTTTTATTTTATTATGTGTAATTAAATTCTTAGTAGGGCTTGGTTGAAGCCCTAATTATGTTTACTCAATAAATTTAGTATTGGCGCCTTACGATATTTATGTTATGTTGCTTAAACTTGATTAATACCCGCTTTTATTTAAATTCCTCATATGTATATGTCTGATCAATATGTGCATGTGGTATGGACTTGTTAGTTAGATCAATTTGGATGATCGAGTCCTGGGTCTAACATTAGTAACAAGGGATATCTTATCCGGATACCCGGGTTAATCAACATGGGAAACCGGGAGTAGATACCATGCCCTAGGTCTCATGTGGTTGTCGATTTCCATAGTACCTATGTTTTCTTAAGGAACAACTCAAGCAGATACCATGCTGAATCCCTTAAGGAAGAAAAGAGTTAGAGTAGATACCATGCCTATCTCGTTGTGTAGGGAAATCAATAGCTTAAAGAGTAGATACCATGCCCTTAGGTTGGCAACCAGTAGGTATACATGGCATGAATAAAGCATTGGCATACTGTTATATTTTGGTAGCATAATTAGTGGTGGATCAATCCCCGGCAACGGCGCCAAAAACTTGTTGTGCGTTTATCCACCTAAATAAATAAGTAAATAATCGCACTTGTTTTACTTGCAAGCGCACAAGGTCAACAGTGTAGTATAGTGTGCGAATGCAAGATCGTCTCCACTGGGATTGGTAAAGTTCAATTTAGAATTATATTCGCAATATAAAATGATAGAAATAATAAAAGCGTTGAGAAATAATAAAGATAAAATACTAAGGATAAAGGCGTAGGGACTTGATATCCACCACTAATTATGCTACCACAATATAACAGTATGCCAATGCTTTATTCATGCCATGTATACCTACTGGTTGCCAACCTAAGGGCATGGTAACTACTCCTTAAGCTATTGATTTCCCTAAGCAACGAGATAGGCATGGTATCTACTCTAACTCTTTTCTTCCTTAAGGGATTCAGCATGGTATCTGCTTGAGTTGTTCCTTAAGAAAACATAGGTACTATGGAAATCAACAACCACATGAGACCTAAGGCATGGTATCTACTCCCGGTTTCCGATATTGATTAACCCGGGTATCCGGATAAGATATCCCTTGTTACTAATGTTAGACCCAGGACTCGGTCATCCAAATTGATCTAACTAACAAGTCCATACCACATGCACATATTGATCAGACATATACATATGAGGAATTTAAATAAAAGCAGGTATTAATCAAGTTTAAGCAACATAACATAAATATCGCAAGGCACCAATACTAAATTTATTGAGTAAACATAATTAGGGCTTCAACCAAGCCCTACTAAGAATTTAATTACACATAATAAAATAAAAAGGAAAGAAGAAACCCGAGAGAAGAGTCGTCAATTCCGCTCTACGGTCTCCTTCTCCAAGCTAAAGCAAAAGATAAAAGAATGGATCTAAGAAGTGATCCCCCCAAGAGGTGATGCCTTTTGTGTGTGATTTACAAGTGTATTTATAGGTCTTTGAGAAGTCCTAATCGACTCATGAGTTCCTAAACTTTCCTAAAACGCAAAACTCCTTTATTTTCAAAATAGGGTTATTTCCAAAACAAGGTTCTGCAGTTTACTGTTCAGGCCCGTACATGTGCGCTCGATCGCATATGTGGTGCGCTCGATCGTAATTCTGTGCTCGATTGCACAGAGGAGTGCACTCGATCGTAATCTAGCCAGCAGCTGCTCCAGGATTTCCAGATTTCTTCCTTTAAGTGCCAAAAATGCTTCTTTTTCTCCAAGACCCTATAAAAACGTGTAAAACACAAAAGTGAAGTAAAATAGACTAAAATATGTAGATAAAGAACTTAACAAATGTAAATTAAGGGGCTTAAATATGAATATTTAAGCTCCTATCATGGTTCCTGCGAGGGAACATATTGATAGTGCATCTGGTACTAGTAAAGCTAGGAGAGAATCTGAGATTATGAATGATGAATTTAGAAAAGCTCTTAATCGTGCTATAGAAAGGATGAATGCAGCTAAAGAAAGGGCTGATAATCTGCAGAGAAGATTAGAGAAAAAGGGTACAGTAGAACTTGATATGGTGAGACGAGAGGTTTATGAGGGAGAATGTGTGAGATGAAAGAGGATTATTTTATGAGATTTCTTAATTTTAAACCTCAGTCTTTTAGAGTATCTGTAAACCCTGTGGAAGATGAGTAGTGGATTAGACATGTGGAGAAATATTTTGAAGTCTTTCCAGTGACAGATAGACAAAAAGTTACGTTTGCTTCATTTATGCTGGAAGGTAAGGCTTCACAATAGTGGGAAGATATTCTGCCTAGGGTGAGCACATAGGTGGAACAACCGTTAACTTGGAGTAAGTTTAAGGATGAGTTCTTTGCGAAATACTTTTCAAATACATTTCGAACCCAGCAAGAGAGAGATTTCATTCACTTAAGGCAGAATACCTTATCTGTGGTGGAGTATGATAGCATATTTATAGCTCTGTCAAGATTCTTACCTGAGTTAGTGAATATGAAGGAGAGAAAATGTAAGAGATTTTTAGACGGGTTACACTATAAAATTCGATCTAAACTCTCTTACATGGGCATAAGGAATTATGTTGTACTTATGGATAATGCATTACAAATTGTTAAGGATTTGATGGAGTTTAGAGGTAGGAGGGATTAACTGAAGAGGTCTAGATTTGAGGGACCTAGAGGTGATAGCAGTATGGGTGTTCAGGGCGGGAGAACACCCTAGAGGGGGCGTTCCTTATCACAAGGAATTGTAGTGCTGAGTCAGAGGTAAGCAGGATATGTTGCTTCTACAGTTCAGAGTAATACCAGTGGGACCCCTCGATTTGGGAGATAAACTCTAGGAATTAGGAGTTATGGTAGAGGAATAAGTATGCCACCAAGGGGAAGTGGTAATCTGATGTATGATCGAGAGTAAATGGTTTGCTTTAGATATAATCAGACGGGGCATCTATCTCAGAATTTCCCTACACAGATATGCTTTGTATGTGGTGAGGGAGGACATGTTGCTGTAGATTGTCCAGTGGGAAAATTTACTAACGTAAGTGTTGGAAGTGTTGGGAAAAGATTGGTGGAGAGAGGTGGTGGATCAGGGAGTGTATGGGTGGAGGTCAAGGATCAGTAGCAAAGCGAGGAAGTGGCAGCCAGTTTCAGGCCAGAGATAGTAAAGTCTATGCATTGACCTCAAGCCACTCCTAATGTTATTATAGGTACGATATCTTTCCATGGTAGGCCTGCTAGATTATTAATTGATCCTGGTGCAACCCATTCTTTTTCATATAGTATTTATATGAAATCTGTTTATGCTAGTGCTAGTCCTTTGATGCATGCGATTATTGTTGAGGTTCCTACTAGAGATAGGGTTATTATCAAGACAATCTATCGAGGTTGTGTGATTAATATTGGTGATACAGAATTTGAAGTTAATTTATTGCCTTTAGATATGACAGATTTTGATTTAATTATGGGGATGAATTGGTTATCTGCATAACATGCTTGGATAGATTGTTTTAAGAAAAATATGGTGTTTAAGATACCCGGACAAGAGAAGTTTAATTTTTAGGGAGAACATAAGATACATGCTAATTGTCTTATTTCTACCTTAACTGCTAGTAAATAGTTGAGGAAGGGTTGTGAGGGGTATTTGGCATATGTGGTGGATTCTAGCAAAGAGAGTAGAAAGTTAGAAGAAATCTTGGTAGTTAAAGATTTTTCTAATGTTTTCCCTGAAGAGTTAACCAGATTGCCTCCCAATAGGGAGATTGAGTTTTCTATTGAGGTGATTCTAGGATCAGCACCCATATCCCTAACACCCTATAGAATGGCACCAGCTGAATTGAGAGAGTTGAAAATTCAGCTTCAGGAGTTGCTAGATAAATAGTTTGTCCGACCTAGTATGTCACCTTGGGGAGCCCCTGTGTTGTTTGTTAAGAAGAAGGATGGGACAATGAGGTTGTGTATTGATTATAGAAAGTTGAATAAGATCACCATCAAGAATAGATATCCTTTACCCAGGATAGATGATTTATTCGAGTAGTTACAGGGAGCTAGAGTGTTTTCTAAGATAGACCTGAGATCAGGTTATCATCAATTGAGGATAAAGGAGGGGGACGTGCCTAAGACTGCTTTTAGGACACGTTATGGCCATCGTGAGTTCTTGGTGATGCCTTTTGGGTTGACTAATGCTCCTGCGGCATTTATGGACATTATGAATCGAGTGTTTAAACCATTCTTGGATAGATTTATGATTGTGTTTATTGATGATATTTTGATATATTCCAAGAATGAAGAGGAGCTAATGCAACATTTGGAGATAGTGTTTGGGATTCTGAGGAGAGAGAAATTATATGAAAAGTTCTCTAAGTGTGATTTTTGGTTGAGTGAAATATCTTTCTTGGGGCATACTGTGTCGAGAGAGGGGATAACAGTTGTCCCACAGAAAGTAGAAGCGGTGTTGAATTGGGAAAGACCCATGAGTGTAATTGAAATTAGAAGATTTTTGGGGTTGGCTGGTTATTATAGTAGATTTATTCAAAAAATTTCTATGATTGCTGGACCTTTAATTAAATTGACCAGGAAGGACGTGAAGTTTAGATGGTCAGAGGAATGTGAGAGAAGTTTCCACCTGTTGAAAGAAAAACTGACTACTGCCCCTATGTTAGTGCTTCTTTCTGGTGATGAAGGATATGTTGTTTATAGTGATGCATCACATCAGGGGTTGGGATGTGTGTTGATACAAAATGGGAGAGTTATAGCTTATGCATCTAGGCAACTGAAGAACCATGAGAGAAATTACTCGACCCATGATTTAGAATTGGCTGCCATAGTTTTTGCTTTGAAGATTTGGAGACATCATCTACATGGAACCAATTGTGAAATTTTTTCTGATCATAAAAGCTTGACACATTTACCGACCTAGAAAGAGTTGAATTTGAGGCAGAGGAGGTGGATGGAGTTGATATGTGATTATGACTGTACGATTCACTATCATCCAGGAAAAGCTAATGTAGCAGCCGATGCATTGACTAAAAAGGCTACAAGGAGATTAGCTGCTATTGGGAGTCATAATACTAGCTTAATGATAGAATTAAGAAGAATGAGGATGTAGTTGAGTGTCAATGATATAGGAGTATTGATGGCAAATATGGTGATACAATCTCCTATTATTGATCATTTATTACAAATGCAAGGTGGAGATAAGGGGATAGAGAAGATTAAGCGAGAAGTGTTGAGTGGTAAGCCAACCGAGTTTAGAATTAGAGAAGATGGTATGGCAGTATTGGGGCATAGAGTTTGTGTTCCCAATGATGTGGAGATGAGAAAGAAGATACTAAGGGAGGCTCATGATTCTGTATATTCCATGCATCTAAGTAATAATAAGATGTACAGGGGATTGAAACAGAATTATTTGTGGTCAGGGATGAAAAAAGATATAGAAGAATATATATCTAGATGTTTGACTTGTCAATAAGTGAAGTCAGAGAATAGAAATCCAGCAGGTTTATTACAACCTCTTCCAGTACCTGAGTGCCCATGGGAAAACGTGAGTATGGATTTTGTCTATGGATTTCCCCGTACCCAGAGGGGACATGACACTGTGTGGGTTATAGTGGATAGACTTTCTAAGCCTTTACATTTTTTTCCTATTAAAACTACATGGAGTCCAGAAAAGTTGGTTGAGTTGTATGTAGCAGAGATAGTAAAATTACATAGAGTACCCTTGAGTATCATATCAGATAGAGATTCTAGATTTACCTCTAGATTTTGGAGGGGTTTCCAAGAAGCTATAGGTACGCAATCATAGTTCAGTATAGCTTTTCATCCATAAACTGATGGGCAGACAGAGAGAATCATCATAATACTAGAAGATATGCTAAGGGCAAGTGTATTGAGCTTCTTAGTGAGCTGAGATGCTTATTTGCCTTTGACCGAGTTTGCATACAATAATCAGTATCAAACTAGTATTGGGATGGTACCCTTTGAGGTTTTATATGGTAGAAGGTGTAGAACTCTAGTATGCTGGGAAGAAGTTGGAGAGAGAAAGATATATGGCCCAGAAATGATAGATTTGACTACTGAGATTATCAAACTTGTTAGGGAGAACCTCGGAGTAGCCCAGAATAGACAGAAGGGATATGCTAATAATAAAAGACGACCTCTCGAGTTCCAAGTTGGTGATTGGGTATTTTTGAAGATATCTCTGTGGAAGGGAGTGTTGAGATTTAAAAAGAAGGTAAAGCTGAGCCTGAGATTTGTGGGGCCCTATGAGGTGATCGAGAGAATTGGACCAGTAGCATATCATTTGGATTTGCCTCCAGAATTAAAGCAACTATATAATGTGTTTCATGTGTCACTGCTGAGAAAGTACTTACACGATGAATCCCATAGTATCTCGAATCAGGAGATAGAATTTCAGGAAGATTTGACTTTTATCAAGTACCGGAATCTTAGAGTGAAAGGAACAAGTCTTGCGCAATAAAGTCATTCCTTTGATTAAAGTATTATGTCGAAATAGAGATGTCGAATAAGTCATGTGGAAGCATGAAGCAAGAATGAGGAAGGATTACCCCCAACTCTTTTCTTGATTTTAGGTAAGGAAATTTCGGGGACAAAATTTTTGTAAGGTAGGTAGAATTGTAATATCCGTATTTTTAAAGTAAGGGTAAAGAAGTACTTTAATAAAAATGACAAAGAGTTAAAATAATATAGATATTTTGAAATAAAAAAAGTCAAATTTTTATAAAAAAAAAAATTTGGGATGTGGATATCCAGAAAAGAAAAGAAAAAGAAAAAAACTTTGGACGTGAACGTCCAAAAAAAAAGGAGAAAGAAAAAAAAAACCCACAAAACGTGGCAGCAAGTGGAAACACCTATTGCCAAGTTTCTTTAAGTGTAATGCATGTCTCCCACCTTGGCTTTTCGTGGCAGCCAAAGAAGAGAAATGTGCATGTAGGACACATACACATTTCGTGGAGCAATTGGAGGCTGCCAAAATATTTTCAAATAATTTTCTTTTATATATATATATATAATACGTAAACATAAATAACAATTACCAAAATTTCGTTTAGCTTTCCTTTAATTATTCATTTTTTTTAAACACTTGGGGATCCAAAGAAATGTTGAAAGAGAAAAATTGTGAAGAGGTTTATGGGGAAATTTATAGAGAGTCACGAAAAGCTATCAGAAAAACAGAAGGTAATAACGTAATGTTTATTTTTAAATTTTTTTAGCATTCATGAAATTTCCCCGAATTCAAAGTGAGAATTTTCAAAGGTTGTGATTTGTGAAGAATTGAAGAAATAATTAGAAATTTAATACAAATATTATGTCAGGTGTTGGCGGTCAGCAATAAAGGGAAATTTCGGAGAAGAACGGGAAAGGTAAGGAGGTGATCCACAGGTAGCTTTAAGTGTTATATGGTGAGTTGGATTTACTTCAAGTAATCTAAATAAAAATCAAATATCTAGTGATAATATTAAAATAAATTATTAGCTTATGTTTTGGTGGTAGATAAAAATTTAATTGATAGGTATGATATGAATATTGGACATGTAATAAATTATTATGTGAAAAGAAATAGTATTAGAATATTGAGTTGATTTAATAATGATGATGATATATAAATTCGTGATGAGTTATGGTTGATAAATTGATGTGATATATGAAGAGAAGAATTTAGAGGAATTTTCAAATAATAATTTGAGAATAATCAGGATAGCTAGTTCAAATGTCTGAATACATGCTTGTTTTTATTTTATTATTTATATGCATATTCATATCAGTTTTCATATGCATCTGAATGAGAATAAAAGAACCGGGAAGGCAGCTGGTTTAAATGAAAATGAAAGAACCAGGAAGGCAGCTGGTCTAAATGAAAATGAAAGAATCGGGAAGGCAGTTGGTCTAAATGAGAATAAAAGAACCGAGAAGGCAGCCGGTATATATGAGAATAAAAATACCGGGAGGGCAACTGGTCTAAGATAGTAAAAACATGTCGACATGTGGAAAGATGTTCTCATAATAATAATTCATGTGTTGCGTCTGTTTTACATGTTGATATTTTTACTGAATGTTGTTGATGTTATGCATTTATTTGTAGATAAATAAGTCTCACAGAGAGACAGTTACAATGAGAAAAAAAACATAGAAGTATGATGTGATAGTAATTATTTAAATGTTAGACTAGATGCTATTATCCAGTCATATGAGAGATAAATGAGTTAATATTAAAGGGAAATTTATACAAACTGAATACTTTTAGTAAATTTAATTCATTGAGCTTGTGAAGCTCATCCTTCATTGTACAATGATTTCAGGTAGCAGACATGATAAGTAGTCTGGTGGGTTGAGAGTCAGACGAAATCATTTTCTGTGAGCCATGTACGTGTCAATATCCTCGAACAAATGAGAAAATGAATATAAAAATTTTATTTGTAAATATTCATGCATTTTAAGTTGTATATTATGTTTAAATTAATATTAGATTGAGGTTGAGGATTACAGTAATAATTTTTGTTGTTATTATTTTTATTGTTGCATATATGTGTCATGCTGGGATATTCAAAATGTAATGACACCGTCTCGGGGGTGGCCAACCCAGAATGGGTCGTTATAATAGCAAACCAAACACCAATATAATTTGTTAAAGATGATTTTACAAGGATTCAAGGGTTGATTGAACATTAGGTTTATTAGGGTTCGAGTTTTTTTATTGGGGAGAGTTTTCATACAGTTTTGCCCAGAAAAATTGTGTATTGTGGATAATGAATTTTTGTTATTTTCCTCCATACAAAAGTTGCAATGAGTGTTTTAGTACAGTTTTGGTTAGAGGTATTGTACAATTGATGTAGCTGAGAATTAATTGTGGATTCATTCTCTTGTGGACGTAGACAAGAGGTGCTGAACCACGTTAAATTCTTATGTTTATTATTTTTTGCTATTATGATTGTGTGGTTGTTGATTAGGTGATAAAATTCCTAACAAGTGGTATCAGAACTAAGTTTATTATTTTTGTAGATCTTGGTCAGATTTTTGGTAGAAAAATCCAACAGTTGTCGGTCAATTCTAATACCATCTGTAACTCTAACACCATAGGCTCATCACCCAAAAGTTTTTCAAGTTGCTTTTGGGAACATAGAACTTTATATATATAGTAAGATCTTTTGCAATGCATCATAGTTATCTGAATTAGACTAGATAGATTGAATCACAAACCAAAAATCATACCTTTTATAGTTCTCTTATTAGACGAATTATGTGGTCCAAGTAGTAAAACCCGACTAGTCCAAATTATTTTAATGAAAACCTGTGTGAACCATGTAGTTTTTCAATAGTTGGACACATTGTTATTTAGTTAGAAAATGACACAAAGTTCGAACCATAAACATATGTCTTTTAAGCAGCATTGTTCTATTAAGATACAAATTCTATAACTAGTGATGGGATAGTGATATTTCCATAGTAGAAATTGATAAAGTTAGAACAAATATTTGCACTTGACAAAATTACTCTAACATTTAAGAGAATAAAAGAATATAATAACACTCTATTTATGGAATCCCATCCTTTATTTCTTCTCTCCCTCTCCCATTCCCCCTTCTCTATCTCTCTAAACTATCACATATCCAAATCTAAATAGATTTCTCAGGCTTGTTAGGACAACAAGGGACTCGGGATCATTAGAAATTTGTAGATTGTTTATAATTATTGTTGGATCCATCATCTAGAAGGAGAACCCACAAGCTAGCTATGACATCTAGCACAAAACTGAAATGCGAAAAAATTATAAGTTCTACCTGCATACCTGATATAGGGGAAAATTCTCCCTCTAATGACATCGTGACATGTGGCAACCTCTAAGGGCAAAAGCTAATCGCAACAGCAAAGAGCATAATGGTAATTTCACACCAATGTCCCAATACTATTATGATACTCTAGCCTATGGATAAACTACTATCTAGCTTATGGATAAACTAGTATTTGAACAATCTAGCTTAGGGATAATCTCGTTCTTATCATGATACTTAGTGATCAATCACCCTACTAATTGGACTCTGCTCTAAAACACTATATAAGAGGGCTCTCACCTTCAAAAGGTGCATTCAATTCTCATTCACATCTCTCAGTTTTATATAGCTCTCCATATTCTCAAAAATATTTATTATAACTTAGGTATCAGAGAGTCCTTCTGGAGGCATTACCCTCCGGTCCTCTAGCGACTTTTCAGGATTTCTCTTCGTTTTGTGTGTGTAGGTACAGCTTCTTTCCTATTCGTTTTCCTGGTAGATTTTTGACATCAAAAAATTTGGTGCTAGAAGGAGGGTCTTCTTATTCTTAAAAGAAAAAGAAACCCCTATGTTACGATGCCACTTTAAAATCCTGCTAGAAACACCACTGGTACTAGATCAATAGCCACTCAGGTGTTCACTCATAGTTAACAGCCTGACTCATGATTTCCTATCTTTTTGAAACATGCTACCTCTAATCAGAACCATAGCGAACCATCTGATGGACAAACCAAACATGAACAACCTCATCAACTCGACTCGGTAAACTCTGGTGTCCAAGAGAACTTGGAAGCACCTCCTGCACCAAACCCAACTGCTCTAGTAACTTAAAAGTAATTCTTGGAACTTACCTAGCTTGTCATAAATCTAGTTGCCAGATTCAGGAGGCAATCTCCTCCTTCTACACCTCCACTTCCACCTCAACGAAGCCCCTGGCCAACGAGGCAAACTGATCTCAACAAATCGGCTAGCAGTCACTCTAACACTTGGTCTTCTCCTCATCCTGGGACTAACTCCCAAGGTTTTTCCACCTCAAAGCCCTCTCTTTGGACTAAGTCTTGAGGTTTCTCCATCTCCAAGAACTATACTGACTTGGATAGAAAATTGGAAGAAATAGACAAGAAGATAGAAGAAGCGTTTAAGAGAAACAACACAAACTTCCTAGATGAACTTAACTCTCAAACTCCCACTTTTATGAAAGAGATCCTCAAAGCTCCTGTCCCTCGTCATTTTTGATTGCCATTTATAAAGGTCTACAATGGCTCCACAGATCCCATAGACCATCTCTAACTTTACAAAACCATCATGATGTTGCACTGCTATCTTGATATTGTCATGTGTTGAGCCTTTCCCCTAACTCCCGAGAAGGTCGCGAGCACCTAGTACTTATACCTGAAGCCCTGAAGCATCAACTCTTTCAAGAAGCTGAGTTATGGCTTTGAAACACACTTCCTCAGCAGTAAGGGACCCTGAAAGACTTCAAAAAGTCTCTTCAGTATTATTCATCGCAAAAGAGAAAAGCTTCAAGAGTATATTTCACGGTTTAACGCCATTGCTTGGAAGATTCTAAACTTTGATCCGATAGTGCAGACCTTAGCATTCAAGAACGGACTTAGGTCTGGGTCCTTTAGCTCCAAGCTTACTAGGCGCCCGTCAAAGGATATGATCGATATCCTCGATCAGGTTGAAGAGTACATGATTATTGAAGACGATAAGGCTTTCCAAAGGGAAAGAGAAAGAGAAAGAGGTACATAGAAAAGGAAAAGGGATGCCAATGAGTTGAAAGACAGTAAAAAGCCCTATCAAAAGGGCAAGACAAAGGCCACATCTCTCTTTGAAAGCTTTATCCCACTTAATACCTCAAGGAAAAACATACTTATGCATGTTCAAGACCGGGACATTCTCTGTTGGCCTTCGAAGCCACTCTACCCCAGCAAGAACAAGAATTGGACCAGGTGGTGTCGTTTCCACAGAAATCATTAGCATGACACAGAGGAGTGTCACACTTTCAAAAACCTAATCCGCAGAGAGTATCTAAAAGAATACACTAGGCCTTGTCAAACCTAAGATAATGAAGATCGCCCCTGATAAAACCCTAAGGGTCCGTATAGGTAGGCCATAGAACGGTCGAGTAATGATTGAAGCCATCGCTGAAGCTTTAGACCGAGTCTGAAGAGGCATGGTCGAAATGATAGACACCCCAAAGTGACCGAGGTCACACAACCATAGTTATAAGAACAATCAAAATGATTTTTGGGGGACCAACGGCAAGGGGGCAGTCCTCCCACACAAGAAAACCCTATGCTCGGTTAGTGACATCGGTTAGCGGACCTCACAAATGGGTCAAGACAGATCAGGTAATCTCATTTATGGATGAAGATTTGGAATGGTTATAGAACCCCCAAGATGATGTAGTGATTGTCACACTCCTCATTGCCAGCTATAATGTCGAGGACATCTTAGTGGACAATTAAAGCTCGACATACATTCCTTATTATGACACCTTCAAGAAGATGAAGTCGAAGGACGACTAGCTCAAATAGTGTCTTCTCCACTATATGGATTTTCGAGAATGTTAGTTTTTAAAGAGGATAGTATAACCGTTCCGATCATTACGAGAACAGCTTCGTAACTTAATAAAGTAATGTAATACTCGTGTTCTTAAATCTAGGGTAAAGAGGTAATTTGATAAATATAACATGAAATTAAACTAATATATATATGTGAAAGAATTATTATTGAATAAAATAATTCTCTTGAAAAAAAACTGGGCGCACAGTGGTGTAGTTACAAAGGAAAAAAAAGAAAAAAAAAGGACATGTTCAGGGTGGGTAAGAAGAAAAAAAAAGGATTTCAAAAAAAAAAAAAAAACCATTTAAACACCTGGATGTCCAGGTGTTACTCTTTGGTCATACAAATGATGCATGAGTTACAACTCAAAAGTTCTAAGCTTAGTGGCAATTTGGGGGGAGGGGGGTTTAACCGAAAAGCTTTCAGAAAAACAAAAAGTAATAATGTGAATTTTAATTTTGAAATTTAGCATACATGAAATTTCTCGGAATTCAATATGAGAATTTTCAAAGGGTGTGAATTATGAAGGAATTGAAGAATAAATTAGAAATTTTAATATAAATATTATGTTAGGGGTTGACGATCAGCAACCGGGAGAAATTGTTGAAAGTAGCATGAAAGGCAAGGAAGTGATCCACGGGTAGCTCTAAGTGCTACGTGGTAAGTTAGATTTACTTTAAGTAATCAAGATAAATATGAAATATATAGTGATAGTATTTGAATAAATCATTAACTTATGATTTGGTGATAGATGAAAGTTGGACGATAGGTATGTTCGGAATAATTGATGTGTAGAGAATTATTTTATGAGAAATAATATTATTAGAATAATGAGTCGATTTAATAATAAAGGTGATAAGTGAAATTCTTGACGAGCTATGGTTAATGATTTGATATGATTTATGAGGAAAGGAATTTAGTGAAATTTCTCAAATAATAATTTAAGAATAATCATGATAGCTAATTTGAATATTTGAAGACATGCTTGTTTCAATATTATTATTCATATGCATATTTCATATCATTATTCATATGCATATGCTTGAAATAAAAGAACTGGGAAGGCAGTCTGTCTAAATGAAATAAAAGAACCGAGAAGGCAGCCGATCTAAACAAAAATAAAAGAACAGGGAGGGCAGCCGGTATATGCTGGAAATAAAAGAACCGAGAGGACAGTCGGTCTAAATAAGAATAAAAAAATCGGGAAAGCAACCAGTTTAAATGAGAATGAAAGAACTGGGAAGACAGTCGGTTTAAGATAAAAACATGTTGACATGTGGGAAGATGTTCCCAATAATAATAACATTTAAATTCATGCATTGCATTTGTTTAAATATTGATTATTATTGCTTGAGATGCTAAAGTGCTATTCATGATTGTAAATTTATTAATACATGAATGAGTCACACACAGAGACCATTATGCTGAGAAGAAATATGGAAATATAAAATGATGAGAATTATCTTAGTGATAGATTATATGTTGTGAACCTCATAATGAGGTAATTATGAGATAGAATTGATAGTCTCAAGATGATGATTAACTATATGAGAAGAAGAGATTTATAAAGGATGAGAATTTGATATGAGTAGTGATAATAGAATGTTATTATCAAAATATATGAGATATAGATGAAGGAATACTGAAAGATGATTTATACAAGTTGAATACTTCTAGTACGTTTAACTCAAAGAGCTTATGAAGCTCACTCCTCATTGTATAATGATTTCAGGTAGTAGGCAGGACATATAGTTTGGTGAGTTGAAATTCAGATGAAGTCATTATCTGTAAGACACGTGATTCACATCCTCAAACTAATGAGAAAATAAAATAAAAATATTTGTAAATATTCATGCATATTATGTTGTATAAAATGTTTAAGTTGAGATCTGAATAATGTATCTCCCCTATTAAGGGTTGAGGATTGATGTATATAATTGCAGTGGGTATATATTTATTGTTATAAATATGTGTCGTGCTGGGATTTCAAAAAGTGATGACACTGTCTCGTGGGTGGCCAACCCGGGATAGGTCGTTACAATTTTGATATCAAAGCCTTAGATTTTATGATTCTGTGGATTGCATAAAAAGAAAGACAATGGAAGATTAAAATAAATTATATTTTAATGAATAGTCTGAGGATGACACATGGACATACTAGAGCTAAAGTTAGAGTTGTTGATTTGAGAGGGCGTGGTAGGCCGCCAATATTTTGACAAGTCGAGGTTGAGTCTGAATATGTAGTTCCTGGAAGGGTATATGTTGACAGTATAATTGATATTAGTAGAGGTGTGAGAGAATATGAAGTTGAAAGAGATGAGTTAAGATAAGCTCTTACATATGCTTTTGAGAAAATGAATCTAACAAATGATAGAGTTGATAGCCTATAGCATAGACTTAATGAATAGGCTAGAGTAATGCCTGGGGTTGTTGTAAATCCAGTAATGGTAATTGTTCAAAAGGGGAAAAGTGAGTTTATGCACGAGATGTAGAGAGATTGTTTTGTTAGATATACTAAGTCGAATGTTTTGTTGTTTAAAAGATCTATGAATTCGTTTAAGCCTGAGTTTTAGGTGAAACATGTAGAGAGATTATTTGGTATTTTACCAGTAACTGACAGGCAGAGGGTTGTCTTTGCTTCGTTTGAGTTAGAAAGAGAAGCTTTGGAATGGTGAAAGGATACTCTTCCAAGAGTAAGTGCATATATTGATAGACCCTTAACCTGGAATAGGTTTAAGGAGGTTTTCCTTGATAAATACTTTCCTTATAACTTTAAAGCCCAACAAGATAGAGATTTTATTTATTTAAGGCAAATGTGTTGACTTTATCTTAGTACGATAGCAGATTTATGGCTTTGACAAGGTTTGTATCGAAAATGGTAGACATAAAGGAGAAAAGGTGTAAGAGGTTCATAGATGAGCTACATTTTGAGATTAAATCGAAAAAAATTTAATGAGGTATATGAATTATGTTACGTTGGCGAATATAACACTTCAGATTGAGAAGGAGGTGATGGAATTTAGAGGTAGGAGGAATTGGCGGAAGAGGTCTAGATTTAAAGAACCCAGAGGTAGTACTCATATCAGTGTGTAGGGTAGGAGACCACCCAGATGAGGTGTTCCTTGTCACATGGGACTGTAGTATAGAGTTAGAGGGAAGTAGGATATGCTACTTCTGTAGCTCAGGGTAATATCGGTGGGACCCTTAGATTTGAAAGAAATGTTATGGGAACTGAAAGTTATGGCAGAAGAAATAGTATGCCACCAAGAAGAAGTGGTAATCTGATGGATGATCAAGAGACAAAGGTTTGTTATAGATGCATTCAGATAAGATATTTATCCTTGAATTGTCCTAACTTGAAGTGCTTTGTAAGTAGAAAAAAACGGACATATCAATGTTGGTTTACTATGGTGCAACCCATTCTTTTGCATCCAATATTCATAAGAAGTCTATTGAAGTATGTGTTAGTACTTTGATGCATAATGTTATTGTTGAAGTTCCCACTAGAGATAGAGTGAAAATCATAAATGTTTACAAGGTTTGTGTGACTCGTATCAGTGATAGAGAGTTTGAAGTTGATTTGTTTTCTTTGAATATGGTTAACTGTTTTAAGGAAAATATACTGTTCAGGATACCTGGACTGGAGTTTAACTTTCAGGGTTAAAACTCAAAATACTTGCAAATTGTCCTATTTTTGTTATGACTGCTGGTAGATGGTTGAAAAAGGGTTGTGAGAAGTATTTGACATACATAATGGATTCTTAAAAAGGAAAATAGGAAGTTAGAAGAAATCTTAGTAGTGACAGATTTTTCTGATGTATTTCTTGATGAGTAGTATAGGTTTCCTCATAGTAAAGAGATTAAATTCTATATTGATGTGACACCAGGTTCATCACATTTATGGATAGCACCCTACAGAGTGGCACCCACTGAGTTAAAAGAGTTGAATGTTCAAGTGTTGTTATATAAACAATTTATTTGATTTAGTGTGTCGCCTTGGGAAGCCCTATGTTGTTTGTGAAGAAGAAAGATGGAATGATGAGATTGTGTATAGACTACATATAGTTAAATAAGATAACCATTAAGAACAAATATTCTTTACCTAGGATAGAAGATTTATTTGAGAAGTTGCAGGAAGCAATAATATTTTCTAAGATAGACCTGAGATCAGGTTATCACCAGTTAAGGATAGAGGAGAGAGACATGCCTAAGACTGCTCTTAGGACACGTTATGGTCATAAGTTCTTGTGATACCATTTCGGTTTACTTATATTACAACTATGTTCATGGACTTAATGAATAGAGTGTTTAAACTATATTTTAACAAGTTTATGGCTGTATTTGACATTCTGATATATTCTAAGAAGGAAGAATAACTTGTGAAGAATTTAGAAATAGTGTTGGAGATTCTGAGGAAAGAGAAATTATACACCAAATTATTTTTTGTGAATTTTGGCTTAGTAAAGTTACTTTCTTGAGACATGCAGTGTCAGGAAATGGTATAACAGTTGATCACAAAAGGTAGAGGCAATGTTAAGTTGGGAGAGACCAACTAATGTGACTGAGATTATAATTTTCTTAGTGTTAGCTGGTTATTATAGAAGATTCTTTCATAATTTTTCTATTATTGTAGTACTATTGACTAGACTGACTAGGAAAGATGTGAGATTTTTATGGTGTGAGAAGTGTGAGAAAAATTTCCAATATCTAAAGGAGAAATTGACTACAGCTTTAGTATTGGTGCTTCCCTCTGGTAATGAAGGATTTGTGGTGTATTGCATCAATGGTTGGGATGTGTGTTGATGTAACATGGGAAAGTTGTGGCCTATGCTTCTAGGCAATTGAAGAATCATGATAGAAATTACCCCACCCATAGCTTAGAGTCGGCTGCCATAGTGTTTAATTTAAAGATTTAGAGACATCATCTATATGGAGCCACTTGTGAAATATTCACTGATCATAAGAGTTTGACATACTTACCTACATAAAGAGATTTGAAATTGAGGCAAAGATAGTGGATGGAATTGATTTGTGACTATGATTGTACAATTCATTATCATCCAAGGAAGGCGAATGTGGTAGCTGATGCATTGAGAAGAAAATCTACAGGAAGATTAACTACTATTGAAAGTCGTGATGTGAAATTGATGATAGATTTAAGAGAGATAAGAATTAAGTTGAATATCGGTGATAGAGAGTCATTGTTAACAAATATGGTTGTACAGTCATCCATAGTAAAATGCTTGTTAGAGATGCAAAGTAGAGATGAAGAGATAGAAAAGATTAAGCATTGAGTGCCTAATAAAAAGAAATATGAGTTCAAAATTTGAAATGAGGGTATTTTGATATTGGAATATAGGATATGTGTTCTCAATGATGCGAAGTTGAGAAAGAAGATATTAAGAAAGATATATGATGATGTATATTCGATGCACCCGAGTAACAATAAAATGTATAGAGGATTGAGACATAATTATTGGTGGTTAGGATTGAAGAGGGATTTATCTAAATATATTTCTAGATGTTTGGTTTTTCTGTAAGTGAAGTTAAAGAATAAATATCTGGGAGGCTTACTACAGCGTCTTCCTGTGCTTGAATGACCATAGAAAAAAAAAAGGTGAGTATTGATTTTCTTTCTACATTTTTCCCATACTCGAAGAGGTCACGATACAGTGTAAGTGATAATAGATAAACTTTCTAAGTCATTTCAATTTATCCCAATTAAAACTAATTGGAAACCTAAAAAGTTATTTGAACTGTATGCAGCTGAGATTGTGAGGTAGTATGGAGTACTATTGACATATTGTCAATTTGAGATGCTAGATTTACATCTTGGTTTTGAATAGGATTTCAGAAAGCCATGTGTACATAAGATGAGCAAACATAAATGATTATTAAAGTACTAGAAGATATGTTAAGGGAAAATGTGATGAGTTCTCAGTAAGTTGGGATGCTTACTTGCCATTAATTGAATTGGTTATAGTAATTAATATCAATCTAGTATTGGAATGGCACTGATTGAGACATTGTGTGGTAGTAGATGTAGAACTCCTATATGTTGGGAAGAAATGGGAGAGAGAAATATATTCGGTCCATAAATTATTAAGTTATCAATTGCGGGGATCAACTGGATAGAGAGAACCGTAAAGCAGCACAAAGTAAACCGAATAGCTATGCTGATAATAGAAGAAGACCTCTTGAGTTTCAAGTAGGTGACTAGGTATATTTGAAAATATCTCCATGAAAAAGTGTGTTGAGGATCAAAAAGAAAGGAAACTTGAGTCTGAGGTAAGTGGGACTCTATAAGGTTATTGAGAAAGTTGAGCTAGTTGTGAATAGCCTAGATTTACATCCAAAGTTGAAGAAGTTACATAACGTGTTTCATGTTTCACTTTTGAGAAAGTGTTTACATGATGAATTTCATAATATTTTGAGCCAAGTTGTAGAAATTCAGAAAGGTTTGACTTTTATACAAATACTAGTGAGAAATTTAGAATAGACAAAAAAGAACAAGTCTCGTGTAATAAAGTAATTCAATTGGTTGTATTATGGCAGAACAAATACATTAAAGAAATTACTTAGAAGCATGAGGTAAGAATTGGGAAAGAGTACCCACAGTTTTTTTTTTTCATGAGTTAGGTAAGGAAATTTCGGAGATGAAATTTTTATAAGGTGGGTAAAATTGTAATACTCGTTTCTTAAAGCATGGGTAAATAAGTAATTTGATAAATATAACATGAAATTAAAATAATATATATACGTGAAAGAATTATTATTGAATAAAATAATTCTCGTGAAAAAAATGGACGCACGGCGGTGCAGTTACAAAGAAAAAGAAGAAAAATAAAGAAAGAAAAAAAATGGATGTGTTCAGGGTGGGTAAGAAGAAGAAAAAGAAAAGAAAAGAAAAAAAAAAGATTTTTGAAAAGAAAAACATGTAAACACCTGGATGTCCAGGTGTTACTCTTTGGTCATGCAAATGATGAATGAGTTACAACTCAAAATTTGTAAGCTTAATAGCAATTTGGGGGGTGGCTTAACTGAGTGTGTGTGTGTGTGTGTGTCTATATATATATATAAGTTTAGTTTTTTTTTTAAATCTTAACAAATCCTGTTTGGTTTTTTCTCTTCTTAAATACAAATTTCTCTATTTCTTTAAACACTTGAGGACTGAAAGAAAGGTTGAAAGAGTAAAATTTTGAAGGGGTTTACAGGAGAATTTTATAAAGAGTCACGAAAAGCTATCAGAAAAACAAAAGGTAATAACATGAATTTTATTTTAGAAATTTAGCATATATGTAATTTCTCGGAATTCAATGTGGGAATTTTCAAAGGGTGTGATTACGAAGGAATTAAAGAATAAATTATAAATTTTAATATAAATATTATGTCAGGGGTTGTTAATCAGCAATCGGGGGAAATTGCTAAGAGGAGCATGAAAGGCAAGGAGGTGATCCACGGGTAGCTCTAAGTGCTACGTGGTGAGTTAGATTTACTTTAAGTAATCAAGATAAATATGAAATATATAGTAATAGTATTTGAATAAATCATTAACTTATGATTTCATGATAGATGAAAGTTGGATGATAGGTATGTTCGGAATAATGGATGTATAGAGAATTATTTTATGAGAAATAATATTATTGGAATAATGAGTCAATTTAATAATAAATGTGATAAGTGAAATTCTTGACGAGCTATGTTTGATGATTTAATATTATTTCTGAGGAAAATAATTTAGTGAAATTTCTCAAATAATAATTTAAGAATAATCAAGGTAACTATTTTGAATGTTTGAAGACATGCTTGTTTCTATTTTATTATTCATATGCATATTTCATATGCATATGCATGAAATAAAAGAACCAGAAAGGTAGATGATCTTAATGAAAATAAAAGTACTGGAAAGGTAGCTGGTCTAAATAAAAATAAAAGAACTAGGAGGGCTATTATTGTGAAGAAGATCCAGCTGGGTATTTATAGAACTGTATATGCTGCCTGCCCTGAGTATAGGCTGCCTGCCCTGAGTATAGGCTGCTGCTGTAGGGTCCATCACTGCTGTGTTGCTACTATGTGCTGTGAGGCTGTGTGCCTTCATTGTTCTGTCTCCCCTTGTTTTCCCAGGGTATTCCCTGGTTTGATTTGTATTGTTTCAGATGTTCCTTGCTGCCTGTTGTTTTGTTTTTTCCCTGGGTATGCCCAGTTCCCATGTAAGCTTTTGTATGTTGATGCTGTTGTAATTGCTGCCTATCTAGGTCCAGCAGGCTCCATTATTGTTCACAAGTCCCTTGTTCAGCTTTAGGCTTTTGTTAAGGCCTAGTTTATCTGTATATGCCTCATTTGTAAATCTCCTGGGTATGCCCAGTGAATATTTTTGTACATTTTGATCACTTAATACAAGTTTATTTACAGATCAAAAAAAAAAAGAACCGGGAGGGCAGTTGATCTAAGTGAAAATTATGACAGTCGGTCTAAATGAGAATAAAATAACCGGGAAGGCAGCCGATCTAAATGAGAATGAAAGAACCGGGGTGGTAGTCGGTTTAAAATAAAAACATGTTGATATGTGGGAAGATGTTCCCAATAATAATAACATTTAAATTCATGCATTGCATTTGCTTAAATATTGATTGTTATTACTTGAGATGCTAAAGTGCTATTCATGAATGTAAATTTATTGATAAATGAAGGAGTCACACAGAGAGATCATTATGCTGAGAAGAAATATGAAAATATAAAATGATAAGAATTATCTGGGTGATAGATTATATGTTGTGAACCTCATAACGAGGTAATTATGAGATAAAATTGATAGTCTCAAGATGATGATTAACTATATAAGAAGAAGATATTTATAAAGGATGAGAATTTGATATGAGTAGTGATAATAGAATTTTATTATCAAAATATATGAGATATAGATGAAGGAATATTGAAAGACGATTTATACAAATTGAATATTTCTAGTAAGTTTAATTCAAAGAGCTTATGAAGCTCACTTCTCATTGTATAATGATTTCAGGTAGCAGGCATGACATATAGTTTGGTGAGTTGAAATTCAAATGAAGTATGAGGATGTTGTGTAAAATGTTTTAGTTGAGATCTAAATAATGTATCTCCCCTATTAAAGGTTGATAATTGATGGAAATAATTGCAGTAAGTATATTTTTATTGTTGCATATATGTGTCGTGTTGGGATTTCAAAAAGTGACGACACTGTCTCGGGAGTGGCCAACTCGGGATGGTTCGTTACAAGTAATAACCTCGTTCTTGGTGGTCAAGCATTTGTCCTTATATAATGTGATCCTCGGACGATCGACACTTAATTAGTTGAAGGTAGTAGTCTTTACTTATCATTTAAAGATGAAATTTCCCACAAAGAAAGGCGTGGGAGAAGTCCAAGGGAACCAGCAAGCTTCCAGATCTTGTTACTTAACTCCATTAAGTGGCAGAAAAAAGCTGAAGCCTTACCTTTGGTGATCGAAGACTTACGAGATGAGTTCAAGACTCCTCAGGGCCAACCTATGAAAGAACTAATCTTCGTTCTCCTGGACGAGGGAGATTCGAGGACTGTACAGATTGGGTCCAGCCTCTCCGAGAACCTTAAGAAATCATTGATTTCTTTACTCCGAAGGAATCATGACCTATTTGGATGGTCGATCTCCAACATACCTAGGATTGATCCCTAATTCATCGTCCACAAACTGAACGTGGATCCAGACCACAAGCCTGTTATTCAAAAGAAGAGGTCGTTTTCCCCATAGCGGTAAGACTCCATAGAAAAAAAATGTAGACAAACTCCTTGCGACTGACTTTATCTGGGAGGCCAACTACCCAAAGTGGGTTGCTAATGTAGTGATGGTGAAGAAAGCCAATGGAAAATGAAGGATTTGTATTGATTTCACCGACCTGGATAAAGTATGTTTGAAAGACAACTTCCCTCTATCTCAGATCGACCAGCTGGTCGATGCCACATTCAAATATAAGCTACTCAGTTTTATGGACGCGTATTAAGGTTACAACTAGATCCTCATGCATAGGTCATATCAAACCAAGATTGCCTGTGTCACTGACCGAGAATTATGCTGTTACAAGGTAATGCCCTTTGGGCTGAAAAATGAAAGGGCAACCTATGAGAGGCTGGTCAACAAAATTTTCAAAAAATAGATCGAGAAAGACATGAAAGTGTACATTGATGATATGCTAGTCAAGAGTGTTAAGGTTGAGTACCACGGGTCTGACTTGGAGGACGCATTCAAAATACTCCAACACCACCAAATGAGGCTAAACTTGTCAAAATGTGGTTTCAGCGTCACCTCGGGAAAATTCTTAGGCTTCATGGTCACACAATGAGGGATAGAGGCTAATCCCGAGAAGATAAAGGCAATTTGAGACATGATTCCTCCCCAGAACATCAAAGAGGTACAGAGGTTAACTAGGCATATAGCCGCACTTAATCGATTCATGTCCAAATAAACCGAGAGGTGCCTACCTTTTTTCAAGGTTGTCAGGAAAACCAAAGATTTCACTTAAACCGAAGACTACCAGAAATCCTTTTGAAGAACTAGAGGAATAGTTGAGCTCAACACCGCTCTTGACTAAGCCCATCACTAGGGGCGAGCTATTTCTTTACATTTCAGTAGGCCAAGATGTAGTGGCCTTAGTTCTGATCTGAGAGGAATGTGGGATCCAGAAACTCATTTACTATGTCATTTGGGTTCTGCATGATGCCGAGATAAGGTATCTCCTCATCGAAAAAATGGCATATGCCCTCCTTGTCACAATTTTGAAACTTCAAACATATTTCCAGGCCCATACCGTCATTTTGTTGACCAATCAACCCCTGAGACAAGTACTCCACAAGCTTGACGTCTACGTAAGATTGGTAAAGTGGTCTATAGAGCTCGGAGAGTTTGAAATCTAGTACAAACCCAGGATGGCTATTAAAGTCCAGGCCTTAGCAAATTTTATAGTGGAAACCACATTCCTCGAAATGATCACTGAGAGGTAAGAGTCTAAGGAAGATGGATAGATACCGAGTTGGACATTGTATATTAATGGATCCTCTAATAGCACTGGCAGTGGAGTCAGACTTATCCTCAGCATTCCCAGCCCTGAGGTTCTGATTCAGAGCCTTAAACAATGAGGTCGAGTATGAGGCATTGCTAGCAGGGATATAACTGGTGAAGACATTGGCTATTGAAGCCTTTGAAGCATGCAATGACTCAAAGCTGGTGGTCATTCAAATGACCAATGATTATGAAGTCAAAGGTACAAAAATCATTAAGTATCTCAAAAAATCCCACGAGCTTACCACAACCTTCATCAGGTTCCAAATAATATAAGTTCCTCGAGTACAGAATTCAAAGGCAGATGCCTTGGCATGACTCACCTCTTCTAGGCAATCCAACCTCACCCAAGCAATCTACCTCGATAGCCTCGATGCGCCTAGCATAAATGAAATACCAATCATGCCCATAATCGAAAAATAAGCCTAGATGGATCAGATCCTCAAGTACTTAAGAGATGGAACACTCCCTAGTCTGAAGAATGAAATTAAGAAGATCATCTCCCGCACTTCACAGTACACTATCATTGATGGATAGCTATACAAAAAGGACATTGCAACTCCCTATCTGAAGTGTTTCGGTCCTACCGACACAGACTATACCTTCCGAGAGATTCATAAGGGCATATATGATAATCATCTAGGAGATCGAGCTCTATCCTATAAGATACTTTGATACAACTATTATTGGTCAAAAATTTTCCACAACACCACAGACTTGGTCAAAAAGTGCAAGACATGTCAACAGTACGCCTCCGTGTTTAGAAGACCTGCCAATCCACTAACATCAATAACCAGTCCACTTCTCTTCGCTATATAGGGAATGGACATCCTTAGTCCTTTCCAAGAATCTCTAGGGCAGAAATAACATATGATAGTACCCATTAACTACTTCACCAAGTGGATAGAAGCTGAGCGTCTTGCTAGCATCACCGATTACCAAACTCGAGAGTTCGTATCGAAGTCGATTCGGTATACCAATGATACTCATCATCGATAATGGTAAACACTTTGATAGCTATCAGTTTAAATCCTTCTGCCAAGACCTCGAGATCAAGCAACTGATTATCCTCAATAGGCTACCCCTAGGCTAATAGGTAAGCCAAAGTGACTAATAGAATTCTCCTATAAGGCATCAAGAAAAAACACGAAGATGATGATAGATAATGCGTGAAACACCTTTCAAATGTCCTTTGGGCTTACCAAGCAACTACATGGACTCTTACTGGAGAAACTCATTTTTACTTAGTGTACGGTTCTAAGGCCGTTATCTCACTCAAAATAGGGACACCAACACTACGGGTACAGATTTTCGACAAAGCCAACAATGAAGAAGCCCTCAAGATCAACGATGATCTGATTAATAAGGCAAAGGATAAGGCCCATATCAAACTTGCTACCTATCCCCAGAGGGTGTCAAGGTATCACAACTCCCAAGTCCATCGGAGAACTTTAGGTTACATGATTTAGTGCTTCGAAAGAAAGCAGTATCTCACCCTTGGGAGACATAAAAACTTCTCCCAAACTAGGAAGGACCCTACCATATCAAATGAGTCTACCGAGCTGGCACATTCGAACTTGAAGATATGGATTCCAAACCAATATCTCAGACTTAGAATGCTAAAAAGCACAACAAATTTTATTAGAAGAGTCTCCTATTTCTCCAGTTTTTTACCGATAGAGTTTCCTCGATTTCTCTAATTTACTTACGTAATCTTTGGATATTCTTAATAAAAGATTAGCTTTTTTTTTTCATCAACATTTATTTTAACAAGGGCTCCGAGCTGCTTCCATTCATATAAAGATCGAGGAGAAGGCCTCGAGCTCTTACTCCTCAGATCTCTCCATAATTACAAAATAAATAAAAGGCTTCGAGCTCCTTCTACTTGTATAAAGACCGAGTGGAAGGCCCAAAGATTTTCCTCCTTGGACTTCTCTTAGCTTTTTGAAAATCAAACTAAAAAGCTAACTTATCACATATGAATGAACATAAAATGATACATTTCATTAATTTGAGAAGAGTTTTACAAAGGCAAAAGGTATAAAAAGTAATAAAATGAAGGTCCTATTCCATGACCACATTCTCTTTGTGCTCCTCAAAAGCTTAGGTGTAGGATTCCCTAACATCCTCCTCACCATCTTAGTCATTACCTATGGTGTTCATGCCTTCATCATCAGAAAATGAAAGCTCGAGCATGGAGAAGTCCTACTCAGGGTAGGCCTCTTAGGCCTTCTTTTTGGCGTCCCCAACACCATTAAAGAAGAAGTCCCCTGTCGTATTATTCACGGCCTTATTAAAGTCAGCAAACTTCTTGAAGTTCTCCATGGCCTCCTTCACTTATGCTTCTTTCTTTGCCACAAGGTTTTCCATCTCAGCTTTCACAACCTTGACATTCTCCAGCTCAGCCAGTACGAGGAGTTTCACCTTTTATTCTGTAATCACCTTGGCCTTCAGGCCATCTTTCTCAGTGTTATTCTTCTCGATGAGGTCTTGTAACCACTGGTTAAGGTAATAACTCTCCTTCAACTTTTTCTCGAGGTCTACACAGTGATGAGACAATATGCTAGTGACCACACCCGACTGAAAAATAAAAAAAAGAAAGAAAAAACAACCAAGTTAATATTCTCTAGCTTTCAACAAATCGAATAAGGAGAGGAAGGGTTTAAAAACTTACCTTTGAAGCCAGATCCTCAACCATCCCTACAAGAGCCTCTATGGGCTCCTAGCCCAACCTCACAAGATCTCGATGAGGAATACTTAGGACTAAGTGCTCCCGGAAAACCTTAGAGCTCCCAATTACCAAGTCCGTAACCTTCACAAACTAATTCGGCCTCAGAACCTCTAGAGGCGCAGGCTGAGCATATAGAGAAGCAAATAAGAGCCCAAACATCAAAGGCCTAGGTGGAGGATTGGAAGTAGAGTCATCCACCTAGATAAGGGATAGAGGAGTTGGGTTGAGAGGTTACTCCTCAGTATTGGATCTCTTCTCTGAGAGTTGACCTGCAGCTCAAGCCTCTTCTGAGATCCTCTTATTCTTCGACTTTTTCGTTGCCTTCCGAGTTTCTTTTACCGCATCCATTTTTGTAAGAGGAACAAGACTAACTACAAAGAGTAAAAAAGTAGAAAGAAAGCATAATATGTGGAAGATTCAGACCTATGTCCTTCTCTAGACCCTTCGGACATAGTTCGAGCTTGGGCCACTTAGTATTTTTATATGAAAGAGAAACATCTACGGCCCCAGCCACCATATCAGTTATGGTATCCACCTCACACCTCAAAAGGTTTACTTTCCTATTAGGCTTCAGATGAACTCCATAGCTTCGGTCGCTCTGAACATAGAAAAATTTCTTCTTCCACTATTTGATAGAGGTGGGTTTCTTTTTCAGCAACCCCTTCTTCACTCTCGAACTGATCACCACCCAACCCCACTCCGAATGTTTGCTGACTTGGAAGAGAGCTTTGAAGACATTGATGTTCATCCACCATTTTACCTTCGTGCAGATATAGATGGAGGCCATTAAAAAATGTACAGAGTTTGGTACTAGATGACATAAAGCTATACTGTAGTGGTTTAGGATGAAGTAAAAAAAATGGTGCAAAGAAAATCTAAGGCCTACCTTAAGGGCATGGGGGTACACACAAAGCTCAAAGAATGCTTCTCCTCTGAGGTCATCACACGCTCGCTCTCCTGCCTTGGCGTTCCTAAGTCCGTACTCTTCAGGAATCCTATACTCAAGCCTAGGTACTAAGAGATCTTCCTCGTCTAACTCATTTAGCTTTGAATTGGCAAAAAAAAAATGATTATTCTCTCGTCTTCATTTATCTCTCCTTAGAGCTTAGCAAGGGTGTGATTACCCTCTGAGGATGGGGAAGAATCTCTTTCTTCATAAAGTACTAAGGCTCGAGATTCGATCGAGGCACCATTCACCTCGACCTCTATAAGCCTGCGATTACAATCACTACTATCACTATTGGAAGACAATGTAAAGAGATGAGAAGACTCAACAAAAGTCCAAAGCTTCAAAGAACTTCGCTTTCACAAAATCTGAACTTCGAAGGATTCTTCTCCTAGAAACTCTAAGCTCTCTATATTGCTTGAACTATGAGTGCTCTTAAAGATTTTCTTATTTGTAAGTGAGTAAACTGAAGATTGAGTAAGGCCTCCATATTGGACTATTCACAATTATATTTTATTCTAATGAGAAGAAGTTGAATAAAAACAGCTGTAATCGACCCAAACGATGGTGTCTTTTCATAAGATCGAGGGGAGCAAACAGTTCGACGTACTCTATTTAATTCTAGAACTTTGAAAGATCGAGAATCACAAAAGCCGAACCTAATTGGCTTAGCCAAAGGACCTTACATTCAAAGTTTCATCCTAGCCAACGGGCCCCACATTCAAAGCCTAACCCAGGTAATGAGCCTCAAATCTTGGTCTAGCTAATTAGCCCTAAGGGTCTTGATTCAATGGACCTTCAAAGAAGTCCTACCCCATAAGCCGTCAAATGGGCTAAACGCCCATAGCTGCACATATCTTTTAAAAGCATTTACACTTCAATAAACAAGTCCTCTCTCCTTGACTTCATCACCAATCTCCATGACTCTGAGGAGTTTGATCTATGTCATTCTCCTCGAAGTTATCTCCATAACTCCGAGGGGTTTGATTCATATCATTCTCTTCGGACCTATCTCCATGACTCTAAGAAATTTGGCTTAAGTCATTCTTCTCGGACCTGTCTCCACGATTCCGAGGAGTTTGATCCAAGTCATTCTCCTAGAACCTATCTCCACAACTCTGACAAGTTTGATCCATGTCATTCTCTTCGGATCTATCTCTATGACTCTGAGGAGTTTGATCCAAGTCATTATCCTCAGACTTGTTTTCACAACTCCTAGGAGTTTGATCTATATCATTATCCTCAGACTTATCTTTATGATTCCGAAGAGTTTGATCTAAGTCATTCTCCTTGGACCTCTCTCAATATCTCCAAGGAGATTGATCAATGTCTTTCTCCTCAGACCTGTCTCCACAACTCCGAGGAGCTTGATCTATGTCATTCTCCTCGAACCTATCTCCATGACTACGAAGAGTTTGATCCAAGTAATTCTCCTCAGACCTATCTCTATGACTCCAAAAAGTTTAATCCAAGTCATTTTCCTCGAACTTGTCTCCATAATTCCGAGCAGTTTGATCTAAGTCATTCTCCTTGGACCTAACTCCATGATTCCAAGGAGTTTGATCCATATCATTCTCCTTGGACCTATCCCTATGACTCTAAGGAGTTTGATCCAAGTCATTCTCTTCGAACATCTCTCTATGATTTTGAGGAGTTTGATCCAAGTCAATCTTTTCATAATTGTCTTCACAACTCTGAGGAATTTGATCTATGCCATTTTTTATGACCTATCTCCATGACTATGAGGAATTTGATCCAAGTCATTATCTTAGGACCTATCTCCATGACTCTGAGGAGTTTGATGTAAGCCATTCTCCTCGGACATGTCTCCACAACTGTGAGAAGTTTGATCCATGTCATTCTCCTCAGACTTATCTCTAGGACTCTGAGGAGTTTGATCCAAGTCCTTCTCATCGGACCTATCTCCATGATTCCGAAGAGTTTCTTCCAAGTCATTATCCTCGAACCTATCTCCATAACTCCGAAAAGTTTGATCCATGCCATTCTTCTTAGACCTATCTCCATGACTCCGAAGTGTTTCATCCAAGTCATTCTCCTCGGACCTATCTCCGTAACTTCGAGGAGTTTGATCCATGTCATTCTTCTTGGACCTATCTCCATGACTCTGAGGAGTTTGATTCAAGTCACTTTCTTGGACCTATCTTCATGACTCTGAGGAGTTTGATCCGAGTTATTCTCCTCAGAATTATCTTCATGACTATGATGAGTTTGATCTAAGTCATTCTCCTTGGACTTGTCTCCACAACTCAGAGGAGTTTGATCGACGTCATTCTCCTCGGACCTATCTTCATGACTCCAAGGAGTTTAATCTAAGTCATTATCCTCGGACCTATCGCCATGATTCCGAGGAGTTTGATCCAAGTCATTCTTCTTGAACTTGTCGCCATGATTTTGAAGAGTTTGATCCAAGTCATTCTCCTCGAACTTGACTCCACAACTCCAAAGAATTTTATCCAAGTCATTTTCCTTGGACCTATCTCTATGATTCCAAGGAATTCATCTCATGTCAAGTCCATTAGACTTCTCTTATACACTCTAAAATAGTTCACTCCTCTATTCAAGTTCGAATAACTTGGACTCGGTACTCAAGTCCGTGCCAATAGGACTCATTATATACCTAACTTGGACTCCTCGTTCTCTCCTCCAAAGGGGCAACACTGAGTTGTATGGCCTCCTTAGAGTTTACATTTCCTCATGGGTAGGCAGCACTAAGCTTTTAATCCTCATCAAGCAAGGAACATTCAAAGGATGACATACGTTATCCCTCACATCGCTTGAACAAATTCTATCTCTATTTCTCGCCTTCTTAGTACTCGGGTACCCAAACAATATCAGATTTGATCTAAACTGCATAGAAAAAAATTACACCAAATGACCTACTTCCTCGACCACATAACTACACTCAAGGAAGTGAGGGGATATTTGATGTAGGGGAAAATTCTCCCTCCAATGACATCGTGACACGTGGCAATCTCCATTGGCAAAAAAGTAATTTCACAACCCAAACAAATCAACCAATCTAATCACCACACTTGGCAAAGTGGTAATTTTACACCAATGTCCCAATACTATTATGACACTCTAGCCTATGGATAAACTATTATCTAGCTTAAGGATAAACTAGTATTTAAACAATTTAGCTTATAGATAATCTCGATCTTATCATGATACTTAGTGATCAATCACTCTCCTAATTGGACTCTGTTCCAAAACGCCTTATAAGGGGACTCTCACCATCAAAAGGTACATTCAATTCTCATTCACAGCTCTCAATTTTATATAGCTCTCCACATTCTCAAAAAGCCCTATTCTAACTTAGGCATCAGAGAGTCCCCTCGGAGGCACACCCTTCCAGTCTTTCGACGACTTTTTAAGATTTTTTTTCGTTTCGTGTGTGTAGGTACTGCTTCCTGCTGTTTGTTTTCTTGGCAGATTTTCGGCGTCAACAATACCCTAAAGAATGAGAGCCCATTACGACATTATACGTAGCTTAAGTTGTTAGGAAATGGGCCAACAATCATATACATTTTAACATTCCCTCTCATTGAAGCCCGAAACAGAGACAAAGACCAATCCAAGTACCTATCATAAACAGAGACAAGAGAGAGTTATCAATATTCAAACATAAGACCTTTGGCTTGATACCATGTTAACTATCATTGATCCCAAAAGCTTAAGCTGATAAGAAATAGGCCACCAATATATATCAAGCTCATATACATTTTAACAAGACTAAGGAGGTCACGTTGTTTGGAATGAAGAAGCGAAGAGATAAGCTTATTTAGCATCTTCAGTTTTTTATGTCTTAGCCACTTCTAGGCTTTCATGGGCCCTTTTTCTTTCTTTGTGTTATTCTCTCCCTCGTTTGTTATGTTTGTTTTTCTACCCATTTTGGTTTGTTATTTTATGTTTGAACTATTGGTTTTTACTCTCTTAAAAAAATTCTGATATGCAATCGAGATGGAAAAAAATATATAAATAAAAGATAAAAAAATACAAAGAAGGATCAAGACTTTATGATCTGTTCAAATACAATATTGAGTGTGGGTGGAATGGATAGATCAGCTTCTTTGATAAAATATATGGGAAACTATTAAGGATAATATAGATAGAAATGAAAAATATTTTCCATAACTAAACAGATTCGTAATGACTAGTGTTTGTTTAATAGGAGAGAAAAGTGAGAGGAAAGAAAACTACGAGGAAAGAAAATTAAGAAGATGGGTGTTTTCTTTCTAATGTTTAGTAGAGATGATGAAAAATTTAGATAAGAGAAAATAGTTTTCTCCCGTCCTTATTTAGTAGAGTAGAAAAGTGAGAGAAACAAAAATTTAATAGTGTTACTTTTATCATTATATCCTTCATAATAATGCATATTAATATCAGAGATTAGATGAGGATAATTGATAAAGTGATAAGTTCATCTCTTTTCTCTCATATTTTTACTTTCTAATCCTTTCAATTTTGTAGGATTATGATTTGTACATGTAAGAAAAAAGCATCAATCATATTACTTTTATTTCCTCACTTTTTCTCTCCTACTAAATAAGAGAAAAGTTCATTTCAAACATTTTTTTTTCCTCACTTTTCTCAACTACTAAACATACCCATAATGTTTTCACTTTTCCGATGTTTCTAAGATCATGTATGGTTTGGTTTACCATGGCATCATAGTATCTCAGCTATTGTCTTTCGAGCTTCGCTGTTATTTCTTTTTGCTTTTTGTTCCTATTTTTTCTTGTCTTATGAATTGGACCATGTAAGTAAATTGAGCGAGATGAGAATCATCTATATATGGCGCCTCTGCTCTACTTTTTTCTTTAAGTTTGTGTAAAGGCTGCTGACTTACTGAAAAGTTTGGTGCAAATTCAGTGTAAATTCCTTTGTAATTAAAAAGATCTCTTTATAGCTAGCGCGTGGAGACATACATCTACAAATTCAATTATATTCACAAATCATATTTGCATTCTTCCATTAATTGCTAGTAGAAAATATCCATCTTCAAATTCATTTATTCACAAATCATATATATTTGCATTCTTCCATGGATTGCTTGAAGAAAAAAACAGAACAACGATGTAACTTGAGCTATGAGAGTAGACCATGAGAAATTCTTGTTCAACACTATGTCAGAACTGATTTTTTATATCAAGTCACACACGAAGTGATACATACTTCAACAAAAATTAAATGATGGAAAGTTGGTGCATAAATTACTAAGTATGTTTTCACATTATTACTAGTGGAGTTTTCTCTATTTCAGAAAATCAGTCTTGCCAGACAAAAAAAATTCACAGACCTTACCAAATCTCTTATATTAATTAACGTTGCGCTTGAGTATAATAAATAACTCTATATTCTTATGCCTGTCCATGCCAAATTCGGGAGGATGTTTTGCAAATTTCTTGGCGAAATATTCAAATACCTCATCTGCAGTCCTATTTCCGAAGTGTTCATTGATGATTCCCTCGAAAGCAGCTCTTAACTGAGAAGTAATAATTTAGATAATCGGTGACGGCATATTCTTCATGGGATGATCAAATTGTTGCATTCTCTCAATGCTAAAACATCCATTTCCCTCAATCAGCTCTTTCAACTCACTAGTCTGGTCTGTGGAAAGTAGAATGGCAAGTTGAAGGAGTCCACTTTTTCTTCACTAAGTAATCCCTATATGTATCCAATAACAAAGACCATTATTGTGTAATATGGAGTAAGTAATATGCATCATGTAAAAGCAAACAAAATGGATCTAATATTTAGGGCTGCTTGGGAATATTATTGGAAAAACAAACTTATCACATAATCACTATCAGATTATAATTTGATATTTAAATAATTTTAAAAAAATAAATTATTTAATGCTTAATTGGGTAATTTTATATTTAAAGTTTGAATAAGCCAAAGTCAATTAAGAGATTTAATTTTGTGACTTACAATTATTTTGACGACATAGTGAAAATGTTAAACTAGCAAGAAATCTTAAAAAATTGAAACTCAAATTTTTGAAGTGATTATGAACGTAAACATAAATGAACGGATCGATTAGATAAAAATACAAGAAATTCTCAGATAAAAACATAGCGAAAGTAACCAAAATGTTATTATTTGACATATTTGGAAAGTGATTATGAAAGTGTTGAAATAGGAGTACTAGTGGATAATAATTTCTTACCAACTTAGCCATGTCAGTGAGGCAAGAACCAAGAAAATCATAAGTTATGCCCATCCCAGCTTGAGACATAAGGACTCCATCTGGTAAGGCTGATCCCAAAATTACCATCATGCCTCCAGGCACAAGTTCTTGTGCCCTAGCACTCAAAAATGTGTTAATGTCATTCTTGAATTGAGCTGCATATGCCTCAGCTACTTCTTTCACCAAGCCAGTGCACAGTATGCTACCTTTGTTCCATGCAGGAGATTTGGTATCAAGAATTTCTTTTGGAACCTTTGACAGCCAGTGAAGTGCATAAGAAATGTGTGCTAAATGGAGACTTGACTTTGGAAACAAGCGACGGTGAAAAGTACCCGGCACTCCGGCAGCAAAGTATTGGTGAGAGGGAGCGAGGGTCTTGAAGAGAGTGTTGAAGTCATTGTTGGTTGAAGAGAGTGTTGAAGTCATTGTTGGCATGATCATTGAAGAAAACATGAAATTCAAGCTGGTTTTCATATTCATATTTGAGCTCTACTGCTTCCATGATGTTTTGTACTGCAATAAATGTATTGGGTCCAACAGAACAACCAAAATCAGCTATTTGAAATGTGTTAGATGATGGCTTCATTGATCATTTCCTTGGCAGCATCCACCAGCCCTCTCTGTTTCAATAAGTACATGCTTGTCATTTCATTAAGAAATATAAATCAATAATTTACTACAGAATAATTTCATTTTATCTATCTCATCTTTTCCTCGCTCCCATGTGTTTCTTGAATAAATTCTTAAAAAGAAAAAAAAATTACAGTTTCATTTCCTCTGCTTAGATTAAGTAGTCCAAATAATGCTTTTTGTGCTAGAGGTTTCTGTACAGAATTAATTACCTCGGAAATATGATTATACTGTTTCCATGCTAATATATATTTCCTTTCGTCTCAATTTATATGTCACAATTGATTTTTTGAAGTAATTTTGACTTAAAAATTTTTAAATACGTTATTGATTTAAAATTATGAAAAAAATTGACAACTTGTAAACTTTATGAAACTATATTACTAAATTTTTAACTACTTTCATAATTTAAAGTCGAAGAAAAAAATTAATCGTTTAATCATATGAATAGTATATTGTGACATATAAATTGGGACGGATAGAGTACAATCCATATTGTAAGTGAACTATAATTTTGATAAACTATATAAAGATTAATTACCTTGGAAAATTTAATTAAATAGGAAATTTGTGGATAGATCTAATTAAAGAGGCTTGTGACCTTGATTAATTTGCCGGTGACACTACCCATTCGGCCTAATTGTACGGGCTCAAAAGTGATTATATAAAAAGTGTAATGGAATTAAAAACTACTCGAACCCAACACTTCTTTGGATAAAAATTATCTTAAAAGTGCTATCAAACTGAGTAGATAACTTCACGCTCCTAAAAATAGGTATTTTTTATTTTATTTGAAGGAGATCTTATTAAGTTTATTGACTAAACAATAAGAAGTCCTTTCTCATCCTTTGTCTTTCCTATACCTAATATGAGAGAACTCTCGTTTTTTATTAGATGACAAATAACTTTATCAGTTAAGTTATTTGACATTAATATATATAAAATAAGGTTAATTTCTCATTTATGTTTTAGTTAAAGTATGTCTTGAGTTCCATTATTGGATATTGTTAATATGAAAAAAAAAGAAAAAAAATGTTAAAATAAAGCAATTTTAGATAATTGCAGTGCATTTAATAGGCAGGGATATAATTGACCTGATAGCAAGAGTTTTGAGCGTAGTTCTGAGGGCCATCTCCTCCATTCAGGTGGTATGAATATGGCAATGACATTTTTGATTTAGCTCTCTCAACTTGAGATAGATATCCATGTTCTGTGAGCTAAGTATAAAGACGTGATAAATTTATAGTCTTTTGAGTTAAAGATTTATTGAATTCGTCATTTATCATTATCAAATTAATTACTGCTTAATTATTTGATAATGACACATTAATATTTTTTTATTGCTTAAGCTGCGCATCTTTCTTTTGGTAATATTTTAAGATGCACATGTAACGTGTGACTGTCCAAAATATAGGCAAAAAAGAGAGGTTGGTTGGAGAGCGGAAGTTGAATAGAAAGGCATGAGTCACGTAATTGACGTTAATTTTAAAGAAACTGGCTTGTCTTTTCATAAAGTGTTTACGAGATTTTTCCTCTTTTGATGAACACTAGGTGTTGACTTAGTGAATTGAGAAAATTAATAAATTATAATTAAACTAAAACCAATGTCTGATTCATGATGTTTTTTTCGTTTTTAATCTTTTTCACGATGTCTTATTGGATTGTTAGTTTCTTTCGAAAGGCCAAAGATTAATTACAAAAATAATTTAATGTTGTGGCATATTTTGATTGAGCTACGTGTAAAAGTCTCAACAAATAAGAGAGAAAACAGTTGAAAAAATAATAGGTGTAATAAGAGAATTAAATGAGATGAGACGTTTAGCTTTCAAAAAGCCTGCGAAACAATGACTTTTAAAACGGGAAGTTCGAGAGGCAGCATCAAGATAAACAAGATAATTTATGGGCTTGAGGCTGACGAGCTCGAAGAAATCTTTCAATACCTTGCCTTCGAGCATATATAACTGCCAATTCGACTATTCAGGGATCGAGCACAATCCAAGACTTGTGTATTTAAGATGACTAAGGTAAATGTAGTCACGATTAAATATGACTCATGTAGTGAATTTAAAGATTTTGACATGTGGCATGTTCTGTGCATTTAATCAAGAGTACGTGAGGCTGTGGAAACATAGGAGACTCTTAGGGAATGTCAACACGATTTTCTAAACATGAAGCGGTATAAATGGCAGCATAATCAATCATAGGAGATACAAAGACAATCATCTAACAATCATTATCTTTTTGCATTTACTTTGCTTTACTTTTCATTTTCAATATGAGTAGTTGTACTGTAATCATAGTTGTAATTCCTCTTCTTCATCCCCTTCCTTTGTTTATCTCGATGTCGATCCAAGCCAGGGTTGCATTGAAGGCTTGGCCTACATTACAACGAGCTCGAAGAGTCTGTTCTTAGTACTTTGAAGTTTTAAAACTGTAAACCATTTGTATCAGAATCGCTTTCAATATCAATTCATTAAGTTTGTTGTTACTACGAGTTTGTTATTTATTATGTTTATTAACCGCTAGATTAAATTATTTTCCTTGAATTTATAATGGCATATCACAAAGTACTTTAATTGAGGCATTACCGGATCCATCTAGAGATTATTGTTCTAATTGATTCAACTTTAACCTCAATTGACGCATAAATTAAATCTTGCACCAATAGGATTTCTGGCGACCACAATGGGAGTAAATCTAGTATATGCCCATTACTAGATCAATGACGAAGACTCCAACAAATCTAGAAGAAATTCCTGCTCCTGATGTCTCTATAAATCGCTTAGATAAGTTGGATTAAGACATAGGGCAATTACACTCCCAAATGGATATGTTGGTGGTTAAACAACGTCAAACCAAGGAGTAAAAAGCTCAAACAACTAGACAAGTGACTAAGTTTTAGAGTTAGTATCAACAACAAATGGCTCAACAATAAAGTCAGAGCCAACAATAAAGGGCTTAGATTCTAGAGAAGCTCAACATGTTAATGGATCAAAGAGCACATCATGAGGATACTTTCCCTATAAACAATAGTGATAGAAGAGATTTTGTGCAGCATGAAACAAAATCCTCAAGGTCATTCCCTAGAGGAAGTGATTCTGACATGCATTTAGCCTATCCTCGAGCTTTACCTAATAGTAATACAGAAACTCTCACTAGAGTTTTGATGTTATACAGGTAACTAATGTAGGGACTACCACACCAACGGAACCTCAGGTCGTGCATAGCCCACCTTCTAGGGGACAACCATCACTTATAGTCCCTATTAGAGTACAGATGCCATCTAGACCCATGATCTAAGCATCACACTATCCTCCTATCATGTTGAATCATATGGGACTTACCAATGTTCCACCCATTCAGCAATTTCCCCAGGGGCAACCAAACATTTAGTAGGGCCAAGATCGAGCCAATATTGTAGTGGTCCCACCCAATGTACCATTGGTGCAACCAATCCAATCTAATATACCATTGGTACAACCCAATATAGCAATGGCACAACCAAATATGTTGGGATAAGTCAGAGTTTGGCCTTAACAAGCACCACTTGAAAACCATGAGGCTTATCAAGTTCCCCCAGTTCCACCACCTCCTAACCTTGATAACCTTGCATGTGGTAATCAATCCTATATCACATATCACATATCGCTTATGTGGATTGAGCAATTCGAGCATCTATATAACATGGGATCGATAGGGTACAAAGGCCCGTTTATAGGAAGCTTTACCCTGATTACATATCAACAATTTGAGTTTCCTAGAAACTACAAAATCCCTAACTTCGTGACCTTTTCTGGGGACGATGAGAAAACAACCCTAGAACACATTGGACGTTTCACCATCTAATGTGGGGAGTACTCTAGCCATGATTTTATGAAACTTCGTTTGTTTCCTAATTCTTTGATAAGTCAAGCATTCATGTGGTACATTAATATCCCTCAAAACTCGATAATGAATTCGGTTGACATTTAGAAAAGGTTTTTAACTCAGTTCGTTTGAACAAGTATAAGTGTTTCCATGGCTGATTTAGCCAGGCTGAAAAAGTAATAGGATGAGACTACTGAAAATTATCTAAATCGTTTCAAGTGGGCTCAAGCCAAGTGTAATATTGGTTTACCTAAAGTCAAGTATGTAAAGCTAGCCAAGGATGGGTTGAGCTTTGAATTTTGTAAGAAGTTTATGGTCTTCCATGACTTGTTCGAGCTAGTAGAAAGAGTTGTTTGATATGAATATACACTAAAGGAAGAACAAAAAAAGAGGACTTCATCTTATGGGCCATACGATTATGATCCCAATGTCGAGGTTGATGTACCCGAGTTTTTAGGTCGAGAACCGTTCGGGTATGATTATCTCTCAAAGAAACAAACTTAAATACAAGAGTCTAATAGACCCACTGCTCTACTGAGGTTATATTCCTCTGACATAAGTAAAGCAGATCAATTTTTTGAATTGTATTGCAGGCTAAGCAACTTAGATTAGTAGCGCAACATAAAATACGCTCGAGTGAAGAACTCCAAGGGAGAAAATTTATAAGTGGCATAGCTCTTTTACTCACTCGACTAACAAATGCGTTGTATTTAGAAATCTAATCCAGGATAAGATAGACAAGGGATACTTAAATTCCCCAAGAAAGAAACAGAAACAATGTAAGTTTACATTGACCCATTTCTTGATTTAGTTAATTCTAACATGCTTGCTTTAAAAGTTTCTCAATTATCACAAGACAACAAATCTTGAAGGATCTATATGAGGCTGGGGATCTTGAAGTCAGACTACTAGGAGAGCCCTTAAGCAAGTTCGATTATTGTGTCACATACTCCAAAGAGAAAGATCTTATGACGTTCGAGGATATCTAACCCACATGATGGAGAGATGATGATGATGACCAACCAACAATGGTTAATATGAAGAGTTGAACCCAAAAGTGGTTGTAACCTTAAGAACAATAATTGGGGATTCCGGATCGATTTTCTCTGTAACCTTACTTGATGTTAAGAACATCTTAAGCGTTGCATACCAAGAGAAAGTTGTTGAGTTGTTCATGGACAGGTGATGGTAAAAGACTCGACAATGACAAAAGAAAAGAAAATAGATCGAGCGGATGGACCGCCAGTTACCCCTCGACCTACATTAGGTTTGCGAATGACCAGTGTTCGAGGAAGAAGAGGCAGATATTTACAAAAGAGAGGTGAAGCTACTTCAAGGATTAGGCCTTATACACGATAAGTATTTGGCCAACAAATGGAAGAAGCAACACAAGTCATGGTAATGAAGCCAAGGACATTGAATGTGCCACTCATAGAACTAGGAAAGTGGTGTCACCTTCATACCAACATAAAGGAATATCTAAAGCCGAAATACAAGTACAACTACAACCTAAATTTCCTCAACATGACTCGAACCTAGCTGAGAAGATTTCTATGCCAAAAGGCTGCTAAACAAGACAAGACATGGAAGAAAAACACCCAAGAGCATTCCAATTAGCTATGGAACACAAGAGGCTCAAGAGGGAATTGAAACTTTTAGCTTAGAGGAAGAAGAAGACATCACTCAAGCTCAAGATGAACTAACGAAAGAAAATGATCACTAGCTCTACAGACAAGAAAGAGATAATAGTTGTGATACAAAAACTACAGAAGAGAAGCAAGAAAGGGAAGCCAGCAAGCTTCGCTCCAACAGTTCTAACAACATAAGAACAGGTTTGGAAGCTACACCAGTAAGCAGTCTAGAAGCTACACTAATAAGCAGTCTAATAATTCCTAGAAGTTCTCTAAGACTAAGGCAGATGTATGGGTGACTTAAAGAGATAGAAGAGAAACGAAAGTCAAGAGAATCCGGAAGAGAAAGTTAGTAATCAATTTGCTCCTAATAAAAAGTAGTTACCAACAGTTAACTTAGCTGTCAGCTTAAGCTACCCACTCTTATAATTTGAGAGGTATAAATAAGTTGCACACTCATGTACATCATTGAAGTAATAAGAAATTCAATATCTTCTTTTCTAAAAGCTTTTTTTTATCTTCTCTCTCTTCGGAATCCAGGTTTAGAATCTTGAACTTATCAAGATTTTGATACATCTTGTATCAATTGGTGCTTCCATTGAGCTCCTTTCTCAACACCCTCTACTATTCCATTTCCTTCACAAATAACCTCTCCCAAGAAATTTTCATAATTCCTTTTCAAGATTAAAAAATAGTTGAAGTCACTCGTTTTACAAAGATTGAAGAGCAAATCAAATCAATGCAGTAGTTGCATATTGCACTCTCCTTAGAAACCAGTTCTATCAAGAAGACTATAGAGAGTACAAAAGCAAAACTTAAAGATATAGAATACCCATGGTTCAGTAACAGACTTCTCTCATAACTTTTGAGATGAGGTTTCAAGACAAATCCCAAGAAAGGCAATAACCACCAAAAAAAGCCATGGATCTGCAACAGACACAGCAGCTTCAAGGACCCAGAATCATGAAGTTGGATATGCCAAGGTTTTATGGAATGGATCAAGTGGGTTAGGCATCAAAGCAGAACATGTTTTCAATTATCATAGCACTTATAGCGATCAAAGGCTTCTCATTTTTTCCTTTCATATGGATGCCCTATTGTGCAAAAATCTACCTAAATTAATAAGCAAATAATTGAAGTTTTACTTGCAAATGCACAAGGTCAACATAGTAGTATAGTGTGCAAGTACGAGCTCATTTCCATAGGGATTGGTAAATTTTGATTTAAAATTAGTTTCGCAATATAAAACAAGAGAAAGGAAAAGTATGTTTGATTCGATAATGATAAAAGTGTAGGACTTTGATATCCACTACTAATCATACTTTCCCAATAAAAATACCGTGCCTATGCTTTAATCAAATTATGAATACCTAATGTTGTCAACCTAAGGGCATGGTGTATTCTCCTTAAGCTATTGATTTCCCTAAGCAACGATTTAGGAATGGTGTATACTCTAACTCTTCTTTTTCTTAAAGGTTTTAGCATGGTGTATACTAATTTGTTCTTTAAGAGAGCATAATATCCGTGAAAATCGACAAACACACAAGACCTAGGGCATGTTATGTACTCCAGGTTTCCAATGTTGATTAACCAAAGAACCCAGTGTTGATTTCTTTTGTTACTATTATTAAACCTAGGACTCGGTCATCCAAAATGATTTAATTAACTAATCCACACCACATGCATATGCTGATTAGGCAAACACATGTGAGGAATTCAAGAAAATAGGCATTAATCAAGTGAAGCATCATAATATAACTATCGTAAAGGCAACAATATATATATATGGAAAAACATAATTAGGGCTTCAATCAAGCCCTACTAGAAAATTAGTTACACATAAGTTTGATGTTAAACATCTTCATAACTTAAAATAAAGAGAAAAGAATAAACCCAAAAATACTTACCTCAGACTCAACTTTCCTTTCTTTTTTATCCTTAACACACATTTTCATGGAGATATTTTTAATTACCCCTAATCACTTACTTGAAATTCAAGAGATCTTCTTTTATTATCAGCATAGCTATTTGGTCGACTCCGTGCTGCTTTACGGTTTTCTCTAACCAATTTGATCATCTCAGTTGTTAACTCAATAATTGATGGACCAAATATATTTTTCTCTTCCATTTCTTTCCAACATATAGGAGTTTTACACCTCCTACCATAAAATATCTCAATCAGTGCCATCCCAATACTAGTTTGATACTGATTATTATAAGTAATTTCAATCGATGGCATGTAAGCATCCCGACTTATTGAGAAACTCATCACATTTACCCTTAACATATCTTCTTATACTCTAATAATCATTTCTGTCTAAGCATGAAAAATTATATTAAATTGCAACTGTGTGCCTGTGGCTTTATGAAAGCCTTTCCAAAACCAAGATATAAATCTAGCATCTCTATTTGATACTATGCTTAATGGTGCTCCATACAACCTCACAATTTCAGCTATATCCTTCTTCAATCCTGACCACCAGAAATTTTGTCTCAAGCCTCTATACATCTTATTGTTACTTGGTTGCATCAAATCTACATCGTCATGTGCCTCTCTCATTATCTCCTTTCTCAACTTCGCATTATTATGAACACAATTTTCATGTTCCAATACCAAAATACCCTCATTTCAAAATTTGAACTCATATTGCTTCCTAGTAAGCAATCAATGCTTAATCATTTTTATCTCTTTATCTCTACCTTACATCTCTAAAACATTTACTATAGATGACTGTACAACCATATTCGTTAACCATGATCCTCTATCACTGATATTCAACTTCATTGTTATCTTTCTTAAATCTATCATCAATTTCACATCAGGACTCCCCATAGCAGTTAACCTTCTTGTAGACTTTCTACTAAATGCATTAGTTATCACCTTCGCGCTTTTTAGATAATAGTGAATTGTACAATCATAGTTACTAATCAAGCATGTCAAACTCTTATAACCTATGAATATCTCATAAGTGGCTCCATACAGATGATGTTTCCAATCTTTAAAGTAAACACTATAGCAACCAACTCCAAGTCATGAGTATGGTAAATTTCTATCATGAATCTTCAATTGCCTACAAGTATGGGCCACAGCTTTCCTATGTTACATATATCCCAATCATTGATGTGACGCATCACTATACACCACAAATCCTTCATCACCGGAAGGAAACACCAATTCTAAAGCTGTAGTCAATTTCTCCTTTAGTAATTGAAAATTTTTCTCACATATCCCTCACCATACAAATCTCACCTCTTTCTTGCTCAGTCTATTCAACAGTGTTACAATAATAATAAATAAATTTTTTGAAAGAATCTTCTATAATAACCAGCTAACCCCTAAGAAGATTCTAATCTCATTCACATTAGTTGGTCTCTCCCAACTTAACATTGTCTCTACTTTTTGTGGATCAACTGTTATGCCATTTCTTGATATTACATGTTCCAAGAGGGTCATTTCTTTTAGTCAAAATTCATATTTAGGAAATTATAGCATTCAATTTCTCTCTCTTCAAAATTTCCAACACAATTTCTAAATGTTTTACGTGCTCTTCCTTAGTATTAGATTACACCAAGATGTTATCAATGAATACAACCACAAGATTATCAAGAAATGGTTTAAATATTTTATTCATCAACTCCATGAATTTTTTTGGAACATTAGTCAATCCAAATGACATCATAAGATGCTTATGACCATAACGTGTCCTAAAAGCACTCTTAGGCACGTCTCCCTTCTCTTTCCTCAACTGGAGATAACCTGATCTCAGGTTTATCTTAGAAAACACTCTCACTTCTTGCACTGCTCAAACAATTCACTTATCCTGGGTAAAAGGTATTTGTTTTTATTCAACTATTTGCAGTCTATACATAATCTCATCGTTCCATCTTCCTTCTTCACGAACAACACAAGGGCTCCCCAAATACATTAGGTCCGATAAATTGTTTATCTAAAAATTCTTGAACTTTCAACTCTCTTAACTCAGTGGGTGTCACTCTGTAGGGTTCTATTAAATATATGTGATGAACCTGGCATCACATCAATAGAGAAATTTAATCTCCCTACTGGGAGGTAACCTTGACAACTCATCAGGAAATACATCAGAAAAATTCGTCACTACTAAGATTTCTTCTAACTTCCCATTTTCCTTTTTAGAATCCATTGTGTATGCCAAATACTCCTCATATCCTTTCTTCAACCATCTACTAGTAGTTAGAGTAAAATAAGATAGTTCAAGAGTATTTTATGTTCTTTCTGAAAGTTACGCTCCTCATTTCTATATCTTGAACACTACCTTCTTTCTAGAATAATCAAACCAATTGTAATATGTCAACAACCAATCCATTCTCAAAATTAAATGAAATTATATCATATTCAAAGATAATAAATCAGCTTCAGATTCTCTATCACTGATACGAATCACACAACCTTTGTAAACATTTATGATTATCACTCTATCTCTAGTGGAAACTTCAACAAAATAATTTTGCATCAAAGGACTAATACATACTTCAATAGACTTCATATGAATACTGGATGCAAAAGAATGGGTTGTACTAAGATCAACCAACATTGATATGTCCACCTTCTCTACAGACAAAGCACTTCAAATTATGACAATTCTGGGATAAATATCTTATCAGAATGTATCTATAACAAACTTCTATCTCTCAATCATACATCAGATTATCATTTCCCCTTGGTGGCATACTTACTTCCTCTACCATGACTCCCAGTTCCCATAACCTGTCTCCCAAATTTAAGGGTCCCACCAATAGTAGTCTGAGCAACAGAAGTAACAGATCCTGCTTGCCTCTGACTCTATACTTCAGTTCCCTGTGACAAGGAAAGCCTCATCTGGGGTGGTCTCTCACCCTGTACACTCATACTACCACTACCTCTATAACCCTCATGTCTAAGCCTTTTTAACCACTCTTTCTCTTTCCCTTAAATTCCATCACATCTCTTTCAATCTGAAATGATATATCTACCAACTTGACATAATTCATATGCTTTGTGTAAGATAGTTTCAATCAAATCTTAAAACATAGTTCATCTTTGAACCTCTTACACTTCTTCTCCTATAGGTTTACCATTTCCAGTACAACCATTGACAAAGCCACAAATCTCTTATCAAACTAAGCCATAGTCAACACATTTGCCTCAATTAAAATCTCTATCTTATTGGGCTCTAATGGTCTAAGGAAAGTATTTATCAAGGAAAACCTCCTTAAACCTATTCCAGGTTAAGGGTCTATCAACATCTGCACTTATCCTGGGAAGAATATCCTCCAACCATTCCAAAACTTCTCATTCTAACTCAAACGAAGCAAAGACAATCATCTGCCTATTAGTTACTGGTAAAATACCCAAAAAATAAAAAAAAATCTCTCTATGTGTTTCACCTATAACTCAGGCTTAAAAGGGTTTATAATTCCTTTAAACAACAAAGCATTCAACTTAACAATCTCCCTGCATCTCATGCATAAACTCATTTTTCCCCCTTTTTAAACGTCTACCATTACTGGATTAACAACCTTAGGCACTGCTCTAGCTTGTTCATCAAGTCTATGCTATAAGCTATCAACTTTATCATCTGTTATATTCATTTTCTCAATAGCATGTGTAAGGGCTTATTTTAGTTCATCTCTTTCAACATCAGATTCTCTCCCACCTTTACCAATATCAATTATATTGTCAAAGTGTTCCTTTGTAGGAACCACATATTCAGACTCAACCTTAACTTGTCAAAATATTGGGGGGCCTACCACGCCCTCTCAAATCAACAACTCTAACTCTAGCTCTAGCACATCCACGTGTCATCCTCAGATTGTTCATTAAAATATAATTTATTTTAATTTTCCACTTTCTTTCTTTTTATGCAGTCTACATAATCATAAAACCTAATGCTCTAATACCAAAATTGTAACGATCCATCTCGGGTTGGGCACCCCTGAGACGGTGTAATCACATTTTTAAAATTCTAGTATGATACATGTATGCAAAAATATAAAAAATAGTACTAACAGAAATTTTTACTTTAATCCTCAACCCTCAACGGGGGAGGTACATTAATCTGATATTAACTTAAACATAATATACAACGAAAAATGCATAAGTATTTACAAATAAATATTCTTTTTTTATTTTCTCATTAGTCTGAGGATGTTGACGCATACGTGGCTTACAGAAAACGATTTTGTCTAACTCTCAACACACCAGACTATTTGTCCTATCTGCTACCTGAAATCATTGTACAATGAGGGATAAGCTTCACAAGCTCAATGAATTCAATTTACTAGAAGTATTCAATTTGTGTAAATGGTCTTTCAATATTTAATAATTTATATCTCATATAACTTGATACTAGCATTCTACTATCACTACACATATCATAAGTCTCATTCTCTATCAATCTCTTCTTCTTATATATTGGTTCACCTGAAGACCATCAGTTATCTCATGTAATGAAGTTCACAACATAAAGTCTACCGTTTAGATGGTTCTTATCATATCATACTTCTATATTTCTTTCTCACCATAACTATCTCTCTGTTAGACTCATTCAATTATAAATAAATGTACAATAACAAACTACACTTCAACATTTCAGAAATACAACCAATATTTAAAATAGATGCAATGCATGAATTATTATTAGGGAACGTCTTCCCACATGTCGATATGTTTTTATCTTAGACCAGCCCCCTGCAGGTTCTTTTATTTCTAACATATATCGGCTATCACGATTTTTTAATTAGATCGGCCCCCTCCCAGTTCTTTTATTTAATGCATATGCATATGAACAATGATATGAAATATGCATATGAATAATAACATAAAAACAAACATTAATTCAAATATTTAAATTGGCTATCCTGATTATTCTCAAATTATTATTGCAAGAAATTCCACTAAATTCCTCTCCTCATAAATCACATCAAATCATCCATCATAGCTTGTCAAGATCCACTAAATTTCATCTCTTCATAATTCGTATCAAAACATCAACCATAGCTTATCAAGAATTTCACTTATCGCTTTTATTATTAAATCAACTTATTATTCCAAAAATATTATTTTTCACATAATAATTTTTTTACATGTCCAATATTCATATCATACCTATCAATCAATTTTTTTCATCTACCACCAAAGCAAAAACTAATAATTTATTTTAATATTATTACTAGATACTTCATTTTTATCTAGATTACTTAAAGTAAATCTAACTCACAACGTAGTACTTAGAGCTACCCGTTGATCACCTCATTGCCTTTCATGCTCCTCTAAAAAATTTCCCCCGGTTGCTGATCCTCAACACCTGACATAATATTTATTTTAAATCTCTAACTTATTCTTCAATTCTTCGTAATTTATACCCTTTGAAAATTCCCAATTTGAATTATGAGAAATTCTATGTATGCTAAAAATTCAAAAATAAACTTCATGTTATTACCTTATGTTTTTCTTAGCATTTCCCGTAATTCTCTATAAAATTCTCCCGTAAACTCTTTAAAAGTTTGCTCTGTCAACATTTCTTTTGGTCCCCAAGTGTTTAAAGAAATAGACTAGTTTGAATTGAGGAAATGAGAAAACCAAAGATTTGCTGAGAAAAATAAGTAAAGTAAAAATTTTATATATATATATATATATATATATATATACATTTTTTTTTCTTCAGCACCTTTTCTCCCCCTGCCTCCAAATGCTCCATGCAATTGCTACATGTAAAACATGCAAGGCTTTCAATTTTCACTTGGCAGCAGGTCACATTTTCTCCTTTTTTTCAATAGAATTATTTTATTCAATACTAAATCCTTTGTGTGTGTATATATATATGTATATATGTATATATATGTATATATGTATATATATGTATATATGTATATATATGTATATATATATATATATAATTTTAATTCCATGTCATATTTATTAAATTACTTCTTTACCCTTACTTTACGAATATGGGTATTACAACTATCTTGCCTTGCAAACCATTTCAAGTTAGAATTGTTAATGGAGAAATATTATAGTACGCTAAGAAATGTGAGGGTGTCTCACTCTCTTTATAGCAATATACTTTCTCCTTTAATCTATTTGTCATACCAATTGAAGGCTCTGATATAGTTATGGGAATACAGTGGTTGGAATTACTGGGTTAAGTGTTACCTAATTATAAGAAGCTAACTATGGATTTCAAATTCCAGGGTGTCAACATTCATTTGCAAGGAGAATACCATAGAGATTTCAAACCTATAAGCCTCAAAGGCTTACAGAAGTTAGCTGCTTTAGAGAACATTGCGTTATGTTTTTATCTCCAAAGTGTTCCCAACAGTCCAGAAGCACAAGATATTTCACAGGAGATTGCAGCATTACTAGCTTAATACAAGAAATTTTTTAAAACCCTAATTCAACTACCACCAGCAAGGCTTTATGATTATCAGATCCATCTGCTTCCAAGTATTGCCCCAATCAATATTAGACTTTACACATACCCTTACTTTTAAAAAAGAAAATTGAAAAACTAGTGATTCTATTGTCATCTTGTTTTCTTTTAGTCAAGAAAAAAGATGGATCATAGAGATTTTACATAAACTATAGAGCATTGAATTTTGAAACTGTAAAAGGCAGATTCCCAATCCCTACTATTAATAAATTGTTAGATAAGTTACAAGGTGCCAAACTCTTTTCAAAATTATACCTTATATAGGCTATCATCATATTAGAATGTATGTGGATGACATACCAAAACCTGCTTTAAGAACACATGAAGGCCACTATGAATTTTTGGTAATGCCTTTTGGTTTAACCAATGCCCCCTCTACTTTAAAGCCGCAATGAACTATATCTTTCAGCAATATCTCAAGAAGTTTGTGATAGTTTTTTTTTATGATATCCTGATATATAGTAGTACACTATCTAGTCACTTGCTTCACCTATATATAGTCTTACAATGCTTGAAATCTAATAAGTTGTTTGCCAAGCTTAAGAAATACAACTTTGCTAAAACAACTATTGATTACTTGAGGCACATTATCACTGAGAAGGGAATACAACTTGATCCTAACAAAATCAGTTCCATTCAAACATGGCCAGTGCCCACAAAAATCAAGCAGTTAAGATGCTTTTTGGGACTTAATGGGTACTATAGAAAATTTGTTAAAAACTATGCTCACATTGCTTCCCCTTTAACTAATTTACTTAAGAATGATGTTTTTTAATGGAATGTGGAGGCTAAGTAGTTGTTTGATACTTTGAAGACAGTCTTAACCACTATCTCTTTGTTCACCCTGCTAAACTTTGAGTTGGACTTCACAATAGAGATGGATGTCTCTAATTGTGGAATAAGAGTAGTCCCAATGTAGCAAGGGCACCCACTAGCTCCCAAGATGGCAAAAAAATATGCTTATGTCAAGCAATTATATGTTATTACACAGGCTGTGAAGAAATTGAGGCAATACTTGTTGGGAAGAAAATTCATTATCCACACTAATCACATAACACTTAAGAATCTAATGAGCCATATCATCCAAACAACAGAACAACATCATTACTTAAGTAAACTCCTGGGTTAATTTTATGCTATTGAGTACAAGCTTAGCATTTAAAGAAAAAGTTTTTGACACTCTATCTAGAATAGAAGAATGAGATGTGAAAAAGAAATTAAATGATAAGATGTGATATGATGGGATATGGATGCATTCATATTTATATATAATTATTGAGATGCTAAGACATTTTATTGACTGTGAAATATTGATGATATGAATATGAGTCTTAGGGCTATGCACGGTTCGGATATCCGATCCGAATAGGGTATTTTTTATTTAATCCGAAATTTTTGGTTCGTTAAAAATTCGATCCGAATCCGATTTGTAAAGTCTGGATATCCGATCAATCAGTTATCTGTCAGTTAGATTCAGATACTCTATTGAACAAAAAAAAAAAAAACTAATTTTCAACCAAAAGTTTCATTCTCTCCATGAAAATTCATGCATCTATATTATGTAGACTTTGGTAAAAGGGCATCATCACTATGTTTGTATCAACTGATCTAGACTTTGATAAAAGGGAAACTGTATTCTGTAGATCACTAGTTTAGATAAAACGAAAACTGTACATCAAGCCTAGAATGGCTTAAACAAAAAAAAAGAACTACATAAGTGCAATCCATAGATAATCAGATATACTACCATCTAAATTGTCTTTAAAAAAAATAAGTATGCAATCAAATGAAGCAAAAAAAAATCAAAACAATTAGGTAAAAGCAGTAAAAGCAATAATCAGAGGAAACTATCGATTGTATATGAAGACAATCAACAATAAAAAAAAAAATGAAACTATTAGTTAGAGATACAGACAAGAGAAGAGAAAAAAGGTTCTTCAAAAGACATGAAATTCATAATCACTACATAATAATTGAAGAAAAACACTAGGGTTTTTAATTATTTGCATAGATATTTCGACTGATTCAACTCCATTGGCACCATTTCTCACAACAGGTAGCTAGTATTTTTTTCGTCTTTAGAGAAGGAGGAGAAGAGATAAGATGAGAAAGATCTAGTGAGATGAATTAGAAAAAAAAAATATTTTGAGTCAACTCACCTAGATCGGTGCTCTGGTAGAGGTCTTTGAAGGACGACACGACGTTGAGGGAGACAAAGAGTTAGATGTTAGCCATTAGGAGTGAAAGAGAGCGGCTAAGATCTGAACTGTGAAGGGGTAAAGGAGAACTGCTAGCTGGCTGAGGTCTCTGAAGGAGAGTGGCTATGTGGTTTTCACTGAGGTCTCTGAAGGGGTGAAAGAGTGAAGGAATGAAAGAGATATGATAGATTATGAAATGTGAATTTAGAGTTACATTTGATTATTACAATATTAACAATTTGGATGAAAAATGGGCTTAATGGGCACTTTGAATGAAGAATGGGCTAAAAGATATATAGGTCTTAATGAAATAGGCCTAAAGGCCCTAAACTATTAGTCCTAATGAAGCCTATCAGATCGGGTTGGATACCCGTGACATTAAGAATATATGATTTGATCTGATTCAATATCCAAATTTAAAAAATATATATATATTTGATCCAATCCAATCCAAAATTTTTTGGATATCCTAAATTTTCAGTTGGAATCTGTTCGAATACCTGGTTCGAATCGAATATCAGATTTTTTTTTTCACAACCCTAATGAGTCTTATGATGAGACAGTTATGATGAGGATTTAATATGATATTCATTAAATGACTGTGTTGTATAATGTGAACCTAATGATAAGGTAATTATGATGATAATAGTATAAAAAATGACAATTATAAGTTGAATGAAGTATATGAGATTAAATCAGAAATGATATTTTTATGATGACTGAAACAATATTATATGAGAATTGACATATGAATAAAATCTATGAATTATATATGTGAATTGTGATATAATTATGACTAGAAGTATACAAATCGAATACTTCTAGTAAATTGAAATTCACCAAGCTTGTGAAGCTCATTCCTCAATATTAAATAAATTTAAGGTCACAGGCAAGACTAGTAAATTCATGACTTGAGACTTAGAGTAAGTATCTAGGTAAGTTCTTATGGTTGGGATCCTCAGACAGTAAAAAGAAAGGAAAGAAAGAAAAGAAAAGAAAAGAAGAGAAGAAATGAGAATAAATAGTTATATATTTGTAAAGTATTGTACATGTACATGCATCAGTGTAAATATTTGAATATTTTGTTAGTGTTGTAAAGAATGAATCGTATCTCCTTAGTAAAACAGTTGAGGCAGAAAAGTTGTAATTATTTTCAAAGTTATTAATGCAATAGTTTTTGAATATATGTCGTGCTCGAATCTCAAACGTGATAGCACTGTCTTGGGTGGACCCGCTCGAGACAGGTTTTACAATTTTGGTATCAGAGCTATAAGTTTATGTTTTTTAGACTGCATAAAACTTAATAAAGTGAAAATCTAAAATAAATTATTTTTAATGTAGATCAGAGGATGCCGCGTGAATGTGGTAGACCTAGTGCTAGGGTTATGGGACAAAGAGGGCGTGGTGTGCCCCTTTTGTTTGGAATAAGAAGGTAGAAGTTGATGTTGAATTTGTGGTTCCTGGGATGGAACATATTGATAGTGCCCCTGGTACTAGTAGTGTAGTGAGGAATTCTGGAGCTAAAAGAGATGAGTTAAAAGAAGCTATTACTTAGACTTTTGATAGACTGAACCAGGCAGAGGATAAAGTTGATAATCTACAGCGTAGATTAGATGAGCATGTTGGACCATATCCTAACATTTTAGTAGATCATGTGAGGATCCCTAAGAGGAATGATGTTCATAGGAAAAAGGTTGGATTTGCTTAAGAGATGCAAGGAGACTGTTTTACTAGATTCATTATGTTGAAACCCCAAACTACTAAAGAATCTGAAAACCCAATTGAAGTTGAATTGTGGATTAAATGTGTAGAACGTTTATTTAGAGTGTTATCTGTGACTAATACGCAGAAGGTTTCTTTTGCATCTTTCCAATTAGAGTATTATATTGCTAATTGGTGGGATGATATTCTCCCTAGGCTGAGTATGGATGTAAATCGATCCTTAACCTAGAAAAGGTTTAAGGAAGTATTCTTTACAAAGTATTTTCTTGATTATTTTAGATCTCAATAGGAGAGGGATTTTATTCAAGTGAGGCAGAATACGATGATTGTGGCATAATATGATGGGAGATTTGTAGCCTTATCTAGATTTGTGCTAGAGCTAATGAATACCGATAAGAGAAAGTGTAAGAGATTTTTTTATGGCTTTCACTTTGAGATACATTATAGATTATCATATTTAAGGCATTTGAATTATGCTGCTTTGGTGGATATGTCACTTTAGATAACGAAGGACTTTGTTGAGTCTAGAAGGTGTAGGGAGTGGTTGAAGAGAAGTAGATCAGAGGGTTCTAGAGGTGGTAGTCTGGGGATTCAAGGAGGTCTCCCACCCAAGAGAAGTCATTCCTTTTCATAGGGACCGTTTATTTAGAGTCAACAGAGGCATACTGGATCTATAGCCTTAGTTGCTAATTGTTCTGTTGGAAGAAAACCTTGGTTTGGGAAATAATCTATGGGAGTTAAAGGATTCAGTAGAGGTAGTTTAGACATATTATTATGGATTATCCATTCAGGATTAAATTAATTGAGGTAGTTTCTGTTGGAAGTGCTGGGAGAGGTTAGTCAGATATAAGTGATGGATCATTAAGTGTTCGAGGTAAAGCTCAAGGTAGAGGAGTAGTTGCTGAGTGAGGACGTGGTAGTCAGATGCAACCTAAAGAGAGCATAATGTATTCACTAACCTAGCAGGTTGTCCAAGCTACACCTGATGTCATAATAGGTATAGTATCTATCCTTAATAGACCAGCTAGATTATTAATTGATCCTAGTGCAACCCATTATTTTCATCTAATTATTTTATCTATTAGTCCCTTAATTCATAATATAATTATTGAAGTTCGTACTAGAGATAGGGTTGTAATCCCAAAAACATATCAGGGATATATTATTCATATAAGTGATAGAGAATTTAAAGTAGACTTGTTATCTTTAAATGTGATAGACTTTGATATGATACTGGGAATGGATTGGTTTTCGGCATATCATGCTTGGGGTGATTATTTCAGAAAGAATGTAATATTTAGAATACTTGGGCAAGAAGAGTTTAGTTTTCAATGGGAATGTAAAACACTTTCAAATTGTTTTATTTCTACCTTGACATGTAACAAGTGGTTGAGAAAAGGTTGTAAGGGGTACTTAGCATATGTGGTGGATTCTAGTAAAGAAGGTAGAAAGGTGGAAGAAATATTAGTGGTGAGAGATTATCCGGAGGTATTTCCTGATGAGTTGTCTGGTTTACCTCCTAGTAGGGTGATTAAGTTCTCAATTTATTTGATTCTAGAATCTGCACCTATTTCTATAGCACCTAAAGAATGGCACCCACTGAGTTGAGAGAGCTAAAAGTACAACTTCATAAAGTATTAGATAAATACTTCATTCTCCCTAATGTGTCACCATGGGGAGCCAAAATATTATTTGTAAAGAAAAAATGTGGTACAATGATATTGTGTATAGATTACAGGCTATTGAATAAGATAACTATTAAGAACAAATACCCTTTACCTAGAATAGATGATCTGTTTGAACAGTTGCAAGGAGTTAGGATGTTTTCTAAGATAGACTTGAGATCAAGATGCCATCAATTGAGGATTAAAGAAGGAGATGTCTCTAAGACTACTTTTAGGATACATTATGGTCACCATGATTTTTTAGTAATGCCATTTGGGTTTACTAATGCTCCAGCTACATTAATGGATTTGATGAATAGAGTGCTTAAATCCTTTCTAGATAAATTTTTTGTTTTATTTATTGATGATATTCTGGTGTATTCTAAGAGTGAGGAAGAGCACATGAAACATCTAGAAATTTTGTTAGAAATTCTGATGAGAAAAAAACTGTATGCAAAATTTTCTAAATGTGAGTTCTTGTTGAATGAAGTAACTTTCTTAGGGTATGTAGTATCTGGAAAATGAGTATAATTTGATTCTCAAAAGGTTGAAGTAGTGATGAATTGGGAGAAACCTACCAATTTAATAGAAATTAGAAGTTTCGTGGGATTAGCTGGTTATTATAGGAGGTTTATCTAAAATTTCACAATAATTGCCACACTTCTAACTAAATTGATTAGGAAAGATGTGAAATTTGTTTGATCAGAAGAGTGTGAGAAGAGTTTCCAATTGTCAAGAGAAAAATTAACTATTGCTCTAGTATTAGTACTTCCTTTTGAAGATGAAGGATTTGTTGTGTATAATGATACTTCACAGCAAGAGTTGGGATATGTATTGATGCAGCATGGGAAGGTAGTGGCCTATTCCTCTAGGAAATTAAAGAATCATGAAAGAAGTTATCCTACCCATGACTTAGAGTTTACTGTCATAGTATTTGTATTGAAAAATTGGAGACATCATCTTTTATGGAGCCACTTGTGAAATATAAAGTGATTATAAAAGTTTCACATATTTACCTACCCAGAGAGAGTTGAATTTGAGATAAAGATGATGGATGGAGATGATTAGTGATTATGATTGTATAATTCATTACCATTTAGGGAAAGCAAATTTAGTAGATGATGCATTAAGTAGAAAATCTACAAGGATATTAGCTACTATAGAGACCTATAATGTGAATCTGATGGTAGAATTGAGAAGTATGAGGATGGAGTTGAAAGTAAATAAGAGAGGATAATTGTTAGAAAACATGATAGTGCAATTATCCATTGTAGAACGCCTTTTAGAAATGCAAGGTAAAGTAAGGAGATAGAGAAAATTAAGTGAGAAGTATTGAGTGGGAAACAATCAGAGTTCAGAATAAGAGAGAATGGTATGTTAGTGATTAAGCCCAAAGTATAATGTGGTAGTTGTAGCACAGCTTTGGGGTGTCAATTCCATCGGGAAAAGCGATCTATGAAAGAAAAGTGCAAACCTTAACACAAACGATAACAATCAAGTGAGAAAATATGAATTTTAATAATGAAGTAATTATGAGAAAATAAATTGAGAATTATAATAGAGAAATAACAAGGTACCGGGAATCCTCCCTAGGTTTGTTGCCTTATTCCAATCTTGATTCAGTTGCTTTTATCTCGATTGCAAGTTTCACATCCCAAACAGGCAATCGGCAAATATTCAATCTAAGCATATATAAACCCTAATGTAATTGATATGAATTACTCTTATTTTCGATTTAAGCATACATAACCTATCCTATAAGTTTATCAAGAAATGATAATATATCTTATCGACAATATCGCAGTAATGGACAAACCTAAAAGATAAATTTATCGAACTCATTTACATCTAACAATCTTGACATAAGAAGAGCATGACTAGACTTATATCAAAGATAAAGATACAATCATCGGATTAAGAGAAAATCTTCTAATTAGATTAAAGAGTAACCCATAACAATGTTTGACAATAAATACCAATTACAACTGAACCAATAAAGGAAAATAAAGAACAACAACATCTAGGGAATCATCCCTTCGCCTTGCTTGAAGATTAGTTCGCCATGGAACTCATGGTTGAACACTTTGTTGGAGGAGAATATGGCTGTTTCTCTGAGTTTTTCAGACTTAATGAATGTTTAATTACAAACCCTAAGTGGTCTATTTATAATGTACAAGGTCCAAGGGTGTTTTAGGGCTTAAAAAGTCTTAATTAGGTCATATCAGTGTTTTAAAGGCCTCTTGACAAGCATGAGTCCACTCAAAGGGGGTATAGCTAACTAGAAGGGCACATAGTGATCTAGATATGTTCAAAAATTTTTGTATGAACCTCCTATAAAAACCAGCATGACCAAGTAAAGATCTCACATCCTTTATTGTCTTAAGGGTAGGTAATTTAGAGATTAATTCGATCTTAGATTGATCAAGCTCTATTCCCTTAGAAGAGACAATATACCCTAAGACAATACCGGATGGTACCATGAAATGGCATTTTTCCCAATTTAAGACCAATTCTTTCTCCTCACAGCGAATTAACACTCTTTCTAAATTCATTAAACATGCATCAAATGAAGATCCAAAAACAGTTAGGTCATCCATAAAAACCTCCATGCAATTTTCAACCATGTCACTAAAAATACTCATCATGCAATGTTGAAAAGTGGCAGGGGCATTACACAATCCAAATAGCATTCTACGAAAAGCATAAGTGCCAAAAGGACATGTGAAAGTGGTTTTATCCTGATCTTCTAATGCAATTTCAATTTGATAATAACCAGAATAATCATCTAAAAAACAGTAAAAATGATGATCAGCTACACGCTCAAGAATTTGATCAATAAAAGGGAGTGGAAAGTGGTCTTTCCCGATGGCAGCATTTAATTTTCTATAATCAATGCACATATGCAACCCGGTCACAAGTTTGGTAGGGACTAACTCTCCTAGGTCATTCTTTACCACAGTGACTCTGGACTTTATAGGAATGACTTGTGTAGGACTTACCCATTTACTATTAGCTATGGAATATATGATTCCCACATCTAACAGTTTTAGCACTTCATTTTTCATTACTTCTTTCATAGTGGGGTTAAGCCTACATTGAGGGTCTCTACGAGGACTAGTTCCTTCATCCAAATTTATTTTATGCGAACAAATCAGGGCACTAATACCTTTTAAATCAGCCATGCTTCATCCTAAGGCTGATTTATGTGCATTTAGAGTTTGAATTAATTTCTTACCTTGGGTCTCAGATAATTCAGATGAGATAATAACAGGAAAAGTATCACCTGAACTGAGAAAGACATGCTTTAAACCCTTAGGTAGTGGCTTCAATTCGACTTTAGGTGCTTCCACACTTGAGAGGACTTGTTTCTCACTTCTTTCAGGCAGCTCCTCAAACTTTGGTTGCCATGCCCGAGTGTCATAATCCTGGGAATTATCAAAAACAACACAAATATCAATTATATCAGTTTTATCATCAAATAAATCAATCTCCGAATTAACAAGAAAATTTTCAAAAGGATCATAATCATGAGCTATAGAAACTCCCTCATTGATGAGTGACTCGATCATGTATAGATGGTGGTTTTCGTCCTCATCTTCGAGCTGTTTTGCAACATTAAAAATGTTCACTTCTAAGGTCATATTTCCAAAGGACAGCTTCATGAGTCCATTTCGGAAATTAATAAGAGCATTTGCAGTAGCAAGGAAAGGTCTACCCAAAATCAAAGGAATTTTAGAATTAGTATCAACAACAGATGTAGTATTAAGGATTAGAAAATCAACAAGATAGTAAAATTTATCAATTTGAATCAAAACATCCTCTACCACACCCCGGGATACTTTAACTGAACGGTCAGCTAATTGTAATACCACAACGGTTGGTTTGATCTCTCCTAAACCCAGCTGTAAATAAATTGAAAATGACATCAGATTTACACTAGCTCCTAAATCTAGCAATGCTTGTCCAACCTCATGATTTCTAATGCTACACGCAATGGTTGGACATCCAAGATCCTTGTATTTTGGGGGTATTCTTTGCTCAATTAAAGCACAAACTTACTCAGTTAGGAATACTATTTTCTTTACATAGTGCTTGCTCCTAATTGTGCATAAATCCTTGAGAACCTTTGCATAAGTAGGAACTTGTTTAATTGTATGCAAAAGTGGAAGATTCAGTTTTACTTGCCTTAGGTTCTCTAGGATTTCATTATTTAGGTCCAGATTTTTCTTGTTTGATTTTAAGGCTTGAGGGAATGGTGCCTTAACAGGGCTTTTAGTAACTTCAGGGTCCTTACGAAATTCAGCATCATTACCTTGACCCTTTCCACATCCTCAGATTTATTCGTTGTTAGGATGTGTAAGGTCTTACCACTTCTTATCACAATGGAATTTACATTTTCTAGATTTGTTTGTGCCATGTGTTGACCATGGGGTGTGGACTGAGCTTAGGAAGGGAACTTCCCTCGCTCAGTCACACTCAAGGAGCCTATTAACTTGGACACTTGGCTCCTTATTTCTTTGTTTTCTTGCACAATCTGTGTAATTAATGCCTCACACCTTTGGTTTTTCTTGCCCTGTGCCTTAATAAAAGCATGTAAAGTGTCTTATAAAGAACTTCTAGAGGATGAGGGTGCATGATATGGCGCAGGGTGTGATCTAGGGGGTTGTGCAAGCTGCTGGTTTTCAGATTTCCAGCTGAAGTTGGGGTGATTTCGCCATCCCGGATTATAAGTGTTAGAGAAGGGTGCATAAGGCTTCTTATACATGCTTAAGGCATTAAATTGTTCCTCATACATCCCTCTCATATCAACAAATGTAGGGCACTCTTGAGCAGGATGATCTACCCCGCCACACACAAAACACGGTTCCAAAGGTTCAGCTTGATTAACCACGCATGTTGGCTTTTTAGTTTTTAATGCCTCTAACTCCCTAGTAAGAATTTCGACCTTAGCTTTCAGGTTGTCTTCCTCTCTAAGATGGTATATTCCACCACCACTAGGGTTTCCTACAGGTCGTGACCTATTTATCCTTTCAGTAGTACTAGGTCCAGTCCAAGTATAAGCTTTTTCAGTGAGCTCATTGAGGTACTCTATAGCTTCATCAAGGTCTTTTTGTAGAAATCCACCATTACACGTCATCTCTACGAATTAGCACTCTCTATAGGTAAGTCCCTCAAAAAAATAGCTCATTAAGTGCCAACTCTCATACCCATGGTGAGGACACATACTTAACAGCTCTTTAAATTTCTCCTAAGACTGATACAAAGTCTCATTTTCCTTTTCTGCAAAGGTGGAGATTTGTTTTTTTAGAGCATTGATCTTATGTTGAGGGAAGTATTTGTTAAAGAAGACCTGAGTCATCTCATTCCATGCCCCAATGGATCGTGGTCTCAGCGAGTATAACCAACGCTTACCTTTATCCTTCAAAGAGAAAGGAAAAAACTTGAGTCTCACAATATCATCAGTTGCATCTTGACTATGAAAAGTCACAACTACTTCCTCAAACTCCCTAATGTGTACATACAGGTTTTCATTTTCCAAGCTATGAAATGTAGGGAGTAATTGAATCATCCCTGTTTTAAAGTCTTGATGGCGAGTGTTGATTGGAAACATAATGCATGATGGTGTGGCTATCTGGCTAGGATGTACATAATCTTTAAGTTTCCTAGCAACATTCTCATTAGGGTTTTCAGCCATGTTAGCAAAATTTTCTAAATTCTCGGTTGGGTGTACACTAGGGTTTGATCTAGGTGAGGTTTCACTAACGGACGTGGAAGGAAAAGGTATCTCTATTTCGGGTCCCTTAATGAATCTACCTTGCGAATCTCTCGATCTAAGAATACACCAACTGAGTTAAAAAGAAATAAAATAGAATGAATAAAAGAAATCAAAAAACTTAAAGAAAAGAACGATAGTACTGTCTTGTCTTAAAGTTGACCATCTTCCTTGTATGTAAGCGCGTTTTCCTCGGCAATGGCTCCAAAATTTGATTACGCCTAAAGTATAACGCGGTAGTTGTATCACAGCTTTGGGGTGTCGATTCCACAGGGAAAAGCGATCTATGAAGGAAAAGTGCAAACCTTAACACAAACGATAACAATCAAGTGAGAAAATATGAATTTTAATAGAGAAATAACAAGGTTCCGGGAATCCTCCCTAGGTTCATTGTCTAATTCCAATCTTGATTCAGTTGCTTTTATCTTTATTGCAAGTTTCACATCCTAAACAGGCAACTGGGAAATATTCAATCTAAGCATATATAAACCCTAATGTAATTGATATGAATTACTCTTACTTTCGATTTAAGCATACATGACCTATCCTATAAGTTTATCAAGAAATGACAATATATCTTATCAACAACATCACAGTAATGGACAAACCTAAAAGATAAATTTACCGGACTCAATTACATCTAACAATCTTGACATAAGATGAGCATAACTAGACTTATATCAAAGATAAAGATACAATCATCGGATTAAGAGAAAATCTTCTAATTAGATTAAAGAGTAACCCATAACAATGTTTGACAATAAATATCAATTACAACTGAACCAATAAAGGAAAATAAAGAATAACTACACCTAGGGAATCATCCCTTCGCCTTGCTTGGAGATTAGTTCGCCATGGAACTCATGGTTGAATACTTTGTTGGAGGAGAATGTGGCTGCTTCTCTGAGTTTTTCAGACTTAATGAATATTTAATTACAAACCCTAAGTGGTCTATTTATAATGTACAAGGTCCAAGGGTGTTTTAGGGCTTAAAAAATCTTAATTAGGTCATATCTCGAAGAAGTGGACCGGGTGGGCACCGCGGCTTCCACTGTTTCTTTATTTTCTTGCCTTGCTGGAGGCCGCGGCCCTGCCTAGTCCAGGCCGCGACTTCCACTGAAGCTTCTTCCTTGTTCTTTTGCTCAGTTCTGGAGGTCGAGGCTTGGATATCTTTAGGCCACAACGCGTACACTCAAGACTTGTTTTTTTCTTCATTTGTCCTTCCACAACTATGCTTTCACTCCGATATACCTCAAGTCTTTGTGCTTCAAGCAATGATAACTTTTTCTCCTCTTTTGAGCATAAAGTACCTGAAAATGCACCGGAATAAATCAATGATCCAAGAATGACACTTTAGAGTTTTTAACGTATAAAAGTGCAATTAAAACCTAGATCAACCCTAAAATACTAACAATTAAGTACTGTTAAGGTGTATTTTATGACTCTCATCAGTTAGTATTGGGACATTGGATTTGTGTTCCCAATGATGATGAGTTGAGAAAGGAGATATTAAGAGAAGCACATGCTGTAATATACTCAATGCACCCAGGTAATAATAAGATGTATAGGAGAGTAAAGTAAAATTATTGGTGGTCAGGATTGAAGAGCGATGTAGCTGATTATATTTCTAAATGTTTAGTTTGTTATCAAGTGAAATCAAATAATAAACATCTAGTAGGTTTACTACAACCTCTTCTTGTGCCTGAATAGCCATAGAAAAATGTAAGTTTGGACTTTTTATTGGATTTCCCTGTACCTATAGAGGTCATGATGTTATATGGGTGATTGTAGATAGGTTGTTTAAGTCTTCTCTTTTTTTTCCTATTAGAACTACTTGGAGTCTAGAAAGATTAGTTGAACTGTATGTAATAGAGATTTTAAAACTACATGGAGTACCTTTGAGTATAGTGTCATATCAAGATGCTAGATTTACATCTCGATTTTGGATAGGTGTTTAGCAAACAATGGGCATAAAATTATAGTTCAACACTTCCTTTCATCCTTAAACAGATGGGTAGACTGAGAAAGTTATTTGAATACTATAGGATATGTTGACAGTTAGTGTGATGAGTTTCTTAGGAAGCTGGGATGCTTACTTACTGTTGATAGAGTTTGCTTCTAATAATTAGTTTTAAGCTAGTATTGGGATGGCACCATTTGAGGCCCTATATGGTAGGAGATGTAGAACTCCAGTGTGTTGGGAAGAAGTGGTAGAAAGGAAGATATTTGGTCTAGAAATAATAGGCTGAACAATTGAAAGGATCAAAATGGTTAAAAAAATCTTAGAGGAGCACAAAACAGACAAAAGAGTTATGTTGATTATAGAATGACACCTCTTGATTTTCAAGTCGGTGATTAGGTTCATTTGAAAATATCTCCATGGAAAGGAGTATTAAGATTCAGACAGAAATGGAAGTTGAGTCCAAGGTATGTTGGACCTTATGAAATCATTGAGATAGTTAGACTAGTGGCTTATAGATTGGAGTTACCTCTAGAATTAAAATAGTTGCATAATGTTTTTCATGTTTTCGTTTTATATAAATATATACCTGATGAATCCCATAACATTCCGTATCAATTTTTAGACCATCAAGAAGACTTAACTTTTGTGCAAGTTCTAATCAAAATTTTAGACACAAAGGAACATGTCTTTGGTAATAAGGTCGTTATGCTAATTCAAGTGTTGTGAAGCTAGCATGAGAAAACAATATCATAAACTTTTTCATGATATAGGTAAGAAAATTTCAAGAAAGAAATTTTAATATGGTGGGTAGAATTGTAATACTCATACCCTTAATGTAAGGGAAAAGAAGAAACTGTGAAATTATTTTGAAATTAACATGCATACATATGAATTGAGAAGTTGATTATGAAATGATTTTTTAAGAAAGATGTTAAACAGATTTGAAGAAAAAGAGTTAGAAAATTTTAAGGAAGAAAGATGAAATTTTCAAAGAAAAATGAGGAACCGGTCGACTGGTGATCCAACTGGTCGGCTGGTGAAAATGAGCAGTCGGGTGACCAATTGGCTAGTAAGGGTGGACCGATCAGTTGGTGAGCCAACCAAAGGTTTGGAAATTGGAAGTTTAAATGTCGGTTGGCTGGTTTGGTTGAACCAATCGACCAGGATGTCAGCTGGTAACATAGTCAATTGACCGACCGGTCCGCTAGTCCAATTTGGTGCTTGACTTATAATATCTTTGAAAATCAATTGGAAACCAACCGATCGGCTGGGAGGTCGATCGATCAAACCAAAATTTTCATATAAAAGGAATTTGACGTGTTTAAAATCATTTTCTTACGATTGAATTTAGTTTTCTCTCTCTAGAAAAAGTTCTAAAATGCTACAAAGCTTAAGGATTTCATAATTCTATCTTAAAAATTGATTGAATTATGGAAGGACTTCAAAAAATTTGAAGAAAAAACTTTGGAAAGGTATATTTCAAAAATTTGATTATAAGAGTTCTATTTTGAGAGTTTAATTCTTGCACTTTTCTTAAAAGGATTTGAACTTGGATTCAAACCAAAAGAAAAGGATTTTCATCAAAATTTGAATTTGAGGTAAGATGAACATGCATACATGAAATTAATCCAGTACAAGGTATAAAAATTTAAATATAAGATAGTGAGATTGATGAGAATTTTATGGTTAGGTGGTGGTGAGCAATCTGGTGGAATTGTTGAGAGAAGCGGGAAAGGCAAGAACGTGATTCACGATTTGCTTTAAGTACTATGTGGTGAGTTCGATTTACTGTTAGTAAATGAGAAGAATAAGAAAAGTATATAAAATGAAAAAAAAATTATAAGAAAATGAATATGTCATTAACATGATTGATTTGATAAATATATGATATATGTGTTAATTGGATGATTAAATAGAGATATGATTTATGATATGATTGAAAATGAATATATGATAAGTTGATGAAATTGTGTACTTGAAAGGATAAGATAGATGGGAGATAAATGATATCGTTAAGAAGAAAAATAAATCTTGAATCTATGTGATAGATGAATTGATATTATATATAAAGAAATTATTTGATTTATATGATGAAAGGAAAATTTTATGAAATGAAAATGATTTGAATTATATGACGATATGTTATGCCTGCTTGTGTGTGGTTGTTCATATGCATTGTTAGGCTAGAGAGATGGATTGTGTGGTCCCAGGGAAGACCAGAACCATGGCTGGTCTGGATGTAAACATGTTGACATGTGAGGAGACATCCACAAAAGTTATACTAGAGACTGGTATAGATACTCGAAAATGGACGAATTATCCATACGTTGATAGTATGGATAAGATGTGATGTAATGTGATGAGATTTGAAAAAAGAAATGAAATGATGAGATGTGATATGATGGGATGTAGATGCATTCATATTTATTTATAATTATTGAGATTCTAACACATCTAATTGACTGTGAAATGTTGATGATATATGAATATGAGTCTCATGCTGAGACGGTTGTGATGAGAAAATGATAAGCATAATATTTAATATAATATTCATTAAATGACTGTGTTATATAATGTGAACCTAATGATAAGGTAATTATGATGATAATAATATCAAAAATGACAATTATAAGTTTAATGAAGTATATCAGATTAAATGAAAAATGATATTCATATGATAATTGAAACCATATTATGTTAAAATTGATAGATGAATAAAAGCTTTGAATTATCTATGTGAATTATGATATAATTATGAATAGAAGTATACAGATTAAGTACTTCTAGTAAATTTAAATTCACTAAGCTTGTGAAGCTCTTCAATGTCAAATAAATTTCAAGCCGCAGGTAGGATCAGTAGATTATTGACTTGAGACTCATAGTAAGTATTTAGGTAAGTCCTCATGGTTGGCATCTTTAAACAGTAAAAATAAAGGAAAGGAAGAAAGACCAAAGAAAGAAAGAAAAGAAAACAAGAGAAGAAATGAGAATAGATATTGTATAAAGTATTGTACATGTACATGCATCAGTGTAAATATTTGAATGTTTTATAAGTGTTGTAAAGAAAGAATTGCCTCTCCTTTGTAAAAGAGTTGAGGCAGAAAAGTTGTAATTCTTTTCAAAGTTATTACAATAGTTGTTGCATATATGTCATGCTTGGATTTACAACGTTACGACACCATCTTGGGTGAACCCGTTCAGTATGGGTCATTACATATATATAGACAATATTAACCCCATGTCTATAAAGTTAAGTTCATACTAAGAGTTTTATGGAGTGAGTAATGATGAACAAATATTTGTCCTAGTATTTTGTGTGTTTTTCAAGTATTTATTTATATGATTAGCTTAAGAATTTGTTACTTTGAGTTGTTTTTCGTTGTTTTACAGGTTCACAAGCACTTGGAAATGAGTTTCACTAAATTGCCAGAATTTCCCGTACAGATTAGTCATTTTTGTGAATTAAACTGTATTGATTCAGGAAGAAACAGGAGATGCACCATATATTTTTGGAAAGATCTGGATGTCTATTTTCTGGAGAATTTTACGTATCATAAAAATGATTTTTCTAAAGAAAGTTATGGCAGTTTTAGTAAACAAAGGTCAGGTTGTGCGTGATTTCAGCGTGGCAGAAGTGAAGGAGCTATTAAATTATGATTTTTTTTGGGATTTGCACGGGCTGGACAGTAGTGCAACAGGACAAGTTCTGGATAGCAGAAACCTGGCCTGGATAGAAGCAAACACATAGCTTGGATAGTAGCAGAACCCAACTTGGACAGCAGTAGAAGCACACGGCCTGAACAGAAACCCTAGGGCGACTTTTCTGTCTACAAAGCCGTCTCTATATAGCTATATATAGGAATTTTAGACTCAGAAAAGAGGGGAGACGACGGTGGTTCTTGGAAAGATATTATCAAGAGGAGTTTTGGGAGATTGAAGGAGGAGAAGGTTTCTTTCATCAAGACAGCTTATCAAAAGATTGAAGACGACATTCAATCGCTTCAAGACTTTGAGGATTCATCTGTAATTCGAGAATAAATTCTATCTTTGCTCCTTTTGTCCTTCAATATACTTGTAACACTAATATTTGAATTCTGTGATTGGGATTTAAACATGAGCGACTGAACGCTTTGTTGGGCGTTTGGCTTAGTTACCTTGATTGTTTTGGATATTTTGATGGATCTAGTTTTAAGAAATTTTCCAAAATATTTCTTATTCAATATCTTTCATACCTTTGATTACTGCTTGTGGATTGACCATCTATTATTGATAGTTAAGGTTAATATTTGAGATTAGGTTAAGGACAAATTATCTAGACCTAATTAAGCTTTCTTGAATAGGAATTTAAATCATGATTCAAATCAAATTGTGATTTAAGTGGTTGCGTTTTCCTTATACTTAATTTAACTAATTAATTGATGAACACAATCCATGGGATTTAATTAATTAGTTATAAATTGAGAATAAATACGATCAATGGCATTCTCTAGTTTTAGCGAAAATATCAATAATCTTGGATGTTGATTAATTCTTTATATTCACCAAATGTTCCAATTCATGATTGGATAGCGAGCTAAACTCCCAATTGTTCTCATTGATTATATTCATCTCTTCATAATTCGTAGTGTTTAATTTACTTAATTGTTTTTATTTCAATTTTCTCTTCACCAATCTTTTAATTAGAGTGTTTAGAATTTAATTTCAGACTTTGTTTTAGTAATTTTAAGAAAGTAATTTAGGATTTAAACCACTGCAATTCCTTGAGAGATCGACCTCGAGAGTAAACTCATCGCAATACTATTTGTGATTCGTGCACTTGCGAGCATTTAAAATTTGCACATCAAGTTTTTGGCACCGTTGCCGGGGAATTGGCATTTAATTCTTTACTTATTTTCTTGGTTTTTATTTTTATTTCTTTTCTTTCTTTTAGGTGTAATTTTTATTTCTTTTATTTCATCAAATTTTCTTTATTTGCTTCTTGATTTTCTTGATTTAAATTAATATTAATTTGTTTCTTGATTTTCGCTCTCTTGATTCCTGGTAACTTAATTCTTCTTTTGTTTTCTTCAGGTACATGCACGGTAGAAGATCCCAAGGGAGAAATCTAGTGCCAACAATAGACAACATCCATAGGCTAAGGGAGACATTACAGCCTATGGAAGAAGAATAGGTTGAGGGAATAGGAAAAGAGGAGCTTGAAAGAATGGAAGCAGTTGAAAGACAAATTATAATGAAGAAGTATGCAAGGCTGATCATCGGCACTTCCACATCTTGCATCCAATTGGGGGAAGCTGCACGGAATTATGAGATAAAAAAATATTCACTTTACCATGCTCCCTTCATTCTATGGAATTCCAAATGAAGACCTATTAACCTTCATAAGGGATTTCTATGCAACAGTGCAACATTTCCTCTATAGGGGCTGAATGAGGATCAATTCAGGATGAGATGCTTCCCCTACACATTAAAAGATAGAGCAAAAGCGTGGTTGATGACTCTTCCACTCGGTTCTTTGACTACATGGGAAGCGGTCTACAATTGGTTCATGAACAAATTCTACTGCCATCAGAAGACCACTGAGTTGAGAATTAAGATTGCCACGTTCTCACAAATGGAGGGAGAACTCTTCCATGAAGCATGGGACAGGTTCAAGATGCTTTAATCTAGTGTCCCCACCATCATTACCCATTGCAGCTACAAAATCAATTCTTTTATGATGGATTGACACAACAGTGTCAATATACGGTTGATAACGTTGCCAGAGGAGCCATGGAAGAAAAGACTACTGAGGAGACATGCGAGCTATATGAGATGTTGGGTGCTAATTCCCAACAAAAGAGTGTAAGAGGAAGGACAGTTGGGGTTAATGAATTGAGGTCCAACAATGATATGGCAATGCAACTTACAAAGTTGACCAAACAAGTCGAACTTCTTACTACCACAAACACGCCCAATCATGAGGTATGTGGAGTTTGTGGGGTTTTTGGTCACGGTGTTAACACTTGTTCTTTGTCTTATGAATCTTGATGAGAGTCATAAAATGCATCTAAACAATACTTAATTGTTAACATTTTAGGGTTGATCTCGGTCGTACTCGCACTTTTACATGTTGATAACTCTAAAGTGATATTCATAAATCATGGACTTAATTCGATGCATTTTCAGGTGCTTTGAGTACAAAAGAGATAATAAAGCGATTCATGTTTAAAGCACCAAAAGATCTTGGGTGTCGGTGCTCATTTTTGTCCAAGGTTTAGATGTGTCCAAACATGATTCAAAGATGGTTAAAGTCTAAATCAAGGCTGGAATAATAAAGTACAGTAAGTTAAAAGACTGCACACAAGTGTGTGCATCACTTTGGAGCAAGTTAAGGGTAGGCACACTAGTGTGTGCACTTCTGCATACAAGCTGAAGGAGTTTCATTGAATTGCCAGAATTTCCCGTACAGATCAATCATCTATGCAGATTAAACTGTATTGATGTAGGAAGAACCATGAGATGAGCCATATATTCTTAGAAAGATCCAGAAGTCTGTTTTCTGGAGAATTTTACGGTTCATGAAAAGGATTTTTCTAGAGAAAGTTATGGCAGTTTTAGTGGAAACAGTTCTGGCCAGCACAGCAGGCCCAGACGCACAGCACGGCCCACTCGCCTCTTAACCTGATTAGGGCGAGCAAGTGACATTTTTCCAAGACCAAAATACCCCTAGCTACTACTTGTAATCTATAAATACCTCCTTAAGGAGTGTGCAGCCGGGCATTCAAATAATTCAAGAGAGAAAGGAAGCAAGGAAGGAAGGAAGAGAGAATAACAGAGAGGATCTTGGATCCCAAATCCAGCATTCTTCCATTTTATTTCTAAGTTTCTTGAGGGCTAGAAATCAAGGGGGGAGAGCATCCATATTGTTCTTCCAACTTGAACTCCATGGCCAAATCAAGGAGAGAGCATCCTTATTGTTCTTCCACCTTGATTTCCATGGCCAACTAGTCTTCACACAAGGGAAAAGGATGAATCCTTAGGGATTTATTGTTCCTTATTTCCTTCTTGATTCAGTTGTATGGATTTAATGTTGAATATTTTTTTATGAATTATTCATTGATTAAGTAATAAGGATTTGAGTTCATGTGATAGATGCACTTTTTATTCTTCTTCTTTTAGATTCTCTTAATCCGGTGATTGCATCCTTCTCCTCCATTGAGGTTGTTTGGATGTGATTGATTCCGGTAGATTTATTTTACTGATTGTCCATTACTGCAATATTGTCATTGTGATGTATTGTCGTTTCTTGATAATCTTTAAGATCGATCATGTGTGCTTGAACCGAAATCAATGAGTAATTTGTAGCAATTATATTAGAGTTATAAATGTGCTTGATTGAATATATTCCGATTGTTTGTTTGGGATATGAAACTTGCAATTGAGATAAAATCAATTGAATCAAGAGTGGAAATAGGGAACGAACCTAAAAAGGATTCCCAGAACCTTGTTATTTCTCATTTATATTTTATTTACAATTACGCAATTTTTCTTACATTATTTCACCATCAAAACTCTAAAAAAATATTTAGTTTAGTTTTTATCGTTCTTTTAAGGTTCACGCATTTTCCTTTGTACTTAACTTGTTTCCCTGTGGAAATCGACACCCCAAAGTTCTACTACAACTACCGTGTTATACTTTGGGTGTAATCAAATTTTGGTGCCGTTGCCGGGGAAACGCGCTTAAGTATAAGAAAACTTGTCAACTTTGAGTGTGACGGTAAAAAAAAAAAAAAAAAAAAAATCGTAAATATTTTTCTTTTCATCAGTTTGTAAATACGGTAATATCATTCCTTTACTTTTGTTTTGATTTTCTAATTTTCTTTTATTATTCTGTTTTATTTATCTGTTTATTATTCTATTTTTATTTATCTGTTTATTATTCTGTTTTATTTATTTGTTTATTATTCTGTTTTATTTATCTGTTTATTATTCTGTTTTATTTATCTGTTTATTATTCTGTTTTATTTATTTGTTTATTATTCTGTTTTTATTTATTTGTTTATTATTATGTTTTTATTTATCTGTTTATTACTCTGTTTTATTTAGTTGTTTATTATTCTATTTTATTTATTTGTTTATTGTTCTGTTTTATTTATTTGTTTATTATTTTGTTTTATTTATTTATTCCCCCTCTAAATAAATTAGTGCATGCTTAGACCGAGAGATTCGCGAGGTAGATTCATTAGAGGACCTAAATTAGAGTTACTCTCTCCTTCCACCTCCATTGGTGAAACCTCGCCTAGATCAAACTATAGTGCACCCCCATCAGAGAATTTAGAGGATTTTGTTAACATGGCTGAAAATCCTAATAAGAATGGTGCTAGGACACTTAAAGATTACCCACATCCTAGCCGGACAGCCACACTATCGTGCATTATGTTTCCAGCCAATACCCGTCATCAAGATTTTAAAACAGGGATGATACAACTTCTCTCTACTTTTCATGGCATGGAAAACGAAAACCCCTATGTGCACATTAGAGAATTTGAGGAAGTAGTTGTGACTTTCCATAGTCACGATGCAACTGATGATATTATGAGACTCAAGTTTTTTCCTTTCTCCTTGAAGGATAAAGCTAAAAGTCGGTTATACTCGCTGAGACCACGATCAATTGGGTCATGGAATAAGATGACCCAAGTCTTTTTTAACAAGTACTTCCCTCAGCATATGACTAACACTTTGAAAAGACAAATCTCCACCTTTGCACACGAAAGGAAAACGAGACTTTGTATCAGTCTTGGGAGAAATTTAAAGAGCTGTTAAGTATGTGTCCACATCATGGGTACGAAAATTGGCATTTAGTGAGCTATTTCTATGAGGGACTTACCTATAGAGAACGCCAATTTGGCGAAATGATGTGTAATGGAGAGTTTCTGCAAAAAGACCCTGATGAGGCTATTGAGTACCTCAATGAGCTTGCTGAGAAAGCTCACACATGGACTGGACTTAGTGCTACTGAGAGCACAAATAGGTCATGACCTAGTGGTGGAGGAATCTACCATCTTAGGGAAGAGGATAACCTCAAGGCCAAGGTCGAAATGCTTACTAGGGAGTTGGAGGCATTAAAAACGAAAAAACCAACACACATGGTTAATCAGGCTGAACCTTTAGAATCATGTTTTGTGTGTGGCGGGGTTGATCATCCCGCGCAAGATTGTCCCACATTTGTTGACATGAGAGGGCTGTACGAGGAACAATGCAATACCTTAGGCATGTACAAGAAGCCCTCAACACCCTTCTCTAACACTTATAATCCGGGGTGGCGAAATCACCCCAACTTCAGTTGGAAATCTGAAAATCAGCAGCATATGCAGCCCCCTAGATCGTACCCAGCACCTTATCATGCACCCTCATCCTCTAAGAACTCTTTAGAAGACACCTTACATACTTTTATAGAAGCACAAGGTAAGAAAAACCAAAAGTGGGAGGCATTAATAACACAGTTGGTTGAGGAAAACAAAGAAATAAGGAGCCAAGTGTCTAAATTAATGAGCTCCTTGAATGTCACTGAGCAAGGTAAGTTCCCTGCCCAAGCTCAGTCCATACCTCACGGTCAACATATGGCACAAGGAAATGTGAAAGATGTAAATGCCATTGTGACCCGAAGTGGTAAGTCACTACACATTCCACCAGAGAATAAACCCGAGAATGTGAAAGGTCAAACCAGTAGTGAAACCGTGTTGCCTACAGACCCTGAAGTGACCAAAAGTCCTGTTAAGGCCCCATTCCCCCAAACCTTAAAATCCAACAAGAAAAATTTGGAAATGAATGATGAAATCCTTGAGAACTTAAGGCAAGTGAAACTTAATCTCCCCTTTTTGCATGTGATTAAACAAGTCCCCACCTATGCAAAAGTTCTCAAAGATTTATGCACAATTAAGAGGAAACATTATGTCAAGAAAACAGCTTTCCTAACTGAGCAAGTTAGTGCACTAATTGAGCAAAGAATTCCCCCGAAATACAAAGATCCGGGCTGTCCTACCATTGCTTGCAGCATTGGAAATCATGAGGTTGGACAAGCCTTACTAGATCTAGGAGCTAGTGTAAACCTGATGCCATTTTCCATTTACTTATAGCTGGGGTTAGGAGAAATCAAACCAACCGACGTGGTATTACAATTGGCTGATCGCTCAGTCAATGTACCCCGAGGTGTGGTTGAGGATGTTTTGATTCAAATTGATAAATTTTATTATCCTGTTGATTTCTTAATTCTTGATACTACTTCTGTTGTAGACACTAACTCTAAAATCCCTTTGATTTTGGGTAGACCTTTTCTTGCTACTGCAAACGCTCTAATAAATTGTAGGAATGGTCTCATGAAACTGTCCTTTGGCAACATGACCCTTGAAGTAAATATTTTCAATGTTGCAAAACAGCTCGAAGACGAGGACGAAAATCACCAGCTTTACATGATCGAGTCACTCATCAATGAGGAAGTTTTCTTAACTCATGATTATGACCCTCTTGAAAATTTTCTCGTTAATTCTGAGATAGATTTATTTGATGATAAAACTGATATAATTGATATATGTGTTGTTTTTGACAAATCTCAGGATTATGAAAATCGAGCATGGCAACCAAGGTTTGAGGAGCTACCCGAAAGAAGTAAGACTCAAGTCCCCTCAAGTGTGGAAGCACCTAAAGTCGAATTAAAGCCACTACCTAAGGGTCTAAAACATGCCTTTCTCGGTCCAGGTGATACCTTTCCTGTTATTATTTCTTCTGAATTATCTGAGACCCAAGGTAAGAGATTAATTCAAACTTTAAATGAACACAAATCAGCCCTGGGATGGAGCATGGCTGATTTAAAGGGAATTAGTCCCCTGATATGCTCCCATAAAATAAATTTGGATGAAGGAACCAGTCCTCGTAGAGACCCTCAACGTAGGCTTAACCCCACTATGAAAGAAGTAGTGAAAAATGAAGTACTGAAACTATTAGATGCGGGTATTATATATCCCATAGCTGATAGTAAGTGGGTAAGCCTTACGCAAGTCGTCCCGAAAAAGTCCGGAGTCACTGTGATAAAAAATGACCAAGGAGAGTTAGTCCCTACCAAACTTGTGAACGGGTGGCATGTGTGCATTGATTACAAAAAATTAAATGTTGCCACCAAGAAAGACCACTTCCCACTCCCTTTTATTGATCAAATTCTTGAGCGTGTAGCTGGTCATCCCTTCTACTGTTTTCTAGATGGTTATTCTGGTTATTATCAAATATAAATTGCATTAGAAGACCAAGAAAATACCACCTTTACTTGTCCCTTTGGCACCTATGCTTTTCGTAGAATGCCATTCGGATTATGTAACACCCCTGCTACTTTTCAACGCTGCATGATGAGCATTTTTAGTGACATGGTTGAAAATTGCATGGAGGTTTTTATGGATGACCTAACTGTTTTTGGATCTTCATTTGAAACATGCTTAATGAATTTAGAAAGAGTATTAATTCACTGTGAGGAAAAAGAATTAGTTTTAAATTGGGAAAAGTGCCATTTCATGGTACCATCCGGTATTGTCTTAGGGCATATTGTCTCTTCTAAAGGAATAGAGGTTGATCAATCTAAGATTGAGTTAATCTCTAAATTACCTACCCCTAAGACAATAAAGGATGTGAGATCTTTCCTTGGTCATGCAGGTTTTTATAGGAGGTTCATACAAAATTTTTCAAAAATATCTAGACCACTATGTGCCCTCCTAGTTAAAGATACCCCCTTTGAGTGGAGTCAAGCTTGTCAAGAGGCCTTTAAAACATTGATTGGAAAGCTTACTTCTGCACCTATAATGCAGTCGCCAGATTGGACTTTACCTTTTGAAATCATGTGCGATGCTAGTGACTACACTGTAGGAACTGTTCTTGGACAGCGAAGGGAAGGTAAACCTTTTGTCATTTACTATGCTAGTAAAACTTTAAATAGTGCTCAAATGAATTACTCTACAACTAAAAAAGAGTTGCTAACTATAGTATTTGCTTTAGATAAATTTCGTGCTCATCTAATTGGTTCTCCTATCCTTATTTTTATAGATCATGCAGCCCTCAAGTATCTTCTTACGAAGAAGGATGCTAAGGCACGACTAATCCGATGGATCCTCTTCTTGCAAGAATTTGATATCACAAGGATAAAAAAGGAGTGGAGAACATAGTAGCTGACCATTTATCCAGACTCACTTTTGAGGACACTTGTGATGACATGCCAATCAAAGATGATTTTCCCGATGAGCAATTACTCTCCATTGCTTCTCTACCATGGTTTGCTCACATCGTAAATTATTTGGCTACAGGTGAGATACCTATGGATTGGAGCGCTCAAGACACGAGGAAATTCTTATATAAGGTATGTAACTTTTATTGGGGTGACCCCTATCTTTTCAAGTACTGCCCTGACCAAATTCTAAGGCGTTGCATCCCTAATGAAGAGATTTCGAGTGTCTTAGAATTTTGTCACTCCCAAGCTTGTGGAGGCCACTTTTCGATGAAAAAAACCACTGCAAAAATTTTGCAGTGTGGATTTTATTGGCCTACTTTGTTTAAAGATACAAACACCTATTGTTGCTCTTGTGAAAGATGTCAAAAGTTAGGAGTTGTGTCTCGCTGAAATATGATGCCCCTGAACCTTATTTTAGTGATTGAAATCTTTGATTGTTGGGGCATCGATTTCATGGGACCCTTCCCTCCTTCCTTCGGGTACCAATATATCATTGTAGCAATAGATTATGTATCCAAGTGGGTAGAGGCAGCAGCTTGTCGAAACAATGATAATGGAACGGTGATTAAATTCCTTAAAGAAAAGGTGTTATCTCGATTTGGTACACCACGTGCTATAATTAGTGATCGAGGTACACATTTTTGCAACCGTTCCTTTGAAGCTTTAATGAAAAAATTTGGGGTATTACATAAAATCTCTACTGCCTATCATCCTCAGACTAGTGGACAAGTAGAGCTTGCTAATAGGGAGATTAAACAAATTTTAGAAAAAACGGTTAACCCCGATTGCAAAGATTGGTCTTTGAGACTAACTGATGCACTTTGGGCTTACCGTACAGCCTTTAAAACTCCCTTAGGTATGTCACCCTATCGGCTTGTTTTTGGAAAGCCTTGCCACTTACCCGTGGAGCTCGAGCATCGAGCTTATTAGGCTATCAAGTCTTTCAATTTTGACATGGGCGAAGTGGGTAAACTTCAAAAATATCAGCTGACTGAGTTAGAAGAATTAAGAAATGATGCTTATGAAAATTCTAGAATCTATAAGGCTAAGATGAAAGTATTCCATGACAAAAACATTTTGAGGAAAACATTTAAACCAAATGATCGGGTATTCTTATACGACTATAGACTTCATAAGCATCCTGGAAAACTTCGGTCAAGATGGACTGGCCCTTTTATAGTAAAAAATGTTTTTGAAAGTGGGGCGGTAGAAATTGAGGATACTAGAGATGGTCGGGTCTTTAAAGTAAACGGTCAATGATTTAAGATCTTAATTGATAGACATGATCCGGAGATGGAAGACATTCCGCTTATGGATCCGGTCTATTCACCTTGACCACACAACAAAGGTACGTTATTCCTTTTAATTTTTGTTATGTTTTTAGTTAGTTTTCATTCAATCTTAATTGTTAGTTTTTAGTTTACTTCAAATTTTAAAAAAATATATATTAATATTTCGTTGTCAAGTCTTTATTAACTTCGAATTTTGGTTGTGTTAAGTCTATTTTAATTTTTAGTTTCTAGTTGATTTCAGCGAAAAGAACGGTATGCAGTTCAATTGGTGGTGCACAATTTTCAGTTTCTGTGCATTTTTGGCCACATAGGGAGTTTTCTTTCCTTTTTCTTTTACATTGAGGTCAATGCAATGTTTAGGTTGGGGGTGGAGGAAACATATTTCTTTTCTTTTTTTTCATTAAACTGCTTGGTGTCACTTTCTTTCTTTTCGTTGTTAGGATTAAAAAAAAAATGTTTGTTTGTTTTTAGCATGCTTTATGTTAGCCTTGGAGTTAATTCTCATGTCAATGATATGAGCTTAATTGAGATAGCATATAGCATTTAGAAGAAGTTAAATCTTGCTTCGCTTTGAGAATAAATTAAGTGTCAATTTTTCTTTGGTTTGAGACTCTGGTTTGTGGTAAGATTGCATGATTAGTCTAAAGCATTTGGAGAAGTTTTATGCGCGGTTGTTTTGTGAATACTTTTGCTGTCTCTACAAGCTCTAGAACTTATTTGATAATCACTTGAGGCGAAAATCATATAATGCACACTACTTAGGATATGATGTAGGCCATTTTTGGACCGTTTGAGCCTTTTTAAACTTACCCTTGTTATATTTATCGCTAGTCACCCATTTGAGCCTTTTTCTTGAGAAGAAAAATTGAGCCTTGCTTCTTTCAATAAACCATTTACTTACCTCTATGAGCCTAAAAATATTTTATCCTTACCTCTCTTTTAAAAGAACTTAGTTATACACATGTTGTGAGAAGCACTTAAAAGGAGTAAGGGTGGAAATATGAGAAAATATTACTACCATAACCCAAGTACATTAAAAGAGATAAGTTGGGGGTTGTGGAAAAGAAAAGAAAAGAATGAAAGAGGAGGTGAATGGTCTTATGCCAAAATAAAAAATAAAAAAAGAGAAAAAATGAATTATGGCAAAGAAAGAAAAAAAAATGGTGATTTATTGCGAGAAATGCTCGAAAAATGGTTGAAAGAGTTGGGTGTTGAAGTAAGGTTATCTTGTGCTTAAAGTGGTTGTGTTTAAATTAAGAGACTTAGTTCTTTTATTTGTTTAAACTTTCCCGTTCTTTCTTGACCTTTACCCTAGCCTAATGTTGCAAGCTTATTAAAGACCTATTGATCCGATGAAGTGTGATTTTTCTACATAGTGGAGAGTGATTTGAAAAGTGAGCATATGGAGCTTGATTTGTGATTGATGTCACGCAAATTAATATGTTTTTAGAGGCCAAGACTTGTATTCATGCTATGTTGTGCATAAAATCATCCGGGTGTTTGGACTAATGTATTGTGGTAAGATGGATGGTAAGAGTCGATAACGATTTTAAGGTTGACATTTGGATTATTCTTGGACCTGAGTGATATTTAATGATTCTATGTACTATATGTTATGCATGATTTTTGAGACAGATTTTTGAATCACTCTTGGTTAACGCCAGCATTGCTATATTTTGTTTTGATTTCTAAATAAAGAATTCATTTCATGCCTTTCGCTTGAATTGCTAGGGACTAGCAATAAGCTAGTTGGGGGTTGTGATGAGAGTCATAAAATACATCTAAACAATACTTAATTGTTAACATTTTAGGGTTGATCTCGGTCGTAATCGCACTTTTATATGCTGATAACTCTAAAGTGATATTCATAAATCATTGACTTAATTCGATGCATTTTCAGGTGCTTTGAGTACAAAAGAGATAATAAAGCGATTCATGTTTAAAGCACCAAAAGATCTTGGGTGTCGGTGCTCGTTTTTGTCCAAGGTTTAGACATGTCCAAACATGATTCAAAGATGGTTAAGTCTAAACCAAGGCTGGAATAATAAAGTACAGTAAGTTAAAAGACTGCACACAAGTGTGTGCATCACTTTGGAGCAAGTTAAGGGTAGGCACACTAGTGTGTGCACTTCTGCATACAAGCTGAAGGAGTTTCACTGAATTGCCAGAATTTCCCGTACAGATCAATCATCTTTGCAGATTAAAATGTATTGATGTAGGAAGAACCATGAGATGAGCTATATATTCTTAGAAAGATCCAGAATTCTATTTTCTGGAGAATTTTACGGTTCGCGAAAAAGATTTTTCTAGAGAAAGTTATGGCAGTTTTAGTGGAAACAGTTCAGGCCAGCACAGCAGGCCCAGACGCACAGCACGGCCCACTCGCCTCTTGACCTGATTAGGGTGAGCAAGTGACATTTTTACAAGACCAAAATACCCCTAGCTACTACTTGTAATCTATAAATACCTCCTTAAGGAGTGTGCAGCCGGGCATTCAAATAATTCAAGAGAGAAAGGAAGCAAGGAAGGAAGGAAGAGAGAAAAACAGAGAGGATCTTGGATCCCAAATCCAGCATTCTTCTATTTTATTTTTAAGTTTCTTGAGGGCTAGAAATCAAGGGGGGAAAGCATCCATATTGTTCTTCCACCTTGAACTCAATGGCAAATCAAGGAGAGAGCATCCTTATTGTTCTTCCAGCTTGATTTTCATGGCCAACTAGTCTTTACACAAGGGAAAAGGATGAATCCTTAGGGATTTATTGTTCCTTATTTCCTTCTTGATTCGGTTGTACGGATTTAATGTTGAATATTGTTTTATGAATTATTCATTAATTAAGTAAGAAGGATTTGAGTTCATGTGATAGATGCACTTTTTATTCTTCTTCTTTTAGATTCTCTTAATCCGGTGATTGCATCCTTCTCCTCCATTGAGGTTGTTTGGATGTGATCGATTCCGGTAGATTTATTTTACTGATTGTCCATTACTGCAATATTGTCATTATGATATATTGTCGTTTCTTGATAATCTTTAAGATCGGTCATGTGTGCTTGAACCGAAATCAATGAGTAATTTGTAGCAATTATATTAGAGTTATAAATGTGCTTGATTGAATATATTCCGATTGTTTGTTTGGGATGTGAAACTTGCAATCGAGATAAAATCAATTGAATCAAGAGTGGAAATAGGGAATGAACCTAAAGAGGAATCCCGGAACCTTGTTATTTCTCATTTATATTTCATTTATAATTACGCAATTTTTCTTACATTATTTCACCATCAAAACTCTAAAAAAATATTTAGTTTAGCTTTTATCGTTCTTTTAAGGTTCACACATTTTCTTTTGTACTTAACTTGTTTCCCTGTGGAAATCAACACCCCAAAGTTGTACTACAACTACCGTGTTATACTTTGGGTGTAATCAAATTTTATGCAGGAAATGAACAAGAACACGTTATTGCAATAGAATCTTACCAATATAGGCCGAGGAATGATCCATATTCTAACACCTACAACCCTGGGTGGAGAAATCATCCCAATTTATCTTGGAAGACTAACAATGCTCTGGCATATGCTCCAAGTTCAAGACTGGCTCAATATCAAAACCAAATTGCACCACCCAATCAGCCTATAAATCCAACTTTGGAGGAGAACTTGAATGCTTTTATTCAAGTTAGAAAAGAGAACCATGAGATACATAGCCAAAGGTTGGATTCCTTAGAGGCATCAATGAAAAGGGTGGAAGTACAAGTTGGGCAACTTGCAGAACAATTGCAAGTACATCAAAAAGGGAAGTTGCCTAGCCAACCTGAGCAAGCAAAGGCTATCATAGTGCTGCGAAGTGGTAAAATTCTTAACAACAATTCTGATGATAAAATTTTTTATGACTTGCCACGTGATGTAGGAAAATCAATTGAGAAGCAAAAGGAGCATAATGCTCCTAAAGGAAATGCAGTTGAAGATCCACAATCTTCTCAAACATCTGAGGAGAGCAAGGAGAAGGAGCCATCTTCCTTCACGACACTACACAAGGCGACCGAGCCTTACAAGCCTCCTATTCCTTATCCAAGTTGTCTGAAGGATGTTAAACAGGATAAGCAATTTTCTGATATTTTTGACATGTTTTCTAAAGGGAATATTAATTTGCCTCTTTTGGATGTTATCAGGAATGTACCATCATATGCAAAATTCTTTAAGGAACTTAACACCAAAAATAGAAAATATAAGAAAAACAAGAAAGTGATGGTGTCAGAAGTTGATAGTGCGGTGCTCTAACAAAGCTTGCCACCTAAGCTGAAAGATCCTAGAAGATTCATCAACAACATCACAATGGGAAACAAGAAGGTTGCCAAAGCAATGCTAGACTTAGGAGCAAGTATAAATCTCATGCCATATTCAATATACTTGTAACTAGGTTTGGGGGAGTGATTACGCCCAAAGTATAACGCGGTTATTGTAGTACAGCTTTGGGGTGTCGATTCCATAGGGAAACAAACTAATTACAAAGGAAGGTGTAAACCTCAACACAAACGATAAAAGATTGATTGAAAGAATCTGATTTGTTGATTGTTTGAAAATTGTGTAAATAATTGATGGATATAAATTAGAAACAACAAGGGTTCGGAAATCCTCCCTAGGTTCGTTGCCCTAATCCTAACTTGATTCAGTTGTTTTTATCTCGATTGCAAGTTTCATATCCCAAACAAGCAATCAGCAAATATTCAATTAAAGTTCATATATAAACCCTAATGTAATTGATACGAATTACTCTTTACTTTCAAGCACATATGACCGAACTTATAAATTATCAAGAGACGACGATATATCTAAATGACAATATCGCAGCAATGGACAAATCTATAAAAGAGATCTACCGAACTCAATCACACCCAAACAAATACACATAAGAAGAGCATGACTAGACTTATATGGAAAAGAAGCATGCAATCTCCGGACTAATAGGAAATCTACTAATTAAATTAAAGAATAAAACATAACAATGTTTAATGAAAATAATACCAAACTACAACTGAATCAAATAAAGGAAAATAAGAACAATTATGCCTAGGGATTCATCCCTTCGCCTTGCTTAGAGACTAGCCAGCCATGGGGCTCATGCTTCCTTGAGTTGCCTCCGGCCTCTCAACGATCATCCTTAGCTTGCCCTCCAAATTTATACTTTCGGATTCCTCCTAAAGGCCCTCTGGATTGCTCCTAAAGGCCCTCTGGAGTCACTCTCTGATGATTTCATATGAGCTCTGATTTATGCCTCAAAGCTAAAGTGGAGTAGGCCTTTTATAGGGAAATACCACGAGTGCAATGTGTTTCCAATCAGATGTGAGATGTGGGATATAGAAATGTGTTTTCCAACCAATGTGGGATGTGGGATTTAAGCCCAAAATCACGCTGAAATCCCGCACAGCCCGCATAGTCTGACCTTTGTCTACTTAAACTACCATAACTTTCTCTAGAAAAATCTTTTTGATGAACCGTAAAATTCTCCAGAAAATAGACTTCCAGATCTTTCTAAGAATATATGACTGATCTCCTGGTTCTTCTTGTATCAATATAGTTTAATTTTAAAAGATGATTGATCTGTACGGGCAATTCTGGCAATTTAGTGAAACTCCTTTCCAGTGCGGGCAGCAGCTGTTGCTCTTTTAAGCCCTCCATCTTGTCCTTTCGGAAGCATTCCTTCACTCCAGTATGCCTCGAGTCTTTGTGCTTCAAGCAATGATAACTTTTCCTCCTCTTTTGAACTTAAAGTACCTGAAAATGCACCGAAATATATCAATGATCCAAGAATGATACTTTAGAGTTATTAACGTATAAAAGTGCAATTAAAACCTAGATCAACCCTAAAATGATAACAATTAAGTTATGTTAAGACGCATTTTATGACTCTCATCAGGGAGCTTAAGTCAACAACTATGTCCCTTCAACTCGCTGACACATCAGTTAAATATCCTAAAGGAATAGTTGAAGATATATTGGTGCAGGTAGACAAAGTGATTGTGCCCATGGATTTCATGGTATTGGAGATGGAAGGAACCCTATCTAAGGACAAGGAGCACATAATTCTTCTTGGTAGACCATTTATGGCCACAACCAAGACTATTATTGATGTCCATAATGGGAGGTTAACGATGACAGTTTTGGGAGAGATTGTACAATTTAAAGTGTTTGATTCTCTAACCACTCTTTCTTCTATTTTTATTAACAATGAGTGTTCTTTTATTGATTGTCTGGACTTACTTGCTTATGACACTTATTTACAAACAGAAATACAAGACAAGTTTGAAGTTACTCTTACAACTGAGAGAGTAGAGGAAACACTAAATAGGAGACTAAAGGGTATCATGAGATGTTAGATAGTGCAATACCAGTGTCACCCTAAGAAGAGTCTAGCAAACTTTTAGAATTGCCAAGTTTCCTACCTAGAGAAGATACTACTCCACCTAAGCTTAAACTTAAAGAGTTACCTAAGCACCTTAAGTACATATTTCTGGGAGAGGGAGATATATATCGTGTGATTATTTCATCTATTTTGACCCAAACCCAAGCGGAGAAAGTTGTGAAGGAGCTTAGCAAACTTAGGAGAGCCATAAAATGGAGTATAAGTGACATCAGGGGTATTAGTCCTGCTACGTGTATGAATAAGATCATTTTAGAGGACGGTGCCAAACCTGTGAGAGAAGCTCAAAGGAGACTAAACCCTAACCTATAAGAGGTAGTGAAGAAAGAAATTTTAAAACTCCTAGATGCAAGAATTATCTACCCTATTTCAGATAGTACATGAGTTAGTCTAGTTCATGTTGTGCCTAATAAGTCTAGGATTACAGTGGTGAGAAACAAGAAGAATGAGCTAGTGCCCACTAGGATGACTACAGGATGGAGAATGTGCATTGATTACGGGAAACTGAACTCAGCTACTAGAAAGGATTATTTTCCACTTCCTTTTATTGATCAGATGTTGGAAAGACTAGCAGTGCATGATTTTTATTATTTTCTTGATGGTCTTTCAAGTTATTATCAAGTGTTGATTGCCCCGAAGGATCAAGAGAAGACAACATTCACCTGCCCATTTGGGACATTTGCCTTTAGGAGGATGTCGTTTGCCCTATGCAATGCTCCAACCACATTCCAAAGATGTGTGATGTCAATCTTCTCGGATATGGTGGAGAAATTCATTGAGGGGTTGTTTTGGGGCAACGAGTGGATAAGCAATCGACAAATCAAGGGCATTCTAGAAAAGATGGTGCGACCATCACAGAAGGACTGGGCAACCAAGCTTAATGACGCATTGTGGGCATACCGCACAACGTACAAGACACCGATTGGGATGAACCCCTATCGGTTGGTTTTCAGAAAGGCATGCCACTTACTGGTTGAGCTTGAGCATTAGGTGTATTGGGCAATCAAGGAGTTAAACATGGACATGGCAATGGCAGAAGAGAAGCGATTACTACAACTCAATGAGTTAGAAGAGATTCGTGATGAAGCCTATGAGAATACAAAGATCTACAAAGAACGCACTAAGCGTTACCATGACCAAGGCCTTATCCGTAAGTCTCTTTATCCTGGAATGAAAGTTCTTTTGTTTAACACTTGTTTCAAATTATTTCCAAGAAAATTAAAGTCAAGATGGTGCAGACCGTTTTCGATAGTCAATGTTTTTTCTCATGGACTAGTAGAGCTGCTGAACCCGAAGACTCAAGTGACATTCAAGGTCAACGGGCATCGTATAAAGCCTTAATTGGAAGGAGTCCATGAGAAGGGGGTTGTTGAGTGCATTGAGGTGCACGATCCTGAATAAGTTCAACCAACGTCTTGCTAAGACGTTAAAGAAAGCACTTAGTGGGAGTCTACCCACCCATTTGATAGAGTATGTTTTCTATTTTTTCAGTTTCCTTGTTCCCTTCTAAATGTTTTTCTAAACGCATGTTTGATTTCATACATTGAGGAAAATGTTGAGACGAAATTTTCATGCTATAATTTGTTTTATGGTTAGTAATCAAGTCTTTTATGCACGTTGAGTTTAGTTTCTTTAACATTGACAAGTTGTTGTGAATTCATATTCTATAGACCCTGCTCTTGATGTTGATACTGAGATGAACCTAGATCTAATGATTGAGAATCAAATTTGACCACCTCTTGAATTATTTGAGCCATAAGTGTTTTATTCTGAGAGTTAGTTTCTTGGTACTCTTAAACAGTCTTCGTTATGACCTTTAGGTTTTGCATTGAATGCTAGGATTATATAACTCACTTGAAGTATCATGTTATGTATTCTCATTATTTTAGTTGAATGACTTGAGTAAGAAGTTTGAGTATATGCCTCTCTTTATACGCCCTAGTTACCACTGTCTCTGAAGGAAGATCCAAATTCCTATAAAAAAAAGTAAATAAATAAATAAATAAAAGAAAAAAAAATTATATATATATATATATATATATGAGAAACATGTCAAAAAGGGATTTGGTTAGACAATAAAGAGGTGATAAGTGCTTAAATAGTAATATTTAAGCCCTCTAATTTATGCTTGTTAGGCTATTTGTTTATCTATTTTAGTATATTCTATTTCATTTTCGTGTTTTATGTGTTTTTCATAAGGCTTGGGCAAAAAGATGACATTTAGGAGCTTTAAGGGATGAAAAGTAAAGTTTTGCAAATCTAGCAAGATGCGCTCGAGCGCACAAGGCATGAGTGCTCACTTAGAAGGCTCGAGCGCACTCATGTGCTCGAGCGTAGCCCGCATACGCTCGAGTGCACACACTCCAGAGGTGGCAGAGCCAGATATAGAAAGAAGTTTATGGACCTCAAACAAGAAATTAGGGTTTCGAGGCACCCTTAGGGCCCTATATATAGCCTTGTAAAACACAGAAACCATACCTTTTATTTTGAGACTTGAAGTTGCAAGCTTAGGAGAGGAATTGACGACTCGTCTCCCGAGTCTTCTTCGGGTTTTATTTTTCTGTTTTTGTTTCATTATGGTTATAATGTTTAGTTCAACTAGCATGCGTAACTAAACTCTTATAGGGCTCAATTGAAGCCCTAGTTATGCTTTTCCATATATATATTCATTGATTACCTTTGCCTATAGCCATGTTATAATGCTTAATATGATTAATACTTATTTGTATTTAAATTCCTCATATGTATGTGTCTGATCAACTTATGCATGTGGTATGGATTTTTTAGTTGAATCAATTTGGATGACTGAGTCCTGGGTTCAACAAAAGTAACAAAAGATATCCACACCAAATTCTTGGGTTAATCAACATGGGAAACCAGGAGCGGACCAAGCTCTAGGTCCCGTGTGGTTGTCGATCTCCACAACCCTTATGCTCTCTTAAAGAACAACTCAGTATACACCCATGCTAAATCCCTTAAGACAGAAAATAGTTAGAGTATACACCATGCCTAACTCGTTGCTTAGGGAGATCAATAGCCTAAGGTGTGGACCAAGCCCTTAGGTTGGCAACCATTAGGTATTCATAATAAGGCTAGAGCATTGGCACCTTACTTAGTGGGAAAGTGTAATTAGTGGTGGATATCACAACCTTATGTCCTTATCATTATTAACTCACATTTCAAATTTACTTCTCTTTTTACTTTGAGAAACTAATTCTAAATCGAAATTCGCCAATCCCTGTGGAAATGATCTCGCACTTGCTCACTATGCTACCATTGACCTTGTGCACTTGCAAGTAAAACAAGTACGATTATTCACTTATTTATTCAGGTAGATAAACGCACAACAAGTTTTTGGCACCGTTGCTGGGGATTGCGCTTAAATTTCTTTTTAGAATTACTTTTTCATTTAGTTTAATCATTATTTCCTTTTCATTTTATTTCTATTTTTTGTCAAAAATCTCAAAAATTTTAAGTTTATGTTTTCATCTTATTTTTATTTTACAAACCTAATTGAATTCTTTTTGTTTTCTGTTTCAGGCACTCCAGGAGAGCTTTCTGTGCCACTTGCGATAAAGCGCACCCTCTTGTGCGATCGAGCACAATTGAAGCAGAAAGTTATCCGAGCAGCAGTGTTTGACTGTTGCACTTAAGTGAATGCCACCGATTCATTTACGGGCTTTGAACCAAGCATCCAACATTCTTCCCCCTCTATACCGAGCTTGAACGAACGATCCGACAAAGGCTTAGAGACAACTCGAAAGAGGTAGAAGAAGGAATTGAGGAAGAAGTACCAATGGCGGAACAGATCGACAATCAGCCACCACCTGAGCGGAGGCCAATGAAGCAATCATTAATCCCACAGAACCTTGATCAACCATCGTGTATTCCGTATCAACCTGAGGTGGAAGGAAACTACTACATATCTCCGCAGATACTCAGTGCACTGACTCACTTTAGGGGTACACCTAATGAGGACCCACACTTGCACCTTTGAGAGTTCTTTGATCTTTGCAAGTTCCAGCACATCCAAGGCTTAGACCAAGAAAGAATAAGGTTAATTCTTTTTCCTTTTTTCTTAAAAGATAATGCTAAACTATGGTATAATTCTTTGCCTGCAATTTCTATCCACACATGGGAGGAGTTGGCTAGCAAATTCTTAAGGAAGTTTTTCCCAGCCCAAAAGACGAGGCAAATGAGAAAGGAAATTCAGTCCTTCCAACAAAAGGATGGAGATCTATTTTTCGAGGCTTGGGGACACTTCAACAAGCTGCTACTCAAATGCCCACACAACAACCTAACTCAAGACGAACTGGTACAAGCTTTCTATGAAGGTTTGAGTGATACTAAAGAAAATATTGTGGATTCAGGTTGTGGAGGAGTATTGATGGAGAAAAGCAGTGAAGAAGCGATGGAACTCTTTGAAACCATAAGTGAACACACTCAGTAGTTCTCCTCTCGAGGAAGACATGTAACCAAAAGTAAGGGTATGTATGAGGTAAATTTAATTGGAGGATCGTCTACTCAGATAGCTGTTGTGGAGAGGAAACAAGACCTGTTGGTTAAAGCCATGGCTGCTCAGAATGCCTCACCTAACCCACCAGCTACACCACTCTAGGTATGTGCTATTTGTTCCCAATTTGATCATAATACTGATGCGTGTCCCTTGTATTCATCTGCAGATCATGAGCAAGCAAACTTTGTGGGACCAAACAACTATCCGCCAAAGAACAATCCTTATGCAAACACCTACAACCCTGGATGGCGGAATCACCCAAATTTCTCTTAGAGCAATAATCAAAACGGTCAAGAGCAGCAAAGAAACTTCCAACCAACAACCCACTTAGCTCCCGAGACAAAGAAGAATGACCTCAAAAGTCTTGTGAGGCAATTGGCAACTCAGCAGCAACAACTAATGACTTCATAGGATCGGTTCATGATAGATGAAAAGCAATTCCGGACTGAACTAAGGCAAGCCACAACAAAACATGAACAAGCCATTCAAAGGTTAGAGGTACAAATGGAACAATTGGCTAAAGAGCAAAGTGGCAGAAAGAAAAGTGAGATTCCAACTCAATACCTTGGGGGGCATCAACAACTGAAAGCTATCACAACCCTCAGAAATGGTAAGGTGATAAGGACCAATGAATTTGAAAAAGTATCTCTAGAGAAACCATCAGCATCAAAAGTGAGTGAGACGGAGAAGGTGAATGCACCACACTTCCCGCAAAGGTTAGTGAAACAAAAGAAAGAAAATAAACTACTTTATATTTTTGAAACCTTACGGAAAGTTGAAATAAACATCCCTTTGTTAGATGCAATTCAACAAATACCTGCTTATGCTAAATTCCTAAAAGATTGTTGCACTCATAAGAGAAAGTTTCAAGAGCATGAGACTGTGGCCTTAACTAAATAAGTCAGTGTTGTGCTATTAAGAAAACCCCCACCAAAATTGAAAGATCCAAGTAGTTTTACTATTCCCTGTAGGATAAGTGATCAGTTGTTTGAGCAAGCATTACTAGATTTAGGAGCGCGTGTAAATTTGCTACCATACATAGTATTTGAAATCCTAGGATTGGGGGAGCTGCAACCAACTTCCATTACCTTGCAGTTCGTAGATAGAAGTATAAAAAGACCTAGGGGTATTCTTGAGGATGTCCTGGTAAAGGTCAGTGAGTTCATTCTACCTGCTGATTTCATTGTGTTAGATATGGAGGAATGCCTTATGCCATTACCCTTGCCCATCATTTTAGGAAGGCCCTTCGTGAGAACTGTTGGTACAAAGATTTGTGTGAAAAAGGGTATAGTAAGTATGAAGGTGAATGGTGAGCAAATAGAGTTTAAAATATTTGATGCATTAAAATTACCTCAAGATGATATGGAATGCTTTAATGTATTTATGATGCACAATTTTTTTGAGCAAGCTTTTCAGGTCCAGCACATCGATTCATTAGAGGCTACTATTACCCATAGCTTTACAACAGTGGATATTAAGCAAGAACCGGAAGATGTTACTAATGACATCATGAAAGTTGTGCACCTCCTTGAGGCTTCTCCAAAACATTCAAGTAAGTATACTCCTCCATTCGAAACTCTCATACCTACTAATACTACTCTTCTTCCTTCTATTATCCAGGCACCAACATTGGAATTAAAGAAGTTGCTAGAGCATCTAACTTATGCCTACTTGAGAGAGAAGAAGACATTACCTATGATTGTGGCTGCTAATTTGAGCATTGGAGAAGAAGAAAAATTATTAAGAGTTCTTAGGGAGCATAGATCTGCCATTGGATGGACCATTGCTGACATTAAGGGGATAAGTCAAGCCAAGTGCATGAATAGTATCTACCTTAAGGATGAAGCAAGGCCCACTCGAGATGCTCAAAGAAGACTTAACCCACACATGAAAGAGGTAGTAAAGGCCGAGGTATTAAAATTGCTAGATGTTGGCATTATTTACCCCATCTCAGATAGTAAATGGGTAAGTCTGGTCCAAGTTGTTCAGAAAAAGAGTGAGATCACAGTGGTGAAGAATGAGGACGAGGAGCTCATACCTACAAGAAAGACAATTGGTTGGGGAGTATATATTGACTACCGAAGATTGAACAAAGTGACCAAAAAAGATCACTTCTCCTTGCCATTCATTGATCAGATGTTAGAGAGATTAGCTAGCCACAGCTATTATTGCTTCTTGGATGGGTACAATGGGTATAACCAGATTGCCATAGCACCCAAGGATCAAGAAAAGACTACTTTCACATGTCCTTTCGGTATATTTGCTTATCGAAGGATGCCATTCGGTTTATGCAACGCACCAGCCACTTTTCAAAGATGTATGATGAGCATATTTTTCGATATGGTGGAGAAATACATTGAGGTATTCATGGATGATTTCAGTGTCTTTGGTTCCAATTTTGATGAATGCCTAAGTCATCTAGAGAGTGTCCTCAAGAGATGTGAAGAGAGCAACTTAGTGTTGAATTGGGAGAAATGTCACTTTATGGTCCAACAAGGTATTGTATTGGGGTATTCCATCTCCAACAAAGTTATTGAGGTAGACGAGGCTAAAATAGACATCATTTCAAAGTTACCTCCCCCTCTCACAGTCAAGGGTGTTAGAAGCTTTCTCAGACATGCCGGTTTTTATAGATGATTCATCAAGGATTTCTCTAAGATCTCAATACCTCTTTGTGCATTGTTAGCTAAGATACCAAATTCGAGTGGACTAATAATTGTATGACAGCTTTCCACACATTGAAGGATGTTCTAACCTTGACCCCAATAATAATGGCACCAGATTGGAAGTTTCCATTTGAATTAATGTGTGATGCCAGTGATTTCGCCTTGGGAACTGTCGTAAGTCAAAGAGTCAATAAGGTACCTTATGTTATTTACTATGCTTCTAGAACTTTAAATGATGCACAGCTTAATTATTCTACTACTGAAAAGGAATTGTTAGTTGTTATTTTGCTTTAGAGAAGTTTAGATCATATCTTATTGGCTCTAAGGTTATTGTATTCACTAACCATGCTGCTTTGAGATATCTATTTTCTAAGAAAGATGCAAAGCCTAGGTTAATCAGATGGGTACTCCTATTGTAAGAATTTGATTTGGAAATCAAAGACAAGAAAGGCAGTGAGAATGTGGTTGCAGATCATTTATTAAGGCTACCCTATGAGCATGACAAAAATGAGCTGCCCTTGAATGAGAACTTCCATAATGAACAATTATTCGTACTAGAGGTAAAACTTCCATGGTATGCTAATATTGTCAATTATCTAACTACTAAAGTTTTTCCCCCAGGTACGACCACACAAGGAAAGAATTTATTTATTGGAAATCACCTTGACAAGATGCCCAGGTGGTGATTCTCCAAACACCCAAGTGTAGAATGACTTGTAGAAAGAAATATAGCAATCAAAGACAAGAACAGAAAATCAAAGAAAGAAAGAAGATAAGCAATTTGTTATCGAGGTTCGGCAATGTGCCTATGTCCCCGTGAGTTCCTCCGAACTCTCTACACTAAATCAATAGTTCTTTATAAATACAGCAACCCTCTTCAAGAAGCTCAAGTTCTTGAAGAAACCAAGAAGATAAGTAAGGAAGAAGATAAGAACTAGCAATGCTCTCTATCTAATCTAGACTCTTCTCTCTTTACAACTAACCTCACTACAATGAGTCCTTCTTGTGTATGTGTCTTTGCACTCTCACATAATTCTCTCTTGTATGTCATTCTTTACAATTGATCTCAAACAATGTCACAATGTAATAATCATGAGAATGAAGCTAGGTGACCCTTTATATAGTGTGCCCACTTCTTGTCCATTCTTGTGAGTCAATGATAAGTGCTTAAATAGTCATATTTAAGCCCCTTAATTTACACTTGTTAGACTCTTTACTTATCTATTTTAGTAGATTATACTTCATTTTTGTGTTTTATGTGTTTTTCACAGGATTTGAACAAAAAGATAACAAAATGGAGTTGTTAGAAGCAAAAAGTGAAGTTCTACCCTCCAGCAAGGTGCACTCGAGCGCACTTCCCTTATGATCGAGCTCACAAACAAACGAGTGCACTTGAAGAAGGCTCGAGCACACACATGCGATTGAGCGTATCCCGCATACGCTCGAGTGCAATTACTCCAGAGGCGGCAGAGCCAGAATTGGAAAGATGTCTTCCGACTCCAAAACGGAATTAGGGTTTCGGGACACCATGAAGACCCTATAAATAGCCTTGTAAAACACATAACATATACCTTTTGTTTGAGACTTGAAGTAGAGAGCTTAGGAGAAGAATTGATGACTCATCTCCCGAGTCTTCTTCAGTTTTAGTTTTCTGGTTTTACTTAATTATGTTTAGCATGTTTACTTTACTTAGTATGTATAACTAAACACCTATAGGGCTCAATTGAAGCCCTAGTTATTCTTTACCACATATTTATTCATTGATTATCTTTGCTATAGCCTTGTTAGAGTATTTAACTTGATTAATACCTGTTTATATTTACATTCCTCATATGTATGTGCCTGATCAACGTATGCATGTGGTATGGATAGGTTAGTCGAATCAATTTGGATGACCGAGTCCTGGGTTCCACATTAGTAACAAGGGATATCCACACAGGATTCCCAAGTTAATCAACATAAGAAATTGGGAGAGGACCAAGCCCTAGGTCCCGTGTGGTTGCCGATCTCCACATCCCTTATGCTCTCTCAAGGAACAACTCAGCATACACCCATGCTGAATCCCTTAAGAGAGAAAAGAGTTAGAGTATACACCATGCCTAACTCATTGCATAGGAAGATCAATAGCCTAAGGTGTGGACCAAGCCCTTAGGTTGGCAACCATTAGATATTCATGATAAGGCTAGAGCATTGAAACCTTAGTTAATGGGAAAGTATAATTAGTGGTGGATATCGTAGCCCTATGTTCTTATTATTGTTATTCACTTACAAACAAACTAGTATTTCTCTTTTAACTTAAAGAAACTAATTCTAAATAGAAATTCACCAATCCCTGTGGAAATGGTCTCGCACTTGCACTCTATGCTACCACAGACCTTGTGCACTTGCAAGTAAAACTAGAACGATTATTTGCCTAATTATTTAAGTAGATAATCACTTCATCAAGTTTTTGGCGCCGTTGTCGAGGATTGCGCTAAAATTTCCTTTAGAATTAATTTCTCATTTAGTTACCATTATTTCTTATTCTATTTTTATCTTATCTTATTTATTTCATTAAAAACCCTAATCAAATTCTTTTTCTGTTTCAGGTGCTCCAGGAAGCTTTTTGTGCCACTTGCGATCGAGCGCACTCCCTTGTGCGATCGAGCGCACTCCCTGGTGTGATCGAGTGCAATTGAGGCAGGGAGTGTGATTATGCCTAAAACATAAAGCGGTTATTGTAGTATAGTTTTGGGGTGTCGATTCCACAGGGAAACAAGTTAATTACGAAAGAAGGTATAAACTTTAACACTAACAATAATGATTAGGTGAGAGAATACGAGTTTTGATAATGCAATATTGTGTAAAAGAGTTATGCGAATATAACGAAGAATATAAATAAGAAATAACAAGGTTCCGGGAATGCTCTTTAGGTTCGTTCCCTATTTCCACTCTTGATTCAAATTTTTATCTCGATTGCAAGTTTCACATCCTAAACAGGCAATCGGAAAGTATTCAATCAAGCACATTTATGTCTCTAATATAATTGCTACAAATTACTCTTTGATATCAATTCAAGCACACATGATTTATCTTATAGATTAGCAAGAAACGACAATATATTGCAATAATGATATCACAGTAATGGCCAATCTATAAGATAAATATACCGAAATCAATTACATCCAAACAACTTGACATAAGAAAAGCTTGACTAGACTTATGTGGAGTAGAAGGATGCAATCACCGGATTGAGAGAAACTAAAAGGAGAAGAATATAGAATACAGCTATCACATGAACTCAAATCCTTCTTAATTAATCAAAGAGTAAATCATTAGACAATGTTTTAACAATAAGTCCATACAAATGAATCAAAAACAGGAAATAAGGAACAATAAAACCCTAACGATTCACCCCTTTCCCTTGTTTGATGATTAGTTAGCCATGAAACTCAAGGTGGAAAAACAATATAGATGTTCTCCCCTGGATTTCTTGGCCATGGAGCTCAAGGTAGAAGAACAATGTGGATGTTCTCTCCTTGATTTCCAACTAAAGAAAACTTAAACAGAATGCTAAAAACTTCTCTAATTTGTATCTACCAAAAAACTGTCTTTTTTTCTCTTCGAGCTCGCTCCCCAGCTGCAAACCTTAAGCATGTATTTATAGCCTATGAGGGAGAGCTATCTTTGCACAGCCTTAATTTGAGTCTGAATTGGAGTCGAGAAGCATGTGCGCACTACTTGCTTTGTCTGAGCGTGCGACTGAGCGCTGGAAAGTGAAGACTGGAACGTGAAGGTGGGTCCAGCAGCATGTGCGCGCTGCTGGCTTTGTCTGAGCGTGCGCCTGGGCGCTGGAAAGTGAAGGCTGGAATGTGAAGGTTGGTCCAGCAGCGTGTACGCATGTCCAAGTGTGCACCTGGGCGCTGGAAAGTAAAGGTGCAGCGTTAGTTGGCGAGGGGCATGGCGCTGATGGCCGAGGGGCGCAGCGCTGGTTCATGGGCGCCTAGGCGCTCACTCTTGTTTGCCTGGGTGCTGGGGCACTGGTTCATGGGCGCCTAGGTGCTCACTCTTGTTTTCCTGGGCGCTGGGGCGCTGGACAGTGAGGGGTGAGGCGCTGGGCTTCCAGAGGTGAGGTGCTGAGCTTTGAGGGGTGAGGCGCTGGGCTTTGTTCTGGAGGCCTGAACTGTTTCTGCTAAAACTGCCATAACTTTCACTAGAAAAATTCTTTTTCCGAACCGTAAAATTCAACAAAAAATAGACTTCCGGATCTTTCTAAGCATATATGGTTCATCTCCTGGTTCTTCCTACATCAATACAGTTTAATCTGCAAAGATGATTGATCTGTACGGGAAATTCTGGCAATTTAGTGAAACTCCTTCAGCTTGTATGCAGAAGTGCACACACTAGTGTGCCTACCCTTAACTTGTTCAAAAGTGATGCACACACTTGTGTGCAGTCTTTAACTCAATTTACTTTATTGCTCCAACCTTGTTTTAGACTTTTAATCATCTTTAGATCATTTTTGGAAATGTCTAAACCTTGGACAAAAACGAGCACCGACACCCAAGATCTTTTGGCGCTTTAAACATGGATCGCTTTATCATCTCTTTTGTACTCAACGCACCTGAAAATGCATCAAATTAAGTCAATGATTTATGAATAACACTTTAGAGTTATCAACATGTAAAAGTACGATTACGACCGAGATTAACCCTAAAGTGTTAACAATTAAGTATTGTTTAGATGCATTTTATGACTCTCATCACAACCCCCAACTAGCTTATTGCTAGTCCCTAGCAATTCAAGCGAAAGACATGAAATGAGTTCTTTATTTAGAAATTAATGCAAAATACAACAATGCTAGTGTTAACCAAGAGTGATTCAAAATCTTTGTCTCAAAAATCATGCGTAACATATAGCATATAGAATCATTAAATTTCACTCAAATCCAAAAATAATTCAAACATCAATCTTAAAATCGTTATTGACTCTTAACATCCGTCTTACCACATTCCATTAATCTGAATATCCAGATGATTTTATGCACAATATTCATGAATACAAGTCTTGGCCTCTAAAAAAAATAAATCGTGTGACATCAATCACAAAAACAAGCTCCATAAGCTTACATTTCAAACCACTCTCTACTATTGTAGAAAAATCACATTACATTGGATCAATAGGTCTTTAATAAGCTTGTAACGTTCGGTTAAGGTAAAGGCTAAGAAAGAATGAGAAGAATTCACAAGTAAAAGAACTTAATCTCTTAGTTTTGAACATAGCTCTTTAAGCACTGGATAATCTTACTTCAATACCCAACTCTTCCAACCATTTTTTTTTTATTTTTTTTTCTTTTCGAGGATTGTTTTCTCAACAAATCACCATTTGTTTTTCTTTTCTTTTGTATTTTGGCATAAAAGACCATTCACCTCCTTTTTCATATTTTTCTTTTCCACAATCCCCAACTTATCTCCTTTAATGTACTTGGGTTGTGGTAGTGATATTTTTTCATATTTCCACCCTTACTCATTTTAAGTGCTTCTCACAACATGTGTATAGTTAAATTCTTTTTAAGAGAGAGGTAAGGATAAAATATTCTCTTTAGGCTTATAAGGGTAAGTGAATGGGTTTTTGAAAGAAACCAAACTCAATTTCGTTTTCAAGAAAAATGCTCAAATAGGTGACTAGTGATATATATCGCAAGGGTAGGTTTGAAAGGCTCAAACGGTTCAAAAATGGCCTATATCATATCCTAAGTAATGTGCATTCTAGGAATTCGCCTCAAGTGGTTATCCAGTAAGTTCTAGAGCTTGCCGAGACCGCAAAAATATTCACAAAATAATCACACATAAAACTTTTCTAAATGCTTACGATTAATCATACAATCTTACCACAAGCTAGAGTCTCTAACCAAATCAAGATTAATACTTAAATTAATTTCAGACCGAAGTAAGATTTAATTTCTTCTAAGTGCTATATGCTATCTCAATTAAGGTCATATCATTGACATGTGAATAACTCCAAGGCTAACACAAAGCATGCTAAAAACAAACTTTTTCTTTTTTAAATTATCCTAACAAACAAAAAGTAGGAAAGTGACACCAAGCAGTTCAATGGAAAAAGGAAAGAAATGTGTTTCCTCCACCCCCAACCTAAACATTGCATTGACCTCAATGTAAACGAAAAAGGAAAAGAAACTCCCTTTGTTAGCCAAAAGTGCACAGAAGCTAAAAATTGTGCACCACCATTTGAATTGCTTCGCATATTTGTCCCTGAAAAAGAAACACGAAAGTAAAACTGGAAAACAGCAAAATACTAATAATAAACACGAAAAAGAATTATGAAAAGAAAATAAATAAATAAAAAGGATATGCTTTGGGGTGCCTCCCATGAGCGCTAAGTTTTACGTCTTCAGCCAGACGATGCACCACTCTCACTGATGGCCTCATTGTGGTGCTGAAAATGAGGCTCCAAACTTAATGGCCTCAGTGTTAATCTTTTGGCAAGGAATACTTAAAGTCCACCACATATGGCTCAAGTGTTCTTGGTGTTGCCCATTTACAATCAGCAGTAGGGTATTTGATTTTCGCATCCATGTGACTTCTCTCAAGCAACTCCTCAAAGCATGGTTTCCCAAATTTCTTAATAAATCCCTGTGACTTATCACAAATATCAATAATGCTAACGGCATGGGGATAAATTGAAGAATCATTGAACTCTAAATTATTAGGAGGAAATTCCAAAGAGTTAGAATTATCTTCAATGTTCTCATCCTCTAAATTAAGCTTATCAATCATATAAGTGTTGAAACACTCATCCTCTTCAATTGGCTGCCTTGAGATTCGGAAAACATTTACCTCTAAAGTCCTATTTCCAAATGATAATGTCATTAGGCCATTCCTACAATTAATGAGGGCATTAGCAGTGGCAAGGAATGGTCTTCCAAGTATCAAAGGAATTTTGGACTCTGTATTTACCATAGAAACAGTATCTAAAACCAAGAAGTCAACAGGATAATAGAAATTATCAATTTGTAACAAAATATTTTCTAACAATACCTCTTGGTTTTCTTACCGATCTATCCGCTAGTTGAAGTACCACAGAGGTTGGTTTAATCTCACCTAAACCGAGTTGCAAGTACATGGAGTATGGCATGAGGTTCACGCTAGCTCCTAAATCTAGCAATGCTTGGCCACAAGATTTGTTTCCAATTTGGCAAGCCACTGTTGGACAGCCCGGATCTTTATATTTGGGCGGTGTCGTGCTATCATTTACCACACTTGCTTGCTCCGTTAAGAATGCAGTCTTCTTAACATTGTGCCTCCTCTTGAGTGTGCATAGATCCTTGATGACTTTAGCATAATTGGGAATCTGTTTTATAACATGAAGAAGAGGGAGGTTAATCTTAACATGCTGAAGTTGTTCAAGAATCTCGCCTTTTAGTGCTAAATTTCTCTCCTTAGATTTAAGGAGAGCTTGAGGGAAAGGCACCGGTGGAGAATAATCATCATGGGCCTCTTGTTCCTTGGGCACTTTATCCTTGTTGTTCACAGTATTAGGAATCAAGTGTGGTGGTAGTGTGGGTCCATCAATTTTCTTACCGCTGCGGGTGATTATGGCGTTAACCTCTTTAATATTTTGATTTTTTGGATCAGAGGTTTGTGCCATATGTTGTCCCCTTGGATTTTGTTGCGGTTGCGAAGGGAACCGACCTTGCTCTTGAATTGTCAAGAAACTAGTCAACTTGGTGAGTTGACTTTTTATCTCCTTTTGCTCATCTTTGATCCCTTTTTGCTCTTCTAGCACCCGTTGATTTATCTTGCCTTGTTCTTCCACACTCTTGGCATGTACTTGCAGAAATGACTTAAACATATCTTCCAAAGGTAAAGATTGTTGTGGTGCATTAGATGAGGTTGCTTCCAATTGCCATTGGGTACTAGAGTGGGGATGAGGTTGTATATCGGATCTCCAACGGGTGCTAGTTTGGGCTGGGGGTTGTGTATCGGGTCTCCAATTAAAATTTGGGTGATTCTTCCAACTGGGATTATAGGTGTTAGAATAGGGTAAGTATGGTTTGCTAGAGGATATACCTAAAGCATTACACTCTTCTTTCATCTCAAAATAGGTTGGACAATCCCTAGGCACATGATCTACCCCACTATACATGAAACAAGGCTCACGGGACTCTACCCTAGCAACTGGTTCGGGGGCTCTAGCATCTTTGGCTCTTAAGACTTCAATTTTCTTAGTTAGGGCCTCTAAACGGGCTTTAAGGCTGTCATCTTCCTTAAGTTGGTAGATTCCAGCGGGTTGATTTCTCCTAGTACTTTCCATGGCACTCGGTCCTGTCCAAGTGTGGGCTTTTTCTGATAGGTCATCTAGGAAATCTATGGCTTGATCGGGATCTTTTTGAAGAAAATCCCCATTACACATCATTTCTATGAATTGCCTCTCCCTACTTAGGAGTCCATCATAGAAATAGCTGACTACCCGCCAACTTTCATACCCATGGTGTGGACAAGAATTTAAAAGGTCCTTGAAACGTTCCCAAACTTGATATAAGGTTTCACTTTCCTTTTGTGCAAAGTTTGAGATTTGTCTCTTAAGGTTGTTGGTCTTATGGGTTGGGAAGTGTTTTTGGAAGAAAACTCGGGTCATCTCATCCCAACTACCAATAGACCTAGGCCTTAATGAGTACAACCAAGTCTTGGCTTTTTCCTTAAGTGAAAAAGGGAAAAACCAGAGTCTGACAGTGTCCACCATATCAGCCCTATTTTGGAAGGTTGCTACTACTTCCTCGAATTCCCTAATGTGGATGTAGGGGCTTTCATTCTCAAACCCATGGAAAGTTGGTAGCAATTGTATCATGCCCGGCTTAAACTTAGCTTGTGGGGCATTAGGGGGGAACATGATACAAGAGGGTGTGGCCGTTTGGCTAGGGTGCAAATAGTCTTTAAGTGTCACAGCAACATTTTCATTGTGATTGTCGGCCATGTTATCAAAATCCTCTAAATTCTCGGATGGTGGTGCACTATGGTATGATCTAGGCGAAGTTTCACTAACGGACGTGGAAGGAGAGAGTGACTCTAATTCGGGTCCTCTAATGAATCTGTCTCGCGAATCTCTCGGTTTAAGCATGCACCAATTAATTTAGAGGGGAAATAAAATATGTAAAACAGAATAATAAATAATTAAAAAATAAATAAATAAATAAAACAGAATAATAAACAAATAAATAAAACAGAATAATAAACAAATAAATAAAACAGAATAATAAAAAAAATTAAAAAAATAAAAGTAAAGGAACAATATTACGGTATTTACAAAGTGCTGAAAAGAAAAATATTTACGATTTTTTTTCTTAATATATATATTTTTTTTACTTAAAGTTGACAAGCTTCCTTGTACTTAAGCGCGTTTCCCCGGCAACGGTGCCAAAATTTGATTAAGCCCAAAACATAAAGTGGTTATTGTAGTATAGTTTTGCGGTGTCGATTCCACAGGGAAACAAGTTAATTACGAAAGAAGGTATAAACTTTAACACTAACGATAATGATTAGGTGAGAGAATATGAGTTTTGATAATGCAATATTGTGTAAAAGAGTTGTGCGAATATAACGAAGAATATAAATAAGAAATAACAAGGTTCCGGGAATCCTCCTTAGGTTCGTTCCCTATTTCCACTCTTGATTCAAATTTTTATCTCGATTGTAAGTTTCACATCCTAAACAGGCAATCGGAAAGTATTCAATCAAGCACGTTTATATCTCTAATATAATTACTACAAATTACTCTTTGATTTCAATTCAAGCACACATGATTTATCTTATAGATTAGCAAGAAACGACGATATATTGCAATAATGATATCACAGTAATGGCCGATCTATAAGATAAATATATCGAAATCAATTACATCCAAACAACTTGACATAAGAAAAGTTTGACTAGACTTATGTGGAGTAGAAGGATGCAATCATCGGATTGAGAGAAACTAAAAGAAGAAGAATATAGAATACAGCTATCACATGAACTCAAATCCTTCTTAATTAATCAAAGAGTAAATCATTAGACAATGTTTTAACAATAAGTCCATACAAATGAATCAAAAACAGGAAATAAGGAACAATAAAACCCTAACGATTCATCCCTTTCCCTTGTTTGATGATTAGTTAGCCATGAAACTCAAGGTGGAAAGACAATATAGATGTTCTCCCCTTGATTTCTTGGCCATGGAGCTCAAGGTAGAAGAACAATGTGGATGTTCTCTCCTTGATTTCCAACTAACGAAAACTTAAACAGAATGCTAAAAACTTCTCTAATTTGTATCTACCAAAAAACTGTCTTTTTTTCTCTTCGAGCTCGCTCCCCGGCTGCAAACCTTAAGCATATATTTATAGCCCACGAGGGAGAGCTATCTTTGCACAGCCTTAATTTGAGTCTGAATTGGAGTCCAGAAGCATGTGCGCACTGCTGGCTTTGTCTGAGCGTGCGCCTGAGCGCTGGAAAGTGAAGGCTGGAATGTGAAGGTGGGTCCAGCAGCATGTGCGCGCTGCTGGCTTTGTCTGAGCGTGCGCCTGGGCGCTGGAAAGTGAAGGCTGGAATGTGAAGGTTGGTCCAGCAGCGTGTACGCATGTCCAAGTGTGCACCTGGGCGCTGGAAAGTAAAGGTGCAGCGTTAGTTGGCGAGGGGCATGGCGCTGATGGCCGAGGGGCGCAGCGCTGGTTCATGGGCGCCTAGGCGCTCACTCTTGTTTGCCTGGGCACTGGGGCGCTGGTTCATGGGCGCCTAGGCGCTCACTCTTGTTTTCCTTGGCGCTGGGGCGCTGGACAGTGAGGGGTGAGGCGCTGGGCTTCCAGAGGTGAGGCGCTGGGCTTTGAGGGGTGAGGTGCTGGGCTTTGAGGGGTGAGGCGCTGGGCTTCCAGAGGTGAGGCGCTGGGCTTCCAGGGGCGAGGCGCTGGGCTTTGTTCTGGAGGCCTGAACTGTTTCCGCTAAAACTGCCATAACTTTCACTAGAAAAATCATTTTTCCGAACCGTAAAATTCTCCAGAAAATAGACTTCCGGATCTTTCTAAGAATATATGGCTCATCTCCTGGTTCTTCCTACATCAATACAGTTTAATCTGCAAAGATGATTGATCTGTACGGGAAATTCTGGCAATTTAGTGAAACTCCTTCAGCTTGTATGCAGAAGTGCACACACTAGTGTGCCTACCCTTAACTTGTTCCAAAGTGATGCACACACTTGTGTGCAGTCTTTTAACTCAATGTACTTTATTGCTCCAACCTTGGTTTAGACTTTTAATCATCTTTAAATCATTTTTAGAAACGTCTAAACCTTGGACAAAAACGAGCACCGACACCCAAGATCTTTTGGCGCTTTAAACATGGATCGCTTTATCATCTCTTTTGTGCTCAACGCACCTGAAAATGCATCGAATTAAGTCAATGATTTATGAATAACACTTTAGAGTTATCAACATGTAAAAGTGCGATTACGACCGAGATTAACCCTAAAGTGTTAACAATTAAGTATTGTTTAGATGCATTTTATGACTCTCATCACAGTGCTCCGAGCAGTAGTGTTTGACTGCTGTAGTTGCATATCTACCACCGATTCATGCACGGACGACGGTCCAAGAATCCAACATTCTTTCTCTTTGATCCTGAGTTTGAGAGGTCTATCCGACAAAGGTTTAGGGATAATCGGAAAGAGGTAGGATAAGGGAGTGAGGAAGAGATACTAATGGCAGAGCAGATAGCTGAACAACAACCACTTGAGCGGAGGTCGATGAAGTAATCCTTCATCCCGCAGAGCCTTGAACAGCCTTCGTGCATTGCGTATCAACCTAAGGCAGAAGGAAATTATTACATATCCCTGCAGATACTCAGTGCACTGACTCATTTTATGGGTACACCTAGTGAGGATCCACATCTGCACCCTCTAGAGTTCTTCGACCTCTGCAAATTCTAGCACATCCAAGGCTTAGACCAAGAAGGAATAAGATTAATTCTTTTCCCTTTTTCCTTAAAAGATAATGCTAAATTATGGTATAATTCTTTGCTTGCAGTTTCCATCCACACTTGGGAGGAGTTGGCGAGCAAATTTCTAAAGAAGTTCTTCCCAGCTCAGAAGACAAGGCAAATGAGGAAAGAAATACAATCCTTCTAACAAAAGGATGGAGATCTATTCTTCGAGGCCTGGGGACACTTCAACAAGCTACTACTCAAGTGCCCACACCACAACCTACCCCAAGACGAACTAATACAAGCCTTTTATGAAGGTTTGAGTTATTCTAGTAAAAATATTGTTGATTCAGGTTGTGGAGGGGTGCTGATGGAGAAGAGCAGCAAAGAGGCAATGGAACTTTTCGAAACCTTAAGCGAGCACACGCAGTAGTTCTCCTCTCAAGGTAGACATCTAACCAAGAGTAAGGGTATGTATGAGGTAAGCATAAACGGAGGATCATCTCCTCAAATCGCCGTGGTAGAAAGAAAACTTGACCTATTGGTTAAAGCCATGGCCGCTCAGAACACCTCAACTAATCCATCAGCCACACCCCTACAGGTATGTGCCATTTGCTCACAGTTTGATCATGATACTAATACTTGTCCCTTATATTCATCTGCAGATCATGAGCAAGCCAACTTTGTGGGTCCGAACAATTATCCGCCAAAGAACAACCCTATGCCAACACACACAACCCTGGATGGTAGAATCACTCAAACTTCTCGTGGAGCAACAACCAAAACAATCAAGGGTAGCAAAGAAATTTCCAAACAGCAGCCCAATATGCTCCTGAACCCAAAAAAAAATGACCTTGAAATTCTTGTGAGGCAACTAGCAACTTAGTAGCAACAGATCATGATTTCACAAGACCAGTTCATGGTAGAAGAAAGACAGTTCTGGACTGAACTAAGGTAAACCACAGCAAAACATGAACAAGCCATTCAAAGGTTAGAAGTGCAAATGGGACAATTAACTTAGGAGATGAGCAGCAGAAAGCAAAAGGAGATTCCAGCTCAACATCTTGGGGGACATCAACAACTTAAAGCTATCACGACCCTCAGAAATGGTAAAGTAATAGGAACCGATGAATCTGAAACAACATTAAAGATAAGGGAGACGGAGAAGGTGAATGCACCACCCTTCCCGCAGACGTTAGTAAAAAAAAAAGAGAATAAATTACTTAATATTTTTGAAACCTTGCAAAAAGTTGAAATAAATATTCCTTTGTTAGATGCAATTCAACAGATCCCAACTTATGCTAAATTTCTAAAGGAATTTTGCATTCATAAAAGAAAGTTCCAAGAACATGAGACTATAGCTTTAACTGAAGAAGTAAGTGTTGTGCTATTAAGAAAACTCCCACCTAAACTAAAAGATCTGGTAGTTTTACTATTCCCTGTAGGATAGGTGATCAGTTATTTGAGCGAGCATTACTAGATTTAGGGGCGGGTGTAAATTTGCTACCATATACAGTATTTGAAACCTTAGGATTAGGGGAGCTACATCCTACTTCCATTACCTTGCAATTGGCATATAGAAGTATAAAAAGACCTAGGGGTATTCTTAAGGATGTTTTAGTCAAGGTAGGTGAGTTCATTCTACCCGCAGATTTCATTGTGTTAGATATGGAGGAATGCCCTATGCCATTACCCTTGCCCATCATTTTAGGAAGACCCTTCATGAGAATGGCTGATACAAAAATTTGTGTAAAAAAGGGTACAGTAAGTATGAAGGTAAATGGGGAGAAAATAAAATTCAAAATATTTGATGCATTAAGATTACCTCAAGATGATATGGACTGCTTTAATGTATGTATGATACATAATTTTGTTAAGCAAGTTTTTCAGGTCAAGCACGTTGATCCCTTGGAGACTACTCTTACTCATAGCCTTACAACTGTGGATGTTGAGCAAGAACCATAAGATATCACTAATCGCATTATAAAAACTGTGCACCTTCTTGAGGCGTCTCCGAAACATTCAAGTAAGTATGCTCCTCCATTTGAAACTCTCATGCCCACTAATACTACTCTTCTTCCTTCTATTGTCTAGGCACCAATCTTGGAATTAAAACAGCTGCCAGAACATCTAACTTATGCCTATTTGGGAGAGAAGAAAACATTACCAGTAATTGTGGCTGCTAATCTGAGCATTGGAGAAGAAGACAAATTATTAAGAGTTTTAAGGGAGCATAGATCCGCCATTGGATGGACCATTGCTGATATTAAGAGAATAAGTCCATCCAAATGCATGCATAAAATATACCTTAAGGATGAAGCAAGGCCCACACGAGACGCTCAAAGCAGACTTAACCCACACATGAAAGAGGTAGTAAAGGCCGAGATACTGAAACTCTTAGATGTTGGCATCATCTACCCTATTTATGACAGCAAGTGGGTAAGCCCAGTTCAAGTTGTTCCTAAAAAGAATGGGATCATAGTAATGAAAAATGAAAATGAAGAGCTCATAACCACACGAAAAACAACTAGTTGGAGAGTATGTATTGACTATCGAAGATTAAACAAGGTTACTCGGAAGGATCACTTCCCTTTGCCATTCATTGATCAAATGTTAGAAAGATTAGCTGGCCACAGCTACTATTGCTTTTTAGATGGGTACAGTGGGTGCAACCAGATTGCCATAGCACCTGAAGATCAAGAAAAGACTACCTTCACTTGCCCTTTCGGTACATTCGCTTATCGGAGAATGCCATTTGGATTATGCAACGCACCAGCCACTTTTCAAAGATGTATGATGAGCATATTTTCTGATATAGTGGAGAAATATATTGAGGTATTCATAGACAACTTCAGTGTCTTTGGGTCCAATTCTGATGAATATCTAAATCATTTAGAAAGCATCCTAAAGAGATGTGAAGAAAGTAACTTCGTGCTAAATTGGGAGAAATGTCACTTCATGGTTCAACAAGGCATTGTGTTGGGTCACTCCATCTCCAACAGAGGTATTGAGGTAGACAAGGCCAAAATCGACATTATTTCAAAGCTACTTCCCCCTCTCACAGTCAAGGGTGTTAGAAGCTTCCTCGGGTATGCCGGTTTTTATAAACGATTTATCAAGGACATCTCCAAGATCTGAAGACCTCTGTGTGCATTATTAGCTAAAGATACAAAATTCGAGTGGACTGATAATTGTATATCAGCTTTCAACACACTTAAGGATGTGCTAACCTCAGCCCCAATAATGATGGGACCAGATTGGAGCCTTCCATTCGAGTTAATGTGTGATGCTAGTGATTTTGCCTTGGGAGCTGTCCTCGGTCAAAGAATCAATAAGGTACCTCATGCTATTTACTATGCTTCTAGAACTTTAAATGATGCTTAGCTTAACTACTCTACTACTGAAAAAGAATTGTTAGTTGTTATCTTTGCTTTAGAGAAGTTTAGATCGTATTTGATTGGTTCTAAAGTTATTGTTTACACTGACCATGCTACTTTGAGATATCTATTTTCTAAAAAAGATGCAAAGCCTAGGTTAATTAGATGGGTGCTCCTACTGTAAGAATTCAATTTGGAAATCAAAGACAAGAAGGGCAGTGAGAATGTGGTTTCAGATCACTTATCAAGACTACCTTATGAGAACGATACAACTGAATTGCCTTTAAATGAGAACTTCCCTGATGAACAATTATTCGCACTGCAGGTAAAACTCCCATGGTATGTTGATATTGTCAACTATCTAACTACTAAAGTTTTTCCCCCAGGTATGACAACACAAGGAAAAAAGCGGTTAATGTCTATGTCTCGACACTACCATTGGGACGATCCCTACCTTTTCAAATTATGTCCCAATCAGATCATACGACAGTGTGTCTTGGAAGAGGAGCATTTGAGCTTATTACAACACTGCCACCAGTTTGCATGTGGAGGACATTTTGGGGCCAAGAAAACAGCACTTAAAGTACTACAATTCAGTTTTTTATTGGCCTAATCTATTTAAAGACGCCTTCACATTCTGTAGCTCATGTGATAGATGCCAACGGACAGGTAACATCTCATCCCGAAATCAAATGCCCCTACAAAATATCCACATAGTATAACTTTTTGATGTATGGGGCATTGATTTCATGGGTCCCTTCCCTAATTTTTTTGGTAGTTTATATATTCTTGTGGGAGTGGATTATGTGTCTAAATGGGTCGAGGCAGTCCCCTCAAAGACTAATGATCACAAAGTGGTGTTAAAGTTTCTACAGGATAATATTTTTACCCGGTTTGGAACACCAAGAGCAATCATCAGTGATGTAGGCAGCCATTTCTATCATCATTCTTTTGCTGCACTCATCAGAAAATATGGAATTGGCACCCCATACCACCCTCAGACTAGTGGCTAAGCGGAGATAGTTAATCGAGAAATCAAAAGCATCTTGGAGAGAACAGTAAATCCTAGTCGAAAGGACTGGTCCTTACGACTCAATGATGCTCTATGGGCATAACAACTTATAAGACACCAATTGAGATGTCCCCATACTACCCAGTCTTTGGAAAATCATGCCATCTACCTGTAGAACTTGAACATTGAGCATATTGGGCAATTAAACAATTCAACTTTGACATGAAACAAGCAGGTTAGAAAAGAAGGCTACACTTAAATGAGCTAGAAGAGTTGAGGTATGATGCATATGAGAATGCCAAGCTTTACAAGGAAAGGGCAAAGGCCTATCATGACAAATAATTGGTGCGAAAAGAGTTTCACGTAGGCCAAAGGGTACTACTCTATAATTCAAGATTGAGGTTGTTCCCTGGCAAATTAAAATCCCGTTGGGCAGGTCCATATGAGGTCACCAAGGTCTTCCCTCATGGAGCTTTAGAAATTCATGACTCACACAACAATCAAACTTTTATAGTCAATGGACACCGCGTCAAACCTTACCTCGATCTCACATTACCTCCTCGAGATGATGACCTGACACTTCAAACTGTGCATTACATAGCTGATCCGCAGGCACCTAACCCACCTCAATTTCCAGTTTTTGTCACACAAATCGTCAACACTTAAGGTAGTGCGATCGAGCGCAATATCCCTTGCAATCGAGCACATTTACACCAGAACCTACCTCCTACACCCGGTACCTTCTCGACTGCACCCACTAATGATCAGCAGTGAGAAGATACCCCGTCTAGCTGAAGACGTTAAACTTAGCGCTCATGGGAAGCACCCCAGACATATCTTTTCTAATTAGTACTTTTCTTTTAATTACAGTCATATTTACATATCTATTTTTTTTTTTCAGAACAACGTTTGTTTTCCTTTGTCAAGCACTTAGTGCGTGCATCCAGTTCAAGTTTGGGGGTGTGTACAAGCAAGCAAGCAACCTACTTTTCCATCTCCCAGGTTAGATCTTTCCATGCCACACACATTGCGGACAATGTGCATTTTAAGTTTGGGGGTAGTGGGAGATACTAGATATTATCACACACGTACTTGAAAAGCACTTGAAACACATGCACACACTAAGTCCCAGTTTTTTTTAGAAAGATAAATGCATGATCAATGGGTAAACAAAAGTTTTAGTTGATTTAAAAATTTGATAATACCTTATTAGTAAGCTTACAAGCTAGAACACATAGTCTTGTATTAGGAATTTTACAAAGTTGAGTTAACCACCCCAAGGCACCTAAGAATTCACGAGTTTGATTTAAAGTTGCACGAGCACATTTAGCACGCATTTGTGTGGGGTATGACATATAATTCTTTTGTATATATTTTCATAACCTAAACTGTAATCATATAACTTGTTAACAAGAACTCTTTGGCATAAGAAAAATAAAAGAAAAATGTTCATCATGCAAAAAGAAAAATAAAAAAGCTTCCAAAAATCAACTTTTCGCTGAGCAATTGGGCCTCTTGCCTTAGTAAGCACTGAGTGTTCACGTCAAAAGGTGAAAGTTTAATTAAGAAGCATTAAAAACCTGTTAGTTCCGTAGCCTTTTTGACTCGAGCTAATAAGTCCTTAGGGGTGTCTTTACACCTAATGCCCTAAAACCATCTGGTTTGGGAGTCATTGGCCAAACACTCGTTACAAGGGTCAAATAGAAAGCCCAATGGAACTTAACGTGGCAAAGATCGCATGATAAAAGAAAAAAAAAAAACAAATATTATGCCATTTTGTTCTCTTGGATAAGAAATTCAAACAGTTTGGGCATCGAAACACTATACACCAAAATTATGTGGAAGCCTCATCTCATATGTGCAAAATCATCTCACACAAATCAAACTTGCGATGCCTTAAGCCAACCTTAGGTGGGTAACATTAAACTTTTGAAAGTCCTTTTGCAATCCAAAATGTGTTTTTATTATAAGCTTACTCGTGAACGGTTATCATGGTTTTATGCACAATCTAAATTTTTGAGTATCATGAAAATGAATTTATCTTTAAAATTTTGTTTCAACATAGTCTTTGGTTTTGTATTGCTAAGGGACTAGAAATATGTAAGTATGGGGGTGTGATAAGTGCTTAAATAGTCATATTTAAGCCCCTTAATTTACAATTGTTAGACTTTTACTTATCTATTTTAGTAGATTATACTTCATTTTTGTGTTTTATGTGTTTTTCACAGACTTGGACAAAAAGATAACAAAATGGAGCTGTTAGAAGGAAAAAGTGAAGTTCTGCCCTCTAGAAAGGTGCGCTCGAGCGCATCTCCCTTATGATTGAGCGCACAAACAAATGAGCACACTTGAAGAAGGCTCGAGCGCACACATGCGATCGAGCACATCCCGCATACACTCGAGCGCAATTACTCCAGAGGTGGCAGAGCCAGAATTAGAAAGATGTCTTCCGACTCCAAAATGGAATTAGGGTTTTGGGACACCATGAAGACCCTATAAATAGCCCTGTAAAACACATAACATATGCCTTTGTTTAAGACTCGAAGTAGAGAGCTTAGGAGAAGAATTGACGACTCGTCTCCTGAGTCTTCTTCAGTTTTAGTTTTCTGTTTTTACTTAATTATGTTTAGCATGTTACTTTACTTAGTATGCGTAACTAAACACCTATACGGCTCGATTGAAGCCCTAGTTATGCTTTACCACATATTTATTCATTGATTATCTTTGTTATAGCTTTGTTAGAGTATTTAACTTGATTAATACCTGTTTATATTTACATTCCTCATATGTATGTGTCGGATCAACGTATGCATGTGGTATGGATAGGTTAGTCGAATCAATTTGGATGACCGAGTCCTGGGTTCGACATTAGTAACAAGGGATATCCACACTGAATTCCCAGGTTAATCAACATAGGAAACCGGGAGCGGACCAAGCCCTAGGTCCCGTGTGGTTGCCGATCTCCACAGCCCTTATGCTCTCTCAAGGAACAACTCAGTATACACCCATACTGAATCCCTTAAGAGAGAAAAGAATTAGAGTATGCACTATACCTACCTCGTTGCATAGAGAGATCAATAGCCTAAGGTGTGGACCAAGCCCTTAGGTTGGCAACCATTAGATATTCATGATATGACTAAAGCATTGAAACCTTAGTTAATGGGAAAGTATAATTAGTGGTGGATATCGGAACCCTATGTTCTTATTATTGTTATTCACTTACAAACAAACTACCATTTCTCTTTTATCTTGAAGAAACTAATTATGAATAGAAATTCACCAATCCCTGTGGAAATGATCTCGCACTTGCACACTATGCTACCACAGACCTTGTGCACTTGCAAGTAAAACTAGAACGATTATTTGCCTAATTATTTAAGTAGATAATAGCTCCATCAGTCAATCTCCACCCTTAGATCTTGATTACCACTTAACCATGGCCCTCCATCAATCCTAAGTGGTGCTATGCATTTTAACCTTGCACCCACGCACCTAAGAGGAGGTTAAAGCATGCTGTCCATGTGTGCTTTGGTGTGCCTAGCACCTAGGCGCTCAACAGGGGGCGGTGCGGCGCTGGGCAGAGCACACTTGGAGCCCATTCTGGATGGTGCAACCCTGGTGGGGAGTGGTGCGGCACTGGCATGGCTCAAGGGGTCTCCATTCTATGCAGTGTGGCATTGGTGAAGGGGTGGTGCGGCGCACACTGATGCTTCCCCTCCACACAGCAGTGCGCACACTTTTTCAGCTTCTGTGCTGAAGTGCACACACTAGTGTGTCTACCCTTACCTTGCTCCAAAGTGATGCACACACTTGTGTGTAGTCTTTTAACTTTCTGTGTTTTAATAATCCAACCATGGTTTAGACTTTAACCATCTTTAAACCATGTTTAGACATGTTTACACCTTAGACAAATATCAACAATCTCTACCTTTGTCTAAGTGTTTAAACCCGAACCATTTTTATAGAGAGCTTCGGGATCCAAACTCATCTTGAGTCATTAATTAACCAAGTCCAATCCTAAGTAGTCCAAGGCAATAATTGAACTTACTTAGAGGTAGAACTTTAGTACCCAAATCCATAATATTTTCTTCCGTGGCTACTTTGTCCACATGGATGCATCCTTTCGTAACATTTTCCCGAATGAAATAATACCGAACATCCATGTGCTTTGTCCTCTCATGGAACACCAGATTCTTACACAAGTACAATGCACTTTGACTATCCAAAAACACCACAACCTGCTCCTCCAGTACCTTCAACTCTTCTAGCAACCTTTTGCACCACATAGCTTCCTTAATGGCCTCCGTAGCCGCTATGTACTCAGCCTCGGTTGTTGAGAGTGCTACTACTGGCTGCAACTGAGCCTTCCAACTTACACAACATCCGTTTAAGTTGAAGAAGTAGGAGGTAATTGATATCTTTTTATCCCGGTCTGCTCCATAGTCCGAATCCGTAAAACCTTTAAGGCAGATGGACTTACCCCTCTTCTCATAAACCAGCCCTACTTTTGGGCTTCCCTTCAAGTACCTCAGCAGCCACTTCATCCCAAACCAATGCTCCTTTCCAGGATTACTCATAAACCTACTGAGAATACTCATTGCATGAGTAATGTCATGTCTAGTGCTTACCATGGTGAACATAACAGAACCAACTGCACTGGAGTAAGAGACTTTCTCCATTTCCTTCTTCTCCGCCTTTGATCTTGGACATTGATCACTAGAGAACTTGAAATGACCAGCAAGGAGAACCTTCACTGGTTTGCTATCTTTCATAGAAAACTTAGATATCATATTCTCTATGTAGGAAGTATAAGAGATCTTCAATCTGTTTCTCTCCCTTTCCCGGATGATACACATCCTAAGGATCTTTTGTACATGGCCAAGATCCTTCATCTCAAAGTCCTCACTAAGTTGAGCCTTCAATTTTCTTACCCTCTCCATGCTGCTCCCAACCAACAATATGTCATCAACATAGATGAGGATGATCACCATTTCCTCAACCTTCTGCCCTTTATAGTACAAGCATGAATAATAGTAGCTTCTCATGAAACCCAAGCTGATTACAAAGGAATCAAACCTCTTATTCCATTGCCAAGGTGATTGCTTCAGGCCATAGAGAGATTTCTTCAATTTGCACACTAACTCTCCCTGCCTTCCTTCCTCATAGCCCTTGGGTTGCCTCATGAAAATGGTCTCATCGAGTTCTTCTTGTAAGAACACTGTCTTCACATTCGTTTGCTCGATTTCCTAATTAAATTGGACCACCAATACTAACACTATCCGCATCGTCTTGTACTTCACAACCGGTGAGAAGATTTCGGTGAAATCTATGCCTTCTTTTTGTGTGAACCCCTTCACCACCAGCCTAGCTTTATATCAGACTTCATCCCCTAGAGTATTCCCTTCTTTGATCTTGTAGAGCCATCTATAATCCATAACTCTCTTTTTTTTTTCTGGTTTGGGCACCAACTCCCAAGAGTTATTCTTCATCAAAGAATCCATTTCTTCCTCCATAGCCAGTTGCCACTTTAACAAATCCTTACATTCCATGGCTTCCATGTAAGTTTTTGGTTCAACCTCTCCTTCTGTCCAAGGAGCTGCTACATTAGCATCCGCAAACCCATATCTCAAAGGAGGTCTAACCACCCTCCTTCCCTGGTCTCTTGTGAGCTGGTAGTCATTATGACTTGCTGCATCAACCTTTTCTTGTTCAGCCTCTTCTTGAGTTTCTTAAGCTCGGCCTTCATTCAAGGGCTTTACCTGGTCCGAACCCTCTTACCTCCTTTGCTCTACCTGAGCCGAGTTCTCCTTGATGCAATGCTCCATAACTTCTGAACTGGTTTGCTCACTAGCTCCTGCAGGGTTAGTTTTCTCTAAGTAGGGAAATAATAATTCATTAAAAATAAAATCCCTACTTATAATCAGTTTCATGCCCTTCTTTTCTAAGAACCACGACCTATATCCCTTAACCTCATCACCATATCCTAGAAATACACATTTTCTAGATCTAAGGCTAAGTTTATCCTCCTTTTGATGTGCATATGCAGTACATCCAAAAGTTCTAAGGTTGTTTAATTCAGGGAGTTTTCCACTCCACATCTCCATGGGAGTCTTAAGCTCTAAAGCTCTAGAGGGTGATCTATTTACTAAGTATGCAGTTGTAGCCACAGCTTCTCCCCAAAAATATTTTGGTAAACTAGATCCTATTAGCATGCACCTAACCTTTTCCATAAGGGTTCTATTTATTCTTTCAACAACTCCATTTTGCTGAGGTATTTTTTCAACCATTCTATGCCTTAGAATGCCATTTAATTCACATAATTTATCAAAATACTTATTGCAAAATTCTAAGCCATTATCGGTTCGTAAAGCCTTAACTACCCTACCCATTTGAGTTTCCAGCAACTTTTTCCACATAACAAATTTATTCAAGGCATCCGATTTATTTCTAAGCAAATAAACCCACACTCTTCTTGAATAATTATCAATTAAAGACAGAAATTAAAAGTTACCTCCCTGTGTTGGTGTTCTTGCTGGTCCCCAAAGGTCTGAATGAATGTATTCAAGAATCCCCTTAGACTTATGCGCTTCGGTGTTGAAGCTGACCCGGTGTTGCTTCCCAAGAACGCAACTCTCACAGAAATCCAGTTTCTCTACTTTGTCTCCTCCAAGTAGACCATCCTTGGTAAGAACTTGCAGGCCCTTGTTGCTCATGTGTCCCAAGCGAGTGTGCCAAAGGGCTGCTTTGTCCATCTCAGGCATCAAGCTTGCTGCTTGATCATTGATTTTTATCTTTCCGATCATCTCATAGAGTCCATCATTTCTTGCTGCCTTGATCACTACCAAAGATCCCTTGGCCACTTTGATTTTTCCTCCCTCTACTTTGCATGTATACCCCATGGAATCCAGCTGCCCCAATGAGATCAAATTTCTCTTCAAATCTGGAAAATACCTCACATTTCGCAGCAGCCTTGTGACTCCATCAAACATCCTCAATTGGATGTCTCCAATCCCCCTCACTTGGCAAGAATTGTCATTCCCCAAGAAGACCCTTCCATCATTGATCTTTTTGAAATTCTTGAACCATTCTTTGTGAGGGCACATGTGATAAGTGCACCCGGAATTAAGAATCCACTTTCCACTGCCTTACCTCCTACTCACATTTAAGCACACAACAAGAACATCATCTTATTGTTCTCTTTTGGCAACCAAAGCCTCTCCATTGTTGGTATAGCTTCTCCTCTCATCCCAAATCCTCTTCTTGTAATCTTTCTTGAAATGGCCCTCCTTGTTGCAGTATAAGCATCTCCTTCCTCCTCCAAGTCTTGTCTTGGAATGAGATCTCCCATGGCTCTGCCCTCTACCTCTTGATTTCTCCCGGTAGTTGCCATGAGTGCTACTGCCATTCCGAGTTGCTGGCCTTCCTCTTACGAACAGCCCATCTCCACTTGATGTCTCCTTCATCTTGGCTTTGAAATCATGTGCCCTTATGGAATTGATCACAATCTCCTTTGTTAAATTATCCCTTCCATACTAAATGGTATTAATCAAATTATCAAAGCAATCAAGAAGAGAATTTAACAAGATAACAGCCAATTGTTCATCCGGAAATGTAATGCTACAGCTATTCAAATCTTGAACTAGCTTATTAAAGATATCAAGATTATCTTGCAACTCTTTACTAGGATCTATTTTAAAAATAAAGATTATTTTAAGAAGATAAATCTTGTTAGGGAGAGTTTTGGTAAGAAACAACTCATCTAGTTTCTTCCATATGACAGCAGGATCTTCCCAGTCTCCGCACTCCCTTGTGATGCTATCCGACATGTGCAAGAAAATGGTGCTATAAGCCATCTTCTTCATCTCGGTCCGTTTGTCCTCCGTGACACTTGCTAGAAAAGCATCATCTTCTCCAATAGCCAAGTCCACTTTCTATTGCATTAGAATAGCCTTGATCTTCCGCTTCCAAAGGACAAAGTCCTCCTTTCCATCAAACTTCTCAACACAGAAATTTGAAGCCATCTTTGCGGATAAGATCCCAGATTTATGCAATACCCACAAATGCTTTCTTCAACCTCAAGAACACAGATCGAAGATGGATCTTAACACCGTTCTTGAATCTACCTCAAGTACATGATCAAATCTTGATCTTAACACCGTTCTTGAATCACCCAAGAAGTTGATCTTTGATTCTTGGAGTCTTGGCTCCGTCACCTTCTTGTTCTTGCTCTAATACCCAGCTATAATTGCTCTGGTACCAAGTTGTGCTTGCTCTGATACCATTGTTGGAAATTGCCTTGACAAGATGCCTAGGTGGTGATCCTCCAAACACCCAAGTCTAGAATGATTTGTAGAAAGAAATACAGCAATCAAAGACAAGAACAGAAAATCAAAGAAAGAAAGAAGACAAGCAATTTGTTATCAAGGTTCGGCAATGTGCCTACGTCCCCGTGCGTTCCTCCAAACTCTCTGCACTAAATCAATGATTCTTTACAAATACAGTAACCCTCTTCAAGAAGCTCAAGTTCTTGAAGAAACCAAGAAGAGAAGTAAGGAAAAAGATAAGAACTAACAATGCTCTCTATATAATCTAGACTCCTCTCTCTCTATAACCAGCCTCACTACAATGAGTCCCTCTTATGTTTGTGTCTTTACACTCCCACACAATTCTCTCTTATATGTCACTTTTTACAATTGATCTCAAACAATGTCACAATGTAATAATCATGAGAATGAAGCTAGGTGACCCTTTATATAGTGCACCCACTTCTTGTCCATTCTTGTGAGTCAATCTCCACCCTTAGATCTTGATTACCACATAACCATGGCCCTCCATCAATCCTAAGTGGTGTTGTGCATTTTAACCTTGCACCCACGCACCTAAGAGGAGGTTAATGCATGTTGTTCATGTGTACTTTGGTGTGCCTAGCGCCTAGGCGCTCAACAGGGGGCGGTGCGACGCTGGGCAGAGCACACTTGCAGCCCATTCTGGATGGTACGGCTTTGGTGGGGAGCAATGCAGCACTGGCACGGTCCAAGGGGTCTCCACTCTATGCTGTGCGGCGCTGGTGAAGGGGCGGTGCGGCGCACATTAATGCTGCCCCTTCACACAGTAGTGCGCACACTTTTTCAGCTTTTGTGCTGAAGTGCACATATTAGTGTGCCTACCCTTACCTTGCTCCAAAGTGATGCACACGCTTGTGTGCAGTCTTTTAACTTGCTTTATTTTAATACTCCAACCTTGGTTTACACTTTAATCATATTTGAACCATGTTTAGACATGTTTAAACCTTAGAAAAATACCAACACGATTAATATCTATGTCTCGACACTACCATTGGGATGATCCCTACCTTTCTGCCCCGATCAGATCATCCGACAGTGTGTCTTAGAAGAGAAAAATTTGAGCTTATTACAAAATTGCCATCAATTTGCTTGTGGAGGGCATTTTAGGGCCAAGAAAACAGCACTTAAGGTACTACAATCTGATTTTTATTGGCCTAATCTATTTAAAGACACCTTCACATTCTGCAACTCATGTGATAGATGCCAACAGACAGGTAACATCTCATCTCGAAATCAGATGCCCCTACAAAATATCCATATAGTAGAACTTTTTAATGTATAGGGCATTTATTTCATGGGTCCATTCCCCAATTCCTTTGGTAATTTATATATTCTTGTGGGTATGGATTATGTGTCTAAATGGGTCGAGGTTGTCCCCTCAAAGACTAATGATCATAAAGTGGTGTTAAAGTTTCTACAGGATAACATTTTTACCCGGTTTGGGATGCCAAGAGCAATCATCAGTGATGGAGGCAGCCACTTCCATCATCATTCTTTTGCCGTACTCATCAGAAAATATGGAATTACCCATAAAGTTAGCACCCCATATCACCCTCAGAGTAGTGGTCAAGTGGAGATCAGTAACCGAGAATCAAAAGCATCTTAGAGAGAACCTTGAATCATAGTCGAAAGGATTGGTCTTTACGACTCAATAATGCTCTGTGGGCATACAGGACAGCTTACAAGACACCAATTGGGATGTCCCCTTACCATTTAGTCTTTGGAAAAGCATGCCATCTACCCGTAGAGCTAGAACATCAAGCATATTGGGCCATTAAACAATTCAACTTTGATATGAAATAAGCGGGTGAGAAAAGGAGGCTGCACTTAAATGAGCTAGAAGAATTACGGTATGACGTTTATGAGAATGCCAAAATTTACAAGGAAAGGGAAAAGGCCTATCATGACAAACAACTAGTGTGAAACGAGTTTCACGTAGGACAAAAGCTGTTACTCTACAATTCAAGATTAAGGCTGTTCCCAGGCAAACTCAAGTCTCGTTGGGCTGGTCCGTATGTGGTCACCAAGGTCTTTCTGCATGGGGCTTTGGAGATTCATAGCTCCAATAGTAATCAGACATTTACAGTCAATGGACATCGAGTCAAACCATACCTCGATCTCACCATACCTCCTCGGGACAAGGGCTTAACACTTCAAACTGTACAATATATAGCTGATCCACAGACCCCTGAACCACTTGAACTCCCAGTTTCTATCGCACATAACATCACTAATTAATACATTGTGATCGAGCACACCTACCCCTTGCGATTGAGCGCATGTACACTAGAAACTACACTCCAACGCCTAAGCAAGTAGTCTGTACCACCTGATGACCAGCAGTGAGAGGATACTCCGTCTGGTTGAAGACATAAAACTTAGTGCTCATGGGAGGTACAAAGCATATCATTTTCATTATAGTATTTTTCTTTTATTTATGTTTATATTTACATGTTTATTATCCATATTTCTTGTTTTCTAGCACAACGTTTATTTTTCTTCGTCAGGAACTTAGTGCGTGCATCCAGTTCAAGTTTGGGGGCGTGTACAAGCAATATAAGCAATCTAGTTCTCCATCTCCCAGGTCAGATCTTTCCATGCCACACACACATTAGGGATAATGTGTATATTAAGTTTGGGGGTAGTGGGAGACACATGCACACACTTGAAAAGCATGCACACACTAGGTCCCAGTTTGTTTTTTAGAAAAGATAAATGCAGGATCATTTTGTGATAAAAATTTTGGTTGATTTAAAAATATGATAAAACTTCATTAGTAAGCTTAAAATCTAGAACACATAGTCTTTTAAATAGGAATTTTAAAAGTTTAGTTACCTACCTCAAGGCACTTAAGAATTCAAGAGTTTGATCCCGATCTAACACTAGCACATTAACATGCATTTGTATGGGATATGACATATAATTCTTATGTATATGTTTCCATGACCTAACTGTAATCGGATAACTTGTTAAAAGAATACTTTGGCATAAGAAAAATAAGGAAAAATGTCCATTATGCAAAAAGAGAATAAAAAGCTTCTAATGATTAATAAAAAAATTTCACTGTGTAACTGGACCTCTTGCCTCAGTAAGCAGTGAGTGTTCATGTCAAAAGGTGGGAATTAAGCATTTAATGATCATAATAAAAAATTTCACTAAGTAACTAGGCCTCTTGCCTCAGCAAGCAGCGAGTTTTCATGTCAAAAGGTGGAAATTTCACTTAGAAGCATTAAGACCTGTTAGTTCCGTAGGCTTTTTTACTCGAGTTAGTAAGTCCTTAGGGGTGTCTTTACACCTAATGCCCTAAAACCATCCGGTTTGGGAGTCATTGGCTAAATATGATAAGTACCAATTAATAAAAAAGGTTAAGAGAAGATGCATATAGTTTTATATTAATAAATATTTGTTTATCTCCTTCCCTTTTTAACTTCTTTTTTTTGGACTAGGTTATTGCCTTTTCTTTTTTCATTTTATTAGCTTTTGTGTGATGAAGCTTTAGGATATAATTTTATAGTTGTTAATGGGAAACATTCTCCTTAGGTTATGCTATAAATAGGATACCTTCCTTGTAAGCAAATCACACCATTCAATACAATTCTCTTCTCTTTGTATTGTTTCACTTCCTCTATTAAATTCAACTTGGTATCAGAGCCAGGTTCTTAGTGGTTCTCGATATATCAAGAGTTGAGTATGCTCTGTGATTATCACTATTAGTGGATCTTTCACATAAAAAATACTTCTTATATATCCTCTTCATACATGTTGGGTCATCATTATATGGATCTTTTCAACCCAACAACAAAGAGCATTAATCTGGATCCTGAAAATTCTGCAATTACTATAAGAAACCAGGACACATTCTCTTGGAATGCCCAATTTGAGTTTGTCAATTCTGTAAGAAGCAAGCCTCTGGTCATCTTCAGCATGATTATTTCTAAAACCCAAACAGATATTCCCAACAATATATATCTCGCGATACTCCTTCTAGATCTGCTGCCACTACTATTGAAAGTTCATTATCCATTGCATCCATTGAAATGTTTGCTGCCTCTAACATTGAGGAAATTGTCAAACAAGTCCTTTCTTCACACATTTGATATTAACACTCTACTATCACTACACAAGTCATTATATCCATTCTCTATCAATCTCTTCCTCTTATTTATTGGCTCACCTTAAGACCATCAATTATCTCATAATTACCTCATAATGAGGTTCACATCATAAAGTCTATCATTTAGATGGTTCTTATCACCATAAATGTCTCTCTATGAGACTCATCCATCTATAATTAAATTCACAATAATACACCACACATCAGCATTTCAATAATGCAACCAATAATAAAAACAAATGCAATGCATGAATTATTATGATGGGAATATCTTCCCACCTGTCGACAGGTTGTTATTATCTTAGACCGGCTACCTTCCCAGTTCTTTCATTCTCATTTAGACCGGCTGCCTTCCTGTTCTTTCATTCTCATTAGACCGGCTGCCTTCTCGGTTCTTTCATTTTCACTAGACCGGCTACCTTCTTGGTTCTTTCATTTTCATTAGACCAGTTGTCTTCCCTGTTCTTTCATTTTCATTAGACCGGCTGCTTTCTTGGTTCTTTTGTTTTATTTAATGCATATGCATATGAACAATGGTATGAAATATGCATATGAACAGTAATGTAAAAACAACATGAACTCAAAATATTTAAATTTAGTTATCATATCTTTCCTCAAATTATTATAAAATTTTCACTAAATTCCTCTCGTCCCAAATCACATCAAACCATCCATTAAAGCTTGTCAAGATCCACTAAATTTCATCTCAAATCACATCAAATCAATGTATCAAAGTTTGTCAAGATCTACTAAATTTCATCTCCTCATAATTTGTATCAAAACATCAACCATAACTCATCAAGAATTTATTTATCACCGAAGTATAAGCTAATAATTTAATTAAATATTATGAGTAGATTTTTCATTTTTTATTTAGATTACTTAAAGTAAATCCAAATCACCACGTAGTACTTAAAACTACCCGTGGATCACCTCCTTGCCTTTCACGTTCCTCTCAAAAATTTTCCCTGGTTGTAGATCGCCAACACCTGACATCATATTTATATTAAATTTATAATTTATTCTTCAATTCGTTATAAACCACACCCTTGGAAAATTCTAACTTTAACATCTTATGAAATTTCATGAATGCTAAAAATTACAAAAATAAACACTATATTACCTTTTGTTTTTCTGATTGCTTCCCGTGATTCTTTATGAAATTCTGCCGTAAACCCCTTCAAAAATTTGCTCTTTTAACCTTTCTTTGGATCCCCAAGTGTTTAAAGAAAATGGGTGAATTTGAAGGAAACTTAAACGAATCTGTTACGTTTACATATTATGTATATATACACAAATTTTTGTTTGGCCTCAGCAGCCCCCCCTCAAAGGTCTCCACGTTTTTTGAGATGTGGAAGGCTACACCCTTCATAATTTCACTTCGCAGCAGGGCTGCCACCTGTTGCCATTTTGTTTTTGTCTTTTTTTTAAAAAAATCATTTTTTAATTATTTTTTTCTTTTCCTTTCTTTAGACGTTCTCAACGTCCAAATTTGTTTTTCATTTTCCTTTCTTCTAATTTCACTTTTGGAAGATTTCAGGATTTTTTTTAAAATAATTATTTTATTCAATACTAAATCTTCATATAAATATATTATTTTAATTTCATTTCATATTTGTTAAATTACTTCTTTACCCTTACTTTACAAATACGGGTATTACAATGATCGAGAGGCAAGAGTTTGTTATAGATGTAATCAGACAGGGCATCTATATTAGAATTGTCCTCCTCTGATGTGCTTTGTATGTGGTGAGGGAGGACATATTAGTGTAGATTGTCTAGTGGGGAAATCTGTTGAGATATGTGCCAGAGGTTGTGGGAGAAAATAGTTGGAGAGAGGTGGTGGATCAGGGAGTATATGGAGCAGAAGTAGAGGATCAGTAGTTGAGAAATGACGCAGTGGTCAGTTACAGTCCAAAGACAGCAAAGTCTCTGCATTGACCCAACAAGATGCACAGGTCACTCTTGATATTGTAATGGGTATGGTATCTATTCTTAATAAACATACTAGATTACTGATTGATCCTAGTGCAACCCATTCTTTTGCATCCAATGTTTTATGTTAGTCCTTTTATGCATGCTGTTATTGTTGAGGTTCTTACTGAGGATAATGTTATTATCAAGACAATTTATCAGGGTTGTGTGATTAAAATGGTTGATAGAGAATTTGAAGTTGATTTGTTGCATTTAGATATGATAGATTTTGATTTCATTCTGGGGATGAATTGGTTATTTGCATATCATGTGTGGGTAGATTGTTTTAGGAAGAATATGGTGTTCAAGATACCAGGACAAGAGGAGTTTAATTTTCAAGGAGAACGTAAGATACTTGCCATCTATCTTATTTCTGCCCTGACTGCTAGTAGATGGTTGAAGAAGGGTTGTGAGGGGTATTTGGCGTATGTGGTGGATTCTAGAAAGGAGATTAAAAAGTTAGAAGAAATCTTAGTAGTGAAAGATTTTTCTGATGAGTTCCCAGATGAGTTGTCTAGTTTGCCTTCCAATAAGGAGATTGAGTTTTCTACTGAGGTGATTTTGAGATCAGCACCCATATCTATAGTACCTTATAGAATGGCACCAGTTGAGTTGATAGAATTGAAGGTTCAGCTTCTGGAGTTGCTATATAAACAGTTTATTTGACCTAGTATTTCGCCTTGGGGAACCCCTGTGTTGTTTGTGGAGAAGAAGGATGGAACGATGAGGTTGTGTATTGATTATAGACAATTGAATAAAATCATCATCAAGAATAAATATCTTTTGCCCAAGATAGATGATTTAATTGAGCCGTTATAGGGGGTTAGGGTGTTTTCTATGATAGACTTGAGATCGGGTTATCATCAGTTGAGGATAAAGGAGGGGGACGTGCCTAAGATCGCTCTTAAGACACGTTATGTAATACTCGTATTTGTAAAATAAGGGTAAAGAAGTACTTTAATAAATATGAAATAAAGTTAAAATAATATATATATATATATATATATATATATATATTCAAATGTGAAAAGACAAATTTAAATAAAGAAAAAAAATATTTTGGACGTCTAGCAAGAAGAAAGAAATAAAAAGGAAAAAAAAGTTTTTCTAAAAAAAACAAAAACAAGCAACGTGGCAGCAGGTGGCAGCACCTGCTGCCAAGTTAATGTATGTTATACAAATTGCAAAATGTGGAGTTTTGAGAGGAGTTTAAGTGTTGATGGTGTAGCACACTTTGAGGTTGCTGAGAATATTTTTTTAGTAGCAAACTTATATATATATATATATATATATATATACACCCTAACTTGTAAACATAATTTTAACACTTGCCAAATTTAGTTTCGTTTCCTTCAAATTTCCCTTTTCCTTTAAACACTTGGGGACTGAAAGAAATGTTGAAAAAGCAAAATTTTGAAGGGGTTTACGGGGAAATTTTATAGAGAGTCATGAGAAGCTATCAGAAAAGCAGAAGGTAATAATGTGATGTTTATTTTTGAATTTTTAGCATTCATGAAATTTCCCGGAATTCAAAGTGGAAAATTTTAAAGGGTGTGGTTTATTAAGAATTGAAGAATAAATCTGAAATTTAATATAAATATTATGTCTGGTGTTGACGATTAGCAACCAGGGAAAATTGCTGAGAGGAATGGGAAAGACAAAGAGGTGATCCACGGGTAGCTTTAAGTGTTATATGGTGAGTTGGATTTACTTTAAGTAATCTAAATAAAAATAAAAAATATAGTGATAATATTAAAATAAATTATTAGCTTATGTTTTGGTGATCGATAAAGATTTGGTTGATAGATATGATATGAATTTTGGACATGTAGAAAATTATTATGTGAGAAAAATATTATTAGAATAACGAGTTGATTTAATAATGATGGTGATAAATAAAATTCTTGATGAGTTTTGATTAATGAATTGATGTGATAAATGAGGAGAAAAAATTGGTGAAATTATCAAGCAGAAATTTGAGGAAATATATGATGGCTAAATTTGAATATTTTGAATTCATGTTGTTTTTATATTACTGTTCATATGCATATTTCATATCATTGTTCATATGCATATGCATTAAATAAAAGAAAAGAACGGGGAGGGCAGCCAATCTAATGAAAATGAAAGAACTGAGAAGGCGGCCGATTTAATGAGAATGAAATAACCGGGAAGGCGGTCAGTCTAAATGAAAATGAAAGAACCAGGAAGGCAACTGGTCTAAGATAAAAACATGTCGACATGTGGGAAGATATTCTCTAATAATAATTCATGCATTGCATCTGTTTTACATGTTGATTTTATTACTAAAATCTTGTGGATATTATGCATTTATTTTATTTGTAGATAAATGAGTCTCACAGAGAGATAGTTACAGTGAGAAAAAGACGTAGAAGTATGTCGTGATAGTAATTATTTAAATGTTAGACTACATGCTATTTTCCAGTCATACGAGTTATAAATGATTAAATATTAAAAATGATTATTTATACAGATTGATTACTTCTAGTAAATTTAATTCACTGAGCTTGTGAAGCTCATCCCTCATTGTACAACGATTTCAGGTAGCAGATAGGACAAATAGTCTGGTAGGTTAAGAGTCGGACGAAATCATTTCTGTAAGCCATGTACGTGTCAACATCCTCAAACAAATGAGAAAATGAAACAAAAATTTTATTTGTAAATATTCATGCATTTTACGTTGTATATTATGTTTAAGTTAATACCAATGTTGGTTAATCCTGGTGCAACCCATTCTTTTGCATCCAGTATTCATATGAAGTCTATTGAAGTATGTATTAGTCCTTTGATGCAAAATATTTTTGTTGAAATTCCCTCTAAAGATAGAGTGATAATCATAAATGTTTACAAGAGTTGTGTCATTTGTATGAGTGATAGAAAATCTGAAGTTGATTTATTATCTTTGAATATGGTTGATTGTTTTAGAAAGAAGGTAGTGTAACTTTCAGAGAGAACATAAAATACTCTCGAACTATCTTATTTTACTCTGACGACTAGTACATGGTTGAAGAAATGATGTGAGGAGTATTGGGCATACATAATGGATTCTAGAAAGGAAAATAGGAAGTTAGAATAAATCTTAGTGGTGAAAGATTATTCTAATGTAATTCTTGATGAGTTGTCTAGGTTACGTCCAAGTAGAAAGATTAAATTCTCTATTGATGTGATACCAGGATCATCACTTATATTTAATAGCACCCTACAGAATGATGCCAACTGAATTGAAAGAGTTGAACATACCATTTTAAGAATTTTTGGATAAACAATTTATCAGACCTAATGTATTTGGAGAGCCCCTGGGTTGTTCATGAAAGAGGAAGATGGAACGATGAGATTGTGTATAGACTACAAATAGTTGAATAAGAACAAATATCTTTTATCCAGGATAAAAAAATTGTTTGAGCAGTGCAAGGAGGGAGAGTGTTTTTTAAGATAAACTAGAGATTAGGTTATCACCAGTTAAGGATCGAGAAGGGAGACGTGCCTAAGACTGCTTTTGGGACACGTTATGGTAATAAGTTTCTTGTGATGTCAATTGGATTGACTAATGTTCTAGAAACATTCATGGACTTGATGAATAAAATGTCTGAACTGTTTCTTGATAATCTTGTGGTTGCATTTGACTTTCTGATATAATCTAATAAGGAAGAACAACATGTGAAACATTAGATAGTGTGTTAGAGATTCTGAGGAGAGAGAAATTATACGAAAAGTTCTCTAAATGGAGTGTTGGCTGAATGAAATAACATTCTAGGAATATGTAATATTGGGAAATGGCATAACAGTTGATCCACAAAAGGTAGAGGCAATGTTAAGTTGGGAGAGTCCAACTAATGTGTCTAAGATTATAATCTTCTTGGGGTTAGTTGGTTATTATAGAAGATTCTTTTAGAATATTTCTATTATTGTGATACTTTTGAATAAACTGACTAGGAAAGAGGTGAGATTTGTATGGTGAGGGAACTGTGAGAAAAATTTCCAATTACTAAAGGAGAAATTGATTACAGCTCTAGTATTGGTGCATCCTTCAAGTGATGAAGGATTTGTGGTGTATAGTGATGCGTCACATCAATGATTGGGATATGTGTAACATAGGAAAGCTATGGCCTATATTTCTAGGCAATTGAAGATTCATAATAGAAATTACCCTACTCATGACTTAGAGTTGGCTGCTATAGTGTTTGCTTTAAAGATTGAAGACATCATCTGTATGGAGCCACTTACGAGATATTCATGGGTTATAAGAGTTTGACTTACTTACCAAACCAGATAGAGTTGAATTTGAGGCAAAGATGGTAGATGGAATTGATTAGTAATGATGATTGTACAATTCACTATCATCTATAAAATGAGAAGGTGATAGCTAATGCGTTGAGTAGAAAGTCTACAAGAAGTTTAATTGCTATTTGGAGTCCTGATGTGAAATTGATGATAGATTTAAGAACGATAAGAATGAAGTTAAATGTCAGTGATAGAGGATTATGGTTAACGAATATGGTTGTACAGTCATCTAGAGTAAAATGTTTTAGAGATGCAAGGTAGAGATGAAGAGATAGAAAAGATTAAGCATTGAGTGCTTACTAGAAAACATTTTGAGTTCAAAATTTGAAATGAGGGTAATTTGGTATTGGAACATGGATTTGTGTTCCCAATGATGTGGAGTTGAGAAAGGAGATAATCAGAGAGGCACCCTCATTATATATATATATATATATATATATATATATATATATATATATATATATATATATAACCACCTATCCCGAGTTGGCCACCCTCGAGATGGTGTTGTTACATATATACATATATATATACACATATATATATACATATATATGTATATATAACCACCCATCCCGGGTTGACCACTCTCGAGACGGTGTTGTTACATTTCGAAAATCCCAGCACAACACATATATGTAACAGTAAAAATAATACAAACTAAAATTCTTTTACATCAATCCTCAACCCTCAACAGGCGAGGTAAATCAATATAATATTGACCTAAACACTTTACACAACATATTATGCATGAATATTTACAAATAAATTGTTATTTTATTTTCTCTTTAGTCTGAGGATGTTGACACTTACGTGACTTACTAGATAATAATTTCGTTATAACCTCAAATCACCAAACTATTTGTCACGCCTGCTACCTGAAATCATTGCACATTGAGGAGTGAGTTTCACAAGCTCAGTGAATTAAATAGACTAAAAGTATTCAGTTGTATAAATGGTCTTTCAATATTTAATCATTTATATCTCTCACAACTTGATACTAGCATTCTACTATCACTACACATGTCAAAAGATTCATTCTCTATCAATCTCTTCTTTTTATTTATTGGTTCACCTTAAGACCATCAATTATCTCAAAGTTACCTCGTAATGAGGTTCACAACATAAAATCTACCATTTAGATGGTTCTTATCACCATAACTATCGCTCTATGTGAGACTTATCCATCTATAAATAAATTCACAGTAACACATCACACATCAGCATTTTAATCATTCAAGTAATAATTAAAATAGATGCAATGCATGAATTATTAATATGAGAACGTCTTCCCACATGTCGACATGTTTTTATTATCTTAGACCCGCTGCCTTCCCCGTTCTTGTTTTTACAGCTTATCCCGGCTGTTATGGATTTATTTTCAGTATATACTGGCTGTCACGGTGTCCTTTTTATTTCTAGCATGTACCGGCTGTCACAGTTTTTAAATTAGACCGGCCCCTTCCCAGTTCTTTTGGTTCTTTTATTTAATGCATATACATATGAACAATGATATGAAATATGCATACGAGCAATAATATAAAAACAAATGGAACTCAAAATATTTAAATTTAGTTATCCTGTCTTTCCTCAACTTTCTGCTTGATAAATTTCACAATTTTCTTCTCCTCATATATCACATCAAATCATCCATCTTAGCTTGTTAAGATCCACTAAATTTCATCTCCTCATAATTCGTATCAAAACATCAACCAAAACTCGTCAAGAATTTATTTATCACCATCATTATTAAATCAACTCATTATTCTAATAATATTTATATTCACATAGTAATTTTCTACGTGTCCAATATTCATATCATACCTATCAATTTAATTTTTATGTACCACTAAAGTATATATTTTATTTAATATTATCACTAGATAATTTCATTTTTTATTTAGATTACTTAAAGTAAATCTAACTCACCACGTAGCACTTAAAGCTACTTGTTGATCACCTCTTTACCTTTACCGTTCCTCTCAGAAATTTCCCCCGGTTGCTGACCGTCAACACCTGATATAATATTTATATTAAATCTCTAACTATTTTTTCAATTCTTCATAAACCAAACCCTTTGAAAATTCCCGCTTTGACTTCCGGGAAATTTCATGAATGTTAAAAATTCAAAAATAAACATTACGTTATTAGCTTCTATTTTTCTGTAAGCTTTTCGTGATTCTCTAATAAATTGCGCAGTAAACCCCTTCAAAATGTTCCTCTTTCAACCTTTCTGTCGGTCCCCAAGTGTTTAAAGAAAACAAATAATTTGAAAGAAATTTGGAAAGTATATAATTACATTTATGTATTATACAAATATATATATATATATATAAAAGTAAAACTAGTAAAAAAATTGTCGGCAGCCCAACAAAGTTTTACACTAAGCATTTACACTGCTTCCACGTTTTTGGAACGTGGAAGACATGCAAACCAATTTTTCTTACTTTGGCAGCAGGTGGCAACACTTGCTGCCACGTTTTTTATTTACCTTTTTTTTAAAGAATTTTTTTTTTCTTTTCCTTCCTACTATTCATGATTTTTTTTTCTTTTTCTTTGTAACTATGCCTCCACGTGTCCAATTTTTTTTGAAATTTTTTTATTCAAATAATAATATACCTTTCGCATATATTTTGTTTTAATTCTATATCATGTTTATTAAATTACTTCTTTACCCTTACTTTACGATTACAGGTATTACAAATCTACCCGCCTTACAAAATTTTTGTTCCCAAAATTTCCTTACTTTACTCCAGAAACAAAAGTGAATGATACTTCTTCATAATTATCTCACACTTTCACGTAATTGCTTCAACATCCTTATTCTGCCACAGAACATAAACTAATGCAATTATTTTATTATACATGACTTGTTCTTTTTGTCTAAATTCTCACAGGTACTTGTATATACGCCCAATCTTTATGAATTTCTATAGTTTAGCTTGAAATATTATAATATTCATCATGTAAAAACTTTCTTAAAAGTGAAACATGAAATATGTTTCTCTGGAGGCAAATCCAGGCTATTCACAACTAGCCCAACTTTCTTAATAACCTCATAGGGTCTCATATATCTCATACTCAATTTTCCTTTCTTTTTTATCCTTAACACACCTTTTCATTGATATTTTTTTCAATACACCCAAACACCTACTTGAAACTTGAGAGGTCTCCTATTATCAACATAACTATTCGGTCTACTCTGTGTTGCTTCATGGTTCTCTTCAATCAATTTGATCCTCTCAGTTGTTAACCCAATAATTGATGGACCAGATATATTTCTCTTTCCCATTTCTTCCTAACATACTGGAGTTCTACACCTCCTACCATACACTGTTTCAATCCGTGCCATCCCAATACTAGTTTGATACTGATTATTATAAGCAACTTTAAATCGATGGCATGTAAGCATCCCATTTGCCCTTAACATATCTTCTAGTACTCTAAAAATCCTTTCTGTCTGAGCATGAAAATTTTTATAAAATTGCAACTGTGTACCTATGGCTTTCTAAAAGCCTCTCCAACACCAAGATGTAAATCTAGCATCTCTTTTTGACACTATACTTAATGGTGCTCCATACAACCTCACAATCTCAGCTACATCCTTCTTCAATCCTGACCACTAGAAATTTCGTCTCCATCCTCTATACATCTTATTGTTACTTGATTGCATCGAATCTACATCATCATGTGCCTCTCTCATTCACTCCTCTCTCTACTTTGCATTATTGGGAACACAATTTCAATGTTCAAATACCAAAATACGCTCATTTCAAATTTTTGAACTCAAAATGCTTTCTAGTAAGCACTCAATGCTTAATCTTTTCTATCTTTTAATCTTAACCTTGCATCTCTAAAACATTTTACTATGGAAAATTGTACAACCATATTCGTTATCCATGATCCTTTATCACTGATATTCAACTTCATTCTTATCTCTTTTAAATCTATCATCAATTTTTCATCAGAACTCCCAGTAGCAGTTAACCTTCTTGTAGACTTTCTACTCAATGCATCAGCTATCACCTTTGCATTTTTCTAGATGATAGTGAATTGTACAATCATAGTTACTAATCAACTCCATCCACCCTCTTTGCCTTAAATTCAACTCTCTTTGGGTAGGTATGTCAAACTCTTATAATCCATGAACATCTCATAAGTGGCTCCATACAGATGATGTCTCCAATCTTTAAAGTAAACACTATAACAGCTAACTCTAAGTCATGAGTAGGGTAATTTCTATCATGAATCTTCAATTGCCTAGAAGTATGGGCCCCAACTTTCCTATGTTATACATATCCCAATCATTGATGTGATGCATCACTATACACCACAAATCCTTCATCACTAGAAGGAAGCACCAATATTGGAGTTGTAATCGATTTCTCCTTTAGTAATTGAAAATTTTTTGCACACTTCCCTTACCATACAAATCTCATCTCTTTCTTGTTCAATATATTTAATAGTATTACAATAATAAAAAATAATTCTGAAAGAATCTTCTATAATAACCAGTAAATCCCAAGAAAATTCTAATCTCAATCACATTAGTTGGTCTCTCCCAACTTAAAATTGCCTCTACCTTTTGTGGATCAACTGTTATGCCATTTCTCGATATTACATGTTCCAATATAGTTATTTCATTCAACCAACACTCACGCTTAGAAAACTTTGCATATAATTTCTCTCTCCTCAGAATCTCCAACACACTGTCTAATATTTCACATGTTGTTCTTCATTCTTAGAATATATCAGAATGTCATTACTGAACACAACAACAAAATTATCAAGAAATGGTTCAGACATTTTATTCATCAAGTCCATGAATGTTTCTTGAACATTAGTTAATCTAAATGACATCACAAAAAGCATATGACTATAACATGTCCTAAAAGCAGTCTTCAACACGTCTCCTTTCTCTATCCTCAATTGGTGATATCCTGATCTCAGGTTTATCTTAAAAAACACTCTCGCTCCTTGCACTGCTCAAAAATTTTATTTATCATGGGAAAAAGGTATTTGTTCTTATTCAACTAATTGTAGTCTATACACAATCTCATCGTTCTATCTTCCTCCTTCACGACCAACACATGGCTCCCCAATTACATTAGGTCCGATAAATTGTTTATTTAAAAATTCTTGAACTTTTAACTCTCTTAATTCAGTTGGTGCTATTCTATGGATATGGGTGCTGATTATGGAATCACCTTAATAGAAAACCCAATCTCCTTATTGGGAGGCAACCTAGACAATTCATCAAGAACTACATTAGGAAAATCTTTCATTACTAAGATTTATTCTAACTACTATTTTCCTTTTTAGAATCCATTATGTATGCCAAGTACTCCTCACATCCTTTCTTCAACCATCTATTAGTAGTCAAAGTAAAATAAGATAGTTCGGGAGTGTGTTATGTTCTTTCTGATACTTAAACTCCTCATGTCCATATCTTGAACACTATCTTCTTTCTAGAACAATTAACCTAAGTGTAATACGTCAACAACCAATTCATTCTCAAAATTAAATGAAATTATATCATATTCAAATATAATAAATCAGCTTTAGATTCTCTATCACTGATACGAATCACACAACTCTTGTACACATTTATGATTATCACTCCATCTTTAGTGGGAACTTCAACAAAAATATTTTGCATCAAAGGACTAATACATACTTCAATAGACTTCATATGAATACTGGATTCAAAAGAATGAGTTACACCAAGATCACCCAACATTGATATGTCCACCTTCTTTACACACAAAGCACTTCAAATTTTGACAATTCTGGGATAAATATCTTATTTGAATATATCTATAACAAACTTCTACCTCTCAATCCTACCTCAGATTACCACTTCCCCTTGGTGGCATACTTACTTCCTATGCCATGACTCCCAGTTTCCATAACCTGTCTCCCAAATCTAAGAGTCCCACCAATAGTATTCTGAGCTACAGAAGTAACAGATCATGCTTGCCTCTGACTATGTACTTCAGTTTCCTATGACAAGGAACACTTCTTCTGAGTGGCCTCCCACTTTGCACACTCATACTGGTACAACCTCTTGGTTCCTCAAATCTGGACATCTTTCGTTGATTCCTCCTACCTCTAATTTCCATCACATCCTTCTCAATCTGAAATGTTATATCACTAATCTGACATAATTCATAAGCCTCATGTAAGATAATTTTGATCAAATCTTAAAACATAGTTCATCTACGAACCTCTTACACTTTTTCTCCTCTAGGTATACCATGTTCAGTACAAACCTCGACAAAACCACAAATCTCAGATCATACTGCGCCACAGTCAACCCATTTGCCTCAAATAAATACAATCTTTATCTTGTTAGGCTCTAGGGGTCTAAGGAAAGTATTTATCAAAGAAAACCTCCTTAAACCTATTCCAGGTTAAGAGTCTAACAACATCTGCACTTACCCTGGGAAGAATATCCTCTCATCATTCTAAAACTTCTCCTTCTAACTCAAACGAAGCAAAGGCAACCATATGCCTGTCAATCGCTGGTAAAATACCAAATAATTCTTCTACCTGTTTCTCCCAAAACTCAGATTTAAAAGGATTCATAGATCCTTTAAACAACAAGGCATTTAGCTTAATATATCTCCTTGTATCTCATGCATAAACTCACTTTTCCTGCTTTTTAAATGTCTACCATTACTGGATTAACAACCTCAGGCACTGCTCTAGCATGTTCATCAAGTCTATGCTATAAGCTATCAACTCTATCATTTGTTACCTTCACTTCTCAAAAGCATGTGCAAGAGCTTATCTTAGCTTATCTCTTTCAACTTCAGATTCTCTCATACCTTTACTAATATCAATTATATTACTAATATCAATCATACTATCAACACGTTCTCATCTAGGAACCACAGATTTAGACTCAACTTTGACTCGTCAAAAATATTGGGGGCCTACCATGCCGTCTCAAATCAACAACACTAGTTCTAGCTCTAGCACGTTCACGTGTCATCATCAGACTATTCATTAAAATATAATTTATTTTAATCTTATACTTGCTTACTTTTTATGAAGTCTACAGAATCATAAAACCTAATGCTTTGATACCAAAATTGTAACAACCCATCCCGGGTTGCCCACCTCCAAGACGGTCTTGTCACATTTTGAAAATCCCAGCATGACACATATATGAAACAGTAAAAATAATACAAACAAAAATTCTTTTACATCAATCCTCAACCCTCAATAAGGGAGATACATCAATATGGTATTGACCTAAACACTTTACATAACATAATATGCATGAATATTTACAAATAAATTGTTATTTTATTTTCTCATTAGTATGAGGATGTTGACACGTACATGACTTACTAGATAATGATTTCGTCTGAACCTCAACTCACCAAACTATTTGTCATGTCTGCTACCTGAAATCATTGCACAATAAGAGGTGAGCTTCACAAGCTTCAATATTTAATCATTTATATCTCTCACAACTTGATACTAGCATTCTACTATCACTACACATGTCAAAAGATTCATTCTCTATCAATCTCTTCTTCTTATTTATTGGTTCACCTTAAGACCATCAATTATCTCAAAATTACCTCGTAATGAGGTTCACATAATAAAATCTACCATTTAGATGGTTCTTATCACCATAATTGTGTCTCCCTATGAGACTCATCCATCTATAAATAAATTTATAATAACACACCACACATCAGTATTTCAATAATGCAAGCAATAATTAACAGATGCAATGCATGAATTATTATTATAGGAACGTCTTCCTACATGTCGACATGTTTTTATTATCTTAGACTGGCTTCCTTCCCGCTTATTCTCTTTATAGCTTATCCCAGCTGTCACGGATTTATTTCCAGCATATACCAGCTATCACGGTTTTTCAATTAGACCGGTCCCTTCCCGGTTCTTTTGATTCTTTCATTTAATGCATATGCATATGAACAATGATATTAAATATGCATATGAACAGTAATATAAAATCAACTAGAACTCAAAATATTTAAATTTAGCTATCCTGTCTTTCCTCAACTTTCTGCTTGATAAATTTCACAATTTTCTTCTCCTCATATATCACATCAAATCATCCATCTTAGCTTGTCAAGATCCACTAAATTTCATCTCCTCATAATTTGTATCAAAACATCGACCAAAACTCATCAAGAATTTTTTTATCACCATCATTATTAAATCAACTCACTATTCTAATAATATTTATTTTCACATAATAATTTTCTTTGTGTCCAATATTCATATCATACCTATCAATTTAATTTTTATCTACCACTAAAGTATAAGCTAATAATTTATTTAATATTATCACTAGATAATTTCATTTTTTATTTAGATTACTTAAAGTAAATCTAACTAACCACATAGCACTTAAAGCTACCCGTGAATCACCTCCTTGCCTTTCCTGTTCCTCAAAAATTTCCCCCAGTTGCTGACCATCAACACCTGATATAATATTTATATTAAATCTCTAACTATTTCTTCAATTCTTCATAAACCACACCTTTTGAAAATTCTCACTTTGACTTCCGGGAAATTTCATGAATGTTAAAAATTCAAAAATAAACATTACGTTATTACCTTCTGTTTTTTTGTAAGCTTTTCGTGATTCTCTAAGAAATTCCGTAATAAATCCTTTCAAAATTTTGCTCTTTCAACCTTTTTTTTGGTCCCCAAGTGTTTAAAGAAAATGAATAATTTGGAGGAAATTAAACAAAATTTGGCAAGTATATAATTACGTTTACGTATTATACAAACATATATAAGTAAAACTTGTAAAAAAATTGTCGGTAACCCAACAAAATTTTACATTGGGCATTTACAAAGCTTCCACATTTTTGGAATGTGGAAGACATGCAAACCAATTTTTCTTACTTTGGCAGCAGGTGGCAAGACCTGCTACCATGTTTTTGATTTACCTTTTTTTTATAGAAAACCTTTTTTTTCTTTTCCTTCCTACTGTTCATGATTTTTTTTTCTTTTTCTTTGTAACCATTTTTTTTAATTGTTTTATTCAAATAACAATAAACCTTTCGCTTATATTTTATTTTAATTCCATGTCATATTTATTAAATTGCTTCTTTACCCTTACTTTACAATTACGAGTATTACAATATACACCCTAACTTGTAAACATAATTTTAACACTTACCAAATTTAGTTTTGTTTCCTTCAAATTTCTCTTTTTCTTTAAACACTTGGTACCGAAAGAAAGGCTGAAATAGCAAAAATTTGGAGGGTTTTACGAGATAATTTTATAGAGAGTCACGAGAAGCTATCAGAAAAAACAGAAGGTAATAATGTGACGTTGATTTTTGAATTTTTAGCATTCATGAAATTTTTCGGAATTCAAAATGGGAATTTTCAAGGGGTCTGGTTTATGAAGAATTGAAGAATAAATTAGAAATTTAATATAAATATTATGTCAGGTGTTGATGATTAGCAACTAGGGGAAATTGCTGAGAGGAACGGGAAAGGCAAGGAGGTGATCCACGGGTAGCTTTAAATGCTACGTGGTGAGTTGGATTTATTTTAAGTAATCTAAATAAAAATGAAAAATCTAGTGATAATATTAAAATAAATTATTAACTTATGTTTTGGTGATAGATAAAGATTTGGTTGATAGATATGATATGAATTTTGGATATGTAGCAAATTATTATGTGAGAAGAAATTTTATTAGAATAATGACTTGATTTATAATAATGGTGATAAATAAAATTCTTGACGAGTTTTGATTAATGAATTGATGTGATAAATGAGGAGAAGAAATTTGTGAAATTATCAAGCAGAAATTTGAGGAAAGACACGATGGCTAAATTTGAATATTTTGAATTCATGTTGTTTTTATATTACTGTTCATATGCATATTTCATATCATTGTTCATATGCATATGCATTAAATAAAAGAAAAGAACGGGGAGGGCAGCTAATCTAATGAAAATGAAAGAACTGAGAAGGCGGCCGATTTAATGAGAATGAAATAACCGGGAAGGCGGTCGGTCTAAATGAAAATGAAAGAACCAGGAAGGCAGCTGGTTTAATGAGAATAAAATAACCGAGAAGCCATCCTGTTTAAATGAAAATGAAAGAATCTGGAAGGCAACCGGTGTAAGATAAAAACATATCGATGTGTGGGAAGACATTCCCTAATAATAATTCATGCATTGCATTTGTTTTACATGTTGATTTTGTTACTGAAATGTTGTGGATATTATGCATTTATTTTATTTATAGATAAATGAGTCTCACAGAGAGACAATTACAATGAGAAAAAGGCATAGAAATATGATGTGATAGTAATTATTTAAATGTTAGACTACATGATATTATCCAGTCATATTAGTTATAAATGATTAAATATTAAAAATGACTATTTATATAGATTGAGTACTTCTAGTAAATTTAATTCACTGAGTTTGTGAAGCTCATCCCTTATTGTACAATGATTTCAGGTAGCAGACAGGACAAATAGTCTAGCAGGTTAAGAGTCAGACGAATTCATTTATATAAGTTGTAAGCCATGTACGTATCAACATTCTCAGATAAATGAGAAAATGAAACAAAAATTTTATTTGTAAATATTCATGCATTTTGCATTGTGTATTATGTTTAAGTTAATATCAGATTTATATGCCTCTCCTGTTGAGGGTTAAGGAATTCAGTAAAAAAATTTGTCAGTATTATTTTTTTATTGTTGCATATACGTGTCGTGCTGGGATTTTCAAAATGTGATGACACCATCTCGAGGGTGGCCAATCCAAGATGGGTCGTTACATGTTATGGCCATCATAAGTTCCTTGTGATGCCATTTGGGTTAACTAATGCTTCTGCAGTATTTATGGATATAATGAATCGGGTGTTTAAACCGTTCTTGGATAGATTTGTGATTGTATTTATTGATGATGTTCTGGTATATTCCAAGAATGAGGAGGAGCATGGGCAACATTTAGAGATAGTGTTGGAAATTTTGAAAAGAGAGGAATTGAATTTGAGGCAGAGGAGGTGGATGGAGTTCATTAGTGACTACGACTGTACAATTCATTATCATCCATGGAAGGCTAATATAGTAGCTGATGTATTGAGTATAAAGTCTACAGGGAGATTAGCTATTATTGGGAGTCATGATATTAGCTTGATGATAGAACTGAGAGAAATTAGAATGCAATTGAGTATCAGTGATAGAGGATTATTGATGGCAAATATGGTGGTACATTCTTCTATTATTGATCACTTATTATAGATGCAAAGTTGATATGAAGGGTAGATAAGATCAAAGAGGAAATATTTTGTGGGAAGCCAACTTGGTTTAGAATTAGACAGGATATTATGGTGGTATTGGGACGTAGAGTTTTTGTTCCCAATGATGTTGAGATGAGAAAGGAGATAATAAGAGAGGTTCATGATTCTGTGTATTCTATTCACCCGGGTAATAATAAGATGTACAAGGGGTTGAGACAAAATTATTGGTGGTTAGGGATGAAGAAAGATGTAGTTGGACATATTTCTAGATATTTGATTTGTCAATGTTGAGGATCCTCTGCCTTAATCTAAGGTCTTCCATATGTGCATCCATTGACCCTCAATTATAGGAGCTTGTTTAGCTAATTCTTTCCATTTATTTTGTAATCAATATTTATGTGTAATTACACCGTTATATAATATGTAGCTGAATATATATGAAAGACTCTCACCACTAAAAAAAGTAGTGGTTTTCAAACATTCTTATGGTATCAGAGCATACTTGGATTAGCATCCCACGATCCCCAATGGCCTCTGATTCTTCTCCCACCCTCCTTCCTTTCAACACCATGATTCACATGGTTACCATCAAACTCTCCTCCTCCAACTACCTCTTATAGAAGAGCCAACTTCTTCCACTTCTTGAGAGCCAAGGTCTGCTGGGTCATGTGGACGGTACCCTTGTGCCACCGCCTCCATTTGATCCTACCACCTCTCAGACACCAAATACCAAACACCTGGTATGGAAAGCCACTGATCAGCGCCTACTAAATCTTCTCCTCTCCTCTCTCACATAGGAAGCCATGGCTGAAGCCGTCGGCCTCTCCACATCTCGCAAGGTCTGGACCGCTCTCGAAAATACCTTCAGCCACTGCTCCAAAGCCCGTGAAATACACCTCAAAGATGACCTCCAATTGATGAAGCGTGGCACCCATCCAGTCACTGTCTATGCCCGTGCCTTCAAGGCCTTATACGATCAGCTTCATGCCATCGGTCACCCTGTTGATGGAATTGACAAAGTTCACTAGTTTCTTCATGGCCTAGGACCTGATTTCTCCAGTTTCTCTGTTGCCCAAATGGCACAGACACCTCACCCCTGCTTCCCGGATCTTATATCCAAGGCTGAGAGTTTTGAACTCTTTCAAAAGTCTCTTGAGAGTCTGGCGCCTTCAGCTATAGCGTTCACCGCTAGCCGTGGCTCTTTTCAACGCGAGGGTGGCTCATCTCACTCTAGATGTGGCCGCGAAAATGGCCCCAGCCATGAGTTCTCCAGTCACAGACAAGGTCATGCCCAACCCACTCAAGGTCGCCGTCCACTACGGTGCCAGATTTGCCGCTTGGAAAGCCACTATGCTGATCGGTGCAGGCAACGCTATGATCGGCACCAGCATGACCCCTCGACGCACCTTGCAGAAGCTTTTAATGCTTCAGATTGGTTTTTAGACACAGAGACTTCGGCCCATATGACTCCAGCCCGCTCTATTTTGGACCAGTCCACCACTTACATAGGTAAGGATTCTGTGATTGTAGGGAATGGTGTGTCCCTACCCATTACCCACACTGGTAAAATTTCCCTTTCCCTAGATCTTCATCTGTTAGATGTTTTGGTTGTCCCTCACCTCACTAAAAATATTGTCCATTAGTAAATTAACACACGATTTTCCGTTATCCGTTACATTTACTAATAATTTTTTCACTGTTCAGAATCGACAAACGGGAAGGGTGGTGGCAACCGGTAAAAAAGATGGAGGCTTATATGTGCTAGAGCGCAGAAATTCTGCTTTTATTTCTATCCTTAAAAATAAATCCCTTCATGCTTCATATGATTTATGACATTCTCGCCTTGGACATTGAATCATATTGTTATCTCTTTTTTAAATAAAAAAAGGATAGCTTTATCTTACCTCTTTATTGCCATCTCCTACATTATGTGATACGTGTCAACTTGCGAAGAATCACTATTTCCCTTATTCTCGTAATGAACATAGATCGTTTAATGTTTTAGATCTTATTCATTGTGATATCTGGGGTCCTTCCCTCATAAAATCAAATTTGGGTTTTGCCTACTATGTTTTATTCATTGATGATTATTCTCGTTTCACTTGGCTTTATCCACTGAAATTAAAATCTGACTTCTATGATACTTTCATTCATTTTCAAAAAATTTTGGAAAATCAATATTCTGCTCATATCAAAATTTTTCCAAGTGATAATGGTGTAGAATTTACTAGCAACTGCTTTAAAGCCCATCTTCATACCTCTGGCATTCATCATCAACTCTCTTATCCATATACTCCCGCTCAAAACGGTCGCGCAGAAAGAAAACACCTTCATGTGATTGAGACCAGCTTGGCCCTGCTTCTCCATTCCCACACTTCCCCTCGCTTCTGGGTTGATGCCTTTAGCACTGCAGCTTATATCATCAACTGATTGCCCACACCACTTCTTGGAGGTAAGTCCCCCTTTGAGCTTCTATATGGTTCCTCTCCAAATTATGAAAATTTTCATCCATTTGGTTGTCGTGTTTATCCTTGTTTACGTGATAATATGCCTAACAATTTTTCCCCTCGTAGCATTCCTTGCATTTTTTTTGGGTTACAGCTCCTCTTACAAAGGGTTTCGTTGTCTTGACCCTACCATTTCTAGGCTATATATCACCCGCCATGCTAAATTTGATGAGACTCGATTTCCCTTCCTCGATACCTCCCAGGCTCAACCCATAACCTCCCTCTAATTTTCAAATTTTATGGAACCCAGTCTCCCCCCTACAGACATGCTACCATCTTCTCCTGCGCCTCATTCCCGGCACATTACACAATCCGGATCTAACCTGTGTGGTATTTGTACTGATTCAGTTGATGAGTCTTTGCAGGTCAATGATTCTCTTACAGGTCCATCTCTACCGCACTCGAATCCTAACCCCGCTTCTTTTGAGCTCACCACCGAGCTGCCTACCCCTGCTCCTATTGCGACTACTCCAATGGCTTCTCATCCCAATCTTTACATGAGCCAAAGCTGGTATTTTCAAAACCCACCACCCGACGAATCTTGCTCTCTTAGGATCCTCTGGTCTTCTCTCTGCTCTTCTTGCATCCACTGAGCCCAAAGGATTTAAATCTGCTGCTAAGAATCTGGCTTGGCTCACCGCTATAGATGAAGAAGTTCAAGCCCTGCAAACTAATCGTACTTGGATTTTGGTTCCTCGACCTGCCAACACCAACATTGTGGGTTCCAAATGGGTGTTTTGGACCAAATACTTATCCGATGGATCTATCGAGCATCTCAAAGCTCGCCTTGTTACCAAAGGTTATACACAAGTACCTGGTCTCTTCTACACTGACACTTTTAGCCCTGTTATCAAGGCTACCACTGTCCGTGTTGTCCTCTCTCTTGCTGTGACCAACAAATGGCCTCTTCGCCAACTTGATGTCAAGAATGCATTTCTTAATGGTCATCTTACTAAACATATTTATATGGAACAGCCTCCTGGGTATATTGACCCCCGCTTCCCTAATCATGTATGTAAGTTGAAAAAAGCTCTTTATAGCCTCAAACAGGCTCCTCGTGCCTGGTTTCAGCGATTCAGCTCTTTTCTCATTCAACTTAGTTTTTATTGCAGTCGTGCTGACACATCACTCTTTGTCTTTCACAGGCTGTCTGACATTATTTATTTACTTCTTTATGTTGATGACATCATTATTACAGGCAACAACTCATCTCTTCTTGACAGCTTTACTCATAAGCTTAATTCTGAGTTTGCTACTAAGGATTTGGGTTCTCTTAGTTACTTTCTTGGTCTCGAAGCTACATCCACCACTAATGGTCTCTTTATCAATCAGCTGAAATATGCACGGGACATCCTCATGCGAGCTTAGTTACTTGACAGCAAGCCTGTTCACCACCCCATGGTTGTTTCTCAGCACCTGTCTTCTGATGGTCCTCTGTTTTCGGATCCTGCTCTTTACCAATCTCTTGTTGGTGCTCTCCAGTATTTGACTATCACGCATCCCGATATTGCTTATGCTGTAAACTCTGTCAATCAATTTCTACACTCTCCGACTGAAGACCACTTTCTTGCTGTCAAGTGCATTCTTCACTATGTTAAGGGCACATTGCATTTTGGCCTCACTTTTCATCCATCTACTGCTGCTCCTAGTGCTTTAGTTGCTTATTCTGATGCAGACTAGGCAGGATGTCCTGACAGTCGTCGCTCTACCTCTGGTTATTTTATATACCTTGGCGACAACTTGGTTTCCTGGAATGCCAAAAAGTGACCTATTGTTTCTCGTTCAAGCTGTGAGTTTGAGTATCGTGCCCTTGCTCTCACTGCCGTTGAACTTCTTTGGCTCACGCATCTCCTTCGTGACCTTAGAATTTCTCTTCCACAGCAGCCTCTTCTCCTATATGACAACAAAAGTGCAATTTTTTTAAGCTTCAACCCCATCTCTCACAAACGGGCCAAGCATGTTGAGTTAGACTACCACTTTCTTTGTGAACTTGTTGTTGCTGGCAAACTTCGCACCCAGTATGTGCCCTCTCACTTACAAGTTGCTGATATCTTCACCAAAAGTGTGCCTCGGCCTCTTTTTCAATTTTCTCGCTCCAAGCTCCATGTCTATTCAAATCTGACACTCAGCTTGCGGGGGGTGTTGAGGATCCTCTACCTTAATCTAAGGCCTTCCATATGTGCATCCATTGACCCTCAATTATAGGAGCTTGTTTAGCTAATTATTTCCATTTATTTTGTAATCAACATTTATGTGTAATTACGTCGTTATACAATCTATAAATGAATATATATGAAAGACTCTCACCACTCAAAAAAGCAGTGGTTTTCAAACATTCTTAGTCAACAAGTGAAATCTGATAATAGACATTTGGTAGGTTTATTACAACCTCTTCCAGTACCTAAATGGCTATAGGAGAGTGTAAGTACGGATTCTGTTCTGGTTTTACCCATACCTAGAGAGGTTATGATGCTGTATGGATTATAGTAGATAGACTTTCTAAGTCTTTGCTTTTCCTTCCTATTAAAACTACCAGGAGTCCTGAAAAGTTAGCTGAATTATATGTATCGAAAATTGTGAGATTAAATAAGCATTGTATAAGATAGAGATTCTAGATTTACTTTTAGATTTTGGAGGGGTTTTCAGCAAGCTATGGGTACATAATTATAGTTTAGTATAGCTTTTCATCCTCAAATGGATGGGCAGATAGATAGAATCATCAAAATACTAGAAGATATGCTGAGGGCAAGTGTATTGAGTTTTTCAGTGAGCTGGGATGCTTATTTACCTTTGATTGAGTTTGGATACAATAATCAGTATCAAACTAGTATTAGGATGATACCATTTGGGGCTTTGTATGATCAAAGGTGCAAAACTCCAGTATGTTGGGAAGAAGTTGGAGAAAGAATGGTATTTAGTCCAGAAATGATAGATTTGACTACTAAAATGATCAAACTAGTTAGAAAAAACCTTAGAGTAGCACAGAACGAATAGAAGAGATATGCTGATAATAGAAGACAACCTCTTCAGTTTTAGTTGGTGACTGGGTGTCTTTGAAGATGTCTTCCCGGAATGATGTATTGAGATTTAAAAAAAAAAAAAAGGAAAGTTGAATTCGAGATTTGTGGGGCCATATGAGGTAATTGAAAGAGTTCGACGAGTAGCATACAGATTGGATTTGCCTCCAAAGTTAAAGCAATTACACAATGTGTTTCATGTTTCACTTTTGAAAAAGTGTTTACATGATGAATCCCATAGTATTCCGAATCAAGCTATCGAACTTCAGGAAGACTTGACCTTTGTGCAATTAATAGACAGAATTATAGATAGAAAGGAACAAGTCTTGCGTAATAAAGTTATTCCTTTGATTCAAGTGTTTTGGCAAAACAAAGATGTTGAAGAAATTACTTGGGAGCATGAGGCAAGAATGACGAAAGAGTACCTCCAACTTTTTCATGAATTAGGTAAGGAAATTTCGGGGACAAAATTTTTATAAGGTGGGTACAATTGTAATACCTGTGTTCTTAAAGTAAGGGTAAAGAAGTAATTTGATAGATATTACATGGAATTAAAATAATATATACATGAAAGATTTACTATTGAGTAAAATAATTCTTTTTGAAAAAAAGAGACACCTGGACGTTTGGTGTCACAAGGAGAAAGAAAATAAAAAGAAAACTTGGAAGCGTCTAGGTGAGGTTACAAAGAAGAAAAAAAAAAGACACATGGAAGCGTCTAGGTGTGGTTACAAAGGAAGGAAAAAAAAAGAAGAGGAGACAACATTTGGACATCCAGGTGTTGCCCCCATAATGCATGCAAGACACAAGGATGAAAATTTTGAAGAATGGTGATAATGGTGGCTATAAAACATTTTTATTATAAAAAATGAGTTTTTGTTTTGTTTTATTTTTCTTACCAAATCCCATTTGGTTTACTTTTTTCTTCCATTCAAATTTCTTAGCAAAAAGTTATAAAGAAAATTTCTCCAATATTTAAGATAGCACAATCATCCAAATTACAATAGCAAGATGTCATCACATTTGAGGTGTTGGTGATCAACAATCTCAAAAAATTGCTGAAAGGAGCAGGAAAGGAAATGAAGTGATTCACAAGTAGCTTTAAGTGCTATGTGGTGAGTTACTTTTAGTAAACGAAACCAATAAAAATATGAATTTATTATATTTGAATAAATGGGTGAATTATTATGATTTAATGATGTATTTTCTGTTATATATGAAAATTGATTGATTTATTGATTAGGAATTTAATGGTATGTTGAATATTAATTGTATAAGAATTTATATTTTTAAAATGATGGAATAATGAAAAATATGCTAAGAAGTCATATGAAATTTTTGAAAATATGATTGAAAAATTGATATGATATATGAGGAGACAATTTAATAAATATGATAAAAATAATAATTTTGAGAATGAGCTAGATAGTTGAATTGAATGTTTTGATGTATGCTTGCTTGCATATTATTGCTCAAATACATAAAAGAAAGGACTAAAAAGGTAGTTGGTCTAGCTAAAAAGACCAAGAATGCAGCTGGTCTAGCTAAAATAAAAGACTAGGAAGGCAGTTGGTCTAGCTAAAAAAAAAAAGACCAGGAAGACAGCTGTTCTAGCTGAAAAGACTAGGAAGGTAGCTGGTTTGGCTGAAACATGTCTACATATGGAAAGACGTTCCAAGATGATAATATAAAATGATCTGATGAGAAAAAAAGAAAGATATTTTAAATACATGCATTACATTTGTTTTAAATATTGATTATTATTGATTGAGATGCTAAAGTATCAGTCCTGATTGTGAAATGATTGATACACAAATGAGTCTGACAGAGAGACGGATATGATGAGAAAGAAATGTGAAAGTATGATATGATAAATATTATTTGATTGATTGATTATTTGTCGTGAATCTCATAACGAGGTAAATAATAATGTTGAATTGATAGTCTCAAGATGATTTAATATATAAGAAGAAAAATTGATATGTTTGATGATTAATTTAAGAATAGATTTATAAATTGTTGTAATTATGATATGAGTAGTGATAATAGAATGTTGTTATTGAATTATATGAGATAATAAATGAATGAATATTGGAAGATTGAATTATTATATGTGAAGAAATAGATGATTAATATTGGTGAACTAGAAACGATTGAATTTTAAGATGTTACTGAAAGTATATAATCGAGTACTTGTAGTAAATTTAATTCACTGAGCTTGTGAAGCTCATGCCTCATTGTGAAATAATTTCACGTAGTGGGCAGGACATATAGATTGGTGAGCTGAGAATCAGACTGAATCATTTTCTGTAAGCCACGTGGTCCACATCCTTAAACTAAAGGAAAAAAAACATGACGACACCGTCTCGGAAATTGCCACCCGGGATGGATCGTTACATCCTTAGTACCCACGGAATTTTTTTTTATAAGTAAATTGTATATAAAAAAAAACCACACCAAGGGTGCATCCAATGTAGACTATCTATAGCAAAAGAAAATCCACAAAATCCCCTTCAAAATTTTAGCTTACAATTTTCACTATAGACAGTTGTCAAAATTGTCGAAAGACCAATTATCCCGGTCTTTGAACTGAGGTATAAATTAAAGTGCACTATTTATATTTCAATAGAAGTATATGTTCAACTGAACTACTCTTAAGGATATGATCTTACATAAAAAAGTACAGAAAAGCTTTATGTTGTAGCTTTCACACAAAGTCCTGTTGTAGCTCTCTTCCAAGCAAAACAAAAATCTATCGGTTAAATTTTCAAATTAAGGTAATCACAGAGATGGAAAAAAAATGAAGGCTGAGAAATTGAAGATAAATGGTCTATTGAGACAAGAGTTAAGAAAGATGAACTTACATTAAAAGGGAGACAAAACAATTGGATAGAAGAAGAAAGGAATAAGAACGACAGAATGAGTCGCTCTCCCTCCTCTTCCTCTGTCTCGTCTAAAATGAAGGGAATAAATGAATGAAATTTGAGTGATATTCTTATCCTTTCTTACCCTCACCTCTCCATCAATCCAAACATCATTTAAATGATCTTTTCATCTTTGGTTTACCTAACTAAAAATAGATTATCCCTTCTAGGACTACCCAATGCATCCTTTAAACCCGGGGGAATTCGATTATACTCGCTAGCACAAAAACTATTTTACCAAGAAGTTCTATTACTGGCATCTAGAAAACTAGTCCAATTAATATTTTCTAGTCAACTATTGAAGTTATTGTTTTAAGGGTCAAATATATAATTAACAATTTTTAAAGAGTATTGAATAATTCACATCAATTAAGCAAAGGAAGATGTTCACCTACTGGAAGTTGTTCCATTCTGGACAAAAATTACCACTGAAAAATTGTCCATAGTTCTGATGGTGCATAGAGACATCAACTACCTCATGTTTATTTTTTATCTCATTCCTTGGTGGATATTCTTGCCCAAGTTGATCATATGTAAAATATGGACGCATTTAAGTATAAGGTTGGAATTGATTTCTACAATGTATACAAAAGGGTACCAAATAGTTAGCATATATATGATGTAAAAATTATTTTTTATAAAAAAATAAAATTCTAAAGTAGAAGAGGGGTGATCATTACTGCATTTTTTGGAATAGAGATAAATATCCCAGAGGTCGAATTTGCAGTTATAAGCATTTGAAGTCCAGTCGAATTTACAGTTGTGCGCATTTGGAGTTCATTCGAATTTGCAGTTGTAAGCATTAGATCACTTGTTTCTCCTATGGAACCACTAGCATTCATAGATTGTGGGTAAAATAGTTCCTAGTTGCCAGTAAATTAAGCATCATGGTTAGATTTAAAACTTCTCTTCATACAAGCTATTTTTATTTTTTATCTATGAAAATCTGTTGGGATTTTTTCTACAAAAATCCATCCAAGATCCACTCAAATAAATAACACAACAATAGTACAAAATAATAAATGATGCAAAAACAAAACAGTAGAAAAATAAAGAACAAAAGCAAAGTTTTTCGTGGTTCGACATCTCTTGCCTACGTCCACAATTCCAACAACACAATTATTTTATTCCTCTAATAAAACTCATAGGTTGTTCAAAAACTCTTGCCTACGTCAACGATCCCAACAACACAATTATTTTATTCCTCTAATAAAACTCACATGTATTATTCTCTCCCCTTTAGAATAGAAAAACTTGAGAAAAACTCACTCTAACCCAATACCACAATACACCAAAGTATTATTCTCTCCCCTTTAGAATAGAAAACCTAGATTTAGAGCCTCCTCTTTGGATAGAATGTTTCACCTTTTAGGGTTTACATCTTACTATTATAAATAGGACAACCTCCCAAAAAATTTAGGCAGCTCCCCATATTTAAGAAATATTGAGCTTCTCCTCTAGAATCTCTAAAGATCTCCACTGATTTGGAAACAGACAAATCAGTTCCAAAAAATTCTTCTTCCTTTCTTTTTTCCTTTTTCCGCTTCTTTTTCCCCCAAATATTTTCCCTATGATTCGAGGCAATACCCAACAATTCTCCCCCTTGACTCGAATCACTTTTGGTTTGAACAAAATATTTCCCTAGATCTATCTCTTTATCAAATGGATCTCTGTCCTCTTCACTTGAAGAAATCAAACACTAATAGCACGTGAACCTACACTTTGGGCATCCCTTAGCTCCCCCTCCAAGAACACATATACAACTTCGAGAGCAAGTGCCAAACAGATGGGGCTTATCGCCTTATGTTCCATCTCACACCAATTGTCAACTTTCATGTTGGAACCCTTGTCTCACCTCACTACACAAGAATTTCTCTACTATGCCATAACAAGAAGTTGTTCCTCCCATTGAACAACTCCTCTTGTTCAAACTTTGCTCAAAATTCTTTGCCATGTTGAACCTGCTCTAATACCACTTGTTGGGAGTTTTTTTTACTAAAAGTCCACCCAAGATCCATGCAAATAAATACCACAGCAAGAGTACAAAACAATAAACGATGCAAAAAATAAAATAACACAAAATAAAGAACAAAAACAAAATTTAACATGGTTCGACACCTCTTGCCTACGTCCACGATTCCAAGAACACAATTGTTTTATTCGTCTAATAAAATTCGTAGGTGGTTCAACATCTTTTGCCTACATCCACGATCCCAACAACACAATTGTTTTTTTCCTCTAATAAAACTCGCATGTTACAAGTTTTTTGGACTCATAAAAACTTGAGAAAAACTCTCAACCAATAAAATCACTCTAACCCATTACCCCAATACACCCAAGTCCTATTCTCTCCCTTTTAGAATTGAAAACCTAGATTTAGAACCTCTTCTTTGATTAGAATGCTTCACCTTTTAGGGTTTATATCTTACTCTTATAAATAAGACAACCTTCAAAATAATTTTGGCAACTCCCTATATTTAAGAAATATTGAGATTCTCCTCTAGAATCCCCTCTTCACCGATTTGGAAACAGATAATTAGTTCCAAAAAAAATTTTTTCTTTCCTTTTTCCTTTTTACTCTTCTTTGACCCCCAAAAAGTTTCTCTATGATTCGAGGCAATACCCAACAAAATCCTATAACATTGGCATAATAAGGTTCAATGTTTTATTCTTTCCTTTGAGCTAATTACAATCAATTAAATATAGAGGCACATATCTCACAAGCTGGTTGAACCCAATATTGGCTTCCAAATCTTGCTGCAAAATAATAACTAATAATAAGCATTTGTTTAAGTGATAATATAGGAATAAATTACTAATACATCATTGTGGTTTGGCCTCAATTACAATTCACTCCACTGGTATAAAAATATGATAGCTTAGTACATCAAATAAGCCTCACAATTTGAAAATATGTAAAGTCAAATTTACCATTATTAGTATTAACTCATGCACACGCGTGAGTGAGAAAAAAGACCAAATCTTAGTATTCTATATGATTTCAAAATGTTAAAAGTAAAAAAGGAAAATTTACTCTTATAGCAACAAATTTATTGTAAAGGAAACCCAAATAACTTACTAGCAAGCCGATTTTCAGCAAATCCCCAACACTCAGACGATCTATAATGCCCAAAAACTCTAACTAGACTTTTTATTCTTCATTTTGTTGAATTCATAATAAGCTAATTCAATTCCATTGTGAATTCATTTCACAATGAAATCCATTATTTTGGTTTTTTCAAACATAACAAACAGAAAATTATAAATGAATTTTATAAAATTTATAAAATTCATTTGTTCCAAACACATGCTAAGTAGATCTGCTTAAATAGGATAGAAAAAAGAACAACACATTTGATGCTTTAAAAACTTAATCAGGAAAGAAGGCATGACTACATAATAATAAGTTATCGATTACACAAAAAAAAAAAAAATTATCAACACACTAGATTTTGTGAATTTATCTCATTGTAAATATAAAAATATTTTTCTCATTGTCAAAATCAATCTATGAAGTTGTATATATATGGTTTAACCAACGCATAAAAATTAAAAACAATATAGGTTGATTATGTGAGAAGTTTTTATGCACATGATATGTTTGATCAGTGAGGGTGGTTTTAGGGGAGGCGCCCACGGTATGCAAGGAGTGCTTTTGGTAAGTATATCTAATGTGAGCAATGCCAAATTGCTACAATATCCAATGCTCTCAAAGGTAGTATTGACCTCTCTATATTCAAAGCTGACTTTAGTTTCTTAAGAGTTAAGAATCTATTACGGTCCCTTAAGGATTGATTCGAGAATGTTTGAAATAAATGAGTTCTATATAAAATTTATGAAATTCATTTGTAATATGTTGTGTTTGGAAAGACAGAAAAAAAATTGTAAAATTCATTTCAAAATAAATTCACTATAAAATTGTGTTAGTCTTTTTTTTTCTTTTTTTTTTTCAAATCCTATCAAACTTGATAGAATTTACAAAGGAATAATTCAAATTCAAGAGTAAAAAGTTATGTTGACCCAAATACTCTCTCTTCTTTTCTCACTCTCGCTCTCCCTTCCTTCTCTCACCCTCTTCCTAATCTTTTGAATTCTTTATTTATTCCAAATATTTTAAACGTAAAGAACTAAGCTACTAAAAAATGTAGAGAATTCAATTGAATTCTATAATTTTACACTAGAAATCCAAACATAAAAAATTTTATTTCTAAATAATTTTTTTTAATTCATTTGAAAATAAAAAAGTGTAAGTGAGATTGAATCGTATAAAGATTATAATGTAATTATATTGGGATTTGATTTAGATGGGATTATTCACATTTTTATTGTTTGATTTGCATATTAGATTAAACATTAATCCTACCATATTTCAATCTTTGATTCGCGAAATACTGAATGAGATAGGATTGTATTAGACGTTAAAGGACTAAAATGTATTAGAAAAATGCAAAAATTGAGCCCCAAAAAATTAGAATTTGAAAATACTTTCAAAATTAGAGAACTGATCTCATGAGATCGGTTATGTGATAATAGCCACGGGACCTTGATGTGGCACCCTGTGAAACACACATATTGTTGAAAAGTATTTAATAAAAATAATTTAAAAAGTTAAATACATAAATTTATATCCGTTCTTCACATAGTTACTGGTGAACTTTCAAGGTTTCATGGTAGTTACCACGGAACCGGTCCTATGGGATCAATACTCACAATTAACTCTCTTTATAAGATCGAATTGTTAGTCCACAAATCAACTTTAATTAAGTCCTAAGACACCCAAATACATTTGACCTGAGACAATAACTATTGTGCTAAAAGCTAGCTATTGGTTATTGTGCAATTTATTAATAAATACAGTCATCGAAAATTTATTTAACCAATAAAGAACGATACTTAATAGGGGTGTGCAAATAGTCGAAATGGTTGGTTAAAAATTTTAACCAACTTTTTTCGGTCAAATTTTTTTGAACCGTTTTCATGGAATTAACCTAAGCGTTTCGAAATTAACCCACCGAATTGATTACTCTTGGTACAGTTAGTTAATCGGGTAACCAACACTATTTATATAATTAAGTTTTTTAATTTATTATATAGTATATATTTAATTTATACTTAATATTTTAATATTATATATATTATATATATTTAACATATTATTAATATTAAATATTAATAATAACTAATTTTTTACTCAGTTAAACGCTCGAAATGGTTAAAAATATTTATATCTAATATTAATATGAAAAATGTTTAGTGAACACCACTACCACTTAATCTAATATCCTTATGATAGAAGTGAACACTATATTCGATAATACTAAGTAAATTCTTTACTAATAAATGTATGATGCTTTGGAGCTTATAATTCTTGATGATTATGCCATTTTCCGGAAGAAATTCTTTTATCTGGTTTAATAGTTACTAGAGCTGAGCCCAAACTTGTGTGGTTTCAGCTCACTTCTTTTGTTTTCTTCAAACCATTTAAGAAAATGGATGCCACATGTCACTTATACACCTTAATATATCGTACAAATGTACAACATTTTTCTTAATAGTAATAAAAATATACAAAAATTAGTAAAATGATCTCTTAAATTTGTGAATCGATAATAAGTTTTACTTTAATTATTTATGAGGTCATTCATTTTAATGTTTCTTACACGTACTAATAAGAATTTTGTAAGATAAGTTAATTAAAAACATTATAATTATTTTTATATAATATAATATGTACGCTCGTGTCAGATGAGCTTTCGCGCTCTCACCCTAAAAATTGATCACTTGGGTCAAAACTGCTTGTCAAAGAATTTGCAAAAACCTGGCATGAATGATAAAGTTGGCTGAATTGATATAAGATGAATGTAAGAAGTCTATGTTTTTTCTGGTTATTTATTATTATTATTTTTTTATACAATTGATATAAGGAGTAAGAACTAAGAAGTCCATGTTTTTTACCATCGTGTCAATATCTAGGCCGTGATCCTACTGAGCGATTATATGTTGTTTAGATCCACCTGCTCATCCTATGGCCTATCGGAGTTCCATAGATCCAAGGAGGCACAGAATATCCTTAATGGGCAAGGCTTACATAAGATGAATGTCTTGCATAGAAATTTTTGGATGGGCCAAGCTTACATGGATTCAAGTGCTTGCTTTAACTTGATTTGGTGTTCTTTAGCCATTGAACAATTGATGGTGTGAGTACTTAAAATGCTACTTAATGTGTTGCTTATTTTGAACTAGACCCACCCAAACAACATAATGCTTTACAAACAGTATCCACACATTAACATTCAAAATCAAAAATCAGAAACGATAAAATGACCATTAGTTATTAGCATGCTTATTTTATCTTTAGTACCCACGAAATTTTTAAATTTTTTTTATGTAAATTGTATATAAAAAAAAATCGCACCAAAGGTGCAACCCATATAGACTATCTATAAGAAAGAAAATCCACCAAATCTCCTTTCTAAATTTTATTTTACAATTTTCACTATAGCCAATTTTCAAAATTGTCCAAAGACCTATTATCTCTGTCTTTCAATTGAGGTATAAGTTAAAGTGCACTATTTATCTTTCAATAGAGGTATATGTTCAACTGAACTACTCTTAAGAATATGACCATACATAAAAAAGTACAGAAAAGCTTTATGTTGTAGCTCTCTCCTAAGCAAAACAAAAATGGAGGGGTTAGGTTTTGAAATGGAGGTAATCACAGAGATAGAAACCAAATGAAGGTTGAAAAATTGAAGATAAATAGTATATTAAGACAGAGTTAAGAAAGATGAACTTACATTAAAAGGGAGAGAAAACAATTGGATGGAAGAAGAAGGGAATAAGAACGACAAAAAGAGTCACTCTCCCTTCTCTTCCTCGATCTCGTCTAAAACGACAACGATTTTTTATTAGAAATTAAACAACAGCAGTTACTCCAATGCCACATGGCTTCTCCTCAGTATTGCATACTGGGTTTTACATAAATTTATTAGATTAGATTAGATGCCTACTGTAACGACCCATCCCGAGCGGGCCCACTCAGGATGGTATCAATTACCTTTCGAAATCGAGCACCTGGACACACAAATATATACTAAAACAGAACAACATCTAACATATATTAGTTAAGATCATACAGAGATTACAACTATAAGGTTGTAGCTTTACAAGGTGTCTGAAGAGACACAGCCAACCGGTTACAACTTCACACCTAATATAAGATATAACACTAAGAAAAAAGATTGACCGAGGAGACGCTCGTGGACCCACCTAAAACTTCATTGAACTTCAAAGCTTCACCACTTAAAATCCAAAATCACCTGAAAGATTAGAAATAGGAAGGGGGGTGAGCTATAAAGCTCAGCGAGTTCTTACACTACACAAAGTAATCACTTGTTAGAAAAAGTTGAGGGCTTATTATTATTTCTTTTTCCTTTCTACTTTGTTTGTTCGTATACATAGTCATTTAGCACTTTGCAAAACAACAATCTTAGTAATCATAATACGGTCCTATAAGACCCACAACCAACTTGCAATCGCCATTCCATAGTCCATCAAAATATCACAATTTATCCATACAACCAAACATTTCATATGCTCCCTTACGGGCCAAGTAATTCAAATTCATGTATGATATGCCAATGCAGCATGATGCAATGAAATGTATCATCTCATAATCAATCATAATCCATCGGGGACGTCTCCCCACGTATCGGTACGTTTCACAAACAATAATTTTCAGAACCCCCCTTGATCCGGGTCAGGTCCAATCATCCAAATATATTCGGTACCCTTTTTCACCCCTTGTGGGTAGGGACCTATCGTCCTCACACATCACTCCCCCCTCAATAACATACCGTAAATTTCAATGCATGATATGAAATGAAATCAAGTGATGAACATAATCAAATTCTCAACAATCCATACAATCACACAACATTCAGCACAAAGGTTTTGAAATCACTATCTCATCATTAATATATAATTTACTTATCTTACCACATAGTTATAAATATAATTATTATATCTAAATAGCGAATTACAACTTTTATGCAACCTTATTGTTTTGGTTTCCCCACTAACATTCATGCTTACCAAGAGTAGGGTAATACTCACCTTACGCCAAACACTACTCGTGGATCACTTCTTTACCTTTACTACGATCATCCACCTCACCTATTGAAATGTCATTTTTAACAATTAAAGCAAACTACATATACAAATAGCCAATGAGTATAGTATTTAAAACTTAGACACTTAATAAGAAATCAATCATTCCATTTACTCACACATATAAATCAAAGAAAATACTACTAAAGTTCATTCTTCTCCTTAATCATATATTTTCACTCTTTCCCTTCTTTCCTTCATTCTTTACTCCATAAAACTCTCAATTCATATAGACTTAAATTTCAAGACACTAACTTAGGGTAATTACCAACAAATATCAACTTTTAAAAAGTATTCATTCTAAATATAATTTCCCAATCTAGAAAAAGTCTCTTAGGAATTTCTTTTAACTCCAAAAAAGGTTTCAAATTTACAGCCCATAGTAAAATTCTCTAACAATACTCATCTCAAAAATCATGTTATACAAGAATAAAACTTCAAACTTTGTACATACAATCATCCTAAAAATCTTCAAACTTCACACACTCTTATTACTTTCTTCCAAAGTTCCATAATACAGAAATTTCCAGATTTCTCTCAAATTTTCTCCCAACTTCAAATATTTCAAACTAAACCAATTTAAATTCAAATCATCCCAAATATAGTTTTAGATAAACTTTAAGAAGTATAATTTAACTTAAAAATAGTTGGGACACAAAACTACCTCAAATTCTTGCTGAAAAACAGCTCACAAAACTGCCCAGAACACAAATTATTTCCAGAATTTCTGCACAATTCTCACAACTTAGACAACTCATAACTCCCTCAAATTAAATCCAAATGACCTCAAACAAAAGCCAAAAATCAACATCAAGAAGTCTACTTTGAGTTTTTAGTTGAACACTTTTCGAAATTACCTCAAACTCTGCACGAAAAAAGCCAAGGGAACAAAACGGCTATTCCTCCCCTGCTTGGAGCGTGGGGTCCACGCGCCACTGTAGCCCGCTCGTGGAGGCTCACCTCCCTGGCCCAAAGATAGCTGATGGTGGCAGAAGAAGGTTTTCAAAGTTTGAGAGCAAACAGAGCTTGAATAGTTAGGTTAAGGCTAGGTCAAAGTTTGGAAGAAATAGGTTTTGAGAAGGAAAAAATCTGGAGCTTTTCTTTCTTCTTCTCTCCTTCAGCCGAAATTGCAAATTTCCAAAGGAAAGATTTGCCACTCTAGGTCAACTTTTAGCTTATATACTCCCTCTAAATCTTGGCCTTTTACCACTCTACCCTTCCCCTTCTTCTTTTATTAATTTACATGCTATTTCCTTTAATTTTCCTTCTAGTATTTAAACAACTATAAAGTTTTTGTTTCTTACTAAGAGATCCCTAAAAAAAAAACTAAATTATAAAACAAGATTATAAAAGCTTAAAAGAAATATCGGATTCTACACCTACAGTGAAAATCCCAAAATACTACGGTATCCAATGCTCTCAAAGGCAGAGTTGACCTCTCTATATTAAAAAACAGAGATTTACAAGTAAGATAAAAAAGTAAGAGAAAAGAAAAGTAAGAGGAAAGAGAAGTGCATGGAATGAACTTTTCTCTAGTATAGTAAGACAGAAAATTGAGAGTGAGAGGAAAGAAAACTAGAATGATTGCTGTTTTTCACTTGCATGTTAACTACACTAATATTTTTTTTTCTAATCCCGTTAACAATACTAATGACTAACCCAATTCCGTAATATCAAATGTAAACAAAATTGATGCAGAAATGTATCGGAAAAGTTGATGGTGGCCGGCATTTGTGGAGTAAAGTTTCAAGGGCGGCCGGTGCACTGCAGCAGCGGGAGGAAAAAGGATTAGTGACTTGATGAAAAAGGAGAGATCGATATAGCTCATAGATGAAGCAGGGATTTAACATTGTGGACAAAAATATTATTACCAAACGACATCAATACCCTTCAGTTTTTGATGGTAACTGGCGTGATAAATTTGGGTAAAGGTTCCAATTAACAAGTTTAGCTAAAAGCCGGTCGTCTTCATCGCTTTACTCTCTTTTTTCACTAGAGGCAAATCGATCTAATTTCTCATTTACAACTAGATAGATAGAACTTATCCATCGATGTATATGAGTCATTTTATTTTTATTTTTCTTCATGTCAGATTTCAACATGAATTTTTTATGCTGTTTAAAAACTATTAATAGATTCAATTATGCCATAAAAATATCATTAAACCATCTCAAATCTAACAAACTGATAAAATTAAAGTTTCAAGCAATTCAAGTCACATGAGACATAATAATAAATAGAGATATTTAGTTTTTCCAATTATTTAATAATGAGGCGACCAAGGCTACAATAAAAGCCTTGGTCATGATGAGGATCATCATTTTCTGCTCCTCATCTTGGACGATTTTTTGCTAATCAAAAGAGAAAATCTAAGTTCCAATCAGGATATGAATAATTTCCATAGTAGGCCAAATTGGCATTATTTCCTTAATTACTCTATGCAGAATTAATACCAAAGTAGGTAAAATTGGCATCTGTGCAAAGTTGTCATAATAGGCCAAATTAGCATTGCCAATCATGCTCTGTGTTGCCTCGACAGCTATCGTTCCCTGCCACCATACATATATATACACTTATGATTATGCAAAGATGAAAAATTGATATTTCATGCTTATGAATTATTAAATCTTCAAGCATCTGTTTGGTTTGTATAAAGAATTAAATAGAAATGAAATAAAATTACTACTTTAAAAATGAAATTTGAAGATCCCAAATCTTTTGATCTAGGGATTATTTTTGTATCTCTCATAATAGAGATACGGATTCAATCTCTCTCCCTATGAATATGCTAAAAAAATTAAATAAATAAAATTCTGGTATTTTTGTTGATAGAGTATTTACTTTATGTCCAATTGAAAGGCATATGATTATGATCTTAAGCTTTCAATTTGATATAAAGAAAAATTTTCAACCAACGAAATTAATAGAACTGCAATCTCTCAATCCTCTCTAGTTTCATTTTTAAACGATTAATCATATTATATTCATTGTGCAATCTAAACAGGCCCACTAATTCTTTCAATTTTTTTTCGAAATACAAAACTACAGATTTCAAATCCCCTTGAAAATTAATAAGAGAGTCCTTTTTTTTTTTAATATAATTCATTTTAACGTAGTGAGAGAATTTTGAGGGATATTCTTATCCTTTCTTAGCCTCACTCTCTATCTTTCCAAACATCATTTAAATGATCTTTTCATCTTTGGTTTTCCTAACTAAAAATAGATTATCCCTTCTAGGACTACCCAATGCATCCTTTAAACCCCGGGGGAATTCGATTATACTTGCTAGCATGAAAACTCTAAGATTTGACCAAGAAATTCTATTACTGGCATCTAGAAAACTAGTCCAATTAATATTTTCTAGTAAAGTATAGAAGTTATCGTTTTAAGGGTCAAATGTACAATTAACAATTTTTAAAGAGTATTAAATAATTCACATCGATTGAGCAAACCAAGATGTTTACCTGCTGGAAGTTGTTCCATTCTGGACAAAAATTCCCACTGATAAATTTTCGATAGTTCTAATGGTGCATAGAGACATCAACTACCTCATGTTCATTTCTCATCTCATTCCCTCCTGGGTGTTCTTGCCCAAGTTGATCATATGTAAAATTTGGACGCATTTCAGTATAAGGTTGGAATTGATTTCTACAATATATAAAAAAGGGTACCAAATAGTTAGTATATATGATGTAAACATGATTTTTTTTATAAAAAAATGAAATTCTTAAGTTGAAGAGTGGTGATCATTAGTTCATTTTTTGGAAGAGAGATAAATACCCGAGAGGGTAAAGTCCAGTCGAATTTGCAGTTGTAAGCCTTTGAAGTCCAGTCCAATTTGCAGTTGTAAGCACTTGAAGTCCATTCGAATTTGCAGTTGTAAGCATTAGATCTCTTGTTCCTCCTATGGAACCACTAGCATTCGCAGATTGTGGTAAAATAGTTCCTAGTTGCCACAGCAAATTAAGCATCATGGTTAGATTTAAAACTTCTCTTGAACAAAACTATTATTATTTCTGTCTATAAAAATCTGTCCAAGATCCACGCAAATAAATAACACAACAATAGTACTAAATATTAAACGATGCAAAAATAAAACAGCAGAAAATAAAGAACAAAAGTAAAATTTTATGTGGTTCGACACGTCTTCCCTACGTCCACAATTCCAACAACACAATTATTTTGTTCTTCTAGCAAAACTCATAAGTGGTTCGGCAACTCTTGCCTACGTCCACGATCCCAACAACGCAATTATTTTATTCCTCTAATAAAACTCGCATGTTAAAAGTTTTTTAAATATAAAAACTTGAAAAAAACTCTCACCCAATAAACTCACTCAAACCCAATACCCCATTTCACCAAAGTCTTATTCTCTCCCCTTTAGAATAGAAAACCTATATTTAGAGCCTCCTTTTTGGATAGAATGGTTCACCTTTTAAGGTTTACATCTTCTTATTATAAAATAGGACAACCTCCCAAACAATTTAGGCAGCTCCCCATATTTAAGAAATATTATGATTTGGAAACTGACAAAGCAGTTCCAAAAAACTCTTCTTCCTTTCTTTTTTCTTTTTTCCACTTCTTTGACCTCCAAATAGTTTCTCTATGATTCGAGGCAATACCCAACAATTCTTCCCCTTGACTCGAATCACTTTTGGTTTGCACAAAATATTTTTGTAGATCTATCTCTTTATCATATGGATCATTGTCCTCTTCACTTGAAGTTATCAAACACAGATGACGTGTGAACCTACATTTTGGGCATCCTTTGGCTCCTCCTCCAAGAACACCATATATAACTTCGAGAGCAAGCGCCAAACAGATGGGGCTTATCTCCTTATGTTCCATCCTACACCAATTGTCAACTTTCATGTTGGAAGCCTTGTCTCCCCTCACTGCATAAGAATTTCTCTACTATGCCATAACGAGAAGTTGTTCCTCCCATTGAACAACTCCACTTGTTCGAACTTTGCATCAAAACTCTTTTCCATGTTGAACCTGCTCTAATACTACTTCTTGGGAATTTTTTTTTTTAAACCAAAAATCAATCCAAGATCCATGCAAGTAAATAACACAACAATAGTACAAAACAATAAACGATGCAAAAAAGAAAAAACAAAACAAAACAATAGAAAATAAAGAGCAAAAGCAAAATTTTACGTGGTTCGGCACCTCTTGCCTATGTCCATGATTCCAAGAACACAACTGTTTTATTCGTCTAATAAAACTCATGGGTTACATGTTTTTGGATTGATAAAAACATGAGAAAAACTCTCACTCAATAAACTCATTCTAACCCATTACCCCAATACACCCAATTTCTATTCTCTCCCTTTTAGAATAGAAAACCTAGATTTAGAACCTCCTCTTTCATTAAAATGGTTCACCTTTTAGGGTTTACATCTTACATGTTAATGTATTATATGGGCTTAGTTAGTTTAGTTCCACATTGGTTTTGTATAGCTTTGCCTCTCCTATTGGCTTGTATAAATAGGATAACTCCCATGTAAGTAAATCACACCATTCAATACAATTCTATTCTTTGTATTGTCTCACTTCCTCTCTTAAATTCAACATGGTATCAGAGCCATAATGGTTCTTGGTATATTAAGAGTTGAGTATGCTCTGTGATTGCCACTATTAGTGGATCCTTCACATCAAAAAAACTTTTGGTATATCCTTTTCATACCTGTCATGTCATCACTATAGTCGGAGTCTTATTCTCCATCGACATCATCTCCACCGCCACTCCTATTTCAGAAACGCTGCTTCCACATCAACCCTAAAAGCCACGTTAGCGCCACATCACCTATTGACCACCACATCATCAGTTGACCGCCACATCAGCGGTTTCTTGGTGGTTCACCTTCCTCTTTGCGCCTATGGCTGAATCGGACCTACCCCGAGTTATTACTACTATTCTGGATGAATCTGATTATGTTGTGTGGGCTCAAGAAATTTTTGGTTTCCTCCATGGAAGTAAATTGTGGCGTTATGTGACTAGATATATCACTGAACCCAAGAAGAAGGATGACAAAGATGCTGACAAATTTGTTGACCGTCTAGAGGACTGGGATAGTAAAAATTAGCAGATTCTCACATAGTTTCGTGCCACTATTATCCCAGAAATAAAACTTCAATTTGGTAAACTTCATACAGCTAAAGAAGCTTGGGATCTTCTCCAATACCGCCACACCAGGGCAGACATCTCAAATCGGTATCGTCTTTTTTCCACCTTTCATAGCATACGCCAAGAACCTGGATAAACTGTCAACAGTTTTCTATCTCAGATGACTACCGTGCGGAACCAGTTAGTTCTCACTGAGCCAACTTGGGAATGCACAAAAGACACTGATGTTCATGGAAAGTACCGAACTGAGACACGCATTATGCAATTCCTGATGGGCTTGAGAGAGGAATTTGAACCTGTACGAGCTTCAATCCTACATCGGGGTGCGATATCTCTCCTAAACGACATCCTTTCTAATCTACTCAGTGAGGAAACACGTCTTGCCACATTACAAGGATCTCATATAGATCTTGCCCTTGCAGCACTTGTTGCTCTTGCCACACCAGCTACCAAGGCAAACACATATCAGAAGCCCTTATATTGCAGGTTTTGTCATTCACAAGGACATGAATTGTTCAAATGTCCTTCTCGCCTGTGTAAAGTCTGTAGAGAACCAGGTCACTATCCTGCAGACTGCCCTAAACTTCCGTCTGAAAATTAGTCAAATGGGAACCAATATCGCTCTCGAGGCTTATATAATCAGTTCTATTCCAAGCCAAAGAATATTACTACTATAGCCACTGATGCTACACCAACTTCATCCCGCTCTCCACCTGATTGGAGTGGTTTCTGCACCACTCTTACCGAGGCTCTAAATAAAACTGGTAACAATATAGCCATGTCAGCTACACCAGGTACATCCCGATGGTATTTTGATTATGCCTATTGCAATCACATGACTTCTAATGCCTCTATATTTTCCTCTAAAACCTATGATGAGCATGCGCCTACTATTCACACTGCCAATGGATCAAATATGTTGGTTAGCCACACTGGACATGTTGACAATTCTCATTTGTCTCTCCCTAACATATATTTGGTTCCTAATCTTATGTTTAACCTTATATCTGTTGGACAACTATGTGATCTTGGACTTGATTTACATTTTTCTTCTACTGGTTGTCGTGTGTAGGACCCTCAGACAGGAAAACTCCTTGGAACCGGCCGTAAAGTGGGACGCCCCTTTTAGCTCACTCACCTCTAACTCCCGTCCTCACCATCACCAAACTAATAAGCCGCATCTATCCCAGCATTCTCACCCGTGGAATTGTGACACTCTCGGTTAGGTCACACTTCATCCAACTCTTTACGTTCTCTTATTTCTAGTGGTCAGTTAGGTTCATTTCAGCATGAGTCTTTTCATTGTATTCATTGTCAGCTTGCAAAACAATGAGCTTTACCTTTTAATGAGAATCAGTCTGTTTCCCTTGCACCTTTTGATTTAGTACATTCTGATGTTTGGGGGCATTCTCCTCATGCATCAATAGGTGGTGCTCGCTATTTTGTCATATTTGTGGATGACTATTCTCGTTATACTTGGTTGTTTCTTATGAAAAGCAGATCTAAACTCTTTCAAATATATTCTGATTTTTTTTTTCTATGGTTCAAACTCAATTCTCTCGGAATATCAAAAATTTTCGTTAAGATAATGCAATGGAATATAAAGACTGTGCTTTTCTAAACCTACTTCACAAAAATGGCATGCTCCCCCCATCGCTCGTGCCCTGGAACCTCCCAACAAAATGGATGAGATGAATGCAAACATCGACATATTCTTGACACCGTTCGTGCTCTACTCATTTCATCATCATGTCCTGAATGTTTCTAGGGTGATTCTACCTTAACCACAGCGTACACAATCAATCGTGTCCCTTTGAGCGCCTTTTTGGTAAACCTCCTGATTATTCTGACCTTAGAGTCTTTGGTTGCGCTTGTTTTGTTCTTCTCAAACCACATGAACACAACAAATTGCAACCAAGGGCTCATTTGTGTTGTTTCATTAGATATGGTATTGAACATAAGGAGTATCGGTGTTGGGATCCTATTTCTAAAACTTTTTGTATCTCTTGTCATGTCATTTTTTGGGAACATCAAATGTTCTCTTCCTTACGGTCATTGGACATGTCAACCATCACTAACTCCAGATTCTTCATTGATCCATCTATTGAGTTATTTCTTGAGAATCAAGTTTTAGGCATTGTTGAGTCCACATCAGAATCACCAACTGATATCACCCCTTTCGTTCCTAAACCACCAGCTGATCCTACCTCTCCAGACCCAGCTCCAGCTCCAGAACCATCAGTTGACCTCACCTCTCCGACTCAATCGATCATACCCGAGGATATTCCTATATTTGATGAGTCTGCACTGACTCCCTCTGAGAGCCACCCTTCAGATCACCCCTGCAGATCTACTAGGGTAACTCATCCCCTTCTCATCTTGCTGATTACCATTGTGATTATCATTGTTTTTTCACTATACTTCATATGCATGAGTCTTAATCCTATAAGGAGGCTAGTACTAATCCTTTTTAGCAGAAAGCAATAGATGAAGAACTTCAGGCCCTAGCTAAAACTCATACCTGGGATATTATTGATCTGCCCCCTGGAAAAACTTCTATTGGGTGCAAATGGGTGTTTAAGATCAAGACACTTTCTGATGGCTCAGTTGAATGATATAAAGCCTGACTTGTTGCCAAGGGATTTGCACAGGAATATGGCATTGACTATGAAGAGACATTTGTTTCAGTGGCGAGGCTCACATATGTCCGTACACTCCTTGCTGTTGCCGCCATTCGAAGATGGACTCTGTTTCAAATGGATGTCAAAAATGCATTTCTCAATGGGGATCTTATTGAGGAAGTCTATATGCATACCCCTCCCGACTTGGATGCCCCTCGAAACAAAGTTTGTCGCCTTCGTCGTTCCCTATATGGTTTGAAACAAGCTCCACGTGCTTGGTTTGCCAAATTCAGCACTACCATTCATCAGTTTGGGTTCACACCAAGTGCTCATGATTCGGCTCTGTTTATCCGCCATACTGCCAACGGTATTATCCTTCTTTTACTGTACGTGGATGATATAGTTATTACTGGAGATGATCTACATGGTATTTCTGAACTCAAAAAGTTTTTCAGTGGCCAATTCGAGATGAAAGATCTTGGCGTGCTCACCTATTTTCTTGGCCTCGAAGTCTCATCTAGTTCTGATGGATTTTTTCTCTCTCAGGCCAAATATGCCTCGGATCTCCTTTCCAAGGCTGGGATCACTGTCTCAACCACTGCCACTACTCCTCTCGAGCCGAATGTCAAACTTACCCCACTCAATGGTTCACCTCTTTAGGATGCCACTCTATATCACCAACTGGTTAGAAGTCTTGTATATCTTACTATCACTCGCTCTGACATTGCCTATGATGTTCATCAGGTCAGTTGGTTCTTGTCTGCTCCTCGGACCACCCATTACTTGGCTGTTCTTCGCATTCTTCAGTATATCAGGGGTACTTTATTTCATGGGCTTCATTTCTAAGCACAGTCTGCCCCTGTTTTACAAGCCTTTTCTGATGCCGATTGGGTCGGAGTCCCCACCGACAGACGTTCAATCACCGGTTACTATTTCTTTTTGGGAAATTTTCTCATTTCTTGGCGTAGTAAGAAATAAACTGTGGTTTCTTGCTCCAGTACTGAAGCTAAATATCATGCCATGGCTGATGCAACTCAAGAACTTCTCTGGCTTCGATGGCTACTCGCTGACATGGGTATCTCTTCTTATGCTGCCACTATCCTATTGTGACAATAGGAGTGCTATTTAGATCACTCACAATGATGTCTTCCATGAGCATACAAAATACATTGAGAATGATTGCCACATCATTCGTGATCACATTCTCCGGAATAGAGTTCGTCTACAATCCGTCAGTTCAACCGATTAGACAGCTAACATTTTCACTAAAGCTCATCCACCCGGACGCTTTCACTCTCTAGTTTCTAACTCAAGTTCACCTCCCACTTACCGCTTTGAGTTTGAGGGGGGATGTTAATGTATTATATGGGCTTAGTTAGTTTAGTGCCACATTGGTTTTGTATAGCTTTGCCTCTCCTATTGGCTTGTATAAATAGGATAGCTCACTTGTAAGTAAATCACACCATTCAATACAATTCTACTCTTTATATTGTCTCACTTCCTCTCTTAAATTCAACATTACGCTTATAAATAAGAAAACCTCCCAAACAATTATGGCAACTCCCCATATTTAAGAAATATTGAGATTCTCCTCTAGAATCTCCTAAAGATCTTCACCGATTTGAAAACAGATAAATAAGTTCCAAAAAATATTTTTTCTTTCCTTTTTCATTTTTCCACTTCTTTGACCCCCAAATATTTTCTCTATGATTCGAGGCAATACCCAACAAAAAACCTATAACATTTGCAAAATAAGGTTTAGTGTCTTATTATTTCCTTTGAGCTAATTACAATCAATTAAAATATAGCACAATGGCACATACCTCACAAGCTGGTTGAACCCAATTATTGGCTTCCAAAACTTGCTGCAAAATTATAACTAATACTAAGCATATGATTAACTCATAATATAGGAATAAATTACTAATACATCATTGTGGTTTAGCCTTAATTACAATTCACTCCACTAGTATAACAACATGATAGCTCAATCCAACAAATGAGATAAGTAGAAAATATGTAAAGTCAAATTTACCATTATTAGTATTAACTCATGCACACGTGTGAGTGAGAAAAACGACCAAATCTCAGTATTCTATATGATTTCAAAATGTTAAAAGTAAAAATGGAGAATTTTCTCTTATAGCAACAAATTTATTGTAAAGGAAACCCAAATTACTTACTAGCAAGGTACTTTTCAACAAATCCCCAACACTCAGATGATCTTTAATGCTAAAAAACTCTAGCTACTCTAGCTAGAGTTTTTATTCTTCATTTTGTGGAATTCATAATAAGTGTTGGAAATCACCTTGACAAGATGCCCAGGTGGTGATCTTCCAAACACCCAAGTCTAGAATGACTTGTAGAAAGAAATACAGCAATTGAAAGCAAGAAAGAAAAGAACACAAGCGATTTGTTATCGAGGTTCGGCAATGTGCCTACGTCCCCGTGAGTTCCTCTGAACTCTCTGCACTAAATCAATGGTTCTTTACAATTTAGCAACCCTCTCCAAGAAACCTCAAGTTCTTGAAGGAACAAAGAAGAGAACAAGAAAGACTTTATCACTTTCTATACTAATCTCTCTTCTTTACAACCAGCCTCTCTACAATAAGTCCCTCTTGTATGTCTGTGTCTTTGCACTTTCACACAATTCTCTCATTCACACACACTCTTGTGTCTTGTCACAATGTCTTTCACATTATATTCTATATGAGATTGAACCTAGGTCACCCTTTATATAGTGCACCAACTTGTCCAATCTTGAGTGTCATTCTCCACCCTTAGATCTTGATGACCAATCAACCATGGCCCTCCATCAATCCTAAATGATGTTGTGCGTTTTAACCTTGCACCCATGCACTTAACAAGAGGCTGAATCAAGCTGTCCATGTGTGCATCAGTGTGCCTAGCGCCTAGGCACTGAACAAGGGGCGCTACGGCCTAGGCTGAACCATCTTTCTTCAAGCTTCTGGGTGCCGCGGCCTTGGGGAGGGGGCACTACGGCCTTAACTCTTCTCCATAACCTCCCTTGCTGGGCGCTGCAGCCTTGGTGAGGCAGAGGTGCAATGCACACTGAAGCTGGAGCCTTCACAAGTGTCCGCACTTCTTGTCTTGCTGAAAAGGGGAGGCACGCACACACCCAAAGTGATGCGCACACTTGTGTGCACTCCTTTATCATGCTGAAATTTATTCTTCCAATATTGTTTAAACCTTAGACAAATACCAACAATAAGCTAACTCAATTCCATTTTGAATTCATTTCAATATGAAATCCATTGTTTTTTTATCTTTTCAAACATAACAAGTATAAAATTACAAATGAATTCTATAAAATTTATAGAATTCATTTGTTCCAAACACATGTTAAGTAGATCAGCATAAATGGGATTGAAAAAAGAAAAACACATTCGATGCTTCAAAAACTTAATCAGGAAAGAAGGCTTGACTACATAATAATAAGGTTCAATGATTCTTTTCTTCATTTTGAGTTAACTACATTCAATTAAATAGAGTACAATGAGTCAACAATATATATTAATCTTATATATTTTAGCCTTAGAGAGGATACAGACCTAGCACGTGAAGTCCGAAACATGAAACAGAGACAGAGACCAAACTAAGTATTTAACATAAATAGAGACAAGCAGGAATTATCAGGATTCAAACTCAAGACCTTTGGCTCTGATACCATGTTAACTATCAAGCTCATATATATTTTAATAGTAACTAAGTTTTTCTTCATATTTATTGAAGGTAATAACCATGTTAATTGACTAATTCGTAAACAAAATGTGTTTGAAGCAGTTATTAAACATTTTTTCTCCCCTTTATTTCTTACTTTTATAGTTCGTAAAACAAAGGTCGAGAATAAAAAAATTTCTCAATACAATGGGTGGATTGCACCTTCTTCTATAGAGAATGTTTTAGATGGTTCAAATCCCCACACTCTCATAAATGTAATTGAAGGAAGAAAAGATAGTCTTACTTTGTGATTACAAATGCTTTTCATGATCTCTTTTAAAAAAGAGGTCTTAGTAGGTTCAAATTTTGACGTCCTCAACCATAAATGTAATTGATCGAAGAAAAAAAAAACAAATCTTACTTTATGAATGCAAACACGTTGCAAGATCCCTTCTACAAAAGAGATTTTGGTCAGCTTAAATCCTCACACAACCTCAATCATAAATGTAATTAACCTAAGAAAAATAAAAATCTTATTTTGTGAATATGAACATGTTTCACAATCTCTTCTATTGAAGAGATTTTAGACGGCTCAAATAATTAACCCCCACGTTCTTAATCATAAATGCCATTGATCAAAGACCCAAAAAAAAAATATTGTCTTACAATAACCGACACGGATCAAGATCTCTTTTATTCCTTAAATTGTAATTCATAAATGTATAAAATAGATCTTAGTCGATACCTTTAATTATAAATGTAATTGATCAAAGAAAAAATAAAATATTGTCTTGCGATTATGGACACATTTCAAGAACTCTTCTATAGAAGAGATCTTGGGCAGCTCAGGTCCACAATCCCCATACAGTTAATCATAGATGTAATTAATAATAGGGAAAGAAAAAAATCAAATCTTGCCTTACGAGTATGGACACGATTCAGAGTCTCTTCCAAGAACCTGTCACGACATTCAGCATCAAACGTTGTTTTAATGCAAATTGGACTTTTCAGAAAGTACCTTTAAAAAATCGAATATGTATTCCCAGAAAATATCAGATTCTAATAATATTGGAAAACATATTGATGCTGGAATCAAATCAAATCGATATAGGATATCAAGACTAGTGCATACTATAGTTGTTTCTCCACATCTTCCTATTGAGCACTGCATATACCTATTTCATTTTGAATCTCCTGATATCCAAATTAAATGCTTAAATTTTAATCTGAATAATTTTGCTAATTAAGAAATTAAAAACAATTATTTTACTCATATTACATACCTCCAACTTAGAACCATTGCAACCTATGCTGACTCTATTACCGTTGCTAATTATTTCACTTTTCGAAAATGAAAATAGAAAACCGTTTTGTGATGTTTTCTAAAGAAAACGTGTTTTGATAACGGTAACTCGAAAACTGTTTTGCATAACAGAAAATAGTGAAAAGTTGTTTAGACAATTGTATTTTGAAAATAAAAAACTGTTTGGATACCCCTTTTTTGTAATTGTGTTCAGTTTTTCTAGCACACACCAAAAATAGTTTTTGGAACAAACAAAGTGTTTCAAAACTTACAAACATAATTTATGATTGTCTATGTCACTTTTACTATAATTTAATTTTTACTTCTTTTTTTTTTCTCTTATTTGATACAAAACCTCAAATATAATTCTATACTTATTTATTAGAATACATTCAGCTTTAAACATGTAATATGGATTAAAAATAAATCAAATTTCATAAGAAATTAAATTTTAAAAAGAACATATTCAATTGCAACAATCCTTATTATCTATATCTTTTTTTTTTTCGCTAATACAATAGTCTTAACAATTGTAGTTGAATGGAATATATATAATCTTCTATAAACCATATATAACTCTAAAATAATAAAATACAATTTATATAAGACTTAAAATAAAGAACACAATCAAGTTATGTAGTAAAAGAATTTAAATTATATATATAAAAAATTAAATATCAAACATAATTTCACCAAAGGGTTTCATCATGGATCGTACACATGTTTATGTCTTTATATATTTTTTTAGTGAAAACAATTATATATACCATATAATCATAAAAATATTGTTTTTGTTTGCTCTTTTGTATAAAGATTTGAGTATCTATGTCATCTTTCTTACAATTCTTTTCTTTATTTACACTTATTTGATAGAAATAATCTCACGCACAATATCGTAAGCAATAATTCAAATACTTTAAATTTAAATCTTATAATATTTTTTTTATAAAAAATCAAATCAAATTTCATAAGATTTTTACCCAAAATCCTTGTTTGTATTATCTCGTTCCTGCACTTGAATCTCTATTTCTCTAGATATAATTATGGTAAATGATACCTATTATGGTATATTGATAGATAGAACTGAAAAAAAAGGGAATGGTTAATGAAAATAGCTTAGAGGGTACAAATTCAGTTAAAAAAAAAAAAAAAAATCAAAGCTTAGGTGCAGATTTTGTAACAAAAGTTATGCTATTAGATAAATGGTGTATAAACAAATATGATGAAGGCTTTCCAGGCAGCCATTACTAGAACTCCTAGCAAAAATCATCCATTTGATCTAACATTTCGGTGCCTACAAAACATTTGGGTGCTGACATGGGCATTTATAGAAGCAAATGAAGCAGAAAAAAAAATCATAATTTCAATTTTTAGGATACAATTTCATAAATTTAATTTACTGGAGTTAATTAATAGTATTAATTAACTCTATATTACTCTCTATTTTTCTTTTTGTAAAACTGAACTACTAAAACCATATCACTCAGAGGAAAATAGCAAATAATTTTAATTTGTCTTTTTATGTTGGGAATCGAATACTCAACCAATAACTATGTAGTCACAATAATAAAAATAAAGAGAAATGAACACAAGAATTTTAACATGGTTCGACACACCTCTTTACCTACGTGTACTAGTCAATCATTGTTCCATTCTTTGCAACTTTTGGATGGAGTAAAGTTGTTAAAAATCGCTACACAACATTACACAATTTTTCTAGTAAAAACCATGTGAAAACTCGTTACAATCTTATAACCCAAAACCCCAATACACCCAATATTCACTCAACCTTTGCATCTTTGAAAAAACCCCTTTTACAAGATATATTGATGTTTTGGTTTTCTACTCTCTCAATCTAACTAACTATTCTTTCTTAAGGAATAAGGTATGGTTGTCACGATATGCACCGTTGAGCACGCTACTAAACATGACTTTGGCCTTGTGTAGGTGTCAAGGTACTAGGGGTCGAGGTATGGCATCGAAATGTTAGGAATTGAGGTGCTAGGTGTCAAGGTACAACGTCAAGATGCTAGGAGTGGATGTACTAGGCATCAAGGTGTTAGGCGTTGAGATACTTGGTGTCGACGTGCTAGATGGCATTTTCATAAATTAGTGCAAAGTGTCGACCTACTAGGTGTCGACGTGCTAGAGATGGCACAATGTCATTTTTTGTAAATATGGTTTTAAATGTGAGATAAATAATGAGAATTTTATGGTGTATAATAAAAATACCAGTAGTGTAATAGTGCTTTCGGAATTAGCTTTTGGTGAAAGGCTTATTTATATTATGATGGCTCAACCATCAAGGATGTTTCCTCATAAAAAAGGCCAAAATGACTTAACTTCTCTTGTTTCAATTGATGATGAAAAAGAATGCAACAATTATAATAAAAAGTTACATAATACCCTTAGTTTTGATATTTTGAATCAAAATGAATAAATGTGGGTGATGTGAGAGAATATTCCCTTACCAATAAAGCAATGCCACATGTTAGTCTCCAAGATATAAATGGTAATTTCATAACCATGGTGAGACAACCAATCACCTCCTGACACGTAGCTAGGGGCATGATGATAATTTCACACCATAAGACCTGATGTTATTCTGTCGTTCCAGTTTCTGGATAAACTCGCACGGCAGATGAATAACTCCAAAAGAATACTACTCCTATCATAACACTACATTTGTTCTCCTGATCAAACTTTACTCCCGCACACTATAAATAAAGTCCCTCATAAACCAAAAGGTACGACAATTCTGAACACACATCCTCTTTTCCTTTTTGATTTCCTTCATTCTCCAGAAAATGCCCTAAACTAACGTAGGCATCGAAGAGTCCTCCAGAGGTACAACCCCCCCCCCCCCCCTCGACCTTTGTGACTTTAGGTTTTAGCATCGTTTCGTGTGTCCAGGTCCCACTCCTCAACGGTTCAAATTCCGACAGAACTTCAGAATCAACATAGGGCTCCATTAACAAGAAGTTGTTAACATACCTTTCAATTACATTACCACTCCCTTAAAAAAAAATCTCAAACAAAAGGAGGTAACATAACACCCTTACACTTAGGGGTACTCATTAATCGATTAAAACTGATTAACCGAACTGTTTTGAACCGTTTAAGTAAAACGGTTTAGTTAATCAGTTAAATCTGTATTAAATTGGATAACCGAATAATATATATCGGTTAATCTGTCGATTAACGGTTAAAATTTTTTTTAACTGTTTCGACAATTACCGATTAAGAAATTAATTAATATTAATATTAATAATATATTAATAAATATAAATATATGATATATATATATATACACTCTATAATAGACTAAAAAATCCTAAGTATAATTTAAATATAAAATATATACAACAATTTGCTCTCTCACTCACTCACTCATTCCCTCTCCCTCTCCCTCTCCCTCTCTTGTGTACGCTTATAATACAAATTCGTTTATAATACAAATCCATTTCTGTACATTTTTCTGTCAAGTTTGGACCAGTGTGTTACCATCCGTTGAAAAATGAAGCAATCAGAATCATTCATCTTTTAACAACAATCACTGTTTTCATGAGTTTTTTTTAGTAAGTTAAGGTTTTTTTTTTTGTATTTAAATTTTTTTAGCTTCTCTACATTCTTATTTCCTTTTTATCAATCATACCCCAAAAAAAAATGTTTTTAATGCACTTAAGGTGTTTTATTAATGAGGGTGGTTTTAAATGAGATGTCCACAGTATGAGAGAACTTCTTTTAATTTATGTTTTATATAAAAGTGTTTGAGAAATAAATGAAAATTTCACATATTTTAAATATTGTGTATTATTTAAACTAACACAGAAATATAACTGGATTTGAAAACAAGCATTTTTTTTCTTTTTTAAATACATTTGATAAGAAATCGTAACGGGACAGAGAAGAATTTACCAGCAAATAAAAGTAGAACATCTTCTTAGTATTAATAATGAAACCAAATTTAGTATTACATATATGAAATATTTTCTTGACCTTATGTTTAATATCCCATTCTACAAACCTTATCATTACCTTTCTTGACCTTCTTGTCTTGATCTGCAAGATTTTCTTCATAATTAGAGTAGATACACCCTTAAAAAAATTAGTCTATCTTTTCACTACATTCTCCTTGAAATCCCTAATGAAGCAACATTACCATGTCGTGGTCAATCTAAAGCATTCCATAAAAACTGAAAGTGTAAATTATGCTCAATACCAAACATATCAATTCTGCAAGTCACAACCAAACAGCGCAATGTGCTGCTCATGGTGGTGGTGGTGGTGAAAAGCCCACTGCTTCACAAAAGCAACTGAGATTAACATAGTAGTCAGGTACCAAATTCAAGCAGTCACCTAGTACAACTTTAAATTGGAAGTTCATCACCTCATGTGTCTCTTAAATTGCAAAATAATCAAACGAGAAAATATTTAATGGTTTGCTTTTTTTCATCACAAGTATCTTTCAATTAAATTCATTCAAATTAAAATCACCTTAGTCTATCCTAACCAGCTATTACAAACAGTATCCACACATAAACATTCAAAATCAAAAATCAGAAACTATAAAATGATTTTTAATTATTAGCATGCTTATTTTATCTTAAGTACCTGCGGAATTTCTTTTGATAAGTAAATTGTATATAAAAAAAACTGCACCAAGGGTGCAACCCATGTAGACTACTTATAGGAAAGAAAATCCACCAAATCTCCTTTCTAAATTTTATTTTACAATTTTCACTATAGGAAATTTTCAAAATTGTCCAAAGACCTATTATCCATGTCTTTCAATTGAGGTATAAGTTAAAGTGCACTATTTATCTTTCAATAGAGGTATATGTTCAACTGAACCAAATGAGGTACAGAAAAGCTATATGTTGTAGCTCTCACATAAAGTCCTGTTGTAGCTCTCTCCTAAGCAAAACAAAAATCGATGGGTTAGGTTTTGAAATGAAGGTAATCACAGAGATGGAAACCAAATGAAGGCTGAGAAAATGAAGATAAACAGTCTATTAGGACAATTAAGAAAGATGAACTTACATTAAAAAGGAGAGGGAGAGAAAACAATTGGATAGAAGAAGAAGGGAATAAGAACGACAGAAAGAGTCGCTCTCCCTTCTCTTCCTCTGTCTTGGCTAAAACAACAACGTTTTTTATTGGAAATTAAACAACAACAGTTACTCCAATACCACATGGCTTATCCTCAGTATTGCATACTGGATTTTACATATATTTATTAGATTAGATTAGATGTCTAAAGTGAGAAATGCGAAACTTCTACGGTATACAATGCTCTCAAAAGCAGGGTTAACCTCTCTATATTCAAAATAGAAATTTACTAGTAGGATAGAAAAGTGAGAGAAAAGAAAAGTAAGAGGAAAGAGAAGTGCATGGAATGAACTTTTCTCTAGTATATTAAGACAAAAAATTGAGAATGAGACGAAAGAAAACTGAAATGGTTGTTGTTTTTCACTTGCACATTAACTACACTGATATTGTTTTCTCTAATCCCGTTAACTATACTATTCAAAAACCTATTTCCATAATATCAAGTATAAACAAAAATTGATGCAGATGTGTACCGGAAAAGTCGACTGTGGCCAGCGTATGAGGAGTAAAGTTTCAAGGATGGTTGGTGCACTGCAGCGGCTGGAGGAAAAAGGATTAGCGACCAGATGGAAAAGTAGAGTTCGATATAGCTCAGAGATGAAGCAGGAAGTTCACAGTGTGGACAAAAATATTATAGCAAAAAGACATCAATACCCTTCAGCTATTGATGGTAAATAGCGTGATAAATTTGGGTAAAGGTTGTAATTAACAAGTTTAGCTAAAAAATGGCAGACTTCATCGCTTTACTCTCTCTTTTTTCACGAGAGCCAAACCAATCTAATTTCTCATTCACAATCAAATAGATAGAATGGATCCATCGATGTATATGAGTCATTTTCCTTTTATTTTTCTTCATGTGGGATTTGCACATGAATTTTTTATGCTGTTTAAAAACTAATAATAGATTCAATCATGCCATAAAAATATCATTAAACCATCTCAAATCCAACGAACTGATAAAATTAATGTTTCAAGCAATTCAAGTCACATGAGACATAATAATTAATAGAGAAATTTAGTTTTTCCAATTATCTAATAATGAGGCGACCAAGGCTACAATAACAGCCTTGGTCATGATGAAGATGATCATTTTCTGCTCCTATCTTGGACAATTCTTTGGTAATCAAAATAGAAAATCGAAGTTCCAATCAGGATATGAATAGTTTCCATAGTTGGCAAAATCGGCATTATTACTGGAATTGCTCCGTGAAGAGCTAATACCAGAGTAGGTAAAATTGGCATCACCGACATTGCTTTGTGCAGAGTTGTCATAATAGGCCAAATTAGCATTGCCAATCATGTTCTGTGTTGCCTCGACAGCTATCGTTCCCTGCCACCATACATATATATACACTTACGATTATGCAACGATGAAAATTTGATATTTCATGCTTATGAATTATTAAATCATCAATCATCTGTTTGGTTTGTATAAGGAATTGAATAGAAATGAAATAAAATTAATACTTTAAAAATGGAATTTGAAAATCTCAAATCTTTTGGTCAATTTATTATTTTTGTGTCCCTCATAATAGAGATACGGATTCAATCTCTCTCCCCACTAATATACCCAAAAAAAATTAAATAAATAAAATTCTGGTATTTTCGTTGATAGAGTATTTACTTTATGTCCAATTGAAAGGCATATGATTACAATCTTAAGCTTTCAAGTTGATATAAAGCAAAATTTTCCACCAAGAAAACTAATAGCACTTCAATCTCTCAGTCCTCTCTAGTTTCATTTTTAAACGATTAATCATATTGTATTCATTGTGCAATCCAAACAGGCCCACTTATTCTTTCAAATTTTTTTCGAAATACAAAACTACAGATTTCAAATCCCCTTGAAAATTAATAAGAGAGTCCTTTTTCATTTTTAATATAATTCATTTTAACGAAGTGAGAGAATTTTGAGGGATATTCTTATCCTTTCTTACTCTCACTCTCTATCTTTCCAAACATCATTTAAATGATCTTTTCATCTTTCGTTTTCCTAACTAAAAATAGATGATCCCTTCTAGGACTACCCAGTGCATCCTTTAAACCCCGGGGGAATACGATTATACTCGCTAGCACAAAAACTCTAAGATTTAACCAAGAAATTCTATTACTGGCATCTAGAAAGCTAGACTAATTTGTATTTTCTAGTCAACTATAGAAGTTATTGATTTAAATGTCAAATATTTAATTAACAATTTTTAAAGAGTATTAAATAATTCACATGGATTGAGCAAAGCAAGATTTTTACCTGCTGGAAGTTGTTCCATTCTGGACAAAAATTCCCATTGATAAATTGTCCATAGTTGTGATGGTGCATAGAGACATCAACTACCTCATGTTCATTTCTCATCTCATTCCATGCTGGGTATTCTTGCCCAAGTTGATCATATGTAAAATATGGACGCATTTCAGTATAAGGTTGGAATTTATTTCTACAATATATACAAAAGGGTACCAAATAGTTAGTATATATGATGTAAACATAATTTTTTTTAAAAAGAAAATTCTAAAATAAAGAGTGGTGATCATTAGTGCATTTTTTGGAATAGAGATAAATACCCCAGAGGCTGAAGTCCAGTCGAATTTGCTGTTGAAAGCATTTGAAGTCCAGTCGAATTTGCAGTTGTAAGCATTTGAAGTCCATTCGAATTTGCAGTTGTAAGCATTAGATCACTTGTTCCTCCTATGGAACCACTAGCATTCGGAGGTTGTGGATAAAATAGTTCCTAGGTACCACGGTAAATTAAGCATAATGGTTAGATTTAAAACTTCTGTTGTACCAAGCTATTTTTATTTCTTTCTATGAAAATTTGTTGGGATTTTTTCACCAAAAATCCATCCAAGATCCATGCAAATAAATAAACAGCAATAGTACAAAATAATAAACGATGCAGAAATAAAGCAACAAAAAATAAAGAACAAAAGCAAAGTTTTACATGGTTCGACACCTCTTGCCTACGTCAACGATTCAAGTAACACAATTGTTTTATTCCTCTAATAAAACTCTAAGATGGTTCGACACCTCTTACCTACATCCACGATCCTAACAACCCAATTATTTTATTCCTCTAATAAAAATCGTAGGTTACAAGTTTTTGGAATGATAAAAACTTGAGAAAAACTCTCACTCAATAATCTCACTCTAACCCAATACACCAAAGTCTTATTCTCTCCTCTTTAGAATAGAAAATGTAGATTTAGAGCCTCCTCTTTGGTTAGAATGGTTCACCTTTTACCGTTTGCATCTTACTCTTATAAATATGACAACCTCCCAAACAATTTAGGCAGGTCCCCATATTTAAGAAATATTGAGATTCTCCTCTAGAATCTCTAAAGATCTTCACTGATTGGGAAACAGATAAATCAGTTCCAAAAATATCTTCTTCCTTTATTTTTTCCTTTTTCCTCTTCTTTTACCCCAAAATATTTTCTCTATGATTTGAGGCAATACCCAACAATTCTCCCCCTTGACTCGAATAACTTTTGGATTGCATAGAAGATTTCTCTAGATCTATCTCTTTATCATATGGAACTCTGTCCTCTTTACTTGAAGATATCAAACACAGATGACGTGTGAACCTAAACTTTGGGCATCCCTTAGCACCCCCTCCAAGAACACCGTATACAACTTCGATAGCATGCGCGAAACGGATATGGCTTATCGCCATATATCCAATCTCACACCAATTGTCAACTTTCATGTTGGCAGCCTTGTGTCCCCTCACTGCACAAGAATTTCTCCACTATGCCATAACGAGAAGTTGTTCCCCCCGTTGAACAACTCCACTTGTTTGAACTTTGCATCAAAACTCTTTGCCAAATAAATAAAACAGCAAGAGTACAAAAGAATAAACGATGCAAAAAATAAAACAAATGAAAATAAAGAACAAAAGCAAAAGTTTATGCGGTTTGGCACCTCTTGCTTACGTCCACGATCCTAACAACATAATTGTTTTATTCCTCTAATAAAACTCACAGGTTAGAAGTTTTTGGACTGATAAAAAGTTGAGAAAAACTTTCACCCAATAACCTCACTCTAACCCATTACCCCAATACACCCAAGTCTTATTCTTTCCCTTTTAGAATAGAAAACCTAGATTTAGAACCTTCTCTTTGATTAGAATGGCTCACCTTTAAGGGTTTACATCTTCCTCTTATAAATAAGACAACCTCCCAAATAATTTTTGCAACTACCCATATTTAAGAAATATTGAGATTCTCCTCTAGAATCCTAAAGATCTTCACCGATTTGGAAACAGATGAATCAGTTCCGAAAAATTATTTTTTCTTTCCTTTATCCTTTTTCCACATCTTTGACCCCCAAATATTTTCTCTATTATTCGAGGCAATACCCAACAAAATCCTATAACATTTGCATAATAAGGTTCAATGTCTTATTCTTTCCTTTGAGCTAATTACAATCAATTAAATATAGCACAATGGCACATACCTCACAAGCTGGTTGAACCCAATTATTGGCTTCCAAAACTTGCTGCAAAATAATAACTAATACTAAGCATTTGATTAACTGATAATATAGGAATAAATTACTAATACATTATTGTGGTTTGGCCTCAATTAAAATTCACTCAACTAGTATAAAAACATGACAGCTCAGTCCATCAAATGAGTCTCACATGCAGAAAATACGTAAAGTCAAATTTACCATTATTAGTATTAACTCATGCGCACGTGTGAGTGAGAAAAAAGACAAAATCTCAGTATTCTATATGATTTCAAAATGTTAAAAGTAAAAAACAAAATTTGCGCATATAGCAACAAATTTATTGTAAAGGAAATCCAAATAACTTACTAGCAAGCTGATTTTCATGAAATCCCCAACATGTAGACGATCTATAAGCTCAAAAACTCTAACTACACTTTTTATTCTTCATTTTGTGGAATTTATAATAAGCTAACTCAATTCCATTGTGAATTTATTTCAAAATGAAATCAATAGTTTTTTTGTCTTTTTAAACATAACAAGTATAAAATTACAAATGAATTCTATAAAATGTATAAAATTTAATTGTTCTAAACACACTCTAAGTTGATCCAAATAAATAGGATAGAAAAAGAGCAACACATTCGATGCTTTAAAAACTTAATTAGGAAAGAAGGCATGACTATACATAATAATAAGGTCCAATGATTCTTTTCTTCCTTTTGAGTTAACTACAATCAATTAAATAGAGTACAAGGAGTTGACAATTTATATCAATCTCATATATTTTAACACTCCTCCTCACATGCAAAGCCCTAGAGAAGATATGGGCCAAGCACGTGAAGCCTGAAACATGAAACAGAGATCAAACTAAGTATTTATCATCAACAAAGACAAGCATGCATAATCAAGATTTGAACACACGATCTTTGGCTCTGATACCATGTTAACTACCATTGATCCCAAAAGTTTACACTAATAGGAAATGGGTCAATAATGTATATCAAGCTCATATATATTTTAACAGTAACTAAGTTTTTCTTCATATTTATTGAAGGTAATAACCACATTAAGTGACTATTTTGTAAATAAAATGTGTTTGAAGATCTCTTTTAAAGAAGAGGTCTTACTAGGTTCAAATTTTGACGTCCTCAATCATAAATATAATTGATCGAAGAAAAAAACAAATCTTGCTTTGTGAATACAAACACGTTTCAAGATCTCTTCTACAAAAGAGATTTTGGTCAGCTTAAATCCTCACACAACCTCAATCATAAATGTAATTAATCAAAGAAAAAAAGACAAATCTTATTTTGTGAATACGAACACGTTTCACGATCTCTTCTATAGAAGAGACTTTGGTCGGCTCAAATAATTAGCCCCCACGTTCTTAATCATAAATGCCATTGATCAAAGATAAACAAAAACAAATATTGTCTTACAATAACAGACACAGATCAAGATCTCTTCTATACCTTAAATTATAATTCATAAATGTATAAAAGAGATCTTGGTCGATACCTTTAATTATAAATGTAATTGATCAAAGAAAAAAACAAATTTTGTCTTTCGATTACGGACATGTTTCAAGAAGTCTTCTATAGAAGAGATATTGGCCAGCTCAAGTCCCCAATCCCCATATTGTTAATCATAAATGTAATTAATAATAGGAAAGAAAAAAAAAATCTTGCCTTGCGAGTATGGACACGATTCAAAGTCTCTTCCAAGAACCTCTCATGACATTCAGCATCGAACGTTGTTTTAATGCAAATTGGACTTTTCAGGAAGCACCTTTCAAAAATCGACATGTATTCCAGGAAAATGTCAGATTCTAATAATATTGGAAAACATATTGATGCTGGAATCTAATCAAATTGATATAGGATATCAAGAGTATTGCATACTGTAGTTGTTTCTCCACATCTTCCAATTGAGCACTGCATATACCCATTTCATTTTGAATCTCCTGATATCCAAATTAAATGCTTAAATTTTAATCTGTTTAAATTTGCTAACTAAGAAATTAAAAGCAATTACTTTACTCATATTACATACCTCCAGCTTAGAATCAAAGCAACCTATGCTGACTCTATTACCGTTGCTAAAATGATAAATAAATTATAACAAAATCAGTGAATAAGAGAACAGGTTACTTGACCAAATATATATAATATTTAAAAAAGAATCTAAGTAGAGAAGACCAACCCAGAGGTCAATCGATGGTTGAAGAAATCAGCTTCCAGTTTCATTTCAGAAATAAGTCTTCTTACCATCTGCAAGTGAACAAAGCTCATTCCAAGTTTGCAATGGGAAATAATTAATTAATTAGTACAGAAACTCTTGGATGAAAGAGTGATTACCTCTTGATTTCGCACCCTGCATTATTGAAAGCAAAGTACATGAAAGTCAGCATTTTAAGTTGGGATTTTCATAATTCTTGTGCTAACAAAAACAAAAAGTTATGCATTTAATTAAATTAATATCCTATTATGATATATACAATATCTCTAGGTAGATTAAAGGTCTTGTTAGGTCCGGTTAAATAGTAGTGGAGTTATAAATTATTTAATGTTTGGTAATACAACAGTGAACAGCATTTGTGATATAAATTCAAAATTTTTATAAACAGAAACTATTTCATAAAACCTTTTTTTGAAGGTGTTTGGGATGGTTTAGTTTCTGTTTATAATAAATAGAAACCAAAAAATAAATTGTCCCAAACATAACCTTATTTTTCATTACAATAGATTTTCTGTTGGAATATCATATCTGTATATGAACCATCAGTACAATTTTTGAAATTCCTTTAATTGGAGATAAATTAAGTAATGTACACTTACAAAAATTCATCCTACAAAATGAGAGCACCAAGACAATAATTTGAAAGCGAATTGGCCATATATAACATGGTTTTTTTTTATTCATATCACTTTGATGTTTATAAAGCCAATTTTTATAAGGAATATAAAGTCAATTTCTTGTACGACACAATCTTATCAATGCTATTTAAAAACAAAAATTTCCTTACCATCCACGCTGCTCCTCTGGGAGATCAAGATAACGAGCAACGGTTTCTTCTACCCTATAAATTTAAACCCAAAACTCAAATTGCTTAGAAATAAATTAAAGACGTAAAATTGAATGAATTCAGAAAAATTGTGTTAGAAAATACAAATAAAACCATATATAATTAATTACAAGTTGATCAACAACAAAATAGTAAATATATATAGAGATAAAAGAAAACAAATTAAACCTTTTCTTTCCATCAAAAACAATGAGTTTTCCGGTTGGAGAAAATATGACGAGAGCAACTTCTACATCACAGAGAGTAGAAAGTTCATAAGCTTTCTTGACAAGCCCAGTTTTCCTTTTGGAAAAAGTGACATCCCTATTTGTTTTCTTCTCAATTTTCTTAAGCTGTGCTTTAACCCTCCCCATATCACTCTTAGATCTTTTCTTTTGCTCTAGCTATAGGTTTTTTTTTTTCCTTTTAACCTCTCAGTCCTTGGAATTTATATAGCAATTTGCTCTCTCACTGTGTTTCATCCATTGAAAAAAGATTCAATCAGAACTGTTCATCTATCAACAACAACACTGTTTTTATGAATTTGTGAACCCTGTCAGCTTTTTTGAGTCATGTTACAAATGACTTTATTAATCCATTTTAGATAGATTCCCTCATAATGAAGTCATTAAAATAGGGATAAACCAATTAGGCAATAAATATATGACCTAAGTCATGAGTTTTTTTTGTCTTTACTTTTTTGAAGATTCAAATTTTTTCCAGTTCTCTTCATTCTTATTTCCCTATTATCAATTATACAAAAAAAATCAAAAATCAACACAAAAGATTTTTTTAATTTATCTTATTGTAAATATGAAAATATTTTTCTCATTGTAAAAATCAATCTATGAAGTTGTATATATATATAGTTTAACCAGCACCTAGAAAAAGTTAAAAAGTAAAAACAATATAGATTTATTATGGGAGAAGTTTTTATGCACTTGATATGTTTGATTAGTGAGGGTGGATTTAGGGGAGGCGCCCACAGTATGCAAGGAGTGCTTTTGGTAAGTATGTCTAAAGTGAGCAATGCCAAATTGCTATAGTATCCAGTGCTCTCAAAGCAAGTATTGACCTCTCTATATTCAAAGCTGACTTTAGTTTCTTAAGAGTTAAGAATCTATTATGGCCCCATAAGGATTGATTCGAGAATATTTGAAATAAATGAGTTCTATATAAAATTTATGAAATTCATTTGTAATGTGTTGTGTTTGAAAAGACATAAAAAAAGTGTAACTATAAAATTGAGTTAGTTTATTTTTTTCTACAAATGAATTCTTGAAAATCAAGAGTAAAAAGTTATGTCGATAAAAATACTCTATCTTCTTCTCTCACTCTCCCTCTCTTCTCTCACTATCTTCCTAATGTTTTGAATTCTTTATTTATTCCAAATATTTTAATGTAGAGAATTTAATTGAATTTTACAATTTTACCCTACAAAGGCAAACATAAAAAATTTATTTCTAAAGGATTTTTTTTTCAATTCATTGGAAATAAAATGAACTTTATATTCATTTGATTTTAAACGAAATGTAAGTGAGATTGAATTGTATAAAGATTATAATTTAATTATGTTGGGATTTGATTTAGATGGGATTATTCACATTTTTTTTTGTTTGATTTGCATATTGGATTAAACATTAATCCAACCATATTTGAATCTTTGATTCACGAAATACAGAACGAGATAAGATTGTATTAGATGTTAAAAGACAAAAATGTCATTATAAAAAAGAAAAAATTGAGCCCCAAAAATTAGAAGTTGAAAATACTTTCAAAATTAGAGAATTGATCTCGTGAGATCAGTTATGTGATAATAGCCATGAGACCTTGATGTGGCATACTGTGAAACACACATATAGTTGAAAACTATTTAATAAAAATAATTTCAAAAGTTTGATACATAAATTACTATTCGTTCTTTACATAGTTACTAGTGAACTTTTAGGGTTTCATGGTAGTTACCACATAACTGGTCCTATAGGATCAATACTCAAAATTAAATCTCTTTATAAGACCAAATTGTTAGTTCGCAAATCAACCTTAATTAAGACCTAAGACACCCAAATACTTTGATTTGGGAAAATAGCTATTGAGATAAAAGCTAGCTATTGGTTATTGTGCAATTTGTTAATACATATGGTCATCGAAAATTTATTTAACCGATAATGAACATTACTTAATAGGGGTGTGCAAACAGTCAAAATGGTCGATTAAAAATTTTAACCGACATTTTCGGTCAATTGTTTTTTAACCATTTTTATCGAATTAACCTAAGTGTTTTGACATTAACCCACTGAATTGATTTCGCTCAGTACAGTCAGTTAATCGGTTAACCGACAATGTTATATAATTAAGTATTAATAATAACTAATACTTAATATTTTTTATTTTATTATATTTATATTTAACATATTATTAATATTAAATATTAATAATAACTAATTTTTTTCTCAGTTAAACGATCGAAACGGTTAAAAAATTTTATATTAAATATTAATATGAAAAACGTTTAGTGAACACCCCTACTACTTAATATAATATCCTTATGATAGAAGTGAACACTATATTCGATAATACTAAGTAAATTCTTTACTAATAAATGTATGATGCTTTGGAGGTTATAATTCTTGATGAATATGTCATTTTATAAAGAAAAAAAATTATTTGGTTTAATATTTACTAGAGCTGGGCCCATACTTGTGTGGGTTCAACTCACTTCCTTTGTTTTCTTCAAACCATTTAAGAAAGTGGATGCCATGTATCACTTATATATCTTACTATATTGTAATACTGGTGTTCTTAAAGTAAGGGTAAAGCATCCAGGTGTCACCTTTTACTATTATAATGGAAAAAAAAAAAAGACAAACACCTCGACACTAAGCGTCCAGGTGTAGAATAGAGAAATGTAAGTGTTTTGCATGCAAAGACACTTAAAAAACAAAAGAAGAAAAAAAAAAAAAGACAAACACCTAGATGCTAAGCGTCCATGTGTAGAATAGAGAAATTTAAGTGTCTTGCATGCATCAAGAAACTTAAGAAATAAAAGAAGAAAAAAATTGAGAGTTTATAAGTCTATGAGCTTTAGAGAGTTTATTTTTCCTCCAAATCCAGTTTGGTTTCTTTCTTTCTTCAATTCAAATTTCTTAGAAAAAAGTTATAAAGAAAATTTCTCAAATATTAGAGATAGTACAGTCATCCAATTACAATATCAAGATTTCATCGCATTTGAGGTAAATTTTCAGTAAGACTCATAACTAAATAATTATATTGTTTGAATTAAGTTATGAAATAATAAGATTTATAAAAGTTTATGATTAGGTGTTGGTGATCAGTAATCTTAAGAAATTGCTGAAAGGAGCAATAAAGGCATGGAGGTGATCCACTGGTAGCTTTAAGTACTACGTGATAAGTTTGATTTACTTTTAGTAATCGAGACCAATAAAAATATGAATTTATGATATTTGAATAAATTGTTGAATTATATTGATTTAATGATGCAATTTATGTTATGTATGATAATTGATTGATTTATTAGTTAGGGATTAAATAATATGTTGAAATTAATTATATAAGAATTTATATTTAAACAGGATGAATTAATGAAAAATATACTGAGAAGTTATGTGAAATTTCTGAAAATATGATTGAAAAATTGATATGATATATGAGGAGACAATTTAATAAATATGATAAAAATAATAATTTTAAGAAAGAACTAGATATTTAAATTGAATTCTTTGATGCATGCCTGCTTGCATATTATTGCTAATATACATAAAAGGGAAGATCAGGAAGGCAATTGTTCTGGCTGAGAAAACCAGGACGGTAGCTCATCTAACTGAAACATGTTGACATGTGGGAAGATGTTTTTAGATGATAATATGAAAAGATCTAATGAGAAAGAAAGAATGATAATTTAAATTCATGCATTATATTTGTTTTGAATATTTATTATTAATACCTGAGACACTAAAGAATCAATTTTGAGTATAGAATGATTGATAGATAGATGAGTCTCATAATGAGACAATTTTGGTGATAGATAAATAGAAAGGATGACATAATAAAGAATTTTTTTATTGATTGTTTATTTGATGTAAATTTTATGATGATATTGAATTGGAGAAATGAAATTGGTAAAAATATATGAGATATATGTATTGAAAGAGGATAGTCTGATAATTTATTATTAAGAGAAATTAATAAATGATTGAATTAGAATGTGAGAAGAGATCGATGACTAATTATGCTGATTTAACAATGAATGAATATAACTAGAAGTATATAAATCGAATACTTATAGTAAATTTAATTTACTGAGCTTGTGAAGCTCACTCCTCATGGTTAAATAATTTCATATAGCAGGCAGGACAGATAGATTTGTGAGCTGATATTCAGACTGAGTTATTATCTGTAAGTCTCGCGGTCCACATCCTCAAACTAATGGAAGAAGAAAAAAAAGGTTTTGTAAATATCCATGCATAATATGTTGTATATATTGTTTCAGTGGAGATTATAATAAAGTAACTTCTCTGTTGACGGTTGAGAATTTATGTATATATTTTCAATCGATATATGTTTTTGTATTGTTGCATATATGTGTCGTGCTGTGATTTCAAAACGTGACGACACCGTCGGGGTGGCCAACCCAAGATGGGTCGTTACATATATCATATAGGTATACAACGTTCTCTTAATATTAAGAGAAATATACAAAAAATATTAATAAGATCTCTTAAATTTGTATATTGATAATAAGTCTTACTTTGATTATTTTTGAGGTCATTAATTTTAAAGTTTCTTACACTTACTAATAAGAAATTTGTAAGACAAGTTAATTAAAAAAATTATAATTATTTTTACATAATATAATATATACGCTCGTATCAGTTGAGCTTTCGCTCTCTCACTCTAAAAATTGATCGCTTGGGTCAAAACTGCATGTTAAGGAATTTGGAAACACCTAGCGGGCATGAATGATAAAGTTAGCTGAGTAGCGAGTATAAGAAGTCTATGTTTTTTTTGGTAATTTTTTTTATACAATTGATATAAGGAGTAAGAACTAAGAAGTCCATGTTTTTATCATCGTGTCAGTATCTAGGCCATGATCCTACTGAGCGATAATGGGGATCTAGCTGCTCATCCAATGGCCCATCGGAGTTCTACAGAACCAAGGAGGCACAGAATATCCTTAATGGGCCAGACTTACATGAGATGAATGTCTAGCATAGAAATGTTTGGATGGTCCAGGCTTACATGGATTCAAGTGCTTGCTTTAACTTGGTTTGGTGCTCTTTAGCCTTTGAATAATTGATCGTGTGAGTACTTAAAATGCTATGTTGCTTATTTTGAAATAGACCCACCCAAACAACATAATTCTTTACGTGGCATCATCATCTTTGTCAAAAAACAAAAAAAAATCGTTTTAATCTATTATTATTATCCATCAAGGTAGTCTTGATGCCCGAGTAATTCATTTTAAATCTCGATTAGTAACGGGTAGGTTCAAACATGAGGTAAAATCGAAAAAACTAAAATATCCGTGTGACGTGGCATACCCCATTTGCTAAGGCTTCTGAGATAACTGTTTTTTATGAGCCCAGTCTCTTTACTATTGTCAAAACTGTCATCTAAACAAGTGTTGGTGAGCCCTGAGCAATGAGAAAAAAAATAAAAAATTATTGTCAAACAAGTAGTTGTCACAACTCACAACTCACAACAAGAAGAAATTAAAAATTGATACCTAACAAAAAGTTTTACAAAAAGAGAAGAAAAGAAACTAATCTCATTGAATCAACAAAAAGGTACAAGCTGGCTCTTATATACAAGAAGCCTAAACTAATAGAAACAAGCCACCTAGACTCCAGTTAATATACAACTGTACCAGCTGGCATACCAAACTAACAAATTGATTTATATATCAGTAAAACTAATAACAAAAAACTCTGTCTTAATACAACTGTACCAACTGTTTCTGTATTAGTAAAACTAATAACAGAAAACTGTCTTAATACTCCCCCTCAAGATGGAGTGTAGATGTTAACTAATCCCATCTTGTCCAATAAGTCTTTGAAATGAGAAGAATGAAAAGCTTTGGTAAATATATTAGCTAATTGATTTCGAGTAGAAACATGTAAGGTCATCAAAATTCCTGCTTGAATTTTGTCACGAACTACATGATAATCTATCTCTATGTGTTTAGTTTGCTCATGAAAAACAGGATTCATTACAATGTGTAAGGTAGCTTGATTATCACAATACAGTAAGGCTGGCCTAGAATGACTTACCCCAAGCTCCTTCAACAGGGACAACAACCAAGTTAATTCACAGATAGCATTAGCCATTAACCTATACCCAGCCTCTGCTGAAGATCGTGATACTATAGTTTGTTTCTTGGACTTCCAAGAGATCAATGAGTCACCTAAAAATACACAATAACCTGATATGGAACGTCTAGTGTCAAGACAACTAGCCCAATCAGCATCTGAAAATACTTTGAATTGAACTTCAGCTGTAGTAGACAAATCAGTCTTAGTATAAGCTCTTAGCTCTATTTCAGTCTTTGAAGGGAAAAAAAGACCTTGTCCAGGCGTACCTTTCACATGCTGCAAAACTCTTTGTACGGCCTTGAAATGAGGAAGTCTCGATTGAGCCAAGAATTGACTAAGTCTGTTAACTGCATAAGACAGATCTGGCCTAGTGATTGTGAGATACAATAACTAGCTAATTAACCTCCTATAAAGTAAAGCATCTGCTAGTAATTCCCCTTCATCTTGGCTTAGCTTTAAATTTGGTTCCATAGGTGTAATAGCTGGTTTACATCCTAAGTACCCTGTGTCAGCCAACAGTTGCAAAGCATAAGGCCTTTGTGATACAGATATGCCCTTTTCTGTTCTTCCCACTTCTAAACCAAGGAAAAATCGCAAGGTTCCAAGGTCTCTCAACTTGAATCTAGCATCAATTTTGTACTTCAAGTTTTGTACAGACATGTCATCACTGCTAGCTATAATAATTTCGTCAACATAAACAAGTACTGCCATGAAATTCGACCTTATACTCCTGATAAATAATGAATGGTCAGTTGCAGACTGACAAAATCCTTCGTCAATCAAAACACTAGAAAACTTAGTATACCACTGTCTTGATGCTTGTTTTAAACTAGATAATGACTTGTTAAGCTTACAAACAGCATTAACAGGTAATCGTTTCTTCCCCTTATGACTGTACCCTTGAGGAATAGTCATATAAACTTCCTCTGATAGATCACCATGGAGAAATGGGTTATTAACATCCAACTGATGTAAAGACCAACCATGAATGGAAGCTAAAGCAAGCAAAAGCTTCACGGTAACAAGCTTTGCTACAGGATCATATGTGTCAAAAAAATTAACTCCCTCTTGCTGAGTATATCCTTTGGCAACGAGTCTAGCTTTGTGTCTTTCAACAGTCCCATCTGCTCGAAACTTGACTTTATAAACCCACTTACATCCCACAGTGTGATATCCAGTAGGTAAGGAGACAATGGACTATGTATTATTAAGCTCTAATGCTCGTAACTCATCAGCCATAGTTTTATCCCACTCAGAAATACCAGAAGCTTGCGAAAAAGACTCAGGTTCAGATGTGCTAGAGATGGACATAACAGCAGATTTAAATCCCCCCTTAAGTTTGTCATAACAAAAGAAATTTGAAAGAGGATACTAAGTCGAATAATGAGCTTCAGGACAAGGCCTGTAAATAGCTAGGCTTTTTAACAGTGCATTGTGATCTAGTAGAAACAATAGCAGAAGTATCTGTAGAAGGAGCTGAAATTGCAGGAACAACAGGTTCTATAGACTTAGGAACAATACAAATCTCAGAATCAGGTGAATTATTATCAATAACAGGTAAAGGAAGAGCACTGTTTGGAAACAAGGAAGTAATATCTGTATAGGAACTCTTAACAGCCAGAGGAAAAACTGTCTTATGAAACACAACATCATGAGATGAAAAAGTCTTGTTACTCTCTAAATCTAGAAGCTTATATGCTTTCATCCCAAAAGGATAACCAATGAGGATACAAGCCCGAGATCTAGGTGAAAACTTGTCTTGTTTACTCAACAAAGTTGAAGCATAGCATAGACAACCAAATGAACGCAAGTTACTATAAGAAGGAGACTTGTGATTTAGCACTTCAAAAGGAGTTTTTGAATTCAAAACAAGAGATGGTAGTCTATTCATAAGATGAGCAGTAGTTAAAATAGTGTCACTCCAATAGAATAGAGGAGTACTTGACTGGAACAAAAGAGCATGAGCTATATTTTGTAAATGTTGGTGTTTACACTCAACAACAGAGTTTTGCTGTGGCCTCTTAACGCAAGATCGATAGTGTACAACCCCTTTAGAATTATAAAATTGAGCAAGATCTAACTCCTTAGCATTATCTGAACGAACCCCTTTTATATGCTTCCCATATTGTGTCTCAATCATTATAAAAAAAAAAATAGAATCACCTTCTGAACTTCAGCTTTGGTATGCAAAAGGAAACCCCAAGTATATCTCGAGGCATCATCATCAATGGTTAGAAAATATCTAAAACCTTCATTGGACATAACCCGAAAAGGGCCCCATACATCAACATAAATAAGATCAAAAGGCAATGCTGAAAGTTTGTTATTAGAAGTAAAAGCCAAATGTCTTTGCTTTGCAAGAGGACAAACATTACAAAGAAACTTTTTATCACTTCTAAAATTGAAAACATGAGTCTTATCTGTATGCTGGGAAATCAAACAAGAAGGATGTCCTAGACGATAATGCCATAACATCTCAGTTGACAAAACTAAGGAAGCATTACAACCAACATTAGAACTAGAAGACTTTTGATAAAGATCTGGAATATTGAGATGATAGAGATGCCCCACTCTTTTACTCGTCCCAATCTTCATGCCCTGGGTATCTTGAATCACACGGCCATCATCATAAAAGATTAAAGAACAAGAGAGACTCCTTGTGAGTGAACTAACAAACAAAAAGTTGTATCTGAAAGAGGGAACATAGAGAACTTTGGATAGAACTAATGAAGGAGATAACCAAACTGATCCTATCTTAGAAATTGTTGCAGTATGTCCAGTAGGTAGAACAACAAAAGTAAAAGTATAATTGTTATCAAAATAATCAAACAAACTCAAGTCATGACATACGTGGTGAGTGGCACCTGAGTCAATAATCCAAACATTATCTGATATAAGAGAAGAAATACCAGTAAAATTGGACACTACAAGCTGTTGTTCTTGAGCATCATGAGAAATCCCCTGCAACTGAGTACTCAACAAAGATATCAAATACTGATATTGATTAACAGTCAAAGCATGTAAAGAGGATTATTACTAAGATTCTGATTGTTCTCAAGATTAACTTTAGCCTCAGAAACAAAACTGGTCTGATTAACTTGGGGCTTTGAATATCCTGACTGGTTTGAGTACCCTGAATGACTACTTGTTTTCCCTTTAGAAAAGTCTCCAGAATGAATTTTTGGTTTAAAACTAGGTGGATATCCATGTATCTTGTAGCATTTATCCACTGTGTGACCAAAGAAACCACAATGCGTACAAACTAGCTTGTCCTTCTTTCCCTTATAGGCACTATAATTGCTACTAGCTTCTCCATAATAAGCTAAAATAGAAGGCATATTTGAACCAGAGAAATTCATGGATCGCTGCCTTTCTTCTTGTATAACTAGGGAAAAAACTTTGTTAATCAGAGGCAATGGATCACTCATAAGGATCTGAGCACTGATTTGAATAAAAGACTCATTTAAACCTATAAGGAATTGTAACACATAGTCTTTATGTTGATATTCTGTCAAACTCTTCATTCCTCCACAATGACACGCTGGTGCAGGTCTAAAATCACGTAATTCATCCCAAAAAATCTTAAGCTTGGTGAAATAGGTACTAACATCATTTTAACCCTGTGCGAGAGCATGTATATGTTGCTTCAATTGAAAAATCGTAGGACCATTGCTCTGATTAAATCGATCATGTAAATCAATCCACATACTTTCAGCATCATGAACATACATTATACTATCTACTATGTCTTTACAAACAACATTCAAGATCCATGACATAACCATGTTATTATAACTAGACCAAAAATTGTGTAGATTATCACCAATTTCTGGTTTAGCAATTGAACCATCAACAAATCCAACTTTGCTCTTAGCAATAAGAGCTATTACCACAAAACGATGCCAAAAGTTATAGTTGCTACCTGTCAAAGGACTCGAAACCAAGCTTAGACCTGGATGATCACCATTATTAAGATAGAAAGGGCTGTTTGAATCTTAATGGACGCGATCAACAAAATCCAAGACTGAAAAGGAATTTTCGTTATTCTGATTACCGCCATTGTTGCCTTCCCGAGCTCCTCCTCCACGATCCATTGAAGATCAACAAGAACAAACGAAGAAAAACAAAGAATGAAGATCAATGAGAACAAACGAAATCACAATTTCTGCAATTCGCACCTGAGCAAAAATGGTGCTCTGATACCATTTTACAAAAAGAGAAGAAAAGAAACTAATCTCGTTGAATCAACAAAAAGGTATAAGCTGGCTCTTATACACAAGAAGCCTAAACCAATAGAAACAAGCCACCTGCACTCCAGCTAATAAACAACTGTACCAGCTGGCATAACAAACTAACAAATTGGTTTATATATCAGTAAAACTAATAACAGAAAACTCTATCTTAATAAAAAGGGTTGGTGTAGCGTCCCCTATGTGGAAATGAAATTAGAAGAGTTTGAAAAGTCTTCATTGCCTATGAAATTATCTTGTATAATGATGGGTCTTAGTGGTCAAAAATGTCGAACTTTTACATAACTTTGAAGATATTGATTAAAAAAAGTACCAGGTTTTTAGTAAATTTCTGAAATCCCATATCATCTAGTAATGATCTAGTCAACTTTAATTATAATTTATATATATATAATATAAAATAAAATGGTACTGTATTATTTTGTGTTGGGGTCTATGTCCTATATTGTAGAACAAAATAAAGTTGTTGAAATAATGGAAAATATATTATCACAAGTTAAATTTACTTTTACCCTTTAACTTCTTTCTTTTAATCATTTCATTTCAAATTTCAGGTTACTTTTAATTAGTAACAACTTCAATCCCCAATTTATACAAATTAAAGACCAACTTTATAATAATGTTAAGGTGACACTCATTAATGATGCATTAATTAAAAAATTCCTCTCAATTATTGAAAATTATTATGATCCTTAAGGACTTTAACTCATTCAATGATACATTGGTCCAAAATCCATCTCAATTATTAAAAAAAATCTAGATCCTTACAATGTGTTTGAGAGTTATAAAAGAAAAAAAATTAAATGATTTTTAATGAAATGGATGGTAAAGGATTATGGTTAACGTTTCGTTGTTTGGATGTTACAATTAAAAGAAAGAAACAGAAAAGAGAATATTGTGTAAACTTCTCTTGTTTCAATGGATGATGGAAATAAATGCAACAATTCTAATAAAAAGTTACACTAATACCCTTAGTTTTGATATTTTGAATCAAAATGAATAAATGAAGGCTACATTAATTAGAAGTTTTCAACGTACCTTGCAATTACATTATCGCTCTCTTAAAAAACACTCTCAAACAAAAGGAAGTAATATAACACCTTTACGCTTAGGGGTCCTCATTAATCGATTAAAACTGATTAATCAAACCGTTTTGAACCGTTTAAGTAAGACAATTCGGGTAATAGGTTAAATTGGTTAACCGAATAATATATTCAGTTAATCTTTTGATTGGTGGTTAAAAAAAAATTAATTGTTTCGACTGTTTAACCGATTTAGAAATTAATTAATTACTATTATATATATATATATAGACACACACACACACACACTATATAATAGCTTATGCTTATGCTTCTAGGCAACAGAAGAACAATGAGAGAAATTACCCCACCCATGTTTTAGATTTGGCTACCATAGTTTTTGCTTTGAAGATTTGGAGACATCATCTGTATGGAGCCACTTGTGAAATTTTTATGGATTATAAAAGTTTCTCACATTTACCGACACAGAGAGAATTGAATTTGAGGCAGAGGAGGTGGATAGAGTTTATTAGTGACTATGACTGTGCAATTCATTATCATCCAAGGAAGACTAATATAGTAGCTGATGCATTGAGTAGAAAGTCTACAAGGAGATTAGCAACAATTGGGAGTCATAATATTAGCTTGATGATAGAACTGATAGAAATAAAAATGCAATTGAGTATCAGTGATAGAGCAGTATTGATGAAAAACATGGTGGTACAATCTTCTATTATTGATCGCTTATTACAGATGCAAAGTAGAGATGAAGAGATAGATAAGATAAGACAAGAAATATTGAGTGGGAAGTCGATTGGGTTTAGAATTATAGAAGATGGTATGGTAGTGTTGGGACATAGAGTTTGTGTTTCCAATGATGTCGTGAGTTTTGAATTACTCGCAAGTGCACGAGTCGTTTGCAATATAGTGTTGTGCAAGTGCGAGGTCGAATCCACATGGAATTGCATTGTGAAAAATTATTTTTATCTAAACTAACTCTATCTTAACCTAGTTCCAAATTTTAAGTTGTATTTTTGCAAAAGAAATATAAACTTAAATTAAATTGATTTAAAAACTAATGATAAAAACACTAAGTTTTCTGAATCCACCCCACCAAAGCTAAGAATATATCTTCAAGTAAAAATAGCCTATCAAAACATTCTATGAATCCAACTTAAGACAAAAAACAACAAATATCCCAATTAAACCAAAAGCAACCAATGTATCCGCTTTTAACAAATCACAAAGGAAATCCAATTTAATAAAAAACAATTTGATGTATCCATCAGATGAAACACAAGGAATATGCAACAGAACAATTTAAACGCAATCAATCATAAGATTTTACTCAAATAATTGACAGAACGTTTATACTAAAAAACATCAGAATTGTATAAACAAATCTGAAACTATTATGCCAAACAACGACGAGGCTTCATCTTCAACCTTAGTTTGAAGATTTTAGCCTCTCATAATTATGAAACTACAGTTCATAATAAAAGTACTAACATTTAAACTAAACAAAAACAAAATGAAAATAAATAAATAACTTTACATAGGAGAAATTCCACTCGCTGATGGGCGGCGCTTCCCCTCGTGGTAGCAAAGCCTTCAGGATCCACCAGAATGCTAGCAGACGTCCACCAGTTAACACCAAAGTGGTCCATGAATTGCATACTAAAGATGAAGTGAAGAGAGGCTTATATAGGGAAACATCACAAGTGCAATGTGTTTCCAATCCGATGTGGGATACCGTAGATTCCAGCTTTTGCTCTTTGACCTTTGTCTACTAAAAATGCCATAACTTTCTCTAGAAAAATCATTTTATTGATCCATAAAATTCCCCAGAAAATAGACATCCGGATCTTTCCAAGCATATATGGCTCATCTCCTGGTTCTTTCTGAATCAATACAGTTAAATCCTCGAAAATGGCTGATCTATCACGCTGAAATCATGCACAGCCTGACCTTTGTCTACTAAAACTGCCATAACTTTCTCTAGAAAATTCATTTTATTGATCCGTAAAATTCCCTAGAAAATAGACATCCGGATATTTCCAAGCATATATGGCTCATCTCCTGGTTCTTATTGAATTAATACAGTTTAATCCTAAAAAATGGCTGATCTGTATGAGCAATTCTGGCAATTTAGTGAAACTCTTTTCCAAGCTTGTAAACCTGTAAAACAATGAAAAATAACTTAAAGTAACAAATTCCTATGCTAACAAACGTAAATTAAGTGGCCAAAATATGCAATATTTTTCACTCATCAAATACCCCCAAACTTACATTTTGCTAGTCCCTTAGCAAAACAAAATAAATAAAAAAACTAAATGGAAAACAAAGAACATAAACATAAGTTCATTACTCATGGTATCCAAAAATTTAAGGAGCACTAAAAATCATGAAATTCATTCATGAGCAAGGTTAAAAAATCTAACCCATCTTCACAATGAATAAGAATTTAAAACCTAATTACTTACAAGAGGCATGCTAAGACATCACAAGCTTGAATCAGTGTAAAGTGAATTATTATATACTGATGAGGTTTCCAAATAAGTTCAATGTACAATGTTTCCACATCTCAAGAATTTCTCATCAGAATGAACAACGATGGCATAGTTTTATTTTCTTTTTTTCTTTTTTTTTTCTCTTTTTTAAGAAGGCTCTGCTATGTTTAGTTCCCTTAAGCTTTCTAATTGACCCATGTAACGAGTATTGAGTCAATGACTCCCAAACCAGATGGTTTTAGGGTATTAGGTGTAAAGACACCCCTAAGGACTTACTAACTCGAGTCAAGAAGGCTACGAAACTAAACTGTCCTTAATGCTACCAAGCAAAATTTCCACCGACGTGAACACTCACTGCTTACTGAGGCAAGAGGTCCAGTTACTCAGCAGAAAATTTCGCAATGATCGTTATGACTAAAACGCCCACCTTTTGGCGTGAACACTCACTGCTTACTGAGGCAAGAGGTCCAGTTACTCAGTGGAAAGTTTATTGATGATCGTTTTTTTTTTTCTATGCCCAAGTGTTAATCCAATAAGTAATCTCGTTTCAGTTAAGATAAAAAACATACACATTAACATCACATGTCATACCTCACACAAATATATGCTAATGTGCACGTGTTAGATTAAATCAAACATGTGAATTCTCAAATGCCTAAAGTAAGTAGCTAAAGTTTAAACTCTATCATCAGATCATGTGTTCAAAGTTTTAAACTCACCAATGAAATCACATCAAAAATTTTCATATCAACCAAAAATTTCAGACAAACATGAACATGCATTTATCTTCACTAAAAAAAAAAAAAAACAACAACAACAACAAATTAGGACAAAGTGTGTGAAATGTGTCTCCTATACCCCCAAACTTAAATTACACATTGACCCCAATGTGTGAATAATATGGTAAGAGCTAACCTAGGAGATGGAGAACTAGCTGGACTGGTATGGCTCATAGCATACCCCCAAACTTGAACTGAAATACACATTGTCCCTGAAAAATAAAGACTGAAAACCAAAAAAATACTAGAAACAAACATTAATCATAAATATGTAAAATAATAAATAAATAGAAAGGATAAGCTGTGGGGTGCCTCCTATGAGCGCTAAGTTTAACGTCTTTAGCCAGACCTAACATTAGTAATCATGCCCAACTAAGCGCTCCACCATCTGATCAATAAATAGGAATGAAAAATAATCAGTACTTGTGGCAGCATTCAGTTTACGGTAGTCGATACACACTCTCCACCCTGACTGAACACGAGTTGGCACCAACTCGTCGTCCTTATTCTTCACTACCGTTAATTCAGCACGTTTTGGCACGACTTGAATCGGGCTCACCCACTTGCTATCAAAGATGGGATAAATGATCCCCGCATCTAACAACTTATTTACTTCTATGCTCACAACCTCTTGCATAGCTGGGTTGAATCTTCTTTGTGTTTCCCTCGATGGCCTGGCATTCTCCTCCAAATGTATCTTGTGCATTACCAACGAGGGGTTGATTCCCCTAATATCCTCAATAGTCTAACCGATAGCTTCTTTGTGCTCTCTTAAGACATCTAATACTTTCTCCTCTTGAGCCTTACCCAAATCTGAAGCTATAATCACAGGCAAACTATCGGCTAAACCTAGGAACTTATACTTAAGATTCTCTGGTAAAGGCTTAAGTTCCTTTTTGGGGGTTTCAGGTGCGGTGGTCTCCTCCGTCTTAGTGGTCTTCCGAGGAGGAGACTCCAAAATAGCATTTGCTTGCTCAAGTAATTTATCTAAATCCAAATCCTCTCCAAATTGAGCAAAGCATGCCTCTAGGGGGTCCTCAATGCAGGATTCATCCACAGTCTCCTCTGTCTTACTGCTCTCTCGAGGAGCAGACTCCAAGATAGTATTTGCTTGCTCAAGTAACTTATCTAAATTCAAATCCTCTCCAAACTGAGCAAAGCATGCCTCCATGATGTCCTCAGACTTCCCTTCTTTCTTGGGCGCTTGTAGTCTCTCAGGGTAAGGCGCTTTAGGAAAAAACGACCTAGGGAGATCCTTAATAATACGAGTGGCTGTAGATGGCTCAGCATCTCTCTTCTCATTGTTGCCACTTTCTTGTCTTTGGTGCATAGCATGGTTCTCTTCCACTTGATTGTACACTTGTCTCCCAGACAAGTATGGGACAGTTGATTGCACTTGTTCCTGCCAATGTATAGGAGTTAATAAATTTCCCACCGCAAACTGTTCCTTTGGGTTAGGATCAGGTTGACTGGGGAACTCTCCATTCTCTCCTTCACCCACGTAACTTGCGATTTGATCCATTTGACTCTCTAGCTTGGCAATTGCTTGGGTGTTTTCTATTGTTGTACTCATTACTTCACTCATGGATTGGCTAGTCATTTTCATGTACTCCTTAAGGGTGTCCTCAAGTGACTGTGAAACTGGCGCTGGTGTTTGAATGGGAGCTTGGTAAGCAGGTAATGGTGCTGGATAGGCTGAGTGACTATAACTTGGAACTGGCAGAGGAAATTCGGGAGGGTATTAAGTGTGAGCTTGATAAGGGGCTCCTCCATGATTCCTTAGTTAGTTTTGCGTCCATGAAAAATTAGAGTGGTCCCACCACCCTGGATTGTACGTTTCGGAGTAAGATCCATTTGATTGCCAACAACAGTCATTGAAAGCATTCGTTTGTTCCATGGGATACTCGGCAAAAGCCGGCATTGATGAACAATTCTGTGCTAAATGAATAGGACTAGCACAGATGGAACAGCTATCAACATTGAATGTATTGACTGCACTGATGGACTAATCGGTCATCCTCATGAAATCCTTGAGGGCGTCCTCTAAAGATTGTGAAACCGGTGCTGGATTCATCCACATTTTTGTTCTCCTTTTTTTTAATTCATTTTATTTATTTATTTTGAGAAATTGTAAATAAAATAAAATAAATCAAAAAACAAAATCAAAATTAAAATCAAAATCTAAATTAAAATTAAAATTATAAAAATAAAACAAAAATGCTAACTGAACTAATAGAAAAATAAAATCAATTCAGACAAAAATTTCACAAACAAAACAATTCCCCGGCAACGGCACCAAAAATTTGTTGTGAGTTTTAAATTACTTGCAAGTGCACGAATCATTTGCAATATAGTGTTGTGCAAGTGTGAGGTCAAATCCACATGGAATTGCATTGTGAAAAATTATTTTTATCTAAACTAACCCTATCTTAACCTAGTTCCAAATTTTGAGTTGTATTTTTGCAAAAGAAATATAAACTTAAATTAAATTGATTTAAAAACTAATGATAAAAACACTAAGGTTTCTGAATCTACCCCACCAAAGCTAAGCATATATCTTCATGTAAAAATAGCCTATCAAAACATTCTATGAATCCAACTTAAGACAAAAAACAACAAATATCCCAATTAAACCAAAAGCATCCAATATATCCGCTTTTAACAAATCACAAAGGAAATCAAATTTAATAAAAAACAATTTGATGTATCCATCAGATGAAACACAAGGAATATCCAACAGAACAATTTAAACGCAATCAATCATAAGATTTTACTCAAATAATTGACAGAACATTTATACTAAAAAACATCATAATTGTATAAACAAATCTGAAACTATTATGCCAAACAACGGCGAGACTTCATCTTCAACCTTAGTTTGAAGATTTTAGCCTCTCATAATTATAAAACTACAGTTCATAATAAAAGTACTAAACATTTAAACTAAACAAAAACAAAAATGAAAATAAATAAATAACTTTACATGGGAGAAATTTAACTCGCTGATGGGCGACGCTTCCCCTCGTGGTAGCAAAGCCTTCAGGATCCACTAGAATGCTAGCAGACATCCATCGGTTAACACCAAAGTGGCCCAGGAATTGCACACTAAAGATGAAGTGAAGAGGGGCTTATATAGGGAAACATCACAAGTGCAATGTGTTTCCAATCCGATGTGGGATACTGTAGATTCCAGCTTTTGCTCTTTGACCTTTGTCTACTAAAAATGCCATAACTTTCTCTAGAAAAATCATTTTATTGATCCGTAAAATTCTCAAGAAAACAGACATCCGGATCTTTCCAAGAATATATGGTTCATCTCCTAGTTCTTCCTGAATCAATACAGTTAAATCCTCGAAAATGGCTGATCTGTCACGCTGAAATCATGCATAGCCTGACCTTTGTCTACTAAAATTGCAATAACTTTCTCTAGAAAAATCATTTTATTGATCCGTAAAATTCCTTAGAAAATAGAAATCCGGATCTTTCCAAGCATATATGGGTCATCTCCTAGTTCTTCCTGAATCAATACAGTTTAATCCTAAAAAATGGCTGATCTGTATGAGTAATTCTGGCAATTTAGTGAAACTCCTTTCCAAGCTTGTAAACCTGTAAAACAACAAAAAACAACTCAAAGTAACAAATTCCTAAGCTACCAAATGTAAATTAAGTGGCCAAAATATGCAATATTTTTCACTCATCAATAAGATAAGACAAGAAATATTGAGTGGGAAGCCGATTGGGTTTAGAATTATAGAAGATGGTATGGTAGTATTGGGACATAGAGTTTGTGTTCCCAATGATGTTGAGATGAGAAAGGAGATACTAAAAGAGGCTAATGATTCTGTTTATTCTATGCACTCGGGTAATTATAAGATGTAATGGGCATTGAGATAGAATTAATGTGGTCGAGGATGAAGAAAGATGTAGCTGAGTATATTTCTAGATGTTTGATTTGTAAACAAGTGAAATCTGATAATACACATCCGGTAGGTTTATTACAGTCTCTTCCAGCACCTGAATGGCCATGGGAGAGTTTAAGTATAGATTTTGTTTATGGTTTTCCCCGTACCCACAGAGGTCATGATGTTGTATGGGTTATAGTGGATAAACTTTCTAAGTCTTCAGATTTCCTTCATATTAAAACTACCTAGAGTCCTAAAAAGTTGGCTGAATTGTATGTATCGAAAATTGTGAGACTACATGGAGTACATTTAAGCATTGTATCAGATAGAGATTCTATATTTTGGAGGGGTTTTCAAAAAGCTATAGGTATGCAATTACAGTTTAGTACAACTTTTCATCCTTAAACCGATGGTTAGACAAAGAGAATCATCATAATACTAGAAGATATGCTGAGGGTAAGTGTATTCAATTTTTTAGTGAGATAAGATGCTTATTTATGTTTGATCGAGTTTGTATACAATGATCAATATCAAACTAGTATTGGGATGGCACCATTTGAGGCTTTATATGGTAGAAGATGCATAACTCCAGTATGTTGGGAAGAAATTGGAGAAAGAAAAGTATTTGGTCCATAAATAATAGATTTGATTACTGAGATGATCAAAATGGTTAGAAAGAACCTTAGAGCAACACATAATAGACAGAAGGGATATCTTGATAATAGAAAACGACCTACTGAGTTTCAGGTTGGTGACTAAGTGTTTTTTAAGATATCTCCGTGGAATGGTGTATTGAGATTTAAAAAGAAATGAAAGTTGAGTTCCAGATTTGTGGGGCTATATGAGGTAATTGAAAGAGCTGGACCAATAGCATACAGATTGGATTTGCCTCTAGAGTTAAAGCAATTACACAATGTGTTTCATGTTTCACTTTTGAGAAAGTGTTTACATGATGAATCCCATAGTATTCCAAATCAGGTTGTAGAACTTCTAGAAGATTTGACCTTTATGCAAGTACCAGTCAGAATTCTAGACAGAAAGGAACAAGTCTTGCATAATAAAGTTATTCCTTTGATTCAAGTATTATTGCAGAACAAAGATGTTGAAGAAATTACTTGAAATCATGAGGTAAGAATGAGGAAATAATACCCCTAGCTTTTTCATGCGTTTGGTAAGAAAATTTCAAGAACAAAATTTTTATAAGGTGGGTAGAATTGTAATACTCGTGTTCTTAAAGTAAGGGTAACGAAGTAATTTAATAGATATTAGATAGAATTAAAATAAAATATATAAATGAAAGATTTACTATTGAATGAAATAATTCTTTGGGATAAAAGAGGGGGGAGGGGGGGGGGGGCTAAACACTTGGACGTCCAAGTGTTGCCCACCCAACATGCAAAGTAGGCATGTTGGACACTAAGCAACCAAACATGAAGTATGGTGGCAGTGTTGACAGTTTTAGTATAAACATTTAGTTTTTTTGTTTTCTTTTGTATTTCTTACCAAATCTGGTTTGGTTTTTGTAACGAACCATCTCGGGTTTGCCACCCCCGAGATGGTGTTGTCACATTTTGAAAATCTCAGCACAACATATATATGCAACAATAAAAATAATACCAGCTACAATAATTACATCAATCCTCAACCCTAAATAGGGGAGATACATTATTCAGATCTTGACTTAAACATTATATACAACGTAATATGCATGAATATTTACAAATGTATATTTTATTTTTTTCCATTAGTCTAAGGATGTGGACCACGTGGCTTACAAATAATGACTTTGTCTTAATTTTAGCTCACCAAACTATCTGTCCCTCCTGCAACCTAATATCATTATACAATGAGGGATGAGCTTCACAAGCTTAGTGAATTAAACTTACTAGAAGTATTCAATTTGTATAATTAGTCTTCCAATATTCATTCATCTATATCTCATATATTTTGATAATAACATTCTATTATCACTGCTCATATCAAATTCCTATCCTTTGTAAATCTCTTCTTCACATATAATTAATCATCATCTTGAGACCATCAATTATGTCTCATAATCACCTCATTATGAGGTTCACAGCATATAATTAGTCACCTAGATAATTCTCAACATTTCATATTTCCATATTTTTTCTCAGCATAATTGCCTCTCTGTGAGACTCATTCATCTATAAATAAATTTACAATCATGAATAGAAGTTTAGTATATTAATAATAAAATCAATACTTAAAACAGATGCAATGCATGAATTATTAATTGGGAACGTCTTCCCACATATCGACCTGTGTTAGCTTAGACTGGCTACCCTCCCAATTCTTTTATTTCCAGCATATACCGGCTGCCATGGTTTTCATTTAGACCGACTGCCCTCCCAGTTCTTTTATTTTCATTTAGACCGATAGCCTTCCCAATTCTTTTATTTCATGCATATGCATATGACCAATGATATGAATTATGCGTACGTACAATAATATAAAAAACACGCATGTATTAAGATATTCAAATTTGTTATCCTGCTTCTCCTCAAATTATTATTTGATCAATTTCAATAATTTCTTCTCCTTATATATCATATCAAATCATCTTCCATAGCTTGTCAAGAATTTCACTTATCACCTTTATTAGTAGATTGACTTATTATTCCAATAATATTATTTCTCATAAAATAATACTCTACACATCAATTATTCTTATCATACCTATCAACCTATTTTCATCTACCACCAAATCATAAGTTAATAATTTATTAAAAAATTATCACTATATATTTCATATTTATCTTGATTACTTAAAGTAAACCTAACTCACCATGTAGCACTTAGAGCTACCCGTGGATCACCTTCTTGCCTTTTCTGCTCTCTCAGCAATTTCCCCCGGTTGCTGATCATCAATACCTGACATAATATTTATATTAAATTTCTAATTTATTCTTCAATTCTTCCATAATTCACACCATTTGACAATTCCCACATTAAATTTCGAGAATTTCATGTATGCTAAATTTCAAAAATAAACTTCACATTATTACCTTCTTTTTTTCTTAGAGCTTTCCGTGACTCTCTATAAAATTCTCCAGTAAACCCCTTCAAAATTTTTCTCTTTCAGTCTTTCTTACCAAACTATAATATATATATATATATATATATATATATATATATATATATATATATATATATATATAATTCAAAACCGTCCAGGTGTGTCACCATTTTTTTTAACAATTTTTTTTTCTTCTTCTTATCCTCCACGCGGTCCTTTTTTTTTTTAAGAATTGTTTTATAAAAATTTGATCTTTCGCATATATATATATATATATATTATTTTAACTCCATGTCATATTTATTAAATTACTTATTTACTTTTACTTCAAAAATACGAGTATAACAATTCTACCCACCTTACAAAAATTTTGTCCTCGAAATTTCTTTACCTAATTCACGAAAGAGTTGGGGGTATTCTTTCCTCATTCTTGCTTCATGCTCCCAAGAAATTTCTACAACATTTTTGTTTCGCCATAATACTTGAATCAAATGAATAACTTTATTACACAAAACTTGTTCCTTTCTGTCTAGAATTCTGACCGGTACTTACATAATAGTTAAATCTTCTTGAAGTTCTATTGCCTGATTCGCGATACTATGGGATTCATCATGTATATACTTTCTCAAAAGTGACACATGAAACACATTATGTAAGTACTTTAACTCTGGGGCAAATCAAATCGATATGCTACTGGTCTAACTCTCTCAATCACCTCATATGGCCCCACAAATCTCGGGCTCAACTGTCCCTTCTTTTTAAACCTTAATACACACTTCCACGGAGATAACTTCAAAAATACCCAATCACCAATTTGAATCTCGAGAGGTCATCTTCTATTATCAACATGTCCCTTATGTATGTTCTTTGCTTCTCTAAGGTTCTCTCTAACCAGTTTGATCCTCTCAATATTAAAATCTATCATTTATGGACTAAATATCTTTCTCTGTCCATCTTCTTCCCAGCATATTAGAGTTCTACACCTCCTACCATATAAAGCCTCAAATGGGGCCATCCCAATACTAGTTTGATACTGATTATTGTATACAAACTCGATTAAAGACAATTCCTGAAGTTATATTTCCTGATTTGAGATACTATGGGATTCATTGTGTAAGTACTTTCTCAAAAGTTACATATGAAACACATTATGTAATTGCTTAACTCTGGGGGCAAATCCAATCGATATGTTACTAGTCCAACTCTCTCAATCACCTTAAATGGCCCAACAAATCTCGAGCTCAACTTTCCCTTCTTTTTAAACCTCAATACATGCTTCCACAGAGATATCTTCAAAAATACCCAATCACAAATTTGAAACTTGAGAGGTCGTCTTCTATTATTAGCATATCCCTTCTGTCTGTTCTCTGCTGCTCTAAGATTCTCTCTAACCAGTTTAATCCCCTCAGTAGTCAAATCTATCATTTCTGGACCAAATATCTTTCTCTCTCCAACTTCTTCCCAGCATACTGGAGTTCTACACCTCTTACCATATAAAGCCTCAAATGGTGCCTTCCCAATACTAGTTTGATACTGATTATTATATGCAAACTCGATCAAAGGCAAATAAGCATCCCAGCTCACTGAGAAACTCAATACACTTGCCCTTACCATATCATCTAGTATTCTAATGATCCTCTTTATCTGCCCATCAGTTTGTGGATGAAAAGTTGTATTAAACGGAAATTGCGTACCCATAGCTTCTTGAAAACCTCTCCAAAATCTAGAGGTAAATCTAGAATGTCTATCTGATACAATGCTCAAGGGTACTCCATGTAATCTTACAATCTCCGCTACATACAATTTAGCCAAATTTTCAGGACTCCAGATAGTTTTAATAAGAAAGAAACGTGAAGACTTAGAAAGTCTATCCATTATAACCCATACAGCGTTATGACCTCTCTAGGTACGGGGAAAACCAGAGACAAAATCCATACTCACATTTTCCCATGGCCACTTAGGTACTGGAAGAGGTTGTAATAAACTTGTTGGATGTTTATTCTCAAATTTCACCTATTGACAAGTCAGACATCTAGAAATATGTTCCGATATGTGTTTCTTTATCCTTGATCACCAATAATTCTATCTCAATCCCATGTGCATCTTATTTTTACCCGGGTGCATGGAATATACAGAATCATGAGCCTCCCTTAGTATCTCCTTTCTCATCTCCACATCATAGGGAACACAAATTCTATACCCCAGTACCACCATACCATCTTCTCTAATTCTAAACTCAGTCCGCTTCCCACTCAACACTTCTTGTCTGTTCTTCTCTATCCCTTCATTTCTACCCTACATCTGTAATAAATGATCAATAATAGAAGATTGTACCACCATATTTTTCATCAATACTCCTCTATCATTGACATTCAACTGCATCCTCATTTTTCTTTATTTTATTATCAAGCTAGTATTATGACTCTTAATATCAGCTAATCTCACTGTAGCCTTTCTACTTAACGCATTAGCTACTACATTAGCCTTCCCTAGATGATAATGAATTGTATAGTCATAATCACTAATAAACTCTATCCATCTCCTCTGCCTCAAATTTAACTCTTTCTGGGTAGGTAAATGCATCAAACTTTTATGATCAGTAAAAATTTCACAATTGGCTCCATACAGATGATGTCTCCAAATCTTCAAAGCAAAAACTATGGCAACCAATTCTAAATCATGGGTCGGGTAATTCCTCACATAGTTCTTTAATTGCCTAGATGCATAAGCTATAACTTTCCCATGTTGCATCAACACACATCCCAACCCCTGATGTGACGCATCATTATATACTACAAATTCTTCATCACTAGAAAAAATCATTATTACCGGGGCAATAGTCAATTTTTCTTTCAACAACTGGAAACTCCTCTCATATTCTTATGACCACCTAAACTTCGCTTTCTTCCTGGTCAATCTAGTCAATGGTCCAGCAATTATAGAAAACTTTTGGATAAATCTCCTATAATAACCAGCCAACCCCAAAAAGCTTATAATTTCAGTTATACTAGTGGGTTTTTCCCAATTCAACACTGCTTCTACTTTCTGTGGGTCAACTACTATTCTTTCTCCCGACACAACATGCCCCAAGAAAGATATTTCACTCAACTAAAACTCACACTTAAAGAACTTTGCCTATAACTTCTCTCACCTCAAAATTTCTAAATATTGCATATACTCCTCTTCATTCTTGGAATATACTAGAATATCATCAATAAACACAATCATAAATCTATCCAAGAATGGTTTAAACACCAGATTCATTAGATCCATAAATGTTGTAGGAGCATTAGTCAACCCAAATGGCATCGCAGGAACTCATAATGGCCATAACGTGTCCTAAAAGCAGTCTTAGTCACGTCCCCCTCCTTTATCCTTAATTGATAATAACTTGATCTCACGTCTATCTTAAAAAATACCTTAGCTCCCTGTAACTATTCGAATAAATCATCTGTCCTGGGCAAAGGATATCTATTCTAGACGGTTATCTTATTCAACTATTTGTAATCAATACACAATCTCGTTGTTCCATCCTTTTTCTTGACAAACAATATACGGGCTCCCCAAGATGACATACTAGGTCGAATAAACTGTTTATCTAGTAACTCCTGAAGTTGAACTTTTAAGTCTCTCAATTCAACTGGTGCCATTCTATAAGGTGCTATAGATATGGGTGTTGATCCCAAAATCACCTTAATAGAAAACTCAATCTCCCTATTGGGAAGCAAACCAAACAACTCTTCAGGGAATACATCAGAAAAATCTTTCGCTACCAAGATTTCTTCTAACTTCCTACTCTCCGTGCTAGAATCCATCACATATGCCAAATACCCCTCACAACCCTTCTTCAGTCATTTACTAGCCGTCAAGGCAGAAATAATACAGTTGGCAAGTATCTTACATTCTTCTTGAAAATTAAACTCCTCATGTCCGGGTATTTTGAACACCGCATTCTTCCTAAAACAATCTACCTAAGCATGATATGCAGATAACCAATTCATCCCCAGAATTAAATCAAAATCCGTCATATTTAAAGGCAATAAATCAACTTCAAGTTCTCTGTTACCCATATTAGTCACACAACCTCGATAAATTGTCCTGATAATAACCCTATCCCCAGTAAAAACCTCAACAACAATAGCATGCATCAAAGGACTAACACTAGCATCAATATATTTCATATAAACACTGGATGCAAAAGAGTGGGTTACACCAAGATCAATCAATAATCTAGTAGGCCTATCAAGGATAGATACCATACCTATAACAACATCAGGAGTGGCTTGTGCATCATATTGGGTCAATGCATACACTCTACTGTCTCTGGACTGTAATTAGCTACCATGTCCTCTCTTAGCTACAAATCCTCGACCTCTACCCTGCATACTCCCTGATCCACCACCTCTCTCTACTGGTCTTCTCCCAACACTTCTAACGCCTACGTCAGTGGATTTCCCCATTGGACAATCTACAGCAATATGTCCTCCCTCACTACATACAAAGCATATCTGCATAGGGCAATTCCAAGACAAATACCCTGTCTAATTACATCTAAAGCAAACCCTTAGCTCTCGATCACATATTTGATTACCACCTCCCTTTGGTGGCATACATACTCCTCTACTATAACTCCCACTTCTGATAGCCTGCCTCTCGAATCTAGGGGTCCCACCAGTATTACTCTAGCAACAGATCCTGGTTACCTCTAACTCTATACTACATTTCTTTGTGACAAGGAATGTCCCCTCTGGGGTAGTTTCCCACCCTACACACTCATACTGCCACCACCTCTAGGTCCTTCAAATCTAGACCTCTTCAGCCACTTCCTCCTACCTCTAAACTCTTTCAAATCCTTCTCAATTTGTAATGCTTTATCCACTAGTATAGCATAATTTCCAATGCCCATATAAGAGAGTTTAGTCTGAATGTCATAGTGTAATCCATCTAAAAATCTCTTACACTTTCTCTCCTACATATTCACTAATTTAGGTAAAATTCTTGATAGGGCTATGAATCTACTATCATATTCAGCCACCAATAAATTACCCTATCTTAGATGATGAAATCTCTCTCTTGTTGTGCCCAAAAGGTATCTGAAAAATACTTCACAAAGAACTCATCCTTAAACTTACTCCAAGTTAAAGGTTGTTCTACTTGTGTGCTCACCCTAGGCAAAATATCCTCCAACCATTGAGAAGCCTCACCTTCTAGCATAAATGAAACAAAAGTGACCTTCTGTTTATCTGTCACTGGTAAGACCTCAAAATATTTCTAGACATTTCTAATCCACTGCTCAGCTTCTACAGGATTTACAGATCCTGGGGTTTAAACTTAAGAAATCTCACAAAGCAATCACCTTGCATCTCATGTGCAAACACACCTTCTCCCTCATGAACCTCTTGTCTCACCATATCAGGTTCTATTCTACCCCTCTCCTCTAATATCCTTTGCATATTATCAGCCATTTCTTTAACTGCATTCATCCTCTCTATAGCATGATCAAGAGCGTCTCTTAATTCATCCCTCCTAACCTCAGGTTCTCTCCCAGCTTTACTAGTACCAGTTGTACTATAAATATGTTCCCTTATAGGAACCAAAAACTCAACTTCCCCTTCTGCTTTAGTTATTTTAAATATTGGGGATCTACCACGTCCCCTCTGAGTCAGAACTTTACCTCTAGTTCTAGCGCATCCATATGTCATCCTTAGAATCTGCTTTAAAATATAATTTATTTAGATTTTCCACTTCTTTAAGTTCTTATGCAGTCTACAAAATCATAAAACATAATGCTCTGATACCAAAATTGATACAACCAATCCCGGGTTGGCCACCCTCGAGACAATGTTGTAACATTTTGAAAATCTTCGCACGACACATATATACAATAATAAAAATAATACCAACTGCAATTATTACATCAATCCTCAATCCTCAACAGGGGAGATACATCATTCAGATCTTGACTTAAACATTATATACAACGTAATATGCATGAATATTTACAAATATATATTTTGTTTTTTTCCATTAGTCTGAGGATGTGGACCACATGGCTTACAGATAATGACTTTGTCTAAATTTCAGCTCACCAAACTATATGTCCTGCCTGCTACCTGAAATTATTGTACAATGAGGGATGAGCTTCACAAGCTTAGTGAATTAAACTTACTAGAAGTATTCAATATGTATAATTAGTCTTCTAATATCCATTCATCTATATCTCATATATTTTGATAATAACATTCTATTATCCCTACTCATATCAAATTTCCATCCATTATAAATCTCTTCTTCTCATATAATTAATAATCATCTTGAAACTATCAATTCTGTTCATAATTACCTCATTATGAGGTTCACAACATATAATCAGTCACCTAGATAATTCTCAACATTTAATATTTCCATATTTCTTCTCAGGATAATTGTCTTTCTGTGAGACTCTTTCATCTATCAATAAATTTACAATCATGAATAACACTTTAGCATCTCAATAATAAAATCAATATTTAAAACAGATGCAATGCATGAATTATTAATTGAGAATGTCTTCCCACATATCGGTATGTTTTAGCTTGGACCGGCTCCCGGTCTTTTATTTATTTAGATCGACTGCCCTCTCGGTTTTTTTATATTCATTTAGATTGGCCGACTTCCCAGTTCTTTTATTTTCATGCATATGCATATGAGCAATGATATGAATTATGCATACGTACAATAATATAAAAAAAACACACATGTATTCAGATATTAAAATTTGTTATCCTACTTCTTCTCAAATTATTATTTGATCAATTTAACTAATTTCTTCTCCTCATATATCATATCAAATCATCATCCATAACTTGTCTAGAATTTCACTTATCACCTATATTATTAGATTGACTCATTATTCCAATAATATTATTTCTCATAAAATAATTCTCTACACATCAATTATTCTTATCATACCTATCAACCAATTTTCTTCTACCTAAAAATCATAAGTTAATAATTTATTCAAAAATTATCCATATATATTTCATATTTATCTTGATTACTTAAAGTAAATCTAACTCACCATGTAGCACATAGAGCTACCCGTGGATCACCTCCTTACCTTTCCTGCTCCTCTCAGCAATTTCCCCCAGTTGCTGATTGTCAACACCTGACATAATATTTATATTAAATTTCTAATTTATTCTTCAATTCTTCCATAATTCACACTCTTTGAAAATTCTCACATTAAATTCTAGGAATTTCATGTATGCTAAATTTCAAAAACAAACTTCATGTTATTACCTTTTGTTTTACTTAGAGCTTCTCGTGACTTTCTATAAAATTCTCCCGTAAACCTCTTCAAAATTTTACTCTTTCAATCTTTTTTCGGTCCCCAAGTGTTTAAAGAAATATAGTAGTTTGAATTGTAGAAGGAAGAAAACCAAACAGGATTTGATAAGAAATAAATAAATAAATAAAAGAAAAACTATAATATATATATATATATATATATATATATATATATATATATATATATATATATATATTCAAAACCATCTCAGCACCTTTGTTGTCAATCATGCAAGGATTGCATGTTTTGTTACTCACACCTGGACTAAGCGTCTGGGTGTGTCACCTTTTCCTTTTTTTTTAAAAAAATTTTTTCTTCTTATTCTTATCCTCTACGCGGTCCTTTTTTTAAGAATTGTTTTATAAAAATTTGATCTTTTACATATATATTATTTTAACTTCAAGTTATTAAATTACTTCTTTACTATTACATTAAAAATACAGATATTACAATTTTCTTCTTTCTTCAATCAAAATATCTTTGCAAAAAATTATCAAGAAAATTTCTCCAATATTAGAGATAATACAGTTATTCAATTACAATAGCAAGACTTCATCATATTTGAGGTAAATTTTCAATAAGTCTCATAACTAAATAATTATATTGTTTGAATTAAGTTATGAGTTAGTGAGATTTATAAAAGTTTATGATTAGGTGTTGGTAATTAGCAATCTCAAGAAATTGCTAAAATGAGCAGGAAAGGCAAGGAGGTGATCCACAGGTAGCTTTACAAGCTATGTGGTGAGTTAGATTTACATTTAGTAAACAAGACCAATAAAAATATGAATTTATGATATTGGAATAATTTGTTGAATTATAATGATTTAATGATGTATTTTATGTTATATATTATAATTGATTGATTTATTGATTAGGGATTAAATAGTATGTTGAATATTAATTATATAAGAATTTATATTTTAAAAATGATGGATTAATGAAAAATATGCTGAGAAGTTATATGAAATTTTTGAGTATATGAGGAGACAATTTAATAAATATGATAAAAATAATAATTTTGACAAAGATCTAGATATTTGAATTTAATGCTTGGATGTATGCTTGCTTGCATATTATTGCTCACATGCATAAAAGAAAAGACTAGGAAGGCAGTTGGTCTGGTTGAGAAGACCAGGAAGGCAACTGGTCTGGTTGATAATACCAGAAAGGCAGCTGGTCTGGCAGAGAAGACCGAGAAGGTAACTAGTCTGTCTGAGAAGACCAGGAAGACAACTGGTCTATCTGAGAAGACCAAGAAGGAAACTGGTCTGGCTTAAACATGTCGACATGTGGGAAGACATTCCCAGATGATAATATGAACTAATGAGATGATGTGATGAAAAAGAAAGAAAGATGATTTAAACACGTGCATTTATTTATTTTGTTATTTTATTATTATTGATTGAGATGCTATAGTATCAGTCTTGATTGTGAAATTATTGATAGACCAATGAGTTCTTTAGTTAGACAGATATAATGAGAAAGAAATATGAAAGTTATTTGATTGATTGATTATATATTGCGAACCTCATAACGAGGTAAATAATGATGTTGAATTGATAATCTCAAGATGATTAAATATATGAGAAGAAAAATTGTTATGTTTGTTGATTGATAAATGGTTGGAATTATGATATTGGTAGTGATAATAAATTGTTATTATTGAATTATATGAGATAATGGATGAATGAATATTGGAAGATTATTTTAAAAATTGAATTATTATTTGTGAAGAAATAAATGATTAATATTGGTAAATTAGAAATGATTGAATTATAAGATGTGACTAGAAGTATACAAATCGAGTACTTCTAGTAAATTTAATTCACTGAGCTTGTGAAACTCACTTTTTATTGTTGAAAATTTACAGACAGTTAGCAAATAGAGTTTAGAGCTGATATCAGAGTAATTACCAAAAGTAAGTCTTGCGGTAAAGTCCTGAGACATTGTAAGAAAGAAGAAAGAAAATTTGTAATAAAATCTTTTCATGCATTTTGTTATATTTATATATTGTTTTCAATAGGAGAATGATGATGTCTCTCCTCCGAAAAGAGGGATTGGATGAAATTTTTAATTTCAGTTGATGTGTTTTTTTATATTGTCGCATATATGTGTGGTGCTGGGATTTCAAAACGTGATGACACCGTCTCTGGGGTGGCCAACCCGAGATGGGTCGTTACACTTATTATCCCTATCTTTCAATAGAGGTATAAGTTAAAGTGCACTATTTATCTTTCAATAGAGGTGTATGTTCAACTGAACTACTCTTAAGAATATAACCTTACATAAGAAAGTACAGAAAAGCTTTTTGTTCTAGCTCTCACGCAAAGTTCTGTTGTAGCTCTCTCCTAAGTGAAACAAAAATCGATGGGTTAGGTAATCACAGAGATTGAAACCAATTGAAGGCTGAGAAATTGAAGATAAACAGTTTATTAAGACAGAGTTAAGAAAGATGAAACTACATTAAAAGGGAGAGAAAAAAATTGGATAAAAGAAGAAATGAATAAGAACAACAGAAAGAGTCGCGCTCCCTCCTCTTCCTCTGTCTCGTCTAAAATGACAACATTTTTTTATTGGAAATTAAACAACAACAGTTACTCCAATGCCACATGGCTTCTCCTTAGTATTGCATACTGGGTTTTACATATATTAATTAGATTAGATTAGATATCTAAAGTGAGAAATGCCAAACTACTACGGTATCCAATGCTCTCAAAGGTAGGGTTGATTTCCATGTATTCAAAACAAAGATATACTAGTAGTATAGAAAAGTGAGAGAAAAGAAAAGTAAGAGGAAAGCGAAGTGCATGAAATGAACTTTTCTCTAGTATAGTAAGACAAAAAATTGAGAGTGGGAAGAAAGAAAACTAAACTGATTGTTGTTTTCCACTTGCAGGTTAACTACACTAATATTTTTTTTTCTCTAATGATAAAGTTAGTTGAGTAGCGAATATAAGAAGTCTATGTTTTTTTTGGTAATTTTTTTTATACATTTAATATAAGGAGTAAGAACTAAGATATCCATGTTTTTTACCATCGTGTCAGTATCTAGGCCGTGATCCTACTATGCGATCATGGGTAGTTTAGATTCAGCTGCTCATGCTATGGCCCATCTGAGTTCCACAGATCCAAGGAGGCACAGAATATCCTTAATGGGCAAGGCTTACATAAGATGAATGTCTTGCATAGAAATTTTTGGATGGGCCAGGCTTACATGGATTCAAGTGCTTGCTTTAACTTGATTTGGTGTTCTTTAGCCTTTGAATAATTGATCGTGTGAGTACTTAAAATGCTACTTAATGTGTTGCGTATTTTGAAATAGACCCACCCAAACAATATAATGCTTTACGTGGCATCATCATCTTTATTAAAAAAAAAAAATTGATTTCATCCATTACTATTATCCATCAAGTTAGTGTTGATGCCCAGGTAATTTATTTTTTAAAGCTTGATTAGTAACGGGTAGGTGCAAAGATGAGGTAAAACAAAAACAAGCTACAATAACTGTGTGACGTGGCATACCCCATTTGCTAAGGCTTCTGAGATAACTGTTTTCTATGAGCCCAATCACTTTACTTTTGTTAAAACTGTCATCTAAACAAGTTATTAAAATGATGAAGAAATATATTGTGAAAACTAACAATCAAGTGGCTGAGTGAGAATTATGCAGAATTTATTAGTTTATTACAAGTTAGTGGAATTTTGTTATTTTATTTTATATTTTTTGGATGAGCTGGTTCTTCTACATTGTTCCAGCCTTCCTATATAAGTTGCTCTTGTATGAACAGTTGAGAAAAAGATCAATGAATTGGTTTCTTCCTCTCTCAGGCTTTGTAGCCTTTCCTACTGCTTTCTAGCTTTAATGTCTATTTATTAGCATTGCTTTTATTTTCTAAAATGGTATCAGAGCGTTTTTATTCCGCTGTTTCTCCCTTTTGAGCATGGCTAAAGGCAAACAGACTCAGTCCTCTTTTCAATCTCCCATGGAAGATAATAATAGTCTTTATTTTCTTCACAATGGTTATCATCCAGGACTCTCTCGGGTTTCTCCTTCACTTACTGGATCTGGTTCAAACTATCACTCTTGGCGCCGATCAATGGTTACAACTCTAAATGCTAAGAACAAACTTGGGTTTATCGATAGAACCATCCCACGTTCGACTGCAACAGATCTCCTTGCTGGTCCTTGGTCTCGCTGCAACAACATGGTCATATCTTGACTCTCCAACTCTATATGCAAAGAAATTGCAGAGAGCATCCTCTACCATGAAACGGCCATCGAAATGTGGAATGATCTATACGAACGATTTCACCAGGGCAGTGGTCCTCGAGTTTTTGAACTCAAGCAAAAAATTCTTGCTCACACTCAAAGATCGGTTGATGTCAATACCTACTATACTCGACTGAAAACTTTGTGGGATGAACTTTGAGAATTCAAGGCGATACTAGTTTGCAATTGCGGTGGAATGCGTGTTTATATGGAGGATCAACAACGAGCATCTGTGATGCAATTTCTAATGGGTTTGAACGAATCTTTCGCTCCAATTCGAGCTCAAATCCTGCTAATGGAACCAACTCCTCCGGTGAACAAAGTTTTTTCCCTGGTTGTTCAAGAAGAAAGGCAACGATCTCTTACCACCTCCAATTCTCCAGCATTCACAGCTTCTGTTTCTTCCAGATTTCAAGCGGTGTCCGGAGCTTCTTCTCCTCCTAATTCCTCTCGATCAAGAAAGGATCGACCACTCTGTACCCATTGCAACATCTTGGGCCACATAGTTGATCGGTGCTACAAAATCCATGGGTATCCGCCTGGATTCAAAAATAGGCCAAACTTCAGGCCCAATGGTTCTCGCCCAAATCAGATGTTACCCAATAGTCCTCACACAAACCAATTGGTTCTCACAGATGGTTCATCTTCTCCAGCAAATTCTACATCTCCACCGTCTCTCACTCATGACCAATACAATCAGTTATTGGCTCTCTTAAGTTCGCACAGCTAAAGTGGCTCCTCTGCCTCACTCGGTGCCGACAACCTGCCTCAGCAATCCATTTCCAACTTCACTGGTATCCTTTCTTTCTCTTCTTCATCATCCACACTTCATCCTAGCATTTGGATTTTAGATTTAGGGGCAACCCACCGTGTTTGCACTAATTCCTCCATGTTTCACTCCATTCATTCATTTTCTTCCAACTCTATCACTTTGCCCACTGGTACAAAAATACCAATCACCGGAATTGGCACCGTACAGCTGTCGCCTCACCTTATGCTTGAACATGTTCTCTACATTCCAACATTCCAATTTAATCTTATCTCCATTAGTGCCTTAACTCAAACCAATCGTTTTTCCTTTAATTTTACAGCTCGTTTTTGCTTTATCCAGGACCATTCACAAGGGAAGATGATTGGGATGGGTAGAGGTCAAGGCAACCTTTACCTCTTAGATAGTGCAATTTTTCGTTCTGTTTCCTTTGTAATTACTGTTGATAACAGCACTTCTTCCTATGTAAATAAACTATGGCATTACAGATTAGGCCACCCCTCCAATGTCAAACTCCATGTATTTGAAATCTCATTTACAGTTGCAAAGTAATAGCAATACCAATCTTTCTTGTTCAATTTGCCCTCTAGCAAAATAGAATTGTCTGTCATTTGATTGCCATAACAACTTATCTCCTTCTGCCTTTGATCTCATACACTGTGATATTTGGGGACCATTTAATATCCCCACACATGATGGCTTTCGTTATTTTTTGACAATCGTTGATAATTGTACAAGGAATACATGTTCATCTTTTACGTGCTAAATCTGATGTCAAGACCATCTTCCCACAATTTTTCTCCATGGTTAAAACCCAGTTTGGTCTCACAATTAAACCAGTTCGCGGTGATAGTGCCCCTGAATTAAACCTATCCAATCTCTTTACCCAACTTGGTGTGCTTCATTTTTATTCATGTGTTGAAACTCCTCAACAAAATTTTGTTGTTGAGCGTAAACACCAGCATATCCTCAATGTAGCTCGAGCCTTATATTTCCAATCCAACATACCTATAGGATATTGAGGGGATTGTGTGCTTACTTCGATTTATCTTATAAATCGAATTCCATCACCATTACTAAACAACAAAACTCCTTTTGAGCTACTTCACCATAAATCACCATCTTACTCCCATCTCAAATCTTTCGGATGTCTTTGTTATAGCTCAACTCTTCCTAGCACCCGTCACAAATTCTTTCCTCGAGCTTTACCTTGTATTTTTCTAGGATATCCTTTTGGTTACAAAGGTTACAAAATTCTAGACTTAGAGACCAACCAAATCTCTATCTCCCGAAATGTTATCTTCCAAGAATCTGTGTTTCCTTTCAAGTTAACTTAGAACAATAACTTTGTTGTTTTAGATTTTTTTTCTGAAAAAATTTTGCTTGCTGTACCAGTTTCTACCCCTTCCCCTTCTTTTGATAATTCAACTTCACATCCTAACAGCCATGACTCTTCCTCACATGATACTTCATTTCATACTACCTCCCACACAACTACTAGGTCTTCTAGAGTATCCTAGCCACCAAAATATCTCTCTAATTATCACTGTTATTTGGCTTCTCCTACTTCTCATTTCAACGTATCCAATTCCACTCCTTACCTCTTTTCCGATGTCATCTCCTACAATAAACTTTCCCCTTCTTTTTGTGCATTTTCTATTTCCATTTCTAGCATCACAGAACCAACAACATATGCTGAGGCAGCTATTGTACTCGAATGGCAGAATGCTATGAAAGCTGAACTGCAAGCTTTAGAGTCCAATAATACCTGGTCTTTATGTTCTTTACCACCTGATAAAACAGCAGTTGGTTGCAAATGGATTTATCGTGTTAAATATCATGCTGATAGTTCTATCGAAAAGCACAAAGCACGACTTGTTGCCAAAGGGTTCACACAGCAATAAGGTGTTGATTTTTTTTTATACTTTTTCACCTGTTGCCAAGATGGTCACTGTCAAGGTATTACTCTCTCCTGCATCTATTTAAAATTGGCATCTGACTCACCTTGATGTCAATAATGCATTTTTGCACGGTGATCTATCTGAAGAAGTTTTCATGCATCTTCCTCCTGGTTATCACCGTGAGGGGGAGACTTCATTACTTGCCAACACAGTTTGTAAGTTACACAAATCTATCTATGGCTTGAGACAAGCATCTAGGCAATGGTTTGCAAAATTTTCTAGTGTTTTAATATCTAAAGGTTTCCAGCAATCACATTCAGATCACTCATTATTCATCAAGACAGCAGGAAATGATTTTATTGCCTTGTTAGTATATGTTGATGACATAATAGTTGCTAGCAATAACAAGATTGCTGCTGATAATTTGAAGAATTCTCAACAAAAGATTCAAGTTAAAGGATCTAGGAAATCTCAGGTATTTTTTAGGACTTGAAGTAGCTAGATCAGCTAAAGGTATTTTGATAAACCAGAGAAAATATGCTCTTGAACTCCTATCTGAAACAGGTTATTTAGGATGCAAACCTGCCAAAACTCCAATGCAACCGAATATGCCACTTTCTCAAGATGATGGAGAGCTATTGACTGATCCCAGCATGTACAGAAGACTTATAGGGAAGCTCATTTACTTTACCATCACCAGGCCTGACTTAACTTACTCAATAAATAAACTAAGTCAGTTCCTAAGTCCGCCAAGGAGACCTCATTTGCAAGCAGTCTACAGGATTCTTCAGTATATTAAAGGATCACCAGGTAAAGGTCTTTTCTTCTCAGCTTCCTCACCTCTTCAACTTAAAGCTTCTGCCTCTTCTCTTCAATTAAAAGCATTCTCAGATTATGATTGGGCAGCATGCCCTAATTCTAGAAAATCAGTTACTGGTTTTTGTGTATTTCTTGGAGATTCCTTGATATCATGGAAATCAAAGAAGGAAAGGACAGTTTCAAGATCCTCAGCTAAAGCGGAGTATCGAGCAATGGCTTCTGTGACTTGTGAACTAACATGGCTGATTGCATTGCTCAAAGATTTAGGTGTTTCACACACACAACCTGCTTTGCTGTACTGTGACAACCAAAGTACTTTACACATTGCAGCAAACCCAGTCTTCCACGAGCATACTAAACACATAGAAATATATTGTCATATTGTGAGAGAAAAGATTCAAACAGGTATGCTTAAAACTCTGCATGTTGCTACACAACATCAACTAGTTGATGTGCTTACCAAAGCTCTCTTTCCTGCTCAATTCAATTCTCTTATAGACAAGATGGGAATGTGCAACATATACATCCCATCTTAAGGGGGAGTATTAAAATGATGAAGAAATATATTGTGAAAACTAACAACCAAGTGGCTGAGTGAGAATTATGCAGAGTTTGTTAGTTTGTTACAAGTTAGTGGAATTTTGTTATTTTTGTTATTTTATCTTTTATTTTCTGGATGAGCTGGATCTTCTATATTGTTCCAGCCTTCCTATATAAGTTGCTCTTGTATGAACAGTTGAGAAAAAGATCAATGAATTAGCTTCGTCCTCTCTCAGGCTTTTTAGCCTTTCCTGCTGCTTTCTAGCTTTAATGTCTGTTTATCGGCCTTGCTTTTATTTTCTAAAACAAGTGTTGGTGAGCACTAAGCAATGAGAAAAAAATGAAGAATGATTGCCAAACAAGTTGTTGTCACAACTCACAACTCACAACAACAAGAAATTAAAAATTGATGCATAACAAGAAGGGTTGGTGTAGCGTCCCATACGCGGAGATGAAGTTGGAAGAGCCTATGAAATTAACTTGTATAATGTTGGGTCTTTAGTAAGTTAGTATATAAAAAATGTCGAACTTTTACATAACTTTGACACACTTGAGGATAATGATTATCAAAGTACCAGGTTTTTCTATAAATTACTGAAATCTCATATCATCTAGTAATGATCTAGTCAACTTTAATCATAATATATATATATATATATATATATATATATATATATATATATATATATATATATATATAATGGTACTGTATTGTTTTGTATTGGGGTCTCTGTCCAATACTGTTGAACAAAATAAACTAGTTGAAATAATGGAAGATATATTATCACAAGTTAAATTTATTTTACCCATTAACTTCTTTCTTTTAATCATTTCATTTCAAATTTCAGATTACTTTTAATTGGGAACAACTAAAATCCCCAATTAATGAAAAATATATAATAATATTAACATGACACTCATTCAATGATGCTTTAATTTAAAATTTCCTCTCAATTATTGAAAATGATTATGATCCTTAAGGACTTTAACTTATTCAATGATACACCGGTCCAAAACCCCTCTCAATTATTGAAATGAATCCAGATCCTTACAATGTGTTTGAGAGTTATAAAAGAATAAAATGAAATTATTTTTAATGAAATGAAAGGTAAAGGATTATTATTAACATTTCATTGTTTGGATGTTAAAGGAAAGAAACAGAGAAGAGAGTAATGTAGGTCATGTTTTGATACAATTTTCAATTTTCACTTTTTGAAAACTGTTTCGGAAAATGAAAGTAGAAAACAGTTTTCTGATGTTTTCTAAAGAAAACATGTTTAGATAACAGTAACTCAAAAACTGTTTTGAATAAAAGAAAACAGTGAAAGGTTGTTTGGATAATTTTATTTTGAAAATAAAAAACTCTTTGGATACATCTTTTTTTTTGTAATTGTTTTCAGTTTTAACTTTAAATTTGAAGTCTACATTAATTTTATTTCTCAATTTTGCTAAATATATTTTTCTAGCACACACCAAAAACTGTTTTCGGATCAAACAAAGAGAGTTTCAAGACTTACAAACATAATTTATGATTCTCTATATCATTCTTTTACAAAAATTTATTTTTTTACTTCTTATTTTTTTCTTCTCTTATTTGATACAAGATCTCAAATATAATACTATACTTGTTTATTAGAATATATTCAGGTTTAAACATGTAATATGGATTAAAAAATAAATCAAATTTCATAAGAAATTAAATTTAAAAAAGAATGTATTCAATTGCAACAATACTTATTACTATACCTTTTTTTTTCTATATAATATATTCTTAACAATTGTAGTTATGTGGAATATATATAATCTTCTATAAACCATATAAAACTCTAAAATAAAAAAAATACAATTTATGTAAGACTTAAAATAAATTTAAATTATATATATAAAAAAATTGAATATCAAACTTGATTTCACCAAAGGGTTTCATCATGGATCGTACACATGTTTATGTATTTATATATGTTTTTTTTTATTGAAATCAATTCTATATATCATGTAATTATAAAATATTATTGTTGTTTGCTCTTTTCTATACGGATTTGAGTATGTATGTCATTTTTATTACAATTGTTTATTCTTTATTTTCACTTATTTGATAGAAAAAATATCATGCATAATATTGTAAGCGCTAATTGAAATACTTTAGATTTAAATCTTATAATATTTTTATAAAAAATCAAATCAAATTTCATAATATTTTCACCTAAATTGTTGTTTGAATTATCTAGTTCTTGTTCTTGAATCTTTATTTCTCTAGATATAATTGTTGTAAATGACACCTATTTGATCTAACATTTCACTACTTACAAAACATTTGGGGTCCAAACATGGGTATTTATAGAAGTAAATGAAGCAAAAACAAATCTCTCATTTGGTCTAACATTTCGGTGCCTAACAAACATGTTGAACACATTTTTCTTATTCACCTGGTGCCATTTTTCTTTGCCACAATTTATGTGTTTTGACTTTTGTGTGCTTCTCCCAACAAGAAATTCCTATCCTGCAGCACAATGATCAGATGAAGTAGTAAGAACCTGAATTCTTGAGAGTGATGTGATCAAATCCTGATTCATATATAAGTAGTGATTGGAGATGTCCCATCCCATAACTCATAAGTGACAAAATCTAATCCAAATTATTTGTTACAACTAGTTTGCAAAAGCTAAAGATATTTTTGTCATAACACCAATTTGTGATAATATCTAACACATAGCCATGTATCCATGGTTTGCAATTGGCCATTTAACCTCATTTCTCCACATCTCCAACAAACTTCCATAAAAAGGCCATATAATCTCCTTTTTGTTACCAACCAAAACACAGTACAAATTTGAGCCTTTTAATCTCCACCCATATATCATTACCTTCATTCCAATCGATGTTACCCATGTCAATGGCCTCCCTCCAAGCTCCGAGACTACAACTGATGTCCCTTTCTTATTGCACCCCCTTCTCATGACTGTCATAGATCTTACTACACATGCCATTGAAGCTTCTTTTCTTGACGTGAAACCCCATTTTGTTTTCTGTGATTTAACATACTGGTTGCCATCATTGTCACATAGGTTAGGCTTCAAGTCCATACACTATTGCACCATAAGCCCTATAACTATTGGTTATCTGATAAGCCTTGAAAGGAAAAATTTAGCAAAAAGATATCTAATGGAGCCTCTGCAAGGCTTCCCTCCATCATCGATCAAGCTACATGCCCATAAAGCTAAAGTATAAGATGCTGCAACTTTAAAAGAATACGGAATAGAATTTAATTTATGAAGAGATAATTAGTCTCTCTCGGTGATATTGATACCATTTATTTCAAGACATGCATGGAGATTGAAGGGGCTTTACAGTAATTATATTCAGAGCAAATTTGGAAAGCCAATGTTTATGGCTGGACCAGTAGTGCCAGAGGGACCAAGATTGGTGTTAAAAGAACAATAGGAAAATAAGTTGTTGAATAGCTTCAAAGCTAAAACTGTTAGATTCTGTGCATTTAGGAGTGAACGTTTTCTCAAAAAGGCTTAATTCTAGGAATTGGTATTTGGTATTAAACTTACAAGTTTGTCTTTCTTTGTTGCCTTGAAAGTGCCAGTTGAAGCCGAAACAATTGAGTCTACATTACCATAAGGTTTCAAAGAGATAGTTAATGGAAGAGGGTATATTTATGGAGGTTGGGTTCAGCAACAACCGATCTTGAAGCACCCTTCTGTTGGGTGTTTTGTGACACATTGTGGTTCTAGATCCTCATCAGAAGCTCTAGTGAATGAGTATCAGGTGGTTCTGTTGCCTCATGTTGGGGATCGAGTAATCAATGCTAGATTAATGGATTTAGATCTTAGAGTAGGAGTTGAGGTGGAGAAGGGTGAAAAAGACAGGCTTTTTACAAGGGATGCCTATAAAGCTATGAAAGTTGTAATGGATGTGGATAGTGAGATAGGTAAAGAGGTGAGGAGCAACCATTCTAAATGGAGGGATTTCTTGTTAAGCAAAGGGCTTGAAATATCTTATATTGATATTTTTCTTAAAAAGCTACATCACCGATTGGGCTGATATATTTCAGCGTCTATATTTGAGGCATATAATTAATAAACCTTAATTTTTATATTTTATGTTTAACAAAATATGATCTTTATCGCATTATATCTAACACCTATCGTCAATGAAGTAGAAATAACCATTTATACCATACATGGTGAAATCTAAACTACTAGACTACTAGGAATCTATAACTAAAGACACTAATCTAGCTACTAAATTTTTTTTTCTAGCACACACCAAAAATAGTTTTCGAATCAAACAAAGATAGTTTCAAAACTTACAAAAATCATCTAGGGTATTAAAAGAACATTCAAACTTGAGCTCAAACCCAAAAAATCACTAGCAAATTCATTTGATAAAATTCAAAAGTGAGGGTGGATTCTCACACACTACATTACACTAGGTCAATTGCCCTGAGATTATTCTTTAAAAAAATAGTTTTATTGAAATCCAAATGTGAAAACAGAGAGAAGTAGAAAAGATTAAAATAGAATCTAGGAAAGCAATTTTCCTTAAATTTTTTGGATGACCAAACAACTTTTCTACTGCAACCTTGGAAATACAACAAGAGTTATACTGAACCAAAGCCTCAAAATTATTCAAATTTTACCTTTTTGTAATTGTTTTCAGTTTTAACTTTAAATTTGAAATCTACATTATCTTTATTTATCAATTTTACTAAATATATTTTTCTAGCACACACTAAAAACATTTTACGGATCAAATTAAGAGAGTTTCAAAACTTACAAACATCATATATGATTGTCTATGTTATTCTTTTTCAATAATATATTTTTTACTTCTTATTTTTTTCTCCTATTTCATACAAAATCTCAAATATAATACTATATGATGTTTACAAGAATACAATCACCTTTAAACATTTAACATGAATTAGAAAAAAAATCAAATTTCATAATAAATAAAATTTAAAAAAGAACGTATTCAATTGCAACAATGCTTAATATCTATAATTTTTTTTAATAAAATATAGTTTTAATAATTGTAATTATGTGGCATATATATAATCTTCTATAAACCCTTTAAAACTCTAAAATAATAAAATATAGTTTACATGAGACTTAAAATAAAGAATATAATCAAGTTATGTAGTAAACTAATTTAAATTATATTTAAAAAAATTGAATATCAAACATGATTTCACCAAAGGGTTCATCATGGATCGTACACATGTTTATGTCTTTATATATTTTTTTTACTAAAACCAATTCTATATACCATATAATCATAAAATATTATTTTTGCTTGCTCTTTTGCATAAGGATTTGAGTATCTATGTCATTTTACTTACAATTTTTTATTCTTTATTTTCACTAATTTGATTAAAAAAATCTCATGCACAATATCGTAAGCACTAATTGAAATACTTTAGATTTAAATATTATAATATTTGTTTTATAAAAAAATGAAATCAAATTTCATAAGATTTTTACCTAAATCTGTGTTTGTATTATCTAGTTCCTATACTTGAATCTTTATTTCTATAGATATAATTGTGGTAAATGACACTTATTATGGTATATTGACATATATAATTGAAAAAAAGGGGAATGGTTAATGAAAATAGCTTGGAGGGTACAAAATCAGTAAAAAAAAACCAAAGGTTAGGTGTAGATTTTGTAACAAAAGTTATGGTATTAGATAAATGGTGTATAAACAAATAGGATGAAGGCTTTTCAGGCCGCCATTACTAGAACTGCTAGCAAAAATCTTCCGTTTGAAGTAACATTTCGGTGCCTACAAAACATTTGGGTGCAAACATGGGTATTTATAGAAGCAAATAAAGCAAAAAAAAAATCATAATTTCAATTTTTAGGATACAATATCATAAATTTAATTTATTGGAGTTAATTAATACTATTAATTAAATATATAATACTCTCTATATTTCTTTTTGTAAAACTTAACTATTAAACTCATATAACTTAGAGGGAAAGACCACATAATTTCAATTTGCCTTTTTTAGGTTGGGAATTAGATATTCAACCAATAACTACGCAATCACAATAACAAAAATAAAGAGAAATGAACACAAGAATTTTAATATGGTTCGACACACTTTTTTGCCTACTTCTATGAGTCAATCACTGTTTCATTCTTTGCAACTTTTGGATGGAGTAAAGTTGTTAAAACTCGCTATGCAACATTACGCAATATTTTTAGTAAAAACCATGTGAAAACTCTTTCCAATCTTATAACCCAAAACCCCAATACACCCAATATACACTCAACCTTTGCATCCTTGTAAAACCCCTATGACAATACATATTGGCGTTTTGGTTTTCTACCCTCTCAATCTGACCAACTATTCTTAATTTAGGAGTAAGGTGAAGTTGTTACGATACGCACCATTGAGCATGTTACTAAACATGACTTCGGCCTTGTGTAGGCGTCAAGGTACTAAGGGTATATGTATGGCATCGAAATGCTAAGAATTGAGGTGTTAGGCATTGAGGTACTAGGCAACATGGTACAACGTCGAGATGCTAGGTGTCGATGTATTAGGCATCAAGGTGCTAGGCGTTGAGTTACTTGGTGTTGGCGTGCTAGATGGCTTTTTCATAAATTAATGCAAAGTGTTGAGCTACTAGGTGTCGACATGCTAGAGATGGCACAACGTCATTTTTTGTAAATGTGGTTTTAAATGTGAGATAAATAATGGGAATTTTATGGTGTATATAAAAATACCAGTAGTGTAATAGTGCTTTCGGAATTAGCTTTTGGTGAAAGGCTGATTTATGTTATGCTAGCTCAACCATCAAGGATGTTTCCTTATTGAAAAGCCCAAAATGACTTAAACTTCTCTTATTTCAATGGATGATGGAAAAGAATCCAATAATTATAATAAAAAGTTACACTAATACCCTTAGTTTTGATATTTTGAATCAAAATTGTAAACTTTCAAAAAAAAATGAATATTTGATGTATTGAATATTAGGCCTTTGTCAGCTATATGTACAGAATAATCTTAGTTAATTACAATGAGATAATTGAGAGATAGTCAGCATTTGTATACGCTTCAAGGACTAACCCTGTGTTTCTTCTAAATAGAATCCCTTGTCCTAGATTAACCTTTAGGTAATGTACTATGTGATGGACAGCTTGTAGATGAACTTCTCTTGAGCTGTGCATAAATTTGCCGACAACACTCACGACATAAGCAATGTCTGGTCATGTGTGGGCAAGGTATATGAGCTTCCCAACCAGTCTCTGGTACCTCTCCTTGTCCATGGCTGGATCATCTCTTACTTCTCCAAGTCTATGATTTTGTTCAATCAGTGTGGAAATTGGTTTACATGTCGACTTTCCTGTTTCTTTAAGGAGATCAGTCACATACTTCTGTTGTGAGATAAAGATTCCTTCTCTAGAATGAGCTACTTCAATTCCTAGAAAGTAATTCAACCTCCCAAGTTCTTTCATCTCAAATTCACTGACAATACATCTTCATAGAGCTTCTTTCTCATTCTCATCGTTTCTTATGACTATTATGTCATCGACGTACACCAAAAGGGCTGTTACTCCCCCTGCATCTGAGTGTTTTTTGAAGAGTGTATGATCTCCCTGACTTTTCTTGTATCCAGTGGCTAGCATCACTTTGGTGAATCTTCCGAACCAAGCTCGCGGAGATTGTTTTAGGCCGTAGAGCACCTTCCTTAGCTTACAGACTTTGTTACCTCTCAGTTGCTGCTCATATCCTGGAGAAATGTCCATGTATATCTCCTCTTCTAATTCACAATGAAGAAAGGCATTTTTTACATCAAATTGCTGTAAATACCAGTTGAAATTAGTAGCTAGTGACAACAAAACTCTCACCATGTTCATCTTAGCTACTAGAGAAAATGTCTCTTGATAGTCCATATTAGAGGTCTATGTGAATCCTTTTACCACGAGTCTGGCTTTGTATCTTTTAAGAGATCCATCTAACTTGTATTTTACAGTAAACATCCACTTGTAGCCCACAACCTTCTTTCCAGGTGGTAAGTCAACTATTTCCCATGTCCTGTTTGTTGTGTGTTTATCTACCTAAATAAATAAGCAAATAATCATACTTGTTTTACTTGCAAGTGCACAAGGTCAACTTAGTAGTATAGTGTGCGAATGCAAGATCATCTCCACAGGGATTGGGTAAATTTAACTTTAGAATTAGTTTTGAAATAACGAAATAAAAATAAGAGAAATAAATACTGAGTTGAAATAATACAGAGAAAGGCGTAGGGACTTGATATCCACCACTAATCATGCTACCCCAACACAAAAGTATGCCAATGCTTTACTCATGTCATGAATACCTAATGTTTGTCAACCTAAGGGCATGGTATCTACTCCTTAAGCTATTGATTTCCCTAAGCAACGAGTTAGGCATGGTATCAACTCTAACTCTTTTATTTCTTAAGGGATTCAACATGGTGTATATTGAGTTGTTCCTTAAGAGAGCATAAGATCTATGGAAATCGACAAGCACACAAGACCTAGGGCATGGTATCTACTCCTGCTGTCCCATGTTGATTAACCCAAGAATCCGGTGTGGATATCTTTTATTACTATTGTTGAACCCAAGACTCGATCATCCAAATTGATTCAACTAACTAATTCATACCACATGCATACGTTGATCAGACACACACATATGAGGAATTTAAATAAAAATAGGTATTAATCAAATTAAGCAACACAACATGAATATCGCAAAGGAACCAATACTGAATTATTGGTTAAACATAATTAGGGCTTCAACCAAGCCTTTACTAGGGTTTAGTTACACATGGTTGTGATTCTAAACATATTCATAAAATAAAAATAAAAGGGAAAGAATAAACTCGAGAGAAGAGTCATCAATTCCTCTCCAAAGCTTACAATTCCAAAGAAAATTCCAAGGTCCCCCCAATCTATGTTTTAACAAGTGTATTTATAGGGGTTGAATAACCCTAGAAGACTTTGGAAACCCTAAACTTTCTAAAACACAAAACTTCCTCTATTTCCAACACTGGTTCTGCCGTTTTACTGTTCACGCCCGTACATGTGTGCTCGATCGCATTCATGGTGCGCTCGATCGGAAGGCTGCGCTCAAGCCTTCCTTGTGTGCGCATGAGTGCTAGTGCGCTCGATCGCACTCTAGCCAGCAGCTGCTCCAGGATTTCCAGATTTCTTCCTTTAAGTGCCAAAAATGCTTCTTTTTTCTCCAAGACCCTATAAAAGCATGTGAAACACAGAGATGAGGTAAAATAGGCTAAATTAACATAAACTAGGACTTAACAAATGTAAATTAAAGGGCTAAAATATGAATATTTAAGCACCTATCACACCCCCAAACTTACATATTGCTAGTCCCTTAGCAATACAAAACTAAAAACTAAAATGAAAAGAATAAAGACACACCGATAAATCCAATATTCATGGTGTCCACGAAGGTTTAGGTATCACACAAAACTATGATGTGCATTCATGAGCAAGCTTAACAAATACAAACACATCTTTGCAATGAATAAGAGTTTTGAACACTAATCACTTTCATGAGGCTGATTAAGGCATCACAAGTCTGACTTAGTGTGTAATGAATTAGCATATAAAAGATGAAGCTTCCAAATAACTCCAATGTGTAGTGTTTCGGTGTCTTAACATTCATCGAGTTTCCTATTAGAATGAACAATAATAGCATAGTTTTGTTTCTTTCTTTTTCTTTTATTATGAGTTTTTTTTTTGCCATATTGAGTTCCCTTAAGCTTTCAAATTGACCCATGTAGCGAGTGTTTAGCCAATGACTCCCAAACCATATGGTTTTAGGGCATTAGGTGTAAAGAAACCCCTAAGGACTTAATAACTCGAGTAAAAAAGGCTACGAAACTAACTGGTCTTAATGCTGCCAAACAAAATTCCTACCTTTTGATGTGAACACTCACTGCTTACTGAGGCAAGAGGTCCAGTTACTCAGTGGAAACTTTATTTAATGATCATTATAAGCAGAATTCCCACCACCTTTTGACATGAACACCCACTACTTACTGAGGTAAGAGGTCCAGTTACTTAGTGGAAACTTTATTTAATGATCATTATAAGCAGAATTCCCACCTTTTGACATGAACACTCATTGCTTACTTAGGCAAGAGGTCTAGTTACTCAGTGGGAAGTTTATTTAATGATTATTATAAGCATTTTGTTTTCTATTTTTGAGTAATACAATTTTTTCTATTTTTCTATGCCAAGATGTTCTTCTAACAAGTCATCCAGTTCACAGTTAAGTCGAAGAAACATATATATTACAATTACATGTTATACCCCACACAATTATGTGCTAATGTGCTCGTGTTAGTTTAGGTTGAACTTGTGAATCCTTCAATGCCTAAAAGTAAGTGATTAAGGTTTAAAACTTAATTATTAGCCCATATGTTCAAGGTTTTAAGCTCACTTATGAAGTCAAATCATATTGTTTTGCTTAGATCACCCAAAAATTTTAGAACAGTATGAACATGTATTTATCTTTTCAAGAATGCTAAAAAACAACTGGGACAAAGTGTGTGAATGTGTCTCCCATACCCCCAAACTTAAATTACACATTATCCCCAATGTGTGAATAACATGGAAAGATCTGATTTGGGAGATGGAAAACTAGCTGGGCCGGCATGCCTCATAGCACACCCCCAAACTTGAACGGACGCACACATTGTCCCTAAAAAAAGAAAAACTAACGTAATGCGGGAAAACAAAAAGTACTAAAAGTAAATAAATAACAGTAAATATGAAAGACAATAAAAATAAAAGGATAAGCTGTGGGGTGCCTCCCATGAGCGCTAAGTTTTACGTCCTCAGCCAGACGGGATACCCTCTCACTGCTGGTCTCCAGGTGGTGTAATCGATAAGGTACCAGGTGCAGGAGGTGGAGGTTGACAGTTTAGGCATCATGGCAAGTTATTGTCCAATGTGCACTCGATCGCACTGTGAAGTGCGCTCGATCGCACTTGTGGCAGAGAGTGCGTACTCAGGGGCCTCAGTGCCACTGACCTCAATAGAGGCGCTTGAGCTATACGTTTATCAAAGTCTGAACGACTCAAGCGCTCTCTATAGCAGCTTGAATGTTTAGTCTTTTGGCAGGGAGTACTTCAAGTCCACTGTATGTGGCTCAGGTGCTCTTGTTGCTGCTGCATACTTGACAGTTTGGGGTGCTAAATCTTCATCTCTTGGTTGCACTGTAATTTTCGAGTGTGGTGTGACTTTGTGTCCATGTACCATGAATATCTGTTTTCTTCCAGGCAACTGTGGCAATTCCAAGTTTGGTGCCTGGACAATAAATGAGAGAAAAGTAGTATTAGTATGCTCAAAAGTTTCAAACGGATGAGTGAACTTACTTGGATGCTTTAGAGATGCTTCAAGGAGGTGCACAGCTTCAATGATGTCATCTGTAATATCTTTAGATTCTGGCTTAGAAACCACATCCGAACTTGTGAAGCTGTTGGTGAGGGTGGCCTCCAATGGATCAGTGTGATGGACCTGAAAAACTTGCTCGACAACACTTTGCATCATACATTCATTAAAACATTCATCATCATTATCATCTTGGGGTAATTTCAACGCATCAAATATCTTAAATTTTATTGTCTCACCATTTACCATCATACTTACAATACCCTTTTTCACATTAATTATTGTATTAGCAGTTCTCATAAATGGTCTTCCTAAGATGATGGGCAGAGGTAATGGCATAGGGCATTCTTCTATATCTAATACAATAAAGTCAACAGGCAAAATAAACTCACCTACCTTTATAAAGACATCCTCAAGTATACTTCTAGGTCTTTTGATGCTTCTACCTGCCAATTGCAAAGTGATAGAGGTTGGTTGAAGCTCCCCTAAACCTAGCTTTTCAACTACTGTGTATGGTAGCAAATTGACACTTGCTCCTAAATCCAATAGTGCACGCTAAAAAAACTGGTCACCTATCCTATAGGGAATGGTAAAACTACCCGGATCTTCTAGCTTTGGTGATAGTTTTCTTAATAATACTGCACTTACCTCTTCAGTTAGAGCCACTGTTTCATGCTCTTGAAACTTTCTTTTTTTAGTGCAACAATCTTTTAAAAATTTAGCATAAGCAGGAATTTGTTTAATTGCATCTAATAAGGGAATGTTAATTTCTACTTTTCTCAAAGTTTCAAAAATATCAAACAATTTATCTTTCTTTGGCTTTACTAACCTTTGAGGGAAGGGTGGTGCATTCCACTTCTCCATTTCACTTACCTTGGATGTGGATGGCTTAGCAAGAGATGCTTGTGTTGGCTCATTAACTCCTATGACCTCACCATTTCTGAGAGTTGTCATGGTATTTAGTTGCTGATGTCCTCTCGGATTAGGTATTGGTTGGAAAGGAAGCTCACCTTGCTTCCTTGCACTTAACTCTTTAGCCATTTGCCCCATTTGAACTTTCAGTCTTTAGGTTGTTTGCTCGTGCTTTGCAATTGTTTGTCTTTGCTTAGTTTGAATTTGCCTTCCATCTGCCATAAATTGTTCTTGTGACGTTATCAATTGCCTTACCATACTCTCTAGGTCACTTGTCTTTGACTCTTGAACTGGTTGGGTTGCTTGGTGGAAGTTCCTTTGTTGCCCTTAAAGGTTCAAGGCATTTTGATTGTTGCTCCATGAGAGGTTGGGGTGGTTTCACTATCCAGGATTGTAGGTATTTGTATATGCACTATTTGGTCCCACATAGTTCACTTACTCGGGATCCGTAGATGAATATAAATGGCAAGTCTCAGTAGTGTGATCAAATTGAGAACATAAAGCACATACCTGGCATTGTGTTGCTTGTGGACTCGGTGAGGCGTTCTTAGTAGTCATGGCTTTTACAAGTATATCTAGCTTCCTCTCCATAGTAGCTATCTGAGTTGGAATTCCACCAATTAAGTTAACTTCATACATGCCCATGCTCTTTACTCCTTGTCTGCCTCCGGATGAGAATTGTTGGGTGTGCTCAGTCAATGCCTCAAACAGCTCCATGGCTTCTTCACTGCTTTTCTCCATCAGCACACCTCCACAACCTGAATCAGCAATACCTTTATTCATGTCATTTAGACCTTCGTAAAAGGCTAGTACCAGCTCATCTTGAGGTAGGTTGTGATGTGGACATTTGTGAAGCAGCTTATTAAAGTGTCCCCATGCCTCAAAGAAAAGGTCTCCATCCCTCTGTTGGAAAGATTGAATCTCCTTCCTCATTTATCTCGTCTTTTGAGCTGGGAAGAACTTTCTTAGGAACTTGCTGGCCAACTCTTCCCAAGTATGGATAGAAACTGCAAGCAATGAATTGTACAATAGTTTAGCATTATCTTTTAAGGAAAAAGGGAAAAGAATTAACCTGATTCCTTCTTGGTCTAGGCCTTGGATATGCTGGAATTTGCAAAGATCAAATAACTCTCGAAGGTGCAAATGTGGATCCTAATTAGGTGTACCCCTAAAGTGAGTAAGTCCACTGAGTATCTGTGGAGATATGTAATAATTTCCTTCCACCTCAGGTTGATATGCAATACACAATGGTTGGTCAATGTTCCTTGGGATGAAGGATTACTTCATCGGTCTTCACTCAGGTGGTTGCTGGTTTTCTAGCTGATCTACCATTGATGTTTCTTCCTCAAATCCTTATTCTACCTCTTTAGAGTTGTCTCTAAGCCTTTGTCGAATGGTCCGCTCAAGCTCTGTATCGAGGGGAAAGAAGTTGGATGCCTGGATTGAAGCCCTTGCATGAATTAGTAAAAACAGCTTCAGTGCAGCAGTTCAGCACTGCTGCTCGGGTAGCTTCTGCCTCAAATGCGCTCGATCGCACAAAAGAGTGCGCTCGATCGCACAAAAGAGTGCACTCGATCGCAGTGCACAGATCACTCTGCTGCTGTACCTGAAACAAAACAGAACAGAAAAGAAGAAATAAATTAAGGTTTTGATGAAATAAAATAAAACTGAACGAAAAACAGAAACTTAGAATTTTTTTTTTTGATTTTTAATAAAAATAAAACAATAAAACAAAATAAAATAAAACTAACGAAAAATAATTCTAAAAAGAGATTTAGCACAATCCCCGGCAACGGCACCAAAAACTTATTGTGAGTTTATCTACCTAAATAAATAAGCAAATAATCATACTTGTTTTACTTGCAAGTGCACAAGGTCAACTTAGTAGTATAGTGTACGAATGCAAGATCATCTCCACAAGGATTAGTGAATTTAACTTTAAAATTAGTTTCGAAATAATGAAATAAAAATAAGAAAAATAAATATTGAGTTGAAATAATACAGAGAAAGGCGTAAGGACTTGATATCCACCACTAATCATGCTACCCCAACACAACAATATGCCAATGCTTTACTCATATCATGAATACCTAATGTTTGTCAACCTAAGGGCATGGTATCTACTCCTTAAGCTATTGATTTTCCTAAGCAACGAGTTAGGCATGATATCTACTCTAACTCTTTTCTTTCTTAAGGGATTCAACATGGTGTATACTGAGTTGTTCCTTAAGAGAGCATAAGATCTATGGAAATCGATAAGCACACGAGACCTAGGGCATGGTATCTACTCTCGGTTTTCCATGTTGATTAACCCAAGAATTCGGTGTGGATATCTTTTGTTACTATTGTTGAACCCAGGACCCGGTCATCCAAATTGATTCAACTAACTAATCCATACCACATGCATACGTTGATCAGACACACAGATATGAGGAATTTAAATAAAAACAGGTATTAATCAAGTTAAACAACACAACATGAATATCGCAAAGGTGCCAATACTGAATTATTGGTTAAACATAATTAGGTCTTCAGCCAAGCCCTTACTACTGTTTAGTTACACATGGTTGTGATGCTAAACATATTCATAAATTAAAAATAAAGGGGAAAGAATAAACCCGAGAGAAGAGTCGTGATTACACCCAAAGACTAACGCGGTAGTTGTAGCATAGCTTTGGGGTATTGATTCCACAGGGAAACAATGTTAACTATAAGAGAGGATGTAAACTTAAACATGAACAATAAGATCGAGTGAGAATATATGATAATGAAGTGTTGAGAGCAGAATATGTAATAAGCTGTGATTAATAATAATAGAGCAACAACAAGGTTTCGGGAGTCCTCCCTAGGCTCGTTGTCTTTATTCCAAACTTAATTCAGTTGTCTTTATCTCGATTGCAAGTTTCACATCCCAAACAAGCAATCAGTGGATATTCAATTAAAGCTCATATACAAACCCTAATGTAATTGATATGACTTACTCTTATTTATTTGTTAAACACATATGGCCTAAACTATAGAGTTATCAAGAAACGACAATGTATCTTTAACGATAATATTGCAGTAATGGACAACCCTAGAGAATAAGCCTACAGGACTTAATCATATCCAAGCAACCTTGACATGGGAAAAGCATGACTAAACTTATATCAAAGAGAAAGATACAATCACCGGATTGAAAGGAAATCTTCTAATTAGATTAAAGAATAAGTCATAACAATATTTGACAATAAATCCCCATTACAAGTAAACTAATAAAGGAATTAAAGAACAACAAAACCTAGGGATTCATCCCTTCACCTTGCTTGGAGATTAGTTCGCCATGGAACTCATGGCTGAACACTTTGATGGAGGAGAATGAGGTTGCTTCTTGGAGTTTCCAGATCTTGATTGATTGCGTTTTCTTCAACCCTAAGTGCCCTATTTATAGTACAAAGGTTCAAGGGTATTTTTAGGCTCAAAATAGCCACTTAGAGGTCCTAATTAGGTCAGAAGACCATGTGCGCACTACGCCTCTCCCTTCTGAGCTGTGCGGTGCTCTCCTTTCTTCATGAGTGTGCCTTGCTGGGTGGTGCAATGCTAGTCTGGCAGAGGTGCGGTGCTAGGAGGGATGCCAAGATGTGGTTCTGGGCGGTGTGGTGTTGGTCTGGCAGAGACGCGGCGCTATGAGGGATGCCAAGATGCGGTTCTGGGCGGTGTAGCACTGGTCTGGCCGCACCGTGGCGCACACTGGTAGTCCTAGCTCTTTAAGTGCTTAAATGACTTCTCTTGGTCTTGGCATGCTTTGGCTCTTGTGTTTAGAATGCTTTTCATCACTTTTGTCGCTTCATAACCACTATTCCATTCGTATATGTATCAAAACTTTGTGCTTTAAGCGATGATATCTTTTCCATTTCTTTTGGACTCCAAGGCACCTGAAAATGCATCGAATTAAGTCAAAGATTTATGAATATCACTTTAGAGTTATTAACATGTAAAAGTGAGATTAAGACTGAGATCAACCCCAAAATGCTAATAATTAAGCACCGTTGAGATGCATTTTATGGCTCTCATCACAACCCCCAACTAGCTTATTGCTAGTCCCTAGCAATTCAAGCAAAATGATAGATGAATTCTATGGGAGGAATCAAAACAAGGTAGAGAAATGCTAGTGTTAAACAAGGATCAATTCACATTTTTGTCTCAGAAATTGCATATAATATGCACTACATAGAATCATTAAATGTCACTTAAGTCCAAAAGTAATCCAAGCATCAATCTTAAAATCGTTATTGACTCTTATCATCCATCTTACCACAGTCCATTAATCTAAACATCCGGATGATTTTATGCACAACATTCATGAATACAAGTCTTGGCCTCTAAAATCATAACAAGTTGTGTGACATCAATCACATAAACAAGCTCCATAGGCTTATTTTTCAAATCATTCTCCACTATTGTAGAAAAATCACACTTCATTGGATCAATAGGTCTTTAATAAGCTTATAATGTTAGGCAAAAGTAAAGGTTAAGGAAGAATGGGAAGGATTTGCAAGTAAAAGAACTTAATCTCTTAGCTTTAAACACAACTACTTTTAAGTAGTAGATAACTTTACTTCAATGCTCAACTCTTTCAACCATTTTTTATAAGAGCATATCTCTTGATAAGTCACCACTTTTCTTTTCTTTTTCTTTCCTTTTCTTTGCCATACTTCTCCTCTTTTACTATTTTCTTTTCTGTTTTTGGCAAATACCCATTCACCTCTTTTTTTCTCATTTTATTTTTCTTTCCTTTTCTACAACCCCCAATTTATCTTCTTTAATATACTTGGGTTATGGTTTTTCATATTTCCATCCTTACTCCTCTTGAGTGCTTCTCAACAATGTGTACAACTAAGTTCTTTTAAAAGGAAGGTAAGGCTAAAATATTTTTAGGCTCATGATGGTAAGTAAATGGGTATTTTTAAAAGAAGCAAGGCTCAAATTATTTTTCAAGAAAAATGCTCAAATAGGTGACTAGTGATATATATTACAAGGGTAGGTTTGAAAGGCTCAAACGGTTTAAAAATGGCCTATATCATATCCTAAGTAGTGTGCATTCTAGGAATTCATCTCGAGTGATTATCAAATAAGTTCTAGAGCTTGTCGAGACCGCAAAAGTATTCATAAGGTAATCACACATAAAATTTCTCTAAATGCCTTAGATTAATCATACAATCTTACCACGAACTAGAGTCTCAAACCAAATCAAGATTGACACTTAAATTATTCTCAAACCGAAATAAAATTTAACTTCTTCTAAATTCTGTATGTTATCTCAATTAAGCTTATATCATTGACATGTGAATTACATCCAAGGCAAACACAAAGCATGCTAAAAACAAAAGGTAAGGGAAAGTAACACCAAGCAATTTAATGAAAAAAAGAAATATGTTTCCTCCACCCCTAACTTAAAAAATGCATTGTCCGCAATGTAAAAGAGAGAGTAAAGGAAACTCCATATGTAAGCACAAGTGCGTGGGTGCTGAAGATTGTGCACCACCAGATGAATTGCGGCGCGAGATGGGCCTGGACTACTGTTGGGCTGTTTCTCACTAGAAAAATGTTGAGTTTTTTTGCCAAATGAAAGAGAAAATAAAGTCACCAAAAAATAATGAAAAAAATAATCCTAAAAATTTAAATTAAACTAAAATCTAATAATTAAGATTGAATAAAAATTAATTAAAAACATAACAAAAAAATAAAATAAAAGAAAAATGTACCTTTGTTGTGTGGTCAAGGTGAATAGACCGGATCCATAAGTAGAATGTCTTCCACTTCCGGATCTTGTCTATTGATTAAGATCTTAAGTTGTTGACCATTTACTTTAAAGACCCGACCATCTCTAGTATACTCAATTTCTACCGCCCCATTTTCAAAAACATTTTTTACTATAAAAGGGTCGATCCATCTTTACCAAAGTTTTTCAGGATGCTTATGAAGTCTAGAGTCGTATAAGAATACCCGATCATTGGGTTTAAATGTTTTCCTTAAAATATTTTTGTCATGGAATACTTTCATCTTGGCCTTATAGATTCTAGAATTTTCATAAGCATCGTTTCTTAATTCTTTTAACTCAATCAGTTGATATTTCCTAAGCTTACCCGCTTCACCCATGTCAAAATTAAAAGATTCGATGGCCCAATAGGCTTGATGCTCGAGCTCCATAGGTAATTTGGCAAGGCTTTCCAAAAACAAGCCGATAAGGTGACATACCTAAGGGAGTTTTAAAGGCTGTTCAGTAAGCCCAAAGCGCGTCAGTTAGTCTCAAAGACCAATCTTTGCGATCAGGGTTAACTATTTTTTCTAAAATTTGTTTAATCTCCCTATTAGCAAGCTCTACTTGTCCACTAGTCTGAGGATGATAGGCAGTAGAGATTTTATGTAATACCTCATATTTTTTCATTAAAGCTTCAAAAGAACGGTTGAAAAAATGTGTACCTCGATCACTAATTATAGCACGTGGTGTACCAAATCGAGATAAAACATTTTCTTTAAGGAATTTAATCACCGTTCCATTATTATTGTTTCGACAAGCTTCTGCCTCTACCCACTTGGATACATAATCTATTGCTAGAATAGTATATTGGAATCCGAAGGAAGGAGGAAAAGGTCCCATGAAATCAATGCCCCAACAATCAAAGATTTCAATCACTAAAATAAGGTTTAGGGGCATCATATTTCGGCGAGACACAGCTCTTAACTTTTGACACCTTTCACATGAGCGACAATAGGTGTTTGCATCTTTAAACAAGGTAGGCCAATAAAATCCACACCGCAAAATTTTTGTAGCGGTTTTTTTCATTGAAAAGTGGCCTCCACAAGCGTGGGAGTGATAAAATTCTAAGACACTCGCAATCTCTTCATTAGGGATGCAACGTCTTAGAATTTGGTCAGGGCAGTGCTTGAAAAGATAGGGGTCATCTCAATAAAAATTATGTACCTCATATAAGAATTTCCTCTTATCTTGAGCGCTCTAATCCATTGGTATCTCACCTGTAGCCAAATAATTTACGATGTGAGCAAACCATGGTAGAGAAGTAATTGAGAGTAATTGCTCATTGGGAAAATCATATTTGATTGGCATGTCATCACAAGTGTCCTCAAAATTGAGCCTGGATAGATGGTCAGCTACTACATTCTCCACTCCTTTTCTTATCCTTGATGGTGATATCAAATTCTTGCAAGAGGAGGATCCATCGGATTAGTCGTGCCTTAGCATCCTTCTTTGTAAGAAGATACTTGAGGGCTGCATGATCTATAAAAATAAGGATAGGAGAACCAATTAAATAAGCACAAAATTTATCTAAAGCAAATACTACAGCTAGCAACTCTTTTTTAGTTGTACAGTAATTCATTTGAGCACTATTTAAAGTCTTACTAGCATAGTAAATGACAAAAGGTTTACCTTCCCTTCGCCGTCCAAGAACAGTACTGACAGTGTAGTCACTAGCATCGCACATGATTTTAAAAGATAAAGTCCAATCCAGTGATTGCATTATAGGTGCGGAAGTACGCTTGCCAATCAGTGTTTTAAAGGCCTCTTGACAAGCTTGAGTCCATTCAAAGGGGGTATCATTAACTAAGAGGGCACATAATGGTCTAGATATGTTTAAAAATTTTTGTATGAACCTCCTATAAAAACCAACATGACCAAGGAATGATCTCACATCCTTTATTGTCTTAGGGGTAGGTAATTTAGAGATTAATTCAATCTTAGATTGATCAACCTCTATTCCTTTAGAAGAGACAATATATCCTAAGACAATACCGGATGGTACCATGAAATGGCATTTTTCCCAATTTAAAAGCAATTCTTTTTCCTCATAGTGAATTAATAATCTTTCTAAATTCATTAAGCATGCTTCAAATGAAGATCCAAAAACAGTTAGGTCATCCATAAAGACCTCCATGCAATTTTCAACCATATCGCTAAAAATACTCATCATGTAGCATTGAAAAGTAGCAGGGGCATTACACAATCCAAATGGCATTCTACAAAAAGCATAGGTGCCAAAGGGACAAGTGAAGGTGGTTTTTTCTTGGTCTTCTAATGCAATTTCAATTTGATAATAACCAGAATAACCATCTAGAAAACAGTAAAAGGGATGACCAGCTACGCCCTCAAGAATTTGATCAATAAAAGGGAGTGGGAAGTGGTCTTTCCGGGTGGTAGCATTTAATTTTCTGTAATCAATGCACATACGCCACCCGGTCACAAGTTTGGCAGGGACTAACTCTTCTAGGTCATTCTTTATCATAGTGATTACAGACTTTTTAGGGACAGCTTGCGTAGGGCTTACCCATTTACTATCAGCTATGAGATATATAATACCCGCATCTAACAGTTTCAGCACTTCATTTTTCACTACTTCTTTTATAGTGGGGTTAAGCCTACGTTAAGGGTCTCTACGAGGACTAGTTCCTTCATCCAAATTTATTTTATGGGAGCAGATCAAGGGATTAATTCCCTTTAAATCAGCCATGCTCCATCCTAAGGCTGATTTGTGTGCATTTAAAGTTTGAATTAATCTCTTACCTTGGGTCTCAGATAATTCAGAAGAAATAATAACAGGAAAGGTATCACCTGGACTGAGACAGGCATGTTTTAGACCCTTAGGTAGTGGCTTCAATTCGACTTTAGGTGCTTCCATACTTAAGGGGACTTGTATCTTGCTTCTTTCGGGCAGCTCCTCAAACTTTGGTTGCCATGCCCGATTGCCATAATCCTGAGATTTGTCAAAAACAGCACATATATCAATTATATCAGTTTTATCATCAAATAAATCTATCTCAGAATTAATAAGAAAATTTTTAAGAGGATCATAATCATGAGTTAAGGGGACTCCCTCATTGATGAGGGACTCGATCATGTAAAGTTGGTGGTTTTCGTCCTCATCTTCGGGCTGTTTTGCAACATTGAAAATATTTACTTCAAGGGTCATGTTTGTTGTGAGTTTTAAATTACTCACAAGCGCACGAGTCGTTTGCAGTATAGCGTTGTGTAAGTGCGAGGTCGAATCCACAGGGAATTGCGTTGTGAAAATATAATTTTTAATCTAAATTAACTCTATCTTAACCTAGTTCCGAATTTTGAATGATAATTTGCAAAACAAATTAAAACTAAACTAAGTTGATTTTAAAACTAATAATAAAAACACTAAGGTTTCCGAATCCACCCCACCAAAGTTTAAGCATATATGTCCTAAAAAATAGCCTATAAAAAAATTCCATGAATCCAACTATAAGACAAAAAACAAAGAATATCCCAATTAAACCAAAAGCGTCCAATGTATCCGCTCTTAACAAATCACAAAAGAAATCCAATTTAATTGAAAAACATTCAATGTATCCATCAGATGAAACACAAGGAATATCCAACAGACAATTTAAACTCAATCAATTATAAGATTAACTCAAATAATTGATAGAACATTTAAACTAAAAAATTTCAGATTTGTATAAGCAAATCTGAACTACTACGCCAAAAAATGGCGGGGCTTCATCTTCAACTTTAGCTGAAGAGTCTAGCCACTCATAACTATAAAACTATAATAAAAAGTGCTAAAAATTTAAACTAAAACAACTGAATATAAAGAAATAAATAAACAACTTTACATGGGAGAAATTCCGCTCGCTGACGGGCGGCGCTTCCCCTCGTGGTAGCAATGCCTTCGGGATCCACCAGAATGCTAACGGACGTCCACCGGTAAACACCAAAGTGTCTCAGGATTTGTACCCTGAATGATGAAGCCAGATGGTGTTTATATAGGGGAAGACCCAGAGCAATATGGGTTGCAGATTCGATGTGGGATACTGCCCGTGTGCGCTCGATCGCAGTGTGGTGCGATCGATCGCAGGTACGATCGATCGCATGTCTGCTACGATCAATTGCAGATGCACTGAACTTCAAATATTTCGATGTGGGATGTTGACCATGCGCTCGTTCGTAGGCAGGTGCGCTCGAGCGCAGGTGTGCTCGATCGCATATCTCGTGCGATCGATCGCAAAATGTCTCCAGAAGCTTCACATCTCCCGAAATGCTTTATTTTCTCCACAAACCTATAAAAATACACAAAACGCAAGAAAGACGTAAAATAAAGTGAAATACTACTAACTAAGAGCATAACAAATATAAGTTAAGGGTCTAAAATATGCAATATTTAAGACTCATCAAATACCCCCAAACTTATATTTTGCTAGTCGCTTAGCAAAACAAAATAAAAGACTCAATGAAAAACAAAGAACATAAAGATAAAGTCATCACTCATGGTATCCAAAAATTTAAGGAGCACACATCACCATGATATTCATTCATGAGCAAGCTTAAAAAGATAAACTCATCTTCGCAATGAATAGAAAAGTTAAAATCTAATTACTTACAAAAGGCAGGTTAAGGCATCACAAGTCTGACACTGTGTAAAGTGAATTAGCATATAAAAATGAAGCTTCCAAGTGACTCCAATGTGTAAGGTCTCCATGTCTCAAGATTCACCGAATTTCCCATCAAAATGAACGAAAAAGGCATAGTTTTTTTTTATTATATATATATATATATATATATATATATATATATATATATAAGGCACGGCTATGTCTAGTTCCCTTAAGCTTTCTAATTGACCCATGTAGCGAGTGTTGAGTCAGTGACTCCCAAACCAGATGCTTTTAGGGCATTAGGTGTAAAGACACCCCTAAGGACTTACTAACTCGAGTCAAAAAGGCTACGAAACTAAACTGACCTTAATGCTACCAAACAAAATTTTCACCTTTTGACGTGAACACTCACTGCTTACTGAGGCAAGAGGTCCAGTTACTCAACGAAAAATTTCGCAATGATCATTATGAATAAAATTCCCACCTTTTGACGTGAACACTCACTGCTTACTAAGGCAAGAGGTCCAGTTACTCAGTAGAAAGTTTATTGATGATGATCATTAGTAGTATTATTATTATATATATTTTTCTCTCTCTTTTTATTTTTATTTTTTATTTTTTTTTATGCCCAAGTGTTTATCCAACAAGTCATCCAGTTTCAGTTAAGACAAGGAAACGTACACATTAAAATTACATGTCATGCCTCACACAATTTGTGCTAATGTGCTCGTGTTAGATAAGATCAAACATGTGAATTCTCAAATGCCTAAGGTAAGTAACTAAATTTTAAAATTTATCACCAGATCATGTGTTCAAAATGTTAAGCTCACCAATGACATCACATCACAGAAAATGTTTAGATCAACCAAAATTTCATGATAACATGAGCATGCATTTATCTCTATGACGAAAAGACAACAAATTAGGACAAAGTGTGTGATGTGTCTCCCATACCCCCAAACTTAAATTACACATTGACCCTAATGTGTGACTAATATGGAAAGAGCTTACCTGAGATATAGAGAACTATCTGGACTAGTATGGCTCATAGCATACCCCCAAACTTGAACTGAAGTACGCATTGTCCCTGAAAAATAAAAAAACTGGAAAACAAAAAATACTGGAAACAAACATTAATCATAAAAATGCGAAATAATAAATAAACAGAAAAGATAAGCTGTGGGGTGCCTCCCATGAGCGCTAAGTTTAACGTCTTCAGCCAGACCCAACATTAGTAAACATGCCCAACTAAGTGCTCCACTATCTGATCAATAAATGGGAATGAAAATTGATCAGGCCTAGTGGCAGCATTCAACTTACAGTAGTCTACACTCACTCTCCCTCCTGACTAAACACGAGTTGGCACCAACTCGTCGTCCTCATTCTTCACTACCGTTAATTCAGCATGTTTGGGCACGACTTGAATCAGGCTCACCCACTTGCTATCAGAGATGGGATAAATGATCCATGCTTCTAACAGCTTAATATCTTCTGCCCTCACAACCTATTGCATAGTAGGGTTGAGCCTTCTTTGTGGCTCCCTCGATGGCTTGGTATTCTCCTCCAACTGTATCGTGTGTATTCCCTTAACATCCTCAATAGTCCAGCCTATAGCTTCCTTATGCTCTCTTAAGACATCCAATAATTTCTCTTCTGGAGCATCACCCAAATCTAAAGCTATAATTATAGGCAAAGAATCTGCTGGACCTAGGAACTTATACTTAAGATTGTCCGGTAAAGGCTTAAGTTCCTTCTTGGGGGCTTCAGGTGTTGTGGTTTCCTCCGTCTCACTGATATTTAGAGGAGCAGACTCCAAATTAGCATTTGCTTGCTCAAACAACTTATCTAAGCCCAAATCCTCTTCAAATTGAGCAAAGCATGCCTCCAGGGGGTCCTCAATACGTGATTCATCAATAGTCTCCTCCGTCTCACTACTCTTCTAAGGACCAGACTCCAAAATGGCATTCACTTCCTCTAGTAACTTATCTAAGCCCAAGTCCTCTCCAAAGTGAGCAAAGCATGCCTCCAGGGGATCCTCAAACTCCTCTCCTTTCTTGGGCGCTTGTAATCTCTCAGGGTAAGGTGCTTTAGGTAAAAACGACCTAGGGAGATCCTTAATGACAGGTGTGGCTGTAGATGGCTCAGCATCTCTCTTTTCTTTGTTGCCACTTTCTTGCCCTCATATAGGAGTTGATAAATTTCCCACCGCAAACTGTTCCTTTGGGTTAGGATCAGGTTGACTGGGGAACTTTCTTTCCTCTCCTTCACCCACATAACTTGCGATTTGATCAATTTGACTCTCTAGCTCGGCAATCGCTTGGGTGTTTTCTATGGTTGCACTCATCACTTCACTCATAGATTGGCTAGTCATTTTCATGAAATCATTGAGAGCATCCTCCAATGACTGTGAAACCGATGCTGGCGCTTGAATGGGAGCTTGGTAAGCGGGTGATGGTGCTGGATAGGCATAACTGGGTATTGGTGGAGGAAATTCGGGAGGGTATTGATTATAAGGGGCTCCTCCCTGATTCATCAGTTGGTTCTGCTCCCATGAAAAATTAGAGTTGTTCCACCACCCTGGATTGTATGTTTCGGAGTAAGATCCATTTGATTCCCAACAATAGTCATTGAAAGCATTCATTTGTTCCATGGGGTACTTGGCACAAGCCGGCATTGATGGACAATTCTGTGCTAGATGCATGGGACTAGCACAGATGGAACAGCTATCAACATTGAATGAGTTGGCAGCATTGAGGGACGGGCCGGTCATTTTCATGTACTCCTTAATGGTGTCCTGTAAAGACTGTGAAACCAGTGCTGGATTCATCCACATAATTTTTTTTTTAAACAACAAAAAAAAATAACTAACTAGTAGAAAAATAAAATCATTTTAGACAAAAAAATTTCACAAACGAAACAATTCCCTGGCAACGGCGCCAAAAACTTGTTGTGAGTTTTAAATTACTCGCAAGCGCATGAGTCATTTGCAGTATAGCGTTGTGCAAGTGCGAGGTCGAATCCACAGGGAATTGCGTTGTGAAAATATAATTTTTAATCTAAATTAACTCTATCTTAACCTAGTTCCGAATTTTGAATGATAATTTGCAAAACAAATTAAAACTAAACTAAGTTGATTTTAAAACTAATAATAAAAACACTAAGGTTTCCGAATCCACCCCACCAAAGTTTAAGCATATATGTCCTAAAAAATAGCCTATCAAAAAATTCCATGAATCCAACTATAAGACAAAAAACAAAGAATATCCCAATTAAACCAAAAGCGTCCAATGTATCCGCTCTTAAAAAATAACAAAGGAAATCCAATTTAATCGAAAAGCATTCAATGTATCCATCAGATGAAACACAAGGAATATCCAACAGACAATTTAAACTCAATCAGTTATAAGATTAACTCAAATAATTGATAGAACATTTAAACTAAAAATTGTCAGATTTGTACAAGCAAATCTGAACTACTACGCCAAACAATGGCGGGGCTTCATCTTCAACCTTAGCTGAAGAGTCTAGCCACTCATAACTATAAAACTATAATAAAAAGTGCTAAACATTTAAACTAAAACAACTGAATATAAAGAAATAAATAAACAACTTTACATGGGAGAAATTCCACTCGCTGACGGGCGGCGCTTCCCCTCGTGGTAGCAATGCCTTCGGGATCCACCAGAATGCTAGCGGACGTCCACCGGTAAACACCAAAGTGGCTCAGGAATTGTACCCTGAATGATGAAGCCAGATGGTGTTTATATAGGGGAAGACCCAGAGCAATATGGGTTGCAGATTCGATGTGGGATACTGCCCGTGTGCGCTCGATCGTAGTGTGGTGCGATCGATCGCAGGTACGATCGATCGCATGTCTTGTGCGCATGATCTCATGTGCGATCGATCGCATGTCTACTACGATCGATCGCATGTCTGCTACGATCGATAACAGATGCACTGAACTTCAAATATTTCGATGTGGGATGTTGACCATGCGCTCGTTCGTAGGCAGGTGCGCTCGATCGCATATCTCGTGCGATCGATTGCAATGTCTCCAGAAGCTTCACATCTCCTGAAATGCTTTATTTTCTCCACAAACCTGTAAAAATACACAAAACACAATAAAGACGTAAAATAAAGTGAAATACTACTAACTAAGAGCATAACAAATATAAGTTAAGGGTCTAAAATATGCAATATTTAAGACTCATCAATGTTTCCAAAGGACAGCTTCATGAGTCCATTTCTACAATTTATTAGAGCATTTGCAGTAGCAAGAAAAGATCTACCCAAAATCAAAGGGATTTTAGAGTTAGTGTCAACAGCAGAGTAGTATCAAGAATTAAGAAATCAACAGGATAATAAAATTTATCAATTTGAATCAAAACATCTTCTACCACACCTTGGGGTACTTTGATTGATCGGTCAGCCAATTGCAATACCATGCTGGTTGGTTTGATTTCTCCTAACCCCAGCTGTAAGTAAATGGAAAATGGCATCAGGTTTACACTAGCTCCTAGATCTAGTAAGGCTTGTCCAACCTCATGATTTCCAATGCTGCAAGCAATGGTATGACAGCCCGGATCCTTGTATTTCGGGGGAATTCTTTGCTCAATTAGTGCACTAACTTGCTCAGTTAGGAATGCTATTTTCTTGACATAGTGTTTCCTCTTAATTGTGCATAAATCTTTGAGAACTTTTGCATAGGTAGGGACTTGTTTAATTACATGCAAAAGAGGAAGATTAACTTTCACTTGCCTTAAGTTCTCAAGGATTTCATTAATTATTTCCAGATTTTTCTTGTTAGACTTTAAGGCTTGAGGGAAATAGGACTTAACAGGACTTCTGGTCACTTCAGGGTCTTTAAGCAACTCGACTTCATTACTAGTTTGACCCTTTCTAACATCCTCGGGTTTATTCATTGGTGGGATGTGTAGTGACTTACCACTTCGAGTTACAATGGCATTTACATCTTTTATATTTTCTTGTGCCATATGTTGACAGTGAGGTATAGACTGAGCTTGGGATGGGAACTTACCTCGCTCAGTCACACTCAAGGAGCCCATTAATTTAGAAACTTGGCTCCTTATTTCTTTGTTTTCCTCAACCACTTATGTAATTAAAGCCTCACACCTTTGGTTTGTCTTACCTTGTGCTTCTCTAAAAGCATGTAAGATGTCTTCTAAAGAGTTCCTAGAGGAGGAGGGTGCATGATAAGGTGCTGGGCATGATCTAGGGGGTTGTGCATGCTGCTGATTTTTAGATTTCCAACTGAAGTTGGGATGATTTCGCTACCCCAGATTGTAAGTGTTAGAGAAAGGTGTTGGAGGCTTCTTGTACATGCCTAAGGCATTACATTGTTCCTCGTACAACCCTCTCATGTCAACAAATGTGGGGCAATCTTGGGCGGGATGATCAACCCCACCACACACAAAACATGGTTCTAAAGGTTCGGCTTGATTAACCATCTATGTTGGTTTTTTAGTTTTTAATGCCTCTAACTCCCTAGTAAGCATCTTGACCTTGGCCTTAAAGTTATCTTCTTCTCTAAGATGGTAGATTCCTCCACCACTAGGGTTTCCTATAGGTCATGACCTATTTGTGCTTTCAGTAGCACTAGGTCCAGTCCATGTGTGAGCTTTTTCAACAAGCTCATTGAGGTACTCAATAGCCTCATCAGGGTCTTTTTGTAGAAACTCACCATTACACATCATCTCTACAAATTCGCGTTCTCTATAGGTATGACCCTTATAGAAATAGCTCACTAAACGTCAATTTTCATACCCATGATGTGGACACATACTTAACAGCTCTTTAAATTTCTCCCAAGACTGATACAAAGTCTCGTTTTCCTTTTATGCAAAGGTGAAGATTTGTCTTTTTAATGCATTAATCTTATGTTGAGGGAAGTATTTATTAAAAAAAGACTTGGGTTATCTCATTCCATGACCTAATTGATCATGGTCTCAGCGAGTATAACTAACTCTTAGCTTTATCCTTCAAGAAGAAAGGAAAAAACTTGAGTCTCACGATATCATTAGTTGCATCTTGACTATGAAAAGTCGCAACTACTTCCTCAAATTCTCTAATGTGCACATAGGGGTTTTCGTTTTCCAAGCCATGAAAAGTAGGGAGTAATTGTATCATCCTTATTTTAAAAGCTTCATGGTGAGTGTTGGCTGGAAACGTAATGCATTGTGGTGTGGCTGTCTGGCTAGGATGTAGGTAATCTCTAAGTGTCCTAGCAACATTTTCATTAAGGTTTTCAGCCATGTTAACACAGTTTCCTAAATTTTCTGTTGGGTGTACACTAGGGTTTGATATAGGCAAGGTTCCATTAACGGATGTGGAAGGGAAGGGTATTTCTAGTTCGGGTTCTTTAATGAATCTCCCTCGCGAATCTCTCGGTCCAAGCATACACCAACTGACTTTTACAAGTGATAAATAAAAACAGAACAAAAACAAAAATTAAAAATTTAAAGAAGGGAACGATAGTACTGTTTGGTTTAGGGTTGACAATCTTCTTGTAAGTAAGTGTGTTTCCCCGGCAACGGCGTCAAAATTTGATTACGCCCAAAGACTAACGCGGTAGTTGTAGCACAACTTTGGGGTGTTGATTCCAATAGAAAACAATGTTAACTATAAGAGAGGATGTAAACCTAAATAGAACAATAAGATCGAGTGAGAATATATGATAATAAAGTGTTGAGAGCAGAATATGTAATAAGTTCTGATTAACAATAATAGAGTAACAACAAGGTTTCGAGAGTCCTCTCTAGGCTCGTTGCCTTTATTCCAATCTTAATTTAGTTTTCTTTAACTTGATTGCAAGTTTCACATCCCAAACAAGCACTTGGTGGATATTCAATTAAAGCTCATATACAAACCCTAATGTAATTTATATGACTTACTCTTCTTTATTTGTTAAACACATATGGCCTAAACTATAGAGTTATCAAGAAACAACAATGTATCTTTAGTGACAATATTGCAGTAATGGACAACCCTAGAGAATAAGCCTACCGAACTCAATCATATCCAAATAACCTTGACATGGGAGAAGCATGACTAAACTTATATCAAAGAGAAAGATACAATCACCGGATTGAAAGGAAATCTTCTAATTAGATTAAAGAATAAGTCATAACAATATTTGACAATAAATCCCCATTACAACTGAACTAATAAAGGAATTAAAGAACAACAAAACCTAGGGATTCATCCCTTCGCCTTGCTTGGAGATTAGTTCGCCATGGAACTCATGGCTGAACACTTTGATGGAGGAGAATGAGGCTGCTTCTCGGAGTTTCCAGATCTTGATTGATTGCCTTTTCTTCAACCCTAAGTGCCCTATTTATAGTACAAGGGTTCAAGGGTATTTTGGGCTCAAAATAGCCACTTAGAGGTCCTAATTAGGTCATGAGACCATGTGAGCGTCGCGTCTCTCCATTCGGGGCAGTGCAACGCTCTCCTTTCTTCATGAGTGTGCCTTGCTGGGCAGTGTGGCACTGGTCTGGTAGAGGCGCGGCGCTAAGAGGGATACCAAGATGCGGTTTTGGGCGGTGCGACGCTGGTTTGGCCGCGCCGTGGCACACACTGGTACTCCTAGCTCTTCAAGTGGTGAAATGACTTCTCTTGGTCTTGGCATGCTTTGGCTCTTGTGTTTAGAATGCTTTTCATCACTTTTGTCTCTTCATAACCACTCTTCCATTCTTATAAGTATCAAAATTTTGTGCTTTAAGCGATGATATCTTTTTCATTTCTTTTGGACTCCAAGGCACCTGAAAATGCATCGAATTAAGTCAATGATATATAAATATCACTTTAGAGTTATTAAAATGTAAAAGTGCGATTAAGACCGAGATCAACCTCAAAATGCTAATGATTAAGCACCGTTGAGATGCATTTTATGGCTCTCATCAAGTCGTCAATTCCTCTCTAAAGCTTACAATTCCAAAGAAAATTCCAAGGTCCCCCCAATCTATGTTTTTACAAGTGTATTTATAGGGGTTGAATAACCCTAGAAGACTCTGGAAACCCTAAACTTCCTAAAACACAAAACCTCCTCTATTTCCAAAACTGGTTCTGTCATTTTACTGTTCACACCCGTACATGTGCACTCGATCGCAAGGCTGTGCTCGAGCCTTCTTTGTGTGCACACGAGTGCTGGTGCGCTTGATCGTACCGAGGAGTGCGCTCGATCGCATTCTAGCCAGCGGTTGCTCCAGGATTTCTAGATTTCTTCTTTTAAGTGCTAAAAATGCTTCTTTTTTTTCCAAGACCCTACAAAAGCATGTGAAACATAGAGATGAGGTAAAATGGACTAAATTAACATAAACTAGGACTTAACAAATGTAAATTAAGGGGCTTAAATATGAATATTGAAGCACCTATCACTGTTCTTCTCTAGTACCTGCATTTCTTCACTCATGGAATTTCTCCAATTCTCATTAGATGATGCCTCAAATAAAGTATTGGGAATATGAATACAGTTTAGACTGACCAGAAATGTACTATATGAGGGTGAGAATTTTTCAAAAGAGACAAATTTTGCCAAAGGATACAATAGGTGTTTTGTGCATTCTCTTGTGCCTTTCTTAATAGCAATTGGGAGATCATGATTTGGTGTTAATTGAGATTGGTTAGAAATTGTATTTACCTCATTCTCAGGATTAGGAGTTAAAGCTTGGACTTGCATGGGATTAGGATTCGAGTCTCTTCTCCTTCAATAAGCTTGCCCAAATCAGATAGAGTCATACACATATCTCATGGACCCACCCACAATGGGTCCAGTGTGGGTGGGTGTGGGTGTGGGTGTTGACACCGGCTGGAATGGTTCGACCGATACAGGTGGGTCAGTTGGAGCTGGTTCGATTGGAATTACATCAAATGGGGCTGATGTTGACACTGGCTAGAATGGTTCGGCTGATATAGGTGGGTCAACTATAGCTGGTTCGACTGGAACTAGATCAGATAGGGCTGATCCGGTGGACACAACTAACTCATGAGTAAGTAGATCAAGCAGAAACAGATCTCTATCCTTATCTTCACTAAATGAAGTCTCCCCCTGAAGATAAGGCTGGTTAAAGTATGGTTTTGTTTCCTCAAAAGTGACATCTATGGAGACAAAGAATTTATTTGTAGGTGGATGGTAGCATTTGTATCCTTTCTGGGTGGACGAATAACCTACAAACACACACTTAAGAGCCCTTGGATCTAATTTTCCTCTGTTTCGACTATGAATATGGACAGAGGCAGTGCAGCCGAAAATTCTTGGAGTGAGGTTATTTGTTGTACAAAGGTCGGGATAGAATTGGGACATTGTTTTCATTGGTGACTTAAACCCTAGCACCCGAGAAGGTAGATGATTAATCATATAAGCATCCGTGAGTACAACTTCTCCCCAATAGTGTTTTTGAACATTTTGGTGAAAGAGAAAGGCTTGGGTTGTGGCTAGCAAGTGACTATTTTTCCTCTCTACCACTCCGTTTTGTTGTGGAGTATCAATGTAAAAGGATTCATGGATGATTCCTTCTTTTTGAAAATATGGAGATAGAACTTGATTAGAATAATCCCTTGCATTGTCTGATCGGAATCTTTTGATTTGTACCCCAAATTGGTTTTGAATCATGTTGTACAAGTTTAGGAGTACACTGCTTACATCTGATTTATGTTTAAGAAGAAAGATCTAAGAAACCCTAGTACAATCGTCAATAAAAGAGAAACCAACGAGAATGAGACATATTTGGAATGTAGAGGGTCCCCATATATCACTGTGAATCAAATAAAACAAAACTAGGCGTTTATTATTGCTGATTGGAAAAGGTACGTTTTTGTGCTTCGTAAACTCATATATATCACAATGAAATTGTTCAGCACCTAGACCTATAAACAAAGTAGGAACCATAGTTTTCAAGATTCCAAAAGATGGATGACCTAGTCTAAAATGGTGGAGCCAAATGGCGTCTTTATTGGATGATGATAGAAATGACAGAGATAAATTATTTTTGACCATATGTGACTTGCTTGGTTCCTCAAGATGGTAGAGCCCGTTTCTCTCCTTAGCAAGTACAATCTTCTTCCCCGAAACCTAGTCCTGAAAAGCACATTAAGAAGGATTTAAAAGTATATTACAATTCATATCATATGTGAGCTTTTGAATGGATATTAAGTTGGTGGACAACTTTGGGACATGAAGAACATATTTTAAAGTAAGAGAAGGACTGATATGAATATCTCATAGACTAACTACAGTAGTTAAAGAACCATCAGCAACTGCTATTTTTCGATTTCTAAGACATGAAGAGTAGGTGCTAAAATTTAGTGAAGAATGATTCATATGGTCTGTGGCTTCTGAGTCAATGACCCATAAATTCCTGATAGTTTCATATAAAACATTTACTCCTTGAGAAAATGAGAACTTACCTGAGAATGCAAGAGAGCAAGAACCACTAGGTTTTTCTAACAATCCCAGAAGTCCCCTTAGCTTCTCTACCTCCTTTATATTAAGCATACCTTGGTCTGAACTTGGTTGATTCCTAGTGAAATAGTATTGATTCCACTGTCGTCCCAGATTACGTTGATGTCCTCCTTGGTTTTCCCACTTCAGATATTCTTCCCATTCAGCCTGTACACTGCTTGAATATTCTGTAGATCACCTGAAGATAGATGATTGGGAACTTCTGTGGGCATGGTGGTGTTTTCAGCCATGTTGGATTAATGATGGAGAAGAAGGCAAGATTAGAGGGAAGAAAAAATTTGTGGTAAAGGCCAAAGGTATGGTCGGCTCTAAAGGCCAAAACAGATGAAGCGATGAAGGCTTTGGAATTTCCAGAAAAAACCCTAAAGCTCTGATACCATGTAAACTTTCAAAAAAAATGAATATCTGATGTATTGAATATGAGGCATTTTTCGGCAATATGTACAGAATAATCTTAGCTAATTACAAGGAGATAATTGAGAGATTAGATAAATAAGAAAACTAACTCCTAGAAAATAGAAATAAAATTATTTAGTGGGATTCTATCTTTTCTAACAATGAATAAATGAGGGCTACATTAATAAGAAGTTTTCAACATACCTTTCAATTACATTACTGCTCCCTTAAAATAGAACTCTCAAACAAAAGAAGGTAACATAACACCCTTACGCTTAGGGGTACTCATTAATCGGTTAAAACTGATTAACAAAACCATTTTGAACCGTACAGTTCGGTTAATTGATTAAATTGGTTAATCAAATAATATATATTAGTTAATATGTTGATTAGTGGTTAAAAAATGTTAACCGTTTCGAACGTTTAACCGGTTAAGAAATTATTTAATTAATATTAATATTAATAATATATTAAATATAAATATCATATATGTATACTCAATATAATAAACTTAAAAATCCTAAGTGTAAATTAAATATATAATATATACAACAATTTGCTCTCTTACTCACTCTCTCTCCCTCTCCCTCTCTTGTGTACGTTTATAGTACAAATCCATTTTTGTCCTTTTTCTGTCAAGTTTTGACCACTGTGTTAGCATCCGTTGAAAAAAGAAGCAATAGAATCATTCATCTTTTAACAACAATCAATGTTTTCATGAATTTGTGAACCATACATAATATGTTTCAACTTTTTACTACATTTATTTTCTTAAATATGAAAAAAAGAAAAGAATATAAACTAAACTCGTGTTACAAATGACTTAATTAACCCATTTCAAATAGATTCTCTCTTAACGGAGTCATTAAAATCATAGAAGACAACAACTTATCATCAAACTAGCACATTCAAAGCCCAACAAACAATTAATTATAACCCTTATTAAAGGTGTAAACCAATTAGGGTGGTTTATTAGTGAGAGTGGTTTTAAAGGAGACGTCCATGGTATGAGAGAACTTCTTTTAATTTATGTTTTATATAAAAGTGTTTGAGAAATAAATGAAAATTTCACATATTTTATATATTGTGTATTATTTAAACTAACATAGAAATATAACTAGATTTGAAAAAGAAGTATTTTTGTTCTCGGTTATATTTTTGTTCTCATTTGATAAGAAATCGTAACCGGACAAAGAATAATTTACTAGCAAATAAAAATAGAACATCTTCTCAGTATTAATCATGAAACCAAATTTAGTATTACATATATGAAATATTTCTTAACCTTATGTTTAATATCCCATTCTACCAACCTTATCATTCCCTTATGTTTCTTGACCTTCTTGTCTAGATCTATAAGATTTTCCTCATAATTATACTAACAGAACAGAAGAAACACCTTTTAAGAAATCGGTCCATCTTTTCACTACATTCTCCTTGAAATCCCTAACGAAGCAACATTATCATGTCCTGGTCAACCTAAAACATTCCATAAAAACTGAAAGTGGAAATTATGCTCAATACCAAACATATCAATTCTGCAAGTCACAACCAAACAGTGCAATGTGATGCTAATGGTGGTGGTGGTCGTGAAAAGCCCACTGCTTAACAAAAGCCACTAAGATTAACATAGTAGTCTGCTACCAAATTCAAGCTGTCTCCTAGTACAACTTTAAATTGGAAGTTCATCACCTCATGTGTCTCTTAAATTGCAAAAGAAGCAATTGAGAAAATATTTAATGGTTTTCTTTTTTCATCACAAGTATCTTTCAATTAAATTCATTCAAATTAAAATCACCTCAGTCTATCCTAACCAAGGATTACAAACAGTATCCACACATTAACATTCAAAATCAGAAATCAGAAACTATAAAATGAGCTTTAATTATTAGCATGCTTATTTTATCTTTAGTACCTGTGGAATTTTTTTTTTATAAGTAAATTGTATATAAAAAAATATTGCACCAACGGTGCAACCCACGTAGACTACCTATAGGAAAGAAAATCTGCCAAATCTCCTTTCTAAATTTTATTTCACAATTTTCACTATAGGCAATTTTCAAAATTGTCAAAAGACCTATTATCCCAATCTTTCAATTGAGGTATAAGTTAAAATGCACTATTTATCTTTCAATAGAGGTATATATTCAACTGAACTACTCTTAAGAGTAGACCTTTCATATAAAAAGGTACAAAAAAGCTTTATGTTGTAGCTCTCACACAAAGTCCTTTTGTAGCTCTCACCTAAGCAAAACAAAAATTGATGGGTTAGGTTTTGTAATGGAAGTAATCACAGAGATGGAAACCAAATGAAGGCTGAGAAATTGAAGATAAACAGTCTATTAAGACAGAGTTAATAGGATGAACTTACATTAAACAGGAGAGAAAACAATTTGATAGAAGAAGAAGAGAATAACAACGACAGAAAGATTCGCTCTCCCTCCTCTTCCTTTGTCTCATCTAAAACAACAACATTTTTTTATTGGAAATTAAACAACAACAGTTACTCCAATGCCACATGACTTCTCCTCAATATTGTATACCGGGTTTTATATATATTTATTAGATTAGATTAGATGTCTAAAGTGAGAAATGCCAAACTACTACGGTATCCAATGCTCTCAAAGGCAGGGTTGACCTCGCTATATTCAAAACAGAGATTTACTAGTAGGATAGAAAAGTGAGAGAAAAGAAAAGTAAGAGGAAAGAGAAGTGCGTGTAATGAACTTTTCTCTAGTATAGTAAGACAAAAACTTGAGAGTGAGAGGAAAGAAAACTAAAACGATTGTTGCTTTTCACTTGCACGTTAACTACACTAATATTTTTTCTCTATTCCCATTAACTATACTAATCAATAACCCATTTCCGTAATATCAAATATAAACAAAAATTGATACAGATATGCACCAGAAAAGTTGACGATGGCCGGGGTCCGAGGAGTAAAATTTCAAGGGCAGCTGGTGCACTGCAGCAGCTGGAGGAAAAAGGATTAGCGACGGGACGGAAAAGGAGAGATTGATATAGCTCAGAGATGAAGCAGGGATTTAACAATGTGGAAAAAAATATTATTGCAAAAAGACATCAATACCCTTCAGTTATTGATGGTAAATAGCGTGATAAATTTGGGAAAAGGTTGTAATTAATAAGTTTTGCTAAAAACCGATCGTCTTCATCTCTTTACTCTTTTTTTCATGAGAGCCAAACCGATCTAATTTCTCATTCACAATCAGTTAGATAGAACCGATCCATTGATGTATATAAGTCATTTTCTTTTTATTTTTCTTCATGTGGGATTTGCACATGAATATTTTATGCTGTTTAAAAACTAATAATAGATTCAATTATTCCATAAAAATATCATTAAACCATCTCAAATCTAACAAACTGATAAAATTAAAGTTTCAAGCAATTCAAGTCACATGAGACATAATAATAAATAGAGAAATTTAGTTTTTCCAATTATATAATAATGAGGTGACCAAGGCTACAATAAAAGCCTTGGTCATGATGATGATCATCATTTTCTGCTCCTCATCTTAGACAATTTTTTGGTAATCAAAATAGAAAATCTAAGTTCCAATCAGGATATGAATAATTTCCGTAGTAGGCCAAATTGGCATTATTGCCGGAATTCCTCTGTGCAGAATTAATACAAATTGGCATCGCCGACATTGCTTTGTGTAGAGTTGTCGTAATAGGCCAAATTAGCATTGCCAATCTTGCTTTATGTTGCCTCGACAGCTATTGTTCCCTGCCACCATACATAAGTATACGCTTACGATTATGCGGAGTTGAAAAATTGATATTTCATGCTTATGAATTATTAAATCATCAAGCATCTGTTCGGTTTGTATAAGGAAATGAATAGAAATGAAATAAAATTAATACTTTAAAAATGAAATTTGAAAATCCCAAATCTTTTGGTCTAGTGATTATTTTTGTGTCTCTCATTATAGAGATACAGATTCTATCTCTCTCCCTACTAATATACAAAAAAAAATTAAATAAATAAAATTATGGTATTTTTGTTGATAGAGTATTTACTTTATGTCCAATTGAATGGCGTATGATTACGATCTTAAGCTTTCAATTTGATATAAAGAAAAATTTTCTACCAACAAAACTAATAGAATTTCAATCCCCTAGTCCTCTCTAGTTTCATTTTTAAACGAGTAATCATATTATATTCATTGTGCAATCCAAACAGGCCCAATAATTCTTTCAAATTTTTTTCAAAATACAAAACTACAGATTTCAAATCCCCTTGAAAGTTGTTAAGAGAGGCCTTTTTTACTTTTAATATAATTCATTTTAACGAACAAAGAGAATTTTGAGGGATATTCTTATTCTTTCTTACCCTCACCTCTCCATCATTCCAAACATCATTTAAATGATCTTTTCATCTTTGGTTTACCTAACTAAAAATAGATTATCCCTTCTAAGACTATCCAATGCATCCTTTAAACCCCGAGGCAATCTGATTATACTCACTAGCACAAAAAATCTAAGATTTTCCAAGAAATTCTATTACTGGCATCTAGAAAACTAGTCCAATTAAATTTTTCTGGTCAACTATAGAAGTTATTGTTTTAAGGGTCAAATATATAATTAAATTTTTTTAAAGAGTATTAAATAATTCACATCGATTGAGCAAAGCAAGACCTTTACCTGCTAGAAGTTGTTCCATTCTGGACAAAAATTCCCACTGACAAATTATCCATAGTTCTGATGGTGCATAGATGAACGATTCGAGACTAGCCAATCACATGAATTATAAACAGAAAGAAAACAAGACAAGATTTACCTAGGTTCACCCAAGAATAAGGCTACATCCTGCTAGAAGTTTCTTATTATCAACCTCACAAATCTCTCATTACAATGTGCACTCAATACATAGATAGTATTTATAAGCAACTTGAGATGCCCTAATTAGGGTTTCCGCCCTGTTGCAAAACCATGGCTATTCCTAGGCCCAAGGCCAAACCGTCAAGCAAAAAACTAGGCCTAACTCATATACATAGCACCTTGATTGTCACACTTCACCTTCGCTGCTCCTTGTTTGAACCCATGCTCAGCAAACAACCTTTGAAGCCAAACCACTTCCTTTCCATCATAAGTTATTGTCACATACTCTGCTTCTGTGGATGAAAGAGCTACAACACTTTGCCTCTTGCTCATCCAACTCACCACCCCACCAAACAGATTGAACATATATCCACTTGTAGACCTCTTGCTATCAATGTCTCCTCCCTAGTCAGCATCAACGGTTCCTACAATATCAAGATTCTTCTTACCTTCCATACCTCCATAACACAGTGCAAACTCTGACATTTCACGAAGATATCTAAGAACTCTCTTGATGGCAGTCCAATGCTATTTCCTAGGATTAGACATATATCTGCTCAATATTCCCACTGCATGGGCAACGTCTGATCTCGTACACACCATGGCATACATCAAGCTTCCAACCGCACTACCATAAGGTACGTGCGCCATCTCTTCAGCTTCTTCCTCCGTCTTTGGACATTGTTCCACATATAACTTGGTTCAGAAAGGCATGGGTCCCTACCGGCTCATTTTCAGACATGTTAAATTTCTTCAACACTTCTTCAATATATTTCTCTACTTAGCCACAATTTTTGATTTTCATGATCCCTCTTTATCTGCATGCCCAAGATAAAGTTTGTTGGCCCTAGGTCTTTCATGTCAAACTGCCTTGCAAACGATGGCTTCATAGTGCTAATCATCTTCCTGTTATTTCCAATCAACAATATATCGAGTGAACCTAAGCTGAATGGCATATGTGTCAAACTTTTGGTACCACATCCGTGGTGACTGCTTTAGTCCGTATAAAGACTTCTTTAATTTACAAACCAGCTCTTCCTTGCCTTTACTCATAAAGCCTTCAGGCTGTTTCATGTAAATTTCCTCTCCTAAGTCCCCATAAAGGAAAGCTATCTTCACATCTAGTTGCTCAACCTCTAAATCATAAGTAGCTACCATAGATAAGACAAATCTGATAGATGTCAACTTTGCTACTTTGGAAAACATCTCACCATAGTCAATTGCCTCTATTTTTGAGTACCCGTTTGCAACCAGATGTGCCTTTACTTTTCTGCCATTCCATCTGCGTTTTGTTTTCTTCTTAAAAACCCATTTGCACCCAATTGCCTTCTTATCTCTAGGAAATATCATAAGGCTCAATGTTTCATTCATATCCAATGCCTGTATCTCATTACCAGTAATATTTAAAGCATATAATGCACTACAAGCACTAGGGGAATACCTGATGGGTGGCCTCCTAACCTGTGTTTATCTCCTTATGACAGGTATGGTCTCTACCTCCGAGCCAGCGTCTAAATCTTCATCCTCTACATCAGAAACATAATATCATGCTCAGACCCAACTAACTCAGAATATGGTGTATCTGATGTAGTCTGTGGGATAGTCTCCCACTCTTTATCTCCCAGGCTAAGATTAATCTGAACCTGCTTTGGCTATTCCGGTACATTTTGTACAGTCATCACATCCCTTTGTGTTTCTCTGAACACAACATCTTTGCTAAAAAACTGTATAAGGTTTTCAGCATTCCCAACACTAGGGAACGAGACTCCCGTGGTCGTCGGGGTTCTACAGATCTCGACCCGTTGAAGTATGCAACAACTCTAACAATAGAGACATCAACTACCTCATATTCATTTCTCATCTCATTCTCTGCTAGGTGTTCTTGCCCAAGTTGATCATATGTAAAATATGGACGCATTTGAGTATAAGGTTAGAATTGCTTTCTACAATATATACAAAAAGTTTCTGAATAGTTAGTATATATGATGAAAACATAATTTGTTTTTTTTTAAAAAAATTCTAAAGTAGAAGAGTGGTGATCATTAGTGCATTTTTTGGAATAGAGATAAATACCCCAGAGGCTGAAGTCCAGTCGAACTTGCAGTTGTAAGCATTTGAAGTCCAATCAAATTTGCAGTTGTAAGTCATGAGTTTTATTTTCTTTTTTATCTTACAAATGACTGCAAATAAACAAAACAAGTTGGTTAATCGGTTAAATTGGTTAACCGAATAATATATTATATTAAACTTTTGATTAGTGGTTAAAAAAATTAATTAATATTAATATTAATAATATATTAAATAAAAATATAAATATCGTATATTATACACAATATAATAAACTAAAAATCTTAAGTATAAATTAAATATATAATATACATACAACAATTTGCTCTCTCACTCACTAACTCTCACTTCCTCTCCCTCTCTTGTGTACGTTTATAATACAAATCCATTTTTGTCCTTTTTTATGTCAAGTTTGGACCACTGTGTTACCATCCTTTGAAAAAAAAAAAGCAATCAAAATCATTCATCTTTTAACGACAATTATTGTTTTCTTGAATTTGTGAACCATACATAATGTGTCAACTTTTTACAACATTCAATTTCTTAAAGATGAAAAAAAGAAAAGGATATAAACTAAACTCCTATTACAAATGACTTTATTAACCCATTTCAAATAGATTCTATTGGGAAACTACATTAGATGATGCTCAGGAGGTGATCTTCCAAACACTCAAGTCTAGAGTGACTTGTATAAAGAAAAGAGACAGCAACCAATCAAAGCAAGAAAGAAAAGAACACAAGCAATTTGTTGACGAGGTTCGGCAATGTGCCTACGTCCCCGTGAGCTCCTTTGAGCTCTCTGCACTATCTTCTCAATGAAGTTCTTTACAATCAGCAACAACCTTACAAGAACTCACAGGTTCTTGAAGAACAAAAGAAGAAGAAGAAGAAGAAAGTGATAAGAACTAACCCTGGAATTTTCCCAAGAAAATTCCCCTTATAAGCCCTTGAATCCCTTTCTATTCTACTCTCTCTCTTTCTAAACAACCAACCTCTCTACAGAATCTCTTTGAGTTTAGTGTCTTTGCACTCTTACAATTGATCTTACTTTTAATCACAAGTTTTCTTATGTTGAGATTGAATCTAAGTGACCCTTTATATAGTGCACCAATTTCTTGACCAATCTTGAGTGTCATTCTCCACCCTTAGATCTTGATGACCAATCAACCATGGCCCTTTATCAATCCTTAGTGATCCTATGCATTTTGAACATGTCTCACGAATCACTTAAAAGGCTGAAACATGTGTGCATTAGTGTGCCTAGCACCGCGGCCCAAAATAGGGCAGGCCACGGCCTGAGCCAAGGCACACATTCTCAAGCTTCTGGGCGCCGCAGCCTGGGGTTGGCTTAGCCATGGCGCACACCTCCTCCAGGCCTTCTCTTTGTTGGACACCGCGGCTTGGGAAGGCTAAATCATGGCACACACTAGTGCATTGATACTGATTTTTCCTCCTTCCTTGCAACCATTTAATGCTAAGACAAATACCAACAATCTCTACCTTTGTCTAAGCGATTAAACCCGAACCTATGTGCAAAGAACTCAGTACCAAAACTCATCTTGAGTCATTATATCAACCGACTCCAATCCTAAATAGTCCAAGACAATGATTGAACTTACTTAGAGGTAGAAATTTAGTACCTAAATCCGCAAGGTTTTTTTCTGTGGCTACCTTGTCCACATGGTTGCATCCTTTCGTAACATTTTCCCAAATGAAATGGTACCGAACATCCATGTGCTTCGTCCTCTCATGGAACACCGGATTCTTGCACAAGTGCAATGCACTTTGGCTATCTGAATACACGAAAACCTACTTCTCTAGTACCTTCAACTCTTCCAGCAACCCTTTGCACCACATAGCCTTCTTGATGGCTTTCGTAGCCGCTATGTACTCAGCCTCGGTTGTTGAGAGTGTTACCACCTAACTGAGCCTTCCAACTTACACAACATCCATTTAAGTTGAAGAAATAGGAAGTAATCGATCTCTTTTTATCCTGGTCTGCTCCATAGTCCGAATCAACATAACCCTCAAGGCAGATGAACTTACCCCTCTTCTTATAAACCAGCTCCACATCTAGGCTTCCCTTCAAGTACCTCAACAGCCACTTCATCCCAAGCCAATGCTCCTTTCTGGGATTACTTATAAACCTACTGAGGACACTTATTGCATGAGCAATATCAGTTCTAGTGCTTACCATGGTGAACATTACAGAACCAACCACACTAGAATAGGGGACCTTTTCCATTTCCTTCTTCCCCTTATTCGATCTTGGGCATTGATCGCTGGAGAACTTGAAATGACCAGTAAGGGGAACCTTCACTAGTTTGCTATCTTCCATATAGAACTTAGATATCATTTTCTCTATGTAGGAAGTTTGAGAGATCTTCAATCTGTTTCTCTCTCTTTTCCCAAATGATACACATCCCAAGGATCTTCTGTGCATGGCCAAGATCCTTCATCTCAAACTCCTTACTGAGTTAAGCCTTCAATTTTCTTCTCCTTTCCATGTTGCTCCCAACTAGCAACATGTTATCAACTTAGATCAGGATGATCACCACTTCCTCCACCTAATGTTCCTTGTAATACAAGCACGAATCATAGTAGCTCCTCACGAAACCCAGGCTGGTTACAAAGGAATCGAACCTCTTATTCCATTTCCGAGCTGATTGCTTCAGGCCATAGAGAGATTTCTTCAGTTAGCACACCAAATCTCCCTGTTTTCCTTCCTCATAGCCTTCGGGTTGCCTCATGTAAATGGTCTCATCAAGCTCTCCATGTACGAATGTTGTCTTCACACCCATTTGCTCAATTTCCTAATTGAATTGGACCACCAATGCTAACACTATCCTGATCGTCTTGTACTTCACAACTAGTGAGAATATTTCGGTGAAATCTATGCCTTCCTTTTGTGTGAACCCCTTCGCAACCAACCTAACTTTATACCAGACTTCATCCCCTGGGGTGTTCCCTTCTTTGATCTTGTAGATCCATCTACAATCCACAACTCTATGTTTTTCTAGTTTGGGCACCAATACCCAAGACTTGTTCTTCCTCAAAGAATCCATTTCTTCTTCCATAGCTAGCTGCCACTTTGATGAATGCTTACACTCCATGGCATCCATGTAAGTTTCTAGTTCAACCATCCCTCCTTCTGTCCAAGGAGCTACTACATTAGCATCCGCAAAACCATATCTCAAAGGTGGTCTCACCACCCTCCTTTCCCAGTCCCTTGTGAGCTGGTAGTCATTCTGACTTGCTACATCATCCTCTTCTAGTTCAGTCTCCTCTTGAGTTTCTTGAGCTTGGCCTTCATTAATGGGCTCTACTTAGTCTAAACCCTCTTGCCTTCCTTGCTCTACCTGAACCGAATTCTCCTTGATACGACGTTCCACAAATTTCGGACTGGTTTGCTCACTAGCTCCTGCAGGGTTAGTTTTCTCCAAGTAGGGAAATAAAAATTCATTAAAAATAACATCCCTACTTATTATGAGTTTCATTCCTTTTGGTTCTAAGGACCATAACCTATACCCCTTAACCCCATCACCATACCCTAGAAACACACATTTTTTAGACCTTGGGTTAAGTTTATCATCCTTTTGATGTGCATATGCAGCACATCCAAAAGTCCTAAGGTTGTTCAACTCAGGGGGTTTTCCACTCCACATCTCCATGGGAGTCTTGAGCTCTAAAGCTCGAGAGGGTGATCTATTAACCAAGTATGCAGCTGTAGACACAGCTTCTCCCCAAAAATATTTTGGTAAACCGCATCCTATTAACATGCACCTAACCTTTTCCATAAGGGTTCTATTCATCCTCTCAGCAACTCCATTTTGCTGAGGGGTTTTCACAACCATTCTATGTCTTGGAAGGCCATTTAATTCACAAAATTTATCAAAATCCTTATTAAAACATTCTAAGCCATTATCGGTTCTTAACACTTTAACTACCCTGCCCATTTGAGTCTCCAGCAACTTTTTCTACACCACAAATTTATTCAAAGCATCTGATTTAATTTTAAGCAAATAAACTCAAACCTTTCTTTAATAATCATCAATTAAAGATAGAACGTAATGACTACCTCCCTGTGTTGGTGTCCTTGCTGGTCCCCAAAGCTTCACATAGATGTAATCAAGAATCCTTTTAGACTTGTGTACTTCGGTGTTGAAGCTGACCCGATGTTGCTTCCCAGGAATGCAACTTTTACAGAAATCCAGTTTCTCTACTTTGTCTCCACCAAATAGACCATCCTTCTTGAGAACTTGCAGCCCTTTTTCGCTCATATGTCCCAAGCAATTGTGCCAAAGTGCTGCCTTATCCATCTCAACCATCAAGCTTGTTGCTTGATCCTTGATTTCTGTCTCTCCGATCATCTCATAAAGTCCATCTTTGATTACTGCTTTGATCACTATCAAAGAACCCTTGGTTACCTTGATCTTTCCTCCCTTAGCTTTGTATGTATACCTCATGGAATCCAGCTACCCCAATGAGATCAAATTCCTCCTCAAATCTGGAAAATACCTTACATTTTGCAATAGCCTTATGACTCCATCAAACATCCTCAACTGGATGTCTCATATCCCCCTCACTTGGCAAGAATTGTCATTCCCCAAGAAAACCCTTCCATCATTGATCTCCTTGAAATTCTTGAACCATTCCTTGTAAGGGCACATGTGATAAGTTCACCCGAAATCCAGAATCCATTTTTCACTACCTTGCCTCCTGCTCACATTTGAGCACATAACAAGAACATCATCTTACTGTTCTATTTTGGCAACCAAAGCCTCTCCATTGTTGGTATGGCTTCTCCCTCTCACATCCCACAACCTCTTTTTGCAATCTTTCTTGAAGTGACCCTCCTTGATGCAGTAGAAGCACCACTTTCTTCCAAATCTTGGTTTGGAATGTGCTCTCCCATGGCTCTGCCCTCTACCCTTTGATTTTTCCTGGTAGTTGCCATGGTTGCTACTGCTATTCCGAGTTCCTGGCCTTCCTCTTACGAATAGCCCTTCCCCACTTGATGCCTCCCTAATCTTGGCTTTGAAATCATGAGCCCTTATAGCATTAACCATAATTTCTTTGGTTAGTGTATCTCTTCCATATTCAATTGCATTAATTAAACTATCAAAACAATTAAGAAGAGAATTTAATAACATAATAGCCAATTGTTCATCCGGGAATCTAATACTACAACTAGCCAAATCTTGAACTAGTTTATTAAACACATCAAGATTATCTTGCAATTCTTTATTAGGATTCATTTTAAAAGCAAAGATTCTTTTAGGAAGATAAATCTTGTTAGGGAGAGTTTTGATAAGAAACAACTCATCTAGTTTCTTCCATATGACAGCAGGATCTTCTGAGTCTCCGGACTCCTTTGTGAAACTATCCAACATGTGTAGGAAGATGGTGTTTTATGCCATCTTCTTCATCTTAATCCGCTGGTCTATCGTGGTACTTGTTGGAAAAAGCATAATCTTCTCCAATAGCTAAGTCCACCTTCTGTTGCATAAGAACAACCTTGATCTTCCACTTCCACAGGGAAAAATCTCCATTTCCATCAAACTTCTCAACAACGAAATTTGAACCCATCTTGCGGAGATGATCCCAGATTTGTACAGCAGCCACAAATGCTTTCCAACTTCTTCTAAACCTCAAGAACATGATCGAAGATTGATCTCAACACCGTTCTTGAATCAACCTCAAGAACACGATCTGAACTTGATCTTTACTCTGTTCTTGAAGCACCCAAGAAGTTTGTTCTTTGAATTCTTGGAGTCTTGACTCCATCACCTTCTGTTCTTGCTCCGATACCTAGCTGTGCAAGCTCTGATACCACTGTTGTGGTATCTCCTCTAGCTCAGATACCACTGTTGGAAAACCACCTTAGATGATGCCCAGGAGGTGATCTTCCAAACACCCAAGTCTAGAGTGACTTGTATAAAGAAAAGAGACAGAAAACCAATCGAAGCAAGAAAGAAAAGAACACAAGCAATTTGTTGACGAGGTTCGGCAATGTGCCTACGTCCCCGTGAGCTCCTCCGAGCTCTCTACACTATCTTATCAATGGGGTTCTTTACAATCAGCAACACCCTTGCAAGAACTCATAGGTTCTTAAAGAACAAAAGAAGAAAAAGGAAGAAGAAGAAAGTGATAAGAACTAACCATGAAATTTTCCCAAGAAAATTCCCCTTACAAGCCCTTGAATCCCTTTCTATTCTACTCTCTCTCTTTCTAAGCAACCAGCCTCTCTACAGAATCTCTCTTGAGTTTAGTGTCTTTGCACTCTTACAATTGATCTCACTTTTAATCACAAGTTTTCTTATGTTGAGATTGAATCTAGGTGACCCTTTATATAGTGCACCAACTTCTTGACCAATCTTGAGTGTCATTCTCCACCCTTAGATCTTGATGACCAATAAACCATGGCCCTTGATCAATCCTTAGTGATCCTATGTGTTTTGAACATGTCTCACGAACCACTTAAAAGGCTGAAACATGTGTGCATCAGTGTGCCTGGCGCCGCTGCCCAAAACAGGGCAGGCCGCGGCCTGAGCCAGGGCACACATTCTCAAGCTTCTAGGCGCCGTGACCTGGGGGAGGCTGAGCCGCGGTGCACACCTCCTCCATGCCTCCTCCTTGCTAGGAATCATGGCCTGGGAAGGCTGTGCTACGGCACACACTAGTGCATTGATGCTGATATTTCCTCCTTCCTTGCAACCGTTTAATGCTAAGACAAATACCAACAGATTCCCTTAATGGAGTCATTAAAATCATAGAAGACAACAACTTATCATCAAATTAGCACATTCAGAGCCCAACAAATAATTAATTACAACCCTTATAAAATGTGTAAACCAATCAGACAAATCATTGATCTAAGTTAAGAGTTTTTTTAGTAAGTTAAGAATTTTTTTTTTTGTATTTAAATTTTTTTCATTCTTATTTCCTTATTATCAATCATACCAAAAAAGGTTTTTAATGCACTTAAGGTGTTTTTATTAGTGAGGGTGGTTTTAAAGGAGACGTCCACGGTATGAGAGAACTACTTTTAATTTATGTTTTATATAAAAGTGTTTGAGAAATAAATGAAAATTTTAAATATTGTGTATTATTTAAATTAACATAGAAATATAACTGGTTTGAAAAGAGGAATTTTTGTTCTCTTTTATATACATTTGATAAGAAGTCGTAACCAGACACAGAAGATTTACCAGCAAATAAAAATAGGACATCTTCTCAGTATTAATTATGAAACCAAATTTAGTAATACATTTATGAAATATTTCTTAACCTTATGTTTAATATCCCAATCTACCAACCTTATCATTACCTTATGTTTCTTTATCATTAGTGCAAAATTTTTGTGGTCCACAATTGTTGCGCGTTTATTTACCTAAATAAATAAGCAAATAATCGCACTCATTTTACTTGCAAGTGCACAAGGTCAACAGTGTAGTATAGTGTGTGAAAGCAAGATCATCTCCACAGGGATTGGTAAAGTTCGGTTTTAGAATTAGTTTCTTCAAAGTAAAAAGAATTAAATAACTGTTGAATGTGATTTGATAATAATAAAGATATAGGGCTTTGATATCCACTACTAGTCATACTTTCCCAATTGTATAATATATAAGTACATTAGCCTTATCGTGTATACCTAATGGTTGCCAACCTAAGGGCATGTTATCTACTCCTTAAGCTATGGATTTCCCTAAGCAACGAGTTAGGTATGGTATCTACTCTAACTCTTTTCTTCCTTAAGGGATTCAGCATGGTATCTGCATGAGTTGTTCCTTAAGAAAGCATAAGATTTATGGAAATCGACAACCACATGAGACCTAGGGCATGGTATCTACTCCTGATTTTTCATGTTGATTAATCCAAGAATCCCGTGTGGATATCTTCTGTTACTAATGTTAGACCCAGAACTCAGTCATCCAAATTGATCTAACTAACCAATCCATACCACATGCATACGTTGGCTATACACATACATATGAGGAATTTAAATAAGCACAGGCCTTAATCAAGTTAAGCAACATAATAAAGGCTATTGGCAAAGATTTTATCAATGAATAAATATATGAGAAAGCATAACTAGGGCTTCAATCGAGCCCTATAAGAAAGTTAGTTACACATGTTGTCTAAGATAAACATCATATATAAACTAAGCATAAAATATAAAGCCCGTAGAATACTAGGGAGACGGGTTGTCAATCCTCTCCAAAGCCAAAAACTCCGAGCTAAGCAAAAGATAAAAGAAGTGTTCTCTCAGAAGTAATGATTTGTGTGTGCTTTACAAGTGTATTTATAGGGCTTGAGTAGTCTTAGAAGGCTCTGGAAACCTTAACTTCAAAAAACGCAAAACCTCTCTTATTTCCAAAATAAGGTTCTACCATTTTACTATTCATGCCCGTACATGTGCGCTTGATCGCATGCATCTTGCGCTCGATCACAGTTCTGTGCTCGATCCTTCTTGTGTGCGAACGATCGCATGCAGAAGTGTGATCGATCGCACTATGACCAGAAGTTGTTCCAGGATTTCTAGGCTTCTTCCCTTAAGTGCCAAAACTGCTTCTTTTTCTCTAAGACCCTATAAAAACATGTGAAACACACAAATGAAGTAAATAGGCTAAATTAACATAACTAAGGACCTATCAAATGTAAATAAGGGGGCTTAAATATGAATATTTAAGCACTTATCAACAATTCCGAGAACATAATTGTTTTATTCCTCTAATAAAACTCCCAGGAGGTTTAGCACCTCTTGTCTACATCCATAATCCCAACAACACAATTGTTTTATACCTCTAAAAAAATTCTTACCCAATAAACTCACTCTAACCCATTACCCCAATAAACCCAAGCCCAATTCTCTCCCTTTTAGAATAGAGAACTAGATTTAGAACATCCTCTATGATTAGAAGGGTTCACCTTTTAGGGTTTACATCTTACTCTTATAAATAAGAAAACCTCATAAGCAATTTTGGTAACTCCCCATATTTAAGAAATATTGAGGTTCTCCTTTAGAATCCCCTAAAGATCTTCACCGATTTGGAAACAGATAAATCTGTTCCAAAAAAACATTTTTCTTTCCTTTTTCCTTTTCTTTGACCCCCAAATATTTTCTCTATGATTCGAGGCAATACTGTAACGACCCATCCCGGGTTGGCCATCCCCGAGATGGTGTCATCACATTGTAAAAATCCCAACATGACACATAGATGCAACAATAAAAATTTATCAATTACAAATTTAAATCAATCCTCAACCCTTAACAGGGGAGATACATCATTTAGATCTCAACTTAAACATTGTGTACAACATAATATGCATGAATATTTACAAATATTTTTTTCTCATTCGTCTGAGGATGTGGACCACGTGGCTTACAGATAATACATCCGTCTGAATCTCAACTCACCAACTATCTATCCTACCTGCTGCCTGAAATCATTTAACATTGAGAGATGAGCTTCACAAGCTCAGTGAATTAAATTTACTAGAAGTATTCAATTCGTATAAATAGTCTTTTAATATTTAACCATTTATATCCCATATACTTAATAATAGCAGTCTATTATCACTACACATATCATAAATCTCATTCTCTATCAATCTCTTCCTTTTATATATATGTTCACCTTAAGACCATCATTTATCTCATAATTACCTCATTATGAGGTTCACAGCATATAGTCTACCATTTAGATAGTTCTTATCATATCATACTTGTTGGAAATCACCTTGACAAGATGCCCAGGTGGTGATCTTCCAAACACCCAAGTCTAGAATGACTTATAGAAAGAATATCAGCAATCGAACACAAGAACAAAAACTCAAAGAAAGAAAGAAGACAAGCAATTATTATCGAGGTAAAGCAATGTGCCTACGTCCCCGTGAGTTCTTCCGAACTCTCTGCATTAAACCAAATGGTTCTTACAAGTTACAGCAATCCCCTTCAAGAAGCTCAAGTTCTTGAAGAAATACGAAGAGAAGAAAGAAGATTACAATGCTCTCTCTCTCTATACTACTCTCTGTTCTTTACAACCAGCCTCACTACAAAGAGTCCCGCTTGTGTTTATGTCTCTCACACAATTCTCTCTTGTAATACAATTGATCTCAAACTGTGTCTTGTATGTGTTTTTTTTTCTATATGTGAAAAATGAAGATTGGGAACCTCTTTTATAGCCATCCACTTCTTGGACATTCTTGAGATCCAATCCTCACCCTTTGATCATGATTCCCACTTAATCAAGGCCCTTCATCACTTTCCTAAGTGGTGCTATGCGTTTTGACCTTGCACACACGCACCTAAGAGGCTAAATCAAGCTGTCCATGTGTGCTATTTCTGCCAGATTCCAGCGCTGCAGCGCTGAGAAACTAGCACTGCAGCTTTGAGTTTCTGTCCCTTGTGTTATTCTTGCCGGGTTCCAGCGCTGCAGCGCTGAGGAACCAGCACTGCAGCTTTGAGTTGCTATCCCCTTCACACAACAACCTTCTGCTTGTGTGCAGAAGTGCGCACACTAGTGCACATGGCCTTCCCTTGCTCCAAAATGAAGCACACACATGTGTGCACCCTTCTAACTTGCTGAACTTTGATCCTCCACCTTTGGTTTAGACTTTAACCATCTTTGAACCATACTTGGACATGTTTGAACCTTAGAAAAATACCAACAATCTCTACCTTTGTCTAAGTGTTCAAAAAACCTGAACCATTGTACAGAGAGCTTCGGGATCCAAACTCATCTTGAGTCATTAATTAACCAACTCCAATCCTAAATAATTCAAGGCAATGATTGAACTTACTTAGAGGTAGAACTTTAGTACCCAAATCTGTAGGATTTTCTTCCATGGCAACCTTGTCCACATGGATGCATCCTTTCATAACATTTTCCCAAATGAAATGATACCAAACATCCATATACTTTGTCCTCTCATGGAACACTGGATTTTTACATAAGTGCAAGGCACTTTGACTATCCAAAAAATACCAGAACTTGCTCCTCCAGTACCTTCAACTCTTCAAGCAACCTTTTGCACCACATAGTCTCCTTGATGGCCTCCGTAGCCGCTATGTATTCAGCCTCGATTGTTGAGAGTGCTACCATTGGCTGTAACTGAGCCTTCCAACTTACACAACATACATTTAAGTTGAAAAAGTAGGAGGTAATCGATCTCCTTTTATCTTGGTCTGCTCTATAGTCTGAATCTGCAAACCCCTCAAGGCAGATGGCATTACTCCTCTTCTCATATACCAGCCCTACTCCTGGGCTTCCCTTCAAATACCTCAGTAACCACTTTATCCCAAGCCAATGATCTTTTTCAGGATTACTCATAAACCTGCTGAGAACACTCATTGCATGAGCAATGTCCGGTCTAGTGCTCACCATGGTGTACATAACAGACCCAACTGCACTAGAGTAAGGCACCTTCTCCATTTTCTTCTCCTCCACCTCCGATTTTGGACATTGATCGCTGGAGAATTTGAAATGACCAGCAAGGGGAACCTTTACTGGTTTGCTATATTCCATAGAGAATTTAGTACCATCTTCTCTATGTAGGAAGTTGGAGAGATCTTCAATCTGTTTCTCTCCCTTTCCCGGATGATACACATCCTAAGGATCTTTTGTGCATGGCCAAGATCCTTCATCTCAAACTCCTCACTGAGTTGAGTCTTCAATTTATTTATCCTCTCCATGCTGCTCCTAACCAGTAACATTTCATCAACATAGATGAGGATGATCACCATTTCCTCAACCTTCTGCCCCTTATAGTACAAGCACGAATCATAGTAACTCCTCATGAAACCCAAGCTGATTACAAAGGAATCAAACCTCTTATTCCATTGCCGAGGTGATTGCTTCAGGTCATAGAGAGATTTTTTCAATTTGCACACTAACTCTCTCTGCCTTCCTTCCCTATAGCCTTCGGGTTACCTCATGAAAATGGTCTCATCGAGCTCTCCATGTAAGAATGATGTCTTCACATCCATTTTATCAATTTCCTAATCAAATTGGACCACTACTGCTAACATTATCCGTATTGTCTTGTACTTCACAACCTGTAAGAAGATTTTGGTGAAATCTATGCCTTCTTTTTGTGTGAACCCCTTTGCCACTAATCTGGCTTTATATTGGACTTCATCCCCTGGAGTATTCCCTTCTTTGATCTTGTAGAGCCATCTACAATCCGTCACTCTCTATTTTTCTGGTTTGGGCACCAACTCCCAAGAGTTGTTCTTCATCAAAGAATCCATTTCTTCCTCCATAGCTAGCTGCCACTTTGATGAATCCTTACACTACATGGCATCCATGTAAGTTTCTGGTTCAACCATCCCTCCTTTTATCCAAGGAGCTACTGCATCTGTAGCATTTGCAAACCCATATCTCAAGGGTGGTCTAATGTGAGCTAGTAGTCATTTACTACTTCAACATCTTCTTGTTCAGCCTCTCCTTCTTGAGTTTCTTGAGCTTGGCCTTCATCCAAGGGCTCTGCCTGGTCCGAACCCTCTTGCCTCCTTTGCTCTACCTGAACTGAGTTCTCCTTGATGCGATGCTCCACAACTTTCGAACTGGTTTGCACACTAGCCCCTGCAGGGTTAGTTTTCTCCAAGTAGGGAAATAACAATTCATTAAAAATAACATCCCTACTTATAATCAGTTTCATGCCCTTCCTTTTCTAAGGACCACAACCTATATCCCTTAACCCCATCACCATATCCTAGAAATACACATTTTCTAGATTTAGGGCTAAGTTTAACCTCCTTTTGATGTGCATATGGAGCACACCCAAAAGTCCTAAGGTTGCTTAATTAAAGGGGTTTTCCACTCCACATCTCTATGGGAGTCTTGAGCTCTAAAGCTCTAGAGGGTGATCTATTTATCAAGTATGCAGCTGTAGCTACAGTTTCTCCCCAAAAATATTTTGGTAAACCGGATCCTATTAGCATGCACCTAACTTTTTCCATAAGGGTTCTATTCATTCTTTGAGTAACTCCATTTTGCTGGGGTGTTTTTACAACCGTCCTATGTCTTAGAATGCCATTTAATTCACAGAATTTATCAAAATCATTATTGCAAAATTCTAAGCCATTATCAGTTCATAAAGCTTTAACTACCCTACCAGTTTGAGTTTCCAGCAATTTCTTCCACACAACAAATTTATTCAAGGCATCAGATTTATTCCTAAGCAAAAACACCCACACTCTTCTCGAATAATCATCAATTAAAGACAGAAATTAAAAGTTACCTCCCTGTGTTGGTGTCCTTGTTGGTCCCCAAAAGTCCGAATGAATGTAGTCAAGAATCCCTTTGGACTTGTGCACTCCGGTGTTGAAGCTGACCCGGTGTTGCTTCCCAAGAATACAACTCTCACAGAAATCTAGTTTTTCTACTTTGTCACCACCAAGTAGACCTTCCTTGCTAAGCACTTATGATAGGTGCTTAAATATTTATATTTAAGCCCCCTTATTTACATTTGTTGGGTCCTTAGTTATGTTAATTGATGAGTGAAAAATATTGCATATTTTGGGCCACTTAATTTACATTTGTTAGCTTAGGAATTTGTTACTTTGAGTTGTTTTCATTGTTTTTCAGGTTTACAAGCACTGGGAAGGAGTTTTACTAAAATTGCCAGAATTGCCCGTACAGATCAATCATCTTTGAAAATTAAGCTGTATTGATTCAAGAAAAACCATGATATGAACCATATATGCTTAGAAAGATCCAGAAGTCTACTTTCTGGAGAATTTTACGGCTCGTAAAAATGATTTTTCTACAGAAAGTTACGGCCGTTTTAGTAGATAAAGTTCAGGCTGTGCGGGATTTCAGCGTGAACAGAAGTTTTCAAGGGCATGTGAAGACTTAAATCCAACATCCCACATCGGTTGGAAACACATTTCTATATCCCAAATCCCACATCAGATTGGAAACACATTCCACTTGTGGTATTTTCCTATATAAGACCCACTCCACTTCATCATTCATGGTACAATTCCTGAGCCACTTTGGTGTTTACCGGTGGAGGTCCACTAGCATTCTAGTGGATCTCGAAGGCTTTGTCACCACGAGGGGAAGCACCGCCCGTCAGCAAGTGGAATTTCTCCCATATAAAGTTATTTATTTATTTCTTTACATTTAGTTGTTTTAGTTTAAATGTTTAGCACTTTTATTATAAATTGTAGTTTCATAGTTATGAGTGGCTAGACTCTTCAGCTAAGGTTGAAGATGAAGCCCCGCCATTGTTTGGCGTAATAGTTCAGATATGCTTGCACAAATCTGACAATTTTTAGTATAAATATTCTGTCAATTATTTGAGTTAATCTTATAATTGATTGAGTTTAAATTGTCTGTTGGATATTCCTTGTGTTTCATCTGATGGATACATTGAATGTTTTTCGATTAAATTGGATTTCCTTTGTGATTTGTTGAGAGCGGATACATTGGATGCTTTTGGTTTAGTTGAGATATTCTTTGTTTTTTGTCTTATAGTTGGATTCATGGAATGTTTTGATAGGCTATATTTTTAGAACATATATGCTTAACTTCGGTGGGGTGGATTTGGAAACCTTAGCGTTTTAATTATTAGTTTTTAAAAATCAATTTAGTTTAATTTTAATTTCTTTTGCAAATTATTATCTGAAATTCGGAACTAGGTTAAGATAGAGTTAGTTTAGATTGAAAATATACTTTCATAATGCAATTCCCTGTGGATTCGACCTCGCACTTGCACAACGCTATCCTGCAAACGACTTGTGCGCTTGCGAGTAATTTAAAACTCACAACATTAATTTAGTTCATTTTACTTCATTTGTGTGTTTCACATGTGTTTTATCGGTCTTGGAGAAAAAGAAGCAGTTTTGGCACTTAAGGGAAGAAGCCTGGAGATCCTGGAGCAGCCTCTGGTCAAACTGCGATCGATCGCACCATGCAATGCGATCGAGCACACATTGCGATCGTTCGGACACATGAAGGATCGAGCGCAGCACTACGATCGAGCGCAAGACGCATGTGATCGAGCGCATATGTAAGCGTGTGAATAGTAAATTGCAGAACCCTATTTTGGAAATAAGAGAGTTTTGTGTTTTAGGAAAGTTTAGGAATTCATGAGCTTTCTAGGACTACTCAAGCCCTATAAATACACCTGTAAAACACACATAATGAGGATCAATTAATCTCTTCTTTTATTTTTCGCTTTTAGCTTGGAGAAGGAAACTGTGGAGGAGAATAGACGACTTTTCTCTTGGGTTTTTTCTTTCCTTTATTTTTATTATGTGTACTTAAACTTTTAGTAAGGGCTTGGTTGAAGCCCTAATTATGTTTACTTAATATTTCAATATTGGTGCCTTTACAATGGTTATATGATAATGTTTAACTTGATTAATACCTGTGTTTATTTAAATTCCTCATATGTGTTTGTATGATCAACTTGTGCATGTGGTATGGATTAGTTAGTTGAATCAATTTGGATGACCGAGTCTTGGGTTCAACATTAGTAACAAAAGATATCCACACCGAATTCTCGGGTTAATCAACATAGGAAACTAGGAGCTGACCAAGCCCCTAGGTCCCGTGTGGTTGCCGATCTCCACAGCCCTTATGCTCTCTTAAGGAACAACTCAGTATACACCCATGTTGAATCCCTTAAGAGAGAAAAGAGTTAGAGTATACACCATGCCTAACTCGTTGCTTAGGGAGATCAATAGCCTAAGGTGTGGACCAAGCCCTTAGGTTGGCAAGCATTCAATATTCAGAGTATAACTAAAGCATTGGCATATTGTCTTATTATGTTAAAGCATAATTAGTGGTGGATATCAAGTCCCTACGCCTTGATCTTTATTATTTTATCTTTATCAAAATCAACTCTTTTATTATTTCTATCTTTTTACATTGCGAATATAATTCTAAAACGAAATTCACCAATCCTTATGGAGATGATCTTGCATTCGCACACTATGCTACACTGTTGACCTTGTGCACTTGCAAGTAAAACGAGTGCGGTTATTTGCTTATTTATTTAGGTAGATAATCGCGCAACAAGTTTTTGACGCCGTTGCCGGGGATTGCACTTAAATTTCTTTTAGAATTATTTTCATTTAGTAATTTTACTTTATTTTATTATGTTTTATTTTATCAAAATCTCAAACTTTAAGTTCTGTTTTTCAAACTTTATTTTTACTCTATCAAAAACCTAATCGAATTCTTTCTGTTTTCTGTTTCAGGCACTCCAGGAGAACTTTCTGTGCCACTTTCGATCGATCGCACTCTCCTATGCGATCGAACGCAATTGATGCAGAGAGTTACCCAGGCAGTAGTGTTTTGCTGCTACACTGAAGCTGTTTTACCCGATTCATGAACGAACTTCGATCCAAGCATCCAGAATTCTTTCCCCTTGATACCGAGCTCGAGCGGACTATCCGACAAAGACTTAGAGACAACTCGGAAGAAGTACTTGAGGAAACAATACCAATGGCGGAACAGCTCGAAAACCAGCAACCACCTGCACAAATACCGATGAAGCAATCCTTTACCCCACGGAACTTTGATTAGCCATCATGCATTGCATATCAACCTGAGGCAGAAGAAAATTACTACATATCTCCGTAAATACTAAGTGCACTAACTCACTTACGGGGTACACCCAATGAAGATCCACACTTACACCTCCGGGAATTTTTCGATCTTTGCATATTCCAGTATATCCAAGACCTAGACCAAGAAGGAATAAGGTTAATTCTATTTCCTTTTTCCTGAAAAGATAATGCTAAACTATGGTACAATTCTTTGCCTGCAGTTTCAATCCATACTTGGGAGGAGTTGGCTAGCAAATTCCTAAGGAAGTTCTTCCCAGCCCAAAAGATGAGGCAAATGAGGAAGGAGATCCAATCCTTCCAACAAAGGGATGGAGATCTGTTCTTTGAGGCATGGGGACACTTCAATGATTTACTACTCAAATGCCCACACCATAACCTACCTCAAGATGAGCTAGTGCTAGCCTTTTATGAAGGTCTAAATGACATGAATAAAGGTATTGCTGATTCTAGTTGTGGAGGTGTGCTGATGGAGAATAGCAGTGAAGAAGTCATAGAGCTGTTTGAGGCAATGAGTGAGCATACCCAACAATTCTCCTCTAGAGATAGACAAGGAGTTAAGAGCAAATGTATATATGAGGTTACTCTGAATGGTGGACCCTCTGCCCAAATAGCTGCTTTGGAGAGGAAGTTAGATATGAGGCTAGATATGATTGTAAAATCCATATCTACTCAAAACATCTCTCCTCGACCACAAGCTACACAAAGCCAAGTATGTGCTTTATGTTCTCAATTTGATCACACTACTGAGACCTGCCATTTGTATTCATCTACAGATCCTGAGCAAGCAAACTATGTGGGATTGAACAGTGCATATGCCAATATATACAACCCTGGATGGCGAGACCACCCCAACTTCTCATGGAGCAATAATCAAAACACCTTGAACCTTCAAGGGCAACAAAGGAACTTCCATAAAGCAGCCCAACCAGTTCTAGAACCCAAGAAAGATGGTCTAGAAAGTATTGTAAAGCAATTAGCCACTCAACAACAGCAACTAATGACAACATTGATGACTTCATCAGATCACCAAAAACAAACCACTGCAACATTGATGACTTCATTAGATCACCAAAAACAAACCACTGCCAGGCATAAGAAAACTATTCAAAGACTCGAGGTTCAAATGGGGGAATTGGTTAAGGAGCTAAGTGAAAAAAAGCATGGTGAATTTCCAGCCCAAACAATACATACTCTAAGTGTTGTTGACGAAGAATTTCCAGCCCAAACAATACCTACTCCAGGTGTTGTTGAGAAAGCCTTGCAGGCCCATCACGTTGATCCAGTAGAAACTACTCTTACCTATAGTGTCACAAAATCGGATATCGAGCCCGAGTTTAAGGATGTTACTGATGACATCATCAAAACTGTGTACCTCCTTAAGACCTCTCCAAAGCATCCAAGTAAATACACGGATCCATTTGAAATTCTTGGGCCTACTCATACTAGTTTTCTCCCTTTTATTGTCCAGACACCAAAAGTGGAGTTAAAGCAATTGCCGAAGCATTGGCCTTATGATTATATGGGAGAGAATAAGATACTACCTATGCTAGTTGCTGCCAATCTTAGTTTTTGGGAAAAATAAGGCTTAGTCCGGCTGAAGACGTTAAACTTAGCGCTCATGGGAGGCACCCCAAAGCATATCCTTTTTATTAGTTTATTTTATTATTCGTATTTCCTAGTTTATTTTTCTATAGTTGTTTATTATTATTTGTTTTCCATTTTATGTTTGTTTTTCTTTCTTTTTCAAGGACAGAGTGAGTGCATCCAGTTGAAGTTTGGGGACGTGCTACGAGCCGTTCCAGCCATTAGTTCTCCATCTCCTAGGTCAGATCTTTCCATGCCACACATGTATTGGGGACAATGTGTATTTTAAGTTTGGAAGTAGTGGGAGATACTAGATACTATCACACACACACACTTGAAATACATGCACACACTAAGTCCCAGTTTTTTTTTTAGGAAGATAAAAGCATGTTCTTTTGGTAAACAAAAATTTTGGTGGGTTTAAAAATTTGATAACATTTCATTAGTAAGCTTACAAACTAGAACACATAGTCTTGTTTTAGGAATTTTATAAAGTTGAGGTAACTACCTCAAGGCACCTAAGAATTCACAAGTTTGCTTTAAAATTGCACGAGCACATTTAGCACGCATTCGTATGAGGTATGACATATAATTCTTGTGTATATGTTTCCATTACCTAAACTGTAGTCGGATAACTTGTTGAAAAGAACCCTTTGGCATAAGAAAAAAAATATATATATATGTCCATCGTTTGAAAAGAAAATCAAAAATCAACTTTCCACTGAGTAACTGGGCCGCTTGCCTCAGTAAGCATTGAGTGTTCACGTCAAAAGGTTGGAGTTTTATTAAGAAGCATTAAAAACCTGTTAAGTTCTGTAGCATTTTTGGCTCGAGCTAGTAAGTCCTTAGGGTTGTCTTTACACCTAATACCCTAAAACCATCTGGTTTGGGAGTCATTGGTCAAACACCCGTTACAAGGGTCAAATAGAAAGCTAGATGGAACTTAACATGGCAAAGATCGCATGATAAAAGGAAAAGAAAAAGAAACAAGTATTATGCCATTTTGTTCTCTTTGATAAGAAATTTGATAAAAGTTTGGGCACCGAAACACCATCCACTAAAATTATGTGAAAACCCCATCTTATATGTGCTAATTCATCACACATAAATCAAACTTGCGATGCCTTAAGCCGATCTTAGGTAAGTAACATAAAGCTTTTGAAAGTCCTTTTGCAATCCAAAAATGTGTTTTTATTATAAGCTTACTCATAAATAGTTATCATGGTTTTATGCACAACCCAAATTTCTGAGTATCATGGAAATGAATTTATCTTTAATTTTGTTCTTCATTTAGTTTTTAATTTTGTATTGCTAAGGGACTAACAATATGTAAGTTTGGGGGTGTGATAAGTGCTTAAATATTCATATTTAAGCCCCTTCATTTACATTTGTTAAGTCCTATTTTATGTTAATTTAGTTCATTTGACTTCATTTCTGTGTTTTACAAGCTTTTATAGGGTGTTGGAGAAGAAAAAAGCATTTTGAAGCTTAAAAGGAAGAAAACTAGAAAATCCTAGAGCAGTTGCTGCCTGGAATGTGATCGAGTGCACCAGGCATACGATCGAGCGCAACAGCACATGCGCGCACAGGCGATCGAGCGCAGCAGAAATCGCGCACACAGGCCAAATAGAGCACATAATTGTGATCGAGCGCACCACGTGTGTGATCGAGCGCACCTGTACGGGCGTGAACAGTAAAGCGGCATAACCAGTTTTGAAAATAAAAGAGTTTTGTGTTTTAGGAAAGTTTAAGAATTCATGAACCTTCTAGGATTATTCAGCCCCTATAAATACACTTGTAAAACATACAAATAAGACATCCTTTTTTTTATCTTTTGTTTAGTTTGGAGTTGTAAGCTTTGGGGGAGAATTGACGCCTCTTCTCTCGGGTTTACTCTTTCCCCTTTATTTTATGAATATGTTTAGATTAACAAGCATGTGTAACTAAATCCTTATAGGGCTTGATTGAAGCCCTAGTTATGCTTTTCCACACATATATTCATTAATTATCTTTGCTAGAGCTTTGTTAGGATGTTTACCTTGATTAATGCCTATTTATATTTACATTCCTCATATGTATGTACCTGATCAACGTATGCATGTGGCATGGATAGGTTAGTCGAATCAATTTGAATGACCGAGTCCTGGGTTCGACATTAGTAACAAGGGATATCTTATCCGGATACCCGGGTTAATCAACATTGGAAACCGGGTGAGGACTAAGCCCTAGGTCCGTGTGGTTGCCGATCTCCACAGCCCTCATGCTCTCTTAAGGAACAACTCAATATACACACATGCTGAATCCCTTATGAGAGAAAAGAGTTAGAGTATACACCATGCCTAACTCGTTGCATAAGGAGATCAATAGCCTAAGGTGTGGACCAAGCCCTTAGGTTAGCAACCATTAGATATTCATGATAAGGCTAGAGCATTGAAACCTTACTTAATGGGAAAGTATAATTAGTGGTGGATATCATAGCCTTATGATCTCATTATTATTATTTACTCACAATCAAACTGCTATCTCTCTTTTACCTTGAAGAAACTAATTCTAAAATTGAAATTCACCAATCCCTGTGGAGATGATCTTGCATTCGCACACTATGCTACACTGTTGACCTTGTGCACTTGCAAGTAAAACGAGTGCGGTTATTTGCTTATTTATTTAGGTAAATAATCGCGAAACAAGTTTTTGGAGCCATTGCCGGGGATTGCACTTAAATTTCTTTTAGAATTATTTTCATTTAGTAATTTTACTTTATTTTATTCTGTTTTATTTTATCAAAATCTCAAACTTTAAGTTATGTTTTTCAAACTTTATTTTTACTCCATCAAAAACCTAATCGAATTCTTTCTGTTTTCTGTTTCGAGCACTCTAGGAGAACTTTCTGTGCCACTTGAGATCGATCGCACTCTCCTATGCGATCGAGCGCAATTAAGGCAAAGAGTTACCCGGGCAGCAGTGTTTTGCTGCTACACTGATGTTGTTTTACCCGATTCATGAATAGACTTCGATCCAAGCATCCAAAATTCTTTCCCCTTGATACCGAGCTCGAGCGGACTATCCGACAAAGACTTAGAGACAACTCAGAAGAAGTACTTGAGGAAACAATACCAATGGCGGAACAGCTCGAAAACCAGCAACCACCTACACAAATACCGATGAAGCAATCCTTCACCCCACGGAACCTTGATCAGCCATCATGTATTACATATCAACCTGAGGCGGAAGGAAATTACTACATATCTCCGCAAATACTGAGTACACTAACTCACTTTCGGGGTACACCCAACGAAGATCTACACTTACACCTCCGAGAATTTTTCGATCTTTGCAAGTTCCAGCATATCCAAGGCCTAGACCAAGAAGGAATAAGGTTAATTCTATTTCCCTTTTCCTTAAAAGATAATGCTAAACTATGGTACAATTCTTTGCCTGCAGTTTTAATCCACACTCGGGAGGAGTTGGCTGGCAAATTCCTAAGGAAGTTTTTCCCAGCCCAAAAGACGAGGCAAATGAGGAAGGAGATCAAATCCTTCCAACAAAGGGATGGAGATCTGTTCTTCGAGGCATGGGGACACTTCAACGAGCTACTACTCAAATGCCCACACCATAACCTACCTCAAGATGAGCTGGTACTAGCCTTTTATGAAGGTCTAAATGACATGAATAAAGGTATTGTTGATTCTGGTTGTGGTGGTGTGCTGATGGAGAAGAGCAGTGAAGAAGCCATAGAGCTGGTTGAGGCATTAAGTAAGCATACCCAACAATTCTCCTCTAGAGGTAGACAAGGAGTCAATGGGAGGCACCCCAAAGCATATCCTTTTTATTAGTTTATTTTATTATTCGTATTTTCTAGTTTATTTTTCTATAGTTGTTTATTATTATTTTTTTTCCATTTTATGTTTGTTTTTCTTTCTTTTTCATGGACAGAGTGAGTGCGTCCAGTCGAAGTTTGGGGGCGTGCTACGAGCCGTGCCAGCCATTAGTTCTCCATCTCCCAGGTCAGCTCCTTCCATGCTATTCACACATTGGGGACAATGTGCAATTTAAGTTTGGGGGTATGGGGACACACTCACTATGTCCCTTTTTTTTGTTGCTTTTAAAGATAAATGCATGTTCATTTTGTTATAATAAAATTTTGGGTGATCTAAACAAACAATATGATTTGATTTCATTAGTAAGCTTAAACACCTTGAACATATAGGCCAATAATTAAGTTTTGAACATAGATCACTTACTTTTAGGCATTTAAGGATTCAAAAGTTTGACCTAAACGATCACAAGCACATTAGCACATAATTGTGTGGGGTATGACATGTAATTTTGATTTGTATGTCTCTTTTGCTCGACTGTGAACCAAATGGCCTATTAGACTAACATCTTGGCATAAGAAAATAGAAACAAATTGTTAGTACTAAAAAAATGCTCCTAATGATCAATAAAACAAACATTCCACTGAGTAACTGGCCCTCTTGCCTCAGTAAGCAGTGAGTGTCACGTCAAAAGGTGGAAATTCTGATTAGAGCATTGAGACCAGTTAGTTTCGTAGCCTCTTTGACTCGAGTTAGTAAGTCCTTAGGGGTGTCTTTACACCTAATGCCCTAAAACCATCTGGCTTGGGAATCATTGGCTAAACACTCGTTACATGAGTCAAATAGAAAGCTCAAGGAAACTAACTGGCAAACATATCAAAAACAAAAGAAAAGAAGAAAATTTATGCCATCTTTGTTGATTCTAATAGGAAATTTGGTGAATTTTGAGTCATCAAAACACACATGTTAGAATTATTTGGAAACCTAATCTGTTATGTGTTAGTTCACCACACACCAAAGTCGAACTTGTGATGTCTTAAACTGCCTCATGAAAGTGATTTGCGTTCAAAACTTTTATTCATTGCAAAGATATGTTTATATGTGTTAAGCTTGCTCATGAATGCGCATCATTATTTTGTGTGACAACCTAAAATTTTTGTGGACATTATGATTATTTGATTTATCTATGTGGCATTATTTTTTCATTTTAGTTTTTAGTTTTGTATTGCTAAGAGACTAGCAATATGTAAGTTTGGAGGTGTGATAGGTGCTTAAATATTCATATTTGAGCCCTCTTATTTACATTTGTTAGGTCCTTAGTTATGTTAATTTAGTTCATTTTACTTCATTTGTGTGTTTCACATTTGTTTTATAGGTCTTAGAGAAAAAGAAACAGTTTTGGCACTTAAGGGAAGAAACAAAGAGATCCTGGAGCAGCCTCTAGTCAAACTGTGATCGATCGCACCACGCAATGTGATCGAGCGCACATTGCGATCGTTCGCACAAATGAAGGATCGAGTGCAGCACTGCGATCGAGTGCAAGACACATGCGATCGAGTGCACATCTATGGGTGTGAACAGTAAACTGCAAAACCCTATTTTGGAAATAAGAGAGTTTTGTGTTTTAGGAAAGTTTAGGAATTCATGAGCCTTCTAGGACTATTCAAGCCCTATAAATACACCTATAAAACACACACAATGAGGATCAATTAATCTTTTCTTTTATCATTCGTTTTTAGCTTGGAGAAAGAAACTGTGGAGGAGAATTGATGACTCTTCTCTTAGGTTTCTTCTTTCTTTTATTTTTATTATGTGTACTTAAACTTTTAGTAAGGGCTTGGTTGAAGCCCTAATTATGTTTACTTAATATTTCGATATTGGCGCCTTTACAATGGTTATATGATAATGTTTAACTTGATTAATACCTGTGTTTATTTAAATTCCTCATATGTGTTTATATGATCAACTTATGCATGTGGTATGGATTAGTTAGTTGAATCAATTTGGATGACCGAGTCTTGGGTTCAACATTAGTAATAAGAGATGTCCACGTCGGATTCTTGGGTTAATCAAAATAGGAAACCGGGAGTGGACCAAGCCCCTAGGTCCCGTGTGGTTGTCAATCTCCACAGCCCTTATGCTCTCTTAAGGAACAACTTAGTATACACCCATGCTAAATCCCTTAAGAGAGAAAAGAGTTAGAGTATACACCATGCCTAACTCGTTGCTTAGGGAGATCAATAGCCTAAGGTGTGGACCAAGCCCTTAGGTTGGCAAGCATTAAATATTCAGAGTATAACTAAAGCATTGGCATATTGTCTTATTATGTTAAAGCATAATTAATGGTGGATATCAAGTTTCTACGCCTTTATCTTTATTATTTTATCTTTTTCAAAATCAACTCTTTTATTATTTCTATCTTTTTACATTGCGAATATAATTCTAAAACAAAATTCACCAATCCCTGTGGAGATGATCTTGCTTTCGCACACTATACTACTAAGTTGACTTTGTGAACTTACAAGTAAAATGAGTGTGATTATCTACTTATTTAATTAGGTAGATAAACGCGCAACAACTTGCAGGCCCTTTTCGCTCATGTGTCCCAAGCGAGTGTGCCAAAGGGCTGCCTTGTCCATTTCAGCCATCAAGCTTGCTGCTTGATCATTGATTTCTGTCTCTCCGATCATCTCATAGAGTCCATCATTTCTTACTGCCTTGATCACTATCAAAGATCCCTTGGCCACCTTGATCTTTCCTCCCTCTACTTTGCATGTATACCCCATGGAATCCAGCTACCCTAATGAGATCAAGTTTTTCTTCAAATCTGGAAGATATCTTATATTTTGCAGCAGCCTTGTGACTCCATCAAACATCCTCAATTGGATGTCTCCAATCCCTCTCACTTGGCAAGAATTGTCATTACCCAAGAAGACCCTTCTATCATTGATCTCCTTGAAATTCTTGAACCATTCTTTGTGAGGGCACATATGATAAGTGCATCCGGAATCAAGAATCACTTTCCACTGCCTTGCCTCTTGCTCACATTTGAGCACACAACAAGAACATCATCTTGCTATTCTCCTTTGGCAACCGAAGCCTCTCCATTGTTGGTATGGCTTCTCCTCTCATCCCACCTCCTCTTCTTACAATCTTTCCTGAAATGACCCTCCTTGTTGCAATAAAAACATCTCCTTCCTCCTCCATGTCTTGTCTTGGAATGCGATCTACCATGGCTCTACCCTCTACCTCTTGATTTCTCCCGGTAGCTGCCACGAATGCTACTGCCATTCCGAGCTGCTGGCCTTCCTCTTACGAACAGCCCATCTCCACTTGATGTCTCCTTCATTTTGGCCTTGAAATCATGTGCCCTTATGGCATTGATCACAATCTCTTTTGTCAAAGAATCCCGTCCATACTCAATTGCATTAATCAAATTATCAAAGCAATCTGGAAGTGAATTTAACAAAATGACAGCCAATTGTTCATCTTGAAAAGTAATGCTACAGCTATTCAAATTTTGAACTAGCTTGTTAAAGACATTAAGATTATCTTGCAACTCTTTACTAGGGTCCATTTTAAAAGCAAAGGTTCTTTTAAGAAGATAAATTTTGTTAGGAAGAGTTTTGGTAAGAAACAACTCATCTAGTTTCTTTCATATGACAACTGGATCCTCCGAGTCTCCGCACTCCCTTGTGACACTATCTGACATGTGCAAGAAAATGGTGCTGTAAGCCATCTTCTTCATCTTGATCCGCTGGTCCTCCGCGACACTTGCTGGAAAAGCATCATCTTCTCCAATAGCCAAGTCCACTTTCTGTTGCATTAGAACCACCTTGATATTCCGCTTCCAAAGGGCAAAGTCTCCCTTTCCATCAAACTTCTCAACAGAGAAATTTGAAGCCATCTTTTGTGGACAAGATCCCTGATTTATGCACTACCCACAAATGTTTTCTTTAACCTCAAGAACACAGATCGAAGATGGATCTTAACACCGTTCTTGAATCAACCTTCAAGAACACAATCAGATCTTGATTTTTACACTGTTCTTGAATCACCCAAGAAGTTGATTTTTGATTCTTGGAGTCTTGGCTCCGTCACCTTCTTGTTCTTGCTCTGATACCCAGCTGTGTAGCTCTGATGTTACTGTCCAAAGCTCTTATACCACTGTTGGAAATCAAATTGACAAGATGTCCAGGTGGTGATCTTCCAAATACCCAAGTCTAGAATGACTTGTAGAAAGAATTTCAGCAATCGAACACAAGAACAGAAAATCAAAGAAAGAAAGAAGACAAGCAATTGTTATCGAAGTTTGGCAATGTGCCTACGTCTCCGTGAGTTCCTCCGAACTCTCTGCACTAAATCAAATGGTTCTTACAAGTTACAGCAATCCCCTTCAAGAAGCTCAAGTTCTTTAAGAAACAAGAAGAGAAGAAAGAAGATTACAATGCTCTCTCTCTATACTACTCTCTCTCGTTACAACCAGCCTCACTACAAAGAGTCACTCTTGTGTTTATGTCTCTCACACAATTCTCTCTTGTAATACAATTGATCTCAAAGTGTTTCTTGTATGTGTTTTTTTTCTATATGTGAAAAATGAAGCTTGGGAACCCCTTTTATAGCCATCCACTTCTTGGACATTCTTGAGATCCAATCCTCACCTTTTGATCATGATTCCCAATTAATCAAGGCCCTTCATCACTTTCCTAAGTGGTGCTGTGCGTTTTGACCTTGTACACATGCACCTAAGAGGCTATATCAAGCTGTCCATGTGTGCTATTTCTGCCAGATTCCAGTGCTGCAACGCTGAGAAACCAGTGCTGCAGCTTTGAGTTTCTGTCCCTTGTGTTATTCCTGCCAGGTTCCAACGCTGCAGCGTTGAAGAACCAGCGCTGCAGCTTTGAGTTGTTGTCCCTTTCACACAACACCTTTCTGCTTGTGTGCAGAAGCGCACACACTAGTGCACATGGCCTTCCCTTGCTCCAAAATGAAGCACACACATGTGTACAGCCTTCTAACTTGCTGAAATTTGATCTTCCACCTTTGGTTTAGACTTTAACCATCTTTGAACCATACTTGGACATGTTTAAACCTTAGACAAATACCAACAATACTTCTATGTTTCTTTCTCATAATAACTGTCTCTCTATGAGACTCATTCATCTATAAATTTAAAATAATGACCAACACTTCAGCATTTCAGTAATGAAATCAATACTTAAAACGAATGCAATGCATGAATTATTATTAGGGAATGTCTTCCCACATGTCAACATTTTTTTATCTTAGATTTGCTCCCTCCTGGTTCTTTTGTTTCATTGATACTGGCCCCCTCCCAGTTCTTTTATTTCCACCATATACCGGCTGTCATGATTTTCATTTAGACCGGCCTCGTCCTGGTTCTTTTGTTTCATGCATAGGCATATGAACAAGAATACGAAATATGCATCTGAACAATAATATAACAACAAACATGTATTCAGAGATTAAATTTAACTATCCTGCCTTTTCTCAATTTACTCTTTGATTAATTTGGCTAATTTCTTCTCCTTATATATCACATAAATTTATCAACCATAACTCATCAAGAATTTCATTTACCCCCTTCATTATTTAATCGACTCATTATTCCAATAATATTAACTCTTATATAACCACTTTCCACATATCAATTGTACTTATCATACCTTTCAAACAATTTTCATCTATTATCAAATCATAGGTTAATAAGGTATTCAAATATTATCACTATATATTTCATATTTATCTTGATTACTTAAAGTAAATCTAGCTCACCATGTAGCACTTAAAGCTATCCGTGGATCACCTGCTTGCCCTTCTTGTTCCTCTCAGCAATTTCCTCGGTTGCTGATCGTCAACACCTGACATAATATTCATATTAAATTCTAATTTTTTCTTAAATTCTTCATAATTCACACCCTTTGAAAGTTCTTACTTTGAATTCCAGGAAATTTCATGTAAACTAAATTTCAAAAATAAACTTCACGTTATTACCTTCTCTTTTTCTTAGAGCTTCATGTGATTCTCTATAAAATTCTCTCGTAAACCCCTTCAAAATTTTACTCTTTCAACCTTTCTTTTCGGTCCCCAAGTGTTTAAAGAAATATAGTTGTTTAGATTTGAGATTGAAAAAAACCAAACAGGATTTGGTAAAATTAATAAAAAAATTCAATATAAATAATATGATTTCGCGACACTATTCACTGCTCCACCGTTTTAATTTTTCACAGCTGCATAACATGCATCAAACTTTCAAATTTCTTTTTCCTTTATCTGGACATTTTTTTCTATTTCTTTTTTTTTCTTTATACTGCCACGTGTCCGTTTATTTATTTTTATTTTTTTGAATTGTTTTATTAAAAATTAAATCTTTTGCATATATATTATTTTAACTCCATGTCATATTTATCAAATTACTTCTTTACCTTTTCTTTACAAATACGGGTAATACAATTCTACCCACCTTACAAAAATTTTGTCCCCGAAATTTCCTTACCTAATTCATGAAAGAGTTGGGGGTATTCTTTCCCCATTCTTGCTTCATGCTCCCAAGTGACTTCTTCGACATATTGGCTTTGCCATAATACTTGAATCAAGGGAATGACTTTATTGCGCAAGACTTGTTCTTTTTTGTCTAGAATTCTGACTGATACTTGCATAAAAGTTAAATCTTCCTAAAGTTATATCGCCTGATTCGAGATACTATGGGATTCATTGTGTAAGTACTTTCTCAAAAGTGAGACATGAAACACATTATGTAATTTCTTTAACTCTGGAGGCAAATCCAATCGATATGCTACTGGTCTAACTCTCTCAATCATCTCATATGGCCCCACAAATCTAGGGCTTAACTTTCCCTTCTTTTTAAAACTCAACACGCCCTTCCACGGAGATGTCTTCAAAAATACCCAATCACCAACTTGAAACTTGAGAGGTCATCTTCTATTATCATCCTATCCCTTATGTCTGCTCTGTGCTACTCTAAGGTTCTCTCTAACTAGTTTGATCCTCTCAGTAGTCAGATCTATCATTTCTAGACCAAATATCTTTCTCTCTCTAACTTCTTCCCAGCATACTGGAGTTCTACACCTTCTACTATATCGAGCTTCAAATGGTTCCATCCCAATACTAGTTTGATACGGATTATTATATTCAAACTCAATCAAAGGAAAATAAGCATCACAGCTCAGTGAGAAACTCAATACACTTGCCCTCAGCATATCTTCTAGTATTCTGATGATTCTCTCTGTCTGCTCATCAGTTTATGGATAAAAAACTGTACTAAACTGTAATTGTGTACCCATAGCTTCTTGGAAACCTCTCCAAAATCTATAGGTAAATCTAGAATCTCTATCTGATACAATACTTGAGGGAACTCCATGTAATCTTACAATCTTTGCTACATACAATTCAGCCAACTTTTCAGGACTCCAGGTAGTTTTAATAGGAAGGAAATGTGAAGACTTAGAAAGTCTATATATTATAACCCACACAGCGTCATGACCCCTCTAGTTATGGGGAAAACCAGAGAAAAAATTTGTACTCATATTTTCCTATGGCCATTTAAGTACTAGAAGAGGTTGTAATAAACCTGTTGGATGTTTATTCTTATACTTCACCTGTTGACAAGTCAAACATTTAGAAATATGTTCTGCTACATCCTTCTTCATCCCTGACCACCAATAATTTTGTCTCAATCCCATGTACATCTTATTATTTCCTAGATACATGGAATATACAGAATCATAAGCCTCCCTTAGTATCTCCTTTCTCATTTCCACATCATTGGGAACACAAACTCGATGCCCCAATACCACCATACCATACCATCTCCTCTGATTCTAAACTCAGTTGACTTCCCACTCAACACTTCCTATCGGATCTTCTCTATTCCCTCATCTCCACCGTGCATCTGTAATAAATGATCAATAATAGAAGATTGTACCACCATATTTGCCATCAATACTCCTCAACTGCATCCTCATTCTTCTTAATTCTATCATCAAGCTAGTATTATGACTCCCAATAGCAGCTAATCTCACTGTACCTTTTCTACTCAATGCATCAGCTACTACATTAGCCTTTCCTAGATGATAATGAATGGTATAGTCATAATCAATAATCAACTCCATCCACCTCCTCTGCTTCAAATTCAACTATTTCTGGGTTGGTAGATGCGTCAAGCTTTTATGTTCAGTAAAAAATTCAAAATTGGCTCCATATATATGATGTCTCCAAATCATTAAAACAAAAACTATGGCAGCCAATTCTAAATCATAGGTCCGGTAATTCCTTTCATGGTTCTTTAATTGCTTAGATGCATAAGTTATAACTCTCCCATATTGCATCAACACACATCCCAACCCCTGATGTGTCACATCACTATAAACCAAAAATCCTTCATCAACAGAAAGAAGCACTAATACCGGGGCAATAGTCAATTTTTCTTTCAACAGTTGGAAACTCTTCTCACATTCCTATAACCACCTAAACTTGACGTCCTTCCTGGTCAATCTAGTCAATAGTCCAGCAATCATAGAAAATTTTTGGATGAATCTTCTATAATAACCAGCCAACCACAAAAAGCTTCTAACTTCAGTTACACTAGTGGGTCTTTCCTAATTCAACACTACGTCTACCTTCTGTGGGTCAATTGCTATACCCTCTCCCGACACAACGTGCCCCAAGAAAAATATTTCATTCAACCAAAACTCACACTTAGAGAACTTTGCATATAATTTCTCTCTCCTCAGAATTTCCACACTATCTCTAAATGTTGCGTATGCTTCTCTTCATTCTTGGAATATACCAGAATATCAACAATAAACACAATCACAAATCTATCTAAGAATGGTTTAAACACTAGATTCATTAGATCTATAAATGCTGCAGGAGCATTAGTCAACCCAAATGGCATCACTAGGAACTCATAATGGCCATAACGTGTCCTAAAAGTAGTCTTAGGCACATCCCCCTCCTTTATCCTCAATTGATGATAACTGATAACTCTGAATAAATCATGTTATTATACTTCTTTTAGGTACCTTTTTTTGTGTTGTTCTTAAGCATTTGAATTATGTTTCATGTGTTTTTAGCAATTTTTAGTTGAGTTTATTTTATTCCACTAATAGTTGTTTTAGGTAAATGATCAATGCTAAGTCTTGGAAATCTACTGTGCAGACACTTGCTGGAGCACTGGAAGGGGAAAATGTGTGAGGGGGACAGAAACTCAAGGCTGCAGCACTGGAATTTGGCATGAATAGAAGAATTTGGACAGAAACTCAAAGCTGCAGCGCTGGAAAGTTGGCGCTGCAGGTCTGACTAGGGTTCGAAATATGTCTCGGCGCTGCAGCGCTAGCCCATGGATTTTTAATATTATAAATAGAAACCCTTGCTGAACAAGAAGAGAGAGCGCAACTGTTGAAGAAAAAACGTAATTTTGAGGAGACGAGACGCGAAAGGGGAGTTGGAGACACCCCTGGAGACTACTCAGAAGCTTTTAATCATTGTTCTCCGGTTTTGTATTATTCTTATCTAGTTATGTTGATGTTTTATGATATGAACATAGTTTGTTTGAATATTATTATGGAGTATACATTTTGTGTTAAGGATAGATGAATCCTAAACCTATGTCTTGAGTGCTATTTGGACAAGTTGGAATTTACTTTACTTTTCAAAGAGTGTGTTTTATTGTTCTTAATGCTGTTTATTATTTTGATTCCTTCCATAGGCATAGTGATGCGTAGAATAGAGAAGCTATGCTTTTATGAATGGTTGAATCAATAAATATGATGTTGGATTGTTATCTATGCAAAGGCTAGGGTAAAATATGCCATGAATTGAATAGGAGTAACCGAATAGGGATTGTAGGAAGTTCATGTGGTCCGTTTAAATCGTAACCGAATAGGGAGATTTAACTGAAATGAATTCCATTGAACTTAATGCTTCTTAATTTGAATTAATCTAGAATAGACCTGGAATATGGATATTTGAAGTTAATGATTCTTGAGATTGTGGTTAGACCTAGAATATGGATAACCAAATTATTGGGGATTCTACCATCTTGAAAAAATGTATTAAACAAAACTTGTCCATTCGAAACTCTTGTCAATAATGGTTTAGGTGAACTCGATTCCTTAGCACGTTAGTTCATAAGAGTCTTCATTCAAAAGTTTGCAAATCTTCCGTTATTTACTATTGTCATCTGTTTTTCCCTTTAGTTAATTGTTAGTAAACTTTTTTCCTACAATTATTCGTTTCCTCAAATAACGGTAAGAGTTGAGTCATAATTTCTGTAGTGTTTGTTCAGTCCTCGTTGGGAATGATATTTACTCATCAGTTTATTACTTGAACGATTAGTGCACTTGCTAGTGTCAATTTCATCGTATCAAGTTTTTGGTGCCGTTGCCGGGGACTGAAATAAAATATTACATTTATTGTGATTCTACTAGTTAATTTGAGAGTTTGTTAATTTGGTTTTTAAGTCTATTTTGCAGGGTTTTCGTTTCTAGTGCATGACACGTACTAGTGAGAGAATACTTGCAGAACTTAATCCAAAGATTGAGCGCACTTTTCACGCTTTGAGAAGAGCAGCACCAGTAACAGTTAATACAATGGCAGAAGGGAACAATGCAGAGGTGCAATGTGCACTGTGGGATTATGCTATGCCAAAGATGGATGGTGTTGAATATAGCATCCGACGACCACCTATACAAGCGAACAATTTTGAAATTAAGCCCGCCATCATTCAGATGATTCAACATTCAGTACAATTTGGGAGCCTATCGCAAGAAGATCCAAATGTTCGCTTGATGAATTTCCTTGAAATTTATGACACATTCAAGCATAACGGAGTATCGGAGGATGCAATTCGCTTAAGGTTTTTTCCATTTTCATTGAGGGATAAAGCAAAAAGTTGGTTGACTTCTTTGCCAGCAGGATCCATAACAACATGGGTAGAATTGGCACAAATTGTTTTAGGGAAATACTTCCCTCCTGCAAAAACTGCAAAGTTACGTAATGAAATTACTATGTTCTTGCAGGTCGATCGGGAATCACTCTATGAGGCATGTGAATGCTTTAAAAACCTTTTGAGAAGATGTCCTCATCACGAGTTGCCCACTTGGATGCAGGTACAAACTTTTTATAACGGTTTAACTAGTACAACCCGAAACATGATTGATGCAGCTGCAGGTGGCACTATCATGAGAAAAACTCTAGAAGAAGCCATTGAATTACTAGAAGAAATGGCCACAAACTCTTATCAATGGCCAATTAAAAGGTTACCTGTTAACAGAGCCTTAAGATTGCATAATGTAGATGATGTTACAGCTCTAGCAGCACAAGTGGAGACTCTTGCCAAGAAGATTGATGGACTTACTCCCAATTCACATACAATATATGAATTATGTGGTGGTAGTGGCCACTATAGCAGTAACTGTCAAGTAGGTAATCAGTTTACATATAATTCATCTGCTGAACAAGCTAACTTTGTTTCAAATTTTTATAGGCAAAACAATCCATACAGCAATACATATAATCCGGGATGAAGGAATCACCCAAACTTCTCGTGGAATCAAAGCAATGTGAAACAAGGCCAAATTCTTAAGTACAGCAGAAACTAAATTCCAAAATCAAGAAGCATCCATCAAAAATCTGGAAGTTCAAGTTGGTCAACTAGCAACCATAATTTCTGGACGTGCACAAGGTTCTCTCCCGAGCAACACAGAAAAGAATCCTAAGGAGGATGTCAAGGCCATAATACTAAGGAGTGGCACACATTTGGAAGAGTCAAAACCTAAAGAAATCACTAATCAAGAAGGCAAGAAAGAAGAGACCGAGCAAGAGGAGAAACGTGTTTCAGCAAAGAAGTCTACTGGTAAAGGTTTGATTGATTCTAACTCTGAAACTAAATATATGCCACCTCTTCCTTATCCTCAGAAATTCCAAAAAGAAAAAGTAGATAAGCAATTTTCAAAATTTTTAGAGATTTTCAAGAAATTGCATATTAACATTCCATTTGCAAAGGCTTTATCACAGATGCCTAGTTACACTAAATTTTTGAAGGAAAATTTGTCCAAGAAATGCAAGCTTGAGGAACATGGAACGGTGATGTTAACTGAAGAGTGCAGTGCCATTCTATAAAACAAGCTACCTCCAAAATTGAAAGATCCAGGGAGTTTTACTATACCCTGCACTTTGGGAAGTTCATTCTTTGATAAAGCTTTATGTGACCTTGGTGCAAGTATCAATCTTATGCCTCTTTCAATTCTCATGAAACTTGGATTAGAAGAAGTCAAAACAACAACAGTGCTGATTGATCTATTAAGAGACCACGAGGAATTATAGAAGATGTACTGGTAAAGGTTGATAAATTTATATTCCCTGTAGACTTCATTGTTCTCGACATGGAAGAGGATCATGAGATACCTCTTATACTTGGACGTCCATTCCTTGCTTCAAGAAGAGTCCTAATTGATGTACAATAAGGGAAATTGACTTTAAGAGTCAATGATGAGCAAGTAGTTTTTTATATGTATAAAATTATGAAATATCCTTATGGCTTATCTACTTCTTTTTGTTTTCAAGTGGATATTGTTGATAACCTCATTGAGGAGTTTCAGGAGAAAACATTAAATGAAGATACTTTAAAGAGATGCATCATGGAATCAGGAACTGCCACCACTGAAGAACTCGTCATCCAAGAAGAAGCAAGGAACTTTGAGTCTGAAATGGGAAAAGAAGTGCCAGAAGAACAAATAATAATAATTGAATTGAAAACTTTACTTACCCATTCGAAATATGCTTATTTAAAGATAAATATTTTCCCTATTATAATATATTCTTCGTTGATAGGTAAAATGGAAGAACGGTTGCTGGAAGTCCTAAGAAGGCACATATTTTCGGGAAAGCTGCAATCTCGATGGACTGGACCATACACCATGATAAGTGTATCACCTTTTGGTGCAGTTGAAATACGATATGAGAAAAACAAGGAGACGTTCAAGGTCAATGGGCACAGATTGAAGAACTACAATCATGGGGACATTTAACTCTCAATCGTCCACAACCATTCTCCAAGAGCCATAAATCGAAAAGTCAAGCTAAAGACTATAAGTTAGAACTAACATTTTGTTTTTATTTTTTTTGCCTTTGAATTTGTTTTGTGTGTTTATTTTTTTTTTGTTTGATTTATCGTTTAGTTAAGTCTTTATTGTTTTAAATTAGTTCTTTTTGTTTTGTTTTCAGGATTGATTTGAGTCAGGTCCGAGAACCAGCGCTGCAGCCATAAGCTTTGGGCGCTGCAGCGCTGAAAAGACCATTATGAAGAGGCTGGACTAGAGACTCAGCACTGCACCCCCAGGAAGTCAGTGCTGCAGCGCCGAGCCGTGCACTGGGTTTTACAAAACACTCTCCTCGCACTTTCAACAATGATCAGGAGAATGAGGATACTGAAGAAGACGATTGATTCGGGTTCCGACTACTAAGTGAAGTTCCTTTCTCTTACTTTATGCTAAATGTTTATATATTGCGGACAATGTATCATTTAAGTTTGGGGGTGGGAAAAAGTATTTGAGTTGTTGTGTTCTGTTCATATTTTTAGTTATTTTTCTGTTTGTTTTATCTTTGTGCTTTATTTTGTTTGATTTTGATTTTGCCGAGGATGAGAAATAGATTGACTTGATTGTACCCCTTGAAAATTTGAAAAATATTGCGTTTATCTATGTGCTTGAGTTTGTTGTTGGATTTATTTTACATCGAACTCTTTGAACACAATGAGCACTTACACCTAAGCACTTTGTTGTCTTGCTGTTTCGGAGAGCGTTTATGTGAGCAATGTAGTTTCTTGAGATCTCTTGGACTCTAGAACTTGTTTGAAGACCACTCGAGGCGAAATCCTAGGTAGTACAGTACCAAAGAAAGGATTCAGGCCATGTTTGGAACGTTTGAGCTTTTCTAGCCAACCCTTGATATGTGATTATCCTTAGTTTTTCCCCTTTTGAGCTTGGATATCTATTGTTTTGTCACCCGATCATCTAATCTATTTCCTTTTCAAAAAAAAAAACATAAAAAAAATGCTACAACTCTACCTTTCACCTGTAAGCACATCGATTAATGAATGGACTATTCTCTTAAGTGGTGGCAGAGGATTGAATAAGAGAAAGCGGTCGACTTGGTTGTGTTAAGTATCAAATATTTCCCATCGAGAGTGAGCAAAGCAAAGATCGACGTTGAAAATGTTTACCACACGAACTATTTGATCAAGTTGTATTTTGGCTATCGTCATATACATGCTCTGTTATAGTCTCATTCATGCACACGGAAATAAAGACTGGTGCTACTATAGTACAAGCATATGAAAAACAAAAAAATATATATAATGTTGAGAAAAAAAAATGAAGAAGATGTGACAACAGCAAAAGTATTAGAGTAGTACATGATAACGAAGGAAAAGTTTGAAAAAAAAAATGATTATTGGTTGATTTACTTAAGGTGATGTGAGTCTCAAATAAATCCTTTACCATACCTTAGCCTTAGCCAAAGTTATAAGCTGAATAAAGTCCTGGTGATCTCGGGTATTGTCTTGGCCTACATTAGTGGAGAGTGGTGTGAAAAGCAAGCTTATGGACTTTGAAAGATTGGCATTATCCTACTTGCTTGCATAAACCGATCAGAGTGGCGAGACGATTAATTTTATAAAGGTGTTACACACACACACGTTTGAAGAATTTGATGTAAGATAAGGCTGGCAATAAATTTGAAAATCTAGACATTAGCAGTATTTGGAAATTTTTTCTTGCGTTATGATTTATATGCAATCTTTGAGGCATGTTATATCAAATCTAATCAAACCATCTCTCACTCTTAGGATGTGTGTGTTAGGATTTTGTTCTAGTTTGCTCGAGGACTAGCAAAAATGTAAGTTTGGGGGTGTGATAACTCTGAATAAATCGTGTTATTATAGTTCTTTTAGACATGTTTTTGGTGTTGATCTTAAGCATTTGAATTGTGTTTCATGTGTTTTTAGCAATTTTTAGTTGAGTTTATTTTATTCCACTAATAGTTGTTTTAGTTAAATGATCAATGCTAAGTCTTGGAAATCTACTGTGCAGACACTTGCTGGAGCACTGGAAGGGCAAAATGTGTGAGGGGAACAGAAACTCAAAGCTGTAGTGCTGGAAAGTTGGCGCTGCAGCGCTGGAATTTGGCATGAATAGAAGAATTTGGACATAAACTTAAAACTGCAGCGCTGGAAAGTTGGCGCTGCAGCTCTGACTAGGATTTGAAATATGTCTCGGTGCTGCAGCGCTGGGCCCGTGGATTTTTAATATTATAAACAGAAACCCTAGCTGAACAAAAGGAGAGAGCGCGGTTGTTGAAGAAAAAAACAGAATTTGGAGGAGATGAGACGCAAAAGGGGAGTTAGAGGCACCCCTGGAGACTATTCAGAAGCTTTTAATCATTCTTCTCCGATTTTGTATTATTCTTATCTAGTTATGTTGATGTTTTATGATATTAACATAGTTTTTTTTAATATTATTATGGAGTAGATATTTTTGTGTTAAGGATAGATGAATTCTAAACCTATGTCTTGAGTGCTATTTAGATAAGTTGGAATTTACTTTGTTTTTCAAAGAGTGTGTTTTATTGTTCTTAATGCTGTTTATTATTTTGATTCCTTCTTTAGGCATAGTGATGCGTCGAATAGAGAAGCTATGCTTTTATGAATGGTTGAATTAATAAATATGATGTTGGATTGTTATCTATGCAAAGGCCAGGGTAAAACATGCCATGAATGGAATAGGAGTAACCGAATAGGGATTCTAGGAAGTTCATGTGGTCCGTTTAAATCGTAACCGAATAGGGAGATTTAACTGAAAGAAATTTCATTGAACTTAATGCTTCTTAATTTGAATTAACTAGAATAGACCTGGAATATTGATATTTGAAGTTAATGATTCTTGAGATTGTAGTTAGATCTGGAATATGGATAACCAAATTATTGGGGATTCTACCACCTTGAAAAAACGTATTAAACAAAACATGTCCATTCGAAACTCTTGTTAATAATGGTTTAGGTGAAGTCGATTCCTTAGCACATTAGTTCATAAGAGTCTTCATTCCAAAGTTTGCAAATCTTCCATTATTTACTATTGTAATCTATTTTTCCCTTTAGTTAATTGTTAGTAAACTTTTCTCCTACAATTATTCGTTTGCTCAAATAACGGTAAGAGTTGAGTCATAATTTCTGTAGTATTTGTTCAGTCCTCATTGGGAACGATATTTACTCATCATTTTGTTACTTGAATGATTAGTGCACTTGCTAGTGTCAATTTCATCGCATCAATAACCTGATCTCAAGTCTATCTTAGAAATCACCCTAACTCCTTGTAACTGTTCGAACAAATCATTTATCATTGGCAAAGGATATCTATTCTTGGTGGTGATCTTATTCAACAGTCTATAATCGATGCACAATCTTATTGTCACATCCTTCTTCCTGACAAACAATACAGGGGCTCCCCGAGGTGACATACTAGGTCGAATAAACAGTTTATCTAGCAACTCCTGAAGATGAACTTTCAACTCTCTCAATTCAGCTGGTGCCATTCTCTAATGACCCATCCCAGGTTGGCCACTCCCAAGACTGTACCATCACATTTTGAAAATCTCAGCACGACACATATATGCAACAATAAAAATTTATTAACAGAAATTACTTTACATCCATCCTCAACCTTCAACGGGGGAGATACATCAATCTGATATTAACTTAACCTAATATACAACGTAAAATGCATGAACATTTGCAAATAAATTTTTATTTATTTTCTCATTAGTCTGAGGATGTTGACACGTACGTCTCTTACAGATAATGATTTCGTCTGAACCTCAACCCACCAGACTATTTGTCCTGTCTGCTACCTAAAATCATTGTATAAAGAGGGATGAGCTTCATAAGCTCAGTGAATTAAATTTACTATAAGTACTCAATTGTATAAAAGATCTTTCAATATTAAATCAATTATATTTCATACAACTTGCTACTAGCATTCCACTATCACTACATATATCATAAATCTCATTCTCTATCAATCTCTTCTTCTTATTTATTGGTTCCCTTTAAGACCATTAATTATCTCAAAATCACCTCGTAATAAGGTTCTTTCATTCTCATTTAGACCGGCTGCCTTCCCGGTTCTTTTCTTTACATCTTGTCCCAGCTGCCACAGTATTTATTTCCAGCATATACCGGCTGTCACGGTGTCTCTTTTATTGCCAGCACATACTGGCTGTCACGGTTTTTCAATTAGACCGACTGCCTTCCCGGTTCTTTTCTTTTCATTTAATGCATATGCATATGAACAATAATTTGAAATATGCATCTGAACAATAAAATAAAAAATAAAAAAACATGAATTCAAATATTTAATTTTGGATATCTTGATTTTTCTCAAATTGTGTAAAAATTTCACTAAATTTCTCTCATCACAAATCACATCAAATCATTCATCAAAGCTTGTCAAGATCCACTAAATTTCATCCCAAATCACATCAAATCACCAATCAAAGCTTGTCAAGATCCACTAAATTTCATCTCCTCATAATTCGTATCAAAACATCAACCAAAACTTGTCAAGAATTTATTTATCACCATCATTATTAAATCAACTCATTATTCTAATAATATTTCTTTTCACTTAACAATTTTCTACATGTCCAATATTTATACCATACCTATCAACCGAATATTTATCTACCACCAAAGTATACACTAATAATTAAATTTAATATTATCACTAGATATTTGATTTTTATTTAGAATACTTAAAGTAAATCCAACTCACCACGTAGCACTTAAAGCTACCTGTGGATCACCTCCTTGCCTTTACCGTTCCTCTCAGAAATTTCCCCCAGTTATTGATCGTCAACACTTGACATCATATTTATATTAAATTTCTAATTTATTCTTCAATTCGTTATAAACCTCACATTTTGAAAATTCCCACTTTGAATTCGAGGAAATTTCATGAATGCTAAATATTCAGAAATAAACACTATGTTATTACCTTCTATTTTTCTGATAGCTTATCGTGATTCTCTATAAAATCCCACAGTAAACCCCTTCAAACTTTTGCTCTTTCAGTCTTTCTTTAGGTTCCCAAGTGTTTAAAGAAAATGAGTAATTGAAAGAAAACTAAACGAATAAGTAATATAACTTAACTTATATATATATATATATATACAAAATAAATGAAGCTTCAACTCATTTCATTCTTCCCCATTTGCTGCCACGATTCTTTGGATATGGCTTACATGCAACTAAAGCTTGGCAGCAGGTTGCCACCTGCTGCCACATTTTTTTTTATAGAAAAAATATTTTATTATTATTATTATTTTCTTTCTTTCTTTCTTCTGGGACGTCTCTGGACATCCCAAATTTTATTTATTTTCTTTTCTTTATTCTTTTTAACTACCCCCCCATGTGCCAAGTTTTTTTTAAGAATTGTTTTATTCAATATTAAATCCTTCATGTAAATATATTATTTAATTTCATGTCACATTTATTAAATTACTTCTTTAGCCTTACTTTATAATTACGGGTATTACAAATCTGCTCACCTTAAAAAAATTTCGTCCCCGAAATTTCCTTACTTTACTCTAAAAACAAATCTGAATAATATTTCTTCACAATTGTCTCATGCTTTCACGTAATCTTTTCAACATCCTTATTCCACCACAAAACTTGAACTAATACAATTATTTTATTTCACAAGATTTGTTCTTTTCTGTCTAAAATTTTCATTGGTACTTGTATATAAGCCCAATCTCTCTGAATTTCTATAGCTTAGCTCGAATTATTTTAAGATTAATCATGTAAACACTTTCTAAAAAGTGAAACATGAAATTCATTATATAAATGTTTTAATTCTGGAGGTAATTCAGGCTACTCATAACTAGCCTCACTTTCTCAACAACCTCATAAGTTCCCACTTACCTCAGACTCAACTTTTCTTTCTTGTTTAAATCTCAATACACCTTTTCATTTCAATACACCCAATCACCTACTTGAAACTTGAGAGGTATTCTCCTATTATCAGCATAACTATTCGGTCTACCCTATGCTGCTTTACGGTTCTCTCTAACGATCCTCTCTGCTGTTAACTCAATAATTGATGTACCAGATATATTTCTCTTGTTGGTATTTCGTCCAAGGTTTAAACAAGAAGGTGGAAGAATAAAATCAGTATGTTCAGCACCAGTGTGCGCCATGGCACAACCTTCCCAGGCCGCAGCACCCAGCAAAGGAGGAGTCCTGGAGGAGGTGTGTGCCACAGCTTAGCCTCCCCTAGGCCGCGGCACCCAGAAACTTGAGGAAGTGTGCTTTGCCCTGGGTCGTGACATGCCCTGTTCTGGGCCGCGACGCCACGAACACTGATGCACACATGTTTCGATTTTTTAAGTGGTTCGTGAGACATGTTCAAAATGCATAGGTTCATTATGAATTGATCAAGGGCTATGGATGATTAGTCTTCTAGATCTAATGGTGGATATTGACCCTCAAGATTGGTCAAGAAGTTAGTGAACTATATAAAGGGTCATCTAGCTTCAAAAGTCATAACATAACTTGTGATTAAAAGTGAGATCAATTGTAAGAGTGAAAAGACACTAAACTCAAGAGAGATTTTGTAGAGAGGCTGGTTGTTTAGAAAGAGAGAGAGTAGAATAGAAAGGGATTCAAGGGCTTGCAAGGGAAATTTTCTTGGGAAAATTCCAGGGTTAGTTCTTATCACTTTCTTCTTCTTCTTCTTCTTTTGTTCTTCAAGAACCTGTGAGTTCTTGGAAGGGTGTTACTGATTGTAAAGAACTCCATTGATAAGATAGTGTAGAGAGCTCGGAGGAGCTCACAGGGACGTAGGCATATTGCCAAACCTCGTCAACAGATTTCTTGTGTTCTTTTCTTTCTTGCTTTGATTGGTTGCTGTCTTTTTTTTTTTATACAAGCCACTCTAGACTTGGGTGTTTGGAATATCACCTTCTGGGCATCATCTAAGGTGGTTTCCCGATAGTGGTATTAGAGCTTGCATAGCTAGGTATCAGAGCAAGAACAGTGGTATCAGAGCAAGACTCCAAGAATCAAAGAACAAACTTCTTAGTGATTCAAGAATGGAGTAAAGATCAAGATCAGATCGTGTTCTTAAGGTTGATTCAAGAAAGATGTTGAGATCAATCTTCGATAGTGTTCTTGAGGTTTAGAAGAAGTTGAAAAGCATTTGTGGGTGCTGCACAAATCTGGGATCATCTCCGCAAGATAGGTTCAAATTTCATTGTTAAGAAATTTGATGGGAAGGGAGATTTTTCCCTGTGGAAGCGGAAGATCAAGGCTGTTCCTATGCAACAGAAGGTGGACTTGGCTATTGGAGAAGATGATGCTTTTCTAGCATGTATCATGGAGGACCAGCGGATTGAGATGAAGAAGATGGCATACAGCACCATCTTCCTACACATGTCAGATAGTGTCACAAGGGAGTGTGGAGACTCAGAAGATCCTGTTGCCATATGGAAGAAACTAGATGAGTTGTTTCTTATCAAAACTCTCCCTAACAAGATTTATCTTCTTAAAAGAATCTTTGATTTTAAAATGGATCCTAATAAAGAGTTGCAAGATAATCTTGATGTCTTTAATAAACTAGTTCAAGATTTGGCTAGTTGTAGTATTAAATCCCCAGATGAACAATTGGCTATTATGTTATTAAATTCTCTTCCTGATTGTTTTGATAGTTTAATTAATGCAATTGAATATGGAAGAGATACACTAACAAAAGAAATTATGGTTAATGCTATAACGACTCATGATTTCAAAGCCAAGAGTAGGGAGGAATCAAGTGGGGAAGGGCTGTTTGTAAGAGGAAGACCAACAACTCGGAATGGTAGTAGCAACCATGGCAACTACCGGAAGAAATCAAAGGGTAGAGGGCAGAGCCATGGGAGAAGCACATTCCAAACCAAGATTTAAAGGAAAGACGTGCTTCTACTGCAACAAGGAGGGTCATTTCAAGAAGGATTGCAAGAAGAGATTGCGGGATGAGAGAGGGAGAAGCCATACCAACAATAGAGAGGCTTTGGTTACCAAAGGAGAACAGCAAGATGATGTTCTTGTTGTGTGCTCAAATAGGAGCAGGAGGCAAGGCAACGAGAAATGGATTCTGAATTCCGGGTGCACTTATCACATGTGTCCTCACAAGGAATGGTTCAAGAATTTTAAGGAGGGTGGTTAGACCACCTTTGAGATATGGTTTTGTGGATGCTAATGTAGCAGCTTCTTGGATAAAAGGAGGGATCGTTAAACTAGAAACTTGCATGGATGCCATGGAGTGTAAGGATTCGTCAAAGTGGCAGCTAGCTATGGAGGAAAAAATGGATTCTTTGAGGAAGAACAACTCTTGGGTATTGGTGCCCAAACCAGAAAAATAGAGAGTTGTGGATTGTAGATGGATCTACAAGATCAAAGAAGGGAACACTCTAGGGGATGAAGTCCGGTATTAAGCTAGGCTGGTGGCGAAGGGGTTTACACAAAGAGAAGGCATAGACTTCACCGAAATATTCTCACTAGTTGTGAAATATAAGATGATCAGGATAATGTTAGCATTGATGGTCCAATTCAATTAGGAAATCAAGCAAATGGATGTGAAGACAACATTTTAACATGGAGAGCTTAATGAGACTATTTACATGAGGCAACCCGAAGGCTATGAGGAAGGAAGGTAGGGAGATTTGGTGTGCTAACTGAAGAAATCTCTATATGGCCTGAAGCAATCACCTCGGCAGTGGAATAAGAGGTTCGATTCCTTTATAACCAGTCTGGGTTTCGTGAGGAGCTACTATGATTCGTGCTTGTATTACAAGGAACACTAGGTGGAGGAAGTGGTGATCATCCTGATCTATGTTGATAACATGTTGCTAGTTGGGAGCAACATGGAAAGGAGAAGAAAATTGAAGGCTCAACTCAGTGAGGAGTTTGAGATGAAGGATCTTGGCCATGCACAGAAGATCCTTGGGATGTGTATCATTTGGGAAAAGGGAGAGAAATAGATTGAAGATCTCTCAAACTTTCTACATAGAGAAAATGATATTTAAGTTCTATATGGAAGATAGCAAACTAGTGAAGGTTCCCCTTACTGGTCATTTCAAGTTCTCCAATGATCAATGCCCAAGATCGAATGAGGAGAAGAAGGGAAAAGGTCCCCTACTCTAGTGCGGTTGGTTCTGTAATGTTCACCATGGTAAGTACTAGACCTGATATTGCTCATGTAATAAGTGTCCTTAGTAGGTTTATGAGTAATCCCAAAAAGAAGCATTGGCTTGGATGAAGTGGCTGCTGAGGTACTTGAAGGGAAGCCCATATGTGGGGTTGGTTTATAAGAAGAGGAGTAAGTCCATCTGCCTTAAGGGTTATGCTGATTCGGACTATAGAGCAGACCGGGATAAAAGGAGATCAATTGCCTCCTACTTCTTCAACTTAAATGGATGTTGTGTAAGTTAGAAGGCTCAGTTTCAGCCGATGGTAGCACTCTCAACAACCGAGGCTGAGTACATAGCAGCTACGGAAGCCATCAAGGAGGCTATGTGGTGCAAAGGGTTGTTGGAAGAGTTGAAGGTACTAGAGGAGCAGGTTGTGGTGTATTTGGATAGCCAAAGTGCATTACACTTGTGCAAGAATCCGGTGTTCCATGAGAGGACAAAGCACATGGATTGTTTGGTACCATTTCATTCGGGAAAATGTTACGAAAGGATGCATCTATGTAGACAAGGTGGCCACGGAAGAAAACCCTACTGATTTAGGTACAAAAGTTCTACCTCTAAGGAAGTTCAATCATTGCCTTGGACTTCTTAGGATTGGAGTCGGTTGATATGATGACTCAAGATGATTTTGGATACTGAGTTCTCTGCACAATGGGTTCGGGTTTAAACGCTTAGACAAAGGTAGAGATTGTTGGTATTTTGTCCGAGGTTTAAACAAGAAGGTGGTATAATAAAATCAGCATGTTCAGCACCAGTGTGCGTGGCGGTACAACCTTTCCAAGCCATGGCACCCAGCAAGGGAGGAGTCCTGGAGGAGGTATGCACCACAGCTCAGCCTCCCCCAGGCCATGGTGTCCAGAAGCTTGAGGAAGTGTGCTTTGCCCTAGGCCGCGGCCTGCCCTGTTCTGGGCCGCAACACCAGGCACACATGTTTTAGTTTTTTAAGTGGTTCGTGAGACATGTTCAAAATGTATAGGATCAATAAGGATTGATCAAGGGCTATGGATGATTAGTCTTCTAGATCTAAGGGTGGATATTGACCTTCAAGATTGGTCAAGAAGTTGATGCACTGTATAAAGGGTCATCTAGCTTCAAAAGTCATAACATAACTTGTGATTAAAAGTGAGATCAATTGTAAGAGTGCAAAGACACTAAACTCAAGAGAGATTATGTAGAGAGGTTGATTGTTTAGAAAGAGAGATAGTAGAATAGAAAGGGATTCAAGGGCTTGTAAGGGGAATTTTCTTGAAAAAATTCCAGGGTTAGTTCTTATCACTTTCTTCTTCTTCTTCTTCTTCTTCTTCTTTTGTTCTTCAAGAACATGTGAGTTCTTGGAAAAGTATTTCTGATTGTAAAGAACTCCATTGATAAGATAGTGTAGAGAGCTCGGAGGAGCTCAAGGGGACGTAGGCATATTGCCGAACCTCGTCAACAAATTTCTTTTGCCTTTTCTTTCTTGCTTTGATTGGTTGCTATCTCTTTTCTTTATACAAGTCACTCTAGACTTGGGTGTTTGGAAGATCACCTCCTAGGCATCATCTAAGGTGGTTTCCCAACATCTCTCTCCCTTTTCTTTCCAACATGTAGGAGTTCTACACCTCATACCATACAATGTTTCAATCGATGCCATCCCAATACTAGTTTGATACTAATTATTATAAGCAACTTCAATCAATGGCATGTAAGCATCCTAACTTACTGAGAACTCATCATATTTGCCCTTAATATATCTTCTAGTACTCTAAAAATCCTTTCTATTTGAGCATGAAAAAAATTATATTAAATTGCAACTGTGTACCCGTGGCTTTTTGGAAAGCCTCTCTAAAACAAAGATGTAAATCTACCATATCTATTTTACACTATGTTTAATGGTGCTCCATACAACCTCACAATGTTAGCTACATCCCTCTTCAAACCTAACCACCAGAATTTCTGTCTCTATCTTCTATAAATCTTATTGTTACTTGGTTGCATCGAATCTACATTATCATGTACCCTTCTCATTATCTCCTTTCTCAACTCCGCATTTTTGGAAACACAAATCCATGTTCCAGTACCCAAAATACCCTCATTTCAAATTTTTGAACTCATATTGCTTTCTAGTAAGCACTCAATGCTTAATCTTTCCATCTCTTCATCTCTACCTTGCATCTCTAAAGCATTTTACTATGAATGACTATACAACCATATTCGCTAACCATTATCTTCTATTACTGATATTCAACTTCATTCTTATCTCTTTTAAATCTATTATCAATTTCACATCAGGACTCCTAATAGTAGTTAATCTTCTTGTAGACTTTCTACTCAATGCATCAACTATCACCCTCACATTTTCTAGATGATAGTGAATCATACAATCATAGCTACTAGTCAACTCCATTCACCATCTTTGCCTTAAATTCACATCTCTCTGGGCAGGTAAGTATGTCAAACTCTTATAACCCATGAATATCTTACAAGTGGCTCTATACAGATGATGTCTCCAATCTTTAAAGTAAACATTATAGCAGCCAACTCTAAGTCATGAGTAAGATAATTTCTATCATGAATCTTCAATTGCCTAGAAGTATGGGCCACAACCTTTCTATTTACACATATCCCAATCATTGATGTGACATGTCACTATACACCACAAATTCTTCATTACTAGAAAGAAACACTAATACTGGAGCTGTAGCCAATTTCTCCTTTAGTAATTGGAAATTTTTCTCATACATCCCTCACCATACAAATCTTACATCTTTCCTGGTCAGTCTATTCAACAGTATTACAATAATAGAAAAATCCTGAAAGAATCTTCTATAATAACCAGCTAACCCCAAGAAGATTCTAATCTCAGTTACATTAGTTGGTTTCTCCCAACTTAACATTGTCTTTACCTTTTGTAGATCAATTGTTATGCAATTTTCAGATATTATATGTTCCAAGAAAGTTATTTCATTCAACCAACATTCACACTTAGAGAACTTTGCATATAATTTCTCTCTCCTCAGAATCTCCAACACACTGTCTAATGTTTCATATGCTGTTCTTCCTTCTTAGATTATATCAGAAAGTCAAATACAACCATAAACTTGTTAAGATATAGTTTAAACACTCTATTCATCAAGTCCATGAATTTTTTTTGGAATATTAGTTAATCCAAATGATATCACAAAAAGCTTATGACCATAACGTGTCCCAAAAGCAGTCTTAGGCACGTCTCCCTTCTTTATCCTCAAATGGTGATAACCTTATCTCAAGTTTATCTTAGAAAACACTCTTACTCCTTACACTGCTCAAACAATTTATTTATCTTGGGAAAAAGGTATTCGTTCTTATTCAACTATCCATAGTCTATACACACTCTTATCGATCCATCTTCCTTCTTCACGAACAACACACGGCTCCACCAAATACAATAGGTCCAATAAATTATTTATCCAAAAATTCTTAAAATGGTACGTTCAACTCTTTTAATTTAGCTGACGTCATTTTGTAGGGCGGTATTAAATATATGTGATGATCCTGGTATCACATGAATAGAGAATTTGATCTCCCTACTTGGAGGCAACCTAGACAACTCATCAAGAATTTCATTAGAATAATCTTTCACCATTAAGATTTATTCTAACTTTCTATTTTCCTTTTTTAAAATCCATTATGTATGCCAAATACTCCTCACAACCTTTCTTCAACCATCTCCTAGTAGTCAGAGCAAAATAAGATAATTCGAGAGTATTTTATGTTCTCTCTAAAAGGTACACTCCTCATGTCCATATATAGAACACTACCTTCTTTCTAAAACAATCCACCGTATTCAAAGATAATAAATCAGCTTCAAATTTTCTATCATTGATACGAATCACACAACCCTTGTAAACATTTATGATTATCACTCTATCTCTAGTGGAAACTTCAAAAAAAATATTTTTGCGTCAAAGGAGTAAGACATACTTCAGTAGACTTCATATGAATACTGGATGAAAAAGAATGGGTTGCACCAAGATCAACCAATATTGTTATATCCACAAAACACCTCAAATTAGAGCAATTATAGGATAAATATCTTATCGGATTACATCTATAACAAACTTCTGTCTCTTAATCATATATCGGATTACCACTTCCCCTTGGTGGCATACTTACTTCCTCTGCCCTGATTACCAGTTCTCATAACCTGTCTTCCAAATCTAAGGGTCCCACCGATAGCATTCTAAGCTACAAAAGTAACAAATCCTGCTTGCCTCTGAGTCTATACTTTAGTTCTCTGTGACAAGGGATGCCTCATCTGAGTGGTTTCCCACCCTGCACACTCATACTGGTACCACCTCTGGGTTCCTCAAAACTAGACCTCTTTTGCCAATTCCTTTTTCCTCTAAATTCCATCACATCCTTCTCAAACTGAAGTGTTGTATCCACCAATTTGACATAATTCATATGCCTCATGTAAGATAGTTTTGATCAAATCTTAAAACATAGTTCATCTATGAACCTCTTACACTTCTTCTCCTCTGGGTATACCATTTCTGGTACAAACCGCGACAAAGCCACAAATCTCCTATCATACTGAGTCACAGTCAACTCATTTGCCTCAAATAAATAAAATCTCTATCTTGTTGGGCTCTAAAGGTCTAAGGAAAGTATTTATCAAAGAAAACCTCCTTAAACCTATTCTAGGTTATGAGTCTAACAACATCTGCACTTACCTTGGGAAGAATATTCTCTCATTATTCTAAAACTTCTCCATCTAACTCAAACGAAGAAAAGGCAACCATCTATCTATCAGTTACTGGTAAAATACCAACTAATCTCTCTACATGCTTCTCCCAAAACTTGGGCTTAAAAGAATTCATAGATCTCTTAAATTACAAGGCATTCAACTTAACAATCTCCCTGCATCTCATGCCTAAACTCACTTTTCCACTTTTGAACATTTATCATTACTGGATTAACAACGTCAAGCATTGCTCTAGCCTGTTCATTAAGTCTATGTTATAGGCTACCAACTCTATTATCTGATACATTCATTTTCCCAAGTTAATGTGTAATAGTTTATCTTGGCACATCTCTTTCAACTTCAGATTATCTCACACCTTTACTAATATCAATTATACTATCAACACGCTCCCTTCTAGGAACCACAGATTTAGACTCAACCTCAACTTATCAAAATATTAGGAGCCAGCCACGCCCTCTCAAATTAACTACTCCAACTCTAGCTCTAGCACGTCCACGTGTCATCCTCAGACTGTTCATTAAAATATAATTTATTTTAATCTTCCACTTTCTTTCTTTTTATGCAGTCTATAGAATCATAAAACCTTCTGATACCAAAATTGTAATGACCCATCCCGGGTTGGCCACCCCCAAGACAGTGTCATCACATTTTAAAATCTCAGCATGACACATATATGCAACAATAAAAAATTTCTAACAGAAATTACTTTACATCAATCCTCAACTCTCAATAGGGGAGATACATCAATCTGATATTAACTTAACCTAATATACAACGTAAAATGCATGAACATTTGCAAATAAATTTTTATTTTATTTTTTCATTAGTTTGAGGACGTTGACACGTGGCTTATAGATAATGATTTCGTCTGAACCTCAACCCACCAGACTATTTGTCCTGTCTGCTACCTGAAATCATTATATAATGAGGGATGAGCTTCACAAGCTCGGTGAATTAAATTTATTATAAGTACTCAATTGTATAAAATTTCTTTCAATATTAAATCAATTATATTTCATACAACTTGATACTAGCATTCCACTATCACTACACATATCATAAATCCTATTCTTTATCAATCTCTTCTTCTTATGTATTGGTTCACCTTAAGACCATTAATTATCTCAAAATCACCTCACAATGAGGCTCACATCATAAAATCTACAATTTAGATGGTTCTTATCACCATAACTGCCTCTCTGTGAGAGTCATCAATCTATAAATAAATTCACAATAATACACCACACCTCAACATTTCAATAATGCAAGCAATAAATAAAATATATGCAATGCATGAATTGTTATTATGACATTTTGCTTGGTAATATTAAGGTCGGTTTAATTTCGTAGCCTTTTTGACTCGAGTTAGTAAGTCCTTAGGGGTGTCTTTACACCTAATGCCCTAAAACCATCTGGTTTGGGAGTCATTGACTTAACACTCGCTACATGGGTCAATTAGAAAGCTCAAGGGAACTAAGCATAGCCGTGCCTTAATAATAATAATAATAATAATAATAAAAGAGTGAATAAAATAAAAACTATGCCTTTTCGTTCATTTTTGATGGGAAATTCGGTGAATCTTGAGACATGGAGACCTTACACATTAGAGTTACTTGGAAGCTTCATTTTTATGTACTAATTCACCTTACACTGATTCAAGCTTGTGATGCCTTATCCTGCCTTTTGTAAGTAATTAGATTTTAACATTTCTATTCATTGCGAAAATGGGTTTACCTTTTTAAGCTTGCTTATGAATGAATATCATGGTGATGTGTGCTCCTTAAATTTTTGGATACCATGAGTGATGACTTTATCTTTATGTTCTTTGTTTTTCATTGAGTCTTTTATTTTGTTTTGCTAAGGGACTAGCAAAATATAAGTTTGGGGGTATTTGATGAGTCTTAAATATTGCATATTTTAGACCCTTAACTTATATTTGTTATGCTCTTAGTTAGTATTATTTTACTTTATTTTACGTTTTTCTTGTGTTTTGTGTGTTTTTACAGCTTTGTGGAGAAAGTGCAGCATTTCAGGTTGATTTGAAGCTTCTGGAGACATTGCGCTCGATCGCAACAGATATGCGATCGAGCGCACCAGCGCTCGAGCGCACCTGCCTTTGAACGAGCGCATGGTCAACATCCCACATCGAAATAATTGAAGTTCAGTGCATTTGCGATCGATCGCAGCAGACATGCGATCGAGCGCACATGAGATCGTGCGCATAAGATATGCGATCGATCGTACCTGCGATCGATCGCACCACACTGCGATCGAGCGCACACGGGCCTGTATCCCACATCGTTTCTGCAACCTGTTTTACTCCGGGTCTCCCCCTATATAAACACCATTTGGCTTCATAATCCAATGTACAATTCCTGAGTCACTTTGGTGTTTACCGGTGGACGTCCGTCAGCATTCTGGTGGATCCCGAAGGCATTGCTACCACGAGGGGAAGCGCCGCCCGTCAGCGAGTGGAATTTCTCCCATGTAAAGTTGTTTATTTATTTCTTTATATTCAGTTGTTTTAGTTTAAATGTTTAGCACTTGTTATTATAGTTTTATAGTTATGAGTGGCTAGACTCTTCAGCTAAGGTTGAAGATGAAGCCCCGCCGTTGTTTGGCGTAGTAGTTCAGATTTGCTTGTACAAATCTGACAATTTTTAGTATAAATGTTCTGTCAATTATTTGAGTTAATCTTATAATTGATTGAGTTTAAATTGTCTGTTGGATTTTCTTTGTGTTTCATCTGATGGATACATTGAATGCTTTTCGATTAAATTGGATTCCCTTTGTGATTTGTTAAGAGCGGATACATCGGGTGCTTTTGGTTTAGTTGGGATATTCTTTGTTTTTTGTCTTATAGTTGGATTCATAGAATGTTTTGATAGGCTATATTTTTAGAACATGTATGCTTAACTTCGGTGGGGTGGATTCGGAAACCTCAGTGCTTTTTATTATTAGTTTTAAAATCAATTTAATTTAGTTTTAATTTGTTTTGCAATATCATTCAAAATTCGGAACTAGGTTAAGATAGAGTTAGTTTAGATTAAAAATTATATTTTCACAACGCAATTCCCTGTGGATTCGACCTCGCACTTGCACACGCTATACTACAAACGACTCGTGCGCTTGCGAGTAATTTAAAACTCACAACAAGTTTTTGGCGCCGTTGCCGAGGAATTGTTTTGTTTGTGAAAATTTTTGGGTCTGAATTGATTTTATTTTTCTACTAGTTAATTTAATTTAAAAAAAAAAAAAAATTTGAGTTTTGTGTTTGATTTATTCTGTTGCTTCTGCTGGTTAGTATCTCACTATTTTTTTTTTAGTGTATGCTTGGTCGGAGATCCTTGAACTTAGATTTGACACATTTAGATCCCGACTTAGAAAGAACTCTTAGGAGACAGAAAAGAGCGCCAGTTGTGAGAGAGACTGCTGAGATGGGAGAAAATTTTAATCATCCTGAACATGTAGAGCAACCTAGAGCTTGGAACGTGGACTCCACTACATCCCTTAGGGATTTGTTCGCACCCGTTGCGACTAACTCATCTTCCTGCATAGTGTTGCCACCAACCAATGCCACACACTTTGATTTGAAGCCACATGTTATCCAACTCCTACCCTCATTCCATGGCTTAGATCTTGAAAATCCTTATAGTCATGTGAAGAAGTTCAAAGACATTTGTGCTACATTCAAATTCCAGAACTTCTCTGAGGAGTCAGTCCATCTTCGACTCTTCCCTTTCTCCCTTCACGATAGAGCTAGGGCGTGGTTGGACTCCAACACGTCCGGATCTATCACATCTTGGGAAAACCTACTTAGCAAATTTTACCATAAGTTTTTCCCAATGTCTAGAGTGAATGAGTACCGTAAGGAGATTAGCTCTTTCACTCAGGACGAGGATGAGAAGTTCTCTGAAAGCTGGGAGCGCTTTAAAGAGTTACTGATCAGATGCCCTCCACATGGATATGAGAAGTGGAGACTCGTTCAATTCTTCTACCAAGGGTTGACTCAACCCAACCGTAGCATGATCGAGTCTGTGAATGGGGGGGCATTCTTGAGTCTGACAGGAGACGAAGCATATATGGCGTTGGACAAGTTGTCCGACAACTCACAGCAGTGGGATTTTTCAAGCTGTCGAGATAAGTCCATTCGTGCTCCTAAGAGGGGAGGCATCTATGAGGTCCGAGAGGACGCTGATTTGAGGATAAAGTTAGATGCCCTCACTAAGAAGATTGACGCTCTCACTGTGAGCCAATCCATCAATGCTGCCAACACATTCAATGTTGAAAGCTGTTCCATCTGTGCTAGTCCCATGCATCTAGCACAGAATTGCCCATCAATGCCGGCTTGTGCCGAGTATCCTATGGAACAAGTAAATGCTTTCAATGACTTTCGAAGGCAGTCAAATGGATCGTACTCCGAGACGTACAATCCAGGGTGGCGGAACCACCCAAATTTTTCATGGAGGCAGAACCAACCAATGAATCAGGAAGGATCCTCTCATCATGCTCAAAATCAATATCCTCCCGGATTTGCCCCACAAATTCCTAATCATGGTCGTTCTGCCCATCCAGCACCTTCACCTGCTTATCATGCACCCGCTCAAACACCAGCGCCAGTTTCACAGTCGCTTGAGGACACCCTCAAGGAATTCATGAAGGCGACTAGCCAAAATATGAGCGATGTGAGGAGTGCAACAATGGTAAACACCCAAGCAATTGCCAAGCTGGAGAGTCAAATAGGGCAAATTGCAAGTCATTTGGGTGAGAGAGAGAAAGAAAAGTTCCCCAGTCAGCCCGTGCAAAACCCAAAAGGACAATTTATGGTTGAGAGTTCATCAACTCCTACGCACGGGGAGGAACAAGTACAGTCGATTGTCACACTGAGGTCTGGGAGACAAGTGGACAATCAAGTGGAAGAGAGCCCTGCTATGCAGCAAGGGCAAGGGAGTGGCAACACAGAGAAGAGAGATGCTGAGCCATCTACAGCCACACCTACTGAGAAAGACCCTCCTAGGTCGTTTGTACCTAGAGCACCTTACCCCGAGAGATTACAGGCGCCCAAGAAAGGAGGGAAGTATGAAGAAATTCTGGAGGTATTCAAGCAAGTCCATATCAATATCCCATTTTTGGATGCCATCCATCAAGTGCCATCATATGCCAAGTTTTTAAAGGACTTGGTCACTATCAAGAGGAGGACGAATGTCCCAAAAAAGGCATTTTTGACCGAGCAGGTCAGTTCAATCCTTCAGTGCAAGTTACCTATCAAGTATAAGGACCCGGGGTGTCCTACCATCTCTTGCACAATAGGAGTCAGCCATATTGAGAGGGCCCTTTTGGATCTAGGGGCGAGTGTGAATCTTCTACCTTACTCAGTCTATGTGCAGTTGGGGTTAGGAGAATTGAAGCCCACAACCACGACGCTTCAATTGGCTGACAGGTCAGTGAAAAGACCACGGGGGATAGTTGAGGATGTTTTGATAAAAGTGGATAAGTTCTATTTCCCCATGGATTTTATTGTGCTTGACACAGAACCGGTTCAGAATGTAGGGATTCAAATATCGATGATTCTAGGGCGACCATTCTTAGCCACGGCTAACGCCCTAATCAATTGTAGGACAGGGGTGATGAAGATCTCCTTCGGAAATATGACAGTGGAGTTGAACATTTTTGATATCACTAGGCAACCACTGGAATATGATGAAATGAGAGATGTATGCTTGATAGAGGAGATTCTTGAGGATACTGTGGATGAATCAAGCATTGAGGATCCCATGGAGGCATGCTTTGCTCACTTTGGAGAGGACTTGGGTTTAGATAAGTTACTCGAGGAAGTAAATGCCATTTTGGAGTCTGATCCTCAAGAAAGCAAGGAGGAGGAGGAGAAGGTGTCACCCGAACCTCAACAGAAGGAACTTAAGCCTTTACCGGATAATCTTAAGTATAAGTTCCTGGGTCCAGCGCACTGTTTGCCTGTGATAATAGCTTCGGATTTGGGAGAGGCTCAAGAGGAGAAATTATTAGATGTTTTAAGAGAGCACAAGGAAGCTATCGGCTGGACCATTGAGGATATTAAAGGAATCAGCCCCTCGGTGGTGATGCACAGGATACACTTGGAGGAAGATGCTAAGCCATCGAGGGAGCCGCAAAGAAGGCTCAACCCTGCTATGCAAGAGGTTGTAAGGGCAGAGGTTATTAAGCTGTTAGATGCAGGGATCATTTATCCCATCTCTGATAGCAAGTGGGTGAGCCCCATTCATGTCGTGCCCAAGCGAGCTGGGTTAACGGTAGTAAAGAATAAGGACGACGAGTTGGTGCCAACTCGTGTGCAGTCTGGGTGGAGAGTGTGTATAGACTACCGTAAGCTGAACACTGCCACAAGGAAGGATCACTTTCCACTTCCATTTATTGATCAGATGGTGGAGCGTTTGGCTGGGCACGAGTATTATTGCTTTTTGGATGGTTATTCTGGATATAACCAGGTCCCCGTGGACCCTGAAGATCAAGAGAAGACGATATTTACCTGTCCTTTTGGGACCTTCGCCTACTGTCGCATGCCCTTTGGGTTATGCAATGCACCTGCCACTTTTCAGCGGTGCATGGTCAGTATATTCTCTGACATGGTAGAGCGGTTCTTGGAGATTTTCATGGACGACTTCTCCGTCTTCGGTTCAACATTTGAGGAGTGCCTGCACCGTCTCTCTTTGGTTTTGGTACGGTGCAAGAAGAAGAACCTGGTGCTTAATTGGGAGAAGTGCCATTTTATGGTCAAGCAAGGAATTGTACTGGGGCATATCGTATCTCATCGAGGGATTGAGGTCGACAAAGCGAAGGTGGATTTGATTTCCAGCCTTCCACCCCCACGTACGGTGAAAGAGGTTCGATCTTTTCTGGGCCATGCAGGTTTCTATAGGCGATTTATCCAGAATTTCAGCAAGATCGCCAGGCCCTTGTGCAAGTTGTTGCAAAAAGATGCCCCATTTCTATTTGATGAGGATTGTAAGAAAGCATTTGGGGATCTGAAGGAAATTCTGACGTCCACACCCATTATTCAGCCACCTAACTGGGGTGTGCCTTTTGAGATTATGTGTGACGCATCAGACTATGCTGTTGGAGCTGTTTTAGGGCAGCGTGTTGATAAACTTCCCCATGCTATCTATTACGCAAGTCGAACTCTAAACGACGCACAACTCAATTATTCTACCACAGAGAAGGAGTTGCTTGCAGTCGTTTTTGCACTAGACAAGTTCAGATCCTACTTGTTAGGATCTAAAGTCATTATCTACTCGGACCATGCTGCATTGAAGTATCTTTTCTCTAAAAAAGATGCTAAATCTCGTCTTATCCGATGGATCTTGCTACTTCAAGAGTTCGACATTGAGATTCGGGATAAGAAAGGTTCGGAAAATGTGGTGGCGGACCATTTGTCTAGATTGATTGTGGAATTCAGTGAGGCTGCCACTCCCATTTCTGAGACCTTTCCTGATGAGCAATTGATGCACATTGCTCACAGTCCCGCACCATGGTTTGCTGACATAGTGAACTATCTTGTCACCGGACACATGCCCTTGCATTGGGGGAGGCAAGATAAATCAAAATTTTTGGCCATGGTAAAACACTTTTTTTGGGACGATCCTTACTTGTTCAAGTATTGTCCTGATCAGATCATTAGACGATGTATTCCTGAGCATGACCAATCTAATGTCATCGCCTTTTGTCATGATCATGCATGTGGAGGCCATTTTAGTGCTAAAAAGACCGCTGCAAAGATTTTGCAGTGTGGATTTTATTGGCCTACCCTATTTCGGGACTCTCACACCTACTGTATATCTTGTGAGCGTTGCCAAAAGCTAGGGAGTCTTTCTAGGAGAAATATGATGCCCCTCAACCCTATTCTGATTTTTGAGATTTTTGATGTGTGGGGCATTGATTTCATGGGACCATTCCCAAACTCCTTTGGCTACTTATACATTCTAGTTGCTGTGGACTATCTGTCCAAGTGGGTGGAGGCCGTTGCGTGCAAGACCAATGACCACAGAGTTGTGGTCCAGTTCTTGAAAGACACTATTTTTGCTCGTTTTGGTACGCCTCGAGCAATCATAAGTGATGGAGGTAAGCACTTTTGCAACAAGATCTTTGAGCAGTTGATGAAGAAATATTGTATCACGCACAAAGTTGCCACCCCATATCACCCACAGACGAGTGGTCAAGTGAAAATCTCAAATCGCGAGATCAAACATATTTTGGAAAAGACTGTGAACCCTACTAGAAAGGATTGGTCTCTGCGATTGACGGATGCACTGTGGGCATATCGGACAGCCTTCAAGATGCCAATTGGCATGTCTCCCTATCGCATTGTATACGGAAAGGCATGTCACCTTCCGGTTGAATTAGAGCATCGTGCGTATTGGGCTGTCAAGCAACTAAATTTCAATCTTTCCAAGGCTGGCTCACAACGGAAGCTCCAACTCAATGAATTGGAGGAGCTGCGGAATGATGCATATGAGTGTGCCCGATCATACAAAGCACAAATGAAGAAGACTCATGACCAAAATATTTTGAGATGAGCTTTTGAGCCGGGTCAGAGAGTTCTTCTTTATAATTCACGCCTGCATCTTTTTCCAGGCAAGCTCAAATCCCGATGGTCAGGCCCATTCATTATTCGATCGGTTTTTCCTCATGGGGCCATCGAGATTGAGGATCCTAAGAATGGTAATACTTTCAAGGTAAATGGACAGAGGCTGAAACCGTTCTTAGAGTTGAGGAGTCCGGACATTGAGACAATACTGTTGGAGGATCCTAGTTACTCAGATTGAGTGTAGTATTCTAGGGAGAGTCTGGCTGAAGACGTAAAACTTAGCGCTCATGGGAGGCACCCCACAGCTTATCTTTTCTTTTGTTTATTTATTATTTCGCATTTTTATGATTAATATTTGTTTCCAGTTTTTTTTGTTTTCCAGTTTTTATTTTTCAGGGACAAAGCGTACTTCAGTTCAAGTTTGGGGGTATGCTATGAGCCATACCAGTCCAGATAGTTCTGCATATCTCAGGTCAGCTCTTTCCATATTAGTCACACATTGGGGTCAATGTGTAATTTAAGTTTGGGGGTATGGGAGACACATCACACACTTTGTCCTAATTTGTGGTCTTTTCGTCATAGAGATAAATGCATGCTCATGTTATCGTGAAATTTTAGTTGATCTAAACATTTTCTGTGATGTGATGTCATTGGTGAGCTTAACATTTTGAACACATGATCTGGTGATAAATTTTTAAAATTTAGTTACTTACTTTAGGCATTTTGAGAATTCACATGTTTGATCTAATCTCACACGAGCACATTAGCACAAATTATGTGAGGTATGACACGTGATTTTAATGTGTATTTTTCCTTATCTTAACTGAAACTGGATGACTTGTTGGATGAACTCTTGGGCATAGGAAAATATAACAAAAAAAAAAATTATCAATAAACTTTTCGCTGAGTAACTGGACCTCTTGCCTCAGTAAGCAGTGAGTGTTCACGTCAAAAGGTGAAATTTTGCTTGGTAATATTAAGGTCGGTTTAATTTCGTAGCCTTTTTGACTCGAGTTAGTAAGTCCTTAGGGGTGTCTTTACACCTAATGCCCTAAAACCATCTGGTTTGGGAGTCATTGACTTAACACTCGCTACATGGGTCAATTAGAAAGCTCAAGGGAACTAAGCATAGCCGTGCCTTAATAATAATAATAAAAAGAGTGAATAAAATAAAAACTATGCCTTTTCGTTCATTTTTGATGGGAAATTCGGTGAATCTTGAGACATGGAGACCTTACACATTAGAGTTACTTGGAAGCTTCATTTTTATGTACTAATTCACCTTACACTGATTCAAGCTTGTGATGCCTTATCCTGCCTTTTGTAAGTAATTAGATTTTAACATTTCTATTCATTGCGAAGATGGGTTTACCTTTTTAAGCTTGCTTATGAATGAATATCATGGTGATGTGTGCTCCTTAAATTTTTGGATACCATGAGTGATGACTTTATCTTTATGTTCTTTGTTTTTCATTGAGTCTTTTATTTTGTTTTGCTAAGGGACTAGCAAAATATAAGTTTGGGGGTATTTGATGAGTCTTAAATATTGCATATTTTAGACCCTTAACTTATATTTGTTATGCTCTTAGTTAGTATTATTTTACTTTATTTTACGTTTTTCTTGTGTTTTGTGTGTTTTTACAGCTTTGTGGAGAAAGTACAGCATTTCAGGTTGATTTGAAGCTTCTGGAGACATTGCGCTCGATCGCAACAGATATGCGATCGAGCGCACCAGCGCTCGAGCGCACCTGCCTTTGAACGAGCGCATGGTCAACATCCCACATCGAAATAATTGGAGTTCAGTGCATTTGCGATCAATCGCAGCAGACATGCGATCGAGCGCACATGAGATCGTGTGCACAAGATATGCGATCGATCGTACCTACGATCGATCGCACCACACTGCGATCGAGTGCACACGGGCTTGTATCCCACATCGTTTCTGCAACCTGTTTTACTCCGGGTCTCCCCCTATATAAACACCATTTGGCTTCATAATCCAATGTACAATTCCTGAGTCACTTTGGTGTTTACCGGTGGACGTCCGTCAGCATTCTGGTGGATCCCGAAGGCATTGCTACCACGAGGGGAAGCGCCGCCCGTCAGCGAGTGGAATTTCTCCCATGTAAAGTTGTTTATTTATTTCTTTATATTCAGTTGTTTTAGTTTAAATGTTTAGCACTTGTTATTATAGTTTTATAGTTATGAGTGGCTAGACTCTTCAGCTAAGGTTGAAGATGAAGCCCCGCCGTTGTTTGGCGTAGTAGTTCAGATTTGCTTGTACAAATCTGACAATTTTTAGTATAAATGTTCTGTCAATTATTTGAGTTAATCTTATAATTAATTGAGTTTAAATTGTCTGTTGGATTTTCTTTGTGTTTCATCTGATGGATACATTGAATGCTTTTCGATTAAATTGGATTCCCTTTGTGATTTGTTAAGAGCGGATACATCGGGTGCTTTTGGTTTAGTTGGGATATTCTTTGTTTTTTGTCTTATAGTTGGATTCATAGAATGTTTTGATAGGCTATATTTTTAGAACATGTATGCTTAACTTCGGTGGGGTGGATTCGGAAACCTTAGTGCTTTTTATTATTAGTTTTAAAATCAATTTAATTTAGTTTTAATTTGTTTTGCAATATCATTCAAAATTCGGAACTAGGTTAAGATAGAGTTAGTTTAGATTAAAAATTATATTTTCACAACGCAATTCCCTGTGGATTCGACCTCGCACTTGCACACGCTATACTGCAAACGACTCGTGCGCTTGCGAGTAATTTAAAACTCACAACAGCATCATCTAAGGTGGTTTCCCAACATCTCTCTCCCTTTTCTTTCCAACATGTAGGAGTTCTACACCTCATACCATACAATGTTTCAATCGATGCCATCCCAATACTAGTTTGATACTAATTATTATAAGCAACTTCAATCAATGGCATGTAAGCATCCTAACTTACTGAGAACTTATCATATTTGCCCTTAATATATCTTCTAGTACTCTAAAAATCCTTTCTATTTGAGCATGAAAAAAATTATATTAAATTGCGACTGTGTACCCGTGGCTTTTTGGAAAGCCTCTCTAAAACCAAGATGTAAATCTACCATATCTATTTTACACTATGTTTAATGGTGCTCCATACAACCTCACAATGTTAGCTACATCCCTCTTCAAACCTAACCACCAGAATTTCTGTCTCTATCTTCTATAAATCTTATTGTTACTTGGTTGCATCGAATCTACATTATCATGTACCCTTCTCATTATCTCCTTTCTCAACTCCGCATTTTTGGAAACACAAATCCATGTTCCAGTACCCAAAATACCCTCATTTCAAATTTTTGAACTCATATTGCTTTCTAGTAAGCACTCAATGCTTAATCTTTCCATCTCTTCATCTCTACCTTGCATCTCTAAAGCATTTTACTATGAATGACTATACAACCATATTCGCTAACCATTATCTTCTATTACTGATATTCAACTTCATTCTTATCTCTTTTAAATCTATTATCAATTTCACATCAGGACTCCTAATAGTAGTTAATCTTCTTGTAGACTTTCTACTCAATGCATCAACTATCACCCTCACATTTTCTAGATGATAGTGAATCATACAATCATAGCTACTAGTCAACTCCATTCACCATCTTTGCCTCAAATTCACATCTCTCTGGGCAGGTAAGTATGTCAAACTCTTATAACCCATGAATATCTTACAAGTGGCTCTATACAGATGATGTCTCCAATCTTTAAAGTAAACATTATAGCAGCCAACTCTAAGTCATGAGTAAGATAATTTCTATCATGAATCTTCAATTGCCTAGAAGTATGGGCCATAACCTTTCTATTTACACATATCCCAATCATTGATGTGACACGTCACTATACACCACAAATTCTTCATTACTAGAAAGAAACACTAATACTGGAGCTGTAGCCAATTTCTCCTTTAGTAATTGGAAATTTTTCTCATACATCCCTCACCATACAAATCTTACATCTTTCCTGGTCAGTCTATTCAACAGCATTACAATAATAGAAAAATCCTGAAAGAATCTTCTATAATAACCAGCTAACCCCAAGAAGATTCTAATCTCAGTTACATTAGTTGGTTTCTCCCAACTTAACATTGTCTTTACCTTTTGTAGATCAATTGTTATGCAATTTTCAGATATTATATGTTCCAAGAAAGTTATTTCATTCAACCAACATTCACACTTAGAGAACTTTGCATATAATTTCTCTCTCCTCAGAATCTCCAACACACTGTCTAATGTTTCATATGCTGTTCTTCCTTCTTAGATTATATCAGAAAGTCAAATACAACCATAAACTTGTTAAGATATAGTTTAAACACTCTATTCATCAAGTCCATGAATTTTTTTTGGAATATTAGTTAATCCAAATGATATCACAAAAAGCTTATGACCATAACGTGTCCCAAAAGCAGTCTTAGGCACGTCTCCCTTCTTTATCCTCAAATGGTGATAACCTTATCTCAAGTTTATCTTAGAAAACACTCTTACTCCTTACACTGCTCAAACAATTTATTTATCTTGGGAAATAGGTATTCGTTCTTATTCAACTATCCATAGTCTATACACACTCTTATCGATCCATCTTCCTTCTTCACGAACAACACACGGCTCCACCAAATACAATAGGTCCAATAAATTATTTATCCAAAAATTCTTAAAATGGTACGTTCAACTCTTTTAATTTAGCTGACGTCATTTTGTAGGGCGGTATTAAATATATGTGATGATCCTGGTATCACATGAATAGAGAATTTGATCTCCCTACTTGGAGGCAACCTAGACAACTCATCAAGAATTTCATTAGAATAATCTTTCACCATTAAGATTTATTCTAACTTTCTATTTTCCTTTTTTAAAATCCATTATGTATGCCAAATACTCCTCACAACCTTTCTTCAACCATCTCCTAGTAGTCAGAGCAAAATAAGATAATTCGAGAGTATTTTATGTTCTCTCTAAAAGGTACACTCCTCATGTCCATATATAGAACACTACCTTCTTTCTAAAACAATCCACCGTATTCAAAGATAATAAATCAGCTTCAAATTTTCTATCATTGATACGAATCACACAACCCTTGTAAACATTTATGATTATCACTCTATCTCTAGTGGAAACTTCAAAAAAAATATTTTTGCGTCAAAGGAGTAAGACATACTTCAGTAGACTTCATATGAATACTGGATGAAAAAGAATGGGTTGCACCAAGATCAACCAATATTGTTATATCCACAAAACACCTCAAATTAGAGCAATTATAGGATAAATATCTTATCGGATTACATCTATAACAAACTTCTGTCTCTTAATCATATATCAGATTACCACTTCCCCTTGGTGGCATACTTACTTCCTCTGCCATGATTACCAGTTCTCATAACCTGTTTTCCAAATCTAAGGGTCCCACCGATAGCATTCTAAGCTACAAAAGTAACAAATCCTGCTTGCCTCTGAGTCTATACTTCAGTTCTCTGTGACAAGGGATGCCTCATCTGAGTGGTTTCCCACCCTGCACACTCATACTGGTACCACCTCTGGGTTCCTCAAAACTAGACCTCTTCTGCCAATTCCTTTTTCCTCTAAATTCCATCACATCCTTCTCAAACTGAAGTGTTGTATCCACCAATTTGACATAATTCATATGCCTCATGTAAGATAGTTTTGATCAAATCTTAAAACATAGTTCATCTATGAACCTCTTACACTTCTTCTCCTCTGGGTATACCATTTCTGGTACAAACCGCGACAAAGCCACAAATCTCCTATCATACTGAGTCACAGTCAACCCATTTGCCTCAAATAAATAAAATCTCTATCTTGTTGGGCTCTAAAGGTCTAAGGAAAGTATTTATCAAAGAAAACCTCCTTAAACCTATTCTAGGTTATGAGTCTAACAACATCTGCACTTACCTTGGGAAGAATATTCTCTCATTATTCTAAAACTTCTCCATCTAACTCAAACGAAGAAAAGGCAACCATCTATCTATCAGTTACTGGTAAAATACCAACTAATCTCTCTACATGCTTCTCCCAAAACTTGGGCTTAAAAGAATTCATAGATCTCTTAAATTACAAGGCATTCAACTTAACAATCTCCCTGCATCTCATGCCTAAACTCACTTTTCCACTTTTGAACATTTATCATTACTGGATTAACAACGTCAAGCATTGCTCTAGCCTGTTCATTAAGTCTATGTTATAGGCTACCAACTCTATTATCTGATACATTCATTTTCTCAAGTTAATGTGTAATAGTTTATCTTGGCACATCTCTTTCAACTTCAGATTATCTCACACCTTTACTAATATCAATTATACTATCAACACGCTCCCTTCTAGGAACCACAGATTTAGACTCAACCTCAACTTATCAAAATATTAGGAGCCAGCCACGCCCTCTCAAATTAACTACTCCAACTCTAGCTCTAGCACGTCCACGTGTCATCCTCAGACTGTTCATTAAAATATAATTTATTTTAATCTTCCACTTTATTTCTTTTTATGCAGTCTATAGAATCATAAAACCTTCTGATACCAAAATTGTAATGACCCATCCCGGGTTGGCCACCCCCAAGACAGTGTCATCACATTTTAAAATCTCAGCATGACACATATATGCAACAATAAAAAATTTCTAACAGAAATTACTTTACATCAATCCTCAACTCTCAATAGGGGAGATACATCAATCTGATATTAACTTAACCTAATATACAACGTAAAATGCATGAACATTTGCAAATAAATTTTTATTTTATTTTTTCATTAGTTTGAGGACGTTGACACGTGGCTTATAGATAATGATTTCGTCTGAACCTCAACCTACCAGACTATTTGTCCTGTCTGCTACCTGAAATCATTATATAATGAGGGATGAGCTTCACAAGCTCAGTGAATTAAATTTATTATAAGTACTCAATTGTATAAAATTTCTTTCAATATTAAATCAATTATATTTCATACAACTTGATACTAGCATTCCACTATCACTACACATATCATAAATCCTATTCTTTATCAATCTCTTCTTCTTATGTATTGGTTCACCTTAAGACCATTAATTATCTCAAAATCACCTCACAATGAGGTTCACATCATAAAATCTACAATTTAGATGGTTCTTATCACCATAACTGCCTCTCTGTGAGAGTCATCAATCTATAAATAAATTCACAATAATACACCACACCTCAACATTTCAATAATGCAAGCAATAAATAAAATATATGCAATGCATGAATTGTTATTATGGGAACGTCTTCCCACATGTCGACTTGTTTTTATCGTAGACTGGCTACCTTCCCTGTTATTTTCTTTACAGCTTGTCCCAGCTGCCACAGCATTCATTTCCAGCATATACCGACTGTCACAGTGTCCCTTTTATTTCCAGCACATACTGGCTGTCACGGTTTTTCAATTAGACCGGCTGCCTTCCTAGTTCTTTTCTTTTCATTTAATGCATATGCATATGAACAATAATACGAAATATGCATCTGAACAATAACATAAAAAAAAAAAAAAAAAACATGAATTTAAATATTTAATTTTGGCTATGCTGATTTTTATCAAATTATATAAAAAAATCTACTAAATTCCTCTTATCCCAAATCACATCAAATCATTCATCACAGCTTGTCAAGATCCACTAAATTTCATCCCAAATCACATCAAAGCTTGTCCAGATCCATTAAATTTCATCTCCTCATAATTCGTATCAAAACATCAACCAAAACTCGTTAAGAACTTATTTATCACCATCATTATTAAATCAACTCATTATTCTAATAATATTTCTTTTCACTTAAAAATTTTCTACATGTCCAATATTTATACCATATCTATCAACCAAATATTTATCTAGCACCATAGCATACGCTTATAATTAAATTTAATATCATCACTAGATATTTTATTTTTATTTAGACCACTTAAAATAAATCAAACTCACCACATAGCACTTAAAGCTACCCGTGGATCACCTCTTTGCCTTTACCGTTCCTCTCAGAAATTTTCCCTGGTTATTGATCGTCAACACCTGACATTATATTTATATTAAATTTCTAATTTATTCTTCAATTCGTTATAAACCACACCTTTTGAAAATTACCACTTTTAATTCGGGGAAATTTCATGATTGCTAAAAATTAAAAAATAAACATTATATTATTACCTTATGTTTTTCTGATAGCTTATCATGATTCTCTATGAAATTCAACAGTAAACCTCTTCAAAATTTTGCTCTTTTAGCCTTTCTTTGGGTCCCCAAGTGTTTAAAGAAAATGTGTAATTGAAAGAAAACTAAACGAATAAGTAATATAACTTAACTTGTATATATACAAAATAAATGAAGTCTTCACCCACTTCATTCTTCTCCATTTGCTGCCACAATTCTTTGTATGTGGCTTACATGCAACTAAAGATTGGCAGCAGGTTGCCACCTATTGTCATGATTTTTTTTTAGAAAAAATATTTTATTTTATTATTATTTTCTTTCTTTCTTTCTCCTGGGACATCTCTGGACATCCCAAATTTTATTTTTTTATTTCTTTTCTTTTCTTTTCTTTTCTTTTTTCTTTGTAACTATGCCCCAATGCGTCAAGTTTTTTTTAAGAATTGTTTTATTCAATACTAAATCCTTCGTGTAAATATATTATTTTAATTTCATGCCATATTTATTAAATTATTTCTTTACCCTTACTTTACGATTACGGGTATTACACATTCTATAAGGTGCTATAGATATGGGTGTTGATCCTGAAATCACCTCAATAGGAAACTCAATCTCCCTATTGGGAGGCAAACCAATCAACTTTTCAGGGAATACATCAGAAAAATCTTTTACTACCAAGATTTATTCTAACTTCATACTCTCCTTGCTAGAATCCACCATATTTGCCAAATACCCCTCACAACTCTTCTTTAACCATTTACTAGTAGTTAAGGCAGAAATAAGATAGTTAGCAAGTATCTTACGTTCTCATTGAAAATTAAACTTTTCTTGTCTAGATATCTTGAACACCACATTCTTCCTAAAACAATCTACCCAAGCATGATATGCAGATAGTCAATTCATCCCCATAATTAAATCAAAATCTGTCATATCTAAAGGTAATAAATCAACTTCAAATTCTCTACCAGTCATATAAATCACACAACTTCAATAAATTGTCCTAATAATAACCTTATCCCCAGTAGGAACCTCAACAACGATGACATGCATCAAAGGACTAGCACTAGCATCAATAGATTTCATATAAACACTGGATGCGAAAGAATGGGTTGTGCTAGAATGAATCAATAATCTAGCAGGTTTATCAAGGATATATATCATACCCATAACAACATTCAGAGTGGCTTGTATATCCAGTAGGGTCAATGCATAGACTATGTTGTCTCTGGACTAAAATTGGCTACCACGTCCTTTCTCAGCTACTGATCCTCGACCTCTGCCTCGCACACTCCCTAATCCACCACCTCTCTCTACCGGATTTCTCCCAGCACTTCCCATGCCTATGTCAATAGATTTCCCCGCTGGACAATCTGCAGTAACATGTTCTCCCTCACCACATACAAAGCATATCTGCGTAGGGCAATTTCGAGATAGATGCCATGTCTGATTACATCTGAAGCAAACCCTTAGCTCTCGATCATACATCAAATTACCACCTCCCTTTGATGGCATACTTACTCATCTACTATAACTCCTACTTTCCATAGCCTGTCTCCCGAACCTAGGGGTCCCATTAGTATTACTCTAAGCGATAGAAGCAACAGATCCTGCTTGCCTCTGACTCTACACTACAGTTCTTTATGACAAGAAACACCTCCTCTGGGGTGGTCTCCCACCTGCACACTCATACTGCCACCACCTCTAGGTCCCTCAAATCTAGACCTCTTCAGCCACTCCCTCCTACCTCTAAACTCCATCAAATCTTTCTCAATTTGTAATGCTTCATCCACTAGTATAGCATAATTTCCAATTCCCATATAAGAGAGTTTAGTTCAAATGTCATAGTGTAATCCGTCTAAAAATCTCTTACATTTTCTCTCCTCCGTATTCACTAATTCAGGGCATGCTTGGTAACAATTTTCAGTGTTTGAAAAGAGTTTCTGAAATTAGAAGAGCTTAAGCAGATGAAGAGGTTGAGTCTATAGTTCCTATAAGGGAACAAATTGATAGTGCAACTGGTACTAGTTGAGCTGGGAGAGAATCTGAGGTTAGGAGGGATGAATTGAGAGAAGCTCTTGATCATGTTATAGGGAGGATAAATGCAGCTGAAGAAAGGGCTGATAATTTGCAGAAGAGATTAGAGTAACCTGATGTGGTAAGACAAGAGGTTCATAAGGGAGAAGGTGTGTTTGCACATGAGATGCAAGGTGATTGTTTTGTGAGATTTCTTAAGTTTAAACCTCAGCCTTTTAGAGGATCTGTAAATCCTGTAGAAGCCGAGCAGTGGATTAGACATGTCGAGAAAGATTTTGAGGTCTTACCAGTGACAGATAGGCAGAAGGTTGCTTTTGCTTCATTTATCCTAGAGGGTGAGGCTTCTTAATGGTGGGAGGATATTTTGCCCAGGGTAAGCACATAGGTAGAACAACCTTTAACTTGGAGTAAGTTTAAGTATGAGTTCTTTGCGAAGTATTTTCCAGATACCTTTTGGGCACAACAAGAGAGAGATTTTATTCATCTTAGGTAGGATAATTTATCGGTGGTTGAATATGATAGTAGATTCATAGCTCTGTTATAAATTAGATGGGGTTGGGAGCTTTCTCAATCTTACTAGTATGAGGAAGGTGAGGAGAAATGGTTTATCAAAAGCAAAATCAATGAGTGATGAGTTAGTATTGGTGGAAATTGGTGCTCAAACTAAATAAGGTAGAATGAATAGAGCTGGAGAGGGTGGGGGCTCGCCCTTCTTTTGTTGCTAATCGAACATCTGTTTTTGTAGACAATCTCCATCCTTCTGCTTACAATCTGCTTGTGTAGAACCTGTATGATAAACTTGATAATGTCAAAGATGTATATGTCTCTAGGAAATCTAGAAAAGGAAAGAAAAATCTGTTTGGCTTTGTGAGATTTGAAGACCTTCGTGAGACTTTATATTAAAGGTCTTGATGGGTTCATATTCAGGATTCATCGTTTTCTAGTCAAGCTATCAAATCCAGATAGGGGTAAAATCTTAGATGTTAAGGTGGGTAAGAAGTATGGATTAATGAAATCTTCTATGCTTCATACAAACATAGTGAATCAATCAAATCTTAATCTTTCAGTTAAGGCTCAATCCTTTGCTGAAGTTGTCAAAGGCATGTAGCATAATCAATCTCAGTTGAAACCTTATGCTGAGGGTGATCATGAAAGTGTTGACAAACTGGGTAATATTGTGGATTCATGGTCTTTTGCTGATATTGTTTTTGAGCCTGATCAAGAAGACACTGATTAGATGAATAAGAGTGTTATTGGTGTCCTACATAAATTTGAGGATGAGATTAACTTTAATGATTAGAGAAGGTATGAATAATTATTTCCTTGTCCTTGTGGTGGAATAAAATTAAATCTTTCTTCAGATAGATAGTAGAGAGATGTTAAATAGATTAAAGGCGGATAAAATCTGGTTTGATGGTTTACCCAGGTTGACCCTTGGTGTCACGATGATTTGATCGATGATCAACTTCTCTTGATTTGATGCTAAAGAATTCCTCTCTAAGCATGTCTTCCGAATTTTTTCAATCGATTGGTTTCAGGGTGGAGGCATAGTTTGTCATTGGAAGCCCATTTTTTAAAATAAGACTTCATATTGTAATGGTGTTAGTCTCAGCTAAACATCAAAGTGGCATTCCAAAGAGGTTATCTATCAAGATTACATAAAAGCTTGTTTTTTCAATTAATATTAGGGTGGATTTAACGAAAAATAAGTTTCATCTGTCATATCTTGATGATTCGGCCATGTCTGGACACCAACTCTTCTTGTTAAACTCCCATTTTTGTGGAAAATCAGGATGTTGTTAGTGTTGATGACCAGCCATTCATGGAAGGTGATTCTCTGGTGTAAAAGGGTGAAAATGGAGGGGAAGCCGTGGTAGTAGTAATTGCATGGCGGCACATCCTTGCATGGTCACTGACAGAGTTGCATGTGACATGAATGGAAGTGGTTGGAGTTGGTTTGGAAAAGGATAATGAGAGTTAATCCTTTGATGTCAATACCAAAATCATATGGGTTTGGCGAAAAGATGCTCGCCCCTTCAATATTAAGTTGCTCTTGATGAGAAAAGAAATAGATGGATTTTTTTTAAAGAAAGGGGCTTTGGAGGATGGTATTGTGATCAAAGCTAAGAGGGAGAGCTTGGGTAGGAAGGTGCACCTGATCATAGAGTTGTTGAATTCTCATCTTTCAGGGATTTAGATGCTTGGGATAAGGTTGTCCAAACACTTGAGTTAAGTAAAAAGTTGGGTTTATGAGTTAAAGGAATAGAAGAGATGGTTTTAGAAGAATATTATCAACTAGAATTGAGGAATAGAGAAGAATTTGTAGGGTCTTGATTTTTGTTTTGAGTGGTATTTTATGCAGGGTGTCTGGATTGTATGGTTTGCTACCAAACCTTTACTGTGGCTTAAGGATAGTTTCTACATTGGGTGGTTTTTTTCAGTTGGGGCTTTTTCTTAGATTTTTGTTTTTGGTTCTATGAGTCTAGTGAGGTCTTTCTTCGTGTTCTTTTTTTTTGGTTTACTGATCTTTTGTTTGATTGGTGTTTTGGGTTTTATTAGTAAATTTTGATTTTTTGCAGTTTCAAAAAAAACCTTGTAAATCCCTCATCCATGAAATAAAAAATTAAAACTTACTCAAACAAAATAGAAATTATTTCTTGTGGGAATTTGAATTAAAATTGAATAATCTTTACCTTTGCTCAAATTTTTCACCTCATCATCTAATCTTACTCGTTTTGGTTGGTGCATTCCTGCATTTCTCTTTTTATTTCTTTGATAATTCTTTGGTTATTAGTCAAAATGTTCAGAAAAATTTAATTAAGTTGTTTGACATAAAATAAGTAAATTTTGATCAATTTTATTGTTGGGTTACAAAATTCATTTTTGATCTTCTGACAAGCTAGTTTGTCAAACCTAGTTCGTAACTAATTTTATCCAAAAATAACTTGGTTACAAGTAAAACCAAAAGAATAAAAAAAAAAAAAAAACATTTCATTCATAATTAACATCTAACGTGCACATCATTACCTATAAAAGTCACTGGTCACAAATGAAAATTCTATTTTAAATTTATTTCCATATGCAACCTATATCAATGATAAACTTTACAGTTCGTACGGATGAATTCTTTGCTTTACACGAATGTGTAAAGGATGCTAGTCGCACATAAAAGCCGAGTAATTTACCGTTGAGTTAGCACCCTTAATAAAAATAATTAGAATACGTAGATTCAACTGAAAAAATAAATAAAGATATTTAATTTACGATGCAATTAAAACATTAAACTAGGAAAAAATTAAAAGAATTTGAGTTATATAGAAGAGCAAAAAAAAAAATATGAAGCTAGGGATAGCAAATGTGAAAGAAAAGTTCTTCAATTCTTTGTTTCCCTTTTAAGAAAGAAACAAACTTTTATTCTAGAAATAAAAACATGAACCTTAAAGCATGAGAACAGTTAGAGGGTATAGAAGTGAGCATTTGACAAAGAGGCCCTGGTCAAATAAAAAAATTGCTCTTCTTTTAAATAGAAATAAAGAACGAAATAATTTGAAAGATTGTAATAATCCCATTTTTCTTGAACGAACTTCTACCATGCCATTTTGATTTATTGAGGGGTAGCACTCCTATTAGGGTTGTATGAGAATACGTACCCATTCTATAAATAAAAAAAAGCAAGCGTACCTTTAAGTGGGTCAGACACAAGTGTTGGATCATGTCATATCACAGAGCAGGGCTTCGTCACCCTGTCGTAGCAAGAGGACTCGAGCCTAAGTCTTCTTGGCAAGGAAGGAAGCCTTAACCACCCCGCTAAAGCTTTAGTGGTGATTTTAGGGTATTACCATATAATCATTTACCGTATATTAAATCCTAAAAGCTCAGCTTTGTACATAAATAATTATTCTTTAACCATAAATCTCTCTTCAAGAGGGAGGTGTACCGATAGTAATAATTGGCTATTCACTTAATCTTAATACTAGGCCGGGTCAATGTTCCTCTTAATGTGATTGATTTAATCAAATTAACCTCCCAGTGTTGTTGAGCTTAAAATCAAGTAGTAATATAATATATTTTTTGTAAAGTCCGTTAATTAATTATAGATATTTTACTGTCAGCTGTCGATAAATCAAATGGTTAGTGGACATGTGTATGTCTAGGATTGTTGGTTAATAATTATTGTTGTATAAATTAATTAGAAATTTTATTAGATAATTATTGTACTATAAATTAATTAGAAATTTTATTAGATAATTATTGTAGTATAAATTAATAAGAAATTTTATTAGAAACTTTCTTGTAGTGAAAAGATTGAAAAGGGTTTTGGGTTAAAAATGAGAGAAGTGTACGAGATGAGAGAAGGACTTGCAAAGTCTTAAAATAATTTGAGGAAGGGTATTTAGGAAATTTCTCAAGAGTAAGAATGAGTATAAAAGGGTAAAGAAAACCCTGGAAACTCAATTTTTTCCTTCAATCTCATGCAGCAAGAGAGAGAAATAAGAGTTTCGGGATTTTTTTAGAACAGAGCAGTTGTGATCAAGTTGACGATCAGAGAGGATCATTGGTCCGATCATGTTGAAATTTTGAAGGGAAGTTTCTGACTTCTTACTCTTCATTCTGTACGGTTGGATTTGGAGTTGGAGATGTCTACTTAAGGATTTTGTGGGGTCTTTTCAGACCCTTGTTTTGGTAAAATCTCCAAAATTTCAGCTCGTTTTAATTTTATGGGCTGTTTTCTAGACCATTGTTTTTTTTATTATTATTTTGATGTATTTTTGAAATGTTATCAACTAAAAAGTTAAACTAGACTTCTTGATGTTGATTTTTGGCTTTTGTTTGAGGTCATTTCGATTTAATTTGAGGGATTTATGAGTTGTTCAAGTTGGAAGAATTGTGCCGAAATTCTGGAAAAATTATGTTTTCTTGGCAGTTTTGTGACCTGTTTTTCAGCAAGAATTTGAGGTAGTTTTGGGTCCTAACTATTTTTAAGTTAACTTATACTTCCTAAAGTTGATCTAGAACTTTGTTTAAGATGATTTGAATTTAAATTGATTTAGTTTGAAATATTTGAAATTGGGAGAAAATTTTAAAGAAATCTGGAATTCTTTTTATTATGGAACTTTGATGTATTTTTTTTTTTATGTGAGTATTGTAAAATCTAAAATCTATTGATTGAAGTTTGATTAATTCCTACACTTTGGAAGAAAGTAATATGATTTTGTGAATTTATGATTTATTGAAGTTGGGTTGTGACTTTAGGGTGGAACTTTGAATAAATTTTGAGCTATAGCATGAAATAGCTTATGTTGGAAATCACCCTCAAGATGCCCAGGTGGTGATCTTCCAAACACCCAAATCCACAAGGGCTTGTACAAACAGAAACAGCAATCAAAGAAAGAACCCAAGCAATTTTTGTCGAGGTTCGGCAATGTGCCTACGTCCCCGTGAGCTCCTCCGAGCCCTCTGCACTAAATTAATAAGTTCTTACAAGTTACAGCAACTCCTCTTCAAGAAACCTCTTGTTCTTGAAGAACGAAAGAAGAGAAAAAGAAAGTGATAAGGACTTGAGTTTCCCTAGAATTTTCCCTAAGAAAATTCCACTTACAAGGCCCTTGAATCCCCAATCTATACTACTCTCTCTCTCTCTAAACAACCAGTCTCTCTTGAATGAGTCTCTCCTGTGTGTTTAATGTCTTTGCACTCTCACACACCATATGTTCTATTTCACACACATTCACAATCACACCTCTCTTGTTGAGATGATTGTCACACACTTCTTGTTATGATTGAAGCTAGGTGACCCTTTATATAGTGCACCACTTCTTGAACCAATCTTGAAGTCAATCTCAACCCTTAGATCTTGAGGGCCAATCAATCATAGCCCTTCAACAAGTCTAAGTGATCCTGTGCGTTTTGATCAAGCCCCACGCATCAATCCAAAGTACTGATCAAGAAGCATCAGGTGTACCTAGCGTCGCGCCTCAGAACAGGGCAGGCTGCTACTCAAGCCAGGGCACACTACTTCCACCTTCTGGGCGCCGTGGCGCACCCTTCCTGAGGTGCGGTGCACACCTGGGCAGAAGAATCCTCCTTGTTGGGAGGTGAGGTGCACACTTTCTGGGGTCCGGCGCACACCAGGCGCTGACCACTTCTCCTTGCTGGGGGGTGAGGCGCACACCTCCTGGGGTGAGGCGCTAAGGCTTGATGAAACTTCATTCTTCAACCTATTTATTCCTTAGACAAATACCAACAATCTCTACCTTTGTCTAAGTGATTAAACCCGAACCCATTATGCAGAGAACTCAGGATCCAAACTCAACTTGAGTCACCATATCAACCGACTCCAATCCTAAGAAGTCCAAGGCAATGATTGAACTTACTTAGAGGTAGAACTTTAGTACCTAAATCTGCAGGATTTTCTTCCATTGCGACTTTGTCCACATGAATGCATCTTTCCGTAAATTTTCCCGAATGAAATGATACCGAACATCCATATACTTAGTCCTCTCATGGAACACCGGGTTCCTACACAAGTGCCATGCACTTTGGCTATCCGAAGATAGCACCACCTGCTCTTTTAGGACCTTCCACTCACCCAACAACCCTTTGCTCCATATAGCCTCCTTTATGGCTTCCGTAACCGCTATGTACTCTGCCCCGGTTGTTGAGAGAGCTACCACTGGCTGCAACTGAGCCTTCACGTACCTCAGCAACCACTTTATCCCAAGCCAAAGCTCCTTTCCGAGATTACTCACAAATCTGCTGAGTACACTAGTTGCCTGAGAAATGTCGGGACTAGTGCTTACCAACATGACCATGACTGATCCAACCGCACTAGAGTAAGGGACATTTTCCATTTCCTTCTTCTCCTCATCCATTCTAGGACTTTGTTCGCTGGAGAACTTGAAATGACTAGCAAGGGGAATCTTCACTGGTTTACCATCTTCCATAGAAAACTTGTACAACACCTTTTCTATGTCGGAAGACTGAGAAACCTTCAATCTATTTCTCACCCTTTCCCGAATTCTTCTCATCCCAAGGATCTTTTTTGTAAGGCCAAGATCCTTCCTCTCGAACTCTTCACTGAGTTGAGATGTCAACCTTTCTATCCTCTCCCTACTATTGCCAACCAACAGCATGTTATCAGCATAGATGAGGATACTCACCATTTCCTCCACCTTGTGTCTAGGTGAGAAAGTTTCTGTGAAATCTATGCTATCTCTTTGCGTGAACCCCTTCGTCATAAGCCTAGCCTTATTCCAGACTTCATCCCTTGGAGTGTTCCCTTCTTTGATCTTGTAAGTCCACTTACAATCCACAACTCTTTGTTTTCCTGGAATGTGCACCAATTTCCCAAGAGTTGTTCTTCCTCAAAGAATCCATTTCTTTCTCCATAGCTAGCTTCCATCTTGACGAATCCTTACATCCCATGGCACCAATGTAAGTCTCTGGTTCACTTATCTCTCCTTTTGTCCAAAGAACTGCTGCATTCGCAACCGTAAAACCATATCTCAAAGGTGGTCTGACCGGCCTTCTTTCCCGATCCCTTGTGAGCTGATAGTTGTTGGAAAACCACCTCTCAAGAATGCCCAGGTGGTGATCTTCCAAACACCCAAGTCTAGAATGATTTGTACAAACAAATACAGCAATCAAAGCAAGAAAGAAAGAACACAGCAATTGTTATCGAGGTTTGGTAATAGCCTACATCCCCATGAGTTCCCCTGAACTCTCTGCACTAAATCAATGAGTTCTTACAAGTTAAAACAACTCCACTCCAAGAAACCCAAGTTCTTGAAGAACTAAGAAGAGAAGAAAGAAAGTGATAGAACTATTACAAAAGCACTCTATCCACAATCTATACTACTTCTCTATTTACAACCAGCCTTTCTTTTGAGATCTATTCTAGCTATTCATTTGAGAGTGTCTCTCCTATTTTTTGTGTCTTTGCACTCTCAAATTTTCACTTTAACTCTCTTGTATGATGATCACTTGTATGTCACAATGTGTTGAGACTGAAGCTAGGTGACCCTTTATATAGTGCACCGACTTCTTGACCATTCTTGAAGGCCAATATCCACCCTTAGATCTTGAGGACTAATCATCCATAGCCCTTCATCAATCCTTAGTGATCCTGTGCATTTTGAACATGCCTCCATGCACTTAACAAAGGCTGAACCAATGTGCATCAATGTGCCTTCAGGTTACGGCCTAAAATAGGGAGTGCTGCGACCTGGAATAGGGCTGAACAGCTTCCTCTTTTCACCATTCTGGGCGCTGTGGCCTGGGGGAGGCTGAGCCGCGAAGCACACTGGTTCCAGGAGCTCCTCCATGCTAGGAGCCGCGGCCTGGAAAGAGCTGGGCCACGACCTGACCTGGTGTGCACTCCTTTAACATGTTGAACTTCATTTTTCCATCTCCCATTTAATCCTTTGACAAACTCCAACAATAGTCATTCTGACTTGCTGCATCATCCCCTTCTAGTTCAGCCTCCTCATGAATGTCCTGAGCTTGGCCTTCATCAATGGGCTCTACCTAGCTCGAACCCTTTTGCCTTCATTGCTCTACTTGAACTAAATTTTCCTAGATGCTATGCTTCGCAAATACCGAATTGGTTTGCTCACTATCCCCTGCAGGGTTAGTTTTCTCCAAATAGGGAAATATATGCTCATTAAAAATGACATCCCTACTTATTATGAGTTTAAATCCTTTTTGCTCTAAGGACCACAACCTATACCCTTAGCCCCTTCCCCATATCCTAGAAACACACATTTTCTAGACCTTGGGCTAAGTTTATCATCCTTTTGATATGCAAACGCAGTACACCCAAAAGTTCTAAGGTTGTTCAACTCAGGGGGTTTTCTACTCCACATCTCCTCAGGAGTCTTAAGGGCCACAGCCCTAAAGGGTGATCTAATAACCAAATACACAGTAGTAGACACCACTTCCCTCCAAAAACATTTGAGTAGTCCGGATCCTATTAACATACACCTAACCTTTTCCCTAAGGGTCTTATTCATCCTCTCAGCAACTCCACTTTGTTGAGGGGTTTTCACAACCGTTCAATGTTTTAAAATCCCATTTAACCTACAGAATTGATCAAGTTCCTTGTTAAAAACTTCTAAGCCATTATCGATTCTTACCCTCTTAACTACCTTGGCCGTTTGAGTTTCCTTCAGCTTTTTCCACACCACTAACTTATTCAAAACATCTAATTTATTTTTAAGCAAATAAACCCAAACATTTTTTGAATAATCATCAATTAAAGACAGAAAGTAAAGATCACCTCCCGATGTTAGTGTTCTTGCTGGCCCTCAAAGATCCGCATGAATGTAGTCAAGAATGTCCTTAGACTTGTGCACTTTGGTGTTGAAGCTGACCCGATGTTGCTTCCCAAGAACATAACATTCGTAGAAATCAAGTTCCTCTACTTTGTCACCATTAAGTAGACCGTTCTTGCTGAGAATTTGCAGGCCCTTTTCGCTTATGTATCCCAAGTGATTGTTCCAAAAGGCTGCTTTATCCATCTCAGCCATCAAGCTTGCTGCTTGACCCTTGATCTCCGTGTCTTCGATCATCTCATAGAGACCATCCTTCATTGCTGCTTTGATCACTATCAAAGATCCCTTGGTTACCTTGATCTTTCCTCCCTCTGCCTTGTATGTGTACCCCATGGCATCTAGATGCCCCAATGAGATCAAATTTCTTCTTAACTCCGTAAGATATCTCACATTCCTCAGCAGCTTTGTCATTCCATCAAACATCCTCAACTGGATGTCTCATGTGCTTCTCACTTAGTAAGAAATATCATTCCCCCGAAAAACCTTTCCATCATCGGTTTCCTTGAAATTCTTGAACCAATCCCTATAAGGACACATACGATGAGTGCACCCAGTATCCAAGATCCATTTCCCGCTGCTTTCTTGCCCCTTGCTGACATTTGAGCACACAACAAGAAAATCATCATCTTGTTGTTCTCCCTTAGCAACGGAAGCCTCTCTATTCTTGGTATGGCTTCTTCTCTCATCCCTTATCATCTTCTTGCAATCTTTCTTGAAATGACCCTCCTTATGGCAGTAGAAGCATCTCTTCCCTCCAAATCTCGATTTAGAGTGCGCTCTCCCATGGCTTTCTCCTCTACCTTCTGGTTTGTCCCGGTAATAGCCATGTATGTTGCTGTCATACCGAGTTGTTGGCCTTATTCTAATGAACAACCCTTCTCCACTTGATGCTTCCCTCATCTTGGCATCAAAATTATCTTGCAATTCTTTCTTAGGATCCATTTTAAAAGCAAAGATTCATTTACAAAGATACCTCTTATTAAGGAAAGTCTTGGTAAGAAACAACTCATCTAGTTTCTTTCAAATGACAGCTGGATCTTCCGAGTCTCCACACTCCCTTGTGACATTACCCGACATATGTAGAAAGATGGTGTTGTACGCCATCTTTTTCATCTCATTCCGCTCGACCTTCGTGATACTTGCTGGAAAAACGCCATCTTCTCCAATAGCCAAGTCCACCTTATATTGCATAAGAACAGCCTTGATCTTTCATTTCCAAAGGGAAAAGTCTCCCTTTCCATCAAACTTCTCAACAATGAAGTTCAAACCCATCTTGCGGAGAAAATCCCCGATTTATGCAGCACCCACAATTTCTTTCCAACTTCTTCTAAATCTTAAGAACACGATCGAAGATTGATCTCAATACCGTTCTTGAATCACCCTCAAGAACACGATCAAATCTTGATCTCTACTCCGTCCTTGAATCACCTTAAGAACATGATCAGATATTGATCTCTACTCCGTTCATGAACCACCTCAAGAACACGATCAGATATTGATCTCTACTCCGTTCTTGAATCACCCAAGAAGTTGACCTTTGATTCTTGGAGTCTTGCTCCGATAACCCCCTATTCTTGCTCCAATACCCACCAATCTTGGCTCTGATACCACTGTTGTGGTATCTCCTCTAGCTCTGATACCACTGTTGGAAATCACCCTCAAGATGCCTAGGTGGTGATCTTCCAAACACCCAAATCCACAAGGACTAGTACAAACCGAAACAACAATCAAAGAAAGAACACAAGCAATTGTTGTCAAGGTTCGACAATGTGCCTACGTCCCCATGAGCTCCTCCGAGCCCTTTGCACTAAATCAATGAGTTCTTACAAGTTACAGCAAATCCTCTTCAAGAAACCTCTTGTTCTTGAAGAACAAAAGAAGAGAAAAAGAAAGTGATAAGGACTTGAGTTTCCCTGGAATTTTCCCCAAGAAAATTCCACTTACAAGGCCATTGAATCCTCATTCTATACTACTCTCTCTCTAAACAACCAACTTCTCTTGAATGAGTCTCTCCTGTGTGTTTAGTGTCTTTGCACTCTTACACACCATGTGTTCTATTTCACACACATTCACATGTCATTCACATCACACCTCTCTTGTTGAGATGATTGTCACACACTTGTTGTTGTGATTGAAGCTAAGTGACCCTTTATGTAGTGCACCACTTCTTGAACCAATCTTGAAGTCAATCTCAACCATTAGTTCTTGAGGACCAATCAATCATAGCCCTTTAACAAGTCTAAGTGATCCTGTGCGTTTTGATCAAGCCCTACGCATCAATCCAAAGTGCTAATCAAGAAGCATCAGGTGTGCATGGCGCCGCGCCTCAGAACAGGGCAAGCTGTGGCTCAAGCCAGGGCACACTACTTCCACCTTTTGGGCACCACGGTGCACCCTTCCTGAGGTGTGGCGCACGCTTAGGCAAAAGACTCCTCCTTGCTGGGAGGTGAGGCGCACACTTCCTGGGGTGCGGCGCACACCTGGGACTGAACACTTCTCCTTGCTGGGGGGTGAGGCGCACACCTCCTGGGGTGAGGCGCCAAGGCTTGATGAAACTTCATTCTTCAACCTGTTTAATCCTTAGACATATACCAACAGCTAAAATTAATTATATGAATTGGTTTTAAATAAGTATGTTTTGGGGTTTGAAGTATTAAATCCTTGTTGGAATTAAAGAAATCTCTTTGGTTAAGAGACTTTTTTATTAAATTAAATATTTAGAAAGAAGATTTTTGCAAAATTGGAATTTTGACTATGTAATTGAATAGCATCATTTTGGACATAATCCCAAACTTGGATAAGGAAAAGAAGTAAAGAATGAAGGAAAGAAGTAAAGAATGAAGGAAAGAATGAAAGAATAAAGAGCGGTGATTAAGGAGAAGAATGAACTTTTAATATTATTTTCTTTGATTTACATGTGTGAGTAAATGGAATGATTGGTGCTTATTAAGTGTTATAGTTTTAAATACTATACTAAATGACTATTTATATGTAGTTTGCTTTAATTGTTAAAATGACATTTCAATGGGTGTGGTGGATGATCGTAGTAAAGGCAGAGAAGTGATCCAAGACTAGTATTTGGCGTAAGGTGAGTATTACCTTACTCTTAGTAAGCATGAGGTTAATGGGGAAACCAAAATAATAATGTTACTTAAGAATTATAATTCGTTACTAAAATATAATAATTATATGTATAACTATGTGGTGTGATAAGTTAATTATACACTAATGATGAGAATTTGTTGATGTTCATAATTTGACTTCGTTTCATTTCATGGATTGAAATTTACGGTATGTTATCGAGGGGGGAGTGATGTGTGAGGACGATAGGTCCCTTTCCACAAAGAGTATATGGGTACTGAGTATATTTGGACAATTGGACTCGGCTCGGATCAAGGAGGTTCCAAAAAATTTATTGTTTGTAAAATGTACCGGTACGTGGGGAGACGCCCCCGATGGATTATAATTGATTATGAGTGAGACAATGCATTGCATCATGCTCCATTGGCATATCATACATGAATTTGATTTGCTTGGCCCGTAAGGGGGCATATGAATTGTTTGGTTGTTTGGATAAATTGTGATGTTTTGATTGACTATGGAATGGTGAATGCAAATTCGTTGTGGGTTCTATAGGACCGTATTATGATTACTAAGATTGCTGATTTGCAAAGTATTATATGACTATATATATGAATAAATAAAATATAAAGGAAAAAAGAAATATTAATAGGCTGTCAACTTTTTTTTAAAAATGATAACTTTGTTTAGAGTAAGAACTCGTTGAGTCTTATAGCTCACCCACTCATTTTTATAACCTTTCAGGTAAGCTTCTAGGTGATCTTGGATTTTAAATGGTGAAGCTTTGAAGATTTGACGAAGCTTTATGTGGGTCCACAAACGTCGCATCCTCGGTCAAGTCTTTTTTTTTTTTTGTAATAAGTGTTAAGTTGTATATTAGATGTGTGAAGTTGTAACCTGTTGGTTGTGTCTTTTTAGAAACCTTGTAAAACTACAATTTTATAGTTGTAATAATTGTATGATCTTAACTTATGTATATTAGATATTGTTCTGCTGTATTATATTAATTGTGTGTTCAAGTGCTCGATTCTAAAAGGTAATTAACACCGTCGTGAATGGGCTCACTCGGGGTGAATTGTTACATTTTCATTATTATGTTTTCTTTTCTATATAAGTTTCTTTAAATTTAAAGTCCAAAACTATATACTTTGAGCCTCTGATGAACATTTGATGTTCAATTTTCCAGGTTGAAGAAGCTGTTCGACCAAAGAATCAAAAACCTGAATGGAACGATGTTTTTCTCCAAAGAACCTATTTTGATTCTTGTCAAACTCATCCGATTCGGCATAATGAGAAGAATATGGCATCGACTATGATTTATCAGCTTGCCAATGCTGTTTGTCTTCGGGCAGTACCGACCGCAATCACGAGATTCTCAAAATTTATAAGCTTGTCCAAAAGGATGTTGTATCACTTGATGCAATGGAAAAGTATACATTGACTGCAATGAAATTCAGGTACATCTAATTAAACCTTATTTACAAATTCTTCTAATCAAATTCCATTGATCACTATTTATTTTCATTTTTCAAATTTTCATTAGATTATATAACTTACAGTTTAACTGTTCATGTGAATTTCAAAAAATCTAACTAAAACTTTACTGTAAAATTTAGTAGAAGAAAAAAATGAAAAGAACAAGAGTGGTTGTGAAAAATTTTCTTCTGTGTTTCCCTTAATATTTTCTTCAAGAATTAAACATTCTTATTATTTTTATCTTTTCATTATAATGTTGAAAAATAAAAATTAAAAAATTGATTTTTTAATATTTTTAATATTATTTTGAAAAAAAAAACATTATATCGATAATATCCAAATTGTTGAATAAAGTGTTACGAAAAATAAAAATAAAAATTTGCACCCAAAATAGTATTCTAATATTAGTAAAAGAAAGTGTTATAAAAGAAAATTGACTAAATGAGAGGATTAAGGTATTCTTGCCAGAGTTCTAAGCACGAGTTCTTGCCTATTAGATGGATTAGAAAAGAGAAAAATAAGTGAAAAAGAGATGAGATCATTATTTTATCATTTTTTAGAAAAACACCAGTTATGATGGGGTTTAGCAGACCCTATTTGTTTATTAAATAAGTAGATAGGATTACAAACAAAGAGGGAGGGATAAAAATGATTTAATCATTTTACCAATTGATCATCATTTAATTTGTTAAATTAACATCATAAATGTTATTATTTGCATTTTGTTTCTTTCCACTATTCAACTACACTAAACAAAGGAACGATAAAATCATTGTCTTATAATTTCTTTCCATTTTCTCATCACTACTAAACGTATGAATAAAAATTGACTACTAACCTCTTTTTTCTTTCTTTTCTCTTTGAAATGTTAACAGTTTTTGTTAGCTGATTTTCTCTCCTTGATTACATTGATCAATATCAATGACAAGTTTTTGTGAACAGATTTTTTATATTACCCTTCTGAATTTCAGCCATATAAGTGCAGCAAGCGACTTGTTATATCTCTGAATCCTCTCCCCCACTGTGGTCAAACATCAAACAATTTCAAATCATGTGATATCTGCAAGAGAAAATTAGCTGAACTGGACCTCAACAACTACTGCTCTATTTCTTTTAAGGTAAATTAATAAATTATATATATAGATCGATGTTGTCATTCAAAATTAATGTAACTTTCCTTAAAATTGAAAAACTAATTAATTTCAGGTCAGAGCATTTGAGAGGAAGTTGAATGATTCAGCTCCTCCATTTCTTTCCCTCCAGTCACCAACCAAAGACAAAGGGAAGAAAGTTACTAAAGCTGAGAAACCAAAGCACAGAAGGAATTAAAGGAAACCTCAAAGGGCTCCTTTTTTTCTGAAAAAAAGCCTAAGGTTCCTTTAGAGTCTTTGTCATCATAGAGATTCGGTAAGGAGGAAGAGAAGGGGAAACCTTTTAATCCGTTTGCATTAAACAATGAAAACGCAGTTGTTAAAGCTTGTTTTGTAGATTTCTGATGAGTGTTCAGAACAATATAGTACTTCTATTGATAAAATGTACCATTTGATAGTAATTTAAATACTGCTAAACAAAACCACTATACCAAAAAGTCACGTAACGTTATATATAGGTGGAGTGGATCAATGGTGCCTTGAGGGGAAAAAAGGTAATTTTCCTTGTCTATATATTTTACGGTAGTTGAACCTAATGCAATGCATGAGGGACACCTAAAAATCAATGTAATGTAATGCATGCCAGACAACTAATTGAACCTAAAAAGAGGAACAGACAAAAGTAATTGAACCTAATCAATCTCATATGCTGAATGCATTGCAACACATGAGAACTCAGATGCATATAGACACAAATGTTTCTACTGCAATGCATGAGACATACCACTCAAGAAGTACCATGGTCTCAAAATAACTGGCACCACAACAACAACAAACCATAAGCACAATAAGTAAAGCATAACCATAAGAAAATTTTAAAACAAAGAACATTGATACAGTTACAGCAAGCAAATATGAACCCAAACAGAAGTAAATCTGAGACAGCATGAAACCAAACCATAAAGCACATGATACAATGCATTCAAGCACAACTGCAGCATCACAACAAGCAAATATGAAACCAAGCCAGAAAAACTGATGCAATATGAAACCAAACCATAAATTACATGATAAAATGCATTCAAGCATAGTTGCAGCATCACACCCATAGTTACTGAAGTGGATAAGCATCTATATGTGAAAACTGGTAATTACTTATCATGAACTCTTTTCCTCTTACAAATTAAAAAGATAGGAATATCATGAAAATCAATTCAATCTTGAAGAAACCCAAAATAATTCAATTCAATTCAAAGATCTAACACAATGCAGCATTTAACCCTCAATTAAAACAAAACAATTAAAATTAACACTACAACTCAAATCGCATAAGACAAAAAAGGAAAAGAACCAAACTGAAAAAATCAAAGAGAAAGCACACTGAAAAATTAGGAATATGAACATAGTTCAAATAGATACAAGTTCAAACTGAAAAATGTATGAGACAAACATCTCTCTCTCTCTCTCTCTCTCTCTCTCTCTATATATATATATATATATATATATATATATATATATATATATATATATACACATACACACACATATATGATCCAATAATCATATCAGAGTACAAAACAATGTTGATAGAAGACAATCTCCTTTGTTTTGCCTCAAAATAGTACCAATACAAGATCTCCCAATTCAAACGCGGCCAATTGAAGGTAACAATTAACAAAATTGATTAAGGTACATATAATATATATCTAATTAACCCTTCGAGAGAGTAAATAGAGAGGAGAACAACGATGAGCATATCACTGCCCAAAGAATGCAACAGAATTTAGTGCTTAGTTTATACTCAAAGGTAACAAAAATCATATTTTTTTTACCAAAGGAACTACCAATAGTAAAGTTAATGTAATCATATTTTCTTTATCATAGCTTAGTGCTTAGTTAACACTCGATCTGCAATGTTATTTTCTTACTAGTGGTAAGATAACAGTAAAAGGCAAGATAATAAAAAACAATCATTTTTCAAAGTATCTGCGATTCATAAAATTCTATACTCAAAGCCCAAAAAATTATAAGACCCAGAATAAATTTAGTGCTTAGTTTATACTCGAAATGGAATGCAACCTAATGATAAACCCTAATCTTCATGTAATGATAAAATCTTCTAGTTTTGAAGCCAAATCAGAAAGGATAGAAAGTTGCACGACAATTTCAGTTCTAGTAAATACCCAATAAAAACCCTAATCAACACTATCGACTACCATTAATCCTAATAGCACATGATTTTAAGTAGTAACAGAGCAAAAACGAATACCATGAATAAATTCAGGCGAGAAAGAAGAAAATAAAAAAAAAATTCCCCTACAAGTAGTAGAGAGATGAAAGAGATGAAACAAGATGAAAACAATAAAATTGCAAACCTAAGCTTGTTTTGATCGTCAGGCGAAGAGACAAAATGTGTACAGAGAGAGACGTAGGTGAGAAAAACGCAAGATCCAGGCATCACTGGCGAGTCTGAGCGAGAAATTGCAGAGAAGAAACGAGGGAGAAGGCAGAGCTGTTGAAGAACATGAAGGTCGTGTAATAAGACTGGAATTGCGGTGATTTATGGCCAAGATCAGACACAAGTCAGACTTATAAATGTCACAAGTTTGTTTGAACGCACCTATTTTGTCAAACAATATTTTTAAAATAAGTAGGCTTATTTTGCATTTTAAATTCCATAAGTCCATTTCATGACTCTTAAATAAGTAGGGGTTTTAATGGATTATTCAATAATGAAAAGGGCGCGAGTATTGTCACAGTTATTTTAGTTTTTTTCACAACTTATTTAAAGATACAACAATTTTTATCTAAATTATTTTTATTTATATTTCATCATATTTTTTAAAAGACCCACTTTTAATTGAGTTTCACAACAAAATTTACACTAAGCACATAAAAAAACAAACAATATTTACTCACTTGGCCTATTAACCTCTCCAAGCTCTTTATTCATTTATTGGATCCAAAATTTGTTATCTTGCTTTTTTAATCACCATTCTTTTATTAGCACCAAGCAAATGTACAACAAATAAATACAATACTATTTAATCTCCTAAACCTCCAAAGGTGTGCTACCATCCATTCATGAACTTCGTGTTCAACTAGGCTAGTTTATACCATTTTCTATTTTCATGTGATGCTTAGAACTTTTATCTTTTTTGTAGCTTATATGTTCTAGCTATTGTGATTAGTTTTCTAGTTTTCTTTTTACTTACCTTTATGCTTGAAGTACTACTTAGTGATACTTATCATTTATATAGCTTATTTCTCGGTTCACCTGTCTATTTTTTTATTTTGAAAACAATTAATTTTATAATAACAAACGATATCTCGTCATTAAAGTAAACTAATAATAGTATAATCCAACATCCAATAGTAACTAAAATCATATATAAGTAACAAAACATTTAGAAAAAAACTTCAAATAATAATTACATAAACTAATTAAAAATTCTTATATAACAAAGCAAAAATAAGATATCATAACATGAGATGGCTCACGACATCTTTATGAAAAAATAAAGAATACCATGCAATGGAATTGTGAAGTTGTTATGAAAAGAAAAGGACAACAAAATAGTGGAGGGTCCTGTAAAAAAATATTTGAAGAATGTGAAAATTAAAGTTGTTAATAGAAAGAAGTAAAAGAAGAGACAAACTCATTCTAATGTCAAACGTAAAAAGTATTGTGGAAAAGCCAATAAAAACTGGATCCGATGATCAAAATAGGTTTTGACAACATAAATAAAGACAATTAGTCCAAAAAAATATTGTCTAATTAAATAGGCCGCAAATGTCAAAATGGTTGTGGTAATAGTCGTTCCGTAATGTCAAGTGCACAACAAAAACAATCAACAAGTTTAGACAACATGGATATGGACCAATAAAAAACTCTATATGGCGCAAAGAATGTAAGATTTCTGTTTCTAGCCTTGTCTTTTACTATTTAAGTTTCCAATAATTACAACTCGAGCTTCATAACGGTCATATTGTCAAAATGCATTGACTGTTTGTATTATACACCTGGATTATTAGTACTCCACACAATAATCATGTCGAAGAGGCCCAAAATTTGTATTGTGAATAACTATTGAACAAGAGTCCCTTTTTGCGTTTCCCTTCAAAGTTGGATAGGGTTAAATTTCTTTATTTTCTTAATTTACATGAAGAATTTTAGGATATCTTTAATAAAAAATGTAATATTTTTTTTATTTTATAATGATGATCTAATCTAACCCTAATCTCTACTAATATATACAACCTCTGCACACTATAGTACTTTTGACTTGAGGTAATAACGATTAGACTAAAGACTACGGGTTAAGGCAATATATTTTGAAATATTATGTAAATCGTCTAAATCATATATATATATATATTCTATATTCAAGTAAAAAGTTCACTTTTCCTTTTTTTTACATATAAGTATATTCTATTTCCAGTTTAGCAAAAGAAAAAATAAAGAATTATACCTTACTAGTTATATAACAAGTTGAATTTTTATTTTAACTTACCAGCTTAAAACTTGTTTATTTACAAAACCCTCGACCGTATATGAGAAACAAGACCGTATTTATTAGGTTTAAATGGCTGCTAAAAGTTATACACGTCGAATTAACAGATCAAAAACTTTTATCAATAACAAATCATATTAATTGGATACAGATCGGATTTGGATCAAAATTTGATCTATTAATATGTCTAAGTGTATCCATTTGCACCTTAAGTATGTATTTCAAATTGTTACATTCTACCCCTCAAAATTTTTGTTTGTATCACAAGTGTTGCATCTCTAAATTTTTGTTTGTATCACAAGTATTTCAAATTGTTACAATCTACCCCTCAAATTGCACCTCTAAATTTTAATAAATGCTACAATGTGGTCCTAATCCCTCACCCCATTAAATACCGTTAACAGAGTTTCATAATGTGACTATCACTTGTACAGCAGAAACATAAGTTACTAACTGGAAAAAGGAATATGTTGCACAAGTGTTGTCACGTGATGAATTTGTGATAAATTTTTATAAACAGTGTCTAAAATTGTTAGGTGTTTGGACCATTTTGTAGCACTTATTAAAGTTCATAAATGAAACATTATGGACTAAATTGATACACCATTCATTTTTTTTATTTTGTATTTTTTAATTATCTATTGTTCTTTTATGTAATATTAAATTATAAAAATGTTTTATCTTCCAAGGAAAAAAGTAAAGAAGAGTTTGATCACGATAACTGAATCTTTTTGTGTCTACTAATGACCAATCAACCTCAGTCTTTTGGAATGAAGTTAAGTGTAGGATTCATTTTTAGAATTGAAATGAATTTTGTGTTTGAAATCAACTAATAATTAAATTCATTTTCTGCATTACTGACATTATTAAATGTTTATGTGCAATTATTAAATTAAGCATAATTTATGTGCAACTGAATGCTTTTCGCTAGGACTCACATAGACAAATGAATATGGCAAACCATTAATATGCACCTTACAAAGATTAAAAAAAAAAAAGGAAAAAAAAATCTTTCCGATGAAGTCAATGTAGTCTCATTGGTAGCCAAGAACAAAAGAGTGAGAAACATCATTATAACTGTAATTGGTGTAGGCATAATTTTTCAAAGCTTATTTTGTATTGTTGCCTAATCAGACTCCTCATAAAGCTATCATTATACTTGTTTATCTTCCTTTTTTTTAAAATAAAATTATGCTTGTTATCAATTACTTTATAATTAGATTTTAGTTTACTTTATATAAGTAAGTCATTAAGAAAAAAAAAAAAAACTCAATATGAACAATTTTTGTAAAACCCTAGTTAAGTGTATTTTAATCTTTTTATATATTTGATTAGACACCATCATCATGTTCTCATACATATATATTTTTACCGGTGTGATTAATTACTTGATCTTGATCTAAATAATAGAATTTTGGTTAATATTATATATATTTTTTAGTAGGCTTTATTGTTCCACCCTTAATTATTATTGTCACGGTAACTTCACTGTTGCAAATCTATGTAGGTCGATTTACCCTTATTTAAGAATACTTCGTGGGTTTATAAAAAAATTAAAGAGCGAATAACATGAGTTAAAGAATGAAAAATTTTACACTACTCATTCATAAACTGTTACGGGCCTAAGATTGGGATCGTGTTTGAGGGCGATGAGCTGATAAGGAAGAAGGATCACGCTTCCTTTGGTTACCTATGGTGATAGTTTTCTAGGGTTATTCGAGGTACCCTGGGCCTCCCAAAACAAACGTGAGTTTGCTAAATAATTGCTTACTCTATTCATTGGACTTGCCTGATTTTTATAGCCTTACAACTTACGTAGAGATAGAAATGAATCATTCTTACAAGATAGGATCAATAACAAGAAGATAGAAATACATCCTAAGATAAAGACTAGGCTGAAATCAATTTGCAACAAACTACCTGCGAGGATAAGAATTCCTCTTATTGATAACAAGATAAATTAATGGGATAATACCCAACTTAATTTTTTCTGCTGATGCGGGACCTTATCACTCCATCCCCCTTAGACGTGTCCTTGTCCTCAAGGACAAAGTGAGGAAAACGGGTCGAGAACATTGGAAGGACTTCTCACATAGCATCAGCTGGAGAGTGGCCTTACCAATGGATCAGTATCTCATGTTGCCCATGCATAATTCTACGATCCAGTACGGCTTGAGGCAGAACCTGATCTTGAGCTACTGGTTCGATAGGTAATTCCATCGTAGTAGGTGTAGATAAGCTATATCATTTTTTAGTAAAGAAACATGAAATACTCGATGGATGCGGGAAGAAATGGGAAGCACGAGACGATATGCAACCGGTCCCACCTTGGCTAAAATATGAAATGGCCCATAAAAACGTGGTGCTAGCTTGGAATTGGACCGTTGGTTGACAGAGTGTTGACGATATTGCTGAAGGAGAAGGTAAACCCAGTCTCTTATCTGAAACTGCTGCTCAAGATGGTGCTTATCATATACATGCTTCATACAATTTTAAGCTCGATGGAGGTGAGCTTTCACTTGCTTCAGAAATAGAGCACAGTCACGGAGGAGTTGATCGACAGCTTCCACCCGAGTTGTGCCGGGAATATAGGAGAGAAGTGTAGGTGGTGGCCGGCCATAAACAACTTTAAAGGGTGTTAGTCGTGTTGCTGAGTGCAGGCTAGTGTTATAGCAAAATTCTACCCAAGGAAGCCAACCGAACCACTGTTTTGGATAATCCCCTATAGAGCATCGCAAATACATTTCCAAAGTCCTGTTTACCACTTATGTCTAGCCATTCGTTTGAGGATGATAGGCTGAACTAAAATTGAATCTAGTGTCTTGCATTTGAAAGAGTTTTTACCAAAAAAATGCTGGTAAAGGAGGGATCCCTATCACAAATGATAGAAGTAGGAATACCGTGTAAGCGAAAAATGTTAGCAAAAAAAACTTTTGCAACCTGTGGTGTGGTATAAGGATGCTTGATGGTGGTGAAGTGGGAATATTTTGAAAGCCTATCTACCACCACAAAAATGGTGGCGAACCCATTGGAGCTTGGCAACCCGTCAATAAAATCCATGGAAATGTCTTCCCATATTTGAGAGGGAATAGGTAGAGGCTGAAGAGGACCCGTTGGAGTAGTGTGCTCAGCCTTATTGCGCTGACAAGTGTCACATTTCTTAATAAAATTCTTAAGGGCAAGAAGGAATAGAAGGTAGAGGTTGAAATGTTGTGATATATGAGGAATTATCATAAAAAATTCTATCACCACATTTCACTAAAAGGCTATTCCAAATTCTCAAACAATCATACTCGATCATGTTCATTGAGTATGAATATATATTTTTTGGCTAAGAAATATACAGAAAATGCAAGTTTTAACATAATTTTATAAATGTGTTCGAACATAAGAATAAAGCTTATGGATTCGAACATCCCTAAAGATGGAAGTAGATTTTGTTCCAAATCAAATACTAGCCTTTTGGTGGAAGATTTCCCAATAGCTTGAATAGAACATCTGGGTGCAAGAACTTCAATGCACACCTTAGGATCTTTTGGGAATAATTTTCTAAATTTGGTATCCCACCATAGACTAAAGGTATGGATAGGAAAGCATCGATTTAGGATACTAAGCAGAGAGAAGCACTTCAAAGCAGTATCAAACCGGTTCTTCATCATTATGATATCATCAACAATCACAACGACCCGTTCATGGTAATGATCGTTTTTGGTCTACAACCAAGGAATATGAACAGCTTGAATAAAATCAAATTGCCAACAAAACATGTTTGGATAGTACATCTCAACACCAGTCTGAGAATTCTCTGGTGGTCCACTCAATAAGCCACCAATATACAGGTCCCTACAAACCAAGTAAGTACCCTAAATGATATCTTTCATCTATTTCTTCTCTATGTTAGTGTATTATGAAAACTTGTCATTAGTATACCATTCTGGCCCAACACTTTTTTCATTAAACTGATAGAAAGAAGTATTACTTTTTGAGGCCAAACTGAAGAAGAAATGTATATACTAGTGGAAAGAAATTAGGTTTGGCCAAAAGTCATTTAGCACTTGCTGAGGTAAAGGCCTTAAGCGGAGTAGCGGGAACACATAATTCCTTACCAAAATATTTGTAGGCCAACATTTGAAAGAGCCAAAATGAACCACTAGTGCTAGTTAGATTTTCAACATTTAAATAATAAAAACCATTATTAGGAAATTTGAGTGAATGAATTTGTTCTTTAAGAGATTAAAAGGATTAGCACAAAGATCAGAATGTAATGAGTAATTAAAAAATTAACACAGGGAGATAAAGGGACACGAAGATTTATAGTGGTCCAACGATGAGCCTACGTCTACTTTTTCAATAGGCCTCCTCTTGGTCTACTGATTCCACTAATCTCAACGATTACACTGACTTTGGATTTTTGGGTAACAATTAAAGCTTTACACCTTGTTTTGCTTTACAGGTAGCAAGCTAACCTTAACTGCTGTTTTGCTTTCTAAGTAACAAACAGCCTTGCACAAGATATCTCTCTCAAACTCACATCTTTTACACTCTTACCGCTTAAAACACTACTAAAGTAGTAAACAACTAAATGTTAAGCTCATGTGTAAAAATGAACTGATTTATTCTCTTTTTGCTCTTTTGCTAAACTCCCTTCAACAACTGCTAATTTATAACGTCAACAAAGCTTTCATAAAAGACAACTCTAAAAAATTCCTTTCAGAATGATATCTCATTTATTGTAGATCCTGTGACTCTAACGGTCACCTCTAGTCGACTCCTTAGTCAACTGGTCTTATCCTCAGTAGAGGGGATCTTCTGAATGATCCTCATAAAATACTTAAACCACTACCAATCGGCTACCTAAGAGACTACCTAGGGACCAGACGACTACTTAGGCGACTGGATCTACAACACTGGTTCTGTTCGGTCAACTCTGATCAACTGTGGTCAAATGCTTGTTGGAATAGCAAGTCGGCTCCCCGATTGACTGGTGCACTGCCGATCGACCCCCTACTCAATTGCCTCTAGGTCATGCTTTACGATCTTCCACTTTTCACGTCAACAGATCTATACCCATGTGCGCATCGATTCTAGTGCGTGTCACCAGCACTTAACAAATATTCCAATATGATTTATATTCTAGAAACTTTGACTTTTTCAATTTGTTCGTAGCAAATGATGAAAGCAACATTACAGTAGTTTCCAACAAAATGTCTTGTGTTAGTTTTAATGTAAGTTAATTAATTAATTAACTTACTAAGAATTGTTTGGATCTTCTCTTTGGTTCAAAGGCTTGTTTAGTTTGTTCTCAAACTAACTTGTTGGTTAATTATACAAGTTTTATCTATAGCAAAATTAAACAACTTTAGGATATAAAATATCCTAACAACCACGATATAAATGTTATACTTGTTGCCAAGATAATGGTCAAGTTCACATAATTTTTAGTCCTTTAGGCAGCAGTCGCACAGATGAGAAAACAATTTGAATAGTTATATCAAAATAAAGGCAATATATTCTTGCAAAGATATAGGGGGTACTTGTTTTCATCTCTTTTCTAAGAATTAGCCATAGGCACAATTCATGTTGATAGCGTTTAATGCCTTCAATTCCTTTTTTATCAGCTCAATGTTATGAGTAGAGGATGAACAATAGCCGTGTGACTTCCCGAGCACAACATCAAGGTCCACCACATCACCCAGGCAATATAAACAGCTCTTCTTTTTACCCCCGATGCTGCCAAACACTCTTCGGTGTCCAACTCTTGCTGAGCAGACAAATCCTTTGAGGACGTAGCCTGACTATAGGAGTCTTGTAATCCAAATCAATACATTAGTAAGCAAAATTAGACAACTAAATGAAATGACTCTAGTAATTAAGTTGGTTGACATAAAATTCATAAAGTTATATATAAATAAACACTTATACTTACGCTTATTGCCCTAGACTTTCAATTAACGTAGTCCCTAGTCTTTTTGGCTATGTGGGTCTCATTGAAAACCTATAATATAGTGGTCTACCCAATTCTTTCTCCTACACATTGAAATGAAATTGGCATTAAATATAAAACTAACATTATAATCACGTACAATATCTAAAAATCAACATCAAGTATATGAGTTTGTTTACTATCTATTTCTCATGTTCTGGCATATTGATGGACATCCCAACATGGTGGACAAGCCTATATCCAGTCCTCCTATTAGATGAAGCAGCCTGTTAATGCCTCTCCCAACTATCCGTGGCGTAGAGGTCGCATAGTTTAACTCAATCCAATGCTTGGTCCACCCTTTTCACTCAAATTTATTTGGCCTTAATTCCCATTTAGCTCTAGCTCAAGCTTTATTGAGGTCGTTTGATAAGTGCCTATGTTCAGTATGATCAAATATAACTTTGGCGTGCTGTGTGTTCTCTGGTTTATTGAACCAATAACGTTGCTGAAATGACAAGAAAACAAAGGATTACTTGCAACATATAGAAAAACATAAAAGAAATGTATAAACTAAATAACATCATATTGTTACAATGAGTACATATAACCAACATACAACAACAAATAACTTATATCAAGAAGGTATCAAAACATATGGCCTGCACATGTGGCTCAAAGTCTCTATACGAATTGCAAGGGCCATCATGATGATCCTTTGCAATCAATGTAATGATCTTCACGATGCCCTTTGCCCTAGAGAATGCACTATAAGCATAGGAAGGTTAAATTTAAATGTTGAATATGGTTTCTAAGGTACTCAAATATAGAATTTGGTTTCTAAGGTACAAACACGTAATTGTTGTAACTGAAAGTATATTACCTCCTACTTCTTATGTGTAATAGAGGTCTATCGATGCATTTTAAAGAGCAAGGGAGTTTATTAGGCCCTCTCCCTCTACGGCCAACATCCTCATACTTATCCTCCCTATCCAACTCGATGCCCTCCTCAACATCCTCCACATCCATATCCACGTGCTTTACAATTTAAACAAAAGGATCTTATAAGCCAAAATTAAAAACATCAAGGGATATATGTACAATATAAAAGTAAATACATAGTTACCTAAAGGTGGTGGATTTGAAGTTGACACTGCATCACCTCTACCGGGGTAGTACTCCCTCCACCCTCATCTACCTCGTGCTCTCCCCCTCAGTAGCATCATGTTTTCCAACAAAAAAAAAAACAAGTTTGAAGAAAACATATACACAATGCATTCTAAGTCATATAAGATACAAAAATGATGTTTCTAAAGAATAAGAACGTGAAAAGAGCAAGTATAAACAATAAAGACAAATATTTGCTTAAGTTAATTTCAATTTTTTACAATGATGACATAAAAGTGCTAACGAAATTAAGTTTCACCAAATAACAAGGAAGAGAAATACGCTTACAAGTTAATCAACATCCATGCTATGATTTCTTCTTCTTCTTCTTCTTCTTCTTCTTCTTCTTCTTCTTCCTCCTCCTCTTCTTGTTCTTGTTCTTAGGAAGAGAAATACGCTTACAAGTTAATCAACATCCATGCTATGATCTTTTTCTTTTTCTTCTTCTTCTTCTTCTTCTTCTTCTTCCTCATCTTTTCGTTCTTGTTCTTATTCTTCTTCTTCCTCCTCTTCCTCTCGTTCTTGTTCTTTTTGTTCTTCTTCCTTCTCTTCCTCATTTTCATTTTCTTTTTCTTTTATTCTTTTTTCTTGAACTCTTCCTACATGGGTGATTTACTTATTCCATTACACCAATGGGATAAATAAGAATACCTGGTATATCAAGTTTGTTATCTTCATCGATTAGGATTGAACAAAGAGTCATCCTCTTGAAAGTACTCTAGAATTAGAGGCATTATCTCATGATTTACGTCTTTATACGAAGGAATATAGACATTGCCCCTCGATCGAACTTTACAAACTGCCTCCAATCTAGTCTTCATTTCTTCTTTGATAGATACGGTGTGTAGTACACTTATGTTCCTTGCTCCGCCAACACAAATGGCTCATCTGAGCTTAGATGAGATTTATGCTTTACATCTTTAAGATCGCGTTTCGGGTGTACTATAACTCCTCTCTCATAATCGTACTAGTGACATTTGAACAATACAACTGTTTTATCTTTCCCTACATATGGTACCTCTATAATTTCTGTTAACATACCGTAGAAGTCACGTTCGTATACATCGTAACAACTAACTTTCATACATATGCCATTATTCATTATTTTCTTGAATTTTCCATACTCTTTAGTGTGAAATTTGAATCCTTTGACATTGTAGCCACTATAACAGGTCACACATTTACGTAGACCAAAGCCTAGCACTTGTATGCGATTATCAATGGTTTCGTCTCTCAAAACCTATTAAAATAAAATATATTTTTATATTAATCTATTTATAATATTGAGTCAATTATCTCATTCCATGTTTACTCATAAGGTCGTGTAGCCATTTTGTGAAATTCTATTTATAATCTTTACTCACAAGGAGCTTTTCAATTAATTCATCGGTAAGACTAGGTTGCTCATGCTGCAACATTTTGTCGTACAACCTATAATATTGAACAAAATGACATTTCCAAAAGTAATCCACATAATTATAAACATTAGTTTTAACACAGGGGATAATGACTCACTCACTATATGGTTCGATATCCATGCAATTTAAGAGAACATATATCTTTGCCGCCTCGATCTCATTTTCATCCAAATCTCTACTAGTCTGACGGCCAAATGCATGACTTGGATAACAATTATTACCTGTAATCCTTTCTTCATTGCTAAATTGACTGCTAATCAAAATTTTAATGAAAAAGAGTTTCTCTTTCAAATTTAACATGATACACCATACAACTCAAGGTCTATAAGAGGAAAAGAGAACTTTTGTGGTCGTTATTCCAATCATGTGTTTCTTAGTATCTCAAATCAGCACGGTTCCATTTGACTCCCTTTCCAATACAATAACTCATGATTTTGATTATAGAGAAAACCAATTGCCTTGTTTCTTCTCTGCACGAACACAATTCTATAGAAGGGTTCTTCTTTTGTTGCCCTTCATTGATTGAGCTTGCTTTTCAATTTTGGTTTTATTTAAAAAGTAATAATAGGATAAATTTAAATTATGGGTCTTGTTTATACGACCAAGAAAAGATTACTTTCTTATCAAAGATTATGGTACCAAATGAGGGTTGCTCTCTTTTGTCGAGTTATTTAGGGCATAAATATGAGCGTTACGAACAATTCATGGAGATGAGAAAGAGGGATTTGGTGAGAAAGAAAGGAGTTGGAGCTATGTTGGGTTTGTGTATTTGGGTTTTGATCTTTGCAAATGAGGAGGGGAAAAAAGTGGATCAAAAACAAATAAGGGTAATTTTGGGAATTAATTTGTGAAACATTTATTAGGTGGATCATGTAGATCTATTGGGCATTGATGAGGAAGTCAAAGATTTGTGTGCTGAGATACTAGTGTTTGGTTTGTATATATGAGCTAATGGTTTAGCTCTTTTGTCCAGTTGTTGGGTTAGTAATTGCCATGATTGAGTTGTTACAGTACAAATGTCTATTTAAAACTTGATTTCATCCAAATTGACGGTTATTATGGACGGATTTTAACGAAAAAGACCCAATTGAAAGAAATGATATTTTAAAAAGTCAATTAGACATAAATTAAAGCTGAGGAACGAAAAATAGACACGTTTACATGAAACCTCAAGAGTTTATTTGTTTTTTTTAAAACAAAAAATAGACACCTTTACACGAAAGTGATTTTAAGTGGGAGAATGTGATAACCGATTGCCTTTTTAGTGGTAAAGCCACTTTCTTCACTTTGCTTAATATTGTATTTGCTTAATTAATAATGGTTACAGCATTGAGACAACGTGGAAGACAATTAAAAAGGGTTAATGGAGCACTAATATTGACCATTCATTTTGGAGACGAACGTGGAGACTTGTCTACCACAAGTTCTTCAAGTGACTTGCCTATAAATGGCTTGTTTCAGTTGTGCTATATATAGTGTGAAGGAATCCGAGAGCATCCATTAGAAAGAGAGCAAATATTTTTAGCGAGAGTTTTCTTGAGAGTTACTACTTAGAGAGGAAAATTTGTTCCTTCTTTGTAGGTAATATTTTTCCAATTTTGTGAGAGAGTTGTTTTTTCTATTACAATAGAGATTAGACAATTGTTATCTCATTGTAATTAGAGAGAAGATGTTGTAATCTCTATTTTACAATAGTGAAATCCTCCTACACTTGCCCATGGTTTTTTATCCCAATTTATTCGGGGTTTTTCCACGTAAAATATTTGTGTCCATTTTATCTTTATTTTTCTCATTTCAATTTAGTTGTGTGTTAGCTTCGACCCGGTAATTTTTCCTAACAAAAGTTAATATTGTTATTGTTAACCTACCAATCAGCTCCTGATCCTCCATTTATTAGGGTCCATTCTTTACCAATATATATAAAAAATTTAAATCATTGAACTTCTTTTTTTTGGGGTAGAAACCTAGCTATTGGGTTGATGAATAACATAACAACTCTCTTTAATTTTTTATTCCTCAATCTCTATGTAATCAAGATTTGATCACATATTTTTTAATATCATTTTACTAAGTTAGTTGACACCCATAAAGCAATACAAATTCAAGAGAAAATATTTGGATGTAACTCTTAGAAGCAAGAAAAGTGAATAGCTATTTTCACAGTATTAATAGACCACAAATAATTTTGTCTTGTAGTGACAAAAAGAACAATGTTTTTTTGGAAGTATTACAACTTTTAAAATAACATTACCCATAATAAAGATGTCTAATATCTCTAAGGGATTCTGAACCTCGATGTCATCGTTAGTCAACTGTTATCTTTACTTTAAAGACATATCAACTTAAAAGAGTTAGTTTTCATGAGATTTTTATCTCATATATGATGATGATAATAATAATAATAATAATAATAATAATAATAATAATATGTAAACCCCTTTTCATCTTTTTCTCTTTCTTTGTTTATATGATGCCTCAAATTTTAGACAATCCCTTTTAATTGTGGAAGTTAAATTAAATTTACTTCTCCCTACAGAAGAACATGATGAGCTCCTCTTCTTCCAAATTAAAAGATCAGGTACGAGATCATAATATTTTTCTTCAACTTACTTTTGCAAAAAGAATCTCTTAAGTACTTATTTTTTCCCCTCAATGTTGTGATTTATTTATGTTTGTGACTGAATTCCTTTTACGTAGAACAAAATTCATAAGCACTGCTCATAATATCTGAAAGAAGTTTTGTTCTTTTATTAATTTGAGGGTTGTTATGTTAGATGCCTAAATGCAAATTTAGAACGTTGAAATTTTTTTGAATGTATGGCTTCTTCCAGTCTATAATTCCAATTCAAAGAACATTTGATTATGTGAATGTATTTTATATAACATGAGACAATTTGTTCAAACATTTTTTTTTTCATAATTAGGGTAGGGAGATTAAAAAAAACAAAAAGGTAACCATAACCTAAAATAACGTATTCTCTAGCAAATAAGATTTTCAGCTGAACCAGACAAAGATAAATTTTAATGTTTAAAATTTTCTAAAGTTAAATTTTAACCAGACAATTGACAACAAACTTTTATTCTCATTCAATGCATATATATCGATATTTGAAATATAATCTACACATACCATATTATATAGAGTTTACTGTTAATCACAATTGATGTGATTTGTGATAAAAAAATTCAATGCAACGCGCGTGAACCACGATGTATCCTACAAAAGTAAATTCTAACCCATTACCACTGCTCATAATAAATAAAAGCCTTCTAATTAATCCTTCCTCCTTTATTCATCCACATATTTCCTTTCAATCATGATCGAGTGTTATTAATGACAAGAAAAAACTCAACACATCACTGATGCTAAAGGAAGATCTCGAATATATATAAACTAGATAACAAACAACACCCAACACTTTTAGACACAAAATCCCTTACCATTGCAAATAGTATTAGGTACGAATCTAGATCCATGGTCATATTGGCAAGATGCCTCAATCACTGGTTTTTTTCCTAATATCTTTTCTTTTGGTAAGTTGGAAAGAGAACTTTTTTTAAATAATATTTATAATGAAAAGATTTTAATCTACTAGAAAAGAAATTAATTGAGATTAAAGTTTCTTCTATTTATAATAATAAAAGAAGTTTTTCATTACATTAAAAAATAAAATAAATCGCATAAGATGAGATCATATATAGAGAATGTACCTTATCAACACATTAATACATGAAGAATACTGCTTATGGGATTTTCTCAACCATGAATCACAAATGACTCTCATTATAAAGATATGTGTGAGATTCGATCTCGTTTTCCATCATCACAATCCCAAAAAACACCAAAAAAATTGAATGTATTGTAGTAGGTTTCTTAAAAGCAATTGATCAACATTTATATAAAACCGAATGTCAGACTGTGGTGGTGCAAGGAGAAGTACGAAGAGAAAGATAGAGAGGTAAGAGAGAACTAGGGGTGGGATAGTACGAAGAGAAAGATAGAGAGGTCAGAGTGAGCAAGGGGAGAGAGAGAGCGAGGAGAGAGAGATTGAGGAGAAAGGGAGCTCAAGGAGAGAAAGAAGGAGAGCAAATGAGATGAGACAGAGATAGGAGAGAAAGATTGCGAATGAAGAGGAAGGAAATTAGGTCTGAGGATTTTATAAACATCAGTGATGACAACTTTGTCTCTGAATCCGCACATTTTTTAAATTTTCCCCAATTTTTTTTTTTTTTTTTTGAATTTTTACAAACATCAACGACAACATATTTAAGTATAAGCGAAGGTCTGCCTATCACTGCTATTTAATTTAACTCCACGATGACAAATGCTATCGTTGATATTTATCTAAAATTATTTTTCATTTATTTTTAATTTGAACATTTTAGACGAACATCATCAACTGTTGCTTTCAATGTTCAATAACCTTTTAAATAAGTTATAAAGTTTTATGGATAAGCCTTTTTATATTTAATGGTGATTATGTTTTGTTGAATTCAGATGCAATATTTACAATTTTTATATATTGAGAATAATATTATGTTGTTATGAAATTAATTTTATCAATCTGACACAATTTTTTGTTCTAAAATTAATCACATAAGGAAATATTAACTTCAGTAAAATCTTAATTTTATTTTCGATATAATTTTATTTTCATTCATTTAATTTTAATTAAGTTGTTTGCTAAATATACGAATATTTTTTCTATGATAGAATTTAATACTTTTTTCTTCAATTTTGGTCCTACTGCATGGTGGGGTGAGCCAGACCATGAATGAAAATCTAGCATGAATCAACACTTGTATCAATCTCACATGTGGGGACGCTCACATAAAGTTGATAGTAATGTTATGCTCTACCTTTAAATGTTTTTTTTTACACACACAAAAGGAGATAGCTAATGTATTCAATGTTGGGATTTACCTCTTAAATCCACATATACAACTTTAGGCAATAAACACAATCACACAATTAAATAAACAAACGAATAAATAGCAAGAACAAACAATTTAACCTTCATGGTTCTACTAACCTATTTGTATACACATGAACAATCCCCATTGGTTTATTATCTGGCCCTAAATTACAACTTTAAGAAGGTTACATTATCAAACTGTCTCTATCATACAACCCAAGAGCCTCAATACATTCAAAGATCTAAACCTAAACCCCTCTCTAAAGTAGTAGAAATTAGATGGGGTTGGGAGCTTTCTCAATCTTACTAGTATGAGGAAGGTGAGGAGAAGTGGTTTATTGAAAGCAAAATCAATGAGTGATGAGTTAGTATTGGTGGAAATGGGTGCTCAAACTAAATAGGGTAGAATGAAGAGAGCTGGAGAGGGTAGTGGGGGCTCACCCTTCTTTTGTTGCTAATTGAACATCTATTTTTGTAGACGATCTCCAATCTTCTGCCTACAATCTGCTTGTGTGGAACATGTATGATAAACTTGGTAATGTCAAAGATGTATATGTCTCTAGGAAATCTAGAAAGGGAAAGAGAAATCTGTTTGGCTTTGTGAGATTTGAAGACCTTCGGGAGACTTTATTTTAGAGGTCTTGATGGGTTCATATTCAGGAGTCATCGTTTTCTAGTCAAGCTATCAAATCCAGAAAGGGTTGAAATCTTAGATGTTAAGGTGGCTAAGAAGTCTGGATTAAGGAATCAATCAAATCTTAATCTTTCAGTTAAGGCTTGATCCTTTGCTGAAGTTGTCAAAGGTGTGTAGCATAATCAGTCTCAGTTGAATCCTTATGCTGAGGGTGATCATGAAAGTGTTGACGAACTGGGTTATATTGTGGATTCATGTTCTGTTGCTGATATTGTTTTTGAGCCTGATCAAGAAGACACAGATTGGATGAATAAGAGTGTTATTTGTGTCCTACATAAATTTGAGGATGAGATTAACTTTAATGGTTAGAGAAGGTTTGAATAATTATTTCCTTGTCCTTGTGGTGGAATAAAATTAAATCTTGCTTCAGTTTCATAGTAGAGAGATGTTAAATAGATTAAAGGTGGATAAAATCTGGTTTGACCAGTGGTTTACCTAGGTTGACCCCTGGTGTCATGATGATTTGAGCGATGATGAACTTGTGTTGATTCGATGCTAAAGAACTCCTCTTAAGTATGTCATCCGAATTTTTTCAATCAATTGGTTTCAGGGTGGGGGCATTATGTATGTCATTGGAACATTTTTTAAAAGAATACTTCATATTGTAAAGGTGTTAGTCTCAGCTAAACATCACAAGAATATCTTTATTTTTTTTTTTAAAATAAAGATATTTAATTGACGTCGCAATAAAAACATTAAACCGGGAAGAAATTTAAAGAATTTTAGTTATATAGAAAAGCAAAAATAAAAAAATGAAGCTAAGGATAGAAAATGTAAAATAAAAGTTCTTTAATTCTTTGTTTCCCTTTTAAGAAAGAAACAAACTTTTATTATAGAAATAAAAACATGAACCTTAAAGCATGAGAACAGTTGGAGGATATGGAAGTGAGCATTTGACAAAGAGGCCTTGGTTAAATAAAAAAAATCATCTTCTTTTAAATAGAAATAAAGAACGAAATAATTTGAAAGATTGTAATAATCCCTCTTTTCTTGAACGAACTTCTGCCATACCATTTTGATTTATGGAGTGCACTCCTATTAAGGTTGTATGAGAAGTGTTGGATTATGTCATATCATCGAGCAAGGCCTTCCTCACCCCGTTGTAGCAAGAGGATTCGAGCCTAGTCTTCTTGATAAGGAAAAGAAACCTTAACCGCCCCACTAAAGCTTGAGTGGTGATTTTAGGATATTACCATTTAATTATTCGCCATTTATTAAATTCTAAAAGCTTAATTTTGTACATAAATAAGTTATTCTTTAACTTTAGATCTCTCTTCAAGAGAGAGGTGTACCGATAGTCATAATTGGCTATTCTTTTAATCTTCATACTTGAAATAAAGAAGGTCAGGTCAACGTTTCTCTTATTAGGATATATTATAAATAAATTTTTTTAAAAAAAATTTCAAGTCTCCTTATTTTTGTATTATGTGTAAGTTATACCTACTTAACTCCTTCCATATTAAAGATATTCTAGAAATGTGATTGATTGAATCAAATTAACCTCCCAGTGTTGTTGAGCTTAAAATCATGTAGTAGTATAATATATTTTCATTATCATGGTTTCTTTTCTATATAAGTTTCTTTAAATTTAAAGTCCAAAACTATATATTATGAGCAACCTCTGATGAACATTGGATGTTCAATTTTCCAGGTTGAAGAAGTTGTTCGACCCAACAGTCAAAAACCTGAATGGATCAATGTTTTTCTCCAAAGAACCTTTTTTGATTCTTGTCAAACTCATCCGATTCGGCAGAATGAGAAGAATAGATATTGCATCGACTGTGATTTATCAGCTTGCCAATACTGTTTGTCTTTGGGCAGTACTCACCGCAATCACGACATTCTCAAAATTTATAGGCTTGTCCATAAGGATGTTGTATCACTTGATGCAATGGAAAAGCATATTGACTGCACTGAAATTCAGGTACATCTAATTAAGCCTTATTTATTTTCTTTTTTGAAATTTTCATTAGATTATAAAACTTACAATTCAACTGTTCTTGCGAATTTCAATAAGTCTAACTGAAACTTTCAGGTAACATTCAATAAGAGAAAAAAATGAGAAGAATAAAGGTGGTTGTGGAAAATTAAACATTCTTAATATGATTTGGAAAAACAACATTTCTATTTCTAACATAATATTGAAAAAATTGGAAAATAAAAAATGATTTTTTAATTTTTCAAATATCATGTTTGAAAGAGAAATATTATTTTCCAAATTGTATTTAAAATATCCAAATTGTTGAATGAAGTGTTAAGGAAAATAAAGGTAGAAATTTTTCACAACTAAACACACTTTAAGTAGTTTTTTAATATTTAGTAAAAGAAAAGTGTTAGAAATGAAAATTGACTAATTGAGAGGATTAAGGTATTCTTTCCAGAGTTAGAAGCATGAGTTCGTCCCATTTAGAGGGATTAGAAAAGGGAAAGATAAGAGAAAAAAATACAAGATCATTATTTTATCATTTTTTTAGAACACCACCTGTTATGATGGGGTCTGGTAGACCCTAACTGTTTAATAAAAAAATTAATAGGATTACAAATGAGGGAGGGAAAAAATGATTTAATCATTTTACCAACTGATCATCATTTAATTTGTTAAATTAGCATTATAAATGTAAAAATGTTATTATTTGCAATTTGTTTCTTTCCAGTGTTCAACTTTACTAAATAAAGGAAAGATAAAATCATTTTCTTATAATTTCTTTTCATTTTCTCGTCACTTCTACTAAACATATGAATAAAAATTGACTATTGACCTCTTTTTCTTTCTTTTCTCTTTGAAATGTTATCAGTTTTTTATAACTGATTTTCTTTCCTTAATTACATTGGTCAATATCGATGACATGTTTCTGTGAACATATTTTTTTATTTTACCCTTCTGAGTTTCAGGCATATAAGTGCAACAAGCGACTTGTTCTATCTCTGAATCCTCTCCCCCACTGTGGTCAAACATCAAACAATAACAAATCATGTGATATCTGCAAGAGAAAATTAGCTGAACCGGACCTCAACAGCTACTGCTCTATTTCTTGCAAGGTAAAATTAATTAATTATATATATAGATTAATATAAATTTCCTTTAAATCGAAAAACTAATTAATTTCAGGTCAGAGCATTTGAGAGGAAGTCGAATGATTCAGCTCCTCCATTTCTTTCCCTCCAGTCACCAACCAAAGACAAAGGGAAGAAAGTTACTAAAGCTGAGAAACCAAAGCACAGAAGGAAAGGGAACCCTCAAAGGGCTCCTTTTTTCTGAAAAAAAGCCTAAGGATCCTTTAGAGTCTTTGCCATCATAGAGAATCTGCAAGGAGGAAGAGAAGGGGAAACTTTTAATCTGTCTGAAATAAACAATGAAAACGCAGTTGTTAAAGCTTGTTTTGTAGATTTCTGATGAGTGTTCAGAACAATTTAATACTTCTATTGAATCCTGAAACTCAATGCATGGATTCTGAAGTAAATTTCTAAAACAAAAGCCAAAAATCATTTTAACTATTCTCATGCATGTTTGCTTAGACCAGAAGCTTTGGTCAGTAAACCGAAAATAGCATCGTGAGTCTATGGTGCCAATTATATAAATGACGTCACATAACTTGTTGATACTAAATAAATAATTTGAAATATCATTTCGCAGTAAACTAAGATAGCATTTGACAATAATTAGTAAAATGTACTATTTAATAGTGCTTCAAACACTGCTAAATAAAACCATTATACCAAAATGTCATGTAACGTTATATATAGGTGGAGCTGATCATTGGTGCCTTGAGGGGAAAAAAGGTAATTTTCCTTGTCTATATATTTTACGGTAGTTTAACCTATTGCATTGCATGAGAGACACCTAAAAATCAATGTAATGTAATGCATGCCAAACAACTAATTGAACCTAAAAAAGGAACATACAAAAGTAATTGAACCTAATCAATCTCATATGCTGAATGCAATGCAACAAATAAGACAACTCAGATGCACAAAGACACAAATGTTTCTACTGCATTGCATGACACGTACCACTCAAGAAGTACCATGGTCTCAAAATAATTGGCATCACAACAACAACAAACCATAAGCACAAGAAGTACAGCATAACCATAAGAAAATTTGAAAACAAAGAACATAGATACAGTTACAGCATAAGGCATCTAAATGGTACTATTACAGCAAACAAATATGAACCCAAAAAAAAAAAAACTGATACAGTATGAAACCAAACCATAAAACACATGATACAATGCATTCAAGGAACATCACAACAAGCAAATATGAAACCAAGCAAAAAAAACTGATACAATATGAAACCAAACCATAAAGCACATGATACAATGCATTCAGGCATACTTACAACATCACACCCATAGTTATTGAAGTGGATAAGCATCAATATGTGAAAACTGGTAATTACTTATCATGAACTCCTTTCCTCTTACAAGTTAAAAAAAAAAAAAAAAAAAAAAAATCATGAAAATCAGTTCAATCTTGAAGAAACCCAAAACAATTCAATTCAATTAAAAGATCCAACACAATGCAGCATTTAACCCTCTATTAAAACAAAGCAACAACTAAAATTAACACGACAACTCATATAGCATAAGACAAAAAAGGAAAAGAACCAAACTAAAAAAATCAAAGAGAAACCACACTGAAAGACAGCCTCCTTTATTTTCCCACAAAATAGTACCAATACAAGATTTCCCAATTCAAAAGCGGCCAATTGAAGGTAACAATTAACAAAATTGATTAAGGTTTATATAATATATATCTAATTAATGCTTCAAGAGAGCAATTAGAGAGAAGAACAACGATGAGCAGATCATAGCCCCAAAGAATGCAACAGAATTTAGTGCTTAGTTTATTCTCGAAGGTAACAAAAATCATATTTTCTTTATCAAAGGAACTACCACTAGTAAAGTTATTGTACTCATATTTTCTTTATCGTAGCTTAGTGCTTAGTTTACACTCCATCCGCAAAGTTATTTTCTTTACTAGTGATAACGTAACAGTAAAAGGAAAGGTAATAAAAAACAATCATTTATCAAAGTATCTGTGATTCATAAAATTCTATACTCAAAGCCCAAAAAACGATAAGACCCCGAATAAATTTAGTGATTAGTTTATACTCGAATTGAAATGCAACCTAATGATAAACCCTATCCTTCATGTAATGATAAAATCTCCTAGTTTTGAAGCCAATTCAGAAAGGACACAAAGTTGCACTACAATTTCAGTTCTAGTAAATACCCAATAAAAACCCTAATCGACACTATCGACTACCAATAATCCTAATAGCACATGATTTTGAGTAGTAAGAGAGCATAAACGAATACTTTGAACAAATCCAGTCGAGAAAGAAGAAAATGAAAAAAATCTCTACAAGTAGTAGAGAGACGAAAGAGACGAGACGAGATGAAAACCATAAAATCGCAAACCTAAGCTTGTTTTGCTCGTCAGGCGAAGAGAGAAAATGTGTACAGAGAGAGATGTTGGTGACAACAATGCAAGATCCAGGCATCACGACGAGTTTGAGAAAGAATTTGCAGAGAAGAAACGAGAGAGAAAGTGGAGTTGTTGAAAAACATGAAGGTCGTGTAATAAACCTGGAATTGGGATGATTTATGGGAAGCGAGAAGTTAAAAAAAAAAAAACAGATTCTGGATTATAGCCAAAATAAGACACGAGTCGGACTTATACAAGTCACAAGTTTGTTTGACCAGACTTTTTTTGTCAAACAATATTTTTAAAATAAGTAGACTTATTTTGCACTGTAAGTCCCATAAGTCCATTCATAACTCTAAACAAGTAGGGGCTACATTATTAGGGAATTTTTTTGTTTGGCATTTAATGGATTATTCAATAATGATAAGGGTGCAACTATTGTCACAGTCATATTAGCTTTTTTCACAACTTATTTAATGGAACAACATTTTTTGTCTAAATTATTTTTATTTAAGTTTCACAACACAATTTACACCAAGCACATAAAACGACGAACAATATTTACTCACTTGGCCTATTAACCACACCAAGCTCTTTACTCACTTAGCTCCAAAGATTGTTATCAGCTTGCTTTTTTAATCACCATTCTTTTATCAGTACTAAGCAAATGTACAACAAATAAGTACAATACTATTTAAGCTCCTAAACTCTACCCTCCATTCATGAACTTTGTGTTCAACTAGACTAGTTTACACCATTTTCTATTTTCATGTGATGCTTAGAACTCTTATCGTTTTTGTAGCTTATATATTCTAGCTATTGTGATTAGTTTTCTACTTTTCTCTTTTCTTACCTTTATGTTTGAACTACTACTTAGTGATATTTATCAATGATGGATATTATATATAATTACATTGCAACATAGGACATCCTAGTAATTTGATATAAATATTTGGGGATAATTCTTTAGATCAAATGGTCATAAGTACATGATCAATAAGTAGTCAAGTAATGGACAGTCTTGATATATATAGCTTCTTTCTCAGTTCACCTGTCCATTTTTTTCTTTTGAAAACAATTAGTTTTATAATAACAAATGATATCTCGTTATTAAAGTAATCTAACAATGGTACAATCCGATATCTAATAGTAATTAAAATTATATATAAGTAACAAAACATTTAGAGAAAAAATTCAATTACTCATTACATAAACTAATTAAAATTTCTAATATAACAAAGCAAAAATAAGATATCATAAGGTGAGATGGCTTATGGCATCTTGATGGAAATATAAAGAATACCATGCAATGGAAATGTGAAGTTGTTATGATCAAAATAGGTTTTTACAACATAAATAAGGACAATTTAGTCAAAAATAATGTTGTCTAATTAAATAGAGCGCAAATGCCAAAACGGTTGTGGCAATAGTGGTTCTGTAATGTTAAGTACACAACAAAAACAGTCAACAAATTTAGAAAACATGGATATGGACCAATAAAAAAACTCTATATGGCGCAAAGAATGTAAGGTTTCCGTTTCTAGCCTTGTCTGTTACATGTTTGGACTGTACATCTCAACACCAGTTTGAGGATTCTATGGTGGTCCACCCAATAGGCCACCAAAATACAGGTCCCTACAAATTAAGTAAGTATCCCAAATGATATCTTTCATATATTTCTTCTCTAGGTTAATATATTCTGAAAACTTGTCATCTCTATACCATTCTGGTGCAACACTTTTCTCATTAAAGTGATAGAAAGAAGCATTACTTTTTTAGGCCAAACGAAAGAAGAAATCTACACACTGGCCAAAAGAAATCTTCTTAGGTTTAGCCAAAATCCATTTAGCACTTGCTGAGGTAAAGCCCTCAAGTAGAATAGTGGGAACATATAATTCCTTACCAAAATATTTGTAGGCCAACATTTGAAAGAGCTAGAATGAACCATTAGTGTTAGTTAGAGTTTCAACATTCAAATAAGAAAAACAACTCTTAAGAAATTTGAGTGAATGAATTTGTTATACAAGAGATTAAAAGGATTAGTAAAAAGATCAAACTATAATGAGCAATTTAAAAAATTAACATAGAAAGAGAAAGGGACACAGAGATTTGTAGTGGTTTGACGATGTGCCTACATCCACTTCTTCAATAGGTTTCCTTCTAATCTACTGAGTTCCACTAATCTCAACGACTACACTGACTTGGATTTTCGGGTACCAAGTAAACCTTTACACCTTGCTTTGCTTTATGGGTAGCAAGCTAACCTTAATCTCTGTTTTGCTTTATGGGTAGCAAACAACCTTACATAAGAGATCTCTTTCAAACTACAGCTTTTACAATCTTAAGCTCGTGTGTAAAATTGAACTGATTTCTTCTCTTCTTGCTTTTCTGTTGAATTCCCTTCAGTTATCACTGATTTATAACTTTAGTAAAGCTTTCACAAAAAGCAACTTTGAAAAATTCCTTTTCTGACTGATATCGCATTTATTGTAGATCCTCTAATCTCTAACGGTCACCTCTAGTCGACTGGTCTTATCATCAGTAGATTGGATCGTTTGACTTATTCTCATAAAATACTTAAACCATTACCAGTCGGCTACCTAGGCGACTGCCTAGGGACCAAACGGTTACTTAGGCGATTGGCTCTTCAACACTGGTTTTGTTCGGTTAACTCGGATCAACTTTGGTCAACTGCTTATTGGAATAGCTAGTCAGCTCCCTAGTCGACTAGTGCACTACTGGTCGACCCTCTAATCGACTGCCTCTAGGTCATGCTTTATGGTCTTCTTCTTTTCACGTCAACTGATTTATAGCCATGTGCGCCTCAGTTCTGGTGCGTGTCACCAGCACTTAACAATTGTTCCAATGTGCTTTATTTTCTAGCATTTTTTTACTTTCTCAATTTGTCTGTTATAAATATAAATTGAGTTCCATGTTATTGGATCCCACTAGCCAAAGCAATGATGAAAGTAACATTGTAATTGTTTCCCACGAAATTTCTTGTGTTAGATGTAATGTAAGTTAATTAATTAATTAACTTACTAAGGTTTGTTTGTCTCTTCTCTTTAGTTTAAAGGCTTGTTTAGTTTGTTCTTAAAGTAAACACTAAGATAATCCTACACACTCATATTAACTTGTTAGTTAATTATACAAGTTTTATCTACATCCAAATTAAACGAATTTAGAATATTAATATCCTAACAACCATGATATAAAGGGCCAATGAAAATGTTTTTCTTGTTGCCAAAGTAATGACCAACTTCACATAATTTTTAGTCATTTGGGCTACAATCACACAGAAGAGAAATTTTTTTTAATAGTTATATCAAAATAAAGGCAGTTTATTCTTGGAAAGACATAGGGGTACTTGTTTTCATCTATTTTCTATGAATTGGCTATAGGCATAATTCATGTTGACAGTGTATAATGCCTTCAATTCCTTTTTGATCAGCTCAATGTTAGGAGTGGAGGACAATAGTTGTGTGACTTCCCGAGCACAACATCAGGGTCCCCCATATCATCCAAGCCATATAAATGACTTTTCTTTGCTCCCCCTAATGCTCTCAACCACTCCTCGGTGCCCAACTTCTACTGGGCAGATAAATCCTCAGAGGACCTAGCCTGACTATATGTAATACTTGTGTTTTTAAAGTAAGGGTAAAGAAGTAATTTGATAGATATTACATGAAATTAAATAATCTATACATGAAAGATTTGCTATTGAATAAAAATAATTCTTTTGAAGAAAAAAAAACCTGGATGTTGGTGTGACAAGGAAAGAAAAAAAAAATGGGACAACACTTGAACGTCTAGGTGTTGTCACCCAACATGCAAAATGTGCATGTTAGGACACTAAGCCACCAAAAATTGAAGAATGGTAGCAGTGTGCTTTTAATATAAAAGTTTATCATTTTTATTTTGTTTGATTTTTGTTACCAAATCTCATTTGGTTTTCTTCTTTTTTCAATTCAAATTTCTTAGCAAAGAGATATAAAGAAAATTTCTCCGATATTAGAGATAATACAGTCATCCAAATTACAATAGCAAGATGTCATTATATTTGAGGTGTTGGTGATAAGCAATCTCAAGAAATTGCTTAAAGGAGTATGAAAGGCAAAGAGGTGATCCACGGGTAGCTTTAAGTGCTACGTGGTGAGTTATATTTACTTTTAGTAATCGAAGCCAATAAAACATGGAATTATGATATTTGAATAAATGGGTGAATTACAACGACTTAATGATGTATTTTATGTTATATATGAAAATTGATTGATTTATTGATTAGGAATTGGAAAGTGTGTTGAATATTAATTATATAAGAATTTATATTTTAAAAAGGATAGATGAATGAAAAATATGCTGAGAAGTTTTATAAAATTTTTGAAAAATATGATGGAAAAGGGCTTATGATATATGAGGAGATAATTTAATGAATATGATAAAAATAATAATTTTGAGAAAGAGCTGGATAGCTAAATTGAATGCTTGAATGTTTGTTTGTTTTCATATTTTTGCTCATATACATAAAATAAAAGACCAGGATGGCATTCGGTCTGTTTATTTTCATATTATTGCGCATGTGCATAAAATAAAAGATCGAGAAGGCAGCTAGTCTAGTTGAAAATATAAGACCGTGTAGGTAGGCTGTGTAGCTGAAAATAAAAGACCGAGAAGGCAGCAGGTGCAGCTAAAAATAAAAGACTGGGAAGGTAGCCGAGGTAGCTGAAAATAAAAGACAGAGAAGGCAGCCGATTTAGCTGAAAATAAAAGATTGTGAAGGCAGTCGGTTTAACTGAAAAGACTAGAAAGGCAGCTAGTCTGGTTGAAACATGTCGACATGTAGGAAGACGTTCCCAGATGGTCATAAGAAATGATCTAATGACAAAAAAAGAAAGAAAATTTAAATTCATGCATTGAATATGTTTTAAATATTGATTATTTTTTATTGAGATGCTAGAGTATCATTCTTGATTGTGAAATTATGTATAGATAAATGAGTCTCACAAAGAGACAGATATGATGAGAAAGAATTATCTGATTGATTGATTATATGTTGTGAACCTTATAATGAGGTAAATAATGCTGTTGAATTGATAGTGTTAAGATGATTAAATAAATGAGAAGAAAAATTGATATTTTGATAACTGATTGGAATTGTGATATTGGTAGTGATAATAGAATGTTATTATTAAATTGTATGAGATAATAGATGAATGAATATTGAAAGATTATTTGAAAGATTGAATTATTATATGTGAAGAAATAGATGATTAATATTGATGAATTAGAAACGATTGAATTATAAGATGTGATTAGAAGTATATAATCGCGTACTTCTAGTAAATTTAATTCACTGAGCTTTTGAAGCTCACTCCTCATTGTTAAATAATTTCAGGTAGTAGGCATAACAGATAGAATTGTGAGCTGAGATTCTAACTGAATCATTTTCTGTAAGCCACGTAGTCCACATCCTCAGACTAATGGAAGAAGAATTTTTTTTGTAAATATCTATGCATCATGTTTTATATATTATTTTAGTTGAAATTTTAATGATGTAACTCCCTTGTTGAGGGTTGAGGATTGATGTGTGTGTGTGTGTGTGTGTGTGTGTGTATATATATATACACACATATTCAGTTGATATACGTTTTTATATTATTGCATATATATGTTATGCTGGGATTTCAAAACGTGACGACACCGTCTCGGGGGTGGCCAACCCGAGATGAGTCGTTTCAATTTTGGTATTAGAGCATTAGGTTTTATGATTCTGTAGACTGCATAAAAAATTTAAAGAAGTGGAAGATTTAAACAAACTATATATTAATGTAGAGTCTGAGGATAACACGTGGACGTGCTAGAGCTAGAGTTAGAGTTGTTGACCTGAGAGGGCATGGTAGGCTCCTAATATATATACAAGTCGAGGTTGAGTCTAAGTCTGTGGTTCTTAGAAGGAAACATGTTGACGGTATAATTGATATTTGTAGGAGTGTGAGAAAATCTCGAGTTGAAAGAGATGAACTAAAAGAAGCTCTTGCTCATGCTCTTGAGAAAATGAATGTAATAGATGATAGATTTGATAGTTTATAATGAACAGGCTAGAGCAGTGCCTGAGGTTGTTGTAAATCTAGTAATGGTAGATGTTTAAAAGGGGAAAGGCGAGTTTATGCATGGGATGTAAGGAGATTGTATTGTTAGATATCTTAAATTGAATGTTTCGTTGTTTAAAGGATCTATGAATCCTTTTGAGCCTAAACTATGAGTGAAACATGTAGAGAGATTATTAGAGGGTTGCCTTTGCTTCGTTTAAGTTAAAAAGAGAAGCTTTAGAATGGTAGGAGGATACTCTTCCAAGAGTAAGTGCATATGTTGATAGACCCTTAACTTTGAGTGGGTTAAAAGAGGCTTGTTCTTTTATAAATATTGCTTATATACTTTCAGAGCCCAACAGAAGAGAGATTTCATTTATTTGAGGTAAAATATGTTGACTATGGCTCAGTATGATAGCAGATTTGTGGCTTTGTCAAGGTTTGTATCGAAAATGGTAGACATAAAGGAGAAGAAGTGTACAAGGTTCCTAAATGGATTACATTTTGAGATTAGATCGAAACCATCTTACATGAGACATATGAATTATGTTAGGTTTATGGATATAACACTTCATATTGAGAAATATGTGATGGAGTTTAAGGGAGAGAGAGAGTCTCATTGAATATGCTTAAACATGAAGGTTCTAGAGGTAGTGGTAGTATGAGTGTACAAGGGGGGAGACTATCCCAGAGGAGTCATCCATGTGAAAAAATGACCTATAATACAGAGTTAGAGGCAAGTTAGATCCATAGCTTCTATAATTCAAAGTAATGTCGGTGGGACCCATAGATTTGGGAGACATACTATAAGAGCTAAAAGTTATGGTAGATGAGTAAGTATGCCACCAAGGGGAAGTGGTAATATGATGTATGATCGAGAGACGAGTTTGTTACAGATGAAATCAAACAAGGCATCTATCTTGGAATTTTCCTACTCAGATGTGCTTTGCATGTGGTGAGCGAGGACATCTTAGTGTAGATTGTCCAATGGGAAAATCTGTTGAGATAGGTGCCAGAGGTGTTGGGAGAAAACAGATGGAGAGAGGTGGTGGATCAGGGAGTATGTGGGGTAAAGGTAGAGGATCAATAGCTAAGAGAGGACACGGTGGTCAATTATAGCCCAGAGACAGTATAGTCTATGCATTGACCCAACAGGATGCGTAAGCGACTCCTGATATTGTGGTGGATATGGTATCTATTCCAAATAAACCTGCTAGATTATTGGTTATTCTTGGTGCAACTCATTCCTTTGCATCCAGTGTTTATATGAAATCTATTGATGCTTGTGTTAGTTCTTTGATGGATGATGTTATTGTTGAGGTTCCTACTAGAGATAGGGTTATTATCAGAACAATTTATCAGGGTTGTGTGACTAGTATCGCTGATAGAGAATTTGAAGTTGATTTGTTGCCTTTAGATATAACATATTTTGATTTAATTTTGGGATAAATTGGTTATATGCATATCATGATTGGGTAGATTGTTTTAGAAAGAATATGGTGTTCAAGATACTAGGAAAAAAGAGTTTAATTTTCATGGAGAACATAAGATACTTGCCAACTATCTTATTTCTGCCCTTACTGCTAGTAGATGGTTGAAGAAGGGATGTGAGGGGTATTTGGCGTATGTGGTGGATTCTAGAAAGGAGATTACAAAGTTAGAAGAAATCTTAGTAGTTAAAGATTTTTCTGATGTGTTCCTTGAGGAGTTGTCTGGTTTGCCTCCCAACAGGGATATTGAGTTTTCTATTGAAGTGATTCTAGGATCAGTACCCATATCTATAGCATCTTATAAAATAGTACCAGCTGAGTTGAGAGAGTTGAAAGTTTAGCTTTAGGAACTGCTAGATAAATAGTTTATTTGACCTAGTATGTCACCTTGGGGAGCCCCTGTGTTATTTGTGAAGAAGAAGAATGGAACAATGAGGTTATGTATTAATTTTAGACAGTTGAATAAGATCCCTATCAAGCATAAATATTCTTTACCCAGGATATATGAATTATTTGAGAAATTACAAGGGCCTAGGGTATTTTCTAAGATAGACTTGAGATCAGGTTATCATAAGTTGAGGATAAAGGAGGGGGACGTGCCTAAGACTACTTTTAGGACACATTATGGCCACCATGAGTTCCTTGTGATGGCATTTGGGTTAACTAATGCTCCTGCAACATTTATGGATTTAATGAATCGGGTGTTTAAACCATTTTTGGATAGGTTTGTGATTGTATTCATTGATAATATTCTAGTATATTCCAAGAATAAAGAGGAGCATATGCAACATTTAGAGATAGTGTTGGCAATTCTAAAGAGAGAGAAATTGTATGCAAAGTTCTCTAAGTGTGCGTTTTGGTTGAGTGAAATATCTTTCTTGGGGCATGTTATGTCAGGAGATGGTATAGAAGTTGACCCACAGAAAGTAGGGGTAGTGTTAAATTGGGAAAGACCAACTAGTGTGATTGAAATTAGAAGCTTTTTGGGGTTGGCTGGTTATTATAGGAGGTTTATCTAGGATTTTTCTATGATTGATTGACCATTGATCAAATTAACCACGAAGGAAATGAAGTTTATATGGCCAGAAGAATGTGAGAGGAGTTTCCAATTGTTGAAAGATAAATTGACTACTGCTCCAATATTAATGCTTCATTCTGGTGATGAAGGATTCTTGGTACATAGTGATGCGTCACGTCAGGGGTTAGGATGTGTGTTGATGCAATATGGGAGAATTATAGCCTATGCTTCTAGGCAATTGAAGAACCATGAGAGAAATTACCCGACCTATGATTTAGGATTGGCTGTTATTGTTTTTGCTTTGAAGATTTGGAGACATCGTCTGTATTGAGCCACTTGTGAAATTTTTACTGATCATAAAGGTTAGACGCATTTACCTACCCAAAAAGAGTTAAATTTGAGGCAGATGAGGTGGATAGAATTGATTAGTGACTATGATTGTACAATTCATTATCATCCAGGAAAAGCTAATGTAGTAGCTGATGCATTGAGTAGAAAGTCTACTGGGAGATTAACTGCTATTGGGAGTCATGATATTAGCTTGATGATAGAACTAAGATAAATGAGAATGTAGTTGAGTATCAGTGATATAGGAGTATTGATGGAAAATATGGTGGTACAATCTTCTATTATTGATCACTTAGTACAGATGCAGAGTAGAAATGAAGGAATAGAGAAGATCATACAGGAAGTATTGAGTGGGAAGCCGACTGAGTTTAAAATTAGAGAAGATGGTATAGTGGTATTGGGACATGGATTTTGTGTTCCCAATGATGTTGAGATGAGAAAGGAGATACTAAGAAAGGCTAATGATTCTATGTATTCTATGGACCTGGGTAATAATAAGATGTATAGGGGATTGATATAGAATTATTAGTGGTCAGGGATGAAAAATGATGTAACTGAGTATATTTCTAGATGTTTGATTTGTCAACAAGTGAAGTCTGAGAATAGACATCCGGCAGGTTTATTACAGCCTCTTCCAGTACCTGAATGGCCCTAGGAGAATGTAAGTATGGATTTTGTTTCTAGTTTTCCCCGTACCCAGAGTGGTCATGATGCTGTATGGGTTATAGTGGATAAACTTTCTAAGTCTTCGCATTTCTTTCCTATTAAAACTACCTGCAGTCCTGAAAATTTGGCTAAATTGTATGTAGCAGAGATTGTGAGATTACATGGAGTACCTTTGAGCATTGTATCAGATAGAAATTCTAGATTCACTTCTAGATTTTGGAGGAGTTTTTAAAAAGCTATGGGTACGCAATTGCCGTTTAGTACAACTTTCATCCACAAACTGATGGGTAGACAGAGAGAATCATCATAATACTAGAAGATATGCTTAGGGCAAGTGTATTGAGTTTCTCAGTGAGTTGGGATGCTTATTTGACCTTGATTGTGTTTGTATACAATAATTAGTATCAAACTAGCATTGGGATGGCACCATTTGAGGTTTTGTATGGTAGAAGGTGCAGAACTCCAGTATGTTGGGAAGAACTTAGAGAAAGAAAGGTATTTGGTCAAAAAATGATAGAGTTGATTAGTGAGAGGATCAAACTGGTTAGAGAGAACCTTAGAGCAGCACAAAACAGACAGAAGGGATATGTTGATAATAGAAGACGACCTCTTGAGTTTCAGGTTGGTGACTGGGTATTTTTGAAGATATCTCCATGGAAGGGTGTATTGAGATTTCAAAAGAAAGAAAACTTGAGTCTGAGATTTGTGGGGCCATATGAGGTGATTGAAAGAGTTAGACTAGTAGTATATAGATTGAATTTGCCTCCAGAGTTAAAACAATTATACAATGTGTTTCATGTGTCACTTTTGAGAAAATGTTTACATGATGAATCCCATAATATTCTGAATCAGGCTGTAGAACTTCAGAAATATTTGACCTTTATGCAAGTACCGATCAGAATTTTAGACAGAAAGGAACAAGTCTTGCATAATAAAGTTATTCATTTGATTCAAGTATTATGGCAGAACAAATATTTTGAAGAAATTACTTGGGAACATAAGGCAAGAATGAGGAAAGAGTACCCCCAGCTTTTTCATGAGTTATGTAAGAAAATTTTGAGGATGAAATTTTTATAAGGTGGGTAGAATTTTAATACCCGTGTTCTTAAAGTAAGGGTGAAGAAGTAATTTAATAGATATTACATGGAATTAAATAAAACATATACATGAAAGATTTACTATTGACTTAAAATAATTCTTTTGAAAAAAAAACCTGGATGTTGGTCTCACAAGGAAAAAAAAAAGAGTCTAGGTGTAGCACGGTTGCAAAGAAGGGGGAAAAAAAAAAAAGTGGGACAACACCTAGACATCCAGGTGTTGTCACCCAACATGCAAAGTGTGCATGTTAGGACACTAAGCCACCAAAAAATGAAGAATGGTGGCAGTGTGGTTTGAATATAAAAGTTTAGTATTTTTATTTTGTTTAATTTTTCTTACTAAATCTCGTTTGGTTTTCTTCTTCCTTTAATCTAATTTTTTTAGCAAAAAGATATAAAGAAAATTTCTCCAATATTAGAGATAATACAGTCATCCAAATTACAGTAGCAACCGATCTAGCTGAAATAAAAGATCGGGAAGGCTGCCAATCTAGCTAAAAATAAAAGATCTGGAAGGCAGCCAGTCTAGCTGAAAATAAAGGATCGAGAAGGCAGTCGATGCAGCTGAAAATAAAAGACCGGGAAGGCAGCCAATCTAGCTGAAAATAAAAGACTGGGAAGGCAGCCGGTTTAGCTGAAAATAAAAGATTGGGAGGGCAACCGATCTAGCTGAAAAGACCAAGAAGGCAGTTGGCCTCTCTGAAACATGTCGACATGTGAGAAGATGTTCCCAAATGATAATATGAAATGATTTGATGAGAAAGAAAGAAAGATAATTTAAATTCATGCATTGCATTTGTTTTAAATATTGATTATTATTGATTGAGATGCTAGAGTATCAATCTTGATTATGAAATTATGTATAGATAAATGAGTCAGAGAGAGCGACAAATATGATGAGAAAGAAATATGAAAGTATGATATAATAAAAATTATCTGATTAATCGATTATATGTTGTGAACCTCATAATAAGGTAAATAATGATGTTGAATTGATAGTCTCAAGATGATTAAATATATGAGAAGAAAATTGATATATTTGATGATTAATTTCAGAAGAGATTGATAACTGATTGAAATTATGATATGGGTAGTGATAATAGAATTTTATTATTAAATTGTATGAGATAATAGATGAATGAATATTGGAAGATTATTTGAAAGATTGAATTATTATATGTGAAGAAGTAGATGATTAATATTGGTGAATTAGAAACGATTGAATTATAAGATGGGACTAAAAGTATATAATCGAGTACTTCTAGTAAATTTAATTCATTGAGCTTGTGAAGCTCACTCCTCACTGTTAAATAATTTCAGGTAGCGGGTAGAACATATAGAATTGTGAACTGAGATTCCAACTGAACATTTTCTGTAAGCCACATGGTCCACATAAGTGTCAAATTCTTTCTCCTACACAATGAAATGAAATTTGTACATAGATGGTGGTCTGCCCAATTCTTTCTCCTACACAATGAAATGAAATTTGCATTAAATATAAAACTAACATAATACTCATGAACAATATCTAAGAATCAACATCAAGTAGATCCGTTTGTTTACCACTTGTTTCTCGTTTTCTTGCGTACTGATGGACACCACAACATGGTGTAAAAGCCTATCTTCTATCTGCCTATTTGATGAAGCAGCCTATTGACGCCTCTCCCAACTATATGTGGCATAGAGATCGCATAGTTTAGCTCAATCTAATTGTATCATTCAATGATTGGTCCACCCTTTTCACTCAAATTTATTTGGAACTAGTTTGCGTTTAGCTCTAGCTCGAGCTTTGTTGAAATGGTCTGATAAGTGCCTCAGTGGAATATAACCTAAGACAATTTTGGCATGCTAGGTGTCCTTTGGTTCTCGAACCGATAACATTGCTAAAATGAAAAGAAGACAAAGGATCACTTAGAACATCTAGAAAAACATAAAAGAAACGTATAAACTAAATATCATCATATTGTTTATACCGAGTACATATAACCAACATACAACGAAAAAAAATAACTTATACCAAGAAGGCATTGAAACATATGACCTGCACATATGGCTCAAAGCCTCTATATGAATTGCAAGGGCCATCATAATGATTCTTTGTAATCAATGTGATGGTCTTCAAGATGCCCTTAACCCCAGAGAATGCACTACAAGCATAAGAAGGTTAAATTTAAATGCAAAATTTGATTTCTAAGGTACTTAAATATAGAATTTGGTTTCTAAGGTAAAAATACATAATGGTTGTTACCAAAAGTATATTACCTCTTGCTTCTTATGTGCAATAGATGTCTATCAGCTGCATTTTCAAGAGCATGGGGAGTTTATTAGGTCATCTCCCTCTACAGCCAACATCCTTATAGTCATCCTCCCTATCCAACTCGATGCCCTCCTCAACATCCCCAATATCCATATCCACGGGCTCTACAATTTAAGCAAAAGAATCTTATAAGCCAAAATTAAAAACATCAAGGGAGAAGGGGTTTATGTGTATTATAAAAGTAAATACATAGTCACCTAAAGGTGGAGGATGTGAAGTCGATGCCTCATCTCCTCTACCAGGGTTGTGCCCCTTCCCCCCTCATCTGCCTCGTGCTCTCCCCCTTGGTAGCATCATGTTTTGCAAAAAAAAAAAAAAAAAAAACACACACAAGTATGAAGAAAACATATACACAACGCATTCTAAGTCACATAAGATATAGAAATAATGTTTCTAACAAATAAGAACGTGAAAAGTCCAAATATAAATAACAAGAAAGACAAATATTCGATCAATTTAATTTTAATTTTCTTACAATGATGACACAAAAGTATTAACGAAATTAATTTTCACAAAAGAACAAGGAAAAAAAATACGCTTACAAGTTAATCAACATCCATGCCATAATCTTTTTCTTTCTCCTCCTCTCGTTCTTGTTCTTGTTCTTTTTTTTCCTCCTCTTCCTCTTCCTCTTCCTCTCACTCTTGTTCTTTTTATTCTTCATTCTCTTCCTCATCTTCTTCTACTCTTTTTTCTTGAACTTCTCCTACATTCGGGTGATCTACTTTTTCCATTATACCAATGGGATCATGAAGAATACTTGGTATATCAAGTTTGTTATCTTCATCGACTAGGATTGGACAGAGAGTCATCCTCTTGAAAGTACTTTGGAACGATAGTCACTATCTCATGGTTTACATCTTCGTATGAAGGAATATAGACATTGCCCCTCGATCTAACTTTACAAACTACCCACCAAGTCATAGCTCTCGTGTATATATATATATAATATTGAACCAATTATATCATTCAATGTTTACTCACAAGGTCGTGTAGCCATTTCACGAAATTCATCTCGAGAAGGTTTTCAATTAATTCATCGGTAATACTAGGTTGGCTGCAACATTTCGCCATACTGCCTATAATAATGAGCAAAATGAAATTTCTAAAAGTAATCCACATAATTATAATCATTAGTTTTAACATAGGGGATAATGACTCACTCTACATATAGCTCGATCTCCATGCAATTTAAGAGAACATATATCTTCGCGGCTTTGATCTCATTTTCATCCAAATCTCTACTAGTTTAATGACCAAATGCATGACTTGGATAACAAAAAATAAATATTTTCCCATTTGGATCCACATCCTCCCATCATCAATTTGACTAACTCGATTCAATTAGACAATTTATTACAAACCTTTTTCTTTAGGTTGCATAAACCTATTTTGCATATACATATTCCGAAGCAATTAGACAATGTTCATCAAAAAACACTCTAATATAAAGCAAGCTAATAAGAGATATTAACTTTCAAAGGGATACATCCATCGGTACTACACAAGGCCCAACTTTAGCTTCATACGGTAAATGGATAGGTAAATGTTCTATAGTGTCAAAGAATGATGGTGGACTATTGTTTTAGCTTGCATAAGGTCACGACAGTGTTGCTATCAAGCAACTCAATATGCTCAACCCGTAATTTGATTGCACATATGACTCTAAAGAAGTTGCTCAGTTCTATTAATGGATCATATATAACATCTGGCAAGAAGTCACGGAATGTCAATGGTATTAATCTCTCCATGAACACATGAAAATCGTGACTCTTCACCCTAAAGAATTTGCATTCATTCACATTCACATAACGAGCTATATTAAAGGCATACCCATCTGGCAACTTCAAATTCTTTAACAATTTGCACACATTCTTTATCTGAGACCATGACAATGTGTAGGATGCTTTAGGTTTCTTAGGCTTCCCTTTCACTTGAACCAATTCTAACATCGGCTGCTTACATAAGTTCTTAATATCCTCATGAGCATATAAATTGTCTTTAGTTTTACACTTCACATCCATGACTGTGTTGAAGACATTATCAAACACATTTTTCTCAATATACATGACATCCAAATTAAGTCGAATCACATTTGTTTTCAAATATGGTAACTCCTAGAAGATACTCATTTTCACCCAATTATACTCCTCACCAAATCCCAAGATCTCTTGTTTATTATTTTTGTTACCAAATGTGATCTGATCAAAAGAAAAAATCTTGCCAACATTTCTTCCTTAGACAACCGTGGTAGAGGAGAGCCTCTCTCGATTGTACTTTTCTTGAAAATGTCCATCTGTTTTACAAAATTATGATTTAAAGGTAAGAACCTACAATAACAGTCCAACGAGCAAGGCTTCCTACCATGAGACAATCAAAATGACTTTGTACGCTCCATACAGTAAGGACAAGCTAGTGGACCATGAGTACTCCATCCAGAAAGCATACTCTAAGCCGAAAAGTCACTGATCATCCATAAAAGTGCCTTTTATATTAGAATTTTGTTTCCTACTTACATCATAGGTGAGAACTCCATCTGTCCAAAATATCTTCAACTCATCTGACAATGGTCTTAGATAGACATCCTAATTCTTATTGTGGTGGTTTGGGCCTGGAATTACCAAGCTTAAGAAAAAATTATGCTCCTTCATGCATATACTAGGAGGTAGATTATACGGGTTGAGAAAGACGGGCCAACAAGGGTCAAGGGAAGCTAAATGACCGAACAAGGTGAACTAGTGTAAAGACCCATCCCGGGTTGGCCACCACCGAGACGGTGTCATCACATTTTGAAAATCCTAGCACGACACATATATGCAACAAATAAAAAAAAACTAACAGAAAATTTTACTGTAACCCTCAACCTTCAACAGAGGAGGTACATCAATCTGATATAAATTTGAACATAATATACAACTTAAAATGCATTTTCTCATTTGTCCAAGGATATTGACACGTATGTGGCTTACAGTAAATGATTTCGTCTGACTCTCAGCCCACCAGACTAATTGTCCTGTCTACTACCTGAAATCATTGTACAATGAGGGATGAGCTTCACAAGCTCAGAGAATTAAATTTACTAAAAGTATTCAAATTTCATAATTAGCCCTTTAATATTTAATCATTTATCTCTCATATAACTGGATAATAGCATATAGTCTAACATTTAAATAATTCTTATTATACTTCTATACCTCTTTCTCACTATAATTGTCTCTCTCTATGAGACTCATTTATCTACAATTAAAATAAATGCATAATATCCACAACATTTCAGTAATAAAATGAACATGTAAAATAGATGCAATGTATGAATTATTATTAAGGAACGTCTTCCCATATGTCAACATGTTTTTATCTTAGACCGGCTGTCTTCTCGGTTCTTTCATTCTCATTTAAACCGGCTGCCTTCCCGGTGCTTTTATTCTCATTTAGACCGGCTGTCTTCCCGATTCTGTCATTTTCATTAGACCGACTGCCTTCTCGGTTCTTTCATTTTCATTAGACCGGTTGCCTTCTCGGTTCTTTCATTTTCATTAGACCGACTACTTTCCCGGTTCTTTTCTTTTATTTAATGCATATGCATATGAAATATACATATAAACAGTAATATAAAAACAACATAAGTTCAAAACATTTAAATTTGCTATCCTGATTATTCTCAAACTTATTATTGAAATAAATTCCACTAAATTCCTCTCCTCATAAATCACATCAAATTATAGCTCATCAAGAATTTTATTTATCACCATCATTATTAAATCAACTCATTATTCTGATAATATTTCTTCTCACATAATAATTTTTCTACATGTCCAATATTCATATCATATCTATCAACTAAATCTTTATCTCACACCAAAATATAAGCTAATAATTTATTTTAATATTATCACTAGATTTTTCATTTTTTATTTAGATTACTTAAAGTAAATCTAACTCACCACGTAGCACTTAAAGCTACCCGTTGATCACCTCCTTGTCTTTCCCGTTCCTCTCAGAAATTTTCCTTGGTTGCTGATTGTCAACACCTAACATAATATTTATATTAACTTTCTAATTTTTTCTTCAATTCTTCATAAACCATACCCTTTGAAAATTCTCACTTTGAATTCTGAGAAATTTTATGAGTGCTAATAATAAAAATAAATAAACACTTCGTTATTACCTTCTATTTTTCTGATAGCTTTTCGTGACTCTCTATAAAATTCTTCAGTAAACCCCTTCAAAATTTTGCTCTTTTAACATTCTTTTGGTGCCCAAGTGTTTAGAGAAATTGAATTGAGGAAAGGAGAAACCAAAGGTTTCCTAAGATTGACAAAGATAAGTTGTTTATATACTCTGTTAGTCTCAGCCGCCCCCTCCCAACTAATGCCACGAATTTGCAACGTGCAGCCCCAAAATTTTTTCAACTCAACACACACACACCCTTCCCCCCAATTCACTGCCACAACACTAAAATATGTCAAGCAAACCATTTCCTTTACTTTGCTTGGCAACAGGTGCTGCCACCCTTTGTTGACCTTTTTCCTTTTTTTAAAATTTTTTTTATTAATTAGTTTTTTTTCTTTTTTTTCTTCTTTATGGGTTTTGGACATTCATGTCCAAATTTTTTTATTTTTTTCTTTTCTGGATGTCCACATCCCAGAATTGTTTTTTAAATTGTTTTATAAAAATCTGTCTTTTCGTATTTCAAAATATCTATGTTACTTTAACTCTTTAACATATTTATTAAAATACTTCTTTACCCTTACTTTACAATACGAGTATTGCAACTAGTCAATTGAGAGTCCTCGCCTAACATTTTGTGGTTTTGCCATAAACAATGAGTTCTTATCAGCAAAGTGTTTCCACACCTCACTATTTGCCGAGTGGATGACAAAGTCATGCTTATTAAGTTTGCCTTCCTTATGTCATCAAATGTGTTCGATATTGTTTTTGGACACGTAAAGTCTTTGAAGTCTTGGTGTGATTGGAAGGTAATACAACACATTATATGGTATGTTCTTCTAGTTTTTATTTCTCGCTTGTTTAGGTTGAAATCTATCATGGCCACAAACTTCACAAATATTATTTTGCATTTCTTCATGATAGTACAACATACAATCATTCGGCCATGCAAGTATCTTTTGATGCCCAAGTTCTAACCCCTACACAATCTTCTTGCATTGGTAAAAGTTTTCTGACAACTTCTCGCCTTTCGGAAACATACTCTTAATTATTGAAAATAACCGGTTGTAACAGTTCTCAAACATGTTAAAATTCGGCTTACAATTCAATAGTTTAGCAACCACCAATAGTTTGGTATGCTTCTTGCAACCTTCCCATAATAGCTCATCAATATCTCTTAATAATCATTAAACTTAGCAGCATCACAATTTGGGGCCTCCTCAACATCCCAATTAAAATTAGGACCAGTATTATCCATTACCATGTCCCCCATCTGATTCCTCCCTTTGAATAATTCTTCCAGACCATCAATTTGGGTCGTCGAATGTTCCCCAAACAATGAGAGCTCTCCATGTCCAGTCCATCTCTTGTAATTTTTAACAAAACCCTTCTTCTATAGGTACACGGTAACCACTTCTCTCTTAAAAAACCTATTGTTTCTAAAAACCAAGCAAAGACACCGAATAGTTCCCTTATACATATAACGTTTATTACTATACACGATGTTAAGGAATTTTTCAACTCAATTCTTTAATTCTTCTTATACGACATTACACATAACTCGACAATCCACCCAACTTCGATCAACTGACATCATTCTATATACTAAAGTAATATTGAATTTCAAAGTTCTTCAAATTTACAATTAACTAATAGATATAATTCAAATAATGAATTAATTTAAGATTTATGAGGCAAACCAATTTTTAAAAGCCTTGTTTTTAGAGTAGGACTTTTTTTAGTGCATTACGTTAGTCTTTTTTCATTCAAGCGTGAAAGGTAATATTACATAAAGAATTATATTGTCTACTTACTAAAACAATCTATTCATACTCAAATAATTGAAAACTAATTAAATTAATAGCATACACAAGTTATAGTTTGCATACCTAATCAACAAGAGTAGTACTAGGGCAAAGAAGAAGCAGTGAGTACCACTGACTAATTGTGTAACCCTAAGAGAAATAAATGATAAAGTGTTAGCGTATAAGAAATTTAAAAAAAAAAACTAATTATATATGAACATAATGAATGTTAATGATTTCTAACCACACCATTCAATTCACTAAAAGGTAAGGATCCTAACATTTTCAGGAATGTGTAATCCTTATTGCATTTAATAACTCCTATGTCGTTTCGTTTCAAAAAAAATTCAGCATCACTTCCCTTTAGTTCCCCAAGTACATGACTTAAATTCAATGCTATAACCAAAGGAGATAGCCTTAAAGTTAGTGTGTACCCAAAGAAAAAAGAGAGGTACTACCGAAACTTTATCGAACAAAACAAGCAAGTAATTATTAACCACAATACGGATCAAGCATTCCTAAACTATCCACACTAGACAATCCAAGGACTATTTGAACATAAATACCTTCATTGTAAACATATGAATTAGGAAGCAACAAGTGCATTTGTGTCTCTCAATAATCCTTGGACAGACAATCTAAGATACGATGCAATGCATGATATATCCAAATGAAGAACCAAAAGAGAAATGAAGTATAAAAGAAATGGAGAGTGTTGTGACTAGATAAATGAATAAATACATGGCATAAGGAGCATGTGGTTAGTCCAGATAAGTTTAGTTCAAATCTTTCTTTCTGATGTGCTGCAATTATATATCACTTAAGTATAATCCTTGGTTTAAAAGGTCAACAATAGTGCTTAATTGAGTTGAATGTTGAATATGATAGTATTAGGGATGTCTCAATCCAAACATAAGATTAGAGAAAGTTAAAAATCTTCAACTCAATCTACTTCCCGAAAGAAAAAAGAAATAGATTAGGGATGTCTCAATCCAAACATAAGGTTAGAGAAAGTTAAAAATCTTCGTCAAAGTTTGAGATGTTTGATTTTACTATTGAAGTTAGGGATTAGGGATAACATGTATTTTTTTAGACATGGATTAGGGATAACATTGTGATAGGAATTAGTTAATTGATTAGTAGGAATTAGTAAAGCTATTGTAATTGGTTATAAAGTTGTAAATAATTAGATAATTTGTTAAATAGGTTGTTTAGTAGTCATAATTGTTAATTTGAGGATAAATTTATAAATAGATAATGAACATTTCATTAGTGAATAAACAAGAACCTTTAGTTTGGTATTTTTTTTTCCTCTTTCTCTTTATATTTCTTAAGGGTTTGGTTATTAATTAGTGTTAGTTATCTTCGTATTACTTACAATTCATCCATCATTCCATTTCCATATTCATAATCATCAAGAACCACAATTTATTAAAATTCTTTTTTGTAACATATTAACATGAATTATGTTTAATTCTTATATATATATATATATATATATATATATATATATATATATATATATATATATATTGTTTGGTTTTCTTTTCTCCTCTACAAAGATGAGAGGTTACATAGAACTTTGGAATTAGATACACAAAATCAAATTTGAACCTAATTTTTTTTTGTTTAGGAAATTGTTATGGTTCAAGGATTAGTTTCACATGTCAAGTTCAATGTCCAATATGTGATTAATACAAAATTAAAGGCTTAATATGATTATGCTTTTCGTCTTAAATCCATATATATATATATATATATATATATATATATATTGGTTAATAATTTGAAATTATATAGAGAATAAAAAAAATTCTCAGACCTAATATATATCACAAAATCGAATTATGACACTCAATACATCTTAAGACTTCAAGTAAACAAAACTCAGGAATAGTTTCTAAACTAATTAAAGCCCGAGATTTTATATAAAGAAAGATCATAATATTTTTTTTCTTTTAATTCTCAAAATAATTTCTACACTATATTAGTGTTTTACACATAATTTACATACATTAAAAAAGATATAAAATTCATTACCATGCAATTATTGAAAACAACCAATTACTTAACTAATTTAATTAAAAATAAATAAGTGAAAAAAGGACTGACCAAGGAAGGGAGGATGTGAAGATGGCATGGCAGAGGGCGCTACTGGCAAGGATGGGCAAAGAGAAATAAGAGATAAGGAGAAGATGGAGAAGGAAGAATACAGAATAGGATAGGATAAAATAAGTGATAAAGAAGAGATAAACAAAATGGGAAGGAGAAGATGGAGAAATCACGCAGTCAGAGTCAAACTAGAAGGAAATCGAGGAAAATGGGAAAGAAAAATGAAAACTGGGGATATAAGGTTCTGGATATTTTTCTGCGATGGACAGTCCGTCGCAAATGAGGAAAATTTTCATCACATATATTAATTTCCTTTAAATTTTAATTTAAATTAATAATTAATTAATTATTTTTATTAACTGCGATGGATTTATCCGTCGCATATAACTTTTTACTGCATCAAAAGTTAATTAAAAATTTAAAAAAAAAGTGGGAAATTTAAAATTCAGTACGAACTGTGGCAGATTTTCAATTATTTGCGAAGGATTTGAGTTGGTCACAATTACCACATGTGGCAAATTATAGTTCATTGCAAATAATTAGTATCTGCAACGGAATACTATCCGTCGCAGAAAATTTGTCACAGATACTAAAATTTCTTGTAGTGATTATAGTGTACCATCAAATTTTTCAATATGCATGTTTGAAACTAGAACTTCATAGATTGCACCGACAGAATTATTTAATTCATAATTTCGATAGTTTCAATATGCAATAGAATGCTCCAATAGAGGATAGTTTTATGTAGAAATTGGCACTGATGTTCAATTGGTCATTTTTTTCATTAAAAAAATGAGTTACTTTTTATTTCTCATTTTCATACTCTCGATAAAGCTTGATCATTTTGAAATCATTAATTTTTAAACCGAGCACTCAATTTTTCCCGGTCAGCTCATTGAATTATTAAATTAACATATTTGTATTTATATTCATATAAATTTATTTTCAAACTTTTACTTAAATTTTCAAGTTAAGGCATATCACTTTGTGCTTACCTAGTATGTTTGAAGATACCAAGATGTTGATTTGGTAGTTGTAACAATCCATTCCAAACGGGCCTTATCCGAGACGATATCATTACCTTGAAGCACCAAACCTGACCTGTTTATGTTAAGCCAAAAATCTCAAAGAAACAGCAACACAACTTATACATCATGATACATTAAGACCTATATTCTTATATTAAATTACATAAAAACATCAATGTCATTGCCTCAACTCAAGCTCGAGGTGTAATAAAATTTCACAACATAGGAAAAATTTTAAATTTTACATAAACATGAATTATAACCTCTCAACTAAATTCATACATAAACATGAATTATAACCTCTCAACTAAATTCATAATTACATTAGAATTCATATTATAAAATAATTATTATCACAACACATAAAAAGAGAAAACATCTAGAACAATGCATATGCACACCCCATCTCCACACCATCTTTCATTCCACATCTCCACCCATTTCATTGACACAATCATTCGAAACTCTTTCATCATCTCAGTCATTTTAATGATATTCAAGGGAACGTCTCCCCATGTGTTGGCACCCGCTCTTGGACTAACCATGGTCATGGTCCTACACACTCTCGGACCACACTCCTCTTTTGTGGTCCTACCCATTCTCGAACCACAGTCCTCTTCTGTGGTCCTACAATACACACACAAACAATATGAAAATTAAAAAAAAAAATAATCACATCACAACAATCTCAATGATGTTCATATGCACATCAACCCAAAAACACATGTCACCTTTAGAACTATCCTCAACATCACAACCGCAGTTCATTAAAACGATAACACCAGATACTGAAAGGAAATAATATATATCCATTCTCTAACTTGAATATGTATTATTACATATACATACACAATTTTATATGACACATCAGATATGGAATCATAACTGCATCCTTAACTTTTCCTATTTATAGTTTATTCAAATCTTAAGAATTTTAGTTCCTTCTCGCTTACTGAAAGTATGGTGAACTCACCTTGGCACCAAGTTGAAATTATTGAATCAATCAATAACTGTTGGATATTCGTACCCTCGTTTATTTCCATGCCTAATCATACATAATGCAAGGTAGGTAATTATGAGTGACTATGCTTTTTTTAATATTTTGATAATCATACAATGACATGATGCATATTTTATGTATCTTTTTTTTTCCTTTTGAACTCTTTTAGATATAGCAAAACCCATAATGTTTTAAAAAAAAGTTATAATGAAAATTATAAGAGTAAGGCTTCCAGATTCCATTTCCATAGTTTTCACTTCAAAACAAATTAATTCATTAATCTTCTTTAACCTTAAATTACCCAAGAAACTTCTTTAATTAAGGCACACCACTGATAATCACCATTCTTTACCTTTGTTTAAGCCATTCCAATATCTAGTTATCAACTCTATCCTTTTGACTATACATACTATGCCTCTTATCAAATCACCATTTATCTATCATTCACCAACCCAAGTTAGCTATTTTAGTAAGCCTTCAAGAAGTTCTACTTAATTTCATCAAGCCACATTAAGATGATGGAAGTGATTGGAATGATTGTGTCTATGAGATGGGTGGAGATGGGGTGTGCATATGCATTGTTCTAGATGATTTCTCTTTTGAATTGTTGTTATACTAATTTTTTTCTAATATGAATGCTAATGTAATTATGAATGCGAACCATGTAAATTTGGTAAAGTGTGTAATATCTTTGTGATGATTGGGCTTCCTTGATTAGACGAGAATTTGGAAATATGAGACTGACCTTTAAAAATCAATTACTTTTAGTAATGTGAATTTCACTTAGCTTTTCAAGCTCACCCTCTTTTTATTTTATTTTCCTCAGATGCTTTGCAGGATTTTCTTTTTGGTTAAGCTTCGTAAAAAACTTACAAGTTGATAGCTTAAAGGTGGGTCCACTTGGAACGTAACTTTAAAAATTAATTTTGGGAGTCGAGTCTAAATTAGTTGAGAAGTCATAATCCATGGTTATCTAAAATTAAAAAAATTTTGTATGTTGTGAAATTTTGTATCTCCTCGAGCTCGAGTTGAGGCAATGATGTTGATGTTTGTATGTAATTGAATATACCAATATAGGTTTTAATGTATCATTAAATATAAGTTGTGTTATAGTGTCTTAGAGTTTGTTGGCTTAACATAAAAAGGTCAGACTTGGTGCTTAAAGGTAATGATATCATATCGGATAGGGCCACCTGGAATGGGTCATTGCATTTTTTATATTTTTTACCAAGTAGTTGAAACAATACACTGATAGATCTTTAATGTGATTAAAAGCAATTCATTTGAAAAAATATAGTTTTATTTTAATAATTGATTTTTTTATATTTCATGAACTTCTTGTTGGCATAATGTTAAGTAATGTATCATTTGTTTTAAACTAAATTAATTATAGAATAGTGCCTAATTTAACAATCAATTAACTTAAGCTCGTGTTTAGTCTCACTCGCTCATTAACCAAGCTCGAGTAAAATTCTTAAAGCTCGACTTCGGATCGAATTTAGCTCAAGATTGTATTTCAAAATTGGGGAAAGTAAAAATGCCCCCTTGTGGTTTAGGTGTTTTCAACTTAACCTTATATGGTTTTAAACTTTGTAATTGAGTATCGTGCGGATCATTTGTGTAGCTTTGTTAGTATAAGAATTACTATTAAAATTTTTTTTGCGTTATTGTATTTAGCATATAATATTTCAAGAAAGTTAATAAATCATTTATTTTTAATGTAATTTTTGTATTATTTGTGGTAAATAAGGCTGTCAATCAACTCGAGCTCATCTCTATAAGTTTCATGAGCCAATCCCAATAAGAATCTTTGGCTTGTAAAACTTTTGAGCCAATCTTGAGCATTGTGTGTCTCGACTCGACAAAGCTTGAACATTTTATGTTTGTTAGTTTTCTGGCCAAGCTCTCAATTTAGCCCGGCTCGGATTGACTTGAATCAATATATTAACATTGTTATATTTATATTAATGTAATTTATTTTAAAAAAATTATTTAAAATTTCAGGTTAGGTAATATATCTTTATGCATGGATCATGTTGTGCCGATCTTGAAAGCTTAAATAAACCAAGATGTGAATTTAGTAGTGATATTTTTTATTACTAAGTTGCATAAACAATGCATTGAGAGCTTTTCAATGTGATTAAAAATAATCCATCTTTTTTTGTTTTTTTAATGAAGAGTAAAATTTGAATTTTTTTTAATGATATTAGACTTAATTGTTTGAAAAAATATAATCGTATGATTGATACTCAAGTGAAACTTTTCAAATCAAATTGTTGGTTTTTAAAATAGTAAAACCAGAAGGGTGTATTTGTACATTGGCCTTAAAAATTTCAAGCTAATCTTGAGTATGGAGTTGCTTGATTTGGTTTGGCTAGTTAAAACTTTAATGGTAAAAAATGTATGAGTTTGTAGTCCAATACAAAGTTTATTGTCTTTTGTAATTTGTCTGATTCTTCAACTAGTACATGTGAAAGTCTAGTACTAATGCTCAATCAGTAGTAAATCACGATTTTTACTACCAAAATTGAAACTATATAGATTTTCTAAAATTTCTAAAGTAAGCACAACTATAAATTTACTGATCATGTAGATAGCGATTAGTAAATTTAATAAGAGATCAATATAGCTAAGTAAATTCGATCTCATATTTCAGTAAATTAGTTTTTACCGTTTTTAATAAATATTTTTACTAATAATTCTCCTAATATATGAGAAAGTTCAGTAATAATGCTCAATTGTTGGTAATGACATTTTTTACTAACACATTAAATTGGTTAACTAAAAAAGTTGAAAATAGATAGATTATAGTAAAACGTTCTGAAGTAAAGGTAACTATAACTTTATTGATCATTTAGATAGCGATTAGTAAATTTGGTAAGGGATCAATAAATCTTAGTAAATTCGATCTCAAATTTCAGTGAATAAGTTTTTATTGCCTTTTATATATCATTTTATTGATAATTCTAATAGTAGGAAAGTACACTAGTAATGCTCAATTATTAGTAATCCAATTTCTATTGACCTAATAGATGGTATTATTGAAAAAGTTGAAAATAGATAATTGTTCCAGTAAACGCTGAAGTAAACGTAATTATAACTTTACTGATCATTTAAATAGCGATTAGTAAATTTAGTAAGGGATCAATAAATATCAATAAATTTGATCCGAAATTTCAGTAAATTAGTTGTTATTATCTTTTATAGATCGTTTTACTAATAATTTTTCTAGTATTTGAGAAACTCTAGTAATAATACTCAATTATTAGTAATCAAGTTTTCTACTAACACATTAGGTAGTGTTACTGAAAAAATAGAAAATAGATAGATTTTTCACTAAACACTAAAGTAAACATAACTATAACTTTACTGATCATTTAGATAGCGATTAGTAAATTTAGTAAGAAATCAATAATATCAATAAATTCGATCCCAAATTTCAGTAAATTAGTTTTTATTATCTTTTATAGACCGTTTTACTGATAATTTTCCTAGTACATGAGAAAGTCCAGTAATAATGCTAAATTATTAGTAATTACATTTTTTTACTAACCCATTAGACAATATTACAGAAAAAGTTGAGAATAGATAATTTTTTCAGTAAAATGTTCTAAAGTGCAACTGTAACTTTACTAAGAATTTAAATAGGGATTAGTAAATTCTGTAAGAAATCAATAAATCTCAGCAAACTTGATCTGAAATTTCAGTAAATAAGTTAATGTTTCTTATTTTATCTAAAGAAACATATAACACGGGACCTTTACGTCTAATATAATATTTATTATGATTTTTATTCCATAAAAATATATAAATTTATAGTTAGTTTGTAAAATTTATCTAATGTTTGATGATTAATTAAATGTATACGATTAATGTGTATTTATTTTATGTTAGATTATTGATTGCATTTTTAGTAATATTTTATACTGGTGTACTATAACATAATTGTCATTTCAGTTTCAGTATTCTATATCTAATTTCAGTAACTTGTAATTTAGTGTAACTTAACTTTGTGATGACATGTTCAACAGGTCATTAAGTGGGCCTAACTGCCATATGTATGGTGCGTTCAAAGTTACACTGGTGGGTCAAGTGGTCAACAGTTAATTCATATGTATGAGAGCTTTCTCTTTTTTTCTTTGATCCTAAGCACAAGCCAACATGCTCATATGCTAAAGCATTTAAAGATAATTAAATAATTATTACTTGTAATCCTTTCTTCATTGCTAAATTGACTGCTAATCAAAATTTCAATGAAAAAGAGTTTCTCTTTTAACTTTAACATGATACATTATACAGCTCAAGGTCCATAGGATGAAAAGAGAACTTTTGTGGTCCTTATTCCAATCATGTGTTTCTCTGCCTTCTCAATATCTCAGATCAGCACGGTTCCATTTGACTATAGAGAAAATCAATTGCTTTGTTTCTTCTCTGCACGAACACAATTCTATAGAAAGGTTCTTCTTTGGTTGCCCTTCAGTGATGGAGCTTGCTTTTTAATTTGGGTTTTATTTAAAAAGTGATAATAGGATAAATTTGAATTATGAGTCTTGTTTATACGTCCAAGAAAATATTACTTTCTTGTAAGAGTTTATGGTCCCAAATAAGAGTTGCTCTCTTTTGTTGAGTTCTTTAGGGCATAAACATAAGGTTTACGAACAATTAATGGGGATGAGAAAGAGGGGTTTGGTCATAATGAAAGGAGATGGAGCTGTGTTAGGTTCGTGTATTTGGGTTTTGATCTCTGAGTTCAATATTTTTCCAGATTTGGGGTCTGCGAAAAGTTAGAGAGAGAGAGAGAGAGAGAGAGAGAGAGAGAGATGATACTGGCGACAGAGATAAGTGGATGATGAACAAAAAAGGGTAATTTTGGAAGTTAATTTGTGTCTTATTAGGTGGATCATGTAGATCTATTAGGCATTACTGAGGACGTCAAAGATTTAAGTGGTAAGATACTAGTGTTTGGTTTGTATATATGAGCCAATGGTTCGGCTCCTTTGTCAAGTTGTTGGATCAGTAATATGCATGATTGAGTTGTTACCGTACAAATATCCATTTAAAATTTGATTTTGTTTAAATTAATGGATATTATGGATGAATTTTAATGAAAAAGATTTAATTAAAAAAATAATATTTTATAAAATTAATTAGATATAAATTAAAAGTTAAAAAACGAAAAATAGACACTCGTACATGAAAACTTAAGGGTTTATTTGTTTTTTTCTTTAAAAAAAATCGTGTGTATACATAAGAGGAGGCAACTCATTTTAATTTTTTATTCCTAAATCTCTATGTGATCAAGATTTGATCCCATGTTTTCTAGTATGATTTTACTATGTTAATTGACACCCATTAAACAACACAAAATGAAGAGATAATGTTTGGATGTAACCCTTAGGAGCAAGAAAAGTGTATAGCTATTTCTACAGTATTAATAGATCACAAATAAATTTGTCTTGTAGTGACTAAAATGATAATTTTTTTTTTGGAAGTATTGTGACTTTTAAAATAACATTACCTATGATAAAGATGTCTAATATCTCTCAAGGATTCTAGACCTCAATGTCATCGTTAGTCGACTGTTATCTTTACTTTAAAAACATATTAACTTAAAAAGGTTAGCTTTCCTTATATTCTTATCTCATATAACCCTTTTTCATCTTTGTTTCTCTTTCTTTGTTTATACAATTCCTCAAATTTTAAACAATCTTTTTTAATTGTGAAAGTTAAATTAAATTTACTTTTCCCTACAAAAAAACATGACGAGCTCCTCTTCTTCCAAATTAAAAGATCAGGTACGAGATCATAATATTTTTCTTCAACATACTTATTTTTTAAAATTTACTACTAATGTATTTACTTTTTGCAAAATGAATCTCTTAAGTACTTATTTTTCCCCCCTCAATGTTGTGAATTATTTATGTTTGTGACTGAATTCCTTTTACATAGAACAAAATTCATAAGCAACCATAATTATCTGAAATATTTTTTGTTCTTTTATTAATTTGAGGGTGGTTATGTTAGATGCCTAAATGCAAATTTAGAATGTTGAAATTTTTTGAATGTATAGCTTCTTCCAGTCTATAATTCCAATTCAAAGAACATTTGATTATGTGAATGTATTTTATATAACATGAAACAATTTGTTCAAACATTTTTTTTCATTAAAAAAAAGGTAACAATAACCTAAAATAATGCATTCTCCAGCAAATAAGATTTTCAACAGAACCCAGACAAGGCACATTTTAATGTTTAAAGTTTTCTAAACTTAAAATTTTCACCAGACAATTGAACCCAAAATTTTATTCTCATTCTATGCATATATATCGTTATTTAAAATATAATCTACACATACCATATTATATAGAGTTTACTGTCAATCATAATTGATGATAAAAGGAAATTCAATGCGGTACACGCAGCCAAATTGTAATACCCGTATTTGTAAAGTAAGGGTAAAAAAGTACTTTAATAAATATGACATAGAGTTAAGATAATATATATTTTTATAAAATGCGAAAGATTTAATTTTTATAAGACAATAAAAAAAAAACATGGCAATAGGTGGCAAGGTGTGTGATGTTGCATGGAAGACAGCATCACATATTTGTGGCAGCAGTTGGGGAGGGGTGATGCTGAGTATTCAAAATTTTTGCGCTTTTATATAATATAATTTATTTTATTACTTACCAAATCTTGTTTGGTTTTCCTTCAACTACGATTCAAATTACTCTCTTTCTTTAAACACTTGGGGATCGAAAGAAATGTTGAAAGAGCAAAATTTTGAAGGAGTTTACGGGAGAATTTTATAGAGAACCACGGGAAGCTCTAAGAAAAACATAAGGTAATAACATGAAATTATTTTTTGAAATTTAGCATACACGAAATTTCCTGGAATTTAAAGTGAGAATTTTCAAAGGGTGTGAATTATGAAGAAATGAAGAATAAATGAGAAATTTAATATAAATAATATGTCAGGTATTGATGATCAACAACCGAGAGAAATTGTTGAGAGGAGCAAGAAAGGCAAGGAGGTGATCCACGGTTAACTGTAAGTGTTACGTGGTGAGTTAGATTTACTTTAAGTAATCAAGACAAATATGAAATATATAGTGATAATATTAGAATAAATTATTAACTTATGCTTTGGTGATAAATGAAAAATTGGTTGATAGGTATAATAGGAATAATAGATATGTAGAAAATTATTATATGAGAAGTAATATTATTACAATAATGAATCAATTTAATATTAAATGTGATAAATGAAATTCTTGACGGGATATGGTTGATGATTTGATATGATTTATAAGGAGAAGAATTTAGTGAAATTTTTCAAATAATAATTTGAGAATAATCAGGATAGCTAGTTTAAATGTCTGAATACATGCTTGTTTTTATTTTATTATTCATATGCATATTCATATCATTATTCATATACATATGCATGAAATAAAATAACCAGGTGGGCATCCGGTCTAAATGAAAATAAAAGAACTGGGAAGGCAACCGGTCAAAATGAGAATAAAAGAACCGGGAAGGTAGCTAGTCTAAATTAGAATGAAATAACCGGGAAGACAGCCAGTCTAAGATAAAAACATGTTGACATGTGGGAAGACATTACCAATAATAACAACATTTAACTTCACGCATTGTATTTTCTTTAAATGTTGATTGTTATTGCTTGATATGTTAAAGTGCTATTTATGATTTTAAATCTATTGATAGAGGAATGAGTTTCACATAGAGACAAATATGCTAAGGAATAATTATGGAAATATGTCTGATGAGTAACTTAAGAAAAGATTGTGTAATAAGGGAATTATGAAATTGAGTTGTGATTTCAGAATATTGTTATTGAAGTATTTGAGGAAAAATACGATTGAATATCGAAAGAATTTTTAGAAGTAATTGAATTATAATATGTAACTGGGAGTATACAATTGAATACTTCTAGTAAATTTAATTCACTGAGTCTATGAAGCTTACTTCTCATTGTACAATGATTTCAAGTAGCAGGCATGACAGATAGTTTGGTGAGTTGAGGTTCAGACGAAATCATTTTCTGTAAGCCACGTACGTGTCCACATCCTCAAACTAATGAGAAAATAAAATAAAACTTTATTTGTAAATATTCATATATATTACGTTGTATATAATGTTTAAGTCAAGATCAGAATGATGTATCTCCCTTATTGAGGGTTGAGGATTGATGTAAATATTTCTGTTGGTGTTATTTTTCTTGTTGCATATATGTGTCGTGCTGGGATTTTCAAAATATGACAACACCGTCTCAGGGGGGCCAACCTGGGATGAGTCATTACAATTTTGATATCAGAGCATTAGGTTTTATGATTCTATAGACTGCATGAGAACTTAAAGAAGTAGAAGATCTAAATAAATTATATTTTAATGCAGAGTCTGAGGATGACACGTGGACGTGCTAGAGCTAGAGGTAGAATTCGAAATCAGAGAAGACGTGGTAGACCCCTAATATTTAGAAGAATTGAAACAGAGAGGGAAATTGAGTATGCGGTTCCTGCGAGAAAACATATTGATAGTGCAGTTGGTACTAGTAGAGTTGGGAGGGAATCTGAGGTTAGGAATGATGAATTGAGAGAAGCTCTAAATCGTGCAATAGAAAGCATGAATGCAGCTGAAGAAAGGGCTGTTAATCTACAGAGGAGATTAGAGGAAAGGGGTAGAGTAGCACTTGGTATGGTGAGACGAGAAGTTTATGTGGGAGAAGGTGTGTTTGAACGTGAGATGCAAAGAGATTGTTTTGTGAGATTTCTTAAGTTTAAACCCTAGTCTTTTAAAGGATCTGTAAATTCTATGGAAGCTGAGCAGTGGATTAGACATGTTGAGAAATATTTTGAAGTCTTATCTATTACAAATAGACAGAAGGTTACTTTTGCTTCATTTATGCTGAAAGGTGAGGCTTCACAATGGTGGGAAGATATTCTGCCTAGAGTGAGTACACAAGTGGAACAACCTTTAACTTGGAGTAAGTTTAAGGATGAGTTCTTTGTGAAATACTTCCCACATACATTTTGAACCTAGCAGGAGAGATATTTTATTCACTTAAGGCAGAATTCCTTATCTGTGGTAGAGTATGATAGTAGATTTATAACTCTGTCAAGGGTTTTACCTGAGTTAGTGAATACGAAGGAGAAGAAATGTAAACGATTTTTAGATGGGTTACACTACGAAATTCGACAGAGGTAGCGTTCCTTGTCACAAGGAACTGTAGTGCAGAGTCAGAGGCAAGTAGGATATGTTGCTTTTGTAGCTCAGAGTAATACTAGTGGGACCCCCTAGATTTGGGAGACAGGCTATGGGAATTGGGAGTTATGGTAGAGGAGTAAGTATGCTACCAGGGGGAAGTGGTAATCTGATGTATGATCGAGAGTTAAGAGTTTGCTTTAGATGTAATCAGACGGGCCATCTATCTTAGAATTGCCCTATGTAGATATGCTTTGTATGTGGTGAGGGAGGACATGTTCCTATAGATTGTCAAGTGGGGAAATCTACTGACATAGGCATTGGAAGTGTTGGGAGAAGACCGGTGGAGAGAGGTGGTGGATCAGGGAGTGTGTGGGGCAAAGGTCGAGGTTCAGTAGCTGAGAGAGGACATGGCAACCAGTTTCAGTCTAGAGACAACAGAGTCTATGCATTGACCCAACAGGATGCACAAGCCACTTCTTGTGTTGTTATAGGTATGATATCTATTGTTGGTAGGCCTGCTAGATTATTGATTGATCCTCGTGCAGCTCATTCTTTTGCATCTAGTATTTCTATGAAATCTATTGATGCTAGTGCTAGTCCTTTTATGCATGCGATTATTGTTGAGGTTCTGTAACTACCCATCCCGGGTTGGCCACCCCCGAGACGGTGTTGTCACATTTTCAAAATCTCAACACGACACATATATGCAATAAGAAAAATAACACCTATATAAATTATTACATCAATCCTCAACCCTCAACAGGGGAAATGCATCATTATGATATTGACTTAAACATTTTATACAACGTAATATGCATGAATATTTACAAATAAATTTTTATTTTATTTTCTCATTAGTCTGAGGATGTGGACACGTACGTGGCTTACAGATTATGATTTCGTCTAAATCTCAACTCACCAAACTATCTATCATACCTGCTACCTGAAATCATTGTCCAATGAGGGATGAGCTTCACAAGCTCGGTGAATCAAATTTACTAGAAGTATTCAATTTGTATAAGTAGTCTTTTAATATTTAATTATTTATATCTCATATAACTTGATAATAGCATTCTACTATCACTACACATATCATAAGTCTCATTCTCTATCAATCTCTTCTTCTCATATATTTGTTCATCTTAAGACCATCAATTATCTCATAATTACCTCGTTATGAGGTTCACAACATATAGTCTACCATTTAGATAGTTCTTATCATATCTTACTTCTATGTTTCTTTCTCACCATAACTGTCTCTCAGTGAGACTCATTCATCTATAAATAAATTTACAATAACAAACAACACTTCAGCATTTCAGTAACACAATCAATATTTAAAACAGATACAATGCAAGAATTATTATTAGGGAGCATCTTCCCATATGTTGACATGTTTTTATCTTAGACCAGTTACCTTCCAAGTTCTTTTATTTCATTTAGATCGGCCTCCTCCCAGTTCTTTTATTTTCAGCTTATATTGGCTGTCACGGTTTTCATTTATTTCCAGCATATACCGGTTGTCAAGGTTTTCATTTATTTTCAGCATATACCGGCTATCACGGTTTTTCATTTAGACCAGCGCCCTCCTGGTTCTTTTATTTCATGCATATGCATATGAAATATGAATATGAACAATAATATAAAAAACAAGCATGTATTCAGACGTTTAATTTAGCTATCCTGCCTTTTCTCAAATTACTATTTGATCAATTTCACTAATTTCTTCTTCTTATATATCACATCAATTTATCAAACATAATTCATCAAGAATTTCATTTATCACCTTCATTATTAAATCTACTCATTATTCCAATAATATTACATCTCATATAATAACTTCCCACATATCAATTATACCTATCACACCCATCATACAACTTTCATCTACCACCAAAGCATAAGTTAATAATTTATTCTAATATTATCACTATATATTTCATATTTATCTTGATTACTTAAAGTAAATCTAACTCACCATGTAGCACTTAGAGCTACTCATGGATCACCTCCTTGCCTTTCCTCCTCCTCTAAACAATTTCCCACGGTTGTTGATCATCAACACCTGACATTATATTTATATTAAAATTTCTAATTTATTCTTCAATTCTTCCATAATTTAGATCTTTTGAAAATTCTCACTTTGAATTCTAGGAAATTTCATGCAAGCTAAATTTCAAAAATAAACTTCACGTTATTACCTTCTATTTTTCTTAGAGCTTCCTGTGACTCTCTATAAAATTCTCCTGTAAACCCCTTCAAAATTTTACTATTTTAACCTTTCTCTTTGGTCTCCAAGTGTTTAGAGAAATGGAGTAATTTGAGTTGTTATACAGATTTTTGCCCCCCCCCCAACTGTTCACTTTTGTGCTGTGTATCATGCATGATACACAGCACACCACACTCCCTCTTTTGACAACACCTGGATTCCAGGTGTTGCCATGGTTTTTTTTCTTTTTCCTTTTCCTTTATCCTTCTAGATGGTTCAATTTTTTTTCTTCAAAAGAATTATTTTATTTAATAATAAATCTTTCACATATATAATATTTTAATTCCATGTCATATTTATTAAATTACTTATTTATCCTTACTTTATGAATACGGGTATTGCAATTCTACTCACCTTATAAAAATTTTGTCATAAAAATCTCCTTACCTAACTCAAGAAACAATTGTGAATAATGTTTCTTCATAATTGTCACACGATTTCATGTAATCTCTTCAACATCATTTTCCGCCACAGAACTTGAACTAATGAAATTATTTTATTATACAAGACTTGTTCTTTTTTGTCTAAAATTCTCATTGGTACTTGTATAAAAGTCAAATCTTTCTGAATTTCTACAGCTTGGCTCGAAATATTATGAGATTTATCAAGTAAGCACTCTCGCCAAAGTGAAACATGGAATACATTATGTCACTGCTTCAACTTTGGAGGCAAATCTAGGCTATTCAAAACTAGTCCAACTTTCTTAATAACCTCATAGGGTCCCACTTACCTCAGACTTGACTTTCCTTTCTTTTTGATCCTCAACACTCCATTTCATGGAGTTATTTTTAATTAAACCCAATCACCTACTTGAAATTCAAAAGGTCTTCTTCTATTATCAGCATAGCTATTCGATCTACTCAGTGCTACTTTACAGTTCTCTCCAACTAGTTTGATCATCTCAGTTGTTAACTCAATAATTGATGGACCAAATATATTTCTCTCTCCCAATTCTTCCCAACATACTGGAGTTCTTCACCTTCTACCCATCTTTTGAGGATGAAAAGCAATATTAAATTGTAATTGCGTACTCGTGGCTTTCTTAAAGCCTCTCCAAAACTAAGATGTAACTCTAGCATCTCTATTTGACACTATACTTAATAGTATTCCATACAACCTCGCAGTCTTAGCTACATACAGTTTAGCCAAATTTTTAGGACTCCAATTTGTTTTAGTTGGAAAAAATTGAGACGACTTAGAAAGTCTATCTACTATCACTTACATTGTATCGTGACCTCTCTTGGTATGAAAAAATCCAGAAATAAAATCTATGCTCAAATTTTTCTATGGTCATTCGAGCACCGGAAAAGGATGTAGTAAGTCTCACGGATATTTGTTCTTTGACTTCACTTGCTGACAAACTAAACATCTAGAATTATATTCAGCTACATCCCTCGTCAATCCTGACCACCAGTAATTCTGTCTCAACCCTATATACATCTTATTGTTACTTGAGTGCATCGAATATGCATTATCATGTACCTTTCTCATTATCTTCTTTCTTAACTCCACATCATTAGGAACACAAATCCATGTTCCAATACCAAAATACCCTTATTTCAAATTTTGAACTCATATTGCTTTCTAGTAAGCACTCAATGCTTAATCTTTTCTATGTGTTCATCTCTACCTTGTATCTCTAAAACATTTTACTATAGATGACTATACAACCATATTCGTTAACCATGATTCTCTATCACTGATATTCAACTTCATTCTTATCTCTCTTAAATCTATCATCAATTTCACATCAGGACTCCCAATAGCAGTTAACCTTCTTGTAGACTTTCTACTCAATGCATCAACTATCACCTTCGTATTTTCTAGATGATAGCGAATTGTACAATCATAGTCACTAATCAACTTCATCCACCATCTTTGCCTTAAATTCAACTCTCTCTGGGTAGGTAAGTGACGTCGGGCAGAATAGCGATTATTCTGCAGGCTAGTTAAACAGATCGTTCATAGGGAGTAACATAAGAAAACCCTAAAAAACAATGCAGAGAAACAGCTCTGATGTTTATTTAAAATTATGCAAATTCAATAATAATGTTTACGAAACCCTAAGACCTTATTTATAAGGTCGAAACAAAATAGGAAAATTAAATTAAGGCTGAAAATAAAATAACTAAAATAAAAAAGTTTCCTAAAAACATTAAATTGCCAATTTGAGGGCATAAACGTCGTTTTTTGGCTTACAAATGTCGAGGCTAATTATAAAATAATTAGGTTTTGTTCATTAACTCGTTTCCAATCAGACTAGGGTCTTTTAGGCCTAATCTAAGCCCATGGCCCGTTCTGCGCTGATCTGCCAATCTCTGCATCATCTGACTTGGATCCTCCTGCGTTAGTCACCTCAGGTTGGAAAGAGCTCGTCCTCGAGTTCACAATAGCTTCATTGGGATCCTCAAAACAATGACTCAGATGTTTCACATTAAATACCTCAGAAGTCTTCAGATGACTGGGTAGGCGTAGTCTGTAGGTGTTATCATTGATCTTCTGCAAGATCTCACAGGGTCCAATCTTTTGCTCCTTAAGCTTATTATACTCTCCCATTGGAAAACGATCACGAGTTAATACTTCCCAAACAAAATCACCAACATCAAAAAGTACCTGACGACGGTGACTGTCGCTCTAAGCCTTGTACTTGGCATTACTGTCGTGAATGGCTAGCTTCACCTGCTCATGGATATCCCGAAGATGTTCTGCTATCTCATCTGCCTTGGGATTTAATCGACCCACTCGTGGAATAGGGGCTAAGTCAAGCACTCCGGATGGATTCTGACCATACACAATCTCAAATGGGCTCATTCCTGTGGTTCTGTTTTTCGACCTGTTATAGGCAAATTCTGCTTGAGGTAATTCGAGATCCCACTGCTTCGGTTTAGTTCCTGCTAAGCTCCTCAAAATGTTTCCCAAACTTCAGTTCACTACCTCGGTCTAACCATCTATTTCAGGATGATAGGCGTTGCTAAAATTTAACTTCGTCCCTAGCTTCTCCCATAAACTCTTCCAAAACTGATTCATGAACTTGGTGTCACGATCTGAAGTGATGGATAGGGGAACACCATGCAAACGCACAATCTCCTTGAAGTAAAGATGAGTGATCCAGGTAGCATCCATTGTTTTTCTACAAGGTATGAAATGGGCCATCTTGGAAAATATGTCAACCATAACCAAAATAGAATCCGAGCCTCGTTGGGTACGGGGTAAGCCCAACACAAAGTTCATGCTAACATCGAACCAAGGGGCTTCAGGTACAGGTAAGGGTATGTACAGACCCGCATTAGTGAGAACTCCCTTGGACCACTGGCACACATAACAACGCTCCACATGATGAGCCACGTCACTGGTCAATTTAGGCCAATAATAGTTAGAAGAAATCAGGGCCAATGTCTTGTCTCGCCCAAAGTGACCTTCATTATGAAGTTCACTAATAATTTGTTGCCTTAGTGAACAATCTGGAATGCACAACTGTAATCCACGAAATAGATAACCATTATGCAAAATAAAATCATGTCATTGACCAGTAATTACCTCCTGAATTATCCTCCCGAAGGAAGGATCTGCAGCATACATATCTGAGAAGACCTCAAATCCCACAATTCTGGTGCTCATGGTGGTGAGAAGTAATGTACGATGGCTCAGTGCATCTGCGACACAGTTCAGACTTCCTGCTTGGTGCCTCAGTGCAAACATGAATTCCTGCAAGTACGCCACCCACTTGGCATGCTGCCTACTCAGCTTGTGTTAGCCATTGATGTACTTCAGGGCCTCATGATCAGTGATAAGAATAAATTCCCTTTGCACTAAGTAGTGACGCCAATGTTTCAGGGACTGAACTATGGCATAGAATTCCAGATCATAGGTGGAGTAATTCTTTTTTGATCCTGATAACTTCTCACTGGAAAAAGCTACTGGTCGCCCTTCTTGACTTAGAACACCACCAATACCCACTCCAATTGCATCACAATTTACCTCAAACACCTTTTCGAAATTAGGAAGTGCTAAAACTGGTGCCTCTGTCATCTTCTGTTTGACCAGTTGAAAGCTGGTTTCTGCCTCCTCGAACCACTAAAAATCACGCCCCTTAAGGCACTCTGTGATAGGAGCAATCAAAGTGCTGAAATTTCTAATGAACCGGCGGTAGAAGGAAGCCAATAAATGGAAACTTCTTTCATCGTGCAAGGTCTTCGGTGTGGGCCATACCAAGACCGCATCTACCTTCGACTGATCTGCTTGAACACCATCAGTAAATACAACAAAACCCAGAAAAGTAACAGAAGTAGTGAAGAAATAACACTTCTTTTGATTGACGTACAGACGCTCTATCCTCAACAAATTAAAAACAGCACGGAGGTGCTCAAAATGTGACTCCCACGTCGGACTATAAATGAGGATGTCATCGAAGTAAACTACAACAAACTTCCCCATGAAAGGCCATAAAACCTGATGCATGAACCTCATTAATGTGCTGGGCGCATTGGACAGCCCAAAAGGCATTACCATCCACTCATACAGCCCATGCTGCGTCTTAAACGCTGTCTTCCACTCATCTCCAGGCCTTATTCTGATCTGATGGTATCCACTCCGAAGGTCAATTTTGGAGAAGACCCTAGAACCAGATAGCTGGTCTAACATATCATCCAGGCGGGGAATTAGGAACCGGTATTTCACTGTGATCCTATTGATGGCTCTGCTATCAACACACATACGCCAAGAACAATCATTCTTCGGCACTAGTAGGGCAGGAACCGCACATGGGCTCATACTCTCACAGACGTAACCTCTCTCCAACAACTCTACCACCTGTCGCTGCAACTCTTCAGATTCCTTGGGGCTGTGGTGATATGTCGGTCGATTAGGCAAACTGAACCCTGGAATAAGGTCGATCTGATGCTGAATGTCCCTCATAGGTGGTAACCCAGGAGGAAGATCCTCTAGCATAAAGTCAGAAAACTCTGCCATCAGCTGCTGCACTTCGGCTAGTAATTCTAGATTCAGATCTACTGCGCTATTCCCACAAGGCAGCAGAGCATAAACCACGTCCACATGCTCAACCTCTGGTAAAAACCTGGACATCGAAAGCAGATTAGTATTATTGGAAATCGGGATAGGAGTGATTCCTTCCCGACGAGGTGCCAACACAATCTTCTTCCCTTTAATGCTAAGGGAGTATGTGTTTTTTCGCCCATCATGAATAACATTACGGTCATACTGCCAAGGCCTACCTAACAATACAGGACAAGCATCCATACATACAACATCACACCAAGCATTATCGAAATATCTCTTACCAATCGAAAAAGAAACTAGGCAACGCCTATCTACCGTTACCTCACTGCCTTTACTCAGCCAAGACAATTTGTACGGCTTAGGATGACGATCTGTTTTCAACTGCAGTTTCTTGACAGCCTCTTCAGACACCACATTCTCACAACTGCCACTATCTATGATCATTTTACAGACTTTATCGGCAACTATACAGGTCGTGTGAAAAATATTGGTCCTCAACCAATCGTCCCCTGAATCACCCTTGAGGGTCAGTAGGCTCTTACGAACGACCAAGGTCTCATGGCCATCCCTATATAATACATCTCCATACTCATCATCCTCATACATAAGCTCCCCAATCTCCTCAGTTTCGTCTACTCCATCGTCCTCAATCTGTAGATTTTTACCTTTATTACTAGCAGGCTTCCTGCACTAAGGTGATTTATGCCCATGTTCACCACATCTGAAACATCTAATATTCGGGTTAGGGTTACCTTGAGGTGGTTGCTGGATAGGACGGGATTCTTGAGGGCGAACTGGCCGATTATTTTGATCGCCTCTGTTCAATGGCCTCTTGTTCTGCTGTTTCTCCACCGCAAGTGCACGCTGATATGCCTCTGAAACTGTCCACAGCGAGTGAAGGCTGAGGACATCCTGTAGGGGCTGCCGTAATCCCCCCAAATATCGTGCCACCATCTGCTCCTCTGTTTCAGATAAGTCGTTCCGGGCAATCAACTGATAGAATTCCTCCGTGTAATCATCCACCGATCTCGTGCCCTGCCTCAACGAATGAAGACGCTGAAACAAGGTCTGAGTGTAACCAAAAGGGAGGAAGTGACCTTTCATCTTCTTTTTCATCTTCTCCCAATCTGTAATCTTGGCTTTGCCCTGCCGATCATGCAAACACCTCAACTGCTCCCACCACGCAGATGCTCTGCCCTTCAATTTGATAGCGACCAGTTTCACCTTTACACGATCTGGGACTTCCTTATACTCGAAAATACGCTCAAGTTCATTCAACCATTCAACGAATCCATCGGTCTGTAACGTACCAAAAAACTCTGGCAGATCCACTATGAATCCGAGGTCCCCATAACGTTCTTCCCGACCACGGTGCTCTCAGAATCGAGCAGGATTGTGATGTGGTTTTTCAGAACTGGAACTGGAATCGGAATCGTGATCTTCAATCTCACGATCTCCGAAATTTTGCACCGCTAGACGCTGGGTTAACTCGGTAACTTGCCTCTATAAATCCTCAATCATCGCATCCTGAACGTTACGATCACGACGTGGGGCTTCCTCATTCGGAACCTGCCCGCGACGACCACGACCACGACCACTAGCCATGGAACTGATGAAATCTTGCCCTCGGAAAACCCCGAAGCTCTGATACCAACTGACACCGGGCAGAATAGCGATTATTCTGCAGGCTAGTCGAACGAATCGTTCACAAGGAGTAACACAAGAAAAACCCTAAAAAACAATGCAGAGAAATAGCTCTGATGTTTATTTAAAATTATTCAAATTCAATAATAATGTTTACGAAACCCTAAGACCTTATTTATAAGGTCGAAACAAAATAGAAAAATTAAATTAAGGCTGAAAATAAAATAACTAAAATTAAAATGTTTCCTAAAAACATTAAACTGCTAATTTGAGTGCCTAAACGTCGTGTTTTTGGCTTACAAATATCAAGGCTAATTACAAAGTAACTAGGTTTTGTTCATTGACCCGTTTCCAATCAGACTAGGGTCTTTCGGACTTGATCTGAGCCCATGGCCCGTTCTACGCTGATCTGCCAATCTCTGCATCATCTGACTTGGATCCTCCTGCTTCAGTCGCCTCAGGTTGGAAAGAACTCGTCATCGAGTTCACAATAGCTTCATCGGGATCCTCAAAACAATGACTCAGGTGTTTCACATTAAATACATCAGAAGTCTTCAGATGACTGGGTAGGCGTAGTCTGTAGGTGTTATCATTGATCTTCTGCAAGATCTCATATGGTCCAATCTTTCGCTCTTTAAGCTTATTATACTCTCCCATGGGAAAATGATCACGAGTTAATACTGCCCAAACAAAATCACCAACATCAAAAAGTACTTGACGACGGTGATTGTCGCTCTGAGCCTTGTACTTGGCATTACTGTCGTGAATGGCTAGCTTCACTTGCTCATGGATATCCCGAAGATGTTCTGCCATCTCATCTGCCTTGGGATTTAATCGACCCACTCATGGAATAGGGGCTAAGTTATGCACTCCGGATGGATTCTGACCATACACAATCTCAAATGGGCTCATTCCTGTGGTTCTGTTTTTCGACCTGTTATAGGCAAATTCTGCATGAGGTAATGCGAGATCCCACTGCTTCGGTTTAGTTCCTGCTAAGCTCCTCAAAAAGTTTCCCAAACTTCAGTTCACTACCTCGGTCTGACCATCTGTTTGAGGATGATAGGTGCTGCTAAAATTTAACTTCGTCCCTAGCTTCTCCCATAAACTCTTCCAGAACTGACTCATGAACTTGGTGTCACGATCTGAAGTGATGGATCGGGGAACACCATGCAAACGCACAATCTCCTTGAAGTAAAGATGAGCGATCCTGGTAGCATCCATTATCTTTCTACAAGGTATGAAATGGGTCATCTTGGAAAATCTGTCAACCACAACCGATATAGAATCCGAGCCTCGTCGGGTACGGGGTAAGCCCAACACAAAGTCCATACTAACATCGAACCAAGGGGCTTCGGGTACAAGTAAGGGTGTGTACAGACCCGTATTAAGGAGAACTCCCTTGGACCGCTGGCACACATAACAACGCTCCACATGATGAGCCACGTCACTGGTTAATTTGGGCCAATAATAGTTAGAGGAAATCAGGGCCAATGTCTTGTCTCGCCCAAAGTGACATTCATTATGATGTTCACTAATAATCTGCTGCCTTAGTGAACAATCTGGAATGCACAACTGTAATCCACGAAATAGATAACCATTATGCAAAAAAAAAATCATGTCGTTGACCAGTAGTTACCTCCTGAATTATCCTCCCAAAGGAAGGATCTACAGCATACATATCTGAGAAGACCTCAAATCCCACAATTCTGGTGCTCATGGTGGTGAGAAGTAATGTACGACGGCTCAGTGCATCTGTGACATGGTTCAGACTTCCTGCTTGGTGCTTCAGAGCAAACATGAATTCCTGCAAGTACGCCACCCACTTGGCATGCCGCCTGCTCAGCTTGTGTTGGCCATTGAAGTACTTCAGGGCCTCATGATCAGTGATAAGAATAAATTCGCTCTGCACTAAGTAGTGACGCCAATGTTTCAGGGACTGAACTATGGCATAGAATTCCAGATCATAGGTGGAGTAATTCTTTTTTGATCCTGATAACTTCTCACTGGAAAAAGCTACTGGTCGCCCTTCTTGACTTAGAACACCACCAATACCCACTCCAATTGCATCACAATTTACCTCAAACACCTTTTCGAAATTAGGAAGTGCTAAAACTGGTGCCTCTGTCATCTTCTGTTTGACCAGTTGAAAGCTGGTTTCTGCCTCCTCGAACCACTAAAAATCACGCCCCTTAAGGCACTCTGTGATAGGAGCAATCAAAGTGCTGAAATTTCTAATGAACCGGCGGTAGAAGGAAGGTAATAAATGGAAACTTCTTACATCGTGCAAGGTCCTCGGTGTGGGCCATTCCAAGACCGCATCTACCTTCGACTAATCTGCTTGAACACCATCAGTAGCTACAAAAAAACCCAGAAAAGTAACAGAAGTAGTGAAGAAAGAACACTTCTTCTGATTGACGTACAGGCGCTCTGTCCTCAACAAATTAAAAACAGCACGGAGGTGCTCAAAATTTGACTCCCACGTCGGACTATAAATGAGGTTGTCATCGAAGTAAACTACAACAAACTTCCCCATGAAAGGCCGTAAAACCTGACGTATGAACCTCATAAATGTGTTGGGCGCATTAGACAGCCCAAAAGGCATGACCATCCACTCATACAGCCCATGCTGCGTCTTAAACGCTGTCTTCCACTCATCTCCAGGCCTTATTATGATCTGATGGTATCCACTCCTAAGATCAATTTTGGAGAAGACCCTAGAACTAGATAACTAGTCTAACATATCATCCAGGCGGGGAATTGGGAACCGGTATTTCATTATGATCCTATTGATGGCTCTGCTATCAACACACATACGCTAAGAACCATCCTTCTTCGGCACGAGTAGGGCAGGAACCCCACATGGGCTCATACTCTCACGGACGTAACCTCTCTCCAACAACTCTACCACTTATCGCTGCAACTCTTCAGATTTCTTGGGGCTGTGGCAACACACCGGTCGATTAGGCAAACTAGACCCTAGAACAAGGTCGATCTGATACTGAATGTCCCTCATAGGTGGTAACCTAGGAGGAAGATCCTCTGGCATAAGGTCAGAAAACTCTGCCATCAGCTGCTGCACTTCGGCTGGTAATTTTGGATTCAGATCTGTTACGCTATTCCCACAAGGCAGCAGAGCATAAACCACGTCCACATGCTCAACCTCTGCTAAAAATCTGGACATCGAAAGCAGATTAGTATTATTGGAAATCGGGGTTGGAGTGATTCTTTCCCGACGAGGTGCCAACATAATCTTCTTCCCTTTGATGCTAAGGGAGTATGTGTTTTTTCGCCCATCATGAATAACATTACAGTTATACTGCCAAGGCCTGCCTAACAATACATGACAAGCATCCATACATACAACATCACACCAAGCATTATCGAAATATCTCTTACCACTCGAAAAAGAAACTAGGCAATGCCTATCTACCGTTACCTCACTGCCTTTATTCAGCCAAGACAATTTGTACGGCTTAGGATGACGATCTGTTTTCAACTGTAGTTTCTTGACAGCCTCTTTAGACACCACATTCTCACAACTGCCACTATCTGTGATCATCTTGTAGACTTTATCGGCAACTGTACAAGTCGTGTGAAAAATATTGGTCCTTAACCAATCGTCCCCTGAATCGCCCTTGGGGGTCAGTAGGCTCTTACGAACGACCAAGGTCTCATGGCCATCCCCATACAATACATCTCCTTACTCATCATCGTCATACATAGGCTCCCCAATCTCCTCAGTTTCGTCTACTCCATCGTCCTCAATCAGTAGATTTTTACCTTTTTTACTAGCAGGCTTCCTGCACTCAGGTGATTTATGCCCATGTTCACCACATCTGAAACATCTAATATTCGGGTTAGGGTTACCTTGAGGTGGTTGCTGGACAGGACGGGATTCCTGAGGGTGAACTGGCCAATTATTTTGATCGCCTATGTTCAATGGCCTCATGTTCTGCTGTTTCTCCACCGCAAGTGCACACTGATATGCCTCTGAAACAGTCCACAGCGAGTGAAGGCTAAGGACATCCTGTTGGGGCTGCCGTAATCCCTCCAAATATCGTGCCACCATCTGCTCCTCTGTTTCAGATAAGTCGTTCTGGGCAATCAACTAATAGAATTCCTCCGTGTAATCATCCACCGATCTCGTGCCCTACCTCAACGAATGAAGACGCTGAAACAAGGTCTGAGTGTAACCGAAAGGGAAGAAGTGACCCTTCATCTTCTTTTTCATCTTCTCCTAATCTGTAATATTGGCTTTGCCCTGCCGATCACGCAAACGCCTCAACTGCTCCCACCACGCAGATGCTCTGCCCTTCAATTTGATGGCGACCAGTTTCACCTTCACACGATCTGGGACTTCCTTGCACTCGAAAATACGTTCCACTTCATTCAACCAATCAACGAATCCCTCTGCCTGTAACGTACCAGAAAACTCGGGCAGATCCACTCTGAATCTAAGGTCCCCATAACGTTCTTCCCGACCATGGTGCTCCCAGAATCGAGCAGGATTGTGATGTGGTTTTTCAGAACTGGAATTGGAATCGGAATCGTGATTTTCAATCTCACGATCTCCGAAATTTTGTGCCACTAGACGCTGGGTTAACTCGACAACTTACCTCTGTAAATGCTCAATCATCGCATCCTGAACGTTACGATCACAACGTGGGGCTTCCTCGTTCGGAACCTGCCCGTGATGACCACGACCACGACCACCAGCCATGGAACTGATGAAATCTTGCCCTAGGAAAACGTTGAAGCTCTGATACCAAATGATGCCGGGCAGAATAGCGATTATTCTGCAGGCTAGACGAACAGATCTTTCACAGGGAGTAACATAAGAAAAACCCTAAAAAACGATGTAGAGAAACAGCTCTGATGTTTATTTAAAATTATGCAAATTCAATAGTAATGTTTACGAAACCCTAAAACCTTATTTATAAGGTCGAAACAAAATAGAAAAATTAAATTAAGGCTGAAAATAAAATAACTAAAATAAAAAAGTTTTCTAAAAACATTAAACTGCCAATTTGAGGGCTTAACGTCGTTTTTTGGCTTAAAAATATCAAGGCTGATTACATCATAATCTAGTTTTGTTCATTGACCCGTTTCCAATCAGACTAGGGTCCTTCGAGCCTGATCTGAGCCCGTGGCCCGTTCTGCGCTGATCTGCCAATCTCTGCATGATCTGACTTGGATTATCCTACGTTAGTCGGCTCGAGTTGGAAAGAACTCGTCCTCGAGTTCACAATAGCTTCATCGGGATCCTCAAAACAATGACTCAGGTGTTTCACATTAAATACATCAGATGTCTTCAGATTACTGGGTAGGCGTAGTCTATAAGCGTTATCATTGATCTTCTGCAAGATCTCATAGGGTCCAATCTTTCGCTCCTTAAGCTTATTATACTCTCCCACGGGAAAACGATCACGAGTTAATACTGCCCAAACAAAATCACCAACATCAAAAAGTACCTGACGACGGTGACTATCGCTCTGAGCCTTGTACCTGGCATTACTGTCGTGAATGGCTAGCTTCACCTGTTCATGGATATCCCGAAGATGTTCAGCCATCTCATCTGCCTTGGGATTTAATCGACTCACTCGTGGAATAGGGGCTAAGTCAAGCACTCCGGATGGATTCTGACCATACACAAACTCAAATGGGCTCATTCCTGTGGTTCTGTTTTTCGACCTGTTATAGGCAAATTCTGCTTGAGGTAATGCGAGATCCCACTGCTTCGGTTTAGTTCCTGCTAAGCTCCTCAAAAGGTTTCCCAAACTTTGGTTCACCACATCGGTCTGACCATCTGTTTGAGGATGATAGGCGCTGCTAAAATTTAACTTCGTCTCTAGCTTCTCCCATAAATTCTTCCATAACAGACTTATAAACTTGGTGTCACGATCTGAAGTGATGGATCGGGGAACACCATGCAAACGCACAATCTCCTTGAAGTAAAGATGAGCGATCCTGGTAGCATCCATTGTCTTTCTACAAGGTATGAAATGGGCCATCTTGGAAAATCTGTCAACTACAACCAAAATAGAATCCGAGCCTCGTTGGGTACGGGGTAAGCCCAACACAAAGTCCATGCTAACATCGAACAAGGGGCTTCAGGTACAGGTAAGGGTGTGTACAGACCCGCATTAGTGAGAACTCCCTTGGACCGCTGGCACACATAACAACGCTCCACATGATGAGCCACGTCACTGGTCAATTTGGGCCAATAATAGTTAGAGAAAATCAGGGCCAATGTCTTGTCTCGCCCAAAGGGACCTTCATTATGAAGTTCACCAATAATCTGCTGCCTTAGTGAACAATCTGGAATGCACAACTGCAATCCACGAAATAGATAACCATTATGCAAAATAAAATCATGTCGTTGACCATTAGTTACCTCCTGAATTATCCTCCTGAAAGAAGGATCTGCAGCATAAATATCTGAAAAGACCTCAAATCCCACAATTCTGGTGCTCATAGTGGTGAGAAGTAATGTACGACGGCTCATTGCATCTGAGACACGGTTCAGACTTCCTGCTTGGTGCCTCAGTGCAAACGTGAATTCCTGCAAGTACACCACCCACTTGGCATGCCGCCTACTCAGCTTGTGTTGGCCATTGATGTACTTCAGGGCCTCATGATCAGTGATAAGAATAAATTCCCTCTGCACTAAGTAGTGACGCCAATGTTTCAGGGACTGAACTATGGCATAGAATTCCAGATCATAGGTGGAGTAATTCTTTTTTTATCCTGATAACTTCTCACTGAAAAAAGCTACTGGTTGCCCTTCTTGACTTAGAACACCACCAATACCCACTCCATATGCATCACAATTTACCTCAAACACCTTTTCGAAATCAGGAAGTGCTAAAACTGGTGCCTCTGTCATCTTCTGTTTAACCAGTTGAAAGTTGGTTTTTGCCTCCTCGGACCACTGAAAATCACGCCCCTTAAGGCACTTTGTGATAGGAGCAATCAAAGTGTTGAAATTTCTAATGAACCGGCGGTAGAAGGAAGCCAATCCATGGAAACTTCTTACATCGTGCAAGGTCCTCGGTGTGGGCCATTCCAAGACCGCATCTACCTTCGACTGATCTGCTTGAACACCATCAGTAGACACAGCAAAACCCAGAAAAGTAACAGAAGTAGTGAAGAAAGAACACTTGTTCTGATTGACGTACATGCGTTCTATCCTCAACAAATTAAAAACAGCACGGAGGTGTTCAAAATGTGACTCCCACGTCGGACTATAAATGAGGATGTCATTGAAGTAAACTACAACAAATTTTCCCATGAAAGGTCGTAAAACCTGATACATGAACCTCATAAATGTGCTGGGCGCATTGGACAGCCCAAAAGGCATGGCCATCCACTCATACAGCCCATGCTTTATCTTAAACGCTGTGTTCCACTCATCTCCAGACCTTATTCTGATATGACGGTATCCACTTCTAGGGTCAATTTTGGAGAATACCCTAGAACCGGATAGCTGGTCTAACATATCATCCAGGCGGGGAATTGGGAACCGGTATTTCACTGTGATCCTATTGATGGCTCTGCTATTAACACACATACGCCAAGAACCATCCTTCTTCGGCACTAGTAGGGTAGGAACCGCACATGGGCTCATACTCTCACAGACGTAACCTCTCTCCAGTAACTCTACCACTTGTCGCTGCAACTCTTCAGATTCCTTGGGGCTGTGGCAATACACCGGTCGATTAGGCAAACTACACCCTAGAACAAGGTCGATCTGATGCTGAATGTCCCTCATAGGTGGTAACCCAGGAGAAAGATCCTCTAGCATAAGGTCAGAAAACTCAACCATCAGCTGCTGCACTTCGGCTGGTAATTCTAGATTCAGATCTGCTTCGCTATTCCCACAAGGCAGCAGAGTATAAACCACGTCAACATGCTCAACCTCTGCTAAAAACATGGACATCGAAAGCAGATTGGTATTATTGGAAATCGGGGTAGGAGTGATTCCTTCCCAACGAGGTGCCAACACAATCTTCTTCCCTTTGATGCTAAGGGAGTATGTGTTTGTTCGCCCATCATGAATAACATTACGGTCATACTGCCAAGGGCTGCCTAACAATACATGACAAATATCCATACATACAACATCACACCAAGCATTATCAAAATATCTCTTACCAATCGAAAAAGAAACTAGGCAACGCCTATCTACCGTTACCTCACTGCCTTTACTCAGCCAAGACAATTTGTACGGCTTAGGATGACGATCTGTTTTTAACTGCAGTTTCTTGACAGCCTCTTCAGACACCACATTCTCACAACTGCCACTATCTATGATCATTTTACAGACTTTATCGGCAACTATACAGGTCGTGTGAAAAATATTTGTCCTCAACCAATCGTCCCCTGAATCACCCTTGGGGGTCAGTAGGTTCTTATGAACGACCAAGGTCTCATGGCCATCCCTATATAATACATCTCCATACTCATCATCGTCATATATAGGGTCTCCAATATCCTCAGTTTCGATTACTCAATCGTCCTCAATCAGTAGATTTTTACCTTTATTACTAGCAGGCTTCCTGCACTCAGGTGATTTATGCCCATGTTCACCACATCTGAAACATCTAATATTCGGGTTAGGCTTACCTTGAGGTGGTTGCTGGACAGGATGGGATTCCTGAGGCTGAACTGGCCGATTATTTTGATCGTGTCTGTTCAATGGCCTCCTGTTCTGCTGTTTCTCCACCGCAAGTGCATGCTGATATGCCTCTGAAACTGTCCACAGCGAGTGAAGGCTGAGGACATCCTGTAGGGGCTGCCGTAATCCCCCCAAATATCGTGCCACCATCTGCTCCTCTGTTTCAGATAAGTCATTCCGGGCAATCAACTAATAGAATTCCTCCGTGTAATCATCCACCGATCTCGTGCCCTACCTCAACGAATGAAGACGCTGAAACAAGGTCTGAGTGTAACCGAAAGGGAGGAAGTGACCCTTCATCTTCTTCTTTATCTTCTCCCAATCTATAATCTTGGCTTTGCCCTGCCGATCACGCGAACGCCTCAACTTCTCCCACCACACAGATGCTCTGCCCTTCAATTTGATGGCGACCAGTTTGACTTTCACACGATCTGGGACTTCCTTGTACTCGAAAATACGGTCCACTTCATTCAACTAATCAACTAATCCCTCAGCCTGTAACATACCAGAAAACTCGGGTAGATCCACTCTAAATCCGAGGTCCCCATAACGTTCTTCCCGACCACGGTACTCCCAGAATCGAGCAGGATTGTGATGTGGTTTTTCAGAACTGGAACTGGAATCGGAATCGTGATCTTCAATCTCACGATCTCCGATATTTAGTGCCGCTAGACGCTGGGTTAACTCGGCAACTTGCCTCTGTAAATCCTCAATCATCGCATCCTGAACGTTACGATCATGACGTGGGGCTTCCTCGTTCGGAACCTGCCCGCAACGACCACGACCACGACCACGACCACCAGCCATGGAACTGATGAATTCTTGCCCTAGGAAAACGCTGAAGCTCTGATACCAACTGACACCAGGCAGAATAGCGATTATTCTGCAGGCTAGTCGAATAGATCGTTCATAGGGAGTAACACAAGAAAAACTCTAAAAAGCATTGCAGAGAAACAGCTCTGATGTTTATTTAAAATTATACAAATTCAATAATAATGTTTACGAAACCCTAATACCTTATTTATAAGGTAAAAAAAAATAGGAAAATTAAATTAAGGCTGAAAATAAAATAACTAAAATAAAAAAGTTTTCTAAAAACATTAAACAGCCAATTTGAGGGCCTAAACGTCATTTTTTGGCTGAAAAATATCGAGACTGATTATAAATTAATCAAGTTTTGTTCATTGACCCGTTTCCAATCAGATTAGGGTCTTTAGGGCCTAATCTGAGCCCGTGGCCCATTCTGTGCTGATCTACTAATCTCTGCATCATCTGACTTGGATCCTCCTGCGTCAGTCGCCTCGGGTTGGAAAGAACTCGTCATCGAGTTCACAATAGCTTTATTGGGATCCTCAAAACAATGACTCAGGTGTTTTACATTAAATACATCAGAAGTCTTCGGATGACTAGGTAGGCGTAGTCTGTAGGCGTTATCATTGATCTTCTGCAAGATCTCACAGGGTCCAATCTTTCGCTCCTTAAGCTTATTATACTCTCCCACGGGAAAACGATCACGAGTTAATACTGCCCAAACAAAATCACCAACATCAAAAAGTACCTGACGACGGTGACTATCGCTCTGAGCCTTGTACTTGGCATTACTGTCGTGAATGGCTAGCTTCACCTGTTCATGGATATCCCGAAGATGTTCTGCCATCTCATCTGCCTTGGGATTTAATCGACCCACTCGTGGAATAGGGGCTAAGTCAAGCACTCCGGATGGATTCTGACCATACACAATCTCAAATGGGCTTATTCCTATGGTTCTGTTTTTCGACCTGTTATAGGAGAATTCTGCTTGAGGTAATGCAAGATCCCACTGCTTCAGTTTAGTTCCTGCTAAGCTCCTCAAAAGGTTTCCCAAACTTCGGTTCACCACCTCGGTCTGACCATCTGTTTGAGGATGATACGCGTTGCTAAAATTTAACTTCGTCCCTAGCTTCTCCCATAAACTCTTCCAGAACTGACTCATGAACTTTGTGTCACGATCTGAAGTGATGGATCGGGGAACACCATGCAAACGCATAATCTCCTTGAAGTAAAGATGAGCGATCCAGGTAGCATCCATTATCTTTCTACAAGGTATGAAATGGGCCATCTTGGAAAATCTGTCAACCACAACAAAAATAGAATCCGAGCCTCGTTGGATACGGGGTAAGCCCAACACAAAGTCCATACTAACATCGAACCAAGAGGCTTCAGGTACAAGTAAAGGTGTGTACAGACCCGCATTAGTGAGAACTCCCTTGGACCGCTGGCACACATAACACATGATGAGCCACGTCACTGGTCAATTTGGGCCAATAATAGTTAAAGAAAATCAGGGCCAATGTCTTGTCTCGCCCAAAGTGACCTTCATTATGAAGTGCACTAATAATCTGCTGCCTTAGTGAACAATCTGGAACGCACAACTGCAATCCACGAAATAGATAACCATTATTCAAAATAAAATCATGTCGTTGACCAGTAGTTACCTCCTGAATTATCCTCCCGAAGGAAGGATCTGCAGCATACATATCTGAGAAGACCTCAAATCCCACAATTCTGGTGCTCATGGTGGTGAGAAGTAATGTACGACGGCTCAATGCATCTGCGACACGGTTCAGACTTCCTGCTTGGTGCCTCAGTGCAAACGTGAATTCCTGCAAGTACGCCACCCACTTGGAATGCCGCCTACTCAGCTTGTGTTGGCCATTGATGTACTTCAGGGCCTCATGATCAGTGATAAGAATAAATTCCTTCTGCACTAAGTAGTGACGCCAATGTTTCAGGGACTGAACTATGGCATAGAATTCCAGATCATAGGTGGAGTAATTCTTTTTTGATCCTGATAACTTCTCACTGAAAAAAGCTACTGGTCGCCCTTCTTGACTTAGAACACCACCAATACCCACTCCAGATGCATCACAATTCACCTCAAATACCTTTTGAAATCAGGAAGTGCTAAAACTGGTGCCTCTGTCATCTTCTGTTTGACCAGTTGAATGCTAGTTTCTGCCTCATCGGACCACTAAAAATCATGCCCTTTAAGGCACTCTGTGATAGGAGCAATCAAAGTGCTGAAATTTCAAATGAACCGGCGGTAGAAGGAAGCCAATCCATGGAAACTTCTTACATCGTGCAAGGTTCTCGGTGTGGGCCATTCCCAGACCGCTTCTATCTTCGACTGATCTGCTTGAACACCATCAGTAGATACAACAAAACCCAGAAAAGTAACAGAAGTAGTGAAGAAAGAACACTTCTTCTGATTGACGTACATGCGCTCTGTCCTCAACAAATTAAAAACAATACGGAGGTGCTCAAAATGTGACTCTTACGTCAGACTATAAATGAGGATGTCATCGAAGTAAACTACAACAAACTTCCCCATGAAAGGCCGTAAAACCTTATGCATTAACCTTATAAATGTGCTGGGTGAATTGGACAGCCCAAAAGGCATGACCATCCACTCATACAGCCCATGCTGCGTCTTAAACGCTATCTTCCACTCATCTCCAGGCCTTATTCTGATTTGATGGTATCCACTCCTAAGGTCAATTTTGAAGAAGACCCTAGAACCGGATAGCTGGTCTAACATATCATCCAGGCGGGGAATTGGGAACCGGTATTTCACTGTGATCCTATTGATGGCTCTGCTATCAACACACATACGCTTAGAACCATCATTCTTCTACACTAGTAGGGTAGGAACCGCACATGGGCTCATACTCTCACGGACGTAACCTCTCTCCAATAACTCTACCAACTGTCGCTACAACTCTCCAGATTCCTTGGGGCTGTGGCGATACGTCGATCGATTAGGCAAACTGGACCCTGGAACAAGGTCGATCTGATGCTGAATGTCCCTTATAGGTGGTAACCCATGAGGAAGATCCTCTGGCATAAGGTCAGAAAACTCTGCCATCAGCTGCTGCACTTCGGCTGGTAATTCTGGATTCAGATCTGCTACACTATACCCACAAGGCAGCAGAGCATAAACCACGTCCACATGCTCAGGCTCTGCTAAAAACCTGGACATCGAAAGCAGATTAGTATTATTGGAAATCGGGGTAGGAGTGATTCCTTCCCGACGAGGTGCCAACACAATCTTCATCCCTTTGATGCTAAGGGAGTATGTGTTTCTTCGCCCATCATGAATAACATTACGGTCATACTGCCAAGGCCTGCCTAACAATACATGACAAGCATCCATACATATAACATCACACCAAGCATTATCGAAATATCTCTTACCAATCGAAAAAGAAACTAGGCAACGCCTATCTACCGTTACCTCTCTGCCTTTATTCAGCCAAGACAATTTGTACGGCTTAGGATGACGATCTGTTTTCAACTTCAGTTTCTTGACAGCCTCTTCAGACACCATATTCTCACAACTGCCATTATCTATGATCATCTTGCAGACTTTATCGGTAACTGTACAGGTCGTGTGAAAAATATTGGTCCTCAACCAATCGTCCCCTGAATCGCCCTTGGGGGTTAGCAGGCTCTTATGAATGACGAAGGTCTCATGGCCTTCCATATACAATACATCTTCATACTCATCATCGTCATACATAGGCTTCCCAATCTCCTCAGTTTCGTCTACTCCATCGTCTTCAATCAGTAGATTTTTACCTTTATTACTAGCAGGCTTCCTGCACTCAGGTGATTTATGCCCATGTTCACCACATCTGAAACATCTAATATTCGGGTTAGGGTTACCTTGAGGTGGTTGCTGGACAGGACGGGATTCCTGAGGGCGAACTGGCCGATTATTTTGATCTCCTCTGTTCAATGGCCTCCTGTTCTACTGTTTCTCCACCGCAAGTGCACGCTAATATGCCTGTGAAAATGTCCACAGCGAGTGAAGGCTAAGGACATCCTGTAGGGGGTGCCGTAATACCCTAAAATATCTTGCCACCATCTGCTCCTTTGTTTCAGATAAGTCGTTTCGGGCAATCAACTGATAGAATTCCTCCGTGTAATCATCCACCGATCTTGTGCCCTGCCTCAACGAATGAAGACGCTAAAACAAGGTCTGAATGTAACCGAAAGGGAGTAAGTGACCCTTCATCTTCTTCTTCATCTTCTCCCAATCTGTAATCTTGGCTTTGCCCTGCCGATCATATGAGCGCCTCAACTGCTCCCACCAAGCAGATGCTCTGCCCTTCAATTTGATGGCGACCAGTTTCACCTTCACACGATCTGGGACTTCTTTGTACTCGAAAATACGCTCCACTTCATTCAACCAATCAACGAATCCCTTGGCCTATAACGTACCAGAAAACTCGATTACTCTGCAGGCTAGTCGAACAAATCATTCACAGGGAATAACACAAGAAAAACCCTAAAAAACATTGTAGAGAAACAGCTCTGATGTTTATTTAAAATTATGAAAATTGAATAATAATGTTTACGAAACCCTAAGACCTTATTTATAAGGTCGAAACAAAATAGGAAAATTAAATTAAGGCTGAAAATAAAATAACTAAAATAAAAAAAGTTTCCTAAAAACCTTAAACTGCCAATTTGAGAGCCTAAACTTCGTTTTTTGGCTTAAAAATGTAAAGGCTGATTATAAACTAATCAGGTTTTGTTCATTGACTTGTTTCCAATCAGACTAGGGTCTTTCGCGCCTGATCTGAGCCCCTGGCCTGTTCTGTACTGATTTGCCAATCTCTGCATCATCTGACTTGGATCCTCCTGCGTCAGTCGCCTCAGGTTGGAAAGAACTCGTCCTCGAGTTCACAATAGCTTCATCGGGATCCTCAAAACAATGACTCAAGTGTTTCACGTTAGATTCATCAGAAGTCTTCAGATGATTGGATAGGCGTAGTCTGTTGGCATTATCTTTGATCTTCTGCAAGATCTCACAGGGTCCAATCTTTCGCTCCTTATGCTTATTATACTCTCCCACGGGAAAACGATCACGAGTTAATACTGCCCAAAAAAAATCACCAACATCAAAAAGTACCTGACGACGGTGACTGTTGCTCTGAGCCTTGTACTTGGCATTACTGTCGTGAATGGCTAGCTTTACCTGCTCATGGATATCCCAAAGATGTTCTGCCATCTCATCTGTCTCGGGATTTAATTGACCCACTCATGGAATAGAGGCTAAGTCAAGCACTCCGAATGGATTCTGACCATACACAATCTCAAATGGGCTCCTTCCTGTGGTTCTGTTTTTCGACCTGTTATAGGCAAATTCTGCTTGAGGTAATGCGAGATCCCACTGCTTCGGTTTAGCTCCTGCTAAGCTCCTCAAAAGGTTTCCCAAACTTCGGTTCACCACCTCGGTCTAACCATCTGTTTGAAGATGATAGGCGCTGCTAAAATTTAGCTTCGTCCTTAGCTTCTCCTATAAAATCTTCCAGAACTGACTCATGAACTTGGTGTCACGATCTGAAGTGATGGATCAAGGAACACCATGCAAACGCACAATCTCCTTGAAGTAAAGATGAGCGATCCTGGTAGCATCCATTGTCTTTATACAAGGTATGAAATGGGTCATCTTGGAAAATCTGTCAACCACAACCAAAATAGAATCCGAGCCTCGTTGGTTACGAGGTAAGCCAAACACAAAGTCCATACTAACATCGAACCAAGGGGCTTTAGGCACAGGTAAGGGTGTGTACAGACCCGCGTTAGTGAGAACTCCCTTGGACCGCTGGCACAAATAACAACGCTCCATATGATGAGCCACGTCACTGGTCAATTTGGGCCAATAATAGTTAGAGGAAATCAGGGTCAATGTCTTGTCTCGCCCAAAGTGAACTTCATTATGAAGTTCACTAATAATCTATTGCCTTAGTGAATAATCTGGAATGCACAACTGCAATCCACGAAATAGATAACCATTATGCAAAATAAAATCATGTCGTTGACCAGTAGTTACCTCCTAAATCATCCTCTCGAAGGAAGGATATGCAGCATACATATCTGAGAAGACCTCAAATCCCACAATTCTGGTGCTCATGGTGGTGAGAAGTAATGTACGATAGCTCAGTGCATCTGCGACACGGTTCAGACTTCCTACTTGGTGCCTCAGTGCAAACGTGAATTCCTACAAGTACGCCACCCACTTGGCATGCCGCCTACTCAGCTTGTGTTGTCCATTGATGTACTTCAGGGCCTCATAATCAGTGATAAGAATAAATTCTCTCTGCACTAAGTAGTGACGCCAATGTTTCAGGGACTGAACTATGACATAGAATTCCAGATCATAGGTGGAGTAATTTTTTTTGATCTTGATAACTTCTCACTGAAAAAAGCTACTGGTCGCCCTTTTTGACTTAGAACACCACCAATACCCACTCCAGATGCATCACAATTTACCTCAAACACTTTTTCGAAATCAGAAAGTGCTAAAACTGGTGCCTCTGTCATCTTCTGTTAGACCAGTTGAAAGCTGGTTTCTGCCTCATCGGACCACTGAAAATCACGCCCCTTAAGGCACTCTGTGATAGGAGAAATCAAAGTGCTGAAATTTCTAATGAACCGGCGGTAGAAGGAAGCCAATCCATGGAAACTTCTTACATCGTGTAAGGTCCTTGGTGTGGGCCATTCTAAGACCACATCTACCTTCGACTGATCTGCTTGAACACCATCAGTAGATACAACAAAACCCAAAAAAGTAACAGAAATAGTGAAGAAAGAACACTTCTTCTGATTGATGTACAGGCGCTCAGTCCTCAACAAATTAAAAACAGCACGGAGGTGCTCAAAATGTGACTCCCTTGTTGGACTATAAATGAGGATGTCATCGAAGTAAACTACAACAAACTTCCCCATGAAAGGCCATAAAACCTAATGCATGAACCTCATAAATGTGCTGGGCGCATTGGACAGCCCAAAAGGCATGACCATCCACTCAGACAGCCCATGCTGCGTCTTAAACGCTATATTCCACTCATCTCCAGGCCTTATTCTGATCTGATAGTATCCACTCCTAAGGTCAATTTTGGAGAAGACCCTAGAACCGGATAGCTGGTCTAACATATCATCCAGGAGGGGAATTGGGAACCGATATTTCACTGTGATCCTATTGATGGCTCTGCTATCAACACACATACACCAAGAACCATCCTTCTTCGGCACTAGTAGGGCAGGAACCGCACATGGGCTCATACTCTCACGGACGTAACCTCTCTCCAACAACTCTACCACCTGTCGCTGTAACTCTTCAGATTCCTTGGGGCTGTGGTGATACGCCGGTCGATTAGACAAATTGAACCCTGGAACAAGGTCGATCTGATGCTGAATGTCCCTCACAGGTGGTAACCCAAGAGCAAGATCCTTTGGCATAAGGTCAGATAAACTCTGCCATCAGCTGCTGCACTTCAGCTGGTAATTCTAGATTCAGATCTGCTGCGCTATTCCCACAAGGCAGCAGAGCATAAACCACGCCCACATGCTCAACCTCTGCTAAAAACTTAGACGTCGAAAGCAGATTAGTATTATTTGAAATCGGGGTAGGAGTGATTCCTTCCCGACGAGGTGCCAACACAATCTTTTTCCTTTTGATGCTAAGGGAGTATGTGTTTTTTCACCCATCATGAATAACATCACGGTCATACTGCCAAGGCCTGCCTAACAATACATGACAAGCATCCATACATACAACATCACACCAAGCATTATCGAAATATCTCTTACCAATCGAAAAAGAAACTAGGCAACGCCTATCTACCGTTACCTCACTGCCTTTATTCAGCTAAGACAATTTGTACGGCTTCGGATGACGATCTATTTTCAACTGCAGTTTCTTGACAGCCTCTTCAGACACCACATTCTCACAACTGCCACTATCTATGATCATCTTGCAGACTTTATCAGCAACTGTACAGGTCGTGTGAAAAATATTGGTCCTCAACCAATCGTCCCCTGAATCGCCCTTGGGGGTCAGTAGGCTCTTACGAACGACGAAGGTCTCATGGCCATCCCCATACAATACATTTCCATAGTCATCATTGTCATACATAGGCTCCCCAATCTCCTCAGTTTCGTCTACTCCATCGTCCTCAATCCGTAGATTTTTACCTTTATTACTAGCAGGCTTTCTGCACTCAGGTGATTTATGCCCATGTTCACCACATCTGAAACATATAATATTCGGGTTAGGGTTACCTTGAGGTGGTTGCTAGACAAGACAGGATTCCTGAGGGTGAACTGGCCAACTATTTTGATCGCCTCTGTTCAATGGCCTCCTGTTTTGCTGTTTCTCCACCGCAAGTGCACGCTAATATGCCTCTTAAACTGTCCACAGCGAGTGAAGGCTAGGGACATCCTGTAGGGGCTGCCGTAATCCCCCCAAATATCGTGCCACCATCTGCTCCTCTGTTTCAGATAAGTCGTTCCGGGCAATTGACTGATAGAATTCCTCTGTGTAATCATCCACCGATCTCGTGCTCTGCCTCAACGAATGAAGACGCTGAAACAAGGTCTAAGCGTAACCAAAAGGGAGAAAGTGACCCTTCATCTTCTTCTTCATCTTTTCCCAATCTGTAATCTTGGCTTTGCCCTGCCGATCACGCGAACGCCTCAACTGCTCCCGCCACGCAGATGCTCTGCCCTTCAATTTGATGGCGACTAGTTTCACATTCACATGATCTGGGACTTCCTTGTAATCGAAAATATGCTCCACTTCATTCAACAAATCAACGAATCCCTCGGCCTGTATCGTACCAGAACACTCGGGCAGATCCACTCTGAATCCGAGGTCCCCATAATGTTCTTCCCGACCACGTTGCTCCCAAAATCGAGCAGGATTGTAATGTGGTTTTTCAGAACTGGAACTGGAATCAGAATCATGATCTTCAATCTCAGGATCTCCGAAATTTTGAGCCGCTAGACGCTGGGTTAAGTCGGCAACTTGCCTCTGTAAATCCTCAATCATCGAATCCTGAACGTTACGATCACGACGTTGGGCTTCCTCGTTCGGAACCTGCCCGCGATGACCACATCCACGACCACCAGCCATTGAACTGATGAAATCTTGCCGTAGGAAAACGCTGAAGCTCTGATACCAACTAATGCCGGGCAGAATAACGATTATTCTGCAGGCTAGTCGAACAGATCGTTCACAGGGAGTAACACAAGAAAAACCCTAAAAAACAATGCAGAGAAACAGCTCTGATGTTTATTTAAAATTATGCAAATTCAATAATAATGTTTACAAAACCCTAAGACCTTATTTATAAGGTCGAAACAAAATAGAAAAATTAAATTAAGGCTGAAAATAAAATAACTAAAATAAAAAAAGTTTCTTGAAACCATTCAACTACCAATTTGAGGGCATTAATTAGGTTTTGTTCATTGACTTGTTTCTAATCAGACTAGGGTCTTTTGGGCCCGATCTGAGCCCGTAGCCTGTTCTACGCTGATTTGCCAATCTCTGCATCATTTAACTTAGATCCTCCTACGTCAGTCACCTCGGGTTGGAAAGAACTCATCCTCGAGTTCACAATAGCTTCATCGGGATCCTCAAAATAATGACTCAGGTGTTTCACATTAAATACATCAGAAGTCTTCAGATGACTGAGTAGGCGTAGTCTGTAGGCATTATCATTGATCTTCTGCAATATCTCACAGGGTCTATTCTTGCGCTCCTTAAGCTTATTATACTCTCCCACGGGAAAATGATCACGAGTTAATACTACTCAAACAAAATCACCAACATCAAAAAGTACCTGACGACGGTGACTGTCGCTCTGAGCCTTGTACTTGGCATTATTGTCGTGAATGGCTAGCTTCACCTGCTCATGGATATCCCGAAGATGTTCTGCCATCTCATCTGCCTTAGGATTTAATCGACCCACTCGTGGAATAGGGGCTAAGTCAAGCACTCCGGATGGATTCTGACCATACACAATCTCAAATGGGCTCATTCCTGTGGTTCTGTTTTTCGACCTGTTATAGGCAAATTCTGCTTGAGGTAATGCGAGTTCCCACTGCTTCGGTTTAGTTCCTGCTAAGCTTCTCAAAAGGTTTCCCAAACTTTGGTTCACCACGTCGGTCTGACCATCTGTTTGAGGATGATAGGCGCTGCTAAAATTAACTTCGTCCCTAGCTTCTCCCATAAACTCTTCCAGAACTGACTCATGAACTTGGTGTCACGATCTGAAGTGATGGATCAGGGAACACCATGCAAACGCACAATCTTCTTGAAGTAAAGATGAGCGATTCTAGTAGCATCCATTGTCTTTCTACAAGGTATAAAATGGGCCATCTTGGAAAATCTGTCAACCACAACCAAAATAGAATCCGAGCCTCGTTGGGTACGGGGTAAGCGCAACACAAAGTCCATACTAACATCGAACCAAGGGGCTTCAGGTATTGGTAAGGGTGTGTACAGACCCGTATTAGTGAGAACTCTCTTGAACTGTTGGCACACATAACAACGCTCCACATGATGAGCCACGTCACTGGTCAATTTGGGCCAATAATAGTTAGAGGAAATCAGGGCCAATGTCTTGTCTCGCCCAAAGTGACCTTCATTATGAAGTTCACTAATAATCTGTTGCCTTAGTGAACAATCTGGAACGCACAACTGCAATACACGAAATAGATAACCATTATGCAAAATAAAATCATATCGTTGACCAGTAGTTACCTCCTGAATTATCCTCCCGAAGGAAAGATCTGCAGCATACATATCTGAGAAGACCTCAAATCCCACAATTCTGGTGCTCAGGGAGGTAAGAAGTAATGTACGATGGCTTAGTGCATCTGCGATATGGTTCAGACTTCCTGGTTGGTGCCTCAGTGCAAACGTGAATTCCTGCAAGTACGCCACCCACTTGGCATGCTGCCTACTCAGCTTGTGTTGAATATTGATGTACTTCAGGGCCTCATGATCAGTGATAAGAATAAATTCCCTTTACACTTAGTAGTGACGCCAATGTTTCAGGGACTGAACTATGGCATAGAATTCCAGATCATAGGTGGAGTAATTCTTTTTTGATCCTGATAACTTCTCACTAAAAAAAGCTATTGGTCGCCCTTCTTGACTTAGAACACCACAAATACCCACTCCAGATGCATCACAATTTACCTCAAATACCTTTTCAAAATCAGGAAGTGCTAAAACTGGTGCATCTGTCATCTTCTGTTTGACCAGTGGAAAGCTGGTTTTTGCCTCATTGGACAACTGAAAATCATGCCCCTTAAGGCACTCTGTAATAGGAGCAATCAAAGTGCTGAAATTTCTAATGAACTGGCGGTAGAAGAAAGCCAATCCATGGAAAATTCTTACATCGTGCAAGGTCCTCGGTGTAGGCCATTCCAAGACCGCATCTACCTTCGACTGATCTGCTTGAACACCATCAGTAGATACAACAAAACCCAAAAAAGTAACAGAAGTAGTGAAGAAAGAACACTTCTTTTGATTGACGTACAGGCGCTCTGTCCTCAACAAATTAAAAATAGCACGGAGCTGCTCAAAATGTGACTCCCACGTCGGACTATAAATGAGTATATCATCGAGGTAAACTACAACAAACTTCCCCATGAAAGGCCATAAAACCTGATGCATGAACCTCATAAATGAGCTGGGCACATTGGACAGCCCAAAAGGCATGACCATCCACTCATACAGCCCATGTTGCATCTTAAACGCTGTCTTCCACTCATCTCCAGGCCTTATTCTGATCTGATTGTATCCACTCCTAAGGTCAATTTTGGAGAAGACCTTAGAACCGGATAGCTGGTCTAACATATCATCCAGGCGGGGAATTGAGAACCGGTATTTCGCTGTGATCCTATTGATGGCTCTGCTATCAACACACATACGCCAAGAACCATCCTTCTTCGGCACTTGTAGGGCAGGAACCGAACATGGGCTCATACTCTCACGGACGTAACCTCTCTCCAACAACTCTACCACCTGTCGTTGCAACTCTTCAGATTCCTTGGGGCTGTGGCAATACGCTAGTCGATTAGGCAAACTGGACCCTGGAACAAGGTCGATCTGATGCTGAATGTCCCTCATAGGTGGTAACCCAGGAGGAAGATCCTCTAGCATAAGGTCAGAAAACTCTGCCATCAGCTACTGCACTTCGGCTGGTAATTCTGGATTTAGATCTGCTGCGCTATTCCCACAAGGCAGCAGAGCATAAACCACGTCCATACGCTCAACCTCTGCTAAAAACCTAGACATCGAAAGCAGATTAGTATTATTGGAAATCGGGGTAGGAGTGATTTCTTCCCGACGAGGTGCCAACACAATCTTCTTCCCTTTGATGCTAAGGGAGTATGTGTTTTTTCGCCCATCATGAATAACATTACGGTCATACTGCTAAGGCCTGCCTAACAATACATGACAAGCATCCGTACATACAACATCACACAAAGCATTATCGAAATATCTCTTACCAATCGAAAAAGAAACTAGGCAATGCCTATCTACCATTACCTCACTGCCTTTATTCAGCCAAGACAATTTGTACGGCTTAGGATGACGATCTGTTTTCAACTACAATTTCTTGACAGCCTCTTCTGACACCACATTCTCAGAACTGCCCCTATCTATGATCATCTTGCAGACTTTATCGACAACTGTACAGGTCGTGTGAAAAATATTGGTCCTCAACCAATCGTCCCCTGAATCGCCCTTGGGGGTCAGTAGGCTCTTACGAACGACCAAGGTCTCATGGCCATTCCCATACAATACATCTCCATACTCATCATCATCATACATAGGCTCCCCAATCTCCTCAGTTTCGTCTACTCTATCATCCTCAATCAGTAGATTTTTACCTTTATTGCTAGCAGGCTTCTTGCACTCAGGTGATTTATGCCCATGTTCACCATATCTGAAACATCTAATATTCGGGTTAGGGTTACTTTAAGATGGTTGCTGGACAGGACGGGATTCCTGAGGGCGAACTGGCCGATTATTTTGATCGCCTCTGTTCAATGGCCTCTTGTTCTGCTGTTTCTCCATCGCAAGTGCACACTGATATGCCTCTGAAACTGTCCACAGCGAGTGAAGGCTGAGGACATCCTGTAGGGGCTGCCGTAATCCCCCCAAATATCGTGCCACCATCTGCTCCTCTATTTCAGATAAGTCGTTCCGGGCAATCAACTGATAGAATTCCTCCGTGTAATCATCCACCGATCTCGTGACCTGTCTCAACGAATGAAGACGCTGAAACAAGGTCTGGGTGCAACCGAAAGGGAGGAAGTGACCCTTAATCTTCTTCTTTATCTTCTCTCAATCTGTAATCTTAGCTTTGCCCTACTGATCACACGAACGCCTCAACTGCTCCCACCACGCAGATGCTCTACTCTTCAATTTGATGGCGACCAGTTTCACTTTCACACGATCTGGGACTTCCTTGTACTCGAAAATACGCTCCACTTCATTCAACCAATTAACAAATCCCTCGGCCTGTAACGTACCAAAAAACTCGGGCAGATCCACTCTGAATCCGAGGTCCCTATAACGTTCTTCCCAACCAAGGTGCTCCTAGAATCGAGCAGGATTGTGATGTGGTTTTTCAGAACTGGAACTGGAATCAGAATCGTGATCTTCAATCTCACGATCTCCGAACTTTTGTGCCGCTAGAAGCTGGGTTAAGTCGGCAACTTGCCTCTGTAAATCCTCAATCATCGTATCCTGAACGTTACGTTCACGACGTAGAGCTTCCTCGTTCGGAACCTGCCCGCGACGACCACGACCACGACCACCAGCCATGGAACTGATGAAATCTTGCCCTAAGAAAACGCTGAAGCTCTGATACCAACTGATGCTGAGCGGAATAGCGATTATTCTCCAGGCTAGTCGAACAAATCATTCACAGGGAGTAACACAAGAAAAACCCTAAAAAACAATGCAGAGAAATAGCTCTGATGTTTATTTAAAATTATGCAAATTCAATAATAATGTTTACGAAACCCTAAGACCTTATTTATAAAGTCGAAACAAAATAGGAAAATTAAATTGAGGCTGAAAATAAAAAAGTTTCCTAAACACATGAAACTGCCAATTTGGGGGCCTAAATTTCGTTTTTTGGCTTAAAAATGTCGAGGCTGATTATAATATAATCAGGTTTTGTTCATTGACCCGTTTCCAATCAGACTCAGGTTTTTCGGGCCTGATCTGAGCCCGTGGCCCGTTCTGCGCTGATCTACCAATCTCTGCATCATCTGACTTGGATCCTCCTGCGTCAGTCACCTCGGGTTGGAAAGAACTCGTCCTCGAGTTCACAATAGCTTCATTGGGATCCTCAAAACAATGACACAGGTGTTTCACATTCAATACATCAGAAGTGTTCAGATGACTGGGTAGGCGTAGTCTGTAGGCGTTATCATTGATCTTCTGCAAGATCTCACAGGGTCCAATCTTTTGCTCCTTAAGCTTATTATACTCTCCCATAGGAAAATGATCACGAGTTAATACTGCCCAAACAAAATCACCAACATCAAAAAGTACTTGACGACGGTGATTGTCGCTCTGAGCCTTGTACTTGGCATTACTGTCGTGAATGGCTAGCTTCACTTGCTCATGGATATCCCGAAGATGTTCTGCCATCTCATCTGCCTTGGGATTTAATCGACCCACTCGTGGAATAGGGGCTAAGTCAAGCACTCCGGATGGATTCTGACCATACACAATCTCAAATGGGCTCATTCCTGTGGTTCTGTTTTTCGACCTGTTATAGGCAAATTCTGCTTGAGATAATGCGAGATCCCACTGCTTCGGTTTAATTCCTGTTAAGCTCCTCAAAAGGTTTCCCAAACTTCGGTTCACCACCTCGGTCTGACCATCTGTTTGAGGATGATACGCGCAGCTAAAATTTAACTTCGTCCCTAGCTTCTCCCATAAACTCTTCCAGAACTGACTCATGAACTTGGTGTCACGATCTGAAGTGATGGATCGGGGAACACTATGCAAACGCACAATCGTCTTGAAGTAAAGATGTGCGATCCTGGTAGCATCCATTGTCTTTCTACAAGGTATAAAATGGGTCATCTTAGAAAATCTGTCAACCACAACCAAAATAGAATCTGAGCCTCTTTGGGTACGGGGTAAGCCCAACACAAAGTCTATACTAACATCGATCCAAGGGGCTTCAGGTACAGGTAAGGGTGTGTACAGACCCGCATTAGTGAGAACTCCCTTGGACCGCTGGCACACATAACAACGCTCCACATGATGAGCCACGTCACTGGTCAATTTGGGCCAATAATAGTTAGAGGAAATCAGGGTCAATGTCTTGTCTCGCCCAAAGTGACCTTCATTATGAAGTTCACTAATATTCTGCTGCCTTAGTGAACAATCTAGAACGCACAATTGCAATCCACGAAATAGATAACCATTATGCAAAATAAAATCATGTCGTTGACTAGTAGTTACCTCCTGAATTATCCTCCCGAAGGAAGGATCTGTAGCATACATATCTGAGAAGACCTCAAATCCCACAATTCTGGTGCTCATGGTGGTGAGAAGTAATGTACGACGGCTCAGTATATCTGCAACACGGTTCAGACTTCCTGGTTGGTGCCTCAGTGCAAACGTGAATTCCTGCAAGTACGTCACCCACTTGGCATGCTACCTACTCAGCTTGTGTTGGCCATTGATGTACTTCAGGGCCTCATGATCAGTGATAAGAATAAATTCCCTCTGCACTAAGTAATGACGCCAATGTTTCAGGGACTGAACTATGGCATAGAATTCCAGATCATAGGTGGAGTAATTCTTTTTTGATCCTGATAACTTCTCACTGAAAAAAGCTACTGGTCGCCCTTCTTGACTTAGAATACCACCAATACCCACTCTAGATGCATCACAATTTACCTCAAACACCTTTTCGAAATCAAGAAGTGCTAAAACTGGTGCCTCTATCATCTTCTGTTTGACCAGTTGAAAGCTGGTTTCTGGCTCATCGGACCACTGAAAATCATGCCCCTTAAGGCACTCTGTCATAGGAGCAATCAAAGTGCTGAAATTTCTAATTAACCGGCGGTAGAAGAAAGCCAATCCATGGAAACTTCTTACATCGTGCAAGGTCCTCGGTGTAGGCCATTCCAAGACTGCATCTACCTTCGACTGATCTGCTTGAACACCATCAGTAGATACAACAAAACACAGAAAAGTAACAGAAGTAGTGAAGAAAGAACACTTTTTCTGATTGACGTACAGGCGCTCTGTCCTCAACAAATTAAAAACAGCACGGAGGTGCTCAAAATGTGACTCCCACGTTGGACTATAAATGAGGATGTCATCGAAGTAAACTACAACAAACTTCCCCATGAAAGGCCATAAAACCTAATGCATGAACCTCATAAATGTGCTGGGCGCATTGGACAGCCCAAAAGGCATGACCATCCACTCATACAGCCCATGCTGCGTCTTAAACGCTGTATTCCACTCATCTCCAGGCCTTATTCTGATCTGATAGTATCCACTCCTAAGGTCAATTTTGGAGAAGACCCTAGAACCGGATAGCTGGTCTAACATATCATCCAGGAGGGGAATTGGGAACCGATATTTCACTGTGATCCTATTGATGGCTCTGCTATCAACACACATACACCAAGAACCATCCTTCTTCGGCACTAGTAGGGCAGGAACCGCACATGGGCTCATACTCTCACGGACGTAACCTCTCTCCAACAACTCTACCACCTGTCGCTGTAACTCTTCAGATTCCTTGGGGCTGTAGTGATACGTCGGTCGATTAGGCAAATTGAACCCTGGAACAAGGTCGATCTGATGCTGAATGTCCCTCACAGGTGGTAACCCAAGAGCAAGATCCTTTGGCATAAGGTCAGATAAACTCTGCCATCAGCTGATGCACTTCGGCTGGTAATTCTGGATTCAGATCTGCTGCGCTATTCCCACAAGGCAGCAGAGCATAAACCACGCCCACATGCTCAACCTCTGCTAAAAACTTAGACGTCGAAAGCAGATTAGTATTATTTGAAATCGGGGTAGGAGTGATTCCTTCCCAACGAGGTGCCAACACAATCTTCTTCCCTTTGATGCTAAGGGAGTATGTGTTTTTTCACCCATCATGAATAACATTATGGTCATACTGCCAAGGCCTGCCTAACAATGCATGACAAGCATCCATACATACAACATCACACTAAGCATTATCGAAATATCTCTTACCAATTGAAAAAGAAACTAGGCAACGCCTATCTACCGTTACCTCACTGCCTTTATTCAGCCAAGACATTTTGTATGGCTTAGGATGATGATCTGTTTTCAACTGCAGTTTTTTGACAGCCTCTTCAGACACCACATTCTCACAACTGCCACTATCTATGATTATCTTGCAGACTTTATCGGCAACTGTACAGGTCGTGTGAAAAATATTGGTCCTCAACCAATCGTCCCTTGAATAGCCCTTGGGGGTCAGTAGGCTCTTACGAACGACCAAGGTCTTAATGGCCATCCCCATACAATACATCTCCATACTCATCATCGTCATACATAGGCTCCCCAATCTCCTCAGTTTCGTCTACTCCATCATCCTCAATCAGTAGATTTTTACCTTTATTACTAGCAAGCAGGTGATTTATGCCCATGTTTACCACATCTGAAACATCTAATATTCGGGTTAGGGTTACCTTGAGGTGGTTGCTAGACAAAACGGGATTCCTGAGGGCAAACTGGCCGATTATTTTGATCGCCTCTGTTTAATGGCCTCCTGATCTGCTGTTTCTCCACCGCAAGTGCACTTTGATATGCCTCTGAAACTGTTCACAGCGAGTGAAGGCTGAGGACATTCTGTAGGGGCTGCCGTAATCCCCCCAAACATCGTGCCACCATCTGCTCCTCTGTTTCAGATAAGTCATTCCGAGCAGTCAACTGATATAATTCCTCCGTGTAATCTTCCACCGATCTCGTGCCCTGCCTCAACGAATGAAGACGCTGAAACAAGGTCTGAGTGTAACTGAAAGGGAGGAAGTGACCCTTCATCTTCTTCTTCATCTTCTCCTAATCTGTAATCTTAGCTTTGCCCTGCCGATCACGCAAATGCCTCAACTGCTCCCACCACGCAGATGCTCTACCCTTCAATTTGATGGCGACTAGTTTCACCTTCACACGATCTGGGACTTCCTTGTACTCGAAAATACGCTCCACTTCATTCAACCAATCAATGAATCCCTCGGCCTGTAACGTACCAGAAAACTTGGGCAGATCCACTCTAAATCCGAGGTCCTCATAACGTTCTTCTCGACCATGGTGCTCCCAGAATCGAGCAGGATTGTGATGTGGTTTTTCAGAACTGGAACTGGAATCGGAGTCGTGATCTTCAATCTCACGATCTCCGAAATTTTGCGCCGCTAGACACTGGGTTAACTCGGCAACTTGCCTCTGTAAATCCTCAATCATCGCATCCTGAACGTTACGATCATGACGTGGGGCTTCCTCGTTCGAAACTTGCCCGCGACGACCACGACCACGACCACCAGCCATGGAACTGATGAAATCTTGCCCTAGGAAAACGCTGAAGCTTTGATACCAGCTAACGCCGGGCAGAATAGCAATTATTCTGCAGGCTAGTCGAACAGATTGTTCACAGGAAGTAACACAAGAAAAACCCTAAAAAACAATGCAGAGAAACAGCTCTGATGTTTATTTAAAATTATGCAAATTCAATAATAATGTTTACAAAACCCTAAGACCTTATTTGTAAGGTCGAAACAAAATAGGAAAATTAAATTAAGGCTGAAAATAAAATAACTAAAATAAAAAAAAGTTTCTTAAAAACATTAAACTGCTAATTTGAAGGCCTAAACGTCGTTTTTTTGGCTTAAAAATGTCGAGGAAAATTAGAAAGTAATCATGTTTTGTTCATTGTCCCATTTCCAATTAGACTAGGGTGTTTCGGGCCTAATCTGAGCCCGTAGCCCGTTCTGCATTGATCTGCCAATCTCTGCATCATCCGACTTGGATCCTCCTGCGTCAGTAAGTATGTCAAACTCTTATAACCCATGAATATCTCACAAGTGGCTCCATACAGATGATGTCTCCAATCTTTAAAGTAAACATTATGGCAGCCAACTCTAAGTCATGAGTAGGGTAATTTCTATCATGAATCTTCAATTGCCTAGAAGTATAGGCCACAGCTTTCCCATGTTACACACATCCCAACCATTGATGCAACGCATCACTATACACCACAAATCCTTCATCACCAAAAGGAAACACCAATACTGGAGCTGTTGTCAATTTCTCCTTTAGTAATTGAAATTTTTCTCACACTTCCCAGACCATACAAATCTCACCTCTTTCCTGGTTAGTCTAGTCAATAGTACTGTAATAATAGAAAATTTCTGAAAGAATCATCTATAATAACCAGCTAACCCTAAGAAATTATAATCTCAGTCACATTAGTTGGTCTCTCCCAACTCAACATTACCTCTACCTTTTGTGGATCAACTGTTATACCATCTCCGGCTATTACATGCCCCAAGAAAGTTATTTCATTCATCCACAATTTACATTTAGGGAATTATAGCATAAAATCTCTCTCATCAAAATCTCCAACACAATTTCTAAATATTTTACATGCTCTTCATTAGTCTTAGAATACACCAAGATGTCATCAATGAACACAGCCACAAAACTATCAATAAATAGCCTAAACATTTTATTCATCAAGTCCATGAATGTTTCTGGAACATTAATCAATCCAAATGACATCACAAAAATCTTATGACCATAACGTGCCCTAAAAGTAGTTTTAGGCATGTCTCCCTTCTCTATCCTTAATTGATGATAACCTGATCTCAAGTCTATTTTTGTGAATAACCTTGCTGAATACAACTTCTCAAATAAAACTTCTATCCTTGGTAAAGGCTATTTGTTCTTAATGGTTATCTTATTCAATTATTTGTACACAATCTTATCGTTTCATCTTTCTTTCTCACAAACACTACGTGGGCTCCTCATGGCGACACACTAAATCGAATAAATTTTTTATCTAACAACTTTTGAACTTTCAACTCTCTTAACCCAATGGGTGTTACTCTGTAGGGTGCTATTAGATATATGTGATGAACTTGGTATCACATCAATAGAGAATTTAATCTCCCTATGGGGAGATAACCTAGACAACTCATCAAGAAAAATCTGTCACTACTAAGATTTCTTCTAACTTCCTATTTTCCTTTTTATAATCCATTATGTATGCCAAATCTCCTCACAATCCTTCTTCAATCATCCACTAATAGTTAGAACAAAATAAGATAGTTCGAGACTATCTTACGTTCTTCTAGAAAATTAAACTCCTCTTGTCCATATCCTGAACACTACATTTTTTTTTCTTCTGGAACAATCAACCCAAGCATTATATGTCGACAACCAATTCGTTCCCAAAATCAAATGAAAATCTATCATATTCAAAGGTAATAAAATCAACTTCAGATTCTCTATCGCTGATACGAATCACATAACCCTTGTAAACATTTATAATTATCACTTTATCTCTAGTGGGAATTTCAGCAATACTATTATGCATTAAAGGACTGATTCATGCATCAATAAACTTCATAAATACATTGGATGCAAAAGAATGGGTTGCACCAGGATCAACCAATATTGATATATCCATCTTTTCTATATACAAGACACTTTAAATTAGGGAAATTCTGGGATAAATATCTTATCGGATTACATTTATAACAAACTTCTATTTCTCGATCATATATCAGATTACCAATTCTCCTTGGTGGCATACTTACTTCCTCTACCATGACTCCCAGTTCCCATAACTTGTCTCCCAAACCTAAGGGTCCCACCGATAGTATTATGAGCTACAGAAGCAATAGATCTTGTTTGCCTTCGACTCTATACTATAGTTCCTTGTGACAAGGAACACCCCATCTAGGGTGGTTACCCACCCTGCACACTCATACTAGTACCACCTCTAGGTTCTTCAAATCTAGACTTTTTCCGTAAATTCCTCATTTCTCTAATTTCCATCACATCCTTCTCAATCTGAAGTATTATATTCACAACGTAACATAATTCATATGCCTCATATAAATTAGTTTCGATTTAATCTCAAAATGTAGTCCATCTATGAACCCCTTACACCTTTTCTCCTTTATGTCTACCATTTTCGATACAAACCTTATCAAATCCACAAATCTGCTATCATATTGAGTCATAGTCAACACATTTGCCTCAAATAAAATTTCTATCTTGTTGGACTCTAAAGGTATAAGGAAAGTATTTATCAAGGAAAACCTCTTTAAACCTATTCCAGGTTAAGGGTCCATCAACATCAGCACTTTCCCTGGGAAGAATATCCTCCCACCATTCTAGGGCCTCTCTCTAATTTGAATGTAGCAACGATGACCCTCTGCCTGTCAGTCATTGGTAAAATATCAAATAATTTCTCTACATGTTTCACCCAAAACTCAGGCTTAAAAGGATTCATATATCCTTTAAACAACTAGGCAGTCGACTTAGTATATCTAATAAACAATTTCTCTGCATCTCATGCATAAACTCACTTTTCCCTTTTTTGAACATTTACCGTTACTGGATTTACAACAACCTCAGGCATTGCCCTAGCTTATTCATCAAGTCTATGCTATAGACTATCAACTCTATCATCTGTTACATTCATTTTCTCAAGAGCATGTGAAAGAGCTTATCTTAGCTCATCTATTTAAACTTCAGATTCTCTCACACCTTTATTAATATCGATTATACTGTCAACACGTTCACTTCTAAGAACCACAAATTCAGACTCAACCTCGACTTGTCAAAATATTGGGGGCCTACCACGCCCTCTCAAATCAACAACTCTAACTCAAGCTCTAGCACATCCAAGTGTCATCCTCAGACTATTCATTAAAATATAATTTATTTTAATCTTCCACTATCTTTCTTTTTATGTAGTCTACAGAATCATAAAACCTAATACTCTGATACCAAAATTGTAACAACCTATCCTGGGTTGGCCACCCTTGAGACGGTGTTGTCACATTTTGAAAATCTCAGCACGACACTTATATGCAACAAGAAAAATAACACCAATATAAATTATTACATCAATCTTCAACCCTCAACAGGGGAGATACATCATTCTGATATTGATTTAAACATTTTATATAACATAATACGCATGAATATTTACAAATAAATTTTTATTTTATTTTCTCTTTAGTTTGAGGATGTGGACATATACGTGGCTTACAAATAATGATTTCATCTGAATCTCAACTCACCAAACTATATGTCTTTCCTGCTACTTCAAATCATTGGACAATGAGGGATGAGCTTCACAAGCTCAGTGAATTAAATTTACTATAAGTATTCAATTTGTATAAATAGTCTTTTAATATTTAATCATTTATATCTCATATAACTTGATAATAGCATTCTACTATCACTACACATATCATAAGTCTTATTCTCTATCAATCTCTTCTTCGTATATATTTGTTTATCTTAAGACCATCAATTATCTCATAATTACCTCGTTATGAGGTTCACAACATATAGTCTACCATTTAGATAGTTCTTATCATATCATGTTTCTATGTTTCTTTCTCACTATAACTGTCTCTCTGTGAGACTCATTCATCTATAAATAAATTTACAATAACAAACAACATTTCAACATTTCAGTAATACAATCAATATCTAAAATAGATGCAATGCATGAATTATTATTAGGGAACATCTTCCCACATGTCGACATGTTTTTATCTTAGACCAGCTGTCTTCCTTATTCTTTTGTTTCATTTAGATCGACCCCCTCCCTGTTCTTTTATTTCCAGCATATACCGGCTGTCACAGTTTTCATTTATTTCCAGCATATTCTAGCTGTCACGATTTTCATTTATTTCCAGTATATACTGGTTGTCACGGTTTTTCATTTAGACAGGCCCCCTCCTAGTTCTTTTATTTCATGCATATGCATATGAAATATGCATATGAACAATAATATAAAAACAATCATGTATTCAGACATTTAATTTAATTATCCTACCTTTTCTCAAATTACTTTTTGATCAATTTCACTAATTTTTTCTCCTCATATATCACATCAATTTATCAACCATAACTCATCAAGAATTTCATTTATCATCTTCATTATTAAATCGACTCATTATTCCAATAATATTACTTCTCATATAATATCAACTATACCTATCATACCCATCATATAACTTTCATCTACCACCAAAGCATAAGTTAATAATTTATTCTAATATTATCATTATATATTTCATATTTATCTTGATTACTTAAAGTAAATCTAACTCACCACGTAGCGCTTAGAGCTACTCATGGATCACCTCCTTGCCTTTCTTGCTCCTCTTGACAATTTTCCCTCATTGCTGATCGTTAACACCTGAAATAATATTTATATTAAAATTTCTAATTTATTCTTCAGTTCTTCCATAATTCACATTCTTTGAAAATTCCCACTTTGAATTCTAGGAAATTTCATGTAAGATAAATTTCATAAATAAACTTCATGTTATTACCTTCTGTTTTTCTTAGAGCTTATTGTGACTCTTTATAAAATTCTCCCGTAAACTCCTTCAAAATTTTGCTCTTTCAACCTTTCTTTTGGTCCTCAAGTGTTTAGAGAAATAGAGTAGTTTGAATTGTTATACAGATTTTTGCGCCCCCCCCCCCACTGCTCACTTTTGTGTTATGTATCATGCATGATACACAGCACACCACACTCCCTCTTTTAGCAACACCTGGATTCCAGGTGTTGCCATGTTTTTTTTTCTTTTTCCTTTTTCTTAGTCCTTATAAAAGGTTCAATTATTTTTTTCAAAAGAATTATTTTATTCAATAATAAATCTTTCACATATATATTATTTTAATTATATGTCAGATTTATTAAATTATCCTTACTTTACAAATACGGGTATTACAGGTTCCTACTGGAAATAGGGTATTATTAGGACAATTTATTGAGGTTATATGATTAATATTGCTAATAGAGAATTTGAAGTTGATTTATTGCCTTTAGATATGAAAGATTTTGATTTAATTCTGGGGATTAATTGGTTATCTGTATATCATGCTTGGGTAGATTGTTTTAGGAAAAATGTGGTGTTCATGATACCCAGACAGGAGGAGTTTAATTTTTAGCGAGAACGCAAGATACTTGTTAACTGTCTGATTTTTGCCTTAACTACTATTAAATGGTTGAAGAAGGGTTGTGAGGGATATTTGGCATATATGGTGGATTCCAGCAAGGAAAGTAGGAAGTTAGAAGAAATCTTGGTAGTGAAAGATTTTTCTGACGTATCCCCTGAGGAGTTGTTAGGTTTGCCTCCCAATAGGGAGATTGAGTTTTCTATTGAAGTGATTCCAGGATCAACACCCATATCTATAGCACCTTATAGAATGGCACCAGCTGAATTGAGAGAGTTGAAAGTTTAGCTTCAAGAGTTACTAGATAAACAATTTATTCGACCTAGTATGTCACTTTGGGGAGCTCCTGTGTTGTTTTTGAAGAAGAAAGACATGGCAATTAGGTTGTGTATTGATTATAGACAGCTGAATAAGATCACCATCAAGAATAGATATATTTTGCCTAAGATAGATGATTTATTCGAGCAGTGACAGGGAGCTAGGGTGTTTTCTAAGATAGACCTGAGATTGAGTTATCATCAATTGAGGATAAAGGAGGGGGATGTGCCTAAGACTACTTTTAGGACACGTTATGGCCATCATGAGTTTCTGATCATGCCATTTGGGTTGACTAATGCTCCTGCAGCATTTATGGATCTAATGAATCGGGTGTTTCAACAATTCTTGGATAGATTTGTTATTGTGTTTATTGATGATATTCTAGTATATTCCAAGAATGAAGAGGAGCATATACAACATTTGGAGATAGTGTTGGAAATTCTGAGAAGAGAGAAATTATATGCAAAGTTCTCTAAGTGCGAGTTTTGGTTGAGTGAAATATCTTTCTTAGGGCATGTTTTGTCAGGAAAAAGGGATAATAGTTGACCTACAGAAAGTAGAAGTAGTGTTGAATTGGGAAAGACCCACGAGTGTAACTGAAATTAGAAGCTTTTTGGGGTTGGTTGGATATTATAGGAGATTTATCCAAAAATTTTCTATGATTGCTAGACCATTAACTAAATTGACCAGGAAGGACATGAAGTTTAGGTGTTCAAAAGAATGTGAGAGAAGTTTCCAGCTGTTGAAATAAAAATTGACTACTGTCTCGGTATTAGTGCTTCCTTCTGGTGATGAAGGATTTGTGGTATATAGTGATGCGTCACATCAGGGGTTAAGATGTGTGTTGATGCAACATAGGAGAGTTATAGCTTATGCATCTAGGCAATTGAAGAACCATGAGAGGAATTACTCGACCCATGATTTATAATTGGTTGTCATAGTTTTTGATTTGAAGATTTGGATACATCATCTATATGGAGCCAATTGTGAAATTTTTACTAATCATAAAAGTTTGACGCATTTACCTGCCCAGAAAAAGTTGAATTTGAGGTAGAGGAGGTGGATGGAATTGATTAGTGATTATGACTGTACAATTCATTATCATCCAGGAAAGGCTAATGTAGTAGCTGCTGTATTGAGTAGAAAGGACACATGGAGATTAGCTGCTATTGGGAGTCATAATACTAGCTTGATGATAGAATTAAGAAGAATGAGGATGCAGCTGAATGTCAATGATAAAGGAGTATTGATGGCAAATATGGTAGCACAATCTTCTATTATTGATCGTTTATTACAGATGCAGGGTAGAGATGAGGGGATAGAGAAGATCAGACGGGGAGTGTTGAGTAGGAGGCCAATTGAGTTTAGAATTAGAGAAGATAGTATGGGGGTATTGGGGCATCGAGTTTGTGTTCCCAATGATGTCGAGATGAGAAAAGAGATACTAAGGGAGGCTCAAGATTATGTATATTCCATGCACCTGGGTAATAATAAGATGTATAGGGGATTGAGACAAAATTATTGGTGATCGGGGATGAAGGATGTAGCAGAATATATTTCTAGATGTTTGACTTGTCAACAGGTGAAGTCTGAGAATAGACATCCAGTAGGTTTGTTACAACCTCTTCTAGTACCTGAATGGCCATGGGAAAATGTGAGTATTGATTTTGTCTATGGTTTTCCTGTACCCAGAGAGGACATGACACTGTGTGGGTTATAGTGGATAGACTTTCTAAGTCTTCATATTTCCTTCCTTTTAAAACTACATGGAGTCCTGAAAAATTGGCTGAATTGTATATAACAGAGATTATAAGATTACATGGAGTACCCTTGAGTACTGTATCAGATAGAGATTCTAGATTTACCTCTAGATTTTGGAGAGGTTTCCAAGAAACTATGGGTACGCAATTACAGTTTAGTACAACTTTTCATCCACAAATTGATGGGTAGACGGAGAGAATCATCAGAATACTAGAAGATATGCTGAGGGCAAGTGTATTGAGTTTCTTAGTGAGTTGGGATGCTTATTTGCCTTTGATCAAGTTTGCATACAATAATCAGTATCAAACTAGTATTAGGATGCCACCATTTGAGGCTTCATATGGCAGAAGGTGTAGAACTCCAGTATGCTGGGAAGAAGTTGGAGAGAGAAAGATATTTGGTCCAAAAATGATAGATTTGACTATAAAAATGATCAAATTGGTTAGGGAGAACCTTAGCGCAACACAGAACAGAAAGAAGGGATATGCTGATAAAAGAAGACGACCTCTTGAGTTTCAAGTTGGTGATTGGGTATTTTTGAAGATATCTTCGTGGAAGGGTGTGCTGAGGTTTAAAAGGAAGAGAAAGTTGAGCCCGAGATTTATGGGGCCATATGAGGTGATTGAAAGAATTGGACTAGTAGCATATCGATTGGATTTATTCTAGAGTTAAAGCAATTACATAATGTGTTTTATGTGTCACTGTTGAGAAAGTACTTACACGATGAATCCCATAGTATCTCGAATCAGCCGATAGAACTTCAGGAAGATTTGACTTTTATACAAGTACCGGTCAAAATTCTAGACAGAAAAGAACAAGTCTTGCGAAATAAAGTTATTCCTTTGATTCAAATATTATGGCGGAACAAATATGTCGAATAAGTCACTTGGGAGCATGAAGCTAGAATAAGGAAGGAATACCCCCAACTCTTTCATGAATTAGGTAAGGAAATTTTGGGGACGAAATTTTTGTAAGGTGGGTATAATTGTAATACCCATATTTATAAAGTGAGGGTATAGAAGTACTTTAATAATTACGACATAGAGTTAAAATAATATATATTTATAAAATGAGAAAGATTTAATTTTTATAAGACAATTCAAAAAGAAAGCGTGGTAACAGGTGTTACCACCTGTTGCCAAGTTAGGTGTGTGATGATGCATGTAAGACAGCATCACACATTTGTGGCAGCAGTTGGGGAGGGGTGATGCTGAGTGCTCAAAATGTTTGCTTATATATATATATATATAATGTAATTTATTTTATTACTTACCAAATCCTGTTTGGTTTTCCTTCAACTACGATTCAAATTACTCTCATTTTTTAAACACTTGGGGATTGAAAGAAATGTTGAAAGAGCAAAATTTTGAATGTGTTTACGGGAGAATTTTATAGAGAACCACGGGAAGCTCTAAGAAAAACAGAAGGTAATAACGTGAAGTTATTTTTTGAAATTTAGCATACATGAAATTTCCCGGAATTCAAAGTGGAAATTTTCAAAGGGTGTGAATTATGAAGAATTGAAGAATAAATTAAAATTTTAATATAAATATTATGTCAGGTATTGACGATTAGCAATTGGGGGAAATTGCTGAGAGGAGCAAAAAAGGCAAGGAGGTAATCCACAGGTAGCTCTAAGTGCTACGTGGTGAGTTAGATTTACTTTAAGTAATTAAGATAAATATGAAATATACAGTGATAATATTAGAATAAATTATTAACTTATGCTTTGATGATAGATGAAAAATTGGTTGATAAGTATGATAGGAATAATGGATGTGTAAAAAATTATTATATGAGAAATAATATTATTAATAATGAATCGATTTAATATTAAAGGTGATAAATGAAATTCTTGATGAGCTATAGTAGATGATTTGATATGATTTATGAGGAGAAGAATTTAGTGGAATTTTGCAAATAATAATTTGAAAATATTCAGGATAGCTAGTTTAAATGTCTGAATACATGTTTTTATTTTATTATTCATATGCATATTCATATCATTATTCATATGCATATGAATGAAATAAAAGAACCGGGAGGGTAGCCGGTCTAAATGGAAATAAAAGAATTGGAAAGACAGCCAGTCTAAATGAGAATAAAAGAACTGGGAAGGCAGCCAGTCTAAATGAGAATGAAAGAATCGGGAAAGCAACCAGTCTAAGATAAAAACATGTCGATATGTGGGAAGACGTTCCCAATAATAATAACATTTAACTTCACGCATTGCATTTGCTTTAAATATTGATTTTTATTGCTTGATATGTTAATGTGTTATTTATAAAGATATGTCTGAGATTCGATCTCGATTTCCATCATCACAATCACCAAAAAGGCCAAAAAAATTGATTGTATTGTAGTAGGTTTCTTAAAAGTGAAGGATTAACATTTATATAAAACCGAATCTCAGACGGTGGTAGTGTAGGGAGACAGAGTACAAAGAGAAAGATAGAGAGGTCAGAGAGAACAAGGGGGGAGAGAATATGAAGAGAAAGATAAAGAGGTCAGAGAGAATAAGGGGAAAGAAAGAGAGGGGAGAGAGAGATTGAAGAGAAAGGGAGCTCGATGAGAGAAAGAAAGAAAGCATATGAGATGAGGCAAAGATAGGAGAGAAAAATTACGAATGAAGGGGAAGGAAAATTAGGTCTGGGGATTTTATAAACATAAGTGATGAAAAATTCATCTCTGAATCCGCGCATCTATTTAAAAGTTTTCCCCAATTTTTTTTGAATTTTTACAAACATCAACGACGAGATATTTAAGTATCTATGAAGGTTTGGCCGCCATTACTATTTAATTTTACTCAACGATGGTAAATGTTATGGCTGGTATTTATCTAAAATTATTTTCCATTTATTTTTAATTTTAACATTTTAGATGAACATCATCAACGGTGCTGGACTTATTAGCAATAGATTTCAATAACCTTGCGACAGTAGAACGTTGCTGATACTTTTCAATCAAATCAGCGATGAGCACTTTTTCCGTCAAGTACATTGTCACTAATGCTCATTTGTAACGATGGCAACTGCTAGTTTGTCATCCATGATAATCAATTTTTTTGTAGAGAAATTCAAATTTACACTCAATGTTTTCAATGTTCAATTACCTTTTAAATAAATTAAAAATTTCAATGGATAACCTTTTTATATTTTATGGTGATTTTGTTTTGTTGAATTTAGATGAAATATTTACAAATATTATTTATTGGGAATAATATTATGTTGTTCTGAAATTAGTTTTATCAATTTGACACAATTTTTTGTTCTAAAATTATTCACATGAAGAAAGATTAACTTCTTATAAATTAGTAACATTTTAATTTTATTTTTTTATAAAATTTAATTTTTATTCATTTAATTTTAATTAAGTTGTTTGCTAAATATATGAATATTTTTTCTATGAAAGAATTGATTTTTTTTCCTTCAGTTTTAGTCCTACTGCATAGTGGGCTGAGGCAGACCATGAGTGATAAACGGGCATGAATCAACACTTATGTCAATCTCACATGTGAGGATGCTTACACAAAGTTGATAGTAATGTTACCCTCTCTCTTTAAACATTTTTTACACAAAAAAAAAAGAGATAACTAATGTATTCAATGTTTGGATTTACCTCTTAAATCTACATACACAACTTTAGGCAATAAACACAAGCACATAATCAATTAAATAAGCAAATGAATAAATAGCAAGAACAAACAATTTAATGTGCATGGTTCTGCTAACCTATTTGTATACATATGAACAATCCCCATTGGTTTATGATTTATCCTTAAATTACAACTTTAAGAAGGGTTAAGCTATCAAACTCTCTCTACCTTACAACCCAAGAGCCTCAATACACTCAAAGCTCTAAACCTAAGCCCCTCTGTAAAGTAGTAGAAATTGGATGGGGTTGGGAGCTTTCTCAATCTTACTAGTATGAGGAAGGTGAGGAGAAGTGATATATCGAGAGCAAGATCAATGAGTGATGAGTTAGTATTGGTGGAAATTGGTGATCAAACTAAATAAGATAGAATGAAGATAGCAGGAGAGGGTGGGGGCTCGCCCTTCTTTTATTGCTAATCTAACATCTGTTTTTGTAGACAATCTCCATCCTTTTGCCTACAATCTGCTTGTGTGGAACCTATATGATAAAACTTGGTAATGTCAAAGATGTATATGCATCTAGGAAATCTAGAAAAGGAAAGACAAATCTGTTTGGCTTTGTGAGATTCGAAGACCCTCATGAGACTTTATATTAGAGGTCTTGATAGGTTCTTATTCAGAGGTCATCGTTTTCTAGTCAAACTATCAAATCCGGAGAGGGGTGAAATCTTAGATGTTAAGGTGGGTAAGAAGTCTGGATTAAGGAAGCCTTTTGTGTAACATACAAACACAGTGAATCAATTAAATCCTAATCTTTCAGTTAAGGCCTGGTCCTTTGCTGAAGTTGTTAAAGGTGTGTAGCATAATCAATCTAAGTTAAAACCTTATGTTGAGGGTGATTATGAAAGTGTTGACGAACTGGGTCATATTGTGGATTATGTTCTGTTGCTGATATTGTTTTTTAGCCTGATCAAGAAGACATATATTGGATGAATAAGTGTTATTTGTGTCCTACATAAATTCGAGGATGTGATTAACTTTAATGGTTTGAGAAGGTATGAATAATTATTTCCTTGTCCATGTGGTGGAATAAAATTAAATCTTACTTCAGTTTGATAGCAAAGAGATGGTAAATAGATTAAAGGTGGATAAAATCTGGTTTAACCAGTGGTTTACCTAGTTTGACACTTGGTGTCATGATGATTTGAGCGATGATCAACTTGAGTTGATTCGATGCTAAACAATTCCTCTCTAAGTATGTCATCCGAATTCTTTCAGTTAATTGGTTTCGGGGTGGAGGCATTTTGTCTGTCATTGGAAATTCATTTTTTAAAAGAAGATTTCATATTATAAATGTGTTAGTCTCAGCTAAGCATCAAAGTGGCATTCCAAAGAGGTTATCCATCAAGATTACAGAAAATATTGTTTTTTCAATTAATATTAGTGTGGATTTAATGAAAAATAAGTCTCATCGGTCATATCTTGATGATTTGGCCATGTCTGGACTCCAACTCTTCTTGTTCATCTCCCATTTTTGGGAAAATTAGGATGTTGTTAGTGTTGATGACCAGCCATTCATGGAAGACGATTCTCTGGTGCAAAAAGGTGAAAATAAAAGGGAAGCGGTGGTTAGCAGTAATGGCATGGCGGCACATCCTTGTATGGTCACTGCTAGAGTTGCAGGTGACATGTATGGGAGTGGTTGGATTTGGTTTGGAAAAGGATAATGAGGGTTAATCCTTTGATGTCAATACCAAAATCATAAGGAGAAGTAGGTATTTTTCGTAATCTCATTTTATAGGTTTGGCAAAAAGAAATGCTCGTCCCTTCAATATTATTAAGTTGCTCTTGATGAGAAAATGAAATAGATGAATCTTTTTCAAAGAAAGGAGCTTTGGAGGATGATATTGTAATCAAAGCTAAGAGGGAGAGATTCAGTTGGAATGGCGTGGTTGATCATAGAGTTGCTGAATTCTCATCTTTCAGGGATTTAGATGCTTGGGATAAGGTTGTCCAAATGCTTCAGTAAAAGGTTGTCCAACTTTTTAGTTTGGTGTGAGTTAAAGGAATTGAAAAGAAGGTTAGAAAAATTTTATCAATTGGAATTAAGGAATATAGAAGAATTTATAGGTTTAAGAGGAGCAACAAGGCTTGATTTTTGTTTAAGTGGTATTTTATGCAGGGTGTTTAGATTGTATGGTTTTCTACAAAACCTCTACTGTGGCTTAAGGACAGTTTCTACTTTTGGTGGTGTCTTCTGAGTTTGGGCTTTTTCTTAGATTTTTGTTGTTGGTTCTAGGAGTCTAGTGAGGTCTTTCTTTGTACTTTTTTTTTTGGTTTACTTATCTTTTGTTTGATTAGTGTTTAGGGTTTTATTAAAGTTACAAGTCACAAATCACTACAACAGAATTGGTATACGCCGACGCTTCAATTCCGACACTTTCCACAAACACCGCAATATAATAACCGCCTGCGCTTGTTTTGTGGCGCTTTAAGGAAGCGCCGTAATATACAAAGAACATATCCTGGCGTGCCGGGATTTGGTAATCAGCATATATTGGCGCTTAAAAGCACTGAAATATGGAAATGGGCATATTCCAGCGCTTTTAAGCGCCGGTAATTTCCAATATATATAATATAGCGCCAGATTTTTCCCCCAAAATTTTTCTTCTGCGCGCCCTTCTCTCCACCGCCCCGTTCTCCCAAAAAAATTTTCCTGCTCCTCCTTTAACTCTACCACGCCGTTTCCCCCAAAATTTGTGTCCCTCCTGCGAGCTCCCCTGGTGAGTTTCATCTCTCTTGTGTTCTTTTTTTTCCTTTGTTTTTCTCTCTTGCGCTTAACTTCCAGTGGGTCAGAGGCATCTGTTAGTTTCATCTTCTCCTGTTTCGTTGTCTTTGTTTGTATTTGGAGTTTAATGGGTTTATTGAGTGGATGAGTTCCTTAATTTTCCTCTTAGTTAGACTTCGATTTTACCAGCTTCAGTTTTTAGTTTTAATACTTTCTCTTTATTATTTTGGGGGAATTTTGAGAATTAGTGTGGTTTGGATTCAATCTATGTTATATCTTCATTTCTGTCGAGATCTTCTTAAGCTAATGGGTTTTAATTCTTTGTGGTTTCTTTAGGAATTTATGCTTCTGCTGTTACTGCAAGTTTCCATCTATGGTTTTCAACGTTTGAATTCCCAATTTGGTCCTTTCTTTTTTCTTGTATTCTTGAATTTCAAAGAAAGACATATGAATTTCAACGAAACCGAAGCTCATGTTCTTTTTTTCCTTTGTGTTATTTTTTTCCTTTGTTGTTCTCTCTTGAGAACAAGACTACACTGGTGATTTGATTAAATTTAGTAGGGTTTGGTGGGTTACAGTGAAACAGGAGAAGAATTTTTCAGGTGAATAATTTCGGTGCTGTATCTAAGCTGAGAAGAAATAGTATTGGTTGACCTGTTAAATGTTTAGGGAGTTCTTACACTGTGCTCGTGATGCTTGTTACCACCCTGGTGTGGTCGTTTATTGGTTTAGTGTTTTTCATGATGAGTTCCTGAATTTTCTTATTTTTATTTTTTGATAAATGATGAGTTCCTGATTGGTTTAATGTCTTTTGTTAGTTGGAAACTATTATTAAACCTTTTTATGCTGTTAAAAAGAAAACTAAATTCTTAGCTTAAACTTGTTCAATCAGGCCAAGGCTGTAACTTGTTCTGTATAACCCCTTTGAAACATTGAAAATACTTTCTTTTAAGTTAGTTATCATCTACTTGTATAAGTTATATTGCAATTTCAAATGTTGCCCGAAACAAAGTTTTCATTAGACCATGTTGTATTATAATGCATTTAAATATTAAAAAAAAGATTAACTTGTGTATTGATTTTTCTTTTCATTGCTTCTTCATATCTATATTTCTTTTAAAATGACAACTAATCTTAGCCTTCTCAACATCATGGTTCTTCATATTTTTTCTTTCTATTTTTTTGCTTATTTTGAACTTTTTGTGAAATTTTTGCTGATTTGGCTTTATCTAATTATCATTTCTTAAGGATGCATTACAAAAAATGAGTGAGAGAAAGAGGGAAGGTTGTTTGACTTTCTTCTAAATTCTTCTCGTTATCTGCGGCTTGTGGTGTGGAAATTTCTTCACAGCTTGGAAGGTTCTAAGGTATTGCCTACCAAAAATGCATTGTTGAAGCAGACTAATTATGTTGGGATTATTGCTTTCTGTTTCCTGTTCTTATTACATTCTCTGTTTTTATTTTATTCTTTTGGTCAGGAACTTTTTTTAGTTATATTCCCTTTCTAGTTAGTATTAGTAGATCTTCATTTAAGAACAACTATATTCTATTTACCTATAATAAAAGCTAGTTTATAAAACAGAGGGTTATCCATTTTAGTACCTGTGAATATAGAGAAAATAATTGATTGTTCTATAATTTTAGTAATATTGCTCTGATCGGCTTCAAGGGAGGCATGAAGTAACTTAGTGTGTGATTCATGTGCACACATGAAATCTGCTAAGCCATGTCCCAAATTTTGTGCATGTCTTTAATACTATATGTCATATGCTAATTAACATTCCAGCTTTCCATTCATGCTTTAAAGCTGAGTTAGAATACTTATTTTTTTAAGTGTAACCACATGCCACCACTTTTGATGAAGTTTGCCAATTGCTTTGGGGAATTCAATTTGCCGGAGTATATAATGGCAATATATAATAATAATGATTATGCTAATTTAAATAATATTTAGAATTAATAATTATCTTGATAATAATACAATTATATATGAATATTAATATTAAAATGTCTTATTATATCGTAATAGTATTATTATGATCATATGTATTATAATGTGTATTATTATTTTATTTCTACTTATTATATTAGTTTTTAATTATTCTTATACTTAATAAGGTTATTATTATAATATAATAATTATTAACAAAAATAATAATTATATAATTTCATATTTAGTAATAATATGTAGTATTATTTAAATAAAAATAATATGTTATTATTTTCATAAATTATTATAATAAAATTAAATTAGTAATAATCATATTTTAATAATAGTAATAATAATAAATATTTATAATAAATTACTATAAAATCATACAATTATTATAAATACTTATATATATATATTTATTATCATTATTATTATTATTTCAATAATTTTTATGTTACTAATTTATATTAAGACTGTAATAATTATTAATATTAATAATTTGCTGAGACCAATTGCCAACATGAGTTTATATCAATTTGTTGTTATCAATTTCAGTTCATCCACTTACCAATCAAATCGAAGTTTGTGATTATGCATACTTTTGCCAAAAATATTACAATACTGACTTGATTAACATTGTTTTAGGAAAGTCTATTGGCGTCATCTAAAAATGGATAAAAGTTGGATAGATAAACCAAGGTCGAGTAAAGCTTATATAGATGGTGTTGCAAACTTCATTAGATTTGCGTGTCAGAAAGCTTGTGCTCGTGGTAGAATTGTTTGTCCATGTAGGAGATGTGGTAATTGTTATTCATTCGAACCAGAAATTGTTCATGAGCATCTATTGTATAATGGGTTTAGTCCCGGTTACACCGAGTGGGTTTTTCATTGGGAGAAAGTCTCTCGTATAGACCACCCTCACACTAGTTCACAACCTATTAGTATTCTAGGTAGCTTCATGGGACGAGATGACGTGTTGGGTTTGCTCCGAGGTGCCTTCCAGGTTACTTGTGAAAACTCAAATAATGAACCGTTAAGTTTAGGAATCGAAGTGGGATCTTTAAATGAGCATGGTGAAGAGCAACAGGCTCATGGTGGGTTTGAGTTCAATAATTGTGGTGATCCTTTAGATGTCGAACATCCAGTTCGTTCTGCTATTGATGAGACGACTCAGTATCGCAACTTGATGAAAGATTACGATACTGAACTTTATCCGGGTTGTCAGAATTTCACAAAGTTAAGTTTCATGTTATATTTACTACACCTCAAATGTTTGAATGGGTGGTCTGGCAAATCTTTGACTATGTTGCTTGAGTTTATCAACATGGCATTTCCGATGTGTGCACCATTGCCATCAAATTATTATGAAGCCATAAAGATTATCAAAGGATTGGGTCTTGGGTATGAGAAGATTCATGTTTGTCGTAATGACTGCACACTGTATTGGGGTGAGCATTTGAATGATGAATTTTGTCATGCATGTGGCGTGGCACGGTGGGTCAAAAACACAGTTGATGATGAGGATCCGTTGAATGAGATGGATGGTCAATCGAAAAAGAAAAAGCCAGCTAAGGTATTGCGTTATTTTTCGCTAATACCGAGATTGAAGAGGATATATATGTCATCTAAAACGGCTTCGTTGATGAGATGGCATGACAAAGATCGGACAAAGGATGGGATTTTAAGACACCCTGCGGATGGATTAGCCTGTAATGAATTGGATAAATTGTATCCCGATTTTGCAGCTGATCCTTGGAGTGTTAGGCTTGACTTAGCTAGTGACGGGTTCAATCCCTTTCGAACAATGAGTTCAACCTATAGCACATGGCCCGTTCTTTTGGTCCCATACAACTTGCCACCGTGGCTTTGCATGAAGCAAACATCCTTCATCCTTTCAATGGTGATTCCTGGTGAGAGAAGCCCCGGTAATGATATTGATATCTTTTTGCAGCCTCTAATGGAAGAGTTGAAACAATTATGGGATGGTGTTGATGCATTTGATGCGTCCACCAATCAAAGCTTTAAGCTTCGCGCTTCTCTTCTTTGGACATTAATGATTTTCCAACCTATGCAAACTTATCTGGTTTGAGCACCAAGGGGCGGGTTGCTTGTCCATGTTGTGGGGAATCTACGCATTCTGTATGGTTAAAGCACGGGGGAAATTTTTGCTATATGGGTCATCGTCGATGGTTAGCAGAAAACCATGAGTTTCGTTTTCAAAAGGATCAGTTTGATGGCACCATAGAGTTGGGATCTGCTCCTGTTCCACCATCTGGGCACGATGTTTTAAGACAACTAGAGGGTGGAAACTATAGCTATGGTAAAACCTCGAAGCCTTCTAAGAATAGGGCAAGAGAGGATGTTGGTGCCTCTACGGGGCAAGTGCTAGTGGATGAAGTTGATAACCTTTCTGAGGGTGTGGACGATTTTCTTGAAAATATTGATAATGAGGATATTCCCATGGATGAGGGAGTTGTAGATACGGTGTGGAAAAAAATAAGCATATTTTTTTAGTTACCATATTGGAAAGACAATCTATTGCGTCATAATTTAGATGTGATGCATATAAAGAAGAATGTATGTGATAATTTGATTGGAACAATATTGAATATAGATGGTAAGACTAAAGATAATAAGAAGGCACACCGCAATCTTGAGGAAATTAGTATTAGGAAAGACCTCCATTTAGTTGTTCTTCTTAATGGAAAAGATTACTCGCCTCCAGCATGCTACACTATGTCCACGAAGGAGAAACAGAATTTCTTGACAGTTTTGGCAAATCTTAAAGTTCCTGATGGGTATACATCAAACATCTCGAGATGTGTCAACCTAAAGGATTGTAAGCTGTTAAACTTAAAGAGTCATGACGGTCACATATTGATGCAAGAAATCCTTCCGATTGCCTTAAGAGCATATTTCCCTAGACATGTTCTAGCAGTTGTGTCTGAGTTATCATCATTTTCAAAGCTTTATGCTCTAAAGCCCTTGATCCCCATGAGCTTGACTTATTGGAGTCGCGTGTTGCTTTAACACTCTGCCATTTGGAGAAAATATTCCCCCCGGGTTTCTTTAACATTATGGTTTATCTTATCATTCACTTAGCCTCCGAGGCTAAACTTGGGGTCCCCGTACACTATAGGTGGATGTATCCTGTTGAGAGGTTAGATGTTCAAAGCTATTTTGTACACTTTGTTTTTTTTTTTTTGTTATAAATTGGATACTTAATTAATCTTTAATTTTTTGGCTTCGCAAGGTATTTAGTGCGCTTGAAATCTTATGTACATAATAGAAGTTGACCCGAGGGGTCAATTGCTGAAGGGTACAATGGGGAAGAGTGTTTAACATATTGCTCCTAATACTTCAAAGGTGTAGAGAAAAGATTCAGCCATCCCCAAAAGAACAATGATACTGTAAATTTTTCGAATGAATATATGTTTTCCTCTGGTGGACGGATAATGGGAAAGATTGCGAGTGTTGAGCTCGATGACATGTCATTGGCTCAAGCACATCGTTATGTGTTGCTCCATAATGATAAACTTTCTGACCTTCGTAGAACTTACTATGGTATAATGTGTTTAAATTGAGTTTTTATTACTTGTTGTTAGCACTGTGATGGCTAACAGTTACATAAAAACATCAATTATTGCAGCTCATTTTTGGCTGCCCAAAGGCTAACCAACCGTTCTAATCTACCAATACAAAGTCTCGAACAAAAGTGATTGGTTGAGAAATTTCCCTCATGGCTTATGAAGCAGGTTAGGCATAATAACAAGAGTCTTCGATTTCTAACTGTGTTATAAATAAAACATTGAATGTTGTTGTCTCATATTAATTGTTGGAAAATGTTTAGGTGCCATGGATGGTAGATAACAATTATTCAGATGAACTAATTGCCTTTGCTCGAGGTCCGAATAATGTTATTAGGAGATTTAATGGATTCAACATCAACGGCTTTAAATTCCACACAAAGGAACGTGAGAGGTGTAGACGATCTCAAAATTCGGGAGTTATGGTTGAAGCGGATGATAAAATGTATTATGGTGTGCTCAACGATATCATCGAGCTGGATTACTATGGGACATTTAAGATTTGTGTTGTTCCTTTGTGATTGGGTGGATATTAATTCACCCAGGGGTTTAAAGAAAGATGCAAGTGGTTGCATTCTTGTGAACTTGAATAGGTTAATACACACTGGTCAGTTATTAAAGGATGACCCGTTCGTACTTTCATCTCAAGCGAAGCAAGTGTTTTATGTGCAAGACCCAACAATGAAGGAATGGTATCATGTTGTGATCACGAAGCCAAGAGGACTATATGAAATGGGGGAAAAAAGGCAGGAAGAGGATGATGACACTTACAATCAGTGCATGCCTTCTAATGTAGTGGTAGACGATCAATTAGATTGTATCTCAACTTGGGCTACGATGGACATTGACGAAGATACCAACTAGTCTTATGTGCATTTCCGTGTAATTATATTTGGATGTGTATTTATGTGATGGACATGTGTGTCAACGAGTTTTGTAAGGTTTTATTGTAATCTATCGGGTTACTGTTGCTTTGTATCACATTGAACAAGAGTCCTGAACTTTTTTGCGTACAGTTTTTAGAATGCTACTTTAGACTGTCGTAAATTTCTGTTTTGGTTGTATCATTGATTATTGCTTGTTCTTTAAATCCAATTTGAATCACTTATTTGTTCATAACTTCTCAGGTACTCAGAAGATATTGATTGCTGCATTTGCTGCGACCCCTTGACCATTCCTATCTTTCAGGTGTGGTTCTTCTAATTCTTGTTAACTCTTAATGTATTTTTGATAGTGTGAGATATAATCATTTTAATGTTTTTATCTTTATAGATTGCAAGATGTATAGGTCAAAAAATATCCCTTCATCGGTTAGAGATAACATGTCAAACTAGTATGTAGTTGAGTCTTCACACCATCGAGAAGATATTCACCATGAGCATGAGTATCACCTTGATGATGATCATGACTCGCAAAATGATTCTGAGACCGATCCAATAGCATTGGGAAGTGAGCACAATGATAGTGAACAATACGAGATAATTGGTAATTTTTGTATTAGAATACATTCTATCTATAACTAGTTTGACACCACATTGTTATACTAATTATATAATTTATGCTTTCAATGTATAGATTCTGAAGGGAGGGTGAGGAAGCAGACACGTGTCCTGAGAACCTCACAAGTGTGGTCCCTTGAATGTGGGGAAAAAATTGTGGTCCACTTCAATGCACGTTATCAAACTATTAAGAAAGGTTGCCAAATGTTAAGTAGCTGGTTGGGCAAGGTAGCGAAGAGAGGGAACCTTTGTCCGCTTAATTACACGGATTGGAAGAAGGTCCTTTCTAGCTACAAGAAGGACCTTGTTACATTGATTCAGGTAAGTAACAACTTCATAATCATTGATTGCCTCCAATCTCTCTTTTTGTTTTTGTTTATTCGTGGTGTTGTACATGCATAATCCCTAACACCAATAATGCTTATTTGACATCGATTTCCTTTCTGTGTGGTAGAGGAAGTTCCATTACCCTACGATTGAGGCGATAGACAACATTTTGTTGAGGATGATAGGGAAAAAATGGAGGGACTACCGATATGTGCTGAAAAGGGACTCCGTGAGGAACAAAACAAAACAACAAGTTTTGAGAAATGATGTTCCAAAAGACATAGATCAAGATCAGTGGAAGCAACTGGTGAACTACTGGTTCTCTGACCAGAGTGAGGTTGTTTTAAGACAATAATTTCCTTTGGATTCTCATTGTTTCTATTTTTCTATTAATGACTGATTATTCAATTGGTTTATTATTGGTGTAGAAATATTCGACTATAGGGATAGTGGCACGTGAAAGACAACAATGTCCTCACACGTCTGGTTCAAAGAGTTTTGCTTGACGACGGGATGAATATGTGAGTTAATTTGCTTTATTAATCCAATCTTTCATTTAAGATGTCACTGTCACAATTTGATCTCTTTCCATACATGGTAGGAGACGACACATGGGAATGAGCCCGGGCGCGTAGAGTTTTTTGCTGAAACTCATAAACGCGAGGATGGGACTTTTATTAATGATGCATCACAACAATTTATGGTAAGTTGAACATCTTTAAATATAGGGAAAGTGCCTAATTTTTTTTATTCCTTCCTATTTTCACTTGATGTGGAATGAAAGAAAGAAGAGAGTCTTCAATTAAGTAAAGAAATATATAGCTTTCATCAAGGAAGTGTGATAAAATATTTTTGACCTAAAAGTTTGATGTTATTATATTGTTTTAAATGAGGATGACTTCATAGACTTCATTGACATACTCTCTTGTTTTTGTAAATGGTTCTTTTGTTGTGTACACATGTAGTACTCCCTTGGTGCATTTGGAATACATCTGTCTGGTTCTTGTGCCTTTAGGATTAATCTGTGTTTGAAATATGATCCGTTTTCTGCATAGCCTTAATGATCAATAGTTCTTTCTTTAATTACTGATTAGATATAGATCTAAATCTTAGATCAGTAAATGTGTTTGATTGGCAACAGGTGAGGTTGGGAAATTGATCATGCTTTTCATTTTTTTTCGAACTAGATTTGTACTAAAGAAATTTTATGTATGGTGAAGATTTTATGTACTAAACAAAGGAAGCTGAATGTATGGTAAAGATTTTATGCTTTGAAGGTAAAAATGATATTCTAGTTACACTTTTGGAGTTGTGCTGATAAAAGTGGGATGATTTTGTATGGTGGTGACCACTGACGAGCATAAATGATACATTGTTGCTTTGCACATTTTGTCTAAATTAGTTTAAGTACTCTATAGATTTTGCACCAATTTTATTTTATGTATAGATATAAATTTATGGTGGTAAAGCAAGGTTACAGATATAGTCTTTTCTCTTAGATGAATTTGTTTTATCCTCTGTTTTCTTTTTTGTTGTTTCCTTGTTAAGTTGTGAATTAGCTACATTGCTTGGATTGTATATTTGTTTTTCTTTTGCAGGAGGTTTTATGAAAAAATAGGGGAAATTCTGCCCGTTTTTCTATAAAATATGATAAACACATTTTGTTTTATGTATATTGCGCTGTAATTAGCTACTAAATATTCGGAGGAGTTTAATCTTTATTGTTTCTTAATTGTAGGTGACAGCTGAAGCTCGTGTTGCTGAACTTGTTGCAGCTTCAGGATCCTCTGAGGCTAGCAATAATTTAGCAATACAAAATGAAGTCTTCACCGAACTTATGGGTGAAGAGAGTTCTGGTCGTGTCCGAGGTCAGGGTTTTGGAGTTACACCTTCTGCTGTGTTTGGACTTTCAGCTCAAATAAGGAATGATATGGGATACCATGGGGCCTATGCTGAAGAAATAAATAGTTTGAGAGCACAAATAGAAGAAAACAATCAACAGCATGCGCAACAAGTTCAACAAATAACGGTGAGACACGATGATCAAATAAATAATATGCAATCCCAAATGGATGAGCTGAAGTCTTTACTACAGCATTTGGCTAATAGAGGACCTCATGATTGATTTTGTGATGCTAAAAGAATTTTTCATACTACATTTCCATTATTTTGTTTTTGTATGAATTTTATATATGAACTATGACTGTTTTTTTTTTTGTGTACATAAGACGTTTATGTTGACTGAAGGAATTTTTATGGATGATGCATTTTATATATTGAAGAACATTTGCATATAGCATGTTGATATTTAAGTCAAAGTAATGTAAAAACACAATTAAAACCAAAATTCATATTGGGGTGGCAAGAAATTGTATTTTTCGCGGCGCTTATATACCAGCGCTTTGAAGTGCCGCTACATGCCGGCGCTTCTAAGTGCCGCTAAGCGCCGGAAAAATATGCATATTGCAGCGCTTTTCCAAAGCGCCGGTATTTGCGTTTCGACATCATACATTCCGGCGCTTGATCCGACGCTCGCAAAAAGCGCCAGAAATTCATATTGCAGCGCTTTTAAGCGCTGGAATATGCAAAAAAAAGTGCTGGCGTTGACAATTTATCTTATAGTGAATGAAACTTTTATTTTAAATTTCTTTCCATATGCAACCTATATATCATCCATGATAAACTTAACAATTCGTAAGGATGAATCCATTGCTTTATACAAATGAGTAAAAAATGCTAGTTACACATAAAAGCCGAGTAATTTACCGTTGAGTTAGCACCCTTAATAAAAATAATTAGAATATGTAGATACCATCGAAAAAACAAATTAAAGATATTTAATTTACGACACAATCAAAACATTAAACTAGGAAGAAATTTAAAGAATTTGAGTTATATAAAATGAAGCTAAGGATAGAAAATGTGAAAGAAAAGTTCTTCAATTTTTTGTTTCCCTTTCAAGAAAGAAACAAACTTTTATTATAGAAATAAAAACGAATACCATAAACAAATTAAGGGGGTGAGAAATTAAAAATAAATGGATTGTGGATTATGGCCAAAATAAGACACAAGTCGGACTTATACAAGTCACAAGTTTGTTTGAGTAGACTTATTTTGTCAAACAATATTTTTAAAATAAATAGGCTTATTTTGCACTTTAAGTCCCATAAGTCCATTTCATAAATCTAAACAAGCAAGGGCTACATTGTTAGGGAATTTTTTGGTTTGGGATTTAATGGATTATTCAATAATGATAAGTCTATTGTCTCATTCATTTTATCTTTTTTCACAAATTATTTAATGAAAAAACATTTTTGTCTAAATTATTTTTATTTATGTTTCATCATTCTTTTTTATAAGACCCACTTTTTAATGGGTTTCACAACATAATTTATACTAAACACATAAAACAACGAACAATATTTACTCACTTGGCCTATTAACCACTCCAAGCTCTTTATTCAATATTTGTTGGATCTAAAATTTGTTATCTTGCATTTTTAATCACCATTCTTTTATCAGTACTAAGAAAATGTATAAAAAATAAAGTACAATACTATTTAAGCTCCTAAACCTCCAAAGGTGCGCTACCCTCCATTCATGAACTTCGTGTTCAACTAGACTAGCTAGTTTACACCATTTTCAATTTTCATGTGATGCTTAGAACTCTTATCGTTTTTGTAGCTTATATGTTCTAGCTATTGTGATTAGTTTTCTAGTTTTATCTTTACTTAGCTTTATGTTTGAACTACTACTTAGTGATATTTATCATTGATGGATATTATATATATATTTACATTGCAACATAGGACGTCCTAGTAATTTGATATAAATATTTGGGGATAATTCTTAGATCAAGTGGTCATAAGTACATGATCAATAAGTACTCAAGTAATGGACAATCTTAATTTATATAGCTTCTTTCTTGGTTAACCTGTCCATTTTTTTTTCTTTTGAAAACAATTAATTTTATAATAACAAATGACATCTCATCATTAAAGTAAACTAACAATGGTACAATATGACATCTAATAGTAAGTAAAATCATATATGGTACAATATGACATCTAATAGTAAGTAAAATCATATATAAGTAACAAAACATTTAGAGAAAAACTTCAAATATTCATTACATAGATTAATTAAAGTTTATTATATAACAAAACAAAAATAAGATATCATAACGTGAGATGGCTCACGACAAATTCACGAAAAAATAAAGAATACCATGCAATGGAAATGTGAAGTTGTTATGAAAAGAAAAGAACAACAAAATAGTGGAGGATCCTGTAAAAAAATATTTGAAGAATGTGAAAATTAAAGTTGTCAAGAGAAAAGAAGTAAAAGAAGAGACAAAGTCGTTCTAATGTCAAATGTAAATAAGCATTGTGCAAAAGCCAATAAAAACTGGATCCTATGATCAAAGTAGGTTTTGACAACATAAATAAGGACAATTTAGTCAAAAAAATATTGTATAATTAAATAGGCCGCAAATACCAAAATGGCTGTGGCAATAGTTTTTCCGTAATGCTAAGAACACAAAAAAAAAAAACAATTAACAAATTTAAACAACATAGATATGGACCAACGATTATGTATTCTTCATGAATCAACGAGTTTTGATCTGTGAATTTTCTTCTTCACCACGTACGTTGCTTCAAATTGGTATCAGATTCGGTACGATCCTGCAACATGTCGCCAAAGAGACGTGTCAATGATGCCTAGATGGAAGATGTGCTCCTGCGAGAAGAGATCGCACAATTGCGACAGCAAGTAGACCAACTAACCTAATAGTTGGTTGCCTTTCAACAACCACCACCACAACCACAATACGAGTTCTCTTCGGCGGATGACGATTCTGACCATAAGGAAAACCCTTTTGCTGCCCCTCGTGACCAACCTTGGCTAGCAGATCGACGATGGAAGACTGGTTTCAAGGTTGACATTCCAGAATTCCATGGTGGACTCCAGGCTGACGCATTTCTGGATTGGCTGCATACAGTGGAAGAAGTTCTCGAATTCAAGGAGGTTCCAGATTCTCATCGTGTTCCACTGATCACTATGAGGTTGCGTGATAAGGCCCAAGCATGGTGGCAACAAACAAAGTCAACGAGGGCACGCACCGGCAAATCCAAAATCGTCTCTTGGGAAAAGTTCAAAAAGCATATGCGGGCAGCGTTTTTACCATACAACTATGAGCGTGAACTGTATCAACACTTTCAACTCCTGCATCAGGGGACTCGATCTGTCGATGACTACACCACCGACTTCTACTAGTTGCTTGCATGAACGGAGATTGTTGAATCCCCAACTCAACTGGTTTCCCGGTATATTAGCGGTTTGCAACTCCAACTGCAAGACGTGCTTAATATGTTTGACCCGATGACAATCACTGAAGCACATCAGATAGAACTACAGGCTGAGAAACAGTTAGCCCGACGCACGACTGGTGGATTCAAGCAGTTTTCTAGTCACGGAGGCAGCTCATCTACCCACCCATAACTAGGACCTGAATGAAAATCGCATGTTCTCCCCCAAAATCATGCTGGTGGTGACCCTCCACAAGGTTGTTTTGGTGGCTTACTTCGATGTTTTAACGGCAAAATGGGACACCCATAAGCAGACTGTCGTAAAGTGAATCCTAACGCTAGAGAACTGTTTGCTAATGATATGGATATCGATACATACCCCATTTTTTATACCTATGATGACGCAGAATTTGAAGAGGAGCTTTTAGAAGGTGATATTGGCCCGTTATTAATGCTGTGACGGGCCTTTTTCACTCCCCGTGCCCCGGATGATGATTGGCGTTACACTACTCTTTTTCAGTCCACGTGCACAATTGGGGGGAAGGTATGCCGCTTTATTATTGATTCTGGTAGTTATGAGAATGTGTTTTCCGAATCGGCAGTGGAGAAATTGGGTTTGAAAGTAGAACAACACCCTAAACCATACAATCTCGCTTGGCTTAATAAAGGTACGGATATCATTGTTTCCCGTCGTGCCTTCGTTTCATTTTCCATTGGACCTACTGTTGTGCGTTTATCCACCTAAATAAGTAAATAATCACACTCGTTTTACTTGCAAGTGCACAAGGTCAATAGTATAGTATAGTGTGCGAATGCAAGATCATCTCCACAGGGATTGGTAAAGTTCAATTTAGAATTATATTCGCAATATAAAAAGATAGAAATAATAAAAGCGTTGAGAAATAATAAAGATAAAATACTAAGGATAAAGGCGTAGGGACTTGATATCCACCACTAATTATGCTACCACAATATAACAGTATGCCAATGCTTTATTCATGCCATGTATACCTACTGGTTGCTAACCTAAGGGCATGGTATCTACTCCTTAAGCTATTGATTTCCCTAAGCAACAAGTTAGGCATGGTATCTACTCTAACTCTTTTCTTCCTTAAGGGATTCAGCATGGTATCTGCTTGAGTTGTTCCTTAAGAAAACATAAGTACTATGGAAATCGACAACCACATGAGACCTAGGGCATGGTATCTACTCCCGGTTTCCCATGTTGATTAACCCGGGTATCTGGATAAGATATCCCTTGTTACTAATGTTAGACCCAGGACTCGGTCATCCAAATTGATCTAACTAACAAGTCCATACCACATGCACATATTGATCAGACATATACATATGAGGAATTTAAATAAAAGCAGGTATTAATCAAGTTTAAGCAACACAACATAAATATCGCAAGGCGCCAATACTAAATTTATTGAGTAAACATAATTAAGGCTTCAACCAAGCCCTACTAAGAATTTAATTACACATAATAAAACAAAAAGGAAAGAAGAAACCCGAGAGAAGAGTCGTCAATTCCGCTCCACGGTCTCCTTCTCCAAGCTAAAGCAAAAGATAAAAGAATGGATCTAAGAAGTGATCCCCCCAAGAGGTGATGCCTTTTGTGTGTGATTTACAAGTGTATTTATAGGTCTTTGAGAAGTCCTAATCGGCCCATGAGTTCCTAAACTTTCCTAAAACGCAAAACTCCTTTATTTCCAAAATAGGATTATTTCCAAAACAGGGTTCTGCAGTTTACTGTTCACGCCCGTACATGTGCGTTCGATCGCATATGTGGTGCGCTCGATCGCAATGCTGCGCTCGATCGCACAGAGGAGTGCACTCGATCGCAATCTAGCCAGCAGCTGCTCCAAGATTTCCAGATTTCTTCCTTTAAGTGCCAAAAATGCTTCTTTTTCTCCAAGACCCTATAAAAACGTGTAAAACACAAAAGTGAAGTAAAATAGACTAAAACATATAGATAAAGAACTTAACAAATGTAAATTAAGGGGCTTAAATATGAATATTTAAGCTCCTATCACACCCCCAAACATACATATTGCTAGTCCCTTAGCAATACAAAACCAAAAACTAAATGAAAAACAAAGACGCAAAGATAAATCCAATGTTCATGGTGTCCAACAAAAGTTTAGGTTTCACACAAAACTATGATGCGCATTCATGAGCAAGCTTAACAAGTATAAACACATCTTTGCAATGAATATGAGTTTTGAATGCAAATCACTTTCATGAGGCAGGCTAAGACATCACAAATTTAACTGAGTGTGTGGTGGACTAGCACATAAAAGATTGGGTTTCCAAATAATTCTAATGTGTAGTGTTTCGATGACTCAAGATTCACCAAATTTTCTATTAGAATCAACAAAGATGGCATAGATTTTCTTCTTTTCTTTTATTTGTGAGATTTTTGCCAAGTTAGTTCCCTTAAGCTTTCTATTTGACTCGTGTAACGAGTGTTTAGCCAATGACTCCCAAACCAGATGGTTTTAGGGCATTAGGTGTAGAAACACCCCTAAGGGCTTACTAACTCGAGTCAAAAAGGCTACGAAACTAACCGATCTTAATGCTACCGATCAGAATATTCCACCTTTTGACGTGACACTCACTGCTTACTGAGGCAAGAGGGCCAGTTACTCAATGGAAAGTTCTTTTTAATGATCTTTAGGAGCATTTTTTTTTCTTTTCTTTTTGAGCAATAACGAACTTTTTTTTTATTTTCTTATGCCACCGCGTTAATCTAATAGGTTATCTGGTTCACAGTCAAGCAAAAGAAACATACAAATCAAAATTACATGTCATACCCCACACAACTATGTGCTAATGTGCTCATGTTTAGTTTAAGTCGAACTTGTGAATCTTTAAATGCCTAAAAGAAAGTGATTATGGTTCAAAACTTAATTATTGGCCCATATGTTCAAGGTGTTAAGCTCACTTATGAAGTCAAATCATATTGTTTGTTTAGAACACCCAAAATTTTTGGAATGGAATGAACATGTATTTATCTATGAAAAACAAAAAAAAAAAAAAAAAAAAAAAAAACTGAGACAAGGTGTGTGTGAATGTGTCTCCTATACCCCCAAACTTAAATTATACATTGTCCCCAATGTGTGAATAACAAGGAAAGAGCTGACCTGGGAGATGGAGAACTAGCTAGGTTGGCATGGCTCATAGCGTACCCCCAAACTTGAACGGATGCACACATTGTCCCTAAAAAAGAAAAACTAACGTAATACGGGAAAACAAGAAGTAATAAAAATAAATAAATAACAATAAATACATAAAATAATAAAAATAAAAGGATAAGCTGTGGGGTGCCTCCCATGAGCGCTAAGTTTAACGTCTTCAGCCGAACCAAGCCTTATTTTTCCCCAAAACTACGAGTGGCAGCAGCTAGCATAGGAAATGTCTTATTCTCTCCCATATAAGCATATGGTAAGTGCTCTGAAAACTGCTTGAATTCCAAGTTAGGTGCCTGTACAATAGAAGGGAAAATAATATTAGTAGGCACATGATGGTCAAATGGATCGGTGTACTTACTTAGATGCTTTGGAAAGGCCTCAAGGAGGTGCATAGTGTCAATGATGTCATCAGTAACATCCTTGCATTTGGGCTCAATATCCAATCTTGGGGCACTATAGATAAGAGCAGTTTCTATTGGATCAACGTGATGGACCTTGGATGTGGATGCTTGTGCAGGCTCATCAGCTCCGATGATCGTACCATTTGTTAGAGTTGTCATGACATTTAGTTGTTGATGTCCTCTTGGAGTAGGTAGTGGTTGGACTGGAAGTTCATCCCACTTTCTTTCACTTAGCTCCTTAGCCAATTGCCCTATTTGTTCCTCGAGTCTTTGAATGGCTTGCTCATGTTTTGTAGTGGTTTGTCTTTGCTCAGCCATGAACTGTTCTTGTGAAGTCATCAATTGCCTCATAAGACTTTCTAGGTCATTATTTTCTGATTCCGGCACTGGTTGGGCTGCTGGTTGGAAGTATTGTTGCTGTCCTTGAACATTTTGAGTGTTGCTCCATGAGAGGTTGGGGTGGTGCTTCCATCCAGGATTGTAGGTATTTGTATATGCATTGTGCAGTCCCTCATAATTTGCTTGCTCTTGATCTGCATATGAATACAAAGGGCAAGTGTTAGTAGTGTGATCAAAACGAGAACATATAGCACATACCTGGAGTGGTTTGCCTCGCGGACTAGGTGATATGTTTTGACTAGTCATGGCATATATGAGCATATATAGCTTCCTCTCCGTAGCATCTAGACAAGTATATTGAGCTTCTGTCATTGGTGCTTCTCCCTTTGAATGAATTAGTTGAAAAGCTTCAGTGCAGCAGTTTTAGTACTGCTGCTCGGGTACTCTCTGGACCTTTTGCTCTCGAGCGCACCCTGAACTGCGCTCGATCGCACTGGGCTTGCGATCGATCGCACCAAGTAGTGCGCTCGATCGCAATGAGGATAGAAACTCCTCCTCTGCACACCTAAACAAAAACAGAAAAAGAAGGAATAAATCTGATTTTTGATAAAAATAAAAAATAAAACATACCAGAATCAAATAGAATAAATTAAAATAATAATAAAAAAAAACTAACAAAAATAATTCCAAAAAGAAATTTAGCACAATCCCCGGCAATGGTGCCAAAAACTTGTTGTGCGTTTATCCACCTAAATAAGTAAATAATCGCACTCGTTTTACTTGCAAGTGCACAAGGTCAACAGTACAGTATAGTGTGCGAATGCAAGATCATATCCACAGGGATTGGTAAAGTTCAATTTAGAATTATATTCGCAATATAAAAAGATAGAAATAATAAAAGCGTTGAGAAATAATAAAGATAAAATACTAAGGATAAAGGCGTAGGGACTTGATATCCACCACTAATTATGTTACCACAATATAGCAGTATGCCAATGCTTTATTCATGCCATGTATACCTACTGGTTGCCAACCTAAGGGCATGGTATCTACTCCTCAAGCTATTGATTTCCCTAAGCAACGAGTTAGGCATGGTATCTACTCTAACTCTTTTCTTCCTTAAGGGATTCAACATGGTATCTGCTTGAGTTGTTCCTTAAGAAAACATAAGTACTATGGAAATCGACAACCACATGAGACCTAGGGCATGGTATCTACTCCCGGTTTCCCATGTTGATTAACCCGGGTATCCGGATAAGATATCCCTTGTTACTAATGTTAGACCCAGGACTCGGTCATCCAAATTGATCTAACTAACAAGTCCATACCACATGCACATATTGATCAGACATATACATATGAGGAATTTAAATAAAAGCAGGTATTAATCAAGTTTAAGCAACACAACATAAATATCGCAAGGCGCCAATACTAAATTTATTGAGTAAACATAATTAAGGCTTCAACCAAGCCCTACTAAGAATTTAATTACACATAATAAAACAAAAAGGAAAGAAGAAACCCGAGAGAAGAGTCATCAATTCTGCTCCACGGTCTCCTTCTCCAAGCTAAAGCAAAAGATAAAAGAATGGATCTAAGAAGTGATCCCCCCAAGAGGTGATGCCTTTTGTGTGTGATTTACAAGTGTATTTATAGGTATTTGAGAAGTCCTAATCGGCCCATAACTTTCCTAAAACGCAAAACTCCTTTATTTCCAAAATAGGATTATTTCCAAAACAGGGTTCTGCAGTTTACTGTTCATGCCCGTACATGTGCGTTCGATCGCATATGTGGTGCGCTCGATCGCAATGCTGCGTTCGATCGCACAGAGGAGTGCGCTCGATCGCAATCTAGCCAGCAGTTGCTCCAAGATTTCCAGATTTCTTCCTTTAAGTGCCAAAAATGCTTCTTTTTCTCCAAGACCCTATAAAAACGTGTAAAACACAAAAGTGAAGTAAAATAGACTAAAACATTTAGATAAAGAACTTAACAAATGTAAATTAAGGGGCTTAAATATGAATATTTAAGCTCCTATCACCTACCTATACTGATGAGATATACTGTGATGTGGTACCCATGGATGAATGTCATTTGTTACTCGGGCGTCCTTGGCAATTTGATCGAGAGGCCATTCACCACGGCCGTGCCAATATGAACTGGTTCATGTTTCGTGGGAAGAAGATGGTGTTGCTACCCAGTAAAGATAAAATTGTCTCACGCACTAGAGACAATATCACTCTTTTTTCCATAGCTCACTTCGAACATGCCATGGCAGAATCGGGGGTTGTTTATGTGCTTTATACAAAAACTGCCAGCACAATTTCTACTGTCCCAGTTGTCGTTCAACCATTACTGGCAGAATTTACCGATGTCTTTCCTGAAGCACTTCCCAACAAATTACCTTCATTGCATGACATTCAACATCATATTGATTTGATTCCAGGAGTCATTTTGCCCAACCGACCGCATTACAGGATGAGTCCCAAAGAACATGAAGAATTGCGCTGCTAAGTCGAGAAGTTATTAGCAAAGGGTCACATTTGAGAGAGCCTTAGTCCATATGTTGTACCTGCCTTCCTAACCCCCAAAAAGGATGTTACTTGGCGTATGCGTGTGGATAGTCGTGCAATTAACAAGATCACGGTACGCTATCGCTTTCCTATACCCCGCTTGGATGACTTGCTTGATCAATTAGGGGGTGCAACGGTGTTCAGCAAGTTAGATTTGAAGAGTGGATACCATCAGATTCGAATCTGGCATGGCGATGAATGGAAAACAGCATTTAAAACCCGTGAGGGTTTGTATGAATGGCTAGTGATGCCTTTTGGCCTCTCTAATGCCCCTAGCATGTTTATGCAAGTTATGAATCAAGCACTGCGCCCTTTCATTGGTAAATTTCTTGTGGTTTACTTTGATGATATCCTTATTTATAGTGCTAATCCAGAGGTGCATCTCCAACACTTGCGGGAGGTTTTGATGGTCCTTCGTAGGGAAAAATTGTATGCTACAACTAGTAAGTGTGCTTTTATGACATATACCATTCAATTTTTGGGTTATATGGTGTCCAAGGATGGACTCGCGGTGGACAATACCAAAGTAGAGGCCATACAGTAGTGGCCAAAGCCTAAAACTATTACAGATGTGTGGAGTTTTCATGGTCTCACCTCATTCTACCGCCGTTTCATCCCTCACTTCAGCAGCATTATGGAACCCGTTACTGATTGCATGAAGGGTACTAAGTTCACTTGGACACCCAATGCCGAGGCCGCCTTTCAAGAGATCAAACGGAAACTGACCACAACACCAATCCTTGTACTTCCTGATTTTGCACAGCCATTTGAACTTTATTGTGATGCTTCCAAAACTGGTATTGGCGCTATTCTCAGTCAAGATGGTCGCCCAATCGCTTACTTCAGTGAGAAACTTTCTGGTGCTAAACTCCGTTTCAGCACATACAATGTTGAATTCTACGCGCTTGTTCAAGCTGTGAAGCATTGGCGCCATTATCTCTTTCAGTGGGAATTTGTACTTTTTACGGACCATGACACCCTCCGACACCTTTCTAATCAGGACAAAATTTCATCTCATCATACCTCTTGGAAATCATACTTGGAGCAATTTACTTTTGTGCTTAAACACAAAGCAGGATCCCTGAACTGCGTGGCCGATGCTCTGAGTCACCGTCATAGCCTAGTTGCTGAGATGTGGATCACAGTTCTTGGTTTTGATTATTTTCTGGACTTATATACTACGGACCTGTTCTTTGCAACAGTTCTATTGAAGATCCAGCATGGTGAGAGGACAAATTTTGTGTTGCAATATGGGTTCCTTTTCCGTGGCCTCCAACTTTGTATTCCGGACAACAGCTTACGTTTGAAGATCATTCAAGAATTGTACGATGAGGACCATGTCGGCCGTGATCTCACCTTGCATCTGGTTTCTACTTCTTATTTTTGGTCGACTATGCGAAAGGAAGTGGGCAGATTCGTTGCTCGTTGTCGAGTTTGTCAATTGGCGAAAGATATGTCCACTAATGCTAGTTTATATATGCCTCTTCTTATACCTAGCCAACCTTGGATAGACGTTAGTATGGACTTTGTGCTTGGTCTTCTGCGCACACAGCGTGGCAGTGATTCCATCTTTGTTGTGGTCGATCGATTTTCCAAGATGACTCACTTCATCGCTTGTAAGCGTACCGCTGACACTGTTCATGTTGTTCAGTTATATTTTCGGGAGGTTTATCGCTTGCATGGGTTGCCTGCCTCCATTGTGTCTGATTGTGATACTCGATTCCTCAGTCATTTATGGCAGTCTTTAGAGATTGGTTAATACTACCCTCAATTTTAGTAGTGCTTACCACCCACAGACTGATCGACAAACGGAAGTGGTCAACCACTCACTAGGTAATTTATTGCGTAGTTTGGTGGGCGACAATGTGAAGTCCTGGGATCTGAAGCTATCCCAAGCCGAATTTTCTCATAACCATGCGGTCAATCATAGCACTGGCTATAGCCCTTTTCAGGTAGTATATGGATTGGTCCCTCGTGGCCCTCTTGATCTCCTCACTTTATCAAGTCAGGTGCGCACTAATGTGACAACAGAAGATTTCATCACCCAGCTCCAGGAAGTTCACAAACAGACTCAGTCACAATTGATTGCCTTCACTGAAAAATACAAGATGCAGGCGGATAAGAAATGTAGACCTGTTGACCTCAATGTCGGGGATTATGTCGGGGTTGTCTTAACTAAGGATTGTTTTCCCACCCATGAATACAACAAGCTAGTCACTCAAAAAATAGGCATGGTGGAGATCGTTGAAAAGATTAATCCAAACACCTACTGCTTATAGCTTCCTAGTCATATCCACATGTTTGATGTCTTTAATGTTAAACATCTCATTCCCTACTCTGGTGACAGTTCTTCTGATGATGAGCAGGTTTCTGATGCGAGGACGAATCTTCTCCACCCAGGAGAGTATGATGCAGTACAATAGGAGTGGGATTTCTTAGCCCAAAGAGAGCACCCGAAGGCCCAAAAGACCTTGTAGTTGTGTAATTTTTCGATAGTTTATGGTTCTCTTTTACAATTTTTATTTTTATGCATTCATGGTTTTTCTTTATAATGCTTGTAACGCAGCTTGATGGCTGGACAATTTTGATGATTAATTCTAATTGAGTTTTCTCAATCCTTAATCAATTTCTCGGTATTCTTCGAGAATCAACAAGTTTTGATCTGCGAATTTTCTTCTTCACCACATACGCTGCCTCAGATACGGATCAGATTTGGATCAAAATTTGATCTATTAATATGTCGAAGTGTATCCATTTGCACCTTAGAAATATGTATTTCTAATTGTTACAATCTACCCCTCAAAATTTTTGTTTATATCAAATAGCTTCATATTTCAAGGAATCTGTCAATTAGAAATAAAATATTCTATTAAAATATTCTATTTGGTTAAAAATACTTTAGGTCCTTAAAGTTTACATGGTGTATCAAATTAATTCTTGATATTTCAATTTGATTAACTGGATCTCTAAATTTTAATAAGTGCTATAATGTGGTCCTAATCCCTCACCCCATTAAATACCGTTAACAGAGTTTCATCATGTGACCATCACTTGTACAGTAGAAACACAAGTTACCAATTAGGAAAAGGAATATGTTACATAAGTGTTGTCATGTGATAAATTTATGATAATTTTTTATGAACAGTGTTTAAAAGTTGTCAAGTATTTGGACCATTTTGTAGGACTAATTCAAGTTTATAAATGAAACATTATAGACTAAATTGATAGACCATGTAAACTCCCAACATTTTTTTATTTCTTATTTTTTAATTATCTCTTGTTCTTATATGTATTATTAAATTATAAAAATGTTTTAGCTTTAGAGTAGTGTGTTTGAAACAAGAAACCTAGAGAGAGAAGCTCTACCTTCTCTCTAAAACCTAAACCTTGGCTTTCTTCCCTGTACCATCACTTAGAGGCCTCCATGGCCGGCCTGAGTGGCCTTCCTCCTCCTTCTGACCCCCCTTCCTCTCACTGGCCCCCCTCTGGTAACTCCTACTAGCCTTCATCCATCGGCTTCCACTCATATTCCCATTTCCATCAACCCTAACCTGAATCCTCCCTCACAAGCCGTCAATCCTATCCCTCTCCCTCGATCTTTTGCTAATATTGTTTCAGGTTCTTCTACTGTTACTCTTTCTAGTTCAGCCCATATCCGTCATGTTGCGACTAGGAAAGCTTTACCGGATTTATCTTTATCTTCTAAACCTTTTAAGATCAACGGTGAACCAGCTTTGACTCTCTCTCCCATCGAGTTATCCAAGGCTGCTATCCCTTTTTAGCCATGCAGTGGTGTTGAAGTTTTATTAAGGGATTCCTCCAACGAATTTAGTTCATCAATACATCTTGTCATGGAATCTAAAGCACTATCTTATGGTTGGAGCACTAGACAAGCGCATCTTTTGGTTTGGCTCAAGTCCAATAAGGACTTGATAGTGGCTTGATCACATCTGACCCATAAGATTGAGATTACACTTTCCAGGTTATTTAAATGGACCCCAAACTTCTCAACTTGAAAGGAAACCACAATGGCGGACGTTTGGGTTCGCTTAGTAGGGTTGCCATTGTCGTCTTTCCATCTATCAATATTCAAAGGTATTGCTACTTCTTTTGCTCATTTTCTAAAGGTTGACAATCGTACTTTTTATCAGGAACATCTAAGCAGTGCTCGTGTATGTGTGCAGATCGATATCATGCAACCGCGTCCTGAATGGATTTGGCTAGTTTCCAGTCGAGAAGATAGGTTTTGGAAATCCATTATCTTTGATGGAAATTTGGATTTTTGTAGCCGGTGTTGTTTGCAGGGCCATAGTGAAGCAGATTGCAAGAAAGACACAGTGGCTGATGGCTAGTGGTTGGTGGCAGTGGAGGTGGAGTTTCTCCTTCTGAACCTGACCTTAAACATACAGGCTGTTATGAGTTTTAAATTACTCGCAAGCGTACGAGTCGTTTACAATATAGTGTGTGCAAGTGCGAGGTCGAATCCTCAGGGAATTGCATCGTGAAAAAAGATTTTTATCTAAACTAAACCTATTTTAACCTAGTTCTAAATTTTTGAATTGTATCTTGCAAAAAATATAAACTTAAACTAAATTGATTTGAAACAAATAATAAAGATACTAAGGTTTCTGAATCCACCCCACCAAAGTAAAGCATATATTTTCATGTTCTATATAAAAGTAATCTATCAAATAATTTCATGAATCCACCATTATACAAATCACATCGAATACCCTAATTCAACCAAATCATCCAATATATCCCTTTAGAATCACAATGGATATCCAATTTACTTTGGATGATCCGCCGTATCCGGCAAATGAAACACAAGGGATATCGAATTTGAACAATTTAAACACAGTCAATCATAAGAATTTATTCAAACAATTGAAATAGAACATTAATACTAGAAATATCAGAATTGTACGAACATATCTGAAAATATTATGCCAAACAATGGCGATGCTTCATCTTCAACCTTAGATGAAGGTTTTAGCCACTCATGATTATGAAACTAAATTTCACAATTAAAGGGCTAAACATAAAACTTTAAACTCAAAAGAAATAAATTAAAACTGACTATACATGGATAGAGAAATTCCACTCACAGTTACTGTGCGGCACTTTCCCCCTTTGGTAGCAAAGCTTTCCAGATTGCACACCTTGGTAGCAAAGCCTCTGAAATTGCACACCTTTTTGATGAAGTGAAATGTGGCTTTTATAGAGGAACTCCATGAGTGCAATGTGTTTCTAATCTGATGTGGGATATGGGATATGGGATATAGAATGTGTTTCCAACTGATATGGGATGTGGAATTTAAGCCTTCACATGCCCTTCAAAACTTCTGCCCACGCTGAAATCTCGCACAGCCTGACCTTTGTCTACTAAAGCTGCCATAACTTTCTCTAGAAAATTCGTATTTACGAACCATAAAATTCTCCAGAAAATAGACATCCGGATCTTTCCAAGCATATATGGCTCATCTCCTGGTTCTTCCTGAATCGTTACAGTTTAATCCGCAAAAATCACTTCTGCCATGCTGAAATCACGCACAGCCTGACCTTTGTCTACTAAAACTGCCATAACTTTATCTAGAAAAATCATATTTATGAGCTGTAAAATTCCCCAGAAAATAGACATCCGGATCTTTGCAAGAATATATGGCTCATCTTCTGATTCTTCCTAAATCAATACAGTTTAATCCACAAAAATGATTGATTTGTACGGGCTATTCTGGAAATTTAGTGAAACTCCTTTCCAAGTGCTTGTAAACCTGTAAAACAACAAAAAAAAACAACTCAAAGTAACAAATTCCTAAGCTAAAAAACGTAAATTAAGAGGCCAAAATATGCAATATTTAGCACTCATCAAATACCCCAAAACTTACATTTTGCTAATCCCTTAGCAAAACAAAATTAAAAAAAAAAAACCTAAATGAAAAACAAAGAACACAAAGATAAATCCATCATTCATAGTGTCCAAAAATTTAAGTAGCACACAAAGCCATGATATTCGTTCATGAGCAAGCTTAAAATATAAACTCATATTCACAATGAATACGAATTGTAAAATCTAATTACTTACAAAAGGCAGGCTAAAGCATCACAAGTCTGACTCAGTGTAAAATGAATTAGCATACAAAGATGAGGCTTCCAAATAACTTCAATGTGCAATGTCTCCATGTCTCAAGATTCACAGAATTTCTTATCAGAATGAACAACAATGGCATAGTTTTATTTTCTTCTCTTTTTATTATAAGGCTCTGCTATGTTTAGTTTCCTTAAGCTTTCTAATTGACCCATGTTGCGAGTGTTAAGTGAATGACTCCCAAACTAGATGGTTTTAGGGCATTAGGTGTAAAGACACCCCTAAGGACTTACTAACTCGAGTCAAAAAGGCTACGAAACTAAACTGGCCTTAATGCTACCAAGCAAAATTTCCACCTTTTGACGTGAACACTCACTGCTTACTGAGGCAAGAGGTCCAGTTACTCAGCGGAAAGTTTCTCAATGATCATTACGAATAAAATTCTCACCTTTTGACGTGAACTCTCACTGCTTACTGAGGCAAGAGGTCCAGTTACTCAGTGAAAAATTTATTAATGATCATCATGAGCATTTTTCTCTTTTTGTGCAATTTTTTATTTATACTTTTCTTTGCCAAAGTGTTTATCCAACAAGTCATCCAGTTTCAGTTAAGTCATGGAAACATACTCATTAAAATCACATGCCATACCTCACACTATTTCGTGCTAATGTGCTGTTGTGCGATTATCTACCTAAATAAATAAGCAAATAATCATACAGTTTTACTTACAAGTGCAAAAGGTCAATAGTAGCATAGTGTGCAAGTGCGAGATCATCTCCACAGGGATTGGTTAATTTCGAGTTAGAATTATTTTCTCAATACAAAAGATAGAAATAAATGTTTGATTTGTGAATTAGTAATGATAAGAACATAGGGCTGTGATATCCACCACTAATTACATTTTCCCATTAAGTAAGGTGCCAATGCTCTAGCCTTATTATGAATACCTAATGGTTGCCAACCTAAGGGCTTGGTCCACACCTTAGGCTATTGATCTCCCTAAGCAACGAGTTAGGCATGGTGTATACTCTAACTCTTTTCTCTCTTAAGGGATTCAGCATGGGTGTATACTGAGTTGTTCTTTAAGAGAGCATAAGGGCTGTGGAGATTGCCAGCCACACAGGACCTAAGGCTTAGTCCGCTCCCAGTTTCCCATGTTGATTAACCTAAGAATCCAGTGTGGATATCTTTTGTTACTATTGTTGAACCTAGGACTCGGTCATCCAAATGATTCAACTAACAAATCCATACCACATATATAAGTTGATCAGACACATACATATGAGGAATTTAAATACAAACAGGTATTAATCAAGTTAAACATTATAACATGGCTATAGACAAAGGTAATCAATGAATATATATGTGGAAAAGCATAATTAGGGCTTCAATCGAGCCCTATAAGAGTTTAGTTACACATACTAGTTGAACTAAACATTATAACCATAATAAAACAAAAACAGAAAAGTAAAACCCGAAGAAGACTCGAGAGACGAGTCATCAATTCCTTTCAAAGCTTGCAACTTCAAGTCTAAAACAAAAGATATGGTTTCTGTGTTTTACAAGGTTATATATAGGGCTCTAATGGTGCCCCAAAACCCTAATTTCCTATTCAAGGTCTGGAGACTTCTTTCCATATCTAACTCTGCCGCCTCTGGTGTGTGTGTGCTCTAGCGTATGCGAGCTGCGCTCAAGCGCATGTGTGCGCTCGAGCCTTCTAAGTGTGCGCTCGTGTGCCTATGCACTCGATCACAAGGGAGGTGTGCTCGAGCGCACCTTGCTGGATTGCAGAACTTTACTTTTTACTCCTTAGAGCTCCAAAAATGTCATCTTTTTGTCAAAGCCCTATGAAAAACATATAAAACATCAAAACGAAATAGAATCTACTAAAATAGATAAACAAAGAACCTAACAAGCATAAATATGACTATTTAAGCGCTTATCACACCCCCAAACTTACATATTGCTAGTCCCTTAGTAATACAAAATGAAAGACTATGTTAAAACAAAATTAAAGATAAACTTATTCTTCATGATATTCAAAAATTTGGGTTGCATATAAAACCATGATGACCATTCATGAGTAAGCTTATAATAAAAACACATTTTTGTATTGAATAAGGATTTTTTTTAAAAAGCTCATGTTACTTACCTAAGGTTGGCTTAAGGCATTGCCAGTTTGATTTGTGTGTGATGAATTAGCACATAGAAGATGGGGCTTCCAAATAATTTTAATGTATAGTGTTTCGGTGTCCAAACCTTCATCAAATTCCTTATCAAATAGAACAAAAATGGCATAATGCTTGCTTCTTTTCTTTTTCTTTTATCATGAGATTTTTACAATGTTATGTTCCATTAAACTTTCTAATTGTCCCTTGTAACGGGTGTTTAGCCAATGACTCCCAAACCAGATGGTTTTAGGGCATTAGGTGTAAAGACACCCCTAAAGACTTACTAACTCGAGCCAAAAAGGCTACGGAACTAACAGGTCTTAATGCTTCCAAGTGAAATTCCCACCTTTTGATGTGAACACTCACTGCTTACTGAGGTAAGAGGCCCAGTTACTCAGCGAAATTTTTTATTATGATCATTAAATGCTTAATTCCCACCTTTTGACATGAACACTCACAACTTACTGAGGCAAGAGGTCCAGTTACTCAGTAGAAAGTTTTTAATGATCATTTAGAAGCTTTTTATTCTCTTTTTTGCATGATGGACATTTTTCTTTATTTTTCTTTTGCCAAAGCATTCCTTTAACAAGTTATCCGATTACAGTTAGGTCATGGAAACATATACATAAGAATTATATGTCATACCCCACGCAAATGCTTGCTAATGTGCTCGTGTTAGATCTGAGTCAAACTCATGAATTCCTAAGTGCCTTGAGGTAGGTAACTAAATTTTTAAAAATTCCTATTACAAGACTATGTGTTCTAGATTTTAAGCTTGCTAATGAGGTTTTATCATATTTTAAATCACACAAAATGAATATGCATTTATCTTTTCTATAAAAAACTGGGACCTAGTGTGTGCATGTGTCAGTGTCTCTTACTACCCCTAAACTTAATATACACATTGTCCCCAATGTGTGTATAGCATGGAAAGATCTAACCTGGGAGATGGAGAACTAGATTACTTGCATTGCTCGTAACACGCCCCCAAACTTGAACTGGATGCACGCACTAAGTTCCTAACAAAGAAAAATAAACGTTGTGCCGTAAAACAAGAAATATGGATAATAAAAATTTAAATATAAACATAAATATTAATAAAAGAAAAATACTATAATGAAAAGGATATGCTTTGGGGTGCCTCCCATGAGCACTAAGTTTTACGTCTTCAGCCAGACAGGGTACCGGGTGCGGGAGGTAGGTGATCGAGGATGGCCTGTAGCATCACCTCCTGTCGTGCGAACTATGCCTCCCACCCATCCATCCGCTGATGGATCAATAGTCTCGCCTCTCTATCCTCTCTGTGAATATCAGAGAGTTCACGCCGAATGGAGGAAAGCTCCTCGAGAAAGGGCCGAGATGCGATGGATCCCATGTCTGGCTGGTCATCCTCCCTCGGAGGGCTCACTGTCGGGTGCTCAGTGTCCATAGGATCATCCACTACAGGCTCTGCAACAAGAATCGGCACCCAGGGTCCTCGAGGCATGTGAGGCTGGATGAGGCTCCACTGAGCCCTCCCAAAGAATAGATGATCGCTAACTGGCCCATCTATAGAGGAGCATCTAATCCTCTTCTTCTTGAATATGTGGCTGAGAAAGAAGGGGAAAGAGAGTCCCCATGCATTAGTTGTGCTGGTCTGACAGTTATGCACACTGTCCCAAAATTTGTGTATCTGACTCCGTATAACTGCTGGGATAGAATACCAGTGACCCCGGTGAAAGACATAGAGAGCTTATAGAAACTGATCCCTCGTCTGTGTCTTGTGCCCCAAAGGACACACGTTACACTGGAGGACAGAGTCCACGAGCCATAAGTGGGGAAGCAACCTCTACTTGCTCCCCACATTGTTATGCCGGTCCACATACTGGCCCTCACACATGTCCTCGATGATGTGTGGCAAAGGAAACGGGTCCGGCTACTCCTCCATATGGCTGTCCTCCGAAGGGGACTCATCACAGTAGTGGAGGGATGTGGCTATGTTTGTGGTGGTTAGCTCTATGAATCTGCCCTGGATTAAAGAGGATAAAATCTTTGGCCTGGTGCAGTCATAGGTCAGGTTCTTGTAAAAGCTGACCACAAATCTGGTGTAAGCCATCGAACAGACTGGCTTGAGCAGCTGCTTGATACCCCGAGCCTTAAATTCTTGTACCGCCCATCTTGTGGCATCCAAACTCTTGAAGTCTTTATCTATGTTAAATGTAGTCTCGAACAATATTTCACACTGCTCAAAACTGGGTCGGGTGGCCTGGTGGCGACTGCTGGAGGCTTAGGAGGTGGAGGCCATGTGCTGAGAAAAATAATGTAGCTTCTGTCATGTTTGCGCTCGTGTGCAGCTGATGATGCGCTCGATCACACAAAGTGATGGATGCTCGATCGCGAATATCTAATGCTCGATCGCATTTGCTCAGACAATATATCAAACAACTTATGTGCAACGAGAACTTGAAGTTGTAGAAATTATACCAATTGTAGCACAACCTCCTGCAAATTGCAAATATAACCACTAAGTAAATGAAGATGCAATTAACTAATGAAATGTAATTCAAAAATGCGTGTGGGTGTGTAATAACAAGCAATGTAGAGTTTGAAAGAAATATGGGTATGGCCTACCTGGAGTATGTTAACGGGATTAGTTAGGTAAAGGGTGATGAGATGTATGATACATTGATGAAATTGGGGTGGGGTAAGGTTGGTGATGTGCCAGGAGTTGGATTGAGAGTTAGGGTTATCGTGTGAGATGGTGATTGCGAGAGAGAAACAGTGGAAATGCGATTGAGTATAAGTGAGGGAATAAGATGGAAACTGTTTATAATCCGCACGTGACCTCTCTGCCCCGAGTGTGCTAGAGCGCATTGTGAAGTGCGCTTGATCTCACTTGTGCGCAAGTGCGTAGGGTAATGCACTCGTGCGTAGTAGAGTGCAGGGCATAAGTGCACTCGATCACACTATGTAGTGTGCTTGAGCGCAAGGTAGAAAATGTTGGTAGTGATGAAACAATAAAGAAATGAACAAGGAGCAGAACTGGTAACGATACAACCATACCATACTTTAGTGGCCTCAATACCACTAACCTTTGTAGAGGTGCTTGAGCTACACGATTGTCAAAGGTGGAACATCTCAAGTGCTCTCTTGATACAGTGCTACTCTCCTTGAAGGGGGCACTTAGAGCCCACATCAGGTGGTTCAAGTGCGCTTGACAGCTGCTGCATCTCCAATTTTGGTGCCAGGTCAATAAAGTAGAGAAAAACAGTATTAGTAAGTTCAGGATTTTAAACTCAAGGATTATACTTACTTGAAGGCTTTGGTGTGTTCTTGATGGGGTGCATAGCTCTATTAATGTCTTTAATCACATCGTCATCCTATAGCCTAATGTCCAATCTAGTGTCATCATGGATGGCGATGGTCTCCAATGGAGCAGTGTGATGGACCTGAGAAACTTTCTCAACAACACCTTGCATTAAGCTTACATTAGAATATTCATTATCATTTTTGGTTGATTTTAATGTATTAAATATTTTGAATTCCATCTCCTCATCATTTACTTTCATAGTGACAATGCCCCTTTTTACACTAATATTTGTGTCAGCAGTGATCATAAATGGTCTTCCTAAGATGAAGGGGAGTGGCAATGGCATATGAAATTCTTCCATATCTAAGAGAATAAAATCAGCAGGTAAAATAAATTTACCTACTCTTACCAAAACATCCTCGAGGATACCTCTCAGTCGTTTGATGCTTCTGTCAGCCAATTACAAAGTGATGGAGGTTGGTTGAAGCTCCCCTAAACCTAGTGTCTTGAATACATTGTATGGCAGCAGATTGACACTCGCTTCTAGATCCAATAGTTCATGCTCGAATAGCTGGTCACCTAGCCTACAAGGAATGGTAAAACTACCTGGATCTTTTAGTTTTGGTGGTAGTTTTCTTAATAGCACATCACTTACCTCTTCAGTCAAGGCTACTGTCTTATGCTCCTAAAACTTCCTTTTGTTAGTGCACCAATCTTTCAAAAATTTAGTATATGCGGGAATTTGTGTAATTGCATCTAATAAAGGAATGTTTATTTCCACTTTTTTCAAAGTTTCAAAAATTTCAATCAGTTTAGTCTCTTTCTTAGGTTTTACCAACCTTTGAGGGAAGGGTGGAGCTGCATTTAGGTTTTCATTCTCACTTACCTTAGATGTGGATGCTTTATCTGGGGATGCTTGTATAGGCTTATCACTACCGATGATCTTACCACTTCTTAAGATTGTCAGAGCGTTCAGTTGTTGATGTACTCTTGGATTAGGTACTGGTTGGGCAAGAAGTTCACCTTCTCTTCTACTACTTAGTTTCATGGCCAATTGCCCCATTTGTACCTCTAGTCCTTGAATGGCTTGATCATGTTTTGCAGTGGTTTGTCTCATCTCAGTCTGAAATTGCCTAGTTTCTTCCATGAACTGTTCGTGTGAAGTCATTAATTATTGCTGCTGAGTTGACAATTGCCTTACAAGACTCTCAAGGTCACTTTTCTTTGTCTCGGGAGCTGAGTGAGCTGCTAGTTGGAAGTTTCTTTGCTGCCCTTGACTATTCTGATTGTTGCTCCAAGAAAAATTCGGGTGATTCTACCATCCAGGGTTGTAGGTGTTTGCATAAGGATTGTTCTTTGGCAGATAGTTGTTTGGTCCCACAAAGTTTGCTTGCTCAAGATCTGCAGATGAATACAAGGGACATGTATCAGTATTATGATCAAATTGGGAACAAATAGCACATACCTGGAGTGGTGTAGCTGGTGGGTTAGGTGAGGCATTCTGAGCAGCCATGGCTTTAACTAACAGGTCTAGTTTCCTTTCCACAGCAGCTATTTGAGTAGATGATCCTCCATTTAAGCTTACCTCGTACATACCCTTACTATTGGTTACATGTCTGCCTCGAGAGAAGAATTGCTGAGGGTGTTCACTTAGGGTTTCGAAGAGCTCCATAACTTATTCGCTGCTTTTGTCCATCAGCACTCCTCCACAACCTAAATCCACAATACTTTTGTTAGTATCACTTAAACCTTCATAGAAAGCTTGTACCAATTCATCATAAGGTAGGTTGTGATGTGGGCATTTGAGTAGTAGCTTATTGAAGTGTCCCCAGGCCTCGAAGAATAGATCTCCATCCTTTTGTTGGAAGGACTGAATTTCCTTCCTCATTTGCCTCATATTTTGGGCTAGGAAAAACTTCCTTAGGAATTTGCTAGCCAACTCCTCCCAAGTGTGGAGAGAAACTACAGGCAAAGAATTGTACCACAGTTTAGCATTATCTTTTAAGGAAAAAGGGAAAAGAATTAACCTTATTCCTTCTTGGTCTAAGCCTTGGATATGCTGCAATTTGCAGAGATCGAAGAACTCTCGAAGTTGTAAGTGTGGATCCTCATTAGGTGTACCCATAAAGTGAGTCAGTGCACTGAGTATCTGAGGAGATATGTAGTAGTTGCCTCTGCCTCAGGTTGATAAGCGATGCAGGACGGTTGATCGAGGTTCCGTGGGATGAAGGATTGCTTCATCAGTCTTCGCTTAGGTGGTTGCTGATTATCGATTTGTTGCGCTATTGGTACTTCTTCCTCAATTTCTTCTTCTACCTCTTTCGAGTTATCTCTAAGCCTTTGTCAGACCGTCCATTCAAGCTCGGTATCGAGGGGAAAGAATGTTGGATGCTTGGATCGAAGCCCGTGCATGAATTGGTAACAATCGCTTTAGTGCAGCAGTCAAACACTGCTGCTCGGGTAACTTTCTGCCTCAATTCGCTCGATCGCAAGTGGCACAGAAAACTCTCCTGGAGTGCCTGAAACAGAAAACAAAAAAAGAATTAGATTAGGGTGTTAATGAAAAAAAAATAAGATAAAAACATAAACTTAAAATTTTTGAGATTTTTGATAAAAGTAGAAATAGAATGAAAAAGAAATAGCAATGATTAATGAAAGATAATTCTAAAAAAGAAATTTAAGTGCAATCCCTGACAACGGCGCTAAAAACTTGTTGTGCAATTATCTACCAAAATAAAAAACAAATAATCGTACGGTTTTACTTGCAAGTGCACAAGGTCAATAGTAGCATAGTGTGCAAGTGCGAGATCATCTCCACAGGGATTGGTTAATTTTGAGTTAGAATTATTTTCTCAATATAAAAGATAGAAATAAATGTTTGATTTGTGAATTAGTAATGATAAGAACATAGGACTGTGATATCCACCATTAATTACAGTTTCCCACTAAGTAAGGTGCCAATGCTCTAGCCTTATTATGACTACCTAATGGTTGCCAACCTAAGGGCTTGGTCCACACCTTAGGCTATTGATCTCCCTAAGCAACGAGTTAGGCATGGTGTATACTCTAACTCTTTTCTCTCTTAAGGGATTCAACATGGGCGTATACTGAGTTGTTCCTTAAGAGAGTATAAGGGCTGTGGAGATCGGCAACCACACGGGACCTAGGGCTTGGTCTGCTCCCAGTTTCCCATGTTGATTAACCCAAGAATCTGGTGTGGATATCTTTTGTAACTATTGTTGAACCCATGTCTCGGTCATCCAAATTTATTCAACTAACAAATCCATACCACATGCATAAGTTGATCAGACACACATATGAGAAATTTAAATATAAATAGGTATTAATCAAGTTAAGCATTATAACATGGCTATAGGCAAAGGTAATCAATGAATATATATATGGAAAAGCATAATTAGGGATTCAATCGAGCCCTATAAGAGTTTAGTTACACATGCTAGTTGAACTAAACATTATAACTATAATAAAACAAAAACAAAAAAATAAAACCTGAAGAAGACTCGAGAGACAAGTCATCAATTCCTCTCCAAGCTTGCAACTTCAAGTCTAAAACAAAAGGTATGGTTTCTATGTATTACAAGGCTATATATAGGGCTCTAATGGTGCCCCAAAACCCTAATTTCCTATTCAAGGTCCGAAGACTTCTTCCCATATCTAGCTCTGTCGCCTCTAGTGTGTGTGTGCTCAAGCATATACAGGTTGCACTCGAGCCTTCTAAGTGTGCCTTCGTGTACCTGTGTGCTTGATCACAAGGGAGGTGCGCTCGAGCGCACCTTGCTGGATTGCATAACTTTACTTTTTACTCCTTAGAGCTCCAGAATGTCATCTTTTTGTCAAAGCCCTGTGAAAAACATCAAAATGAAATAGAATCTACTAAAATAGATAAACAAAGAGCCTAACAAGCATAAATTAAGGGGCTTAAATATGACCATTTAAGCACTTATCATGTGCTCGTGTCAAATTAGATCAAACATGTGAATTTTCAAATGCCTAAAGTAAGTAACAAAATTTTAAAACTCTATCATCAAATCATGTATTCAAGATTTTAAGCTCACCAATGACATCACATCACAGTATTCGTTTAGATCAACCAAAATTTCAAAACAATCATGAACATGCATTTATCTTTTCAATAATATATATAAAAAAAAAATTGGGACAAAGTGTGTGTAAATATGTCTCCTATAGCCCCAAACTTAAATTACACATTGCCTCCAATGTGTGAATAATTTGGAAAGAGCTGACCTGGGAGATGGAGAACTAGCTGGATTGACATGTCTCATAGGATACCCCTAAACTTGAATTATAGTACGCGTTGTCCCTGAAAAACAAATACTAAAGTAATACTGGAAAACAAAAAGTATTAAAAATAACAGTAACAAGAAATATGAAAAACAATAAAGGATACATTATGAGGTGCCTCCTATGAGCGCTAAGTTTTACATCCTCAGCCAGACTCGACACTTCTTCTAATGAAGCACCAGGTTCTTCTCCTTGCACCACACTAAGACCAAAGTGAGACGATGCAGAAACTCCTCAAATAATGAACCGAACACGGAGAAGTCAACCATGAAATTCTCTAAGAAATGCTTTACCATGTCAGAGAATATGCTGACCATGTGTTGTAGCGATTATCTACCTAAATAAATATGCAAATAACCGAACTTGTTTTACTTGCAAGTGCACAAGGTCAATGGTGGCACAGTAGGCAAGTGCGAGATCATTTTCACAGGGATTGGTCAATTTCTATTTAGAATTAGTTTCTTCGTAGAAAAAAGAGAAATATTTGTTGGTTGTGAGCTTCTAATAATAAGAACATAGGGCTGTGATATCCACCACTAATTATACTTTCCCACTAAGTAAGGTGTCAATGCTCTAGCCATATTATGAATATTTAATGGTTGCCAACCCAAGGGCTTGGTCCACACCTTAGGCTATTGATCTCCCTATGCAACGAGTTAGGCATGGTGTATACTCTAACTCTTTTCTCTCTTAAGGGATTCAGCATGGGTGTATACTGAGTTGTTCCTTAAGAGAGCATAAGAGCTGTGGAGATCGGCAACCACATGGGACCTAGGGATTGGTCCGCTCCTGGTTTCCCGTGTTGATTAACTCGAGAATCCAGTGTGAATATCTCTTGTTAGTAATGTTGAACCCAGGACTCGGTCATCCAAATTGATTCAACTAACGAATCCATACCACATGCATACGTTGATCAGACACATACATATGAGGAATTTAAATATAAACAGGTATTAATCAAGTTAAACATTCTAACATGGCTATAAGCAAAGGTAATCAATGAATATTTATGTGGAAAAGCATAACTAGGGCTTCAATCAAGCCCTATAAGAGTTTAGTTACACATACTAGTTAAACTAAACATTCTAAACATAATGAAACAAAAACAGAAAAATAAAACACGAAGAAGACTCGGGAGATGAGTCGTCAATTCCTCTCCTAAGCTTGCTACTTCAAGTCTAAAACGAAAAGTATAGTTTATATGTTTTATAAGGCTATATATAGGGCTCTAAGGGTGCCCCGAAACCCTAATTTCCAATTTGAGGTTTGGAGACTTCTTTCCATATATGGCTCTGCCGCCTCTGAAGTGTTTGCGCTCGATCATATGTGGTCTGCGCTCGAGTGCATGTGTGCGCTCGAGCCTTCTACAAGTGCACTCGTGTGCCTTTGCGCTCGATCTCAAGGGAGGTGAGCTCGAGCGCACCTTACTGGATGGTAGAACTTGACTTTTACTCCTAAAAGCTCCAAAATATCATCTTTTTATCAAAGCCTTATGGAAAACACACAAAATACAAAAATGAAATAGAATCTACTAAAATAGATAAATAAAGAGCCTAACAAGCGTAAATTAAGGGGCTTAAATATGACAATTTAAGCACTTATCACACTCCCAAACTTACATATTGCTAGTCCCTTAGCAATACAAAACGAAAGACTAAGTTAAAACAAAATTAAAGATAAATTCATTAAAAAAAATTTGGGTTGTGCATAAAACCATGATAACTGTTCATGAGTAAGCTTATAATAAAAACACATTTTTGTATTGAAAAAGGATTTTTAAAACCTCATGTTACTTACCTAAGGTTGGCTTAAGGCATTGCAAGTTTGATTTGTGTGTGATGAATTAGCACATATAAGATGGGGCTTCCACATGATTTTAGTGTATAGTGTTTCGATGCCCAAACCTTTATCGAATTCCTTACCAAAGAGAACAAAAATGGCATAATGCTCGCTTCTTTTCTTTTTCTTTTATCATGCAATCTTTGCCATGTTCAGTTCCATTAAGCTTTCTAATTGACCTTTGTAATGAGTGTTTAACCAATGACTCCCAAACCAGATGGTTTTAGGGCATTAGGTGTAAAGACACCCCTAAGGACTTACTAACTCGAGTAAAAAAGGCTACGGAACTAACAGGTTTTAATGCTCCCAAGTGAAATTCCCACCTTTTGACATGAACACTCAATGCTTACTGAGGCAAGAGGCCCAGTTACTCAGTGAAATTTTTTATTATGATCATTTAAGGCTTAATCCCTACCTTTTAACATGAACACTCACTGCTTACTGAGGCAAGAGGCCCAGTTATTTAGTGGAAAGTTTTTAATGATTATTGGAAGCTTTTTATTTACTTTTTGCATGATGAACATTTTTTTTCTTTACTTTTCTTGTGCCAAAGTGTTCTTTTAACAAGTTATCCGATTACAGTTAGGTCATGGAAACATATACGTAGAAATTATATATCATACCCCACATAAATGCGTGCTAATGTGCTCGTGCAAATCTGGATCAAACTCGTGAATTCTTAAGTGCCTTGAGGTAGGTAACTAAACTTTGTAAAATTCCTATTACAAGATTATATGTTCTAGATTTTAAGCTTACTAATGAAGTGTTATCATATTTTAAATTATCCAAAATTTTTATCATTTATCTTTTCTAAAAATTAAAAAAAAATTAGGACGTAGTGTGTGCATGTGTTTCAAGTGTGTGCGTAACAGTGTCTCCCACTACCCCCAAACTTAATATACACATTGTCCCCAATGTGTGTGTGGCGTGGAAAGATCTGACTTGGGAGATGGAGAACTAGGTTGCTTACTTTGCTTGTAACACGCCCCCAAACTTGAACTAGATGCACGCATTAAGTACCTGACAAAGAAAAATAAATGTTGTGCCGGAAAACAAGAAATATGGATAATAGACATATAAATATAAACGTAAATAAAAGAAAAATACTATAATAAAAAGGATATGTTTTGGGGTGCCTCCCATGAGCACTAAATTTTACATCTTCAGCCAGATGGGGTACCTCTCACTGCTGATCATCGGGTGATATAGTCGAAGAGGTACTGGGTGCGAGGGGTAGGCGATCAAGGATGGCTTGTAGCATCACCTCCTGCCATGCAAATTGTGCCTCTAACCCATCGATCCACTGATGGATCAAATTGGCTACCTCACGATCCTCCCGGCGGATGTCGGACAGCTCACAGTAGAAGGAAGATAGCTCATCTAGAAGGTGCTGATACTCTATGGAACCCATGTCGGGCTGGTCCTCCTCCCATGTAGGGCTCACCTGTGGGTGCTCGACCTCTATTGGATCATTGGCCACAGGCTCAGCAACAGGAATCTGCACCTGGGGTCCTCGTGGCATGTGGAACTGGCTGAGGCTCTACTAGGCTCTCCTAAAGAAAGGATAATCACTAACCTGGCCATCTATAGAGGAGCCTCTAATCCCTTTCTTCTTGAAGATGTGACTGAGCAAGAAGGGGAAAGGGAGCCCCTAGGCATTAGCTGTGGTGGTCTGCCAGTTATGCACACTGTCCCAGAATTTGTGTATCTGACTCCATATAACTGCTGGGATGGAAAACCAGTGACCCCGGTGAAATGTGTAGAGAGCCTGTAAAAATTGATCTCGTCTTTGTGTCTTGTGCCCCAAAGGACACACATTACGCTAGAGGATAGAGTCTACAAACCATAAACAGGGAGGCAACCTCGACCGACTCCCCGTATAGTTGTGACGGTCTGCATATTGGCCCGCACACATGTCCTCTATGATGTGTGGTAGAGGAAACGGGTCAGACTACTCCTCCATGTGGCTGTCCTCCGACAGGGACTCATCACAGCAATGTAAAGAACCAGCTGTGTTGGTGGTGGTCATCTCTATAAATCTGCCCTGGACTGAAGAAGATAAGATTTCTGGCCTGGTGCAGTCGTAGGTCAGGTTCTCGTAGAAGCTGACCACAAATCTGGTGTAAGCCAACGAATAGACCAGCTTGAACAGTCGCTTGAGACCTCGACTTTTGAACTCTTGGACCGCCCATCTTGTGGTGTCCAGACTCTTGAAGTCCTCATCTACGTTAAAAGTAGTCTCGAACAGCATTTCACACTGCTCGAAACTAGGCCGAGTGGACTGGAAGCGGCTGCCGGAAGCTCGGGAAGTGGAGGCCATGTGCTGAGAAAACAATATAGTTTCTGTCGCTTTTGCGCTCATTCACAGCCGATAGTGCGCTCGATCGCACAGAGTGATGAGTGCTCGATCGCACTCGGTCAGGCAATAGGTCGAACACTTTACGTGCAACAAAAACCCGAAGCTGTAGAATTTACACATAGTTGATCCAAACCCCCTGCAAATACGAAAATACCCAATCAACACACAAGATAAACATATATATAGATAATGAATATGTAAATTAAAGATCCAGAACCGTGTGTGTGTGTGTAAGTATCTAAAAATCAAAAATGTTTGTACCTTGTGTGCTTAGGATGATAGTGGGCATGCAAGGGAGAAAGAAAATGTGTTGGCTTGGTGGTGAGCTTGATTATGTGGCGAGGTGGTGGGGGTGTGGAAGCAATTACCGTGCAAGACTAGGGAAAGAGTAGGCTAAGTGCGACTATGAAAGTGAGAGATGCGCTAGAGCGTAATGCGAGGAAAACAAGTGTTTGTGAGCTAAGCAAGAATAAAAATCCTCACGTGCCTTCTCTGCCCAGAGTGCGCTCGAGTGCATAGTGATGTACGCTCAATCACACAGTGTGCAAATGTGTAGGGTATTGTGCTCATGTGCACTAGATTGTAGGGGATGTGCGTTCAAGCCTACTGAATGGTGCACTCGAGTGCAAGGCAGTATGTATAGAGTGATTAAAACTTACCAAAATAAATTTAGAACGATACAGTCATACTGTATTTTAGTGGCATCAGTACCACTAACCCTGATAGAGGCGCTTGAGTTATATGTTATGCAAGTGGTATTTGCTCAAACACTCTCTATAGTAGCTTCAGTGATACTCTCTTTGAATGAGGCACTTAAAGCTCATATCAGGTGGTTCCAGTGCCATTGACAGCTACTTTGTCTCCAATTTTGGTGTCTGGTCAATAAAATAGGGAAAAATAGTATTAGTAAGTTCAAGATTTTTAACTCGAGGATTATACTTACTTGAAGGCTTGGGTGTGTTCTTGATGGTGTGCATAGCTCCATTGATATTCTTAATCACATCATCATCCTCTGGCCTAATGTCCAATCTTAGGTCATCATGGTTGGGGATGGTCTCCAATAGGGCAGTGTAATGGACCTTAGAAACTTTCTCAACAATACCTTGCATTAAGCTCACATTATAACACTCATTATTATTTTTGGTTGATTCTAATGTATTAAATATTTTAAATTCCATCTCTTCATCATTTACTTTCATGTTGACAATGCCCATTTTTACTCTAATATTTGTGCCAGCAGTAATCATAAATGGTCTTCCTAAGATGATAGGGAGTGGTAATGGCATATGGCATTCCTCCATGTCTAACACAATAAAATCAGCAGGTAAAATAAATTTACCTACTCTTACCAAAACATCCTAGAGGATACCTCTCGGTCGTTTGATGCTTCTGTTAGCCAACTGCAAAGTAATGGAGCTTGGTTGGAGTTCCCCTAAACCTAGTGTCTCAAATACACTATATGGTAACAAGTTGACACTCGCTCCTAGATCCAATAATGGATACTCGAAAAGCTGGTCACCTAGCCTGCAAGGAATGGTAAACCTACCTGGATCTTTTAGTTTTGGTGGTAGTTTTCTTAATAGTACAGCACTCACCTCTTCAGTCAAGGCTACTGTCTCATGCTCCTGAAACTTCCTTTTGTTAGTGCAACAATCTTTTAAAAACTTGCATATGCAGGAATTTGTTTAATTGCATCTAATAAAGAAATGTTTATTTCCACCTTTTTCAAAGTTTCGAAAATGTCACTCAGTTTAGTTTCCATTTTAGACTTTACTAACCTTTGAGGGAAGGGTGGAGGTTCACTTACCTTTTCTATCTTACTTACCTTAGAGGTGAAGGCTTTGTTTGGAGATGCTCGTGCAGACTCATCGATGCCTATGATCTTTCCACTTCTTAGTGTTGTCACAATATTCAATTGTTGATGTCCTCTTGGATTAGGTATTGGTTGGGCAGGGAGTTCTCTTTGCTTTCTGGTACTCAGTTCCTTGGCCAATTGCCCCATTTATACCTCTAGTCCTTGAATGGTTTGATCATATTTTGCAGTGATTTGTCGCATCTCAGTCCAAAATTATCTCGATTCTTCCATGAACTATTCATGTGAAGTTATTAGTTGTTGCTGTTGAGATGCCAATTGCCTTACAAGACTTTCAAGGACATTCTTCTTTGTCTCGGGAGATGAGTGGCTGCTGGTTGGAAGTTTCTTTGCTGCCCTTGACTATTGTGATTGTTACTCCATGAGAAATTTTGGTGATTCCGCCATCTAGAGTTGTATGTGTTTGCATAAGGGTTGTTCTTCGGCGAAAAATTGTTTGGTCCAACAAAGTTTGCTTGCTCATGATCTGCAGATGAATACAAGGGACATGTATCAGTATTATGATCAAATTGGGAGCAAATAGCACATATCTGGAGTGGTGTGGCTAGTGGGTTAGGTGAGGTGTTTTGAGCAGCCATAACTTTAACCAACAGGTTTAGTTTCCTTTCCACAGCAGCTATTTGAGGAGATGATCCTCCATTTAAGTTTACCTCATACATTCCCTTGCTCTTGGTTATATGTCTACCTCGAGAGGAGAACTACTAAGTGTGTTCACTTAGGGTTTCGAAGAGCTCCATAGCTTCTTCGCTGCTTTTCTCCATCAGCACTCCTCCACAACCTGAATCCACAATATTTTTGTTAGTATCACTCAAACCTTCATAGAAAGCTTGTACCAGTTCGTCTTGAGGTAGGTTGTGGTGTGGGCATTTGAGTAACAGCTTGTTGAAGTGTCTCCAAGCCTCGAAGAACAGATCTCTGTCCTTTTATTGGAAGGACTGAATTTCCTTCCTCATTTGCCTCGTCTTTTGAGCTGGGAAAAACTTCCTTAGGAATTTGCTAGCCAACTCCTCCCAAGTGTGGATAGAAACTGCAAGCAAAGAATTATACCATAGTTTAGCATCATCTTTTAAGGAAAAAAGGAAAAGAATTAACCTTATTCCTTCTTGGACTAAGCCTCGGATGTGCTGGAATTTGCAAATATCGAAGAACTCTCAAAGGTGCAAGTGTGGGTCCTCATTAGGTGTACCCCTAAAGTGAGTCAGTGCACTAAGTATCTGTAGAGATATGTGGTAGTTTCCTTCCACCTCAGGTTGATACACAATGCACAATGGTTGATCGAGGTTCTGTTAGATGAAGGATTGCATCATCGGCCTTCGCTCAGGTGGTTGCTGCTCGGCGATATGTTCCGTCATTGGTACTTTTGCCTTAATTCCTTCTTCTACCTCCTCCGAGTTATCTCTAAACCTTTATCGGATAGTCCGCTCAAGCTTGGTGTTGAGGGGAAGGAATGTCGGATGCTTAGATCGACACCCATGCATGAATCGATGGCAGTCACTTAAGTGCAGCCGTCAAACACCGCTGCTTGAAGTGCCTGAGATAGCAAACAAACAGAAATCGATTAGGGTTTAAATGAAATAAAGGTGAATAACAAAGAAAAATTAAAACAGAATAAAGAAAAATTACTAAACGAAAATGATTCTAGAAAGAAATTTAGCGCAATCCCCGACTACAGCGCAAAAAACTTGTTGTAGCGATTATCTACCTAAATAAATATGCAAATAACCGAATTTGTTTTACTTGCAAGTGCACAAGGTCAATGGTCGTATAATGTGCAAGTGCGAGATCATTTCTACAAGGATTGGTCAATTTCTATTTAGAATTAGTTTATTCATAGTAAAAAGAGAAATATGTGTTGGTTATGAGTTGCTAATAATAAGAACATAGAGTTGTGATATCCACCACTAAGTAACGTGCCAATGCTATAGCCATATTATGAATATTTAATGGTTGCCAATCTAAGGGCTTGGTCCACACCTTAAGCTATTGATCTCCCTATGCAACGAGTTAGGCGTGGTGTATACTCTAACTCTTTTCTCTCTTAAGGGATTCAGCATGGGTGTATACTGAGTTGTTCCTTAAGAGAGCATAAAGGCTGTGGAGATCGGTAACCACATGAGACCTAGGGCTTGGTCTGCTCCCAGTTTCCCGTGTTGATTAACTCTAGAATCTGGTGTGGATATCTCTTGTTACTAATATTGAACCTAGGACTCGATCATCCAAATTGATTCAACTAATGAATCCATACCACATGCATACGTTGATCAAACACACACATATGAGGAATTTAAATATAAAAAGGTATTAATCAAGTTAAACATTCTAACATGGCTATAAGCAAAGGTAATCAATGAATATATATGTGGAAAAGCATAACTAGGGCTTCAATCAAGCCCTATAAGAGTTTAGTTACACATACTAGTTAAACTAAACATTCTAAACATAATGAAACAAAAACAGAGAAATAAAACCCGAAGAAGACTCGGGAGACGAGTCGTCAACTCCTCTCCTAAGCTTGCTACTTCAAGTCTAAAACAAAAGGTACGGTTTATGTGTTTTACAAGGCTATATATAGGGCTCTAAGGGTGCCCCAAAACCCTAATTTCCAACTTGAGGTCCGGAGACTTCTTTCCATATCTGGCTCTGCTGCCTTTGGAGTGTTTGCACTCGATCGTATGCGGTCTGCGCTCGATCGTATATGGTCTGCGCTCGAGCATATGTGTGCGCTCGAGCCTTCTACAAATGCGCTCGTGCGTTCGAGCGCACCTTGCTAGATGGCAGAACTTGATTTTTACTCCTAAAAGCTCCAAAATATCATCTTTTTATCAAAGCCCTATGGAAAACACATAAAATACAAAAATGAAATAGAATCTACTAAAATAGATAAATAAAGAGCCTAACAAGTGTAAATTAAGGGGCTTAAATATGACTATTTAAGCACTTATCACCATGCACCGCTGAAAAATAGCGGGTGCATTGCATAACCCAAAGGGCATGTGATGGTAGGCGAATGTCCCAAAAGGACAGGTGAACATCATCTTCTCCTGATCTTTGGGGTCCAGAAGGACCTGGTTATATCCAGAATAACCATCCAAGAAGCAATAGTAATCGTGCCCAGCCAAGTGCTCTACCATCTGATCAATAAATGGGAGTGGAAAATGATCATTCCTTGTGGCAGCATTCAACTTATGGTAGTCTATACACACTCTCCATCCTGATTGAACACAAGTTGACACCAACTTGTTGTCCTTATTCTTCATTACCGTCAATGATCCCTGCGTCCAACAACTTTATCACTTCAATCCTCACAACCTCTTGTATAGCTGGGTTGAGCCTTCTCTGTGGCTCCCTTGATGGCTTGGCATTCTCCTTCAACTGTATCTTGTGTATCACCACCGAGGGTTTGATCCCCTTAATATCCTCAATAGTCCAGCCGATAGCTTCCTTGTGCTCTCTTAAAACGTCCAATAATTTCTCCTCTTAAGCATCAGCCAAATTTGAAGCTATAATCACAGGCAAAGAATCTGCTGGACCTAGGGATTTATACTTAAGATTGTCCGGCAAAGGCTTAAGTTCCTAGTGGGGGGCTTAGGTGCTACGATCTTCTTCGTCTCACAGCTCTCCCGAGGAGCAAACTCCAAAATAGCATTCACTTGCTCAAGTAACTTATCCAAATCTAAATCCTCTCCAAACTGAGAAAAGCATGCCTCCAAGAGGTCCTCAATGCTTGATTCATCCACAGTCTCCTCAATAATCTCCTCTATCAAGTATACATTTCTCACTTCATCATATTCCAGTGGTTGCTTACTGATATCAAAGATATTTAGCTCCACTGTCATATTTCTGAAAGAAATCTACATCACCCATATCCTACAATTTATCAGGGCATTAGCCATGGCTAAGAATGGTCGCCCTAGAATCACCAGTATCTGAATCCCCACATTCTGAACCAGCTCTATGTCAAGTACAATAAAATCCACGGGGAAATAAAATTTAACCACCTTTATCAAAACATCCTCAATTATTCCCCATGGTATCTTCACTGACCTGTCAGTCAATTGAAGCGTCGTGGATGTGGGCTTCAATTGTCCTAACCCCAACTGCAAATAAACTGAGTAAGGTAGAAGATTCACACTCGCTCCTAGATCCAAAATAGCCCTCTTAATCTGGCTGACTCCTATCGTGCAAGAGATGGTAGGACACCCCGGGTCCCTATACTTGATGGGCAGCTTGCATTGAAGGATTGAGCTAACCTACTCGGTCAAAAATGCCTTCTTCAGGACATTCATCCTCCTCTTGACAATGATCAAGTCCTTTAAGAACTTGGCATACGACGGTACTTGCTGGATGGCGTCCAAAAATGGGATATTGATTTAGACCTGCTTAAACACCTCCATAATGTCCTCATACTTCCCTCCTTTCTTGGGCGCTTGTAATCTCTCAGGGTAAGCCAATTTAGGTACAAATTACCTAGGAGGATCCTTAACAGTAGGACTGGCTGTAGATGGCTCAGCGTCTCTCTTCTCCTTGTTGCCACTTTCTTGCCCTTGCTACATAGCAGGGTTCTCTTCCACTTGATTGTCCACTTGTCTCCCAGACCTCAATGTGACAATCGATTGCACTTGTTCCTCCTCGTGCGTAGGAGTTGATGAATTTCCAACCATAAACTGCCCTTTGGATTGGGCACGGGTTAACTAGAGAACTTTCCCTTCTCTCTTTCACCCAAATGACTTGCGATTTGACCCATTTGACTCTCTAGCTTAGCAATCACTTGGGTGTTTACTATTGTAGCACTTCTCACTTCGCTGATGGATTGGCTGGTCATCTTTATGAACTCTTTAAGGGTGTCCTCTAAAGACTATTAAACCAGCGCTGGCACTTGAGTGGGAGCTTGGTAAGCAGGTGATGGTGCTGGATGGGCTGAGCGACCATGACTTGGAATTGCTGGAGGAAATCCGAGAGGGTATTAATTGTGAGCATGATGAGGGGCTCCTCCCTGATTCATCAATTAGTTTTGCTTCCATGAAAAATTAGGGTGGTTCCACCACCCTGGATTGTAATTCTCGAAGTAAGATCCATTTGATTGCTTCCGATAGTCATTGAAAGCATTCACTTGTTCCATTGGATACTCAGTAAAAGCCGACATTGATGGAAAATTTTGTGCTAAATACATAGAACTAGCACAGATGGAACAACTATCAATATTGAATGTATTGACAGCATTGATGGACTGGCCCACATCGAGGGCGTCAATCTTCCTGGTGAGAGCATCTATCTTTATCCTCAAATCAGTGTCCTCCTTAATCTCATAGATGCCTCCTTTCTTAGGGGCACGAATGGACTTGTCCCGACAGCTTGAAAAATCCCACTACTGCAAGTTGTCGGATAACTTGTCCAATGCTTTATATGCTTCATCCCCCGTCAAACTTAAGAATGCCCCCCCATTCATAGACTCGATCATGCCTACGGTTGGGTTGAGTCAACCCTTGGTAGAAGAACTGAACGAGTCTCCACTTCTCATATCCATGTGGAGGGCATCTGATCAGTAACTCTTTGAAACGCTCCCAACTCTCAGAAAACTTCTCATCCTCCTCCTGAGTGAAAGAACTAATCTCCTTTCGGCACTCACTCTAGACATTGGGAAAAACTTATTATAGAATTTACTCAGTAGATTTTCCCAAAATGTAATAGACCCGGGCACGTTGAAATCCAACCATGCCCTAGCTCTATCGTGAAGAGAAAAAGGAAAAAGTCTAAGATGGACTGACTCCTCAGAGAAGTTTTGGAACTTGAATATGGCACAAATATCTTTGAACTTCTTCACATGGCTGTAAGAATTTTCAAGATCTAAGCCATGAAATGAAGGTAGGAGTTGGACGACATGTGGCTTTAAATCAAAGTGGGTAGCATTGGCTGGTGGCAACACTATGCAAGAAGATGAGTTAGTTGCAATGGGTGCGAACATATCCCCATCTCAATTGTCTCTCTTTCAACTAGTGTTCTCTTCTATTTCCTAAGAGTTATTTCTATTTCGGGATCTAAAGGTATCAATTCTAAGTTCAGGGATCTCCGACCAAGCATAACCCAGCCAAACAGCAATAAAATAACTAACTAGCATTAAAAAAAAGAATAAAATGCAAACAACAAATAAAAATAAAATAAAATAAATGCAAAAACAGAAAACACAATACTCACCAAATGAGTAATTGCAATTAGAAATAAACTAGAATAAAATTGCAAAAAGAAAAATAAAACAAAAATCCTAACTAAACTAGTAGAAAAATAAAATTAAGTTAGACAAAAATTTAATTTTCACAAACAAAACAACTCCCCGGCAACGGTGTCAAAAACTTGTTGTGAGTTTTAAATTACTTACAAGCGCACGAGTCTTTTGCAATATAGTGTGTGCAAGTGCGAGGTCGAATCTATAGGGAAATGTGTTGTGAAAATAGATTTTTATCTAAACTAAACCTATTTTAACCTAGTTCCAAATTTTTGAACTGTATCTTACAAAAAACATAAACTTAAACTAAATTGATTTGAAACAAATAATAAAGATACTAAGGTTTCTGAATCCACCCCACCAAAGTAAAACATATATTTTCATGTTGTATATAAAAGTAATCTATCAAATAATTCCATGAATCCACCATTATACAAATCACAGCGAATACCCTAATTCAACCAAATCATCTAATGCATCCCTTTAGAATCACAATGGATATCCAATTTACTTTGGATGATTTGCCGTATCCGACAGATGAAACACAAGGAATATCCAATTTCAACAATTTAAACACAATCAATCATAAGGATTTACTCAAAAAATTGAAATAGAACATTAATACTAAAAATATCAGAATTATACAAACATATCTAAAAATATTATGCCAAACAATGGCGAGGCTTCATCTTCAACCTTATATGAAGGTTTTAGCCTCTCATGATTATGAAACTAAATTTCACAATTAAAGTGCTAAACATAAAACTTTAAACTCAAAAGAAATAAACTAAAAATGACTATACATGGATAGATAAATTTCACTCACAGCTGTTGTGCGGCGCTTTGCTAATTTCCCCTTTGGTAGCAAAGCCTTCCAGATGCACACCTTGGTAGCAAAGCCTCCGAAATTGCACACCTTTTTGATGAAGTGAAATGGGGCTTTTATAGGGGAACTCCATGAGTGCAATGTGTTTCCAATCTGATGTGGGATGTGAGATATAGAATGTGTTTCCAACCGATGTAGGATGTGGGATTTAAGCCTTCACATGCCCTTCAAAACTTCTACCCACGCTGAAATCCTGCACAACCTGACCTTTTTCTACTAAAACTGCCATAACTTTCTCTAAAAAAATTATATTTATGAGCCATAAAATTCCTCAAAACATAGACATCTGGATCTTTCCAAGCATATATGGCTCATCTCCTAGTTCTTCCTGAATTATTACATTTTAATCCGCAAAAATCACTTCTACCACGCTGAAATCACGCACAGCCTGACATTTGTCTACTAAAACTATCATAACTTTCTCTAGAAAAATCATATTTATGACCTGTAAAATTCCCCAAAAAATAGATATCCGGATATTTCCAAGCATATATGGCTCATCTCTTGGTTCTTCCTGAATCAATACAGTTTAATACACAAAAATGACTGATATGTACGGGCAATTTTGAAAATTTAGTGAAACTCCTTTCAAAGTGCTTATAAACCTGTAAAACAACAAAAAAACAACTTAAAGTAACAAATTCCTAAGCTAACAAATATAAATTAAAGGGCAAAAAAATGCAATATTTTGCACTCATCACAGGCCAACTACAACCACAACAAAATCAGTCTAATAGGGCCCAAAATTGGGGATCCAAACGTAAGTAGAATAAGGTTAAGGAAGTTCAGGTGCTGGACTCAAATGATAGGTTTGTACAATTGGGTGGACATAAAGAGCATGATTTGTCTACTTCTCTAGGTTTTATTTTTTCAACCCACGTTGTTTCTAGGCCTGGTTCAATGTCTGCCATTACATAAGATTTAGTGCCTGACTGGGTCGGTGGGTCTGGGCCCACAGCCAAGACTAGTGTTGGTCAGAGCACTAGGAGATTATTGGACAAGGCCTTGATTTGAAAGGGCTCTCTGAAGCTCTACGTAAAGGTAAAGCAGTTCTTGCCGTAGATTGCTTTTCAGGCCACAAGTTTGAAGCTTGCTTCTGGCATGGACTTGCAGTCTAGTTGTGTGCAGTTAGTTGGGCTTAATGGTTTGGGTATAGATCAAAATTCTAATTTGCGTTAGCTTCCTGAGGTTACTTTAGGCCAGACTGCTTTGTTAACACAACAAGGGCTAGAATCCATAGATAATTTAAGTGGTGTTGGGATAGAAGGTGTTCATTCTCTAGGCCATCCTGTAGAAGGGACGGCAGCTGGTGATGATTTCGAAAGAAACAAATCGTGAAGTATTGTCTTCCAACCCGAATTCAAGTCCGACTTCTCCCATGGCTACCATTCCTAAAATTAAATCAACTGTGAGTATCCCTGATCATAGTATGGATGATAATCATGGTTCTATAGATATTGGTTCAATAAATACTAAGAAGCACAAAAAACATAAGAAGACTCGTGCTGAACCTAAGAGTCTTATAGTCACTCCTCTCCCACTTATCTAATGATTAGTATGATTATTGGAACTTAATGGGGGTGGGAAGTCTAGAAAAATTAAGTTATCTATGTAAGTTGATTCGTAAGTATGTTGCGGCGTACATTGGTGGTGCTTATAGAACCAAAACATGATGGCTTTGAATTACCAAATTTTCAAGAAAATTAAAGTTAAAATATTATTTTCATGGTAATCTGATTAATAAAATATTTGGTTGCTCTGGAATTATAATATTAGTGTTGAGGTTTGGCAGATTAATGCTCAAGCTCTCTCTATTCAGATTTTGTTGAAAGCTTCTTCTATTATATGTTACGATTCTTCTCTTAATGGACCATCATGTTTTTTAACTTGACTTCTTCTATTATTTGTCCCTGACCAGAACTATGATCGAAGGGTGTTATGGACAGAATTATCTAAGTTTGGGTCTTCTCTTAATGGACCTTGGTTTATTAGAGGTGATTTTAATGTTGTTCTTTCCCTTGAGGAGAAGTGCAACCGTGTTCCCATGGATATCTATGGAGTTAGGGAATTCAAATGGTTTAGTGATAATAATAGTTTGGTGGATCCTGGTTATAAGGGCAGTCACTTTACTTGGTGTAATGACCACCAATCTACCTCTCAATGTTGGGGCCGTCTGGATAGAATTCTTATAAATACTAAGTTTGTGGAATTGTTTCCTTCTCCTAAGGTAATTAATGCCCCTCGTGTGTTTTCGGACCATACAGTATTAATTTTTTTCTATTGTTTCTTCCTCCACAAGTCCACGCCCATTCATATTCTATAAATCTTGGTCTTCTCACACATCTTTCCTTAATGATGTGCGGACTTGGTGGAATGAAATTTTTTCGGGACTACCAATGGAAGTCTTACATCAGAAGCTGAAACTGGTACGTACGAATTTACAGAGTTGGAATTGGCAAGTTTTTGGCAATGTACACAAGCATATCGCATGGGCAAAGGACGTACTCCTTGCAACTGAATTTGACCTGCAATATAATTTCTCTTGTGATCATGTAACAGCAGTTTGCAATGCTCGGGCAGATTTGGAAAAATGGCTTGCTTGTTAAGAGTCTATGGTCAGGGACAAATAACAAGTCAAGTGGCTCTAAGAAGGAGATCATAACACTAAGTTTTTTTATGCTTCTTTCAAAGAGAAGCATATGCGGCCAAAGCTCAAACTTAAAAGAGGATTGGGTTACAGATGATGTGAGTATTGGCTCTTTGGCTTGTGATTATTTTCGAGATCTTTTTGCTGCCTGTTCGACTTTAGATGGCGGGTACAACATGTTGGAATGTATAGATCTGGTGATTACATCTCAACAAAATGACTCTTTATATGCTATTCCTAATAAGGTGGATGTTCATTCTGCTATGATTAGATTAGATCCGGATAGTGCACCAGAAACATATGGTTTTTCGGGTCATTTTTTCAGGATCTGTTGGGATATTATTCGAGCAGATGTGGTGTGTGCAGCCCAAGATTTTTTTAAGGGTGGTTATCTCCCACATTCTTTTTCATCCACCAATCTGGTTTTGATACCAAAAGTGGCTACTCCAATTTCTCTATCACATGTAAGACCCAACAACTTGTGTACTTATATGTATAAGATAATCTCCTGGGTCCTTGCCAACAGGTTAGCCCCTTTATTGCCTTCTTTTATTTTAGAGGAACAAACAGGTTTTGTGTGGGGCTGTAGTATTCATAAGAATATAAATTTGGCCCATGAGAAGATGCGAGACATTAACAAGAAGGTGCAGGGCTATAATGTTATCCTTAAGCTTGACATGTCAAAGGCCTATGATCGGGTGGATTGCTGTTTTTAACTGAGGGTATTACGTTATCTAGGCTTTTCAGAGATTTGGTGTGACCTTATTTTTAGGTTCATTTCCAATTTCTAGTACTCTATAAGTTTAAATGTCAAGTTGCATGGTTTATTTCCTTCTTCCCGAGGGCTATGTCAAGGTGATCCACTCTCTCCCTTGCTCTTTATAATAACGGAGGAGGTGTTTTCCAAAAGCTTCAAATTTTGGGTTGATAGAGAACTTATTGGTCTTTACCAGGTTTCGAGTTCGACTATAGGTGTTTCTCATCTCTTGTTTGCGGATGATATGCTCCTGTTCTTAAATGGAAGGAAAGCGCGTCAGTTGATGCTTGCTTCAGATTGTTGAAGCTTTATGAAATTCATTCGGGTCAAACAATAAATTGGAGTAAGAGTTTGTTTCTGTGTAGTTCGGCATGGCATCGATATAGAGTCCTTATGATGCAACGGTGGTCCGACCTCTCATGGGCTGCCTTTCCCATCACGTATCTTGGTGTGCCTTTGTTCTATGGAAAGAGTGTTATCCGGTATTTTCTTCCTTTCAACGACAAAATACATAGTCATTTGCATATTTGGAAGGCATAATTTTTGTCTTTTGGAGGCAAGTTAACACTCCTTAAGAGTGTGCTTTGTTCTATGCCTTTCATATTATGTCTGCTATATCATTACCGAAAGTTTTTTGGTGAATTTGGAGAAAATTTTTGCAGCCTTTAATTGGAATGATGGGTCCATCATCAAGAAGCATTGGGTAGCTTGGGACAAGATTTGTAAGCCTTTTGAATAAGGTGGGCTGGGGTTAAGACATATTTTTTAGGTGCATAAGGCGCTGCAGGCAAAGCTTGCTTGGTGTTTTGTTCAAGGTAATTTTTTATGGGCTAGGTTTATGTAATAAAAATATGGCTCTCCATCTTTGTTACTGGGTGCTCCTTCATATAGTTCTCAAGGTTGGAAATGTCTCCTTCCTCTCATTCACTCAATTTTGGAGAACTCCACTTGGGTATTAAGAGGGGAACAGTTCAATTTTGGGGGGCGCAGTGGCATCACTTGCCAATACCAGTGGGAGATCTTCTTTTTCAAGAGCTTTCGTTTGATGAGGTGGTTCGAGATCAAGCAAAATTGGAGATTATTCATGTGTCTTATCCAAAATTTTATGAAGCAACCTTTTAGGAGTTCTTGTTTGGGACCATATTACTTCTGGGCTTTTTTCATCTCGGGCCTTTTAGGAGTTCACACGTGTGAAAAACCTAACTTTTCGATAGCACAAGAAGCTGTAGAATAAATGGATACCCCTAAAACTGGCTACTTTTGTTTGGAAATTTTCATTAGGCGCAGTTCCTGTAGATAGAAAATTTCGCTCCAATGGTATCCCAGTGGTTTCAAAATGTGTGTGTTATTTGAATTCTCAAATGGAACCTTTGATCATATAATGGTTCATAGTGAGCTAGCAAAGAAGTTGTGGAGTTTTTTCGGATCGCATCTGGATATTGTTGTGTCCACTTTTGGTCAGGCTTTATTAAACCTTTGGTTTCATCGGGCTAGTTTGAATGATCGGATTGGGTTTACCAGGATATGTGTTCTTATCTTTAGTTTGTGGGCCATATGGTGGGCTAGGAACAAGGCCATTGTTTAAAGAATTTCGGTGAACACTGATGCGATTATCCATCGTGTCCTTATTGGGCTTTTGGATCTTACGAATATTTATACACCGAAGCATAACAGCTCGGTTACGGGCTTGCAAAGTATTTCGGAGTTAGGCTTAAAAATTAGTTCTGTGTCATTAAAACCAGGGAAATGGATTAACTGGACTGAGCTCCGGGATGGGTTACTTAAACTCAACACTGATGGCTCGGTTTCAAGTGCTGGTTGTGGTGGCAGAGGTATAGTTCGAGCAAGTACATCTTTTGTGTTTGCTTTTTCTTATGCCTTTGCAGATTGTACTAATTTACAAGCAGAGGTTAGAGCGCTACTTTTGGGCCTACATTTAGCCCATGAACATAATATCTCACTAACTACAATAGAGTGTGACTCTAAGGCCCTAGTTCAAATATTGGCACACCCTTAATTATTATTGTCATAGTAACTTTAATGTTGCAAATAAAGCGGTCATTGATAGCCATAAAACGGATTTGGGTTTTGTTCTAATCCAGGTGGACTTTCTCCTCAATGACATATAGCAAATAAATTATTTCTTTGACTTGTTTTTATAACAACCCATCCCGAATTTGCCACCCCCGAGACGGTGTCATCACATTTTGAAAATCCCAGCATGACACATATATGCAACAATAAAAATAAATAACACCAATAGAAAATTTTACATCAATCTTCAACCCTCAATGGGGAAGTTACATCAATCTGATCTTTAAACATTAGATACAACATAAAATGCATGAATATTTATAAATAAATTTTTATTTTATTTTCTCATTAGTCTGAGGATGTTGACACATATGTGACTTATAGAAAATGATTTCTTCTCATGTCTGCTACCTGAAATCATTGTACAATGAGGGGTGGGGTCCACAAGCTCAGTGAATTAAATCTATTAAAAGTATTCAGTTTGCATAATAGCCCTTTTTATATTTAATCATTCATAGTTCACATAACTTGATGATAACTTTCTACTATCACTACACATGTCATAAGATTTATTCTCTATCAATCTCTTCTTCTCATTCATTGGTTCACCTTAAGACCATCAATTATGTCATAATTACCTCACAATGAGGTTCATATCATAAAGTCCACCATTTAGATGGTTCATATCATTCTCTGTTTCTTTTTCACCATAACTATCTTTCTTTGTGAGACCAATTCATCTATAAACAATTTAATAATAACACACCACACATCAACATTTCAATTATGCGAGCAATAATTAAAACAGATGCAATGCATGAATTATTATTATGGAAACGTCTTCCCACATTCGACATGTTGTTATTATCTTAGACCGTCCCCCTCCCGGTTCTTTTCTTTACAGCTTGTTTCGGCTGCCACGGAATTCATTTTCCGCATATACCGGTTGTCACGGTGTCCCTTTTAATTCCAGCCTATACCGGCTGTCACAGATTTTCAATTAGACCGGTCCCTTCCCGGTTCTTTTCTTTTATTTAATGCATATGCATATGAACAATGATATAATATAACAAAAAAATAATTCAAATATTTTTATTCTCATTTAGACTGGCTGCCTTCCTGATTCTTTTATTCTCATTCAGATGGATATGAAAACTGATATGAATATGCATATAAATAACAAAATAAAAATAAGCATGTATTTAGACTAGCTATCCTGATTTTTTTTCAAATTATATAAAAAAATTCGCTAAATTCCTCTCATCCCAAATCACATCAAATTGTCCATCAAAGCTGTCAATATCTACTAAATTTTATCCCAAATCACATCAAATCATCCATCAAAGCTTGTCAAGATCCATTAAATTTCGTCTCCTCATATTTCATATCAAAACATCAACTAAAACTCGTCAAAAATTTATTTATCACCATCATTATTAAATCAACTTATCATTCTAGTAATATTTCTTTTCACATAATAATTTTCTACGTGTCCAATATTTATACCGTACCTATCAACCAAATATTTATCTATCACCAAAACATAAGCTAATAATTTATTTTAATATTACCACTACATATTTCAAAAATTTTATTTAGATTACTTAAAGTAAATTCAACTCACCACGTAGCACTTAAACTACCCGTTGATCACTTCCTTGTCTTTCCCGTTCCTCTCAGAAATTCCCCTGGTTGTAGATCATCAACACCTGACATCATATTTATATTAAATTTATAATTTATTCTTCAATTCGTTATAAACCACACCTTCTGAAAATTCCCACTTTGAATTTGGGGAATTTTATGTATACTAAAAATTCAAAAATAAACACTACATTATTACCTTTTATTTTTCTGATAGCTTCTCGTGATTCTCTATGAAATTCCACAATAAACTCATTCAAAATTTTGCTATTTCAACCTTTCTTTAGGTCCCCAAATGTTTAAAGAAAACGAATAATTTAAAATAAACTAAACAAAATTTAATAAGTAAACATATAAATCACGTGTGTGTGTGTGTGTGTGTGTATATATATATATTTATTAGCAGCCTAACTAAAATTTGTTTCTCAGCATTAACAAAGCCTCCATGTTTCAAAAACGTGGAGGATATGCAGCCCCTTTTCAAAACTTTGGCAGCACACCTGCTGCCACGATTTAGTTGGTTTTTTTTTAAAAGATTTTTTTCTTTATAACTACGCTTTCACACGTCCATTTTTTTTTAGAATTATTTTATTCAATTCTAAATCTTTCGCGTAAATATATTATTTTAATTCAATATCATATTTATTAAATTACTTCTTTACCCCACTTTATGATTATGGGTATTACAAATCTACCCACCTTACAAAAATTTCATCCTTGAAATTTCCTTACTTTACTCCAGAAACGAATGTGAATAATACTCTTCATAATTGTCTCACACTTTTACGTACTCTCTTCAACATCCTTATTCCATCACAGAACTTGAATTAATGAAATTATTTTATTATACAAGATTTGTTTTTTTTGTCTAAAATTCTCACTGTTACTTGTATATAAGCTCAATCTTTCTGAATTTCTATATCTTTGCTCGAAATATTTTAATATTCATCATGTAAACACTTTCTTAAAAGTGAAACATGAAATATGTTATGCTACTACTTCAACTCTGGAGGCAAATCCAGGCTATTCACAACTAGCCCAACTTTCTCAACAATCTCATAGGGTCCCACTTACCTCAGACTCAACTTTTCTTTCATTTTTACCCTCAGCACACCTTTTCATAAAGATATTTTTAATTACACCTAATCACCTACTTGAAATTCAAGAGGTCTTCTCTTATTATCAATATAGGTATTCGGTCTACCCTGTGCTGCTTTACAATTCTCTTTAATCAATTTGATCCTCTCAGTTGTTAACTCAATAAATAATGGATCAGATATATTTTTCTCTCATATTTCTTCCCAATATATAGGAGTTCCACACCTCTGACCATACAATGTCTCAACTGGTTCCATCCAAATGCTAATTTGATACTGATTATTATAAGCAACTTCAATCAATGGTATGTAAGAATCCCAACTTACTGAGAAATTCATAACATTTGTCCTTAACATATCTTCTAGTTCTCTAAAACTCTTTTCTGTCTAAGCATGAAAATTTTTATTAAATTGCAACTGTGTACCCGTATCTTTTTGAAAGCCTCTCCAAAACCAAGATGTAAAACTAGCATCTTTATTTGACACTATGCTCAATGGTACTCCATACAACCTCACAATCTCAGCTACATCTCTCTTCATCCTGACCATCGAAATTTCTGTCTCTATCTTCTACACATCTTATTATTTCTTGGTTACATCAAATCTACATCATCATGTACCTCTTTCAACTCTGCATCATTGGGAACAAAAATCCATGTTCCAATACGAAATTACCCTCATTTCAAATTTTTGAACTCGAAATGTTTTCTAGTAAGCATTCAATGCTTAATCTTTTTTATCTCTTCATCTCTACCTTACATCTCCAAAGCATTTTAATATGAATAACTATGCCACCATCTTCGTTAACCATGATCCTCTATCACTGATATTCAACTTCATTCTTATCTCTCTTACATCTATCATAAATTTCACATTAGGACTCCCAATAGCAGTTAAACTTCTTATAGACTTTCTACTCAATGCATCAGCTATCACTTTCGCATTTTCTAGATGATAGTGGATTGTACAATCATAGGCACTAATCAACTCCATCCACCATCCTTTTCCCAATTTCAACTCTCTCTGGGTAGGTAAGTATGTCAAACTCTTATAACCCATGAATATATCACAAGTGGCTCCATACAGATGATGTATCCAATCTTTAAAGCAAACACTATAGCAGCCAACTCTAAGTCATGAATAAGGTCATTTCTATCATGAATCTTCAATTTCCTAGAAGTATGGGCCACAACTTTCATATGTTACACATATCCCAATCATTGATGTGACATGTCACTATACACCAAAAATCCTTCATCATCAGAAGAAAGCACCAATACTTGAGCTATAATCAATTTTTCCTTTAGTAAATTTGAAAATTTTCTCACACTTCCCCCACCATACAAATCTTACTTCTTTCCTGGTCAGTCTATTCAACAGTATTACAATAATAGATAAATTCTGATGGAATCTTCTATAATAACCAGCTAACTTCAAAAAGGTTATAATCTCAGTCACCCTTAGTTGGTCTCTCCCAATTTAACATTACCTTTACCTTTTGTGGATCAACTATTATGCCATTTTTGGATATTACATGTTCTAAGAAAGTTATTTCATTCAGCCAACACTCACACTTAGAGAATTTTGCATGTAATTTCTCTCTTCTCAGAATCTCCAACACACTGTCTAATGTTTCACATGTTGTTCTTCCTTCTTAGAATACACCAAGATGTCATTACTGAACACAACCACAATATTATCAAGAAATAGTTTAAACATTTTATTCATCAAGTCCATGAATGTTTCCTGGAACATTAGTTAATCCATATGACATCACAAAAAGCTTATAACCATAACGTGTCCTAAAAGCAGTCTTAGGCACGTCTCCCTTCTCTCCTCAAATGGTGATAACCTAATCTCAGGTTTATCCTAGAAAACCACTTTCACTCCTTGCACTACTCAAACGATTTCTTTATCCTGGAAAAAGGTATTTGATCTTATTCAAATATTTGTAGTCTATACATTATTTCATCGTTCCATCTTTCTTTCTTCACAACCACTATGTGGGCTCCCCAAATACATTAGGTCCAAAAAATTTGTTTATCTAAAATTTCTTGAACTTCCAACTCTCTTAATTCAACGAGTGTCATTTTGTATAGTGCTATAAATATATGTGATGATCCTAGTATCACATCAATAGAGAAATTTAATCTCCCTACTTGGAGGCAACCTAGAAAAACTCATCAAAATTACATTAGAATAATCTTTCACCACTAAGATTTATTCTAACTACTATTTTCCTTTTTAGAATCCATTATGTATGCCAAATACTCCTCATAACCCTTTTTTTTTTCAGCTATCTCTTAGTAGTCAGAGTAAAATAAGATAGTTCGAGTGTATTTTATGTTCTCTCTGAAAATTACACTCCTCATATTCATATCTTGAACACTACCTTCTTTCTGGAACAATCAACCATATTCAAAGATAATAAGTCAGCTTCAGATTCTCTATCACTTATACGAATCACATAACCCTTGTAAACATTTATGATTATCACTCCATCTCTAGTGGGAACTTCAACAAAAATATTTTGCATCAAAGGACTAATACATACTTCAACATACTTCATATAAATATTGAATGCAAAAGAATGGGTTGCACCAAGATTAACAAACATTGATATGTCCACCTTCTCTATATACAAAGCACCTCAAATTAGAACAATGATGGGATAAATATCTTATCTGAATACATTTAAAACAAACTTTTGCCTCTCAATTATACATCAGATTACCACTTCCCCTTGGTGGCATACTTACTTCCTATGCCATGACTCCCAGTTTCCATAACCTGTCTCCCAAATCTAAGGGTCCTACCGATAGTATTTTGAGCTACAGAAGTAATAGCTCCTTCTTGCCTCTGACTCTTGTACTTCAGTTCCCTGTGATAAGGAATGCCTCTTCTAGGTGGTCTCCCACCCTGCACACTCATACTAGTATCACTTTTGGGTTCCTCAAATCTAGACTTCTTCCGTCAATTCCTCCTTCCTCTAAATTCCATCACATCCTTCTCAATCTGAAGTGTTATATCCACTAATTTGACATAATTAATATGTCTCATGTAAGATAGTTTTGATCAAATCTTAAAACATAGTTCATCTATGAACCTCTTACACTTCTTCTCCTCTAGATCTACCTTTTCTGGTACAAACCTCGACAAAGCCATAAATCTTTTATCATACTGAGTCATAGTCAATACATTTATCCCAAATAAATAAAATCTCTATTTTGTTGGACTCTAGTGGTCTAAGGAAAGTATTGATCAAGGAAAACCTCCTTAACCCTATTCCAGGTTAAGGGTCCATCAACTTCTACACTTACCCTGGGAAAAGTATCCTCTCATCATTCTAAAGCTTCTCCTTCTAACTTAAATGAAGCAAAGACACCTATCTGCCTGTCAATTATTGGTACAAATACCAAATAATCTTTCTACATGTTTCTCCCAAAACTCAGACTTAAAAGGATTCATAGATCCTTTAAACAACAAGGCATTCGACTTAACAATCTCCTTACATCTCATGCATAAACTCACTTTTCCACTTTTGAACCTTTACCATTTCTGGATTTATAACAATCTCAAGCACTGCTCTAGCCTATTCATCAAGTCTATGCTATAAGCTATCAACTTTATCATCTATTACCTTCACTTCTCAAGTGCATGTACAAGAGTTTATCTTAGCTCATCTTTTTCAACTTCAGATTCTCTCATACATTTACTAATATCATTTATATTACTAATATCAATCATACTATCAACATGTTTCCCTTCTAGGAACTACAGATTCAGACTCAACCTCAACTTGTCAAAAATATTAAGAGTCTATCACGCCCTCTCAAATCAACAACTCTAACTCTAGCTCTAGCACTTCCATGTGTCATCCTTAGACTGTTCATTAAAATATAATTTATTTTAATCTTCTACTTTCTTTCTTTTTATGCAGTCTACAGAATCATAAAATCTAATGCTCTGATACCAAAATTGTAATGATCCATCCCGGGTTGGCCACCCCCAAGACAGTTTCATCACATTTTGAAAATCTCAGCACGATACATATATGCAACAATAAAAATAAATAACACCAATAGAAAATTTTACATCAATCTGATCTTTAAACATTAGAAACAACATAAAATGCATGAATATTTACAAATAAATTTTTATTTTCTTTTCTCATTAGTCTGAAGATGTTGACACGTATGTGACTTACATAAAATGATTTCTTCTGAACCTCAACTCACCAAACTATTTGTCATGCCTGCTGCCTGAAATCATTGTACAATGAGGGGTGAGCTTCACAAACTCAGTGAATTAAATCTACTAAAAGTATTGAGTTTACATAATAGTTCTTTTTATATTTAATCATTTATAGTTCACATAACTTGATGATAACTTTCTACTATCACTACACATGTCATAAGATTCATTCTTTATCAATCTCTTCTTCTCATTCATTGGTTCACCTTAAGACCATCAATTATCTCATAATTACCTCGTAATGAGGTTCACATCATATAGTCCACCATATAGATGGTTCTTATCATTCTCTGTTTCTTTCTCACCATAACTGTCTCTCTCTGTGAGACCAATTCATCTATAAACAATTTTATAATAACACACTACACATCAACATTTCAATGATGCAAGCAATAATTAAAACAGATGCAATGCATGAATTATTATTATGGGAACATCTTCCCACATGTCGACATGTTGTTATTATCTTAGACCGGCCCCCTCCCGGTTCTTTTCTTTACAGCTTGTCCCAGCTGCCACGGAATTCATTTCCAGCATATACTAGCTGTCATGATGTCCCTTTTAATTTCAGCCTATACCGGCTGTCACAGTTTTTCAATTAGATCGGCCCCTTCCCGGTTCTTTTCTTTTATTTAATGCATATGCATATGAACAATGATATAATATAACAAAACAATAATTCAAATAATTTTATTCTCATTTAGACCGGCTATCTTCCCGGTTCTTTTATTCTCATTCAGATGAATATGAAAATTGATATGAATATGCATATAAATAATAAAATAAAAACAAACATGTATTCAGACTAGCTATCCTAATTTTTCTCAAATTATATAAAAAAAAATTTCACTAAATTTCTCTCATCCAAAATCACATCAAATCATCCATCAAAGCTATCAATATCCATTAAATTTCATCTCAAATCACATCAAATCATCCATCAAAGCTTGTCAAGATCCATTAAATTTCGTTGCCTCATAATTCGTATCAAAACATCAACCAAAACTCGTCAATAATTTATTTATTACCATCATAATTAAATCAACTTATCATTCTAGTAATATTTCTTTTCATATAATAATTTTCTATGTGTCCAATATTTATACCATACCTATCAACCAAATATTTATCTATCACCAAAACATAAGCTGATAATTTATTTTAACATTACCACTAGATATTTCAAAATTTTTTATTTAGATTACTTAAAGTAAATTCAACTCACCATGAAGCACTTAAAGCTACCCATTGATCACTTCCTTCCCTTTCCCGTTCCTCTCAGAAATTTCCCCGGTTGTAGATCGTCAACACCTAACATCATATTTATATTAAATTTATAATTTATTCTTCAATTCGTTATAAACCACACCCGTTGAAAATTTTCAATTTGAATTTGGGGAATTTTATGTATGATAAAAATTCAAAAATAAACACTATATTATTATCTTTTATTTTTCTAATAGCTTTTCGTGATTCTCTATGAAATTCCGCAATAAACCTCTTCAAAATTTTGCTCTTTCAACCTTTCTTTGGGTCCCCAAATGTTTAAAGAAAACGAGTAATTTAAAATAAACTAAATGAAATTTAATATATATATATATAGTGGCAGCCTAACTAAAATTTGCTTCTCAGCATTAATGAAGCCTCCACGTTTCAAAAACATAGAGGATATGTAGCCCTCTTCAATACTTTGGCAGCACACCTGATGCCACGATTTAGTTGGTTTTTTTTTTTAAGATATTTTTCCTTTTTAAAGATTTTTTTTCCTTTTTTTTCTTTTGATGGACGTCGAGTTTTTTTTTCTTTTTAACTACGCTTTCATGCATCTAATTTTTTTTAGAATTATTTTATTTAATTCTAAATCATTCACGTAAATATATTATTTTAATTTCATATCATATTTATTAAATTACTTCTTTACCCTTACTTTATGATTACGAGTTTTATAGTTTTCTTTTTGTGAGATGTCTATAGTAGTAAAAGTACTTTTGGAAATTAATATATATATGATTTTAAAAAAATAACTTTGCTCTAAACATAACAATGTGCGCTCTTGCAATATCGCTGGCCTTATCAAAATTGACAAACTCTTTTGTCAACCATTACACTTCTTGCTAATGACCATTATACTTTTTTCTAATGCCTTTTCACATTTAAAACTGATTGTTTTTAAGTGTTACTTTAGAAACTATTTCAAGAAGAAAAAAAGTACATTGAAGAAGACCAAATACAAACTGACCTATCTAGTTTACACTCAATTTGGACCAAAAGAATATGAACTAAATTAAATTCAATTTGAGCCATCCCAAGATTGGCCAAAAATGATAATATTAATTAAATAGGCTTTTTGGCCATTTAATTAAATTAATGGATCTTGATTTAATACAAGTTAAATTAAGTCGTTGATTATTAAGCCAATCAGGCTAGAAATTAATATGGGTCGGTTGCATTCTAAAACTAAATGGTTTAGGTTGTAGCAAATCACCCCCAAAAGGATAAAAATTAAAGGAACCTTACCGTAGGCCCAGATATAAGCCATGTAGGCATTGACAAGGCTGCCAAGTAGGTCAAAATAGTTATCTATTTTGAATTTAAGTACAAATTATCTCTTAAACTATCGGTACTTCCTTATTCTCGACCTCTTTTTTCTCTGCTTTTCTTCAAGTTGTTTGTTGTCCTCTTTAATCGAGCTAACAAGTTCAAAAAGTTTGGCAGTAGCAGATGAACTCTCTTAAACAATTTCTTCATTTCTTCAATCGTAGTTGAAATAGAAGCTTCGAGTTTCATTTTTTGTTTTCATCAACTCCTCAATCAATGTAGTTGTGCTAACCAACTCATACTTAGCTTCTAAGATCTCCTTCCCTAAGGCTGTATACTTTTCTTTATGTTCAGCGCATGAAGATCCAAGTGTCTTGGCTTGAGCTTTCTTTTCCTCTAGAGTTGTAAGGAGCTAAGTGGCTGCAATTAGGGATGAGCATGGGTCGGTTTGGGTCGGGTTATCCTAAAATTTCAACCCAACCCATTCATACCGGGTTAGAAAAATGTCAATCCAACCTAACCCATGAACCTATCCAACCTCAACTCAACCCAACCCATTCTAATCGGTTTGGGTCACCAGGTTGATATATTTTTTTTACTAAGTAATTAAACCATACATATTACATAACAAAAAAAATATTCTATTAAATCCAAAACTAAATCCATTATATTACAAGTAAAATATGTGTGTCTGACATCACAAAGAATATTTGATAACACAAAAAAGAGAACAATTGTCTCGTGGACTATAATGGTTGTAGGCTATGCTAAATTAGCTTTTTTGGATATTGCTAAGAAGTTTTTTGATGACATGCAAGAAAATGATGTTGTACCATAGAATGCCATAATTGGAGGCTACGTTGAAGCCAAACTTGGTAAGAATGCTTTGGCATTGTTTCATGAAAAGCAAGCGAGTAATATAGAGCCTCATGAAGTGACCATGGTCAATTATTTATCTGCATGCTCACAACCTAGAGCCCTTGATGTTAGAATATTGATTCATCGTTATATTTAAAAACACAATCTTCATCTAAATGTTGCGCTAGGAACTGCTTTAGTTTGACATGAATTTAACCTACTTTAGAAGATTATTCAATTATGAAGGAAATATAGATTTATGGATAGTTGTTAATAATATATTTTAGTAACTTAGCATTTGTTAGTCGTGCTAGTGCTTTCTCACTAATCAATCTAATTTTTGGACTATGCTTTAATGCACTTGGAAGCGACATGGGAGCTCTTAAAAGGTCATAAAGGGGAAAATTGAATGTTCAATAATGTTTACATGAAAGGCTTCCAACAAGTTGGTATTACTAAGCTTTATCATACATTCAGTATTTCTTCTATCAACATTATGGTACATCTTTTTGGAATATAAGTTTATCTGCATACATTGATCTCGACTGGAATCTTGTAGGTTAGAGTGTTAATTTCTATGTTTATTTTATAGTTACAACGGTACATGATAGGTGCTTAAATATTCATATTTAAGCCCCCTTATTTACATTTGTTAGGTCCTTAGTTATGTTAATTTAGTATATTTTACTTCATTTGTGTGTTTTATATGTTCTTATAGGGTCTTGGAGAAAAGAAGCAGTTTTGGCACCTAAAGGAAGAAGCCTGGAAATCCTGGAGCAGCCTCTGGTCAAAGTGCGATTGATCCCAATATTGCATGCGATCGAGCGCACATTGTGATCGTGCGCACACATGAAGGATCGAGCGCAACACTGCGATCGAGCGCAAGACGCATGCGATCGAGCGCACATGTATGGGCATGAACAGTAAAACAGCATAACCCTATTTTGGAAATAAGAGAGTTTTTGTGTTTTTGGAAGTTAGGGTTTCCAAAGCCTTCCAGGACTACTCAAGCCCTATAAATACACCTGTAAAGCACACACAAATCATCATTTCTTAGAGAGAACACTTCTTTTATCTTTTACTTGGAGTTGTAAGCTTTGGGAGAGAATTGACGCCTCTTCTCTCGGGTTTATTCTTCTCTTTATGTTTAGTTTATATATGATGTTTATCTTAGACAGCATGTGTAACTAACTTTCTTATAGGGCTCAATTGAAGCCCTAGTTATGCTTTCTCATATATTTATTCATTGATAAAATATTTGCCAATAGCCTTTATTATGTTGCTTAACTTGATTAATGCCTGTGTTTATTTAAATTCCTCATATGTATGTGTATGGCCAATGTATGCATGTGGTATAGATTGGTTAGTTAGATCAATTTGGATGACCGAGTCCCGGGTCTAAGATTAGTAACAAAAGATATCCACATCGGATTCTTGGATTAATCAACATGGAAAACCGGGAGTAGATACCATGCCCTAGGTCTCATATGGTTGTCGATTTCCATAAATCTTATGCTTTCTTAAGGAACAACTCATGCAGATACCATGCTGAATCCCTTAAGGAATAAAAGAGTTAGAGTAGATACCATGCCTAACTCGTTGCTTAGGGAAATCAATAGCTTAAGGAGTAGATACCATGCCCTTAGGTTGGCGACCATTAGGTATATTTGATAAAGGCTAGTGCACTGATACATTAGACAATTGAGAAAGTATGACTAGTAGTGGATATGAAAGCTCTATGTCTTTATTATTATCAAATCATTTTCAATAGTTATTTATTTCTTTTTACTTTGAAGAAACTATTTCTAAAACCGAACTTTACCAATCCCTATGGAGATGATCTTGCTTTCGCACACTATACTACACTGTTGACCTTGTGCACTTGCAAGTAAAATGAGTGTAATTATTTGCTTATTAATTTAGGTAAATAAATGCACAACAAGTTTTTGGCGCCGTTGCTGGGGATTGCGCTAAATTTCATTTTAGGATTACTTTCGTTTAGTTTAATCATCGTTATTATTTTCTGTGTTCAATCTTTATTTTTACTTTTCATCAAACCCTAATCAATTTCTTTTTTTGTTTCAGGTACATCAAACCCTAAACGCACCATCTGTGATACTTGCGATCGATTGCAACCTTCTGTGCGATCGAGCACAAATAGGACAGAGAGTTACCCAAGCAGTAGAGTTGAGCTGCTGCACTGAAACTATTTTTGCTGATTTATGCATGGACTTCTATCCTGACATCCCACAATCGTTCCCCTCGATCCTGAACTTGAGCAGACCATCCAACAAAGGTTTAAGAAAAATTTCGAAGAGAACGAAGAAGGATTAGAGAACGAAGCACAAATGGCGGAACAATTCAAAACTAGCAACCACCTGCACGAGTACCGATGAAGCACTCCTTCATCCCACGGAACATTGATCAACCATCATGCATTGCATATCAACCTGAAGCGGCAGGAAACTATTACATATCTCCACAAATATTGAATGCTTTGACTCACTTTAGGGGTACTCCTAATGAAGATCCACATTTGCACCTCCGAGAATTTTTTTATCTTTGCAAGTTCCAGCACATACAAGGCCTAGACCAAGAAGGAATAAGGTTAATTTTGTTCCCTTTTTCCTTGAAAAATAATGCTAAACTATGGTATAATTCTTTGCCTGCAGTTTCCATCCACACTTAGGAGGAGTTGGAGAGCAAGTTCCTGAGGAAGTTTTTCCCAGCCCAAAAGACGGGCAAATGAGGAAAGAGATCCAGTCTTTCCAACAAAAGAATGGGGACCTCTTCTTCAAAGCATGGGGACACTTCAACGAACTACTACTCAAATGCCCACACCACAACCTTCCTCAAGATGAATTAGTACAAGCCTTTTATGAAGGTTTGAATGACACTAACAAAAGTATTGTTGATTCAGGTTGTGGAGGAGTGTTGATGGAGAAAAGCAGCGAAGAAGCGATGGAGCTCTTCGAAACCCTCAGCGAACACACTCAGCAGTTCTCCTCTCAAGGTAGACATGTGACCAAGGGTAAGGGTATATAGGAGGTAAATGTAAATGGAGGATCTTCTCCTCAAATGGCTGCTATAGAAAGAAAAATAGACTTATTGGTAAAAGTCATGGCTGCTCAAAATGCCTCATCCAGCCTACCATCTACCCCACTCTAGGTATGTGCAATATGTTCCCAATATGACCATAATACTGATACTTGTCCTTTGTATTCACATGCAGATACAAAACAAGCAAATTATGTGGGACCTAATAACTATCACCGAAGAACAACCCTTATGCAAACACATACAACCTTGGATGGCGGAATCACCCGAATTTCTCATGGAACAACAATCAGAACAATCAAGGGCAGCAACGAAACCCCCAGCCAACTACTTATGCTACTCCCGAACCCAAGAAGAACGACCTCGAAAGTCTTGTGAGACAACTGGCCACTCAGCAGCAGCAATTGATGACATCACAAGAACAGTTCATGACTCAGCAAAGACAAACCACTGCAACACACGAGAAAGCAATTCAAAGGCTAGAGGTACAAATGGGACAACTGGCTAAAGAGCTCAGTGGCAGAAAGCAATGAGAGCTCCCAGCTCAAACACTACCCAATCCTGGGGGGTATCAACAACTAAAGGCTGTCACAACCTTGAGAAATGGCAAAGTGATAGGGTCCGATGAGTCTACAGCAGCATCTCAAGAGACACCATCGGCATCAAGGGTAAGTGAGACGGAGAAGTGAATGCACCACCCTTCCCGGAAAGGTTAGTAAAACAAAAGAAAGACAATAAACTACTTGATATTTTTGAAACCTTGCGGAAAGTTGAAATTAACATTCCTTTACTAGATGCAATTCACCAAATACCTACCTATGCTAAGTTCCTAAAAGATTGTTGCACTCATAAAAGAAAATTTCAAGAACATGAGACTGTAGCATTAACTGAAGAAGTAAGTGTTGTACTACTAAGAAAACTCCCACCAAAACTAAAAGATCTAGGTAGTTTTACTAGACTTAGGAGCAGGTGTAAACTTACTACCATACACGGTATTCGAAACCCTAGGTTTAGGGGAGCTACAACTGACTTCTATTACCTTACAATTGGCAGATAGGAGTATTAAAAGATCTAGGGGTATTCTCGAGGACGTCCTAGTAAAGGTTGGTGAGTTCTTCTTACCTGCTGATTTCATTGTATTAGACATGGAGGAATACCCTATGCCATTGCCCTTGCCCATCATGTTAGGGAGACCCTTCATGAGAACTGCCGACACTAAGATTTGTGTGAAAAAAGGTATAGTGAGTATGAAAATCAATGGTGAGAAAACAGAGTTTAAAATATTTGATGCAATGAAACATCCTCAAGATGACTTGGAATGATTTAATGTATGTATGATACAAAACTTTGTTGAGCAAGCTTTTCAGGTCCAACACATTGATCCATTGGAGACTACCATCACTCATAGCTTTACGGAGGTGGAGATTGAGCAAGAACCTGAATATGTTACTGATGACATCATCACAGCTGTGCAACTCCTTGAGACCTCTCTAAAGCACTCTAGTAAGTATACTCCTCCATTTGAAGCTCTCATACCTACTAATGCTACTCTTCTGCCTTCTATTATCTAGGCACCAATATTGGAACTAAAGCAGCTACCTGAGCATTTAACATATGCCTATTTAGGAGAAAAGAAGACTTTACCTATGATTGTAGCTGCTAAATTGAGTAGTAGAGGAAAAGAGAAGCTATTAAGAGTTCTTAGGGAGTATAGATCTGCCATTGGGTGGACCATTGCTGACATTAAGGGGATAAGTCCAGCAAAATACATGCATAGTATCTACCTTGAAGAAGAAGCAAGGCCCATTCGAGATGCTCAAAGAAGGCTTAACCCACACATGAAGGAGGTAGTGAAGGCTGCGGTATTGAAGCTACTAGATGTGGGCATCATCTACCCTATATCAGATAGCAAATGGGTGAGCCCGGTCCAAGTTGTTCCTAAAAAGAGTGGGATTACCGTTGTGAAAAATGAAAATGAGGAGCTCATACCTACGAGAAAAACAACGGGTTGGAGAGTATGTATTGATTACCGAAAACTAAACAAGGTGACCAGAAAAGATCATTTCCTCTTACCATTCATTGATCAAATGTTGGAGAGATTGGCCAGTCACAACTATTACTGCTTCTTGGATGGGTATAGCGGGTACAACCAAATTGCCATAGCACCCGAAGATCAAGAAAAGACTACCTTCACATGTCCTTTCGGTACATTTGCTTATCGAAGAATGCCATTCAGATTATGCAATGCACCAGCCACTTTTCAAAGATGTATGATGAGCATATTTTCTGATATGGTAGAAAAGTACGTTGAGGTATTCATGGATGATTTTAGTGTCTTTGGCTCCACTTTTGATTAATACCTAAATCATTTAGAGAATGTCCTAAAGAGATGTGAAGAGAGCAACTTAGTATTGAATTGGGAGAAATGTCACTTCATGGTTTAGTAAGGTATTGTGTTGGGTCACTCCATCTCAAACAGAGGTATTGAGGTAGATAAGGCTAAGATAGACATCATTGCAAAGCTACCTCCCCCTCTCACAGTTAAAGGCATTAGAAGTTTCCTTGGACATGCTGGTTTCTATAGAAGAATCATCAAGGATTTCTCCAAAATCTTGAGACCTCTTTGTGCGTTGTTGGCTAAAGATACCAAGTTTGAATGGAATAATGACTGTATGCAAGCTTTCAACACATTGAAGAATGTTCTCACATCCACCCCGATAATGATGGTACTGGATTGGAATCTCCCTTTCGAATTAATGTGTGATGCCAGTGACTTCGCCTTAGGAGCTGTCTTAGGTCAAAGAATCAATAAGGTACCTCATGCTATTTACTATGCTTCTAGAACTTTAAATGATGCTCAGCTCAACTATTCTACTACTGAAAAAGAATTGTTAGCTGTTATTTTTGCTTTAAAGAAGTTTAGATCATATCTTATTGGTTCTAAAGTTATTGTATTCACTGATGTTGAGTGATTATTTACCTAAATAAATATGCAAATAAGCGTTCTTGTTTTACTTGCAAGTGCACAAGGTCTGTGGTAGCATAGTGTGCATGTGCGAGATTATTTCCACAAGGATTGGTGAATTTCTATCTAGAATTAGTTTCTTTAAGTTTAAAAGAGAAATAACAGTTTGAGTGTGAGTAAATAACAATAATGAGAACATAGGGCTATGATATCCACCACTAATTATACTTTCCCACTAACTAAGGTTTCAATGCTCTAGCCTTATCATGAATATCTAATGGTTGCTAACCTAAGGGCTTGGTCCACACCTTAGGCTATTGATCTCCCTATGCAATGAGTTAGGCATGGTGTATACTCTAACTCTTTTCTCTGTTAAGGTATTCAGCATTGGTGTATACTGAGTTGTTCCTTACAAGAGCATGAGGGCTGTGGAGATCGACAACCACACGATACCTAGGGCTTGGTCCACTCCTGGTTTCCCACGTTGATTAACTCGGGTATCCAGATAAGATTTCCCTTGTTACTAATGTCGAACCCAGGACTACCCCCAAACTTAAAATACACATTGTCCCCAATGCGTGTGTGGCATAGAAAGATCTGACCTGGGACTTGGAGAACTCGGTTGTTCGCTTGCTTGTCTACGCCCCCAAACTTGAATTGGATGCACGCACTGAGTACCTGACAAAGAAAAAATAAACGTTGTGCCCGAAAACAAAATATAAACAATAAACATGTAAATATAAGTATAACTAAAAGAAAAGTACTAAAATGAAAAGGATATGTCTGGGGTGCCTCCCATGAGCACTAAGTTTAACGTCTTCAGCCGGACGGAGTATCCTCTCTTTGCTGATCATCATGTGGTGCAGACTGTTTGCTTAGGTAGTGGAGTTTAGCTTCTGGAGTAAATGCACTCGATCGCAAGGTGTAGGTGCGCTCGATCGCAATGCATCAAGTAGTGACGTTATGTGCAACAGAAACTGGGAATTCAAGTGGGTTAGGTGTCTGTGGATCAGCTATATATTGGACAGTTTGAAGTGTTAAGTCCTCGTCCCGAGGAGATATGGTGAGATCGAGGTATGGTTTGACTCGGTGTCCATTGACTATAAATGTCTGATTGCTATTCGAGTCATGAATCTCCAAGGCTCCATGAGGAAAGACCTTGGTGACCACATACGGACCAGCCCAACGGGATTTTAGTTTGCCTGGGAATAGCCTTAATCTTGAATTGTAGCGTAGCATCCTTTGTCCTATGTGAAACTCTTTACGCACTAGTTGCTTGTCATGATAGGCTTTTGTCCATTCTTTGTAGAGCTTGGCATTTTCATAGGTGTCATATCTTAGTTCCTCTAGCTCATTTAAATACAGCTTCCTCTTCTCTCCCGCTTGTTTCATATTAAAATTGAATTGCTTTATGGCCTAATATGCTCGATACTCGATCCCTGACAACGGTGCCAAAAACTTGTTAAGTGATTATTTACCTAAATAAATATGCAAATAATCGTTCTTGTTTTACTTGCAAGTGCACAAAGTCTGTGGTAGCATAGTGTGCAAGTGCGAGATCATTTCCACAAGGATTGGTGAATTTCTATCCAAAATTAGTTTCTTTAAGTTTAAAATAGAAATAACAGTTTGAGTGTGAGTAAATAACAATAATGAGAATATAGGGCTATGATATCCACCACTAATTATACTTTCCCACTAACTAAGGTTTCAATGCTCTAGCCTTATCATGAATATCTAATGGTTGCCAACCTAAGGGCTTGGTCCACACTTTAGGCTATTAATCTCCCTATGCAACGAGTTGGGCATGGTGTATACTCTAACTCTTTTCTCTCTTAAGGGATTCAGTATGGGTGTATATTGAGTTGTTCTCTCTTAAGGGTTTCAAAGATCACACATGCGGTGCACTCGATCGCAATTATGCGCTCGATCTGGCCTGTGTGCGTGATTGCTGCTGGGCTCGATCGCATGCCTGGTGCGCTCGATCGTACTCCAGGCAGCAGCTGCTCCAAGATTTCCAGTTTTCTTCCTTTTAAGCTTCAAAATGCTTCTTTCTTCTCCAAAACCCTATAAAAGCATGTAAAACACAGAAATGAAGTAAAATGAACTAAATTAACATAAAATAGGACTTAACAAATGTAAATGAAAGGGCTTAAATATGAATATTTAAGCACTTATCAACTAACCATGCTGCTTTGAGATATTTGTTTTCTAAGAAAGATGCAAAGCCTAGGCTAATCAGATGGGTACTCCTATTACAAGAATTTGATTTAGAAATCAAAGACAAGAAAGGCAGTGAGAATGTAGTTGTGGATCATTTGTCAAGGCTTCCCTATAAGAATGATGATAAAGAGTTGCCTTTGAATGAGAACTTCCCTGATGAACAACTATTCGCACTAGAGGTAAAACTTCCATGGTACGCTGATATAGTAAATTATCTATTTGCTAAAGTTTTTCCCCTAGGCATGACCACTCAAGAAAAGAAACGGCTAATATCTCTATCAAGACACTACCGTTGGGATGATCCTTACCTCTTCAAGGTCTACCCCGATCAAATCATCAGATGATGTATCCCAGAAGAGGAGCACTCGAGCTTATTGCAACACTGCCACCAGTTTGCTTGTAGAGGACATTTTGGGGCAAAACGAATAGCTCTTAAGGTACTACAATCTGGTTTTTATTGGCCTAATCTATTTAAAGATGTTTTCTCCTTTTGCAGCTCCTGTGATAGATGCCAGTGGACAGGTAACATCTCTTCCCGAAATCAGATGCCCTTACAGAATATTTATGTAGTAGAACTTTTTGATGTATGGGGCATTGATTTCATGGGACTCTTTCCTAACTCCTTTGGTTATTTATATATTCTTGTGGGTGTTAATTATGTGTCCAAATGGGTCGAGGCTATCCCCTCAAAAACTAATGATCACAAAGTAGTTGTAAAGTTTCTACAGGCAAACATCTTTACACGGTTTGGGACTCCAAGAGCAATCATCAGTGATGGGGGCAGCCACTTTCATCATCGCTCGTTTGCCGAACTACTCCAGAAATATGAGATCACTCATAGAGTTGGCACTCCATATCATCCTCAAACCAGTGGCCAAGTAGAGATAAGCAACCGCGAGATTAAGGGAATCTTAGAAAGGACAGTGAAGCCTAATCAGAAGGATTGGTCTCTGCGCCTAAATGATGCTCTATGGACATATCAGACAGCTTGTAAGACTCCAATTGACATGTCTCTCTACCATCTAGTCTTTAAAAAAGCATGCCATCTCCCAGTGGAATTAGAACATCGAGTATATTGGGCCATAAAGCAGTTCAACTTCGACATGAAGCAAGCGGGTGAGAAAAGGAAGTTGCATCTAAATGAACTTGAAGAATTGAGATATGACGCCTATAAGAATGCCAAGTTGTACAAAGAACGGACAAAAGCCTATCATGACAAATAACTAGTACAGAAAGAGTTCCATGTAGGACAAAAGGTGTTGTTATATGACTCACAATTAAGACTGTTCCCAGGCAAGCTCAAGTCCAGATGGTACGGTCCGTACATGGTCACCAAGTTCTTCCCTCATGGTGTATTAGAAGTCTGTGGCCTCAACGGTAATCAGCCCTTTATGATAAATGGACACAGATCCAAGCCTTACCTTGACATTAACTTTCCTCCAAGAGATGAAGACTTAGCACTTGAATCAGTACAGTATAAAGCTGAAACACAAGCACTGGAGCCACAAGAGGTGGACTCTAAGTGATTCCTTCCAACCAACTAGCACTGTAGCACAAGAGTGCTTGAGCAAGTTCATTTCGATTACTCATACAGCTCAAGCATTTCTATGGAGGTTAGTGGTACTGAGGCCACTAACACATGGTAAGGTTGTATTGCTCTAAAACAGTCATTTTTCAGCTAAGGTAAGTTTTTGTTTTAGCCCATGCACACTGCTTGCGATCGATCACACCATTCAATGCAATCGAGATCAAGAGTGCGATCGAGCGCACCAGTCAATGTTCTTGAGCACACAAGTGCGATCAAGTGCACTCCGTGTGCGATCGAGCGCACTCGTGGTAGAAGGTTTAGTTATAAGTCTGAAAATTTTCACTCACTCTCTCTTCACTGTTCACTCGCACCCTCACACTCAGCAGTTTTCACTCGCACTTTCCACTCCACCATTACCACTCCCCAACACCACTATCACCACCATCACCACTCCCCATCACCACCATCATCCACCATCATCACCATCAATAAACATTACCGCCACATACACCCTCCCCATTAAACATCCCCTCCACTGCACAAGGTACCCATTTTTCTTGTTTACACGCACAGATTTTCATGTTTTAATTTAACTTCCTATATAGATAAATTATCTTGTGCATGCTTGGGTGTTATTTTCTGCTTGTAGGAGGTTAGGAACGAATTCAAAGCCACAGACCATAGCTTGGTCTTTTGTTGCCCACCACTTGTTCGAGGAATGCCTGACCATGTGCGATCGAGTGCATAGTTCAGTGTGCGATCGAGTGAACCTATTTGAGATCGATCGCAAATTAGGCAGAACCTAATAGCAGCATGTCCAAACCATCTGTTGCTAACTCCAGTGCATCCAACAGCCGTGCCTCGTCATCCCGGCCCAGCATCGAGCAACAAAAGCTCTTATTCGAGATCGTCTTCACCATCGATGATGTATTCAAGCACATGGACGCCACTCAATGGGCCATCCAAGCATTTAGACATCGAGGGTTGAAGAGGCTTTTCAAGCTGGTTTACTCGACTACTTACACCCAGCTCGTACTCCAATTCTATGCAAGCCTATCCTTTGACTGCAGCAGACCAAAATTACTGACTTCTTCAGTCCAGGGCACACCCGTAGAGGTGACTAATGCTGATATAGCCGCTACTCTTCATTGCACTGATGAGTCCCCTTCTGAGGACACCAATATCGAGGAGCAATCGGAGTCTTTTGCCCTGTCTGAGATTATTACGGATATGTGTGCTGGTTAGTACGCCGATAGACATAACAACGCAGCCAGCTAGTCAAAGTTGCCTCCACGACTTTGGCTTGTTGACACTATCCTTTAGTGTAATGTGTGTCCATTGGGGCATAAGACATAGCGGAGAGACCAAGTTTCTACAGACACTATATGCCTTCCACAGAGGTCACTAGTACTTTATTCCGGCTGTTAAATGGAGCCAGTTGCACAAATTTTGGGATCACGTCCATGGCCGGCAGACCACCAAGGCCAATGCATGGGGCCTCTCTTTCCCATTCCTACTCTCTTACATACTCAAGAAGAAAGGGATTAAGGGGACCACTAGTGACGGACCAGTGCGAGAGCATCCCTTCTTCGGAAAGGCTCAGTGGACACATAGCCTCTCGCACATGCCTCGAGGACTCCCAGCACCTGCTCCAGCAACTGAGAGAGTTGAGGAGGATCGTATGGAGACCGAGACCCCTATCATTAGCCCAGTGCGAGAGGAGGACCATATGGACATGGGACCCACAGAGTCCCAGCACTTTCTAGCTGAGCTGTTCTCCTTCCAAGGTGAGGTCTCTGCCACTACCACACTCGTGCATCAGTGCATGGATAGTTTGGAGGCACGGTTTGCACGACAGGAGGCTATGTTGCAGGCTATTCTTGATCACCTACCTTCGGCACCCGGTACCTCTTCCACTGCACCACCTGATGATTAGCAGTAAGAGGATACCACGTTTGGCTGAAGACATTAAACTTAGCGCTCATGGGAGGCACCCCAAAGCATATCCTTTTAATAGCTTATTTTATTTTATTATTAATATTTCATAGTTTACTTTTTTTATAGCTTTTTATATTTACTTCTTTTCCATTTTATGTTTGTTTGTTTTTCTTTTTCAAGGACAGAGTGAGTGCATCCAGTTGAAGTTTGGGGGCTTGCTACGAGCTATGCCAGCCATCAGTTCTCCATCTCCCAGGTCAGCTCCTTCCATGTTATTCACACATTGAGGACAATGTGCAATTTAAGTTTGGGGGTATGGGGACGCACTCACACACTCACTATGTCCCACATTTTTTTTTGTGTTGTTGTTTTTATAGATAAATGCATGTTCATACTGTTCTAAAAAATTTTGGTGATCTAAATAAAGAATATGATTTGACTTCATAAGTAAGCTTAATACCTTGAACATATAGGCCAATAATTAAGTTTTGAACATAGATCACCTCCGTTTAGGCATTTAAGGATTCACGAGTTTGACCTAAACGATCACAAGCACATTAGCACATAATTGTGTAGGGTATGACATGTAATTTTGATTTGTATGTTTCTTTTGCTCGACTGTGAACCAAATGGCCTATTAGACTAACATCTTGGCATAAGAAGATAGAAACAAATTGTTAGTACTCAAAAAGAAAAAAATGCTCCTAATGATCAATAAAACAAACTTTCCACTGAGTTACTGGCCCTCTTGCCTCAGTAAGCAGTGAGTGTCACGTCAAAAGGTAGAAAATTTGTTAACTCAAAAGATCATTAAAAAGAACTTTCCACTGAGTAACTGGCCCTCTTGCCTCAGTAAGCAGTGAGTGTCACGTCAAAAGGTGAAAATTTTAATTGGTAGCATTGAGACCAGTTAGTTTCGTAGCCTTTTTTACTCGAGTTAGTAAGTCCTTAGGGGTGTCTTTACACCTAATGCTCTAAAACCATCTGGTTTGGGAGTCATTGGCTAAACGCTCGTTACATGAGTCAAATAGAAAGCTTAAGGGAACTAACTTGGCAAAAAAATCTCACAAATAAAAGAAAAGAAGAAAACTTATGCCATCTTTGTTGATTCTAATAAGAAATTTAGTGAATTTTGAGTCATCGAAACACTACACATTAGAATTATTTAGAAACCTAATCTTTTATGTGCTAGTTCACCATACACTAAAGTCAAACCTGTGATGTCTTAAACTGCCTCATGAAAGTGATTTGCGTTCAAAACTCTTATTCATTGCAAAGATATGTTTATATGTGTTAAGCTTGCTCATGAATGTGCATCATTATGTTGTGTGACAACCTAAAATTTTGGTGGATATTATGATTATTGGATTTATCTATGTGGTGTTATTTTTTTCATTTTCGTTTTTAGTTTTGTATTGCTAAGGGACTACCAATATGTAAGTTTGGGGGTGTGATAGGTGCTTAAATATTCATATTTAAGCCCTCTTATTTACATTTGTTAGGTCCTTAGTTATGTTAATTTAGTACATTTTACTTTATTTGTGTGTTTTACATGTTCTTATAGGGTCTTGGAGAAAAAGAAGCAGTTTTGGCACTTAAAGGAAGAAGCCTGGAAATCCTGGAGCAGCCTCTGGTCAAAGTGTGATTGATCGCAATGTTGCATGCGATCGAGTGCAAGACGCATGCGATCGAGCGCACATGTACGGGCGTGAACAGTAAAACAGCAGAACCCTACTTTGGAAATAAGAGAGTTTTTGCATTTTTGGAAGTTAGGGTTTCCAGAGCCTTCCAAGACTACTCAAGCCCTATAAATACACATTAAAGCACACACAAATTATCACTTCTTAGAGAGAACACTTCTTTTATCTTTTACTTGGAGTTATAAGCTTTGGGAGAGAATTGACGCCTCTTCTCTCGGGTTTATTCTTCTCTTTATGTTTAGTTTATATATGATGTTTATCTTAGACAGCATGTGTAACTAACTTTCTTATAGGCTCGATTGAAGCCCTAGTTATGCTTTCTTATATATATATATATATATATCATTGATAAAATCTTTGCCAATAGCCTTTATTATGTTGCTTAACTTGATTAATGCCTGTGCTTATTTAAATTTCTCATATGTATATGTATGGCCAACGTATGCATGTGGTATGGATTAGTTAGTTAGATCAATTTGGATGACCGAGTCCTAGGTCTAACATTAGTAACAAAAGATATCCACACCGAATTCTTGGATTAATCAACATGGGAAACCGGGAGTAGATACCATGCCCTAGGTCTTATGTGGTTTTCGATTTCCATAAATCTTATGCTTTCTTAAGGAACAACTCATGCAGATACCATGTTGAATCCCTTAAGGAAGAAAAGAGTTAGAGTAGATACCATGCCTAACTTGTTGCTTAGGGAAATCAATAGCTTAAGGAGTAGATACCATGCCCTTAGGTTGGCGACCATTAGGTATACATGATAAAGGCTAGTGCACTGATACATTAGACAATTGGGAAAGTATGACTAGTGGTGGATATCAAAGCCCCATGTCATTATTATTATCAAATCACTTTCAACAGTTATTTATTTCTTTTTACTTTGAAGAAACTAATTCTAAAACCGAACTTTACCAATCCCTGTGGAGATGATCTTGCTTTCGCACACTATACTACATTGTTGACCTTGTGCACTTACAAGTAAAACTAGTGCGATTATTTGCTTATTAATTTAGGTAAATAAACGCGCAACAGTACAAGAAATCAAAATTTTGTTAGCATAAGTTAATTGTGCATCAATTTATTCTAATTGAAGTTATGCTTAAGAAAAATAATGAAAACTATTTCGTAACTCGAAATCAGTATTTGTTTCTAGCGTAAATATTTGAAACTAAAATATGGGTAATTGGAAAATATGAGATTTGTTTGGACATTAGAATATCTGCTACATATAATTTTACACACTAGTAGTAATTAGAATGGATATTTTATGATTATACTATAATTATTTATACACTATTTTATATTCAATAAATATAAAATATATAATTATATATTTGACCCGGTTACTGGTTTGGGTCGAGTTAAAAATTTTGAACTCATGACCCAACCCAACCCAACCCACTAGGTTCAAAATATTTTCAACCTAACCCAACTCAATCTCTAAAAATACACAACCTAACCCAACCCATTATATAGGTTTGGGTCGGGTTCGCGGGTCAATCGTGTTCCATGCTCACCCCTAGCTGCAATAGATTTCCCATGAAGGGAGGAAAAAAAAATCTAAGTAGAAGGGAGATCTTTTATCAGTTTTAGCTTTGATTTCTAATTAGCTATCATATCAATATCCCCAGCCAGAGTTTTTGCAACATTCACAAGTTTTGTCATCTGAACCATGGAAAGAGATACAATAAAAGGTCGTCAGCACACATAGTTGTGATATAAGCACAAAGGGTAAGAAATTTTGTTAAAGGTCTCATAGAAGAGCTAACAGAAGTAGAAGCCTCATAAGACTTCTTACTAATCAATTCATCCAATTTATCGAAAATGAAGTCAACGTCTTCTGGTACAACAAGATTGGGCTTAAAGCACCTGTGAGAGATAACCTCACTATCACCAAGAGAACACAACTCATCGCCAGTGTGACCCTGTGAGTAAACCCTTTTCCCTATGGCCTTTACCACCAAAGTTTGTCTTTGGCTCTCCCTTAAGTTCTTTATCTTTTCTTTTTCTCTTTCTTTTTTCTTCTTCCCCTTCTTTTTCTCTTCCTATGTCTATTTCTTTTTTCTCTCTTTTTCTTTGTCTATGTCTTTGTTTTCTCTGTTTCTTCACCCATCTTCTCTTCTCTTTGCTCTTCTCCATCCACGTCCATTTCAATTATCTCACCCCTTGTGGTCTCTTTTATCTCTTCATTCTCTCTGTCATCCTCTTTCCAGACTTTAACTAAAATAGGACAGACAATAGTTGGGTATATCTTGGTATACTTTCTCCAAGAAGGATGATAAATAACATATATTTTGTGGAGTAATCAACTAATAATTTCTTCAAGGACTTCAGTTTGGTTTAAGAACTTCAGGTTTCACATCAATTTCTTCTAGCACTATGCTTGAAGATATGATTTTCCTCTTAGATGATAAGACTGCAAAAAGGTAGAAAATTTATAAGATATAGACAAAATATTTGTCCAAACACATGGCTAGAGACAGATACAAAAAATACATAAGTATTTGGCTAGAAGATAACATTTTTTCCTGAACAAACTCGTTAGAATGTTTTGTCTATCATAGCTAATACAATTTAAAGTTTTTACCTATAACACCATAATTTTGTAATGCCTCTCCCAAGCTATAAGGGCAAGCAGGAATAGAAGGTAGAGGTTGAAATGTTGTGATTTATGAGGGATGATCATAAACAATTCTATCACCACATTTCACTCAAAGACTATGCCAAAGTCTCAAACAATCATGCTCGATCATGTTCATTGAGTATGAATATATATTTTTGGCTAAGAAATATATAGAATGTGCAAGTTTTCACATCATTTTATAAAAGTGTTCGAACGAAAAGGATAAAGCTTAAGGATTCAGACATACCTAAAGATCAAAGTGGAGTTTGCTCAAAATCAAATACTAACCTTTTGGTGGAAGATTTCCTAATAGCTTGAATAGAGCATTTAGGTGCAAGAACTTCAATGCACACCATATGTAGTACTTGTGTTTATAAAATAAGGGTAAAAAAGTAATTTTACATATATTGTATTAAATTAAATAATCCATTGATGAAAGATTTAGCATTGATTTTAAATAATATTTGAAAGATCATATTGAAAATTTTGTTGAAAAGAGTTAGAAATTTTTAAATAAGAAAGTAATGAAAAATTTTGAAATTTGAAGTTGCAATGAAAGAATTTTGAAGAAAAATATTGACTAAAGTTGAAGAAAATAATTAAGCAAAATTTTGGAAGAAAATATAAATTTTTATTTTTCTCTATAATTTTTATAAAATTTTTGGAAGGAAGAAAAGATGAAAATTTGATTTTAAAGGATAAATGGTAAAACAATAATTACGTAATAGAAAAATAGTAAATTTTAAATGATGGTAGAATTGTAAATAACCAATGGTAAATATGTAAATTGTATTTAATATATATATTTTGCAGACTTCACAAGAAGCAGTGAAGCGATGAAGCAACAGAAAAAAATAAATAAATAAATTTGAACGATTTAGTTGTTGAAAAAAAATTAAAAAAAAATCTTAACGGTGAAGTAGTGGAGAAAAAAAAATTAAAAAAAAAGCTTATAAGTCTCTTCACTTCAGAGACTTTGTTTTTTTCTTACCAAATCATGTTTGGTTTATTTCTTTCTTCAATTCAAATTTCTTAGAAAAAAAGTTACAAAGAAAGTTTTTCCAAAATTAGAGATAGTATTATCATTCAATTACAATAGTAAGATTTATGAAAGTTTATGATTAGATGTGGGTAATCAGCAATCTCAATAAATTGTTGAAAGAAGCAGGAAAGGCAAGGAGATGATCCACGGGTAGCTTTAAGTGCTATGTGGTGAGTAAGATTTACTTTTAGCATTCGAGACCAATAAAAATATGAATTTATGATATTTGAATAAATTGTTAAATTATAATGATTTAATGATGTATTTTTTTGTTAAGTATGATAATTGATTGATTAGGGATTAAATAGTATGTTGAATATTAATTATATAAGAATTTATATTTTAAAAAGGATGGATTAATGAAAAATATGCTAAGAAGCTATATGAAATTTCTAAAAATATGATTGAAAACTTGATAAGATATATGATGAGACAATTTAATAAATATGATAAAAATAATAATTTTGAGAAAAAGCTAGATAGTTGAATTAAATACTTTGATGTACGCTTGCTTCCATATTATTGCTCACATGCATAAAAAGGAAGACTAGAAAGGCAGTTGGTCTGGCTAAAACATGTCGACATGTGTGAAGACTTTCCCAGATGATAATATGAAATGATCTTATGAGAAAGAAAGAAAGAAAATTTAAATTAATGCATTATATTTGTTTTAAATTTTTATCATTAATGTTTGAGATGCTAAAGATTCAATTTTGAGTATTAAATGATTAATAGATAGATGAGTATCATAATGAGACAATTTTGATGATAGATAAATAAAAAGGATGACATAATAAAGAATTATATTATTGATTGTTTATATGATGTGAACTTTATGATGATATCAAATTGAAAATATTAAATTGATAAAATATATGAGATACATGTATTCAAAGAGGATAGCTTGATAATTTATTTATTAAGAGAAATTGATAAATGATTGAATTAGAATGTGAGAAGAGATATATAGTTAATTATGATGATTTAACAATGAATGAATATAACTAAAAGTATACATATTGAGTACTTTTAGTAAGTTTAATTCACTGAGCTTGTGAAGCTCACTCCTCATTGTTAAATAATTTTAGGTAGCTGGCAGGACAAATAGATTTGTGAGCTGAGATTTAGACCGAGTTATTATCTGTAAGTCTCATGGTCCATATCCTTAGACTAATGGAATAAAAAAATTATAGATATTCATGCATAATATGTTGTATATATTGTTTCAGATGGGATATTAATAATGTAACTCCCTTGTTGAGGGTTGAGGGTTGAGGGTTGATGTGTTTTGTGTGTATGTGTGTGTGTGTGTGTGTGTGTGTGTTTGTGTGTGTGTGTGTGTGTGTAGTCAATATATGTTTTTTAAATTATTGCATATATGTGTCGTGCTAAGATTTCAAAACGTGACGACAACGTCTCGAAAGTGGCCAACTCAAGATGGGTCGTTACATTTTTGTATCAGAGCATTAAGTTTTATGACTCTATAGACTGAAAAAAAATTTTTTATAGAAGTGGAAGATTTAAATAAACTACATTTTAATGCAGAGTCTGAGGATAACACGTGGATGTGCTAGATCTAGAGGTTGAGTACTGAACCAGAGAGGACGTGGTAGACTCCCAATATTTAGAAGAGCTGAAGTGGAGGAGGTCGAGTCTATGGTTCATGCAAGGGAACAGGTTGCTAGTACAGTTGGTACTAGTAGAGGTGGGAGAGAATATAATATTAGGAGGGAGGAGTTGAGAGAAGTTCTTGATCGTGCTATAGAGAGAATGAATGCAGCAGAAGAAAGAGCTGATAATTTTCATAGGAAACTAGAGGAAAGGGGTCGTACAAAACCTGATGTGGTGAGACAAGAGGCTTATAAGGGAGAGGGTGTGTTTGCACATAAGATGCAAGGGGATTGTTTTGTGAGATTTATTAAATTTAAAATCTAGTCTTTTAGAGGATCTATAAATCCTATTGAAGCTGAGCAGTGGATTAAACATGTTAAGCGGATCAGATAGGCAGAAGATTGCTTTTGCTTCATTTAAGCGGGAAGGTGAGGCATCTCAATGGTGGGAGGATATTCTGCCTAGATTGAGTACATAGGTAGATCAACCCTTAACTTGGCATAAGTTTAAGGATGTGTTCTTTGCGATTTATTTTTCAGATAAGTTTCAAGCACAGCATGAGAGAGATTTTATTCATTTAAGGCAGAATAAGTTATCTCTGGATGAGTATGATATTAGATTTATAGCTCTATCAAGGTTTGTACCTGAGTTAGTAAATACAGAGGAAAAGAAATCTAAGAGATTTTTAGACAGGTTACACTATGAAATTCAAACTAAAATCTTTTATATAGGTATTAGGAATTATTCTATAATGGTAGATAAAGCATTACATATTGAGAAAGATGTGATGGAGTTTAGAGGTATGAAGGATTAGCTGAAGAGGTCTAGATTTAAGAAACCCAGAGGTGGTAGTAGTATGAGTGTGTAGGGTGGGAGACCACCCCAAAGGGGGCGTTACTTGTCACAGGGAACTGTAATGCAGAGTTAGAGGCAAGCAGGATTTGTTGCTTCTATAGCTTAGAGTAATATTGGTAGGACCCCTAGATTTGGGAGATAGGCTATGGGAACTGGAAGCTATGGTAGAGGGGTAAGTATGTCACCAAGGGGAAGTGGTAATCTGATGTATGATCGAGAGATAAAAGTTTGCTATAGATGTAATCAGACAAGGCATCTATCTCGGAATTTTTCTACTCTGATCTGCTTTGTATGTGGTGAGGGAGGATATATTAGTCTAGATTGTCCAGTGGGAAAATCTGTTGAGATAAGTTCTAAAGGTGTTGGGAGAATACAGGTGGAGAGAGGTGGTGGATCAAAGAGTATGCGAGGTAGGGGTAGAGGCAGAGAATCAATAGCTGAGAGAGAACGCGATGGTCAATTACAGCCCAGAGATAGCAGAGTCTATGCATGGACCCCAACAAGATGCACAGGCCACTCCTGATATTGTTATGGGTATGGTATCTATTCTTGATAGAGCTTCTAGAGTATTGATTGCTCCTGGTGCAACTCATTCTTTTGCATCCACTGTTTATATGAAATCTATTGATGCTTGTGTTAGTCCTTTGATGCATGTTGTTATTGTTGAGGTTCCTACTAGGTATAGGGTTATTATCAGGACAATTTATCGAGGTTGTTTGATTAGTATGGCTGATAGAGAATTTGAAGTTGATTTGTTGCCTTTAGATATGACAAATTTTGATTTAATTCTGGGAATGAATTGGTTATCTGAATATCATGATTAGGTAGATTGTTTTAGGAAGAATCTGGTGTTCAGGATACCAGGACATGAGGAGTTTAATTTTCAGGGAGAACGCAAGATATTAACCAACTTTTTTATTTTTACCTTGACTGCTAGTAAATGGTTGAACAAGGGTTGTGAGGGGTATTTGGTGTATGTGCTATAGTAGTAAAAGATTTTTTTGATGTGTTCCTAAGGAGTTGTCAGGTTTGCCTCCCAATAAGGAGATTTGAGTTTTCTATTGAGGTGATTCTGGGATCAGTACCCATATCTATAGCACCTTACAGAATGGCACCTACTGAGTTGAGAGAATTGAAAGTTCAGCTTTAGGAGTTGCTAGATAAACAATTTATTCAACTGAGTATGTCGCCTTGGGGAGCCCCTGTGTTGTTTGTGAAGAAGAATGATGGAACGATGAGGTTGTTTATTAATTATAGATAGTTGAATATGATCACCATCAAGAATAAATATCATTTTCCTAGGTTAGATGATTTATTTGAGTAGTTACAGGGGGCTAGGGTGTCTTCTAAGATAGACATGAGATCGAGTTATCATCATTTGAGGATAAAGTTGGGGGACGTGCCTAAGACTGCTTTTAGGACACGTTATGGCCATCATGAGTTCCTTGTGATGCCATTTGGGTTGACTAATGCTCTTGTAGCATTTATGGATCTAATGAATCGGGTGTTTAAACCATTCTTGGATAGATTTGTTATTGTATTTATTGATAATATTATGGTATATTCCAAGAATAAAGATGAGCATATGCAACATTTAGAGATATTGTTGGAAATTTTAAAGAGAGAGAAATTGTATGCAAACTTCTCTAAGTGTGAGTTTTGGTTGAATGAAATATCTTTCTTGGGGCATGTTGTGTTAGGAGATGGTATAGCAGTTGACCCAAAAAAAGTGGAGGTAGTGTTGAATTGGGAAAGACCCACTAGTGTGACTTGAATTAGAAGCTTTTTGGGTTGGCTAGTTATTATAGGAGGTTTATCGAGATTTTTCTATTATTGTTGGACCATTGACCAGATTGACTTGGAAGGAAGTGAAGTTTATGTGGTCAGAAGAATGTGAGAAGAGCTTCCAGCTATTGAAAGAAAAATTGACTTCTGCTCCAGTATTAGTGCTTCTTTCTAGTGATGAAGGATTTGTGGTATATAGTGATGCATCACATCAAGGGTTGGGATGTGTGTTGATGCAACGTGGGATAGTTATAGCCTATGCTTCTAGACAACTAAAAAACCGTTAGAGAAATTACCCGACCCATGACTTAGAATTGGCTGCCATAGTTTTTGCTTTGAAGATTTGGAGATATAATCTGTATGGAGCCACTTGTGAAATTTTTACTGATCATAAAAGTTTGACGCATTTACCTACCCAGAGAGAGTTGAATTTGAAGCAGAGGAGGTTGATGGAATTGATTAGTGACTATGACTATATAATTCATTATCGCCTAGGAAAGGCTAATGTAGTAGCTAATGCATTGAGTAGTAAGTCTACAAGGAGATTAGTAGCTATTAAGAGTCATGATATTAGCTTGATGATAGAATTGAGAGAAATGAGAATGCAGTTAAGTATCAATGATAGATGAGTATTGATGGCAAATATGGTGGTGCAATCTTCTATTATTGATTGCTTATTATAGATGCAGAGTAAAGATAAAAGGATAGAGAAGATCAAATAAGAAGTATTGAGTGGGAAGCTGACTGAGTTTAGAATTAGAGAAGATGGCATGGTGGTATTGGGACATAGAGTTCGTGTTCCCAATGATGTTGAGATAAGAAAGGAAATACTAAGAGAGGCTCATGATTCTGAGTGTTATATGCACCCAGGTAGTAATAAGATGTACAGGGGATTGAGACAGAATTATTGGCAATCAAGGATGAAGAAGGATGTAGTTGAATATATTTCTAGATGCTTAATTTGTAAACAGGTGAAGTCTGAGAATAGAGATCCGGCAGGTTTATTACAACCTCTTCTAGTACCTGAATAACCATGGGAGAATGTGAGTATGGATTTTTTTTCTGGTTTTCCCCGTACCTAGAGAGGTCATGATGCTATAGGGGTTATAGTGGATAGACTTTCTAAGTCTTCATATTTCCTTCCTATTAAAACTACCTGGAGTCCTGAAAAGTTGGTTGAATTGTATGCAGCAGAAATTGTGAGATTACATGGAGTACCTTTGAGTATTGTATCAGATAGAGATTCTAGATTTTAGAGGGATTTTCATAAACCTATGGGTACACAAATACAATTTAGTACAGTTTTTCATCCTCAAACTGATGGGTAGACAAAGAGAATCATCAGAATACTGGAAAATATGTTGAGTGCAAGTGTATTGAGCTTTTCAATGAGCTAGGATGCTTATTTACCTTTGATCGAGTTTACATACAATAATTAGTATCAAGCTAGTATTGGGATGGCACCATTTGAGGCTTTATATGGTAGAAGGTGCAGAACTCCAGTATGTTGGGAAAAAGTTGGAGAAAGAAAGATATTTTGTCCAAAAATAGTAATTTTGACTACTAAGAGGATCAAACTGGTTAGAGAGAACCTTTGAGGAACACAAAACAAACAAAAGGGATATACTGATAATAGAAGCCGACCAATTGAGTTTCAGGTTAGTGAGTGGGTGAATTTGAAGATATCTCCGTTGAAGGGTGTATTGAGATTTTAAAAGAATGGAAAGTTGAGTCCAAGATTTGTGGGGCCATATGAGGTGATCGAAAAAGTTGGAACAATAGCATATAGATTGGATTTGCCTCTAGAGTTAAAGCAATTACACAATGTGTTTCATGTTTCACTTTTGACAAAGTGTTTACATGATGAATCCCATAGTGTTCTAAGTCACGCTGTAGAACTTTAGGAATATTTGACCTTTATACAAGTACCAGTCAGAATTCAAGACAGAAAGGAACAAGTCTTACGTAATAAATTTATTCCTTTAGTTCAAGTGTTATGGTAGAATAAAGATGTTAAAGAAATTACTTGGGAGTGTGAGGCAAGAATGAGGAAAGAGTACCCCCCAGCTTTTTCATGCGTTAGGTAAGGAAATTTCAGGGATAAAATTTTTATAAAGTGGGTAAAATTGTAGTATTCGTGTTCATAAAATAAGGGTAAAGAAGTAATTTTACATATATTATATTGAATTAAATAATCCATTAATGAAAGATATAGTATTGATTTGAAATAATATTTGAAAATTTTGTTAAAAAGAGTTCGAAATTTTTGAAGAAGAAAATACTGAAATTTTTTTAAATTTGCAGTCTAAATGAAAGAATTTTGAAGAAAAATATTGACTGAAGTTGAGGAAAATAATTATAAAAAAAATTGGAAGAAAATATAAATTTTAGAAAGAATAAAAAATAAAATTTGATTTTAAAAGATAAATGGCAAACTGTAATTATGTAATTGCAAAACAGTAAATTTTAAATGATGGTAGAATTGTAAATAACAAATGACAAATATGTAAATTGTATTTTAAAAAATATCGCAGATTTCATGTTAAGCGGTGAAGCAACAAAACGGCGGAAAAAAAATAAATAAATAAAATCTGAAAGGTTTAGTTGTTGAAAAAAAATAAATAAAAAATCTTAACAGGTGGAGAAAAAAATTTTTTTAAAAAAAGCTTATAAGTCTCTAAACTTCAGAGACTTTGTTTTTTTCTTATCAAATCTTGTTTGGTTTTTTTTTTCTTCAATTCATATTTCTTACCAAAAAGTTATAAAGAAAGTTTCTCCAATATTAGAGATAGTACAATCATTTAATTATAATAGCAAGATTTCATCATATTTGAAGTAAATTTTCAATAAGACTCATAACTAAATAATTATATTGTTTGAATTAAGTTATGAAATAGTAAGATTTATGAAAGTTTATGATTAGGTGTTGGTGATAAGTAATCTCAAGAAATTGTTGAAAGGAGCAGGAAAGGCAATGACGTGATCCACGGGTAGCTTTAATTGCTACGTGGTGAGTTATACTTACTTTAATTAATCAAGACCAATAAAAATATGAATTTATGATATTTGAAATTATTGTTGAATTATAATGATTTAATGATGTATTTTCTATTAAGTATGATAATTGATAGATTTATTGATTAGGGATTAAATAGTTTGTTGAATATTAATTATATAAGAATTTATATTTTAAAAATGATGGATTAATGAAAAATATGTTGAGAAGTTATATGAAATTTCTGAAAATATAATTGAAAATTAATATGATATATGAGGAGACAATTTAATAAATATAATAAAAATAGTAATTTTGAGAAAGAGCTAGACAATTGAATTGAATGCTTTGATGTATGTTTGCTTGCATATTATTGCTCATATGCATAAAAGGGAATACCAAAAAGGTAGCTGGTCTGGCTAAGAAGATCATGAAAGCAGCTAGTCTAGGTGAGAGGGCCTGGAAGGTAGCTGGTTTGGCTTAAACATGTTGACATATGGGAAGACGTTCCTAGATGATAATATGAAATGATCTGATGAGAAATAAAGAAAGATAATTTAAATTCATGCATTGTATTTGTTTTAAATATTTATTATTAATGCTTGAGATTCTAAAGATTCAGTTTTGAGTATTAAATAATTGATAAGTCTCATAATGATACAATTTTGATGATAGATAAATAGAAAGAATGACATAATAAAGAATTATATTATTGATTTTTTATATGATGTGAATTGTATGATAATATTAAATTAATAAAATATATGAGATAAATGTATAGAAAGAGGATAGTGTGATAATTTGTTTATTAAGAAAAATTGATAAATGATTGAATTAGAATGTGAGAACAGATAGCTGGTTAATTATGCTGATTTAACAAGTAATGAATATCACTAGAAGTATACAAATCGAGTACTTCTAGTAAATTTAATTTATTGAGCTTGTGAAGCTCACTCCTCATTGTTAAATAATTTCAGGTAGCAGGCAGGATAGATAGATTTGTGAGATGAGATTCAAACTGAGTTATTATCTATAAGTCTCGTAGTCCATATTCTCATACTAATGGAAGAAAAAACAAATTTGTAGATATTCATGCATAATATGTTGTATATACTATTTTAGATGGGATATTAATAATGTAACTCCCCTGTTGATGGTTGAGGGTTGATGTGTCTATATATATATAGATATTCAGTCGATATATTTTTTTTATATTGTTGCATATATGTGTCGTGTTGGGATTTCAAAACGTGACGATACCATCTCGGGGATGGCCAACCCGGGATAGGTCGTTACACCTTAGGCTCTTTTGGGAAGAATTTTCTAAATTTGGTATCCCACCATAGACTGAAGGTATGGATAACAAAGCATCGATTTGGGATATAAGGCAGAGAGAAAGACTTCAAAGCAGTATCAAACTGGTTCTTGATCATGATGATATCATCAAAAATCACGACTCATTCATGATGATGATCATTTTTGGTATAAAACCAGGGAATAGGAATGACTTGAATGAAATCAAATTGCCGAGCAAACATGTTTGGACAGGACATCTCAACACCAGTTTGAGGATTCTATGGTGGTTCACTCAATAGGCCGCCAAAATACAGGTCCCTATAAATCAAGTAAGTACCCCAAATGATATCTTTCATCTATTTCTTCTCTAGGTTTGTGTATTCTGAAAACTTGTCATCTGTATACAATTCTGGCCCAAAACGTTTTTCATTAAACTGATAAAAAGAAGCATTACTTTTTTAGGTCAAGCTAAAGAAGAAATGTATGCACTAACCGAAAAAAAATCTTCTTGGGTGTGGCCAAAACCAATTTAGCACTTGTTGAGGTAAGTCTCTCAAGTGGAGTAGCGAGAACGCGTAATCCCTTATCAAAATATTCGTAGGCCAACATTTGAAAGAGCATAATGAACCACTAGTGCTACTTAGAGTTTCAACATTCAAATAAGAAAAACTACTTTTATGATTGAGTGAATGAATTTGTTCTACAAGTGATTGAAAGGATTAGCACAAAAATCAAAATGTATTGAGCAATTAAAAAATTTAACATGGAGAGAGAAAAAGACACAGAGATTTATAATGGTTCGACGATGTGCCTACGTCCACTTCTTCAACAAGCCTCCTCCTGGTCTTCTGAGTTCCACTAATCTCAAGGATTTCACTGACATGGAATCCTTAGTACCAAGTAAACCTTTACACCTTGCTTTGCTTTTACGGGTAGCAAGCTAATCTCAATCTCTGTTTTGTTTTCTGGGTAGCAAACAACCTTACACAAGAGATCTCTCTCAAACTGACAGCTTTTACACTCTTACATATTAAAACACTACTAAAGTAATAAACGACTAAATCTTAAGAACATGTGTAAAACTGAACTGATTTCTTCTTTTCTTGCTCTTCTGCTAAACTCCCTTTAGTGACTATTAATTTATAACTTCCGCAAAGCTTTCACAAAAGGCAACTCTGAAAATTTCTTTTTCAAACTGATATCTCATTTATTGTAGATCATCTGATCTCTAACGATCACCTCCCATCGACTCCCCAGTCGACTAGTCTTATCCTCAATAGACTGGATCTACAGAGTAATCCTCATAAAATACTTAAACCACTACCAATCATCTACCTAGGTGACTGCCTAGGGACTAGTCGACTACTTAGGTGACTAGCTCTGTAACACTGGTTTTGTTCGGTCAACTCTGATCAACTTTGGTCAATTGCTTGTTGGAACAACTAGTCGGCTCCCTAGTCAACTGGTGCACTGCCAATCGACCTGTTGGTCGACTAGCTCTAGGTCATGCCTCACGGTCTTCCTTTTTTCACATCAACTGATCTATACCCATGTGCGCCTCAGTTCTGGTGCGTGTCACTAAAACTTAACAATTGATCCAATGTCCTTTATTTCTAACAACTTTGACTTTTTCGATTTATCTGTTGCAAACATAAATTGAGTTCCATGTTGGTGGACCCCACTAGCCAAAGTAATGATGAAAGCAAGATTGCAGTTGTTTCCCATGAAATGTCTTGTGTTAGCTGTAATGTAAGTTAATTAATTAATTAACTTACTAAGGCTTGTTTGGTTCTTTTTTTGGTTTAAAGGCTTGTTTAGTTTGTTCTTAAAGTAAAACACTTAGATAATCATGCACACTGAAATTAACTTGTCAATAAATTATATAGGTTTTATCTACATCAAAATTAAACGACTTTAGGATATAAAATATCCTAACAACCACCATATAAATGGGCTGACATAAAAGGCCAAAGAAAATTTTTTGCTTGTAGCCAAGGTAATGGTCAACTTCATATAATTTTTAATCATTTGGGTAGCAATCACACATAAGAGAAAAAAATTTGAATAGTCATATTAAAATAAAGGCAATATATTCTTGGAAAGATATAAGGGGTACTTGCTTTCATATCTTTTCTACGAATTGGCCATAGGAACAATTTGTGTCGATAGTGTTTAATGCCTTCAATTCCTTTTTGATAAGCTCAATATTAGGAGTGGAGGATGAACAACAGTTGTGTGACTTACTGAGCACAACATCAAGATCCACCATATCATCCAAGCCATATAAACGGCTCTTTTTTGCTCCCCTTGATGTTGCCAACCACTCCTTGGTGTCTAACTCCTACTGGGCGGACAAATCCTCAAGGATCTAGCCTGACTATAGGAGTCCTATAATCCAAATCAATACATTAGTAAGCAAAATTAGACAACTAAATTAAATAACTCTAGTAATTAAGCTGGTTGACATAAAACTTATAAAGTTATATATAAATAGACACTTATACTTATGTTTATTGCCCTAGACTTCCGATCAGCATAGTCCCTAGTCTTTTTGGCTATGTGGGTCTCGTTGAAAACTTCTAATATAGAAGGTTGTCTACCCAATTCTTTATCCTACACATAGAATATAAAACTAACATTATAATCATGTATAGTATCTAAAAATCAACATAAAGTAGATCAGTTTGTTTACCATTTATTTCTCATGTTCTTGCGTACTGATGGACACCCCAACATGGTGGACAAACCTATCTCTTGTCCACTTATTAGATGAAGCGGCCTGTTGACTCCTCCCCTAACTATCCGTGGCTTTGAGGTCACATATTTTAGCTCAATACGATTGTATAATCCAATGCTTGGTCCACCAGTTTCACTCAAATTTATTTGGCCTTGGTTCGCATAAAGCTCTAGCTCGAGCTTTGTTGAGGTGGTCTGATAAATGCCTTTATGCAATATGATTAAAGACAGCTTTGGTGCACTAGGTGTCCTCTGGTTTCTCGAACTGATAACATTGCTGAAATGACAATAAGACAAAGGATTACTTGCAACATATAAAATAAAACATAAAAGAAATGTATAAACAAAATAACATCATATTTTTCATACCGATTACATATAACCAACATACAACAAAAAAATAACTTATACCAAGAAGGCATCAAAACATATAGCCTACACACATGACTTAAAGTCTTATTTGAATTGCAATGGCCATCATGATGATTCTTCGCAATCAATGTGATGGTCTTCACAATGCCCTTAACCCTAAAGAATGCACTACAAGCATAGGAAGGTTAAATTTAAATGTAGAATTTGGCTTCTAAGGTACACAAATATAGAATTTAGTTTTTAAGGTACAAACACATAATGGTTGTCATTGAAAGTATATTACCCCTTGCTTCTTATATGCAATAGAGGTTTATCAGCTACATTTTCAAGAGTAGTGGGAGTTTATTAGGCACTCTCCCTCTACGACCAACATCCTCATAGTCATCTTCCCCATCCAACTCCATACCCTCCTCAACATCCCCCATATCCATATTCATGAGCTTTACAATTTAAACAAAAGGATCTTATAAGCCAAAATTTAAAAAATCAAGGTAGAAGGGGTTTATATACAATATAAAAGTAAATACATAGTTAACTGAAGGTGGAGGATCGGGGGTTGTGCCCCCTCCCCCCTAATCTACCTCGTGCTCTCCCCCTCCATGGCATCATGTTTTGCAAAAAAAAAAAAAATAGTATGAAGAAAACATACACAAAATGCATTCTGTTATACAAGCTACAAAAATAATGTTTCTAAGGAACAAGAACATGAAAAGACCAAATATAAATAACAAGAAAGACAAATATTCGCTCAAGTTAATTTTAATTTTCTTACAATGATGACACAAAAGTATTAACAAAATTAATTTTCACCAAATAACAGGGAAGAGAAATACACTTACAAGTTACTCAACATTCATACTATGATCTTCTTCTTCTTCCTCTTTTGTCTCTTCCTCCTCCTCTCGTTCCCATTCTTCTTTTTCTTCCTCCTCTTCCTCTCATTCTTGTTCTTCTAGATGTCATCTTCTTTTTCTTCTTCTTTTACTCTTTTTCTTCTTCTTCTACTATTTTTTCTTGAATTCCTCCTACATAGGTGATCTACTTCTTCCATTATACCAATGGGATCATGAAGAATACCTAGTATATGAAGTTTGTTATCTTCATCGACTAGGATTGGACAGAGAGTCATCCTCTTTAATGTACTTTGGAATGTAAGCTTTAACTCATGATTTACATCTTCGTATGAAAGAACATAGACATTGCCCCTCGATAAAACTTTACAAACTGCCCACCAATCTAGTCTGTCTTTCTTCTTTGACGGGTATGGTGTGTAGTACACTTGTGTTGCTTGCTCTGCCAACATAAACGACTCATCTGAGCTTAGATGAGATTTAAGCTTTACATCTTTAAAACCATGTTTCAGGTGTACTATAAGTCCTTTCTCAGAATCGTACAAGTGACATTTGAACAATACAACTATGTTACCTTTCCCTACATATTGTACCTCTATAATTTCAGTTAATATACCGTAGAAGTCACATTCGTATACATCATAACAACTATCTGTCACACATACACCACTATTCATTATTTTCTATAACTTTCCATACTCTTTAGTGTGAAATTTGAATCCATTGACATTGTAGCCACTATAACAGGTCACACGTTTACGTAGACTAAGTCCTAGCTCTCGTATGCAGTTGTCAATGGTGTCGTCACTAAAAACCTATATATATATATATAAATTTGTTTATAATATTGAGTCAATTATCTCATTTAATGTTTACTCACAAGGTCATGTAGCCATTTTGCAAAATTATTCTCGCGGAGCTTTTCAATTAATTCATCGATAATACTAGGTTGCTCACGCTGCAACATTTCGCCGTACTGCCTATAATAATGAACAAAATGATATTTCCAAAAGTAATCCACATAATTATAAGCATTAGTTTTAACATAGAGGATAATGACTCACTCAATTCAACTTTGTTTGAACAATGGGTTCAAAATAGTATGAGCAAAAGTTTGAAATTTATTATATGATGTACACCTTAACAATGGAACCTTTAGCACGTGCTTTATTACAAGCCTTTTTATTTCGGTTGTGCATACACCTATCTTGCATATACATATTCCGAAGCAATTAGACAATATTCATCAAAAAACACTTTAATATAAAGCAAGCTAATAAGATATATTAACTTTCAAAGGGATACATCCATCGGTACTTCCAAGCCGATATGCTCATATGCTAAAGTATTTAAAGTTATTTAAACAATTATTACCCGTAATCCTTTCTTCATTGCTAAATTTACTACTGATCAAAATTTCAATGAAAAAGTGTTTCTCTTTTAACTTTAACATGATACATCATACAGCTCAAGGTTCATATAATGAAAAGAGAACGTTTGTGGTCCTTATTCCAATCATGTGTTTTGTTGCCCTCTCAGTATCTTAGATCAACATGGTTCCGTTTGACTCCCTTTCCCATATAATAACTCATGATTTTGATTATAGAGAAAATCAATTGCTTTGTTTCTTCTCTGCATGAACACATTATATAGAAGTGTTCTTCTTTGGTTGCCCTTCAGTGATTGAGCTTGCTTTTCAATTTGGGTTTTATTTACAAAGTGATAATATGATAAATTTTAATTATGGGTCTTATTTATACGGCAAAGAAAATATTACTTTCTTGTAAGATTTTATGGTCCCAAATGAGGGTTGGTCTCTTTTGTCAAGTTCTTTAGAGCATAAACATGAGGTTTATGGTATGAAAATATTTGCAAGTGAACAAAATCACAAGTAGTAAAGTTTTAAGGAAAAAAGTGTCGAACCCACAATGACTAATTATGCTATTGAGTATTGAAATTTACCAAATTATTTACTATTTGTAAATAAAACCAAAGTTTTAAAGACTTTATCACCTAAATTAAAAGAAAATAGAATAAAACTTAAGGTTGTAGAGATAATAAAAATAAATCTAGAGCTTTTGATTTCACCTAGTTAATCCCACACAATTTATTATTCCTTGTTATAAAATTCCAATTTTTCAAGTTGATGAAAAATAAATCCCTTAATTGTTTGTTTTCTCTCGAATAACATTAGAAATATCTCCACATAATAATTCATCATATCTCTATGTAAATTAAATTATTTGAAGATTGATTAAGTTCTTTGGATTTTTCTTAATCTAAAATCACACTAGTCGCGGTAAAGTATCTCTATCTTTCGCTCAACTAATGGTGTTTAATCCTAAAAGCTTCTAATCACAAATTACCTCTCGGTTTCATTATGATTCAATAAATCATGCAATAATTGGTCGGAAAATTGTAAGCAATAAGATCAAGGATAAATACTCAACATAAAAAAAAATCTTCAAATAAAATAACTTAGATTTTAAATTGTGTGTTCAAAGCTAGACTACATCAACGCCTTTGAAAAATAAAATTAGTTCATAACAAATCTGAAATCAACCATGTTCTTATTGGAATGCATCAAAAGAAAACTAAAGAGAAGAGAATAAAACTCTTTTGCTTGAAATAATTTGATGAAGCATTCAAGATTGACCCTCATTCTCTTCTCTCTTTATTCTCTTGTCTAGGAAAAATCTATTGTGTTTTCAAGGCAAAGGCAGCCGGCCTTATATAGTAAAACTCTTAGAAAAGAAAAAGAAAGTACAATAACACTACTCCTTCTAGGAAAAGGAAAGACACATAAATGGGAAATACTTCTACTACTAGGAAAACATGAAATAGGAAAGTAACTATAAGAAAAAATAACACAAAATAAGAAAAAGTGCAACACAAGCAAATAAAATCAAATAAAAAGAAATAAATGAAAACCAACAATTTTAGTAAATAAAAGAGTAATAAAATCATGTAAAAATTACACTTATCAAATTCCCCCAAACTTAAAATTTGCGAGCTCTCAAGCAAAGAAAATGAGAAAAACAACTAAAAACAAGAATTGGTTTAATTCAAAAAATTTGTTGCCTCAAAGATTGCCTAAAGTTTTATAATCCAAATGAATCATTCAATATGACATAAGTCCAAAAGTTAATTCACAACTAAATTTCACCTCATTATCAATCCTCTCATTCATGCATACCTATCATTCTCACTTCATTATTAGCTTCCCAGATGATTTTATGCAAATAGGTAAATATATAATGGATCTCTAGTTATGAAATTGATAATTCCAACTCCATAGACTTGCTTTTCAAATCACTCTCCACTAATGTAGAACAAAAATATTACCAAGGATCATTAGGTCTTTATTAAGCTTGTAATGTAAGGCTAAGGTGAGGGCTACAAAGAAAAGATAGGGTTCAAACAAAGCAAGAGAACTTATTTTTGAACACAAATGTTGTTGCGTTTATCTACCTAAATAAAGAGGTGAATAATCGTACTAGTTATACTTGCAAGTGCACAAGGTCATCAGTGTAGTCTAGTGTGCGAAAGCAAGGTCATCTCCACAGGGATTGGTAAAGTTGCTTTTTAGAATTAGTTTCTCAAAAGTAAAAAGAGATAAATATTTGTTGGAAGGTGATTTGATAATAATAAAGACATAGGGCTTTGATATCCACCATTAGTCTTACATTCCCAATGTGTATAAGGTATCAGTGCACTAGCTTTATTATGTATACCTACTGGTTGCCAACCTAAGGGCATGGTATCTACTCCTTAAGCTATTGATTTCTCTAAGCAAAAAGTTAGGCATGGTATCTACTCTAACTCTTTTCTTCCTTAAGGGATTCAGCATGGTATCTGCTTGAGTTGTCCCTTAAGAAAACATAAATACTGTGGAAATCGACAACCATATGAGACCTAGGGCATGGTATCTACTCTCGGTTTCCCATGTTGATTAACCCGGGTATCCGGATAAGATATCCCTTGTTACTAATGTTAGACCCAAGACTCGGTCATCCAAATTGATCTAACTAACCCATCAATACCACATGCATACGTTGGCCTTACACATACATATGAGGAATTTAAATAAGCACAAGTGTTAATCAAGTTAAGTAACATAATAAACTATTGGCAAAGATTTTATCAATGAATAAAAATATGGGAATGCATAACTAGGGCTTCAATCGAGCCCTATAAGAGAGTTAGTTACACATACTAACTGAAGTAAACATTATAAATAAACTAAACATAAAGGAGAAGAATAAACTCGAGAGAAGAGGCGTCAATTCTCTCCCAAGCCCTCAACTCCAAGTAAAAGAAAAGAGAGAAGTGTTTTCTATCTAAGGTGTGTCTTTTGTGTGTGAGTTACAAGTGTTTTTATAGGTCCTTGAGAAGTCCTAAGAGAACCATGAGTTCCTAAACCTTCCTAAAACAACAATTCTCTTATTTCCAAAATAGGGTTCTGCAGTTTACTGTTCATGCCCGTACATGTGCGCTCGATCGCAGTGAGCCTTGCACTCGATCGCATTGTGCGCTCGATCACATTGCATGGTGCGATCGATCGCAATTTGTGCAGAGAATGCTCCAGAGCTTTCCCGATTTCTTCATTTAAGTGCCAAAACTGCTTCTTTTTATCCAAGACCCTATAAAAACATGTAAAACACACAAATGGAGTAAAAGAGATAAAATTAACGTAATTAAGGACCTAACAACTGTAAATAAGGGGGCTTAAATATGAATATTTAAGCATCTATCACACCTCCAAACTTACATATTGCTAGTCCCTTAGCAATACTAAATTAAAAACTAAAACGAAAACATAGATAAATCCAATGTTCATAGTGTCAATCAAAAATCTAGATCTTGCACAACATTATGATGCGCATTTATGAGCAAGCTTAACAAGTGTAAACATATTTTTACGATAATTAAGAGTTTTGAACGCAAACCATTTTCATGAGGTAGCTTAAGACATCACAAATTTGACTTTAGTGTGTGGTGACTAGCACACAAAAGATTGGGTTTCCAAGAAATTCAAACGTGTATTGTTTCGATGACTCAAGATTCACCAAACTTCCTATTAGAGTCAACAAATATGGCATAGACTTTTATTTGTGATCTTTTTGCCGAGTTAGTTCCCTTAAGCTTTCTTGTTGACTCGTGTAACGAGCGTTTAGTCAATGACTCCCAAACCAGATGGTTTTAGGGCATTAGGTGTAAAGATACCCCTAAGGACTTACTAGCTCGAGTCAACAAGGCTACGAAACAAAACTGGTTTTACTGCTACCACTTAGAATTTTCCACCTTTTGATGTGACACTCAATGCTTACTGAGGCAAGAGGGCCAGTTACTCAGCGGAAGATTTGTTTTTATTGATCATTAGGAGCATTTTTTCTTTCTTTTTTTTTTAGCATGAATCAATCTTTTCTATTTTTATATGCCAAAATGTTAATCTAATAGGTCATCTAGTTCACAGTCAAGCAAAAGAAACATACCAATCCAAATAACATGTCATTCCCCAGAAAATTATCTGCTAATGTGCTCGTGATAGTTTAAGTTAAACTTGTGAATTCTTAAATGCCTAAAAGGCAGTGATCTAGGTTCAAAACTTGATTATTGGTCTATATGTTCAAAGTGTTAAGCTCGCTGATGAAGTCGAATCATAAATTTTTTTTTTTTAGATCAAAAAAAGTTTATTGGACAGAATGAACATGTATTTATTTATGAAAATAGCAACAAAACAAAAAAATGTGGGACATAGTGAGTGTGTGAATGTGTCCCTATACCCCCAAACTTAAATGGCACATTGTCCCCAATGTGTGAATAGCATGGAAGGAGCTGACCTGGGAGATGGAGAACTGATGGCTGATATGGCTCGTAGCACGCCCCCAAACTTCAACTGGATGCACTCACGCTGTCCTCGAAAAAGAAAGAAAAACATACATAAAATGGAAAACAAGTAATAAACAACAATAGAAAAGTAAACTATGAAATACTAATAATAAACTATGAAAATGATATGCTTTGGGGTGCCTCCCATGAGCGCTAAGTTTTACGTCTTCAGCCAGACGTGGTACTCTCTCACTGCTGATCATCAGGTGGTGCAGTCGGAGAGGTACCGGGTGCCGAAGGTAGGCGATCAAGAATGGCCTACAGCATGGCCTCCTGTCGTGTGAAGCGTGCCTCCAAACTGTCGATGCGCTGATGTACAAGTGTGGTGGCGGCAGCGACCTCGCCTCGAAAGAAAGATAGCTCAGCTAAGAAGTGCTGGGACTCGGTGTGTCCCATGGCCGAATGGTCCTCCTCGCGTACCGGGCTCATAACCGGGGCCTCGGTATCCATGTGATCCTCCTCTACTTGTTCAGCTGCTGGAGCAGGTACTGGGGGACCTCGTGGCATGTGTGATATGCTCTGTGTCCACTGAGCCCTCCTAAAGAAAGGATGCTCTCGTACTGGCCCGTCACTGTGGGTCCCTTTAATCCCCTTCTTCTTGAGGATGGAGGTGAGTAGGAACGGGAAAAGGAGACCCCAAGCATTGGCCGTGGTAGTCTGACGGCCATGTACATGATCCCAGAACTTGTGCAGCTGGCTCCAAATGACAGACGGGATAAAGTACCAGTGGCCTCTATGGAAGGCGTATAAAGTCTGGAGAAATTGGTCTCGGCGCTGTGTCTTGTGCCCCAATGGACATACATTACACTGGAGGATCGTGTCGACTAGCCATAGTCAGGGAGGTAGCTTGGACCGGCCAGCCGCATTATTATGCCTGTCGGCATACTGGCCAGCGCACATGTCCGTGATGATCTCGGCCAGGGCAAAGGACTCCGGCTGCTCCTCGATATCAATGTCCTCAGGAGGGGATTGATCGGTGCAATGAAGAGCAGCGGCAATATCAGCACTAGTCACCTCAATGGACGTGCCCTGGACTGACGCAGTGAGGACTCTCGGTCTGCTGTAATCGAAAGATAGATGCTGATAAAACTGGACTACGAGCTGGGAGTAGGCAGTGGAACATATTGGCCTAAATAGCCGCTTCAGCCCTCGATGGCAGAATTCTTGGACGGCCCATTGTGTGGCGTCCATGTGCCGGAATATGTCATCTATGGCGAAAGTGATCTTGAACAACAGCTCTTGTTGTTCGATGCTGGGTCGGGATGAGGAGGCACGACTGCTGGATGCGCCGGATGTGGAAACAGACGGTCGAGACATGCTGTGTTCTAGGTTCTACCTGATTTGCGATCGATCTCAGTGAAGTGCACTCGATTGCAATCTGTCTATGTGCTCGATCGCACACGGTCAGACTTTTCTCGAACAGGTGGTGTGCACCAAAAAACTAAGCGATGGTTTGTAAGACTTGAATTCGTACCTAGCCTCCTGTAAACAAGACAAACCCCAAACATACACAAATTTTAAGATGTATAGATAAGAATTTAAAGAAAAATATAGAAATCCGTGTGTGTATATAAAAAAAAAATAAATAAATAAAATAATTGAGTACCGTGTATGTTGACCCAATGTGGAAGAAGGAGGGGGTAAACGGTGGGGATGGCGGAGGATAGTGGTGATGGGGGAGGACAATGGTGAGGGTTTAAAATGACAGGGAGGCGTGCGAGTGATCATGAGCACGAGTGTGCAGAGTGTGAGCGAGGGTGTAGGTGCGCAGAGAGGTGAGTGAAGTGAGTGCGTGAGTGAATGTTTTCAACTTATAAATGTCTCTGCCTCAAGTGTGCTCGATCGCACTCGGGATGCGCTCGATCGCACTTTTGCGCTCGAACACATTTTTAGGGACACACTCGATCGTACACTTGCGCTCGATCGCACTGGAGGGTGCGATCGATCGCAAGTATGGCACATGGGCTCAAGTAAAAATTTTACCTTAGCTGAAAGAAAATGATTTATTGAAACGATACAACCTTACCAATTGTTAGTGGCCTTAGTACCACCAACATTACCAGAGGTGCTTGAGCTTAATAGGTGATCAAATTTTTACTTTGCTCAAGCACTCTCTTGCTACCGTGCTAGTTGTTTGGAAGGAGGCACGTAGAGTCCACCTCTTGGAGCTCTAGTGATTGTGTTTCAGCTGTATATTGTACTGATTCAAGTGCCAAGTCTTCATCTCTTGGAGGAAATTTGGTGTCAAGGTATGGCTTGGCTCGGTGTCCATTGATTGTAAAGGGATTATTTCCGTTGGGGCCACAGACTTCTAATGCACCATGAGGGAAGACCTTGGTGACCATGTACGGACCATACCATCTGGATTTGAGCTTTCTTGGGAACAGCCTCAATCGGGAGTCATATAGCAGCACCTTTTGCCCTACATGGAACTCCTTCCGGACTAGTTGTTTGTCATGATAAGCTTTGGTCTGTTCCTTGTACAACTTTGCATTCTCATAGGCCTCATATCTTAATTCTTCAAGCTCATTTAGATGTAGCTTCCTTTTCTCACCCGCTTGCTTCATGTCAAAGTTGAACTGCTTAATGGCCCAATATGCTCGATGTTCTAATTCCACCGGGAGATGACATACTTTTCCAAAGACTAGGCAGTAGGGAGACATGCCAATTGGGGTCTTATAAGCTGTCATATATGCCCACAAAGCATCATTTAAGCATAGAGACCAATCCTTCCGATTCGGCTTTACTGTCCTTTCTAAAATTCCTTTGATCTCTCGGTTGCTTATTTCTACTTGGCCACTGGTTTGAGGATGATATGGAGTGCCAACTCTATGAGTAATCCCATATTTTCAGAGTAGTTCGGAAAAAGAACGATGATGGAAGTGGCTGCCCCCATCACTGATGATTGCTCTTGGGGTTCCAAACCTAGTAAAAATGTTAACCTGCAAAAACTTGATAACCACTTTGTGATCATTAGTCCTTGAGGGGACAGCCTCAACCCATTTAGACACATAATCCACGCCCACAAGAATATATAAATAGCCAAATGAGTTAGAAAAGGGTCCCATGAAATCAATGCCCCATACGTCAAAGAGTTCTACTACATGAATAGTTTGTAAGGGAATTTGATTTCGGGAAGAGATGTTACCTGTCCGCTAGCATCTATCACATGAGCTGCAAAAGGAGAAAGCATCTTTAAATAGGTTAGGCTAATAGAAACCAGATTAGAGTACTTTAAGAGCTGTTTGTTTTGCTCCAAAATGACCTCCACAAGCAAACTGATGGCAATGTTGCAACAAGCTCGAATGCTCCTCTTCTGACGATTTGATCAGGGCAGACCTTGAAAAGGTATGGATCATCCCAATGGTAGTGTCTTGACAGAGATATTAGCCTTTTCTTCTGTTGAGTAGTCATACCTGGGGGAAAAATTTTAACAGTTAGATAATTAACTATATCAGCATACCATGGAAGTTTTACCTCGAGTGCAAATAGTTGTTCATCAGGGAAGTTCTCATTTAAAGGTAATTCTTTATCATCACTTTCATACGGGAGTCTTGACAAATGATCCACCACTACATTCTCACTGCCCTTTTTGTCTTTGATCTCTAAATCGAACTCTTGGAGTAGGAGTATCCATCTGATTAGCCTAGGCTTTGCATCTTTCTTAGAAAACAAATATCTCAAAACAGCATGGTCAGTGATTACAACAACTTTAGAACCAATAAGATATGATCTAAACTTCTCTAAAGAAAAAATAACAGCTAACAATTATTTTTCAGTAGTAGAATAGTTAAGCTGAGCATCATTTAATGTTCTAGAAGCATAGTAAATAGAATGAGGTACCTTATTGATTCTTTGACCTAAGACAGCTCCCAAGGCGAAGTCACTAGCATCACACATTAATTCGAAAGGGAGATTCCAATCCGGTGCCATCATTATTGGGGTAGAGGTGAGAACATTCTTCAAGGTGTTGAAAGCTTGCCTACAATCATCATTCCATGCAAACTTGGTATCTTTAGTCAATAGTGCACAAAGAGGTCTCGAGATTTTGGAGAAGTCCTTGATGAATCTTCTATAAAAACCGGCATGTCCAAGGAAACTTATAATGCCCTTGATCGTGAGAGGGGGAGGTAGCTTTGAAATGATGTCAACCTTAGCCTTGTCTACCTCAATACCTTTGTCTGAGATGGAGTGACCCAACACAATACCTTGTTGAACCATGAAGTGACATTTTTCCCAATTCAGTACTAAATTACTCTCTTCACATCTCCTTAAGACTTTTTCCAAATGATTTAGGCACTCATCGAAATTAGATCCAAAGACACTAAAATCATCCATAAATATCTCAATATATTTCTCTACCATATCGAAAAAAATGCTCATCATACATCTTTGAAAAGTAGCTGGTGCGTTGCATAAACCGAATTGCATTCTTCTATAAGCAAATGTACCAAAAGGACATGTGAATGTAGTCTTTTCTTTATCCTCAGGTGCTATGGCGATTTGATTGTATCCTCTATACCCATCCAAGAAGCAGTAATAACTGTGTCCGGCTAACCTCTCTAGCATTTGATCAATGAATGGCAAGGGAAAATGATCTTTTCTAGTCACTTTGTTAATCTCCAGTAATCAATGCATACTCTCCAACCCGTTGTTTTTCTTGTAGGTATGAGCTCCTCATCTTCATTCTTTACCATGGTTATCCCACTCTTTTTAGGAATGACTTGGACCAGACTCACCCATTTGCTATCCGATATAGGGTAAATGATGCCAACATCTAGTAGCTTTAATATCTCGGCCTTTACTACCTCCTTCATGTGTGGGTTAAGTCTTCTTTGAGCATCTCGAGTGGGCCTCGCTTCTTCTTCAAGGTAAATATTATGCATGCACTTTGTTGAACTTATCCTCTTAATGTCAGTAATGGTCCACCCAATGGCAGTTTTATGCTCCCTACGAACTCTTAACAGCTTCGCTTCTTCTCCACTACTCAAGTTAGCAGCTACAATCACAGGTAAAGTCTCATTTTCTCCCAAGTAGGCGTATGTTAAATGCTCGGGTAGCTGCTTTAGTTTCAATGTTGGTGCCTGCACAATGGATGGAAGAAGAGTAGTATTAGTGGGTATGAGAGATTCAAATGGGGGAGGATACATACTGGAGTATTTTGGAGAGGTTGTAAGATGGTGCACAGTTATGATGATGTCATCAGTAACATCTTCATATTCTTGCTTAATATCCACCTTTGTGAAGCTATTGGTGAGAGTAGTCTCTAATGGATCAATGTGTTGGACCTGAAAAGCTTTCTCAACAAAGTTTTGTATCATACAAACATTAAAGCATTCAAAATCATCTTGAGGAAGTTTCATTGCATCAAATATTTTAAATTCTATTTTCTCACCATTGATCTTCATATTTACTATGCCCTTTTTCACACAAATCTTAGTATCGGCAGTTCTCATGAATGGTCTTCCTAATATAATAGGCAAAGGCAATGGCATAGGGCATTCCTCCATGTCTAATACAATGAAATCTGCAGGTAAAATGAACTCACCAACTTTTACTAAGACGTCCTCGAGAATACCCCTAGGTCTGTTAATACTCTTATCTGCCAACTGTAAAGTAATAGAAGTCAATTGTAGCTCCCCCAAACCTAGGGTTTCGAATACTGTGTAAGGTAGCAGGTTTACCCCCGCTCCTAAGTCTAGCAATGCCTTGTCAAATAGTTGATCACCTATTCTACAGGGAATAGTAAAACTACCCGGATCTTTCAGTTTTGGTGAGAGTTTCCTAAGCAGTACAGCACTTACCTCTTCGGTTAAGGCTACAGTCTCATGTTCTTGGAATTTTCTTTCATGAGTGCAACAATCTTTTAGGAATTTAGCATAGGCAAGTATTTGGTGAATTGCATCTAATAATGGAATATTAATTTCAACTTTTCGCAAGGTCTCACAAATATCAAGCAGTTTATTGCCTTTCTTTTGTTTTACTAAACTTTGCGGGAAGGGTGGTGCATTCACCTTCTCCATCTCACTTACCCTTGATGCTGATGGTATTTCTTTGGATGCTGCTGTCGAATCCTCGGATCCAATCACTTTGCCATTTCTCAAGGTTGTGATAGCTTTGAGTTGTTAATGCCCTCCAAGGTTGGGTAGTGTTTGAGCTGGGAGCTCTCCTTGGTTTCTGCTACTGAGCTCTTTAGCTAGTTGTCCTACTTGTACCTCTAGTCTTTGAATTGCTTGCTCATGTGCCGTATTGGTTTGTTTTTGCTGAGTCATGAACTGTTCTTGCAATGACACCAGTTGTCTTACTAGACTTTCGAGGTCGTTCCTCTTTGGTTCGGAATTAGTATGAGCAGTGGGCTGCGGGTTTCGTTGTTGTCCTTGGTTGTTCTGGTTGTTGCTCCATGAGAAATTTGGGTGATTCCGCCATCCAGGGTTGTATGTGTTGGCATATGGGTTGTTCTTCGGTGGATAGTTGTTAGGCCCCACGTAGTTGGCTTGTTCCGGATCTGCAGATGAGTACAAAGGACACGTATCAGTATTATGGTCGTATTGAGAACAAATTGCACATACCTAGAGTGGGGTGGATGGTAGGCTGGATGAGGCATTTTGAATAGTCATGGCTTTTACAATCATATCGAGTTTCCTCTCCATTGCTGCCATTTGGGGTGAAGATCCTCCATTTATATTTACCTCATACATACCTTTACCCTTGGTCACATGTCTACCTCGAGAGGAGAATTGTTGGGTGTGCTCATTGAGGGTTTCGAAGAGCTCCATTGCTTCTTCACTGCTTTTCTCCATTAGGACTCCTCCACAACCTGAATCAACAATACATTTATTAGTATCATTCAAACCTTCATAAAAGGCTTGTACCAGTTTATCTTGAGGCAGGTTATGATGTGGGCATTTGAGTAGCAAGTCGTTGAAGTGTCCCCATGTTTCAAAGAAGAGGTCCCCATCCTTTTGTTGGAAGGACTGGATCTCCTTCCTCATTTGTCTCATCTTTTGGGCTGGGAAGAACTTCTTTAGGAACTTGCTTGCCAACTCCTCCCAAGTGTGGATGGAAACTGCAGGCAAAGAATTATACCAAAGTTTAGCATTTTCTTTTAAGGAAAAAGGGAACAGAATTAACCTTATTCCTTCTTGGTCTAATCCTTGTATGTTCTGGAACTTGCAAAGATCGAAGAATTCTCGGAGGTGCAAGTGTGGATCTTCGTTAGGAGTGCCTCTAAAATGAGTCAAAGCGTTCAAGATTTGCGGAGATATGTAATAATTTCCCACCGCCTCAGGTTGATATGCAATGCATGATGGTTGATCAATGTTCTGAGGGATGAAGGAGTGCTTCATCGGTACTCGTGCAGGTGGTTGCTGGTTCTCGAGCTGTTCCGCCATTTGTGTTTCGTTCTTGATTTCTTCTTCGTTCTCCTTGAAGTTGTTCCTTAGCTTTTGTTGGATAGTCCGCTCAAGCTCGGGATCGAGGGGAAAGAATTCTGGATGTCGGGATCGAAGTCCGTGCATAAATCAGAAGAAACAGCTTCAGTGCAGCAGTTCAACTCTGCTGCTCGGATATTTTCTGCCCTAAATGCGCTCGATTGCACAGGAGGTTGCGATCGATCGCAAATACCACAGAAAGTAGAATTAGGGTTTTGAAGTGCCTGAAACGAAAAAGAAATCAATTAGGGTTTGATGAAAAATAAAACAGAAAAAAGCAAAATAATAAAAATAAAAAAATAAGGACGAAAATAATTCTAAAAGAAAATTTAGCGCAATCCCCGGCAACGGCGCCAAAAACTTGTTGTTGCGTATATCTACCTAAATAAAGAGGTGAATAATCGTACTAGTTATACTTGCAAGTGCACAAGGTCATCAGTGTAGTCTAGTGTGCGAAAGCAAGGTCATCTCCACAAGGATTGGTAAAGTTGCTTTTTAGAATTAGTTTCTCAAAAGTAAAAAGAGATAAATATTTGTTGGAAGGTGATTTGATAATAATAAAGACATAGGGCTTTGATATCCACCACTAGTCATACATTCCCAATGTGTATAAGGTATCAGTGCACTAGCTTTATTATGTATACTTACTGGTTACCAACCTAAGGGCATGGTATCTACTCCTTAAGCTATTGATTTCCCTAAGCAACGAGTTAGGCATGGTATCTACTCTAACTCTTTTCTTCCTTAAGGGATTCAGCATGGTATCTGCTTGAGTTATCCCTTAAGAAAACATAAGTACTGTGGAAATCGACAACCACATGAGACCTAGGGCATGGTATCTACTCCCGGTTTCCCATGTTGATTAACCTGGGTATCCGGATAAGATATCCCTTGTTACTAATGTTAGACCCAGGACTCGGTCATCCAAATTGATCTAACTAACCCATCCATACCACATGCATACGTTGGCCTTACACATACATATAAGGAATTTAAATAAGCACAGGTGTTAATCAAGTTAAGTAACATAATAAGCTATTGGCAAAGATTTTATCAATGAATAAAAATATGGGAATGCATAACTAAGGCTTCAATTGAGCCCTATAAGAGAGTTAGTTACACATACTAACTGAAGTAAACATTATAAATAAACTAAACATAAAGGAGAAGAATAAACCCGAGAGAAGAGGCGTCAATTCTCTCCCAAGCCCTCAACTCCAAGTAAAAGAAAAGAGAGAAGTGTTTTCTATCTAAGGTGTGTCTTTTGTGTGTGAGTTACAAGTGTATTTATAGGTCCTTGAGAAGTCCTAAGAGAACCATGAGTTCCTAAACCTTCTTAAAACAACAATTCTCTTATTTCCAAAATAGGGTTCTGCAGTTTACTGTTCACGCCTGTACATGTGCGCTCGATCGCAGTGAGCCTTGCACTCGATCGCATTGTGCGTTCGATCGCATTGCATGGTGCGATCGATCGCAATTTGTGCAGAGAATGCTCCAGAGCTTTCCAGATTTCTTCAATTAAGTGCCAAAACTGCTTCTTTTTATCCAAGACCCTACAAAAACATGTAAAACACTCAAATGGAGTAACAGAGATAAAATTAACGTAATTAAGGACCTAACAACTGTAAATAAGAGGGCTTAAATATGAATATTTAAGCATCTATCAACAAACAAAACAAATAGAGCATGCTCACTTCTAACACATACACTTCTTCTCAATCCTTTGACTCTCTCAAAAATGTCTCTTTATTGTTCTTTCAAGGATCCTTTTTTTTTTATCTAGGAATTCTTTTTTATATATATCTAAGAATTCAAAGATCTTTTTTTTCTCTCTCCCTTTTTTTTTAAACACTTCCCAACTCCTTGTTGACTTTTCCCACCCCCAATCTTATGACTTTGATAACATAGGTTGTGATAAAATTTTCTTGTAAACTTTCTACCTCTCATACCTTCCATGTTCTTCTGATTTTGTGTAAACTTAGTTCTCTTGAAAGGTAAGAAAATCAGTGTTTAAGCTCAAAATTGGTTGGGAATATGATGTTTTATAAAAATAAAAATAAAATATGAGGCCAAAGTATAATTCAACAAAGCTCAAAGGGGTGACTAAGGATAAAGATAAAAAAAAATAGGTAAGCTTGAAAGGCTCATTCGATTCAAAGAATGCCTAAATCATTTCCCAAATAATATTTTGTCTAGGATTTCACCTCGAGTGTCATCAAACAAGTTCTAAAGTTTGTTGACACCATATAAATTTAAAATATTCACATAAAATTTCTCTAGGTATGCAAAACAATTAATGATCATGCATTCATTGAATATAAAAAATCTCAAATTAAGCAAAATCAAGTCATGGATTAACAAATAGACTCAAGCAATAAGAATTTTCCATAAAAATTATAATCAAATTCAACTATATTCTTATCATAGGCACTTTTATTCATCAAACCAAAAATAATTTTTTTGAAAAAGTTTTAATTTTTTTTTAAACATAAACTCCCTTCCCACAAACTTGAATAACACATTGTCCTCATTGAGAAAGAAGAAAAAAAAAATGAGAAAAGGTAAGAAGTGCTCCCCCGATTTTCAATTGAATGTTGTCCTTGAAAGTGCAACCGTGTAACACATTGGAGAGCCCCCAAACTTATGCAAACCTATAAGATGAAAACAAAATTAAAGAGAAAAATTAAAATAAAAAAAAAAAACTTAGGTTGCCTCCCAAAAAGCGCTTTGTTTAAAGTCTATAGCTAGAAATTCTCTAAATCAGTATTTAGGATTGGCAAGATTGATGGAAAACTTTTGCGTGCTAAATTCTCCATCCACATAAGGATTTAATCTCTGTCCATTAACCTTGAATGTCTCTTTTTTTCTCATGATGAACTGCAACCACTTCATATGGAAAAACACAAGTTACAACAAATGGTCTCGACCACCTAGATCGCAACTTTCCCGAAAAAAGTCAAAGTCTTGAATTGAATTGTAAAACTTTTTGCCCCACTTCGAACTCCCTTCTCAAAATATACTTATCATGCCATCTTTTAGTTTTATCCTTGTAAATTCGAGCATTCTCATAAGCATCATTGTGAAACAAGTCCGTCTCATTAATTTGCAACATCCTCTTCTCAGCCGCAACCATTAAATCAAAATTAAGTGTCTTTATTGCCCAATAAGCTCTATGTTCTAGCTCCACGGGCAAATGGCATGCTTTTCCATAAACTAACCGATAAGGTGACATTCTAATGATGTCCTATAAGCCTGTAATGCATCATCTAACCTTCGTGCCCAATCCTTTCGTGAGATACTAACGGTCTTCTCAAGTATGCGCTTCAACTCTCTATTGGACACCTCAACTTGGGCACTTGTTTGAGGATGATATGGTGTTGTCACATGATGAGTAACTCCATACTTAGTAAGTAAAGCTTCAAATGGACAGCTGCAAAAATGCTTCCCACCATCACTAATTATCACCCTTGGAGTGCCAAATCGAGAAAAAATATTTTTTCGAAGAAAATTCACCATAACCATGGCATCATTGGTCGGCAAAGTAGCAGCTTCCACCCACTTGGAGACATAATCTACAACCTCCAAAATAAATTTGTTAGAATATGAAGATGGAAAATGACCCATGAAATCTATCCCCCAAACATCAAACAATTCAATCACTAAAATATTATTCAAAGACATCTCTTGTTTCCTAGAAATATTCCCAACCCATTGACATTGATCACATAAATTAAAAAAATTAAAAGAATCTTTAAAAATAGAAGGCCAACAAAACCCGGATTGCAAAAATTTTGCTGTTGTTTTTGCTCCACCAAAGTGGCCTCCCACTTCCAGTGAGTGGCAATGTCGGAGTATGCTCTCCATCTCTTCTTCGATTACACATCTCCTAATTATTTGATCTGTAAAATGCTGGAATAGAATAGGTTCCTCCCAAAATAATACTTCAAGTCGGAGAAGAACTTCTTCTTTTGTTGATATATCATCCCAGGAGGTAGAATTTGCGACACTAAGTAGTTGACTATATCAACATACCATGGAATAACCTGTATAGCCATCAAATGCTCATCCAAAAACGTTTCATTAATTGGAAATTGTTGCTCATCATCCACACCCTTAGGCTAAATCTAGGACAAGTGATCTGCCACTAAAGTTTCAGTACCCTTCTTGTTCTTGATCTCCAAATCAAATTCTTGTAGAAGTAAAATCCATCAAAGTAATCTTGGTTTAGCATCCTTATTTGTAAGCAAGTACTTAAGAGTGGAGTGATCCATATAGAAAATCACCTTCGAACCTATCAAGTAAGGATGAAATTTGTCAAAAGCAAAAATAACCGTTAATAATTCTTTTTCAGTAGTAACACAATTAAGTTGAGCTCACGTTAAAGTCCTACTTGCATTATTAATAACATGAAAATATTTATCTTTTCTCTGCCCTAAAATAGCCCCTATAGCAAAATCACTAGTATCACACATCAATTCAAAAGGTAAATTCCAATCTGGTGAAACAATTATAGGTGCTAAAATTAATTTATTTTTCAATGTTTTAAAAGCATACAAGCATTCATAAGAAAAATCAAACAATGTATCTTTAATCAAAAGATTGCAAAAAGGTTTAGAAATTTGAGAAAAATCGATAACGAACTATCGAGAAAACCCAACGTGACCCAAGAAACTTCTCACGCCCTTCACATTGGCCGGTGGTGGGAGATTGTCAATAACATCTATTTTGGCTCTATCGACTTCAATTCCCTTTAAGGAAATTCAATGGCCAATCATTATCCCTTCCTCGACCATAAAGTGGCATTTTTCCTAGTTTAAAACTAAATTAGTCTCCTCACATCACTACAAAACCAAAGACAAGTTAGATAAACAATAGCAAAAAACTGAGAACTCATCCATGAATACTTCTATAAATGTTTCCACCATATTGGAGAAAATGGACATCATACATCTCTAGAACGTGGTTGGAGCATTGCAAAGACCAAAAGGCATCCTCCTATATGTAAAAGTTCAGTAAGGACATGTGAAAGTAGTCTTCTCTTGATCTTCAGGAGCAATTACGATTTGATCATATCCGGAATACCCATCTAGAAAACAATAATAAGCATGGCCAGCGAGTCTTTCTAACATTTGGTCGATAAAAGGCAACGGAAAATGATCTTTTCGAGTTGCATCATTAAGTCTTCGATAATCTATGCATACTCGCCATCCCGTAACTGTCCTTGTTGGTATAAGTTCATTGTTGTCATTCTTTACTATGGTTATTCCTCCTTTCTTTAGGACCACTTGAACTGGACTCACTTATGCACTATCCGAAATTGGATAGATAATTCCAGCATCTAAGAGCTTCACCACTTCTTGAATTGATGGATTCAATCTCTGTTGTGGTTGAACTATCGGCTTGAAACTATCCTCCATTAAAATCTTATGCATACAAATCAAAGGACTAATTCCCTTGATATCTGAGATTGTCCATCCCAAAGCCATCTTATGCTCCCTTAAAACTCTTAACAACTATTCTTCCTCTACATCACTTAAAGAACCATTAATAATAACCAAAAAAGTAGAGTCTTGGTCTAAGAATACATACCTCAAATTTAACGAAAGCCGTTTAAGTTCAAGTTTAGGTGGTTCCTTACTTGAAGATGTCAACATGGATAAACCTAGCTCTTCTAATTTTAGCTTTATGGAAGGATGAAAGGATGGTGTAGCTTCCAAATACCTTACATGCTCCCTAACCTCTTCATTCTTGGATTCAAGAGTAATAGAATGAGTAAGACACGACTCAAGTGGACACTTTAAAAATCCAGCCCTATAGGTCTCGGTCACCACTAAGTCTATGTCACTAATTTGAAAACAAGAGTGTACTTCAAAAGGAAAATCCATAGCCTTAAATACATCAAAAGTAACCTGCTCATCATCAACCCTCAAAATAAGTTTCCCTTATTGGACATCAATTAAAGTTCTCCCCATAGCAAGAAAATGTTGCCCCAAAATCAAAGGTATTTCCTCATCCTCCTCAATGTCTAGCACAATAAAATCCTCCGAAAAAGTAAACTTGTCCACTTTCACCAAAACATCTTCATTGAGTCCTCACAGGTGCTTGATATACCTATCTGCCAATTGTAAAAATATCATAATAGGCTTTGCTTCTAAAAGACCTAACTTCCTGAAGACCGAAAAAGGCATAAGATTAATACTTGCTCCTAAATCACATAAAGCTTTATCAAAACAATAATTTCCCATAGTGCAAGGAATCATAAAACTCCCTGGATCTTTCAATTTAGAAGGCAACTTCTTTTGTAAAATTGCACTACCCTCTTCGGTTAACATCACCGTCTCATGCTCTTCCAACTTCCACTTGTTTGATAAAATATCCTTCAAAACTTAGCATATTTAGGCATTTGCTCTAAAACTTCAATAAGAGGAATATTAATCTGCAATTGCTTAAAAATATTAAGAAATTTAGAGAATTGATTATCTAACTTATTATTATTATTTTTTAAGTCTTTGAGGAAAAGGAATCGATGGATCATAAATTGAAGGAGAATTAGTTTCAAATGTAAACACCCTGGAATTCATAGGTTTTGAAGCTTCTTTATTCACTTTAGAATTTCCAAATTTATGGTCGGCCACTTGCTGCTCCAATTCCTCCAGCTTTGGCTTGGACTCCACATGATTTTCAGCTTTATCTTTCTCGGTACTTGCTCCTTGTGTCTTCTCAATTATCCTCCCACTTCTCAATGCTATTGCTTTGAAATGTTCCTTAGGATTGGTAACAGTATTGCTCAGCAAATTTCTTGTTGTCCTCTCTATAAGAATGATTGAAAGATGAGCAATTTGAGCCTCAAGCTTATGAATCAAAGCCGATTTGTTTTGGATCGCCAAATCTGTCTTTTGCATGTATTGCATGAATATCTCCTCGAGTGTCACCTTCTTTTCTTGCTGTGAAAAATTTTGAGGTGGTCTAGCTATCTCTTAATTATTGCTCCACAAAAAAATGGGGTGATTTCTCCATCCGTGATTGAAAGTGTTTGAATAAGGATTGTTTTGATGTTGAAAATTGGACACGTAATTAGCTTGTTTAGAATTTGGTTGAGCAAACAGATTCCCCACTTGGCAATCGATACTTGAGTGGTTTCTTGCATAATAATCACACGCAACATTAGTTCGAATAGCATTAACATTCATCTTACCTAGTTGTTTAGATAAAGTTTCCATTTGTGCCGCCAATGTGGTAATAGAATCAAGTTCAAAAACTCTAGTTGCCTTTCTTGGCATTGCTCTCTCCAAAGGCCATTGATAGTTATTAAATGCCAATTCCTCCAAAAATTCATAAGTTGCTTCATGAGTTTTACTCATTAAAGCCCCTCCAGCTGCTACATCAACCATGGACCTGTTTGTAGCTCCCAAACCATTGTAGAATGTTTGGACTTGAAGCCATGCCGGAAGGTCATGATGAGGACACTTTCGCAATAAATCTTTGAACCTCTTCCATGCTTCATACAAAGATTCATTTTCAAATTGAGTGAATGTGGTAATATCATTCCTTAGCTTTGTTGTTTTGGCTAGAGAGAAATACTTTGCCAAAACAATTTGTGCTAACTCCTCCCAAGTAGTAATGACACCAGGTGGTAGAGAATTCAGCCAAGCTTTTGCTTTTTCTTTGAGTGAAAAAAGAAAATGTCTCAAACGAATAGCATCATCCATCACTCCATTGTGCTTGATGGTGTCGCAAATCTCTAGAAAAATTGCGATATGAACATCAGGATCCTCTTGCGACAGCCCCCAAACTAAATAGTTTGTTGTATCATTTGAATTATCGCCGGCTTAATCTCGAAATTATTAGCTTGTATAGCTGGCTTCCTTACGCTAGATTTATCCCCATTAACCGAGAGTGTAGCATAGTCCCTCAAAGCCCTATTCACCTCTTCATTCGACTGATCTGCCATAGTGATGGCAGGTGTGGTGACTTCTTGCTTCTTCTTTTTCTTGATTTGATGCAAAGCTCTCTCAATCTCGGGATCAAAAAGTGTAGAGTGAAGCAAAACTGAGATCTAATCACCAATCTAAAAAAAAAGCCAAATTAGTAACAATCTAGCTAGTATCAATATCAATTACAAATAATTAGTCCCCGGCAACAGCACCAAAAACTTAGTGTGAAAAAGTGAACAAAATCGTAACAAGTAGTAAAGTTTTAAAGAAAAAAGTGTCGAATCCACAAAGACTAATTATGCTATTGAGTATTGAAATTTACCAAATTATTTACTATTTCAAAATAAAATCGAAATGTTAAAGACCTTATCACCTAAATTAAACTAAAGTTCTTGACAAAAATAAATTAAAAGAAAAGAGAATAAAACTTAAGGTTGTAGAGATAATAAAAAAAAATCTAGAGCTTTTGATTTCACCTAGCTAGTCCCACACAATTTATTATTCCTTGTTATAAAATTCCAATTTTTCAAGTTGATGAAAAATAAATCCCTTAATTATTCAATGTTTTCTCTCGAATAACATTAGAAATATCTTCACCTAATAATTCATCATATCTCTATGTAAATTAAATTATTTTAAGATTCATTAAGTTCTTTCGATTTTTTTTTAATCTAAAATCACACTAGTTGCAGTAAAGTATCTTTATCTTTCGCTCAACTAATGGTGTTTAATCCTAAAAGCTTCTAAACACAAATTACCTCTCGGTTTCATTATGATTCAATAAATCAAACAATAAATAGCTAAAAAATTGTAAGCAGATCAAGGATAAACACTCAACATTAAAAAAAAATAACTTGAAATAAAATAACTTGGAATTTAAATTGTGTGTTCAAAGCTAAACTACATCAACGCCCTAGAAAAATAAAATTAGTTTATGACAAATCCGAAATCAACCATATTCTTATTGGAATGCATCAAAAGAAAACTAAAAAGAAGAGAATAAAACTCTTTTGCTTGAAATAAGTTGATGAAGCATTCAAGATTGTTGAAGATCTATCTTCATTGAGACTTGGCAGCCACCCTCCTTCTTTTCTCTCTTTATTCTCTTATCTAGGAAAAATCTGATGTGTTTTCAAGGCAAGAGCAGCCGGCCTTATATAGTGAAACTCCTAAAAAAGAAAAGGAAAGTACAATAACATTAATCCTTCTAGGAAAAGGAAAGACACTGAAATGGAAAATACTTCTACTACTAAGAAAACATGAAATAAGAAAGTAATTAAAATAAAATATAATACAAAATAAAAAAAAAGTGCGATACAAACAAATAAAATAAAATAAATAAAAATAATTTATTGAATCCTCCTTACCACACCAGCCTGACAGTCATATATGGTTCATCTGACCAACACTGTTGTGACAACTCAACAATTAAAGGTCCACTTTATTTATTGAATAAAATAATTAGTAAAGGCATTTAAATCACCTGTTTTCCTACTAACCCAGGTCCAAGTCTGTTTGAAAAGTTTTCAATTTTAATTGCCCCTTAATATCGCGCCAAATCAAAATTAATATTTTTACCATCAAAGCCGGTTGGTTTGTATATTTCGTTTTGACTTTTATATTGCTTCACCTGTTCTCTCTTCCTTTCTTCCCCGTCAAAACCTCTCTTTTACTCTCTTTTTCCCTATCTCTCATGTGGCTGAGGTTATTCATAGCTAGTGGTATAGTTTCTCTCCTTCAAATGTTTTTTTGTTTAAATTTTATTGTGTTTCCTCTTTTTTTCAGTTTTTAATTTCTCATTTGGATTTCCATTTTTCTAGAACCAAAAACAGAGTACAGAAAAAAGTGGAATGAAAAATATGATCCATGAATATTGATATGTATGTTCCATGAAATAAAAATAAAAAACCTTTTTTATTTTATTCTTAATTAATTATTTTTGATTCACTGGTTCTTATTCTTTTCAAAGGGGGGCAATAAAAAAATCAAGAGATTTCAAATTTAAATGGAATTTTTTTCTATTCGGAATTAGTGTAAGTCTTTCCCAAATACTTCGAAAAAATATTCAAATCCAGAAATTAGAAGTGGTTAAATGATATGACTAAGTTACTAGTGAAAAATAAAAAATTATGTTTATTTATTAAACAAGATTCTTACGCAGATACATAAAAATTCAATTATTATTACGTATTACAAAAATTTCTATACATACATACATCAAAAATAAAATAAAGATTTACACTACAAAAAAAGTACTTGATATGAATCATAATCATAGGATGGACCAAAACTTTACCCCCCAAAAAAACTAGTTATTTTAGTTTGTTTATTCGGAATCATTAACTAGTTCATTGTGAACCTAATTGATTGTCTTCCATTATAATAAATGGCACTTATGTTTGTAAGAAAGACTATGATATCTGACATTTTTCTTTACATATGAAGAAATTCATAAATAATTTTTACAAAATCATATATCGATTAACTATAACTAAACCGCTAGTCTCATTCGAATTTGAAAATTTTAATTAGGTGTATTCTCTCTTCGATTTTGAGCTTTTAATAGAAAAAAAAAGTTTTTCTTTTAATTAGGTAAGTAAAGTAAAAGGTAAAGGTTGGTTTCTTAAACTTTTCAATGTCTTTTCTCAGTATAAATAGGAATGTAGCACGACAAACATAGATAAGGATGGATGTAAACAGAAAAAAAAAAATATATATATATATATATATATATATATATTTTTTTTTATCAATCTCAACCAATTCAACTTATATTTATATTATATGGCATAGTGTCTTCTAGAGATTTGAATGGGGATATAAAAAGTACTAATAAAAAAAATTATTCTTTCTTTCAGATATTGTAATGGAATAGAAAAAAAAATCCTACACTATATTATATTGCTTTTCTTTTTTTTTTTGTTCCAGTAATATTTTATGTTATTTTTACATGTCTACTTTTATTTTTTTGTTTTGAAGATAGTATAGATAATCTAAATAATAAAATAAATATAAATAGATAAGTGTATAAATAGACAGATAAGGAATAGGAAAGAACGATTCATTTTGAACAATAGATGTATTTCACATCCAAAGCACTTAATAACTTTTTTCATTTTTAAATGGTAGTTCCAAAAAAAACATACTTCTATATCAAAAAAACGTATTTTCAAAAATATTTTGAAAAAGAAGGATATTGGGCAGCGTTGAAAGCTTTTTCGTTATCGAAATCTCTTTCTATAGGGAATTCAAAAAGTTCTTTTGTACAACAAAACAAATAAATAACAAAACATTAGAATAATCTGAATAAGCCTAACTCGAAAAGCTAATTTCTTTTAGAATATACTAATTTCTATTATAATATATAAGTAATGAATATAAAATGAATGATTTCCATTCCCTAATGTTTTTAATCGATCGATTTTGTCGACTAAATTCTAAAATAAAAGATCTTTTTTTAGAAGAAAAAAATAAAGACAATATACAATATTACAATATAATATAAAGAGTTTTACCTTCTTTTAATTTCCGAGATGGGGATTATTATTTTCCCATCGCCCACTTGTTACAATAAAAAATACTAAAAGTTTTTTATATTTTTGTAACGATCCATCCCGAGCGGGCTCACTCAGGACAGTGTCAACTACCTTTCAGAATCGAGTACCTTGACACACAATTAATATAATACAACAAGACAATATCTAATATATAAGTTAAGATTATACAGTAATTACAACTATAGAGTTGTAGCTTTACAAGGTGTCTAAAGGGACACAACCTTCAGGTTACAACTTCACACACACAATACAGCATTTATTACAAAAAGAGACTTGATCGAGGATGCGACGCTCATGGACCCACCTAAGAACTTCGTCAAATCTTCAAAACTTCACCACCTAAGATCCAAGATTTCCTGGAAGCTTACCTGAAAGGTTATAAAGAGGAGGGGGTGAGCTATAAAGCTCAGCGAGTTCTTACTCTACAATAAGTAATCATTTTTTTAGAAAAAGTTTGAAAGCTTATTAATATTTCTTTTTTTCTTTCTTCTTTATTTGTTCCTATATATAGTCATATAACGTTTTGCAAATCAACAGTCGTAGTAATTGTAATACGTTCCTTTATAAATCCACATTCAATTTTCATTCACCATTTCATAGTCAATAAAAAAAAATCACAATTTCTCCGTATAACCAAACTATTCACATGCTCCCGTATGGGCCAAGCAAATAAATTCATGAATGATATGCCAATATAGCATGATGCAATGCAATGTCTCATATCATGATCAATCATAATCCATCGGGGACATCTCCCCACATACCGGTATGTTTCACAAACAATCAATTTTCAGAACCCCCCTTGATCTGGGCTGGGTTCATTCCTTCAAATATGTTCGGTTACCCATACTCTATTGTGGGAAGGGACCTACCGTCCCCACACTTCACTCCCCCCTCAATAACGTACCGTAAATTTCAATGCATGAAATGAAATGAAATCAAGTGATGAACATTAACAAATTCTCAACAACCCATATGTTGGTATTTGTCCAAGGATTAAACGGGTTGAAGTTCAGCATCAGGTTTGGAGGTGTGCGCCGCACCTCAGGCAGTCCGTGCCTCACCCCATAGCAAGGAGATTGGTTCAAGCACAGGTATCCGCCGCACCTCAGAGAGGCTACGCCGCGGTGCCCAGAACCTAGAGAAGTGTGGCCCTATTGTGAGCAGCGGCCAGCCCTGTTTTGGGCCCTGGCGCCAAGCACACTGAGACAAGTTTTTCCAGCAACTTCAGATGGTGCGTGGAGCATGGTTAAAATGCACAGGATTACTTAGACTCTTAGAGAGCCATGGGTCTTTGGTTCTTGAGATCTAAGGGTAGAGATTGATCTCCAAGATTGGATGAGGAAGTCATTGCTCTATATAAAGGGTCTTCTAACAATAAGTGAAGATATCATGGTGATCATCATCTCAAGACAAGGGAGGTGAATGACATGTGAGCAGAATGTGTGTGAAATAGAACTCATGGTGTGTGAGAGTGCAAAGACACTAAACATAAGAGAGACTCATTCAAGAGAGACTAGTTGTTTAGAGAGAGTATTATAGATTAGGGATTCAAGGGCCTTGTAAGTGGAATTTTCTTGGAGAAAATTCCAGGGTAACTCAAGTCCTTATCACTTTTTTTTTCTCTTCTTTCATTCTTCAAGAACGGTGCTAAGATCAAGATTAGATCGTGTTCTTGAAGAGGTGTTGCTATAATTGTAAAAACTCATTGATTTAGTGCAGAGAGCTCAGTGGAGCTCATGGGGACGTAGGCACATTGTCGAACCTCGATAACAATTGCTTGTGTTCTTTTTTTTTATTGGTTTGATTCCTGTTTTGTTTTGGTGTTATTACAAGTCATTCAAGACTTAGGTGTTTGGAAGATCACCACCTGGGCATCTTATAGGTGATTTCCAACAGTGGTATCAGAGCTTTGGACAGCTGGTATCGGAGCAAGAACAGGGGGTTATCGGAGCAAGACTTCAAGAATCAAAGGTCAACTTCTTGGGTGATTCAAGAACGGAGTAGAGATCTATATCTGATCATGCTCTTGAGGTTATTCAAGAACGGAGTAGAGATCAAGATCTGATCGTGTTCTTGAGGGTGATTCAAGAACAGTATTGAGATCAATCTTAGATTGTGTTCTTGAGATTTAGAAGAAGTTGGAAAGCAATTATGGGTGCTGCATAAATCTAGGATTTTCTCTGCAAGATGAGTTCAAACTTCATTGTTGAGAAGTTTGATGGAAAGGGAGACTTTGCCCTTTGGAAGCGGAAGATCAAGGCGGTTCTTATGCAACAAAAGGTGGACTTGAAGATTGGAGAAGATGACGCTTTTCCAACAAGTATCACGAAGGTCCAACGGAATGAGATGAAGAAGATGGTGTACAGCACCATCTTTATGCACATGTCGGATAGTGTCACAAGGGAGTGCGGAGACTCGGAAGATCCAGCTGTCATTTGAAAGAAATTAGATGAGTTATTTCTTACCAAGACTCTCCTGAATAAGAGATATCTTCATAAACGAATCTTTGCTTTTAAAATAGCTCCTAATAAAGAGTTGCAAGGTAATCTTGATGCCAAGATGAGGAGAGCAACAAGTGGAGAAGGCAATTCGTTAGAGGAAGGCCAGCAACTCAGTATGGCAGTAACATACATGGCTACTACCAGGATAGAGGTTGAGGAGAAAGCCATGGTAGAGCACACAATAGCATACATGGCTACTACCAGGATAGAGGTAGAGGAGCAAGCCATGGAAGAGTGCACAGTAACATACATGGCTACTACCGGGACAGAAGTAGAGGAGAAAATCATGGAAGAGCACACTCCAAACCGAGATTTGGAGGGAAGAGATGCTTCTACTGCCATAAGGAGGATCATTTCAAGAAATATTATAAGAAGATGATGAGGAATGAGGTAGGACGCCATACCAAGAATAGAGAGGCTTCGGTTGCCAAAGGAGAACAGCAAGATGATGATGTTCTTGTTGTGTGCTCAAATGTGAGCAAGGGGCAAGAAGGCAGCGGGAAATGGATCTTGGATACAGAGTGCACTCATCATATGTGTCCTCACAGGGATTGGTTCAAGAATTTTAAAGAAACCGATGATGGAAAAGTTTTCCGGTGGAATGATACTTTTTACCAAGTGAGGGGCACGGGAGACATCCAGTTAAGGATGTTTGATGGAATGACAGGGCTACCGCAGAATGTGATATATCTTCTGGAGTTGAAAAGAAATTTGATCTCATTGGGGCAGTTAGATTTCATAGGGTACATATACAAGACAGAGGGGGGAAAGATCAAGGTAACCAAGGGATCTTTAATAGTGATCAAAGCAGCAATGAAGAATGGTCTCTATGAGATGATTGGAGACACGGAGATCAAGGGTCAAGCAACAAGCTTGATGGTTGAGATGGATAAGGCGATTCTTTGGCACAATCGCTTGAGACACATGAGCGAAAAGGGCCTGCAAGTTCTCAGCAAGGATGGTCTACTTGGTGGTGACAAAGTAGAGAAACTTGATTTTTGCAAATGTTGTGTTCTTGGGAAACAATATCGTGTTAGCTTCAACACCGGAGTGCACAAGTCTAAGGGCATTCTTGACTACATTCATACGGATCTTTGGGGACTAGCAAGAACACCAACACAGGGAGGTAATCTTTACTTTCTGTCTTTAATTGATGATTATTCAAGAAATGTTGGGTTTATTTGCTTAGAAATAAATCAAATGCTTTGAATAAGTTAGTGATGTGGAAAAAGCTGGAAGAAACTCAAATTGGCAGGGTAGTTAAGCTGTTAAGAACTGATAATGGTTAGAATATTTTAACAAGGAACTTAATCAATTCTGTAAGTTAAATGGGATTCTAAGATATAGAACAGTTGTGAAAATGCCTCAGCAAAATGGAGTTGCTGAGAGGATGAATAAGACCCTTAGAGAAAAGATTAGGTACATGTTAAATGGATCCGGATTACCTAAATATTTTTGGGGGAAAGCGGTGTCTGCTGCTGCGTATTTAGTTAATAGATCACTCTCTAGAGCTTTGGAGCTCAAGACTCCCGAGGAGATGTGGAGTGGTAAACCCCCTGAGTTGAACAACCTTAGGACTTTTGGATGTGCTGCGTTTACACATTAAAAGGATGATATGCTTAGCCCATGGTCTAGAGAATATGTGTTTCTAGGATATGGGGAAGGGGCTAAGAGGTATAGGTTGCGATCCTTAGAGCAAAAAAGATTTAAACTCATAATAAGTAGGGATATCATTTTTAATGAGTATTTATTTTCCTATTTGGAGAAAACTAACCCTGCAGGGGATAGTGAGCAAACCAGTTCAGTATTTATGGAGCATAGCATCAAGAAACATTTAGTTCACCTAGAGCAAGGAAGGCAAGAGGGTTCGGACTAGGTAGAGCCCATTGATGAATGCCAAGCTCAGGACACTCGAGAGGAGGCTGAACTAGAAGGGGATGATGTAGCAAGTCAGAATAACTATCAGCTCACAAAAGACAGAGAAAGAAGGCTGGTCAGACCACCTTTGAGATATGGTTTTGCTGCTGCGAATTCAGTAGCTCCTTGGACAGAAGGAGGGATAAGTGAACCAGAGACTTACATTGGTGCCATGGGATGTAAGGATTCGTCAAGATGGAAGCTAGCTATGGACAAAGAAATGAATTCTTTGAGGGAGAACAACTCTTGGGAATTGGTGCACATTCCAAGAAAATAGAGAATTGTGGATTGTAAGTGCACTTACAAGATCAAAGAAGGGAACCCTCCAGGGGATGAAATCTGAAACAAAGCTAACCTGGTGGTGAAGGGGTTCACGCAAAAAGACGGCATAGATTTCACAGAAACCTTCTCACCTGGACGCAAGGTGGAGGAAGTGGTGATTATCCTCATCTGTGTCGATGACATACTATTGGTTGGGAACATCAGGGAGAGGATAGAAAGTTTGACATCTCAACTTAGTGAGGAGTTCGAGAGGAAGGATCTTGGCCTTGCACAAAAGATCCTTGAAGTGAAAAGAATTCGGGAAAGGGAGAGAAACGGGTTGAAGGTTTCTCAGTCTTCCGACATAGAAAAGGTGTTGTATAAGTTTTCTATGGAAAATGGTAAACCAGTGAAGATTCCCTTTGCTGGTCATTTCAAGTTCTCCAGTGAACAATGTCCTGAAATGGATGAGGAGAAGAAGGAAATGGAAAAGGTCCCTTACTCTAGTGTGGTTGGATCAGTCATGTCCATGATGATAAGCACTAGACCCGACATTTCTCAGGCAATTAGTGTTCTTAACAGATTTGTGAGTAATCCCGGAAAGGAGCTTTGGCTTAGGATGAAGTGGTTGCTGATGTACATAAAGGCTCGGTTGCAGTCGGTGGTAGCACTCTCAACAACCAGGGTAGAGTACATAGCTGCTACAGAAGCCATAAAAGAGGCTATGTGGTACAAAGGGTTGTTGGACCAGTTGGAAGGTCCTAAAAGAGCAGGTGGTGTTGTCTTCGGATAGCCAAAGTGCATGGCACTTGTGTAGAAACCTGGTGTTCCATGAGAGTACTAAGCATATGGATGTTCGGTATCATTTCATTCGGGAAAATGTTACGGAATGATGCATTAATATGGACAAAGTCACAATGGAAGAAAATCCTGCAGATTTAGGTACTAAAGTTCTATCCCTAAGTAAGTTCAATCATTGCCATAGACTTCTTAGGATTGGAGTCGGTTAATATGGTGACTCAATTTGAGTTTTGATCCTGAGTTCTATACACAATGGGTTCGGGTTTAATCACTTAGACAAAGCTATAGATTGTTGGTATTTGTCCAAGGATTAAACGGGTTGAAGTTCAGCATCAGGTTTGGAGGTGTGCGTTGCACCTCAGGCAGTCCGCGCCTCACCCCATAGCAAGGAGAGTGGTTCAAGCACAGGTGTGCGCTGAACCTCAGAGAGATTGCACCGTGACGCCCAAAGCTTGGATAAGTGTGGCCCTGTTGTGCATCGCGGCCAGCCATGTTCTGGGCCGCAGCACCAGGCACACTGAGACAAGTTTTTCCAGCAACTTCAGATGGTATGTGGAGCATGGTTAAAACGCATAGGATTACTTAGAATTTTAGAGAGCCATGGGTCTTTGGTTCTTGAGATCTAAGGGTGGAGATTGATCTCCAAGATTGGATGAGGAAGTCATTGCTCTATATAAAGGGTCTTCTAACAACAAGTGAAGGCATCATGGTGATCATCATCTCAAGATAAGGGAGGTGAATGACATGTGAGCAGAATGTGTGTGAAATAGAACACATGGTGCGTTAGAGTACAAAGACACTAAACATAGGAGAGACTCATTCAAGAGAGGCTGGTTGTTTAGAGAGAGAGTAGTATAGATTGGGGATTTAAGGGCCTTGTAAGTGGAATTTTCTTGGAGAAAATTCCAGGGTAACTGAAGTCCTTATCACTTTCTTTTTCTCTTCTTTCGTTCTTCAAGAATGGTGTTAAGATCAAGATTAGATCATTTTCTTGAAGAGATGTTGCTGTAATTGTAAGAACTCATTGATTTAGTGCAGAGAGCTCGGAGGAGCTAACAGGGACGTAGGCACATTGCTAAACCTTGATAACAGTTGCTTGTGTTCTTTCTTTGATTGGTTTGATTCCTATTTTGTTTCAGTGTTATTACAAGTCATTCAAGACTTGGTTATTTGGAAGATCACCACCTGGGCATCTTGTAGGTGATTTCCAACACCATACAATCACACAACATTCGACAAAAAAGGTTTAGAAATCACTATCTCGTCATTACTGTATAAGTAACTTATCTTACAACATAGTTATACATATAATTCTTATATTTTAGTAACGAATTATAATTCTTATGTAATTTTATTGCTTTGGTTTCCCCATTAATCTTCGTGCTTATGAAGAGTAGGGTAATACTCACCTTACGTACCAAATCTTAATCTTGGGTCACTTTTTCGCCTTTACTACGATCATCCACCACAGCTATTAAAATATCATTTTAACAATTAAAGCAAATTGCATCTATAAATAGTAATCTAGTATAGTATTTAAAACTATAAACACTTAATAAGCAACCAATCATTCCATTTACTTACACATATAAATCAAAGAAAATAATATTAAAAGTTCATTCATCTCCTTAATCACCTCTCTCATTCTTTCATTCTTTCCTTCATTCTTTACTTCTTTTCCTTATCCAAGTTTGAGATTTATATCCAAAAATGATACTCTTCAATTACATAATCAAAATTCCAATTTAAAAAGTAAGAAAATTTCAACTTCTTAAGTAATAACATAGCCCAAAGTGACTTGGTTCCTTTACTCTCCAAATTTTTGTTTTCTATGCTTTTATTAACAAAGCTTCCATTACTCACTTCAAACTTCTTCAAACTCAAAGATTCATTCAAGTCTAACCATCTTCACACCATAAAACTCTCAATTTATAAGGGCTTTAAATTTCAAGATACTAACTTAGGGTAATTACAAACAAATCCAACTTGTAAAAAGTCTTCTTTCTAAACATAAATTCCCGATAAAAAAAGTCTCTTACCTAAAGATATTTCCTTCAATTCCTAAAAGGGTTTCAAACTTACAACTGAAAGTACAATTCTCTAACAATACCCATCGCAAAAATCATGTTACATAAGAACCAAACTTCAAACTTTGAACAGAAAATCACCCTAACATCTTCAAACTTCACAAATTCATAACTTAATCATATTAAATCCAAATGATCTCAAAAAAAAAGCTAAAAATCAACTTCAAGAAGTCTAGTTTAAGTTTTTAGTTGATCACTTTTCAAAAATACCTCAATTTCTATGTGAAAACAACCACGAAGGAAAGTAAGCTTTTCCTCCTCTGTTTGGCACGTGTAGGCCACGCGCCGCCATGGCCTGCTCGTGGAGGTCCACCTCTCTTGCCAGAAAAAAGCTAATGGTGGAAGAAGATGGTATTTAAAGTTTTGAGGCAAAAGGATCTCGGATGATTGGGTTAAGGCTAGGTCAAAGTTTAGAAAGGAAATGGGCTTTTGAGAAGAAAAAAATTTGGAGCTTTTCTCTCCTTTCTCCCTTCTGCCCGAGCTCTCCAAGACAAAATGAGAGACTTGCACTATTCTAGGTTTAGTTTTACCTTCTATACTCTCATTAAGTCTTGGCCTTTTACCATTCTACTTTACTCTTTTTTTCTTTTATTAAATTACCAGTCCCTCCTTTAATTTCCTTCTAGTTATAAAACACCCCCTAAAGTTTTTGTTTGTTGATAAGAGTTCCTAAAAAGAGCTGAATTATAAAATAAAATATAAAAAGCTTAAAAGAAAGATTGGATTCTACAATTCTCCCCTCCTTATAAAATTTCTCCCTCAAAATTTTCAACTAACTTGGATTGACGAATAAATAAGGGCATTAGTTTTTCATTTCCACTTCACTTTCCCAAGTAGCTTCTTCGACTCCTCTATTTCTCCAAAGCACCTTAACTAAGGTAATGAATTTGTTGTGCAAAACTTGTTCCCTAGAGTCCAAGATTTTTACTAGCATCTCCACATATGAAAGGTCTCTTTGAACTTCTGTGGGTTGGAATGGAATGATGTGCGACTCATCCGGTACATATTTGCGCAAAGCTGACGCATGGAAGACATCATGAAGTTGTGAAAGTTCGGGAGGTAAGGCTAATCGGTATGCTACAAGTCCAATCATCTCAATAATCTCATAAGGTCTGATGTAACGAGGGATTAACTTTCCTTTTTACCCAAACCTCAAAACTTCCTTCCAAAGGGAAACCTTAAGATGCACATGATCACCAACTTGAAACTCCAACAGTCTAATCCTTTTATCGGCATAACTTTTCTGCCTACTTTGAGTTGTCTTTAAATTTTCTTGTATTCTCTTGATTCTCTCTGTGATTTTCTCTACCAATTATGGCCCCAATATTCTTCTTTCCCCCACTTCTTCCCAACATATCGGAGTCCTACACCTCCTACCATATGATGCTTCGAAAGGTGCCATCCCAATGCTGGTCTGAAAACTATTATTGTATGTAAACACCATAAGAGGTAATTATGCATCCTAACCAACTGAAAAAGTTCATAGCACACGCTCGCAGCATATCTTCTAAGATTTAAATTATTTTCTCTGATTGACCATCCGTTTGAGGGTGGAAAGCGGTGCTAAAATGTAATTTATTACCTATGGCTTGCTGAAATCAACTCCATAATCGAGACGTCTCAATGGTACACTGATGAGAGTCATAAAATGCATCTAAACAATACTTAATTGTTAACATTTTAGGGTTGATCTCGGTCATAATCACACTTTTATATGTTGATAACTCTAAAGTGATATTCATAAATCATTGACTTAATTCGATGCATTTTCAGGTGCTTTGAGTACAAAAGAGATAATAAAGCGATCCATTTTTAAAGCACCAAAAGATCTTGGGTGTCAGTGCTCGTTTTTGTCCAAGGTTTAGACATGTCCAAACATGATTCAAAGATGGTTAAAGTCTAAACCAAGGCTGTAGTAATAAACTAAAGTAAGCTAAAAGACTGCACACAAGTGTGTGCATCACTTTGGAGCAAGTTAAGGGTAGGCACACTAGTGTGTGCACTTCTGCATACAAGCTGAAGGAGTTTCACTGAATTGCCAGAATTTCTCGCACAGATCAATCATCTTTGCAGATTAAACTGTATTGATGTAGGAAGAACCAGATTATGAGCCATATATTTTTAGAAAGATCCAGAAGTCTATTTTCTAGAGAATTATATGGTTCATAAAAATTATTTTTCTAGAGAAAGTTATGGCAGTTTTAGTGGAAACAGTTCAGGCCAGCACAGCAGGCCCAGACGCACAGCAGGCCCAGGCGCACAGCACGGCCCACTCGCCTCTTGACCGGATTAGGGTGAGCAAATGACATTCTCCAATACCAAAACACCCCCCTCATGCTCTATAAATATATCTTTATGGAGTGTGCAGCTGGACATTGAAGAGAGAAAGCAAGGAAGAGAGAAAAAAGAGAGGATTCAAGGGATCCAAATCCAGCATTCTTCCATTTTATTTCTAAGTTTTCTTTGGTTGCAAATCAAAGGGAGAACATCCATATTGTTCATCCACCTTGAACTCCATGGCTAAATCAAGGGGAGAGCATCCTTATTGTTCTTCCACCTTGATTTCCATGGCCAACTAATCATTTTACAAGGGAAAGGGATGAATCTTTAGGGATTTCTTGTTCTTTATTTCCCGTTCTTGATTCAGTTGCATGGATTTATTGTTAAATATTGTTTATGAATTATTCATTGATTAAGTAAGAAGATTTGAGTTCATGTGATAGATGTACTTTTTATTCTTCTTCTTTTAGACTCTCTTAATACGGTGATTGCATCCTTCTCCTCCATTGAGGTTGTTTGGATGTGATTGATTCCGGTAGATTTATCCTATTGATTGTCCATTACTGTGATATTGTCTTTTAAGATATATTGTCATTTCTTGATAATCTTTAAGATCGGTCATGTGTGCATGAACCGAAATCAATGATTAATTCGTAGCAATTATATAAGAGTTGTAAATGTGCTTGATTGAATATATTCCGATTGCTTGTTTGGGAGTTGAAACTTGCAATCGAGATAAAATCAATTGAATCAAGAGTGGAAATAGGGAACAAACCTAAGGAGGATTCCCGGAACCTTGTTATTTCTCATTTATATTTCATTTACATTTACGCAATTTTCCTTTACATTATTTCACCATCAAAACTCAAAAAATCTTGAGTTTAACTTTTATCGTTCGTTTTAAGGTTCACACATTTTCCTTTGTACTTTACTTGTTTTCCTGTGGAATCAAATTTTGGCGCCGTTGCCGGGGAAACGCGCTTAAGTATAAGGAAACTTGTCAACTTTGAGTGTGATGGTAAAAAAAAAAAAAAAAATCATAAATATTTTTCTTTTCAGCAGTTTGTAAATATGGTAATATCATTCCTTTACTTTTGTTTTAATTTTCTAATTTTCTTTTATTATTCTGTTTTTATTTATCTGTTTATTATTTTATTCTGTTTTTATTTATCTGTTTATTATTCTGTTTTATCATTCTGTCTATTATTCTGTTTTTATTTATTTTTTATTATTCTGTTTTATTTATCTGTTTATTTTTCTGTTTTTATTTATTTGTTTATTATTCTATTTTATTTATCTGTTTATTATTCTGTTTTTATTTGTCTGTTTATTATTCTGTTTTTATTTATTTGTTTATTATTTTGTTTTATTTATCTGTTTATTATTCTGTTTTTATTTATTTGTTTATTATTCTGTTTTATTTATCTGTTTATTATTCTGTTTTTTTTATCTGTTTATTATTCTATTTTTATTTATTTGTTTATTATTCTGTTTTATTTATTTGTTTATTATTTTGTTTTATTTATTTATTCCCCCTCTAAATTAATTGGTGCATGCTTAAACCGAGAGATTCGCGAGGTAGATTCATTAGAGGACCTGAATTAGAGTTACCCTCTCCTTCCACCTCCATTGGTGAAACCTCGTCTAGATCAAACCATAGTGCACCCCCATCAGAGAATTTAGAGGATTTTGTTAACATGGCTGAAAATCCTAATGAGAATGGTGCTAGGACACTTAAAATTACCTACATCCTAGCTGGACAGCCACACCATCGTGCATTATGTTTCCAGCCAATACTCGTCATCAAGATTTTAAAACAGGGATGATACAACTTCTCCCTACTTTTCATGGCATGGAAAACGAGAACCCCTATGTGCACATTAGAGAATTTGAGGAAGTAGTTGCGACTTTCCATAGTCACGACGCAACTGACGATATCGTGAGACTCAAGATTTTTCCTTTCTCCTTAAAGGATAAAGCTAAGAGTTGATTATACTCACTGAGACCACGATCAATTGGGTCATGGAATGAGATGACCCAAGTATTTTTTAACAAGTACTTCCCTCAACATAAGACTAATGCTTTGAAAAGACAAATCTCTACCTTTGCACAAAAGGAAAATGAGACTTTGTATCAGTCTTGGGAGAAATTTAAAGAGCTGTTAAGTATGTGTCCACATCATGGGTACGAAAATTGGCGTTTAGTGAGCTATTTCTATGAGGGTCTTACCTATAGAGAACGCCAATTTGTCGAGATGATGTGTAATGGAGAGTTTCTGCAAAAAGACCCTGATGAGGCTATTAAGTACCTCAATGAGCTTGCTGAGAAAGCTCACACATGGACTGGACCTAGTACTACTGAGAGCACAAATAGGTCATGACCTTGTGGTGGAGGAATCTACCATCTTAGGGAAGAGGATAACCTCAAGGCCAAGGTCGAAATGCTTACTAGGGAGTTGGAGGCATTAAAAACGAAAAAACCAATATACATGGTTAATCAGGCCGAACCTTTAGAATCATGTTTTGTGTGTGGCGGGGTTGATCATCCAGCCCAAGATTGTCCCACTTTTGTTGACATGAGAGGGCTGTACGAGGAACAATGCAATATCTTAGGCATGTACAAGAAGCCCTCAGCACCCTTCTCTAACACTTATAATCTGGGGTGGCGAAATCACCCCAACTTCAGTTGGAAATCTGAAAATCAGCAGCATATGCAGCCCCTTAGATCGTACCCAGCACCTTATCATGCACCCTCATCTTCTAGGAACTCTTTAAAAGACTCCTTACATACTTTTATAGAAGCACAAGGCAAGACAAACCAAAAGTGTGAGGCATTAATTACACAGTTGGTTGAGGAAAACAAAGAAATAAGGAGCCAAGTGTCTAAATTGATGAGCTCCTTGAGTGTGACTGAGCGAGGTAAGTTCCCTGCCCAAGCTCAGTCCATACCTCACGGTCAACATATGGCACAAGAAAATGTGAAAAATATAAATTTCATTGTGACCCGAAGAGGTAAGTCACTACACATTCCACCAGAGAATAAACCCGAGAATGTGAAGGGTCAAACCAGTAGTGAGACCAAGTTGCCTAAAGACCCTGAAGTGACCCAAAGTCCTGTTAAGGCCCCATTCCCCCAAGCCTTAAAATCCAACAAGAAAAATCTGGAAATGAATGATGAAATCCTTGAGAACTTAAGGCAAGTGAAACTTAATCTTCCCCTTTTGCATGTGATTAAACAAGTCCCCACCTATGCAAAAGTTCTCAAAGATTTATGCACAATTAAAAGGAAACATCATATCAAGAAAACAACTTTCCTAACTGAGCAAGTTTGTGCACTAATTGAGCAAAGAATTCCCCTGAAATACAAAGATCCGGGCTTTCCTACCATTGCTTGCAGCATTGGAAATCATGAGGTTGGACAAGCCTTACTAGATCTGGGAGCTAGTGTAAACCTGATGCCATTTTCCATTTACTTACAGCTAGGGTTAGGAGAAATCAAACCAACCGGCGTGGTATTACAATTGGTTGATCACTCAGTCAAGGTGCCCCGAGGTGTGGTTGAGGATGTTTTGATTCAAATTGATAAATTTTATTATCCTGTTGATTTCTTAATTCTTGATACTACTTCTGTTGTAGACACTAACTCTAAAATCCCTTTGATTTTGGGTAGACCTTTTCTTACTAGTGCAAATGCTCTAATAAATTGTAGGAATGGTCTCATGAAACTGTCCTTTGGCAACATGACCCTTGAAGTAAATATTTTCAATGTTGCAAAACAGCCCGAAGATGAGGATGAAAACCACCAGCTTTACATGATCGAGTCACTCGTCAATGAGGGAGTTTTCTTAACTCATTATTATGACCCTCTTGAAAATTTTCTTGTTAATTCTGAGATAGATTTATTTGATGATAAAACTGATATAATTGATATATGTGTTGTTTTTGACAAATCTCAGGATTTTGGAAATCGGGCATGGGAACCAAGGTTTGAGGAGCTGCCCGAAAGAAGCAAGACTCAAGTCCCTTCAAGTGTGGAAGCACCTAAAGTCGAATTGAAGCCACTACCTAAGGGTCTAAAACATGCATTTCTCGGTCGAGGTGATACCTTTCCTGTTATAATTTCTTCTGAATTAACTGAGACCTAAGGTAAGAGATTAATTCAAACTTTTAATGAACACAAATCAGCCCTGGGATGGAGCATGGCTGATTTAAAGGGAATTAGTCCCCTAATCTGCTCCCATAAAATAAATCTGGATGAAAGAACCAGTCCTCGTAGAGACCCTCAATGTAGGCTTAACCCCACTATGAAAGAAGTATTGAAAAATAAAGTACTGAAACTATTAGATGCGGGTATTATATATCCCATAGCTGATAGTAAGTGGGTAAGCCCTACGCAAGTCATCTCGAAAAACTCCGGAGTCATTGTGATAAAAAATGATCTAGGAGATTTAGTCCCTACCAAACTTGTGAACGGGTGGCGTGTGTGCATTGATTACAGAAAATTGAATGCTGCCACCAAGAAAGACCACTTCCCACTCCCTTTTATTGATCAAATTCTTGAGCGTGTAGCTGGTCATCCCTTCTACTGTTTTCTAGATGGTTATTCTGGTTACTATCAAATAGAAATTGCATTAGAAGACCAAGAAAAGACCACCTTTACTTATCCCTTTGGAACCTATGCTTTTCGTAGAATGCCATTCGGATTATGTAACGCCCCTGCTACTTTTCAACGCTGCATTATGAGCATTTTTAGTGATATGGTTGAAAATTGCATGGAAGTTTTTATGGATGACCTAACTGTTTTTGGATCTTCATTTGAAACATGCTTAATGAATTTAGAAAGAGTATTAATTCGCTGTGAGGAAAAAGAATTGGTTTTAAATTGGGAAAAGTGTCATTTCATGGTACCATCCGGTATTGTCTTAGGGCATATTGTCTCTTCTAAAGGAATAGAGGTTGATCAATCTAAGATTGAGTTAATCTCTAAGTTTCCTGCCCCTAAGACAATAAAGGATGTGAGATCTTTCCTTGGTCATGCTGGTTTTTATAGGAGGTTCATACAAAATTTTTCAAAAATATCTAGACCGCTATGCGCCCTCATAGTTAAAGATACCCCCTTTGAGTGGAGTCAAGCTTGTCAAGAGGCCTTTAAAATGTTGATTGACAAGCTTACTTCCGCACCTATAATGCAGTCGCCAGATTGGACTTTACCTTTTGAAATCATGTGCGATGCTAGTGATTACGTTGTAGGTGCTGTTCTTGGACAGCGAAGGGAAGGTAAACCTTTTGTCATTTACTATGCTAGTAAGACTTTAAATAGTGCTCAAATGAATTACTCTACAACTGAAAAAGAGTTGCTAGCTGTAGTATTTGCTTTAGATAAATTTTGTGCTCATCTAATTGGTTCTCCTATCCTTATTTTTACAGATCATGCAGCCCTCAAGTATCTTCTTACGAAGAAGGATGCTAAGGCACGACTAATTCGATGGATCCTCCTCTTGCAAGAATTTGATATCACCATCAAGGATAAAAAAGGAGTGGAGAACGTAGTAGCTGACCATTTATCCATACTCACTTTTGAGGACACTTGTGATGACACGCCAATCAAAGATGATTTTCCCGATGAGCAATTACTCTCCATTACTTCTCTACCATGGTTTGCTCACATCGTAAATTATTTGGCTACAGGTGAGATACCTATGGATTTGAGCGCTCAAGACAAGAGGAAATTCTTATATGAGGTACGTAATTTTTATTGGGATGACCCCTATCTTTTCAAGTACTGCCCTGACCAAATTCTAAGGCGTTGTATCCCTAATGAAGAGATTTCGAGTGTCTTAGAATTTTGTCACTCCCAAGCTTGTGGAGGCCACTTTTCGATGAAAAAAACCACTGCAAAAATTTTGCAGTGTGGATTTTATTGGCCTACTTTGTTTAAAGATACAAACACCTATTGTCGCTCTTGTGAAAGATGTCAAAAGTTAGGAGCTGTGTCTCGCCGTAATATGATGCCCCTGAACCCTATTTTAGTGATTGAAATCTTTAATTATTGGGGCATCGATTTCATGGGACCCTTCCCTCATTCCTTCGGGTACCAGTATATCTTTGTAGCAATAAATTATGTATCCAAGTGGGTAGAGGCAGCAGCTTGTCGAAACAATGATAATGGAACGGTGATTAAATTCCTTAAAGAAAAGGTGTTATCTCGATTTGGTACACCACGTGCTATAATTAGTGATCGAGGTACACATTTTTGCAACCGTTCCTTTGAAGCTTTAATGAAAAAATTTGGGGTATTACATAAAATCTCTACTGCCTATCATCCTCAGACTAGTGGACAAGTAGAGCTTGCTAATAGGGAGATTAAACAAATTTAGAAAAAACAGTTAACCCCGATCGCAAAGATTGGTCTTTGAGACTAACTGATGCGCTTTGGGCTTACCGTACAGCCTTTAAAACTCCCTTAGGTATGTCACCCTATTGGCTTGTTTTTGGAAAGCCTTGCCACTTACCCGTGGAGCTCGAGCATCGAGCTTATTGGGCCATCAAGTCTTTCAATTTTGACATGGGCGAAGCAGGTAAACTTCGAAAATATCAGCTGACCGAGTTAAAAGAATTAAGAAACGATGCTTATGAAAATTCTAGAATCTATAAGGCTAAGATGAAAGTATTCCATGAAAAAAAAATTTTGACGAAAACATTTAAACCCAATGATCGGGTATTCTTATACGACTCTAGACTTCATAAGCATCCTAGAAAACTTCGGTCAAGATGGACCGTCCCTTTTATAGTAAAAAATGTTTTTGAAATTGGGGCGGTAGAAATTGAGGATACTAGAGATGGTCGGGTCTTTAAAGTAAATGGTCAACGACTTAAGATCTTAATTGATAGACAGGATCCGGAGATGGAAGACATTCCGCTTATGGATCCGGTCTATTCACCTTGACCACACAACAAAGGTACGTTATTCCTTTTAATTTTTGTTCTGTTTTTAGTTAGTTTTCATTCGATCTTAATTGTTAGTTTTTAGTTTACTTCAAATTTCAAAAAAAATATATTAATATTTCATTGTCAAGTCTTTATTAACTTTGAATTTTGATTGTGTTAAGTCTATTTTAATTTTTAGTTTCTAGTTGATTTCAGCGAAAAGAACGGTATGCAGTTCAATTGGTGGTGTGCAATTTTCAGCTTCTGTGCATTTTTGGCCACACATGGAGTTTCCTTTCCTTTTTCTTTTACATTGAGGTCAATGCAATGTTTAGGTTGGGGGTGGAGGAAACATATTTCTTTTCTTTTTTTTCATTGAACTGCTTGGTGTCACTTTCTTTCTTTTCGTTGTTAGGATTAAAAAAAAAATGTTTGTTTGTTTTTAGCATGCTTTGTGTTAGCCTTGGAGTTAATTCACATGTCAATGATATGAGCTTAATCGAGATAGCATATAGCATTTAGAAGAAGTTAAATCTTGCTTCGCTTTGAGAATAAATTAAGTGTCAATTTTTTTTTAGTTTGAGACTCTGGCTTGTGGTAAGATTGTATGATTAGTCTAAAGCATTTGGAGAAGTTTTATGCGCGGTTGTTTTGTGAATACTTTTGCGGTCTCTACAAGCTCTAGAACTTATTTGATAATCACTTGAGGCGAAAATCATAGAATGCACACTACTTAGGATATGATATAGGCCATTTTTGGACCATATGAGCCTTTTTAAACTTACCCTTGTTATATTTATTGCTAGTCACCTATTTGAAAAATTTGAGCCTTGTTTCTTTCGATCAACCATTTACTTACCTTTATGAGCCTAAAAATATTTTATCCTTACCTCTCTTTTAAAAGAACTTAGTTATACACATGTTGTGAGAAGCACTTAAAAGGAGTAAGGGTGGAAATATGAGAAAATATTACTACCATAACCCAAGTACATTAAAAGAGATAAGTTGGGGGTCGTGGAAAAGAAAAGAAAAGAATGAAAGAGGAGGTGAATGGTCTTATGCCAAAATAAAAAATAAAAAAATGAGAAAAAATGAATTATGGCAAAGAAAGAAGAAAAGAAAAAAAAATGGTGATTTATTGCGAGAAATGCTCGAAAAATGGTTGAAAGAGTTGGGTGTTGAAGTAAGGTTATCTTGTGTTTAAAGTGGTTGTGTTTAAATTAAGAGACTTAGTTCTTTTATTTATTTAAACTTTCTCATTCTTTCTTGACCTTTACCCTAGCCTAACGTTGCAAGCTTATGAAAGACCTATTGATCCGATGAAGTGTGATTTTTCTACATAGTGGAGAGTGATTTGAAAAGTGAGCATATGGAGCTTGATTTGTGATTGATGTCACGCAAATTAATATGTTTTTAAAGGCCAAGACTTGTATTCATGCTATTTTGAACATAAAATCATCCGGGTGTTCAGACTAATGTATTGTGGTAAGATGGATGGTAAGAGTCGATAACGATTTTAAGGTTGACATTTGGATTATTCTTGGACCTGAGTGATATTTAATGATTCTATGCGTTGTATGTTATGCATGATTTTTGAGATAGATTTTTGAATCACTCTTGGTTAACGCCAGCATTGCTGTATTTTACTTTGATTTCTAAATAAAGAATTCATTTCATGTCTTTCGCTTGAATTGCTAGGGACTAGCAATAAGCTAGTTGGGGGTTGTGATGAGGGTCATAAAATGCATCTAAACAATACTTAATTGTTAACATTTTAGGGTTGATCTCGGTCATAATCACACTTTTACATGTTGATAACTCTAAAGTGATATTCATAAATCATTGACTTAATTCGATGCATTTTCAGGTGCTTTGAATATAAAAGAGATAATAAAGCGATCCATGTTTAAAGCACCAAAAGATCTTGGGTGTCGGTGCTCGTTTTTGTCCAAGGTTTAGACATGTCCAAACATGATTCAAAGATGGTTAAAGTCTAAACCAAGGCTGGATTAATAAACTAAAGTAAGCTAAAAGGCTGCACACAAGTGTGTGCATCACTTTGGAGCAAGTTAAGGGTAGGCACACTAGTGTGTGCACTTCTGCATACAAGCTGAAGGAGTTTCACTGAATTGCCAGAATTTCCCGCACAGATCAATCATCTTTGCAGATTAAACTGTATTGATGTAGGAAGAACCAGATGATGAGCCATATATTCTTAGAAATATCCGTAAGTCTATTTTCTAGAGAATTTTACGGTTCATAAAAAGGATTTTTCTAGAGAAAGTTATGGCAGTTTTAGTGGAAACAGTTCAGGCCAGCACAGCAGGCCCAGACGCACAGCAGGCCCAGGAGCACAGCACGGCCTACTCGCCTCTTGACCAGATTAGGGTGAGCAAATGACATTCTCCAAGACCAAAACAACCCCCTCATGCTCTATAAATATATCTTTATGGAGTGTGCAGCTGGACATTGAAGAGAGAAAGCAAGGAAGAGAGAAAAAAGAGAGGATTCAAGGGATCCAAATCCAGCATTCTTCCATTTTATTTCTAAGTTTTCTTTGGTTGCAAATCAAGGGGAGAACATCCATATTGTTCATCCACCTTGAACTCCATGGCTAAATCAAGGGGAGAGCATCCTTATTGTTCTTCCACCTTGATTTCCATGGCCAACTAATCATTTTACAAGGGAAAGGGATGAATCTTTAGGGATTTCTTGTTCTTTATTTCCTGTTCTTGATTCAGTTGTATGGATTTATTATTAAATATTGTTTATGAATTATTCATTGATTAAGTAAGAAGATTTGAGTTCATGTGATAGATGTACTTTTTATTCTTCTTCTTTTAGACTCTTTTAATCCGGTGATTGCATCCTTCTCCTCCATTGAGGTTGCTTGGATGTGATTGATTCCGGTAGATTTATCTTATTGATTGTCCATTACTGCGATATTGTCTTTTAAGATATATTGTCGTTTCTTGATAATCTTTAAGATCGGTCATGTGTGCTTGAACCGAAATCAATGATTAATTCGTAGCAATTATATAAGAGTTGTAAATGTGCTTGATTGAATATATTCTGATTGCTTGTTTGGGAGTTGAAACTTGCAATCGAGATAAAATCAATTGAATCAAGAGTGGAAATAGGGAACAAACCTAAGGAGGATTCCCGGAACCTTGTTATTTCTCATTTATATTTCATTTACATTTACGCAATTTTCCTTTACAATATTTCACCATCAAAGCTCAAAAAATCTTGAGTTTAACTTTTATCGTTCGTTTTAAGGTTCACACATTTTCCTTTGTACTTAACTTGTTTCCCTGTGGAATCGACACCTCAAAGCCGTACTACAATAACCGTGTTATACTTTGGGCGTAATCATACACCATGCAATTTCACTATCTCAGCCACATACATCTTCACTAATCTTTCAAGAGACCAAGTTATCTTTATGGAAAGAAAATGAACAGATTTAGATAATCGATCAAGTATGACCCAAATGGCATCAAAACCTCTCTGAGTATGGGGAAGTCCTATCACAAAATCCATAGTCACCCTCTCCCATGGCCACTCTAGAATAAGAAGAGATTGCAACAACCCTGCCGGATGTTTATGCTCATTCTTTACTTGTTGGCATACTAAGCATCGAAAAACCTAGTCTGCTACATCATTCTTTAAACCTGACCACCAGAAATTTTGCTTAAGTCCCCTATACATTTGATTACTCCACGGGTGCATAGAATAAATAGTGTCGTGAGCTTCCTTTAGGATCTCCTTCCTTAACTCCACTTCGTTTGGCACACAGATTCAATTTCCCATCATCACCATTCTATCCTCTCTCACCACAAAATCACTCCGCTTGTTTTTTAACACCTCCTTCTTAATGGCCATTAATACCACATCTTTACCTTAAGTATCTAGTAGACGACCTACTATAGACAATTTTACCACCATATTAGCTTCTAACCCTCTGATGGTATTGGCTTCAAGCTTCACTTCTAAACTTCTTAATTCCTCAATTAACCCAGAGTCATAATTCTTCAAAGTTACTAGCTTGTTACTAGATTTTTGACTTAATGCATCAGCCACCACGTTAGCCTTTCCAGGACGACAACTTATGGTACATTCATAATTACTGATAAATTCCATCCATCACCTTTGTCTTAAGTTTAACTCTTTTTGGGTAGGTAGATACTTGAGGCTCTTATGGTTCGTAAATATCTCACATCTTGCTCCACAAAGATGATGTCTCCAAATTTTCAGGGAAAAGACTATCGCTGCCAACTCCAAGTCATGGGTAGGATAGTTCCTTTCATGGTTCTTCAATTGGCGTAAAGCATAAGCAACAACCTTCCCATGCTGCATCAAGACACAACCTAACCCTTAATGTGAGGCATCACTATAAGCCACAAACCCCTCATCACTCGAAGAAACGATTAACACAGGTACCACTGTCAGCTTTTCCTTCAACACTTGGAAACTTCACTCACACTCTTCTAACCATATAAACCTTTCCCTCTTTCATGTCAATTTGGTTAAGGGTACCACAATGAGTGAGAAATTCTTAAAAAATCTCCAATAATATCTCGCCAATCTCAGTCACATTTGTAGGTATCTCGCAGTTTAGAACTGCTTTAGCTTTCTGAGAGTCCACAGCCACTCCTACTTCTGACACCAGATGCCCTGTGAAGGTCACTTCTTTCAACCAAAACTCACACTTGTTAAACTTGGCATAAAGCTTCTCATTTCTAAGAGTTTTCAGTACTATCTTTAAATGTCTGACATGGTCTTCTTCACTCTTCGAATATACTATAATATCATCAATAAAAACTATAACAAATTTGTCTAGAAATGGCCTAAATACTCTATTCTTCAAGTCGATGAAGGCTACGGGGACCTTAATCAATCCGAACAGTACAACCAGGAATTCATAGTGTCCATAACGGGTATGGAAGGCAGTCTTTGAAACATCTGAATTTTTAATCCATAGTTGATGGTAACCCAATCTCAAATTTATTTTAGAAAACACCTTAGCTCCTTGCAACTACTCAAACAAATCATCAATCCTCGGTAATGAATACTTGTTGCAAATTTTCATCTTGTTTATTTGCCTATAGTCCACACACAATCTCAGAGTCTCATCTTTCTTCTTGACAAATAACACTGGAGCTCCCCAAGGTAATACACTAGGATGAATGAGTTTCTCGTCTAACAACTCTTGAAGTTGGACCTTAAATTCTTTTAATTCTACTGGTACTATTTGATAAGGGGGTATCGAAATAGGAGTAGAACCGGGTGCTAGATCAATAGGAAAATCAATTTCTCTAATAGGTGGTAAACCAAGTAACTCTTCAGGAAATACATCTAGAAATTCCCCAACTATAGGTACTCCTCCTAATTCCACACCTTTCTCATAAGAATTGATCACATAGGCCAAATAACCTTCACATCACTTCTTCAACAATCTCCTAGTTGAAATGACAAAAATAAGGCATTGTGGAAGTATTGTACGTTCTCCCAGAAAAGAAAATTCTTCTCCCCTCGGAACTTGAAACATTACCATCTTCCTGAAGTAATCTACTGAAGCGTGATACTTAAAGTCCTTCATCTTCAAAAGTAGCAACTCCACCCTAAGTTCTCTATTCCTAATGTTCACAACATAATCCCGAAACATCCATTGGATTTCCACCTTTTCTCCTGTAGAAGTCTCAACAATCATGATATTATGCAAACGTGTTCTAGGTACATCAATATATATTAGAAATAAAGTAAAAACAAAAGAATGTGTTGCACCAAGATCAATTAACATTCTAGTATTTCTACCCAAAAGAGAAATCATACCAATCGCCACATCGAGTATGGCCTGAGCATCGTGCTGAGTGATTGCATAAACACAGCCTTGCTCTTTCTGACCTTCACTAGCGTTCCCTCTAACTGTCGTGACCCCTTGGCCTTGACTTCCATTCCTGCCACCTCCAATCCCACTGCCTCAACCCACTTGGCCCCTCTCGGAGGCTTTAGTTGTACTCACATAACTAATTGGCATAAGTCTTGACCAGCAATCTGCTCCCACATAACCACCTTGACCACACACAAAGCATACAACACCTTGTAACATAGTACAATCCTTTTTGAAGATGTTCAACTGATCCACAATGATGACACAACTTAACATGACAATCTCTAAATAAATGACACATTTGACCACACCGAAAACATCCCTTAGGATTCAATCCTGACATGGTACCACTTCCCCTACCTAGTGCACTTCCTCCTCTTCCTTGGGTTCTTAAAGGAAACAATTGTCCTGCAATTCTTTGAATTCCTCCCACTAAACTTTGCATTATAAATGTTGTTGGGTCACTCTAAATACCTTGACTCATTTCGAATAGCTTACCTCCCACACTCTGCCCTTCTTCTAAAACTAATTTAATTCACTGAAAAGGATGACCACCTCGGACTCCAAACCTATAACTACCTTCCCTAACACTCTCTAACCTACTCATCTTTTGTCTATCCCGACGTCACTTCAATTCTATTGCATCCTTCTTTACAAGATCTCTTACACTTTCTTTCTTCAATACTTATTAAATCTGGTGCAAATCTAGATAGGGTAATGAATCTCGCATCATATTGAGTTACCAACATAGCACCTTGTCTCAGGAAAATAAAATCTCTCTCCAATTGAGCCTTAATAGATTTTAGGAAATACTTGTCATAGAATACCTTCTTAAACTTCTCTCATATCAACGGTTCATCAATGTCTCCTGATAGTCTAGGAAATATATCATCCCACCAATTTACCCCCTCTTCCTCCAACTTAAATGATGCAAACGAAATTTTTTGTTGGTCCAAAATTTGCAATACCATAAACAAACGTTCCATCTTCTTAATCCATGCCTCAACATCTAGAGGGTTTTTAGCACTTCAAAAACTCGATGGCATCAACTTGTTAAACCGGTTAAACACATCTCCTTCCATTTCCCGCCTCAGCTCATCCTCCCTTATTGGTTCATCATGCCCTTCTAGAACATCTGCATGATCTTCTGGCAAGTCTGGAGCTCGTCTGCCTTGTTCTTCCAATCTACGCTCTAACTCTCCAATTCTACCTAATGCTTAGGCTAAGGCTTCCCTCAATTTATCTCTTTCTACAGCAACATCTCTCACACTCCTACTAGTAGCACTGGATGCACTACCAACATGTTCCTCTTTAGGAACTTTAGGTTCAACATTCACTTCCACCTTACATAACAGGGGTTGTCCACGTCCCCGAGTTAGAACATTGCCCCTTCCTCGGGCATCCCTACTCCCTTAGCTTTGCCTTTCTTTGGTCCACGAGGCATCCTCAAACACTACACCAAAGACCTCATTTAAATACAAAAACACTGGACTTTAATGGCCTACAGAATCTTAAACCTAAGGTTCTGATACCAAAATTGTAACGGCCCATCCTGAGCAAGCCCACTCAGGATGGTGCCAATTACCTTTCAGAATTGAGCACTTGGATGCACAATTAATATAATACAATAAGGAAATATCTAATATATAAGTTAAGATCAAATAGTAATTACAACTATAAAGCTATAGCTTTACAAGGTGTCCAAAATGTACAACCTTCAGGTTACAACTTCACACACACAATATACAATACAACATTTATTACAAAAAGAGACTTGACCAAGGATGTGACGCTCATGGACCCACCTAAGAACTTCATCAAATATTCAAAACTTCACCACCTAAGTATGAGATTTCCTGAAAGGTTATGAAGGGGAGGGGGTGAGCTATAAAGCTCAGCAAGTTCTTACTCTACACAAAGTAATCACTTTTTAGAAAACGTTTGAGAGCTTATTAATATTTTTTTCCTTTCTTCTATATTTGTTCTTATACATAGTCATATAACGCTTTACAAATCAAATATCTTAGTAATCGTAATACGGTCCATTAGAAACCCACGTCCAATTTGCATTAACCATTTCATAGTCAATCAAAAAATCACAATTTTTCCATATAACCAAACAATTCACATGCCCCTATATGGGACAAGCAAATAAATTCATGTATGATATGACAATGCAGCATGATGCAATGCAATGTCTCATCTCATGATCAATCATACTCCATCAGGGACGTCTCCCCACGTACCGGTATGTTTTGCAAACAATCAATTTTCGGAACCCCCCTTGATCCGGGCCAGGTGCATTCCTCCAAATATATTCGGTACTCATACCCCCTTATGGGAAGGGACATACCGTCCTCACACATCACTCCCCCTTAATAATATACCATAAATTTCAATGCATGAAATGAAATGAAATCAAGTGATAAACATCAACAAATTCTCATCAATCCATACAATCAAACAACATTCGACACAAAAGTTTAGAAATCACTATCTCATCATTAGTGTACAATTAACTTATCTTACTACATAGTTATACATATAATTATTATATTTTAGTAACGAATTATAATTCTTATGTAACTTTATTGCTTTGGTTTCCCCATTAACCTTCGTGCTTACCAAAAGTAGGGTAATACTCACCTTACGTGCCAAATCCTAATCTTGGATCACTTCTTTGCCTTTCCTACGATCATCCACCACCCTTATTGAAATGTTATTTTAATAATTAAAGAAAACTACAGATATAAATAGTCATTTAGTATAGTATTTAATAAATCAAAGAAAATAATACTAAAAGTTCATTCTTCTTTTTAATCACCTCTCTTCATTCTTTCCTCCTTTCCTTTATTCTTTAACTATTTTCCTTATCCAAGTTTGAGATTTATATCCAAAAATGATACTCTTCAATTACATAATGAAAATTCCAATTTAAAAAGATAAGAAAATTTCAACTTCTTAAGTAATAACATTGCCCAAAGTGACTTGGTTCCTTTACTCTCCAAATTTTTGTATTCTATGCTTTTATTAACAAAGCTTCCGTTACTCACTTCAAAATTCTTCCAACTCAAAGAATTCATTCAAGTCTAACCATCTTCACACCATAAAACTCTCAATTTATAAGGACTTTAAATTTCAAGACCCTAACTTAGGGTAATTACTAACAATTCCAACTTGTAAAAGTCTTCTTTCTAAATATAAATTCCCAATAAAAAAAAGTCTCTTACTTAGAGAGATTTCATTTAATTCCTACAAGAGTTTCAAACTCACAGCCCAAAGCACAATTCTCTAACAATACCCATCTCAAAAAACATGTTATACAAGAATCAAACTTCAAACTTTGAATAGAAAATCACCCTAACATCTTCAAACTTCACAAATTCGTAACTTAATCATATTAAATCCAAATGACCTTAAACAAAATCTAAAAATTAACTTCAAGAAGTCTAGTTTAAGTTTTCTGTTGATCACTTTTCGAAAATACCGCACTTTTCCTCCCCTTACTGACGCATGTAGGCCACGCACTGTCGTGGCCTACTTGTGGAGGTCCATCTCCCTAGCTAGACAAAAGCCAATGGTGGTAAAAGATGGCATTTAAAGTTTGGGGGTAAAAGGTTCTTGAATGGTTGGGTTACGGAAAGGTCAAAGTTTCGGAAGGAAATGGGTCTTTGAGAAAAAAAAAATCTGGAGCTTTTCTCTCCTTTCTCCCTTCTGCCCGAGCTCTCCAAGACCAAATGAGAGACTTACACTATTCTAGGTGTAGTTTTAGCTTATATACTCTCATTAAGTCTTAGCCTTTTACCACTCTACCCTTCTTCTTTTTCTTTTATTAAATTACCAGTCCCTCATTTAATTTCCTTCTAGTTATAAAACACCCCTAAAGTTTTTGTTTCTTGATAAGAGTTCCTAAAAAGAGCTGAATTTTTAATATATATATATATATATATATATAAAACTTAAAAGAAAGATTGGATTCTAAAATTTCTACCATAGAAAAGAAGAAATAGAAGAGCTTTAGTCAAAATCAATAAGTTGTTGAAATTAATTGATTAAGTTTAAATCTTGTAACTCTTATAACTTTCTGAATCATTATTTTTTTGAATCATTTTATAACCTTTGCAATTTAGTTTAAAGCACCTCTTCCAATTTAGTGGATATTATATATGAATAATGTATCATTTTTAAGTGATAAAAAAATCCTATGTTTGTATAGGAAGATCAATCAAGATATATATCTTTCTTTATATATATTATATATTAATATTATTAGTTGATTTAGAAAACATTTTTTTTGGAAGTATGAATTACGATAGAAATCAAAACTTTAGTTTATATAATATGTCCAACCCAATACCTAATTAGTTTGATAAAGTCAAACATATTAACAAGCAAAACCCCTAACAATTAATACAAAGCTATGCAAATTACATAAATTCTTTAAAGAACATTTTATTTTGAGTTCTATCCCTGTATTGAAGTCACAACTATTTAGTTACAACAGTTCTATTTTAGGAAAAAACATAAACTACAAAAACTTATGTTGTTAATTTAATTTTAAAAGTCTTAAATAACTAAAAAAAGATAATTATATTATTTTTATTATTATTATTATTATTATGAAGGCTTAATGTTGGATTCCAACCCTCAAATCCCTATTTAAACGCATTTTTATTCATCAAATATTTCCTAAATTGCATTGAATTTACTCTTTCAATGTCGACAATTGAATAAAAACAGGTTAGTATTTTTTTGCAAACCCGCTATGGTGAAATTGGTAGACATGTTGTTCTTAGGAAGCAGTGCTAGAGCATCTCGGTTCGAGTCCGAGTAGCGACATAGCATCTTCTAAAAGAGATACAATAAGTTCTATAATGAACGTAATTCCCGATTTCCATTCCATATAATCGGAGGACCCCACTTTTTTTAAGAATTCTTATGATTTTTTCAACCTTAGAGCATATATTAACTCATATATCTTTTTTGGTCGCTTCAATTGTAATTACAATTTATTTTTTAACTTTCTTAGTCGATGAAATCGTAACATGGATAATGAATAAAGAGGAGTTAATATCATTCTAATTGCCATTACAAAAGTAATTAGTATTTTTGGCATTAAAAATTATTTTTGGCTGGTAATTATTTCAAAAAATATTATCAATTCTGCAACAAAACCACTAATGCCCGGTAATGCTAGGGAAGCCATGGATAAGATACTGAACATTGTGAATATTTTTTGAGTTGAGATAGCCATTCCACCCATTTCATTGAGATAAACAAGAAGTATTCTATTATAACTCTTTTTTTTCTGTACTCTGTTTTTGGTTCTAGACAAATGGAAATCCAAATGAGAAATTAAAACATCAAAAAAAAGAGTAAACAAAATAAAATTTAAACAAAAAAGCATTTGAAGGAGAGAAACTATACCACTAGCTATGAATAATCTCAGCCACATGAGAGATAGGGAGAAAGAGAGTAAAAGAGAGGTTTAGACAAGGAAGAAGGAAGAGAGAACAGTTGAAGCAATATAAAAGTCAACGAAATATAGAAACCAACAGGCTTTGATGGTAAAATTTTAATTTTGATTTGGCGGGATATTAAGGGGGCAATTAAAATTGAAAACTTTTCAAACAGATTTGGATCCTGGGTTAGTACTTAGTAGGAAAACAGGGCGATTTAAATGCTTTTACTAGTTATTTTATTCAATAAATAAAGTGGACCCTTAATTGATGAGTAGACACAGCAGTATTGGTTGGGTGAACCATATAAGACTGACAAGCTGGTGTGAAGATCCAATAATTTCTCCATAATTACTAAGCTTATTATTACATTATACTAAAGTAATACAAAGTTAATAATGTTATTGTTAACCTACCAATCAGCTCCTGATCCTCCATTTATTAGGTCCGGTTCGGTTCCATTCTTTATCAATATATATAAAAAAAAATTTTAAAAAAACTTAAATCATTGTAATTTTTTTGTTTGTTTGGTAGAAACCTAGGGCATGTTTGGGGAGAGTGTTCAGTTTTTAGTGTTTGAAAACTGTTTTCGAAAACAGTTTTCAGTATTCGAAAACATGTTTGGATAACAGTGTTTGAAAACTGTTTTGGAAACAATTTTCAGAAAAATGTTGTTTGGATAATCAGTTTTCAAAAACTGTTTTGAAAATAGAAAACTGTTTGGATTACATTTTCTTGTAATTGTTTTCAGCTTTCAGTTTTCAGTGTTCAGTTTAAATTTTAATATCTAAAATTAATTTTATTTCTCATATTTACTAAATACAATCTTTTAAGCACACACAAAATACTTGGAAATAATTAATATTATTTTATTTTTAAAATGTTAGTATTTTTTATATATCATCGATCAAACATGACAACACTCTTTCCCTGGTCATGTCATGTTTGTTTGTTAAATAAATTCTGGAAAATAAAAATAAAATATACAACACAACTTTTACAATTTGATAACATTTCAACATCTAACCCATTTTATTTCTCATGTTTGTTTGTTAAATAAATTCTTAAAAATTAAAATAAAATATACAATACAACTTTTACAATTTGATAAATTGATAAAATGGAAATGAACGACCCAAAATTCTTCCTTCAAACAGGTTTGCCTCAACTGCCCAATTTGGTTGGTTTGCCATCCTCACATCCTATAAGTCAAATAATATATCAATATGTGAAATATATTCCTAAGAAAAAAAAACATAATTCAGTAAGTAAAAAAAACTAAATTAACACAAATAATGACGTTAAATTAACTAAATCTTACCGATACAGATTAACATGATTACCATATATTAAATCAAATACCAAAATGGTCTGCCCACATCTGATTGGCAATAAGCTCACGAGACGTAGCCATAGTTGCTGCACACGCATCAGACAAATCAACTGTATAATTATTTGTCAATATGCTCGACCCTCCTTCACTTTCTGCTTCATGGCTCTCTGCTTCCCATTCATTAAACAGTTGATCACTCCGAGAACACTGGCGTACAAAATTATGTACAACACAACAAGCAACAACTATAAGAGGTTGTCTAGCAGGCTTGAATCTATGCATCATTTTTAAAATTGGAAAGCGCGCCTTTAAGACCCCAAAACAACATTCTATAACATTCCGTAGAGATTAGTGCCTATAGTTATATAGTTCTCTATAGCCCGTTGGTTGTCTTGTACTACCTTGATATTCATTTAAGTGATACTGTTCACCCCTAAATGGTGGAAGAAACCCGGCTGTACATGGATAACTGGAATCCACCAAATAATACTCACCTATAAATCATACAAATTCTCTTAGTACATATCAATCAATTAGTATAAAATTTCAAATTAGTACTAAAATATATTTACCATTAGTAGGCCAAGGAAATTAAGCATCCGATCGAGTTAAAGCGTCCAAAAGGACTCGTGAATCGTTAGCTGTACCTTCCCACCCACTATATACGTATGTGAATTTCATGTCAAATGAACATGCACACATCACATTCTGTGTGACAATCGATTTTCTACCCCTATAACTGGTAGCTTTTTCTGCTGGCGCCCATGCACTGATGTGCGTTCCATCAATTGCGCCAATGCATTTCTGGCGAAGCATTAAATTGCATATGATTAGACTCAGTTTGGTATTATATATTGTATATGCACAGCTAAACTAATAAAATGAAAATCAATCATATGATACATTACCTTAAAACAAGGGTAAAACCTTCGATCATGTCTAATTTGTGGAGGCACCACGTGATCATTTGATGGACATATTATATGCTTCGCAAACTTGTTCATTGCTCTCATCACTGTCTTAAAATTTTGACTAATTGTTTCTAATGAATGTTGAAACCGATCAGCTACAACTCTGTGCCCCACATTGTGCCCCACAATAAACAAGAAAATGGCCATCATTTCCTCTACTGTGACATCCCTTGAGTCTTCTATATAATTATATTGCTTCAATGTGTTACATAAGTGCATAAATGTTTCTTTGTCCATGCGAAACAATTCATAAACTACCTCTGAACGACCATTTAACAATTCGGTTATATATTCATGTCCACTGAGTCGTGATGTTCGCATAGGTAATTTATTCATAAATTGTTCATCATATTTGGCAAACATAGGAAGCATTAACAATGAGAGCATTTCATACTCATCTTCAGCAGACGAACTTGATGAATTAGATTGGCTACCACAATTATTGGGGTCTGAATTGTCCATTTCTTAACCTAAACAAAAAATAAGTCACATTATGGTTATCATGTAGTATATTTTATATTCCTCAAATCTAAATAGATTGAAGTTTAATTCTATATTTTTTTAAAAAATTTCGACAGCATCTCCTATGTTTTCTATGAATTATCAAATCTAGTTATACCTGTATACACAATTCTAATCATTCTTAAATAATTAGACCTATATACACAATTCTAATCAATCATATTCCAACAATACATGGAATGTCAAACGCATAAGTTTAATCCAAAGAAATAACATAACATCCATAAACTAAAAAAGGTAATAAAAAAATCCAAGTACAAACATAAACACACAGCAACGAACAAATAGTATCCTTAACACACAAACATAATTTAAACCCAAAGCAATGTCTCCAACCCTCAACCAATCTTATCTAACCACGCATTCTTCCTCTTCAAAGGCATTTTAATGAATGCCTCCCTCAAATCAAAATTACCTGTAAATTTTTCTAATGCCTTCAAATATGTGTCATCATCCACCTCATTTTCCATTTCATCAAGTACTTTCAAACACGCTGCAACTGAATAATCAGCAGAAACCATCGAACTTGTTACCTCAACGTTTTTCTCTCTATACCTCTCAGCCCTAGCCAAAAAAGCTTCTGTCCTTGCTTTTGTGGCCTCCATGAAACAGGCAAAAACTTCACTCAATTGATTATTTCTAGTTTCCTTCTGTTTTTTCTTTTCATTGATTTTAGACCGCTTGGCATAATGTTCAGGCTGAGTGGGCTGAGTGGGCTGAATAAGCTGAGTGTTTGGGCTTTCAAGGTCAACCGGAGTATTTGGGTCATCCGGGTTACCAAGGCCATCAACATCAACATCTACATGCATGCCACTATTTCTCCCTCAATTGTTTCAATGTAAAGACCTTGTTGGTCTTCAAATTCAATTCTTTTAGAATGATATCCCAAATCCTTCTATGAAACACACCATCGTTCATGTTTCCTTTGTTTACCTCAGTAACCATGATATCGATAAAACATTTCTTTCTCTCAGAGCCCCATAAAGATACATCAATGCTTTCAGAAGCCATCTACAATAAAAGTGTGTGTAACAGTTTTTTATTGAACAATAAAAACTAACCGACTATTTTAAAACAAACTAGCTTATTTACAACAAGACAAGCAACCCAACAATATTAATGAAATACCCATCACCCTCAAAGTGCGTAATTGTTATGAAAAATATTATAGAAACTAATTGTCGGTTGGTACACTGGATTAAGAGGAGGATAAGATGAACTAATTTTGATAAAATAGTGAAATAGGATCATTTTTATTTATTTGTGGTATCAAATGTAAGATATATGAAGTCATCTCATTTTATCATCCTTTGAATCTAGTTTACCAAACAAGCGTTGAAGTAATATAATTAAGACCTAAAATGAGTGCAGTATCTACTTCCAAAAGAAAGTGAAATAGTTCAAACAGGCAAAAAAAATTTAACAACTTATAATGCTAAGGAAAACTACAAACTTAATTAGACTTATAACATTTTGATGGTCCCTCCAATAGTTTTGGGTTTTTCTAACCAAGATCAAACCACAGTCTGTATCTTCATTATGCACTTAATTATTGTTTCTTTTCTGCTAATGTGTTTCAACAAGATTCTGAATGAGAGGAACCAAAACTTAAGTGATCTTCATCAAGATATATTGTTTACTTGAAGAATTGCAGTGGAATATGTGAAATTCACAAGGGAAACTTTTCATGAACATACACCCATATATCATCCAATCATATACAAATCCCTAGAAGAAAAAAAGAGAATAACTTCTACAAACTGTAGTTTCATTTTTTGGAGCTACAAAAGTTAACAAATATGACAATCTTTTAATTGTTTAGGTGGGTATGCGTGAAGGATGCATGAGAGGAAGTAAAAGAAAGACACATCTCTTCTAAGAAGAAGCATAAAAGATAAGAAATAGTTGACCAAAAATCATTTTTGACATGTTAGTGGGCTTCCTTTTGGTAGCTGAATTGTATTTTTCACCAAAAAATGTTGGAGATGCCCACATATTGCCTTTATTTTTCTGTTGAAGATGAATGACAGTCTACTCATACTCACAAACTCCACTCTTAAACCAAGAAATTAATTTTTCTAATAGAAAAAAAGAAATGGAGATTAATTACTTTTTGTCACCCTTGTAAGAGAGCATCACACTCTTCTTTCTACATGTACAACATTTTTGGCTGTGGGTGACAAAAGATGGACTGCCTAAAGCAGAGAAAATAGAGAGCCAAAATGACCAGCAACCACAACAGCCAGGCAGAGGCACTAGCTTCTTCAGAACTGTTTCAATGGACTCAATGCCATGTGATTTTCAAAAGCTAAACTGGTGATCCAAAATGCACACGTAATTCAAAAGCTTCCAACAGTTACAAGTCCAAATAAACAATGAAGCACATATTTTGATTCCAAAATATAAAATCTGGGGATGGATTTATAGACGGATCAAAGAAACACTTGCCCTGAAAGACCCCTAGAAGCAACCTACAACTAACATTCTCCACTGCCACTATTCTCCATATGTTACAGTCATCAACTAAAGTATCCCCATTAATTTCAGTGTCTTAAATCCTAGCTTTTGTGCAAAAGAGTTTAGAGCTGAACATGAATTCACCTTAGCCCAAAAGACAGCCCCCCATCCCTCCAAAACACAGGTCTTTCACCACTAAAAGAGTGGGGACCCAATGTCATTTGGCCATAGGAACATACCAAAAACAAAGAGTTAAAAGAAACTCGTTTGCTTCAGATAATAAGAATAATTTCAGGGATCCTCTATTTGAAGAGTGATTGTCTTGATACAACTGACCAGTCATTAGTAAATACTTCCTCCTAAAGAAACCATTTGACTATAGCAATCCTACTGTACAGTCAACAAGTCTCAAGCCATTTGAAAAAATTACACATTAAACAATAACACCACCCACTAGGTGACCAAAACGCGAAAAGAAAATAAAAACAATGGCCATCAGAAACAAATCCTCAATATATCTGATTTTGAACACACTATTTGAAGGCAAAACAACCAGCAAATCTGCAGATGATGGCAATGTATGCAACAAAATCTAGTTGTTTTTAAGATTTAACTTAAGTTTCAAAAGCACAAAATGATTACAAACTGTGCATTAACACAAAATGGTAAGGAGAACATCCCATCAATATTCTCATTTCCATACGCAAATATCATCAATCCGGCTCATAATGAAACTTTCGTGTCAACAGAGACTCTGTTTGACTCCTAAATGGACTGATGGAGCATTGTAAAAAATATTGAGAGACAGGGGAAAGCAAAATTACATCAGAATTGTCTTTTGCAGAGAAAATGAACACATACAGTAATAAAAAAAAATCAACAAAGCTAGTAAAATAAATAGAGAAAAAACTGAAATTAATTTCATTATAGTCAATTTTCAAGCAATTAGAGTTTTTCAATTCTAAACCTATATCTACCGAAATTAGGGGTTAACTCCAAACAACTCAAGATCTATAAACTAAAATAAAATCAAGCATATCCAGATCATACACCATATATAATAATGGGAAATAGTAGAAGATTAAAGTAAGAATCTTACAGTGCGGCACAAAGATTATCGAAGAAGACGATCGTGGAAATTTTTATCTGAAGACCACTGTGTCACGAAAAGAATACGATGCTTACCAAAGCCTGGTCAGTGCCTTAAAAGTAGAAGCGAACTGAAATCGTTTTCGTTTGGAAGGAGCTGAAGTGAAAAAAAAAAAAAAAAAAAACCCACAACGTGACGGCGGTGAGGTGAGCGGTCAAGGATGACGACCGTGAGAGATAGGAGAGGAGGACAAGGATGACGGTCGTGAGAGAGAGGGGGAAGAAGAGACACAAACGAGAGAAACGGTGAACCAGATAAGCAAAGGCGCAAATGAGAGAGAGGGCAGAGAGTCACGATCGAGAGAAGAGAGAAAAGAGCAGAGAGAAGAGAGTCGTGAATTTGGGCTGAAATCAAAAAATTAAAATCGAAAACTCCGTTTAGGAGTTTTCAAATAACAGTGTTTGAAAACTACACTCTATCCAAAAATTGTGTTTGAACACTAAGCCCCAAACATGTCAACCAGTGATTGAAAATGATTTTCAATGTTTGAACACTGAAAAGAGTGTTTGAACACTCTCCCCAAACATCCCCCTAGTTATTGGGTTGATGAGTTACATAAGAGGAGGCAACTCTCTTTAATTTTTTATTCCTCAATCTCTATTTGATCAAGATTTGATTCCATGTTTTCTAGTATGATTTTATGAAGTTAGTTATCAGCCATAAAACAATAAAGAATCAAGAGATAATGTTTGGATGTAACTCTTAGAAGAATAGCTATTTCCACAGTATTAATAGATCAAAAATAAATTTGTCTTGTAGTGACTAAAAGGATAATTTTTTTTTGAAAGTTTTATAACTTTTAAAATAACATTACCCATAATAAAGATGTCTAATATCTCTAAGGGATTCTGAATCTCGATGTCATCGTCAGTCAACTGTTATATTTACTTTAAAAACATATCAACTCAAAAAACTCAATAATAATAATATATAAACCTATTTTCATCTTTTTTTTTCTTTTTATCTGTTTATATGATTCCTCAAATTTTAGAAAATCCCTTTTAATTGTGAAAGTTAAATTAAATTTACTTCTCCCTACAGAAGAACATGATGAGCTCCTCTTTTTCCAAATTAAAAGATCAGGTACAAGATCATAATATTTTTCTTCAACTTACTTTTTTTTTTAAATTTACTATTAGTGTATTTACTTTTTGCAAAAAAGAATATTTTAAGTAGTTATTTTTTTCCCTCAATGTTGTGATTTATTTATGTTTGTGACTGAATTCCTTTTACGCAGAACAAAATTCATAAGCAACCATAATTATCTGAAAGAATTTTTGTTCTTTTATTAATTTGAGGGTGGTTATGTTAGATGCCTAAATGCAAATTTAGAATGTTGAAATTTTTTTAATGTTGAAATTTTTTTAATGTATAGCTTCTTCCCGTCTATATATAATTCCAATTCAAAGAACATTTGATTATGTGAAAGTATTTTATATAACATGAAAAAATTTATTCAAACATTTTTTTATAATTAGGATAGGGAGATTTAAAACAAAAAGATAACCATAACCTAAAATATTGCATTCTCTAGCAAATAAGATTTTCAACAGAACCCAGACAAAGGTAAAGTTTAATGTTAAAAATTTTCCAAAGTGAAAATTTTCACTAGACAATTAAACACAAAATTTTATTCTCATATTATATATATATATATATATATAATCTACACATATCATATTATATAAAGTTTATCGTCAATCACGATTGATGTGGTTGGTGATAAAAAAAATTAAATGCAATACACGTGGGCAAATAGATGCGCATGAACCATGATGTATACTACAAGAGTAAATTCTAACTATTAGCACTCCTCATAATAAATAAAATCCCGCTAATAAATCATTCCTCTTTGATTCATCCACATATTCCCTTTCAATCATGATCAAATGTTATTAATGACAAGGAAAAACTCATCACATCACTAAAGCTAAAGGAAGATCTCGAATATATATAAACTAGATAGTAAACAACACCCACACTTTTAGACACAAAAACCCATAGGGTTGCAAATAGTATTAGGTACGAGATCCATGGTCATATTGGCATGATGCCTCAATCACTATTTTTTTCCTAATATCTTTTGTTTTGGTAAGTTGGAAAGAGGACTTTTTTAAATAATATTTATAATGAAAAGATTTTAATCTACTAAAAAATAAATTAATTGATATTAAAGTTTCTTCTATTTATAATAATAAAAGAAGTTCTTCCATTTCATTAAAAAATAAAATAAATCGTAAAAGATGAGACATATATAGAAAATTTACCTTATCAACACGTTAATACATGAAGAATATGGGTTATGGGATTATCTCAATCATGAATCACAAACGTCTCTCATTGTAAAGATATGTTTGAGATTTGATCTCGATTTCCATCATCACAATCACAAAAAACACCAAAAAAATTGAATGTATTGTAGTAGGTTTTTTAAAAGAGACGGATCAAAATTTATATAAAACCGAATGTCAAACGGTGGTAGTTCAGGGAGACAGGGTACAAAGAGAAAGATAGAGAGGTCAGAGAGAACAAAGGGAGAGAGAGTACAAAAAGAAAGATAGAGAGGTCAGAGAGAACAAGGGGAGAGAGAGTGAGGGGAGAGAGAACGAGGAGAAAGAGAGCGAGGAGAGGGAGATTGAGGAGAAAGGGAGCTCAAGGAGAGAAAGAAAGAGAGCAGATGAGATGAGACAGAGATAGGAGAGAAAAATTGCGAATGAAAGGGATTGAAAATTAGGTCCAAGGATTTTATAAACATGAGTGATGAAAATTTCGTCTTTGAATCCGTGCCTTTTTTTATATTTTTCCCCAATTTTTTTGAATTTTTACAAGCATCAATGACAACATATTTATTTAAGTATCCGTGAAGGTATGGCTGCCACTGTTGTTTAATTTTACTCAACGATGGCAAATGCTATCGCTGATATTTATCTAAAATTATTTTCCATTTATTTTTAATTTTAACATTTTGGACGAACATTATCAAAGGTGTTGGACTTTTTAGCAATAGATTTCAATTATCCTGTGATAGCAAAATGTTGATGATACTTTTCAATCAAATCAGCGATGAGCACTCTTTCGGTCAAGTACACTGTCCTTAATACTCATTTGCAATGATGGCAACTGCTAGTTTTTCGTCATTGATAATCAATTTTCTTGTAGAAAAATTGAAATTTACATTCAGTGTTTTCAATGTTCAATTACCTTTTAAATAAGTTATAAATTTTTATGGATAATTTTTTTTATATTTAATAGTGATTTTGTTTTGTTGAATTTAGATGAAATATTTACGAGTTTTATTTATTGGGAATAATATTATGTTTTTAATTAGTTTTATCAATTTGACACAATTTTTTGTTCTAAAATTAATCACATAAAGAAATATTAACTTCTTATAAATTAATAAAATTTTAATTTTAATTTTGATCAAATTTTATTTTCATTCATTTAATTTTAATTAAGTTGTTTGCTAAATATATGAATATTTTTTCTATGAAAGAATTGAATATTTTTTTCTCTAGTTTTAGTCCTACTGCACGGTGGGGTGAGGCAGACCATGAGTGATAATATGGCATGAATCAACCACACTTGTGTCAATCTCACATATGGGGACGCTCACACAAAGTTGATAGTAATGTTACCCTCTCCTTAAGTGCTTTGTTTTACACACACACAAAAAGGGATAGCTAATGTATTCAATGTTGAGATTTACCTCTTAAATCCACATATACAACTTCAGGCAATAAACACAACCACACAATCAATAAAATAAGCAAATGAATAAATAGCAAGAACAAACAATTTAACGTGCATGGTTCTGCTAACCTATTTGTATACACATGAACAATCCCCATTGGTTTATCATTTGGCCTTAAATTACAACTTTAAGAAGGGTTAAGTTATCAAACTCTCTCTACCTTTAAACCCAAAAGCCTCAATAAACTTAAAGCTCTAAACCTAAACCCCTCTAAAGTACTAGAAATTGGATGGGTTTGGGAGCTTTCTCAATCTTACTAGTAGGAGGAAGGTGAGGAGAAGTGGTTTATCGAAAGCAAGATCAATGACTGATGAGTTAGTATTGGCAAAAATTTGTGATCAAACTAAAAAGGGTAAATGAAGAGAGCTAGAGAGGGTGGGGGCTCGCCCGTCTTTTGTTGCTAATCTAACATCTGTTTTTGTAGACAATCTCCATCCTTCTGCCTACAATCTGCTTAAGTGGAACCTGTATGATAAACTTGGAAATCTTGAAAAGGAAAGACAAATCTATTTGGCTTTGTGAGATTTGAAAACCTTCGTGAGACTTTATATTAGAGGTCTTGATGGGTTCATATTCAGGGGTCATCGTTTTCTAGTCAAGCTATCAAATCTGGAGAGGGGTGAAATCTTAGATGTTAAGGCGAGTAAGAAGTCTAGATTAAGGAAGTCTTCTGTGCATAATACAAACATAATGAATCAATCAAATCCTAATCTTTCGGTTAAGGCTCGATCCTTTGCTGTAGTTGTCAAAGGTGTGTAGCATAATCAATCTCAGTTGAAACCTTATGCTGAGGGTGATCATGAAAGTGTTGACAAACTGGGTCATATTGTGGATTCATGTTCTGTTGCTGATATTGTTTTTAAGACTGATCAAGAAGACGCATATTGGATGAATAAGTGTTATTGGTGTCCCACATAAATTTGAGGATGTGATTAACTTTAATAGTTAGAGAAGGTATGAATAATTACTTTTTTGTCACTGTGGTGGAACAAAATTAAATCTTGCTTCAGTTTGATAGTAGAAAGATGTTAATAGATTAAAGGTGGATAAAATCTGGTTTGACCAGTGCTTTACCGAGGTTAACCCTTGTGACTTGATGATTTGAGCAATGATCAACTTGTATTGATTCGATGCTAAACAATTCCTCTCCTAAGTATATCATCCGAATTTTTCAAACGATTGGTTTCAAGGTGGGGACATTATGTCTGTCATTGGAAACCTAATTTTTAAAAGAAGACTTCATATTGTAAAAGTTAGTCTCAGCTAAACATCAAAGTGGCATTCCAAAGAGGTTATCTATCAACATTAGAGGAAAGATTGTTTTTTCAATTAATATTAGTGTGGATTTAATGAAATATAAGTCTAATATGTCATATCTTGATGATTTGACCTTGTCTGGACTCCAACTTTTCTTGTTCGTCTCCCATTTTTTGTGGAAAATTAGGATGTTGTTAGAGTTGATGATCAGCCATTCATGGAAGGTGATTCTCTGGTGCAAAAGGGTGAAAATGGAAGGGACGCGGTGGTTAGCAGTAATGGCATGGCGGCACATCCTTGCATGGTCACTGACAAAGTTGCAGGTGACATGCATGGGAGTGGTTGGATTTGGTTTGGAAAAGGATAATGAGGGTTAATCCTTTGATGTCAATACCAAAATCATCAGGAGAAGTTGGTAATTTTCATAATCTCGTTGTATGGGTTTGGCGAAAAGAAATGCTTGCCCCTTCAATATTAAGTTACTCTTGATGAGAAAAATAAATAGGTGAATTTTTTTTTAAAGAAAGGGGCTTTGGAGGATGGTATTGTGTTCAAAGCTAAGACAGAGAGCTTCAGTAGGAATGGTGTGGCTGATCATAGAGTTGCAGAATTCTCATCTTTCAGGGATTCAGATGCTTGGGATAAGGTTGTCCAAACGCTTGCGTTAAGTTAAAAGTTGAGGTTTATGAGTTAAAGGAATTGAAGAAAAGATTTTAGAAGAATTTTATAAACTGGAATTTAGGAATAAAGAAGAATTTATTGGTTGAGGAGGAGCAACAAGTCTTGATTTTTGTTTTGAGTTGTATTTTATGCAAGGTGTTTGGATTGTATGGTTTGCTACAAAACCTTCGCTGTGGCTTAAGGACAGTTTTTACTTTGGGTGGTGTTTTTTCAGTTGGGGCTTTTTCTTAGATATTTGTTTTCGGTTCTATAAGTCTAGTGAGGTCTTTCTTTGTGTTTTTTTTCTTTTGTTCGACTGGTGTTTTGGGTTTTATTAATAAATTTTGATTTTTAACTGTTTAAAAAAAAAACACTGCAAATCCCTCATCTATAAAATAGAAAATTAAAACTTGCTCAGACCAAATAGAAATTATTTCTTGTGGGAATTTGAATAAAAATTTAAACAATATATCTTCATCTTTGCTCAAATTTTTCACCTTATCATCGAATTTTACTCTTCTTGGTTGGTGCATTCCTTCATTTCTCATTTTATTTCTTTGATAATTCTTTGGTTATTAATCTATATGTTCAGAAAAATGTAATTATGTTGTTTGACATAAAATAAGTTAATTTTGATCAATTTTATTATTTGGTTGCAAAATTCATTTTGATCTTCTCACAAGCTAGTTTGTCAAACCTAGTTTGTAACTAATTTTATCCAAAAATAACTTGGCTACAAGTGAGAAAAAAAAAAAAAAAAAAAGACACATTTCACTCATAATTAATGTCTAACGTGCACATCATTACCTATAAAAGTCACTAGTCACAAATGAAAATTTTATTTTAAATTTCTTTCCATATGCAACCTATGTATCATCAATGATAAACTTAACATTTCATAAGGATGAATCCTTTGCTTTATACAAATGTGTAAAAGATGCTAATCGCACTTAAAAGCCGAGTAATCTACCATTGAGTTAGCACCCTTAATAAAATAATTAGAATACATAGATACAATCGGAAAAAAATAAATAAAGATATTTAATTTACAACGCAATCAAAACATTAAACTAGCAAGAAATTTAGAGAATTTGAGTTATATAGAAAAGGAAAAAAAATAAAGCTAAGGATATAAAATGTGAGAGAAAAGTTCTTTAATTCTTTGTTTCCCTTTTAAGAAAGAAACAAAATTTTATTATAGAAATAAAAACATGAACCTTAAAGCATGAGAACAGTTAGAGGATATGGAAGTGAGCATTTGACAAAGAGGCCCTGGTCAAATAAAAAAATTCCTCTTCTTTTAAATAGAAATAAAGAACAAAATAATTTGAAAGATTGTAATAATCCCGCTTTTCTAGAACGAACTTCTGCCATGCCATTTTGATTTGGGAAGGGGTAGCACTCCTATTAAGGTTGCATGAGAATATGTACCCATTCTATAAAAAAAATAAAGCATGCGTACCCGTAAGTGGGTCAAACACAAGTGTTGTATCATACCATATCACCGAGCTGTGGGAAATAAAGAAGGTCGAGTCAACGTTCCTCTTATTGGGATATATTGTAAATAATTTTCTAGCCTTAAGGTGATGGTGATACACGCACAGTTCCCCCTCTTTCAGGTCATCACAGACACGCTCTCTAACCCTAGCATTCCTAAGTTTGAAGTCCTTGGGGATCCTATACGTGATCCTTATCTCCTCAAGCTCATCATCCGTCAGCTTATTAGGGGAGAGGTTGGCCATAAAACCTATGTTTGGCCTTTCATCCTCTCCCATCTCCTCTCGAAGCTCGCATAGGGCATGGTTGCCCTCAGAGGAGGAAGAAGATGACCCATCTCCCTCGTATAGAACCAGAGCACGAGACTCTTCTAAGGAATCATTCACCTCAGCCTCCAGGCCATCACGACTACCACGGTTGTCATCACCGTTGCTACCCCTATCTTCCCCACTACTTTTGCTATCACTAATACTACCACTACCTTTATCACGGTAAACATCGAAAGTAGACATGAGTAGAGGAAAATAGGACTCACCGATTAAGGGTTCTGAGAAGTTTTAGTATGCCGAGTATTGGGCTCCCACTTAAATAGAAACTCCAAGGTCTTAGATTCCCATAACTCTGAGCACTCATATTCCCCCAACTCTGAGCTCTTAGATTCCCCCAACTCCGAGCTCCCACTACTCTAAAGGCTCTCAAGATTGAAAGCTCTCAAAAAAATTTATAGCTGGCAATGAAGTGAAGAGCAAAGAGAAGCTTCTCCCTTTATATAGAGCTCCTCACATATAGAACGATGTGGCATTATTAACTTAGTCGTATTCTCTAACATCGAAGCAATACTTTCTCCAAAATCAAGAAAGATATCGCCTCTTGGGAAACCCTAGGATGTGCGCCGCCTCCTCTCAGCATTTAAGAAGGCGGCTCGAGGTATCCTCAATTAAATGACAAAGGCCCGGGCCAAAAAACCAGGGCCAAATTCTAAAGCGTAACATTTTAAGCCCAACCTCTTGGACCCAAAACCAAACTATGGCCCATTGCACCAAAGTTAACAAAAACGAAAGGGCCAGAAAATCCCATGAAATTCATTCTATAAGACAATATCCTTTCTCCTCGGACTTCTCCAAAGACTCCGAGTAGCTGGAGTCCATGTTCAACTCCTTGGACCTCCTCAAAGACTCTGAATAGTTGGAGTCAATGATCAACTTCTCATACTTCTCCAAAGACTCTGAGCAGTTGGAGACCATGTTCAACTCCTCAGACCTCTCCAAAGACTCTGAGCAGTTGGAGTCCATGATCAACCCCTCGTACTTTTCCAAAGACTTCGAGCAGTTGGAGTCCATTTTCAACACTTTGGACTTCTCCAAAGACTCCGAGCAGTTGGAGTCCATGTTCAACTCTTCGGACTTCTCCAAAGACTCCGAGCAGTTGGAGTCCATAATCAACTCCTCGTACTTCTCCAAAGACTCCGAGTAGTTGGAGTCCATGTTCAACTCATCGGACCTCTCCAAAGACTCTGAGTAGTTGGAGTCCATGATCAACTCCTCGTACTTCTCCAAAGACTCCAAGCAGTTGGAGTCCATGTTCGACTCATTGAACTTCTCCAAAGACTCCGAGCAGTTGGAGTCCATGATCGACTCCTCGTACTTCTCCAAAGACTCCAAGAAGTTGGAGTCTATGTGAGTAGTTGGAGTCCATGACCAACTCCTCGTACTTCTCCAAAAGCTCTAAGCAACTTTGACTGAGTGTCAACTCCTCGGACTTAAATCACCAAACTCCAAGCAGCTTTGACTGAGTGTCAGCTCCTCGAACTCAAATCGCCAAAATCCGAATAGTTCAGACTGAGTGTCAACTCCTCAGACTCAAATCACCAAACTCTGAGCAGCTTTGAATGAGTGTCAACTCCTCGGACTCAAATCACGAAACTCCGAGTAGTTCAGACTAAATGTCAACTCCTTGAACTCAAATCACCAAACTTTGAGCAGTTTAGACTGAATGTCAACTCCTCATACTCAAACCACTAAGCTCCGCGCAGTTTAGACTAAGTGTCAACTCTTCGGAATCAATCGCCAAACTCCGAGTAGTTCTTGACTAAATGTTAACATGTCGGATCAATTGCCAAATTCTGAGCCATTTCCCAAACACCGTGGAGGTGTTTCAACAAGACTTTGTGGGTGACTAGCCTCCTCGCAATCAAGTTCGAACCACCGTCTTAACCCCATGTTATTTATTCCCTCAAGTACATAAATGTACTTAAGGAAGTGGGGGCATCTGATGCGGGAGAAAATTCTCTTACCAATAACGCAATGCCATATGTCAGTCTCCAGGGTAGAAATGGTAATTTCGTAACCATGACAAAACAACCAATTACCTCCAGACACGTAGCAAGGGGCATGATGGTAATTTCACAGCATGAGACTTTATGCTATGCTGTCGTTTCAACTTCTGGATAAACTTGCACGGCAAATGGATAACTCCAAAAGAATACTACTACTATCCTAACTCTACAATTGTTCTCTTAATTAAACTCTACTCTCGTACACTATAAATAGGGGCCTTTATAAACCAAAATTTCCGATGAAGTCAATGCAGTCTCATTGGTAGCCAAGAAAAAAAGAGTGAGAAACATCATAATAACTGTAATTGGTGTGGGCATAATTTTTCAAAGCTTATTTTGTATTGTTACCTAATCAGACTCCTCATGAAGCTATCATTATGCTTGTTATCTTTTTTTTAAAATAAAATTATGCTTATTATCAAATACTTTATAATTAAACTTTAGTTTACTTTATGTAAGTCATTAAGAAAAAAAAAACTCAATATGAACAAGTTTTGTAAAACCCGCATATTTAGTTAGGTGTATTTTAATTTTTTTATGTATTTTATTATACACCATCCTCATGTATCTCATACATATATATTTTTACCGATGTGATTATTACTTGATCTTGATTTAAATAATAGAATTTTGGTTAATATTATATATAGTTTTTAGTAGGCTTTATTGTTCCACCCTTAATTATTATTGTCACAGTAACTTTATTGTTGCAAATGTATGTAGGTCAATTTACCCATATTTAAGTATACTTCACGTGCTTATAAAAAAATTAAAGAGCGAATAACCTGAGTTATAGAATGAAAAATTTTACACTACTCATTCACTTTAGAATCCATGTCAACATAAACAGATTGAAATCTGCAAAATATCGAATGAGTTGGAGCTGATTATTTTAGCATATTGCATCTGAAAGATGTCCAAATGTAAATTTTAAATCTTCCTATGAACTTAGCTCGTCTTAAGAATGCTTTAGTCCCAAACAAGTGCCAAAAAAATGCAGTTATAAAAAGAGAAAAGGAATAGTTTTGTGGGTAATCGGATCAATATATTCGTTTATTAACAAGCACAAGAAGTTAACACATAGGCTAGAGTACAATGATTACAGACAAAAAAACCCACAACTGAACATAGATTGTCCAAATTCATGATCAGTTGTTGCCTCATTGGAAGTGTAGATTCATGGCTCACATTTGGGTGATTTGGTGTTCTAGAAATAGGTTGTAGCAAATCACGCCCAAAAGGATAAAAATTAAAGGCTCCCTACTGTAGGCCCAAATTTAAGCCATGTAGGCACCGACAAGGCTGCCAAATAGGTCAAGATAGTTATCTATTTTGAATTGAAGTGCACATTTATCTCTTAAACTACCGGTGCTTCCTTCTTCTCGACCTCTTCGTTCTCTGCTTTTTTTCAAGTTTTTCGTTGTCCTCTTTAATCGATCCAACAAGGTTAAAAAGTTTTCCCGCGGCAAATGAACTCTCTGAAAATAATTTCTTCATTTCTTCAATCATAGCTGAAATGGAAGCTTCAAGTTTCATTTTTGTCTTCGTCAACTCCCCGATCAGTGCAGTTGTGCTAGCCAACTCATACTTAGCTTCTGAGATCTCCTTCCCTAAGGCCGCATACTTTTCTTTCTATTCAGTGCATGAAGACCCAAGTGTCTTGGCTTAAGCTTTCTTTTCCTCTAGAGTTGTAATAGCTAAGTGGCTGCAATAGATTTGCCATGAAGGAAGGATATAGAAATCTTAGTAGAACAGAGATCTTTTATCACTTTCAGCTTTGCTTTCTGATTAGCTATCAGATCAATATCCCCAGCCAAAGTTTTTGCAGCATTCACAAGTTCTATCATCTGAACCATGGAAAGAGATGAAAAAAAAGAAAACAAAAAACAAAAAAGTCATCAGCACACATAGTCGTGACATGAGCACGAAGGGTAAGAAATTTCGTTAAAGGTCTCACGGAAGAGCTAACAGGAGTAGAAGCCTTATAAGACTTCTTGATAATGAGTTCAGCCAAGTTAGCCAAAATGAAGTCAATGCTTTCTAGTACAATAGGAGTGGGCTGAAAACAGTTGCGAGAGATAGCCTCACTATCACCGAGAGAAAGCCACTCACCGCCAGAGTAACCCTCTGAGTAAACCCTTTCCCCATGCACTTCACCACCAAGGTTTGTCATTGGATCTGCCTTTAGTTCTTTATCTTTTTGCTTCTATTTCTTTTTTTCTTCCCCTTATTTTTCTCTTTCTATGTCTCTTCCTTTTTTTCTCTCTCTTTCTTTGTCTAAGTATTTGTTTTCTCTGGCTCTTCACCCATCTTCTCCTCTTTGCTCTTCCATATCCACGTCCATATGAATTGTTTCACCCATTGTGGTCTCTTCATTCTCTTTGTCATCCTCTATCTAGACTTCAAGTAAAATAGGACAGACAATGTAACAACCCAACCCCAAGTGGGCCTCAGCCGAGGAGGTATCATTAACTTTCAGTCCTAAACACCCTGACTTACATGCAATCACACACATATTTTACCAAAAATACAAATATTTACTTAAAATATTACAAGCTCATACAATTACAAATTTATAATTTCAATACAACAATTTAACATTTGATACAAACGAAAGAAAACCTTCCCTTACTACAACCTTCTTTTACAACAACTAATTCCATACCCAATTTTCTAAATCCTAATACGGAGGATGTTGCCGTCGAAGGCCTTAATTGAGACATCATTTGACTTTGACTGTCAAGATCCTAACAATTACCTGAAAAGTTAAAAAGGATGAGCTAAAAAGCTCAGTGCGACACACTTTATGAGAAGTAATCGTATTGGATGAATTTACCTTTTGAATTATAACTGTAGCATATTATTTATCATAGCTTCTAAGTGTAAGTAATACCTATCTTTTATTTCCTCCAAATATTTCCTTTAGCTTTCCTTCAAGTATTTTTATTTATTTCTTGAACCATTGTAAAACCAGTTAAACTATAAATTGCAAGTTTCCTTAATTACATACTATATTTGTGTAACAACCCATCCCAGTACTTGTATATAAGCCAAATCTTTCTGAATTTCATACAAGATTTGTTCTTTTGTCTAAAATCCTCACTGGTACTTGTATATAAACCCAATCTTTATGAATTTCTATAGCTTAGCTAGAAATATTTTGAGATTTATCAAGTAAGCGTTTTCTCAACAGTGAAACGTGGAATACGTTATGTCACTGCTTCAACTTTGGAGGCAAATCTGGCTATTCACAATTAGTCCAACTTTCTTAATAACCTCATAAGATCCCACTTACCTCAGACTTAATTTTTTTTTTCTTTTTAACCCTCAACACACCTTTTCATGGAGATATTTTTAATTACACCCAATCACCTACTTGAAATTCAAGAGATCTTCTTTTGTTATTAGCATAGTTATTTGGTCTTCTCTGTGCTGCTTTACGGTTCTTTCTAACCAATTTGATCATCTCAGTTGTTAACTCAATAATTGATGGACCAATATATTTCTCTCTCCCATTTCTTCCCAACATATAGGAGCTCTACACATCCTACCATACCATGTCTCAATCGGTGTCATCCCAATACTAGTTTGATACTGATTATTATAAGCAATTTCAATCGATGGCATGTAAGCATCCAAATTTACTGAGAAACTCCTCACATTTGTCCTTAACATATATTCTTGTACTCTAAAAATCCTTTCTGTCTAAGTATGAAAAATTATATTAAATTACAACTGTGTACTCGTGGCTTTTTGAAAGCCTCTCCAAAACCAAGATGTAAATTTAGCATCTCTATTTGACTATATGCTTAATGCTGCTCCATACAACCTCACAATTTCAGCTACATCATTTTTCAATCCTGACCACCAGAAATTTTGTCTCGATCATCTATACATCTTATTGTTACTTGGTTACATCGAATATACATCATTATAAACGTCTCTCAATATCTTCTTTCTCAACTCCGCATCATTGAGAACACAAATCCTATGTTCCAATACCAAAATACCCTTAATTCAAATTTTTGAACTCAAATGTTTTCTAGTAAGTACTTAATGCTAAATCTTTTTTATCCCTTCATCTTTACCTTACATCTCTAAAACATTTTATTATGGATGACTATACAACCATACACGTTAACCATGATCCTCTATCACTGATATTCAACTTCATTCTTATCTATCTAAATATATCATCAATTTCGTATCAGGACTCCCAATAGTAGTTAACCTTCTTGTAGACTTTCTACTCAATGCATCAGCTATCACCTTTACCTTTTTCTAGATGATAGGGAATTGTACAATCATAGTCACAAACCAATCCAACCACCATCTTTGCCTCAAATTCAACTCTCTGGGTAGGTAAGTATGTCAAACTCTTATACCCCATGAATATCTCACAAGTGGCTTCATACAGATGATGTCTCTAATCTTTAAAGTAAACACTATAGCAGCCAACTCTAAGTCATGAGTAAGGTAATTTCTATCATGAATCTTCAATTGCCTAGAAGTATGGGTCACAATTTTTCTATGTTATAAATATCCCAATCATTGATGTGATGTGTCACTATACACCACAAATTCTTCATCATCAGAAGGAAACACCAATATTGGAGCTATAGTCAATTTCTCCTTTAGAAATTGAAAAAATTTTCTCACACTTCCCTCACCATACAAATCTCACCTCTTTCCTAGTCAGTCTATTCAACAGTATTACAATAATAAAAAAATTCTTAAAGAATCTTCTATAATAACCAGCTAACCCCAAGAAGATTCTAATCTCAGTCACATTAGTTGGTCTCTCCCAACTTAATATTGCCTCTACCTTTTGTGGATAAAATGTTATATCATTTTCTGTTATTACATATTCCAAGAAAGTTATTTCATTCAGCCAATACTCACACTTAGAGGACTCTGCATATAATTTCTCTATCCTCAGAATCTCTAACACACTGTATAATGTTTCACCTGTTCTTCCTCTTAGATTATATCAGAAAGTCAAATACAACCATAAACTTGTTAAGATATAGTTTAAACACTTTATTCATCAAGTCCATGAACGTTTCTGGAACATTTGTTAATCCAAATGACATCACGAGAAGTTTATGACCATAACATGTCCTAAAAGCAGTCTTAGGCACGTCTCCCTTCTTTATCATCAATTGGTGATAACCTGATTTCAGGTTTATTTTAGAAAACACTCTCACTCCTTGCACTACTCACACAATTTATTTATCCTGGATATAAGATATTTGTTCTTATTCAACTATCTGTAGTCTATACACACTCTTATCGTTCCATCTTCTTTCTTCATGAACAACACAGGGGTTCCCTAAATACATTAGATCCAAAAAAAACTTGTTTATCCAAAAGTTCTTAAAATGGTGCGTTCAACTCTCTCAATTCAGCTGGCGTCATTCTGTAGGGTGCTATTAAATATATATGATGATCCTGGTATCACATCAATAGAGAATTTAATCTCCCTACTTGGAGGAAACCTAGGCAACTCATCAAAACTTACATTAGAATAATCTTTCACCACTAAGATTTATTCTAACTACTATTTTCCTTTTTAGAATCCATTATGTATGTCAAATACTCCTCACAACCCTTTCTTCAACTATCTCCTAGTGGTCAGAGAAAAATAAGATAGTACAAGAGTATTTTATGTTCTCTTTGAAAGTTACACTCCTCATGTCTATATCTTGAACATTACATTCTTTTTGGAACAATCAACCATATTCAAAGATAATAAATCAGCTTCAGATTCTCTATCACTGATACGAATCACACAACCCTTGTAAACATTTAGGATTTTCACTCTATCTCTAGTGGGAACATCAACAAAAATATTTTGCATCAAAGGACTAATACATACTTCAATAGATTTCATATGAATACTGGATGCAAAAAAAGGGGTTGCACTAAGATCAACCATCATTGATATGTCCACCTTCTCTACACACAAAGTACTTCAATTTTTTGACAATTCTGGAATAAATATCTTATCTGAATACATCTATAACAAACTTCTGTCTCCCAATCATACATCAGATTACCACTTCCCCTTGGTGGCATACTTACTTCCTCTGCTATGACTTCCCATTCCCATAACCTGTCTCCCAAATCTAAGGGTCCCACCGATAGTATTCTGAGCTATAGAAGTAACAGATCCTGATTGCCTTTGACTCTTGTACTTCAATTCCCTGTGACAAGGAATGCCTTATCTGGGTGGTCTCCCACCCTACACACTCATACTGGTACCTCCTTTGGGTTCCTCAAATTTATACCTCTTCCGCTAATTCCCCCTACCTCTAATTTTCATCACATCTTTCTCAATCTAAAATGTTATATCCACCAATCTGACATAATTCATACACCTCGTGTAAGATAGTTTTGATAAAATCTTTAAAATATTGTTCATCTATGAACCTCTTACACTTATTCTCCTCTAGGTCTGCCATTTTTGGTACAACCATTGATAAGGCCAAAAATTTCTTATCATACTGAGTCATAGTCAATACATTTACTCCAAATAAATAAAATATCTATATTGTTGGGCTCCAGAGGTATAAAGAAAGTATTTATCAAGAAAACCCTCCTTAAACCTATTCCAGGTTAAGAGTCTATCAACATCTGCACTTATCTTGGGAAGAATATCCTCCCACCATTCTAGAGCCTCTCTCTCTAACTTGAACGTGTAAAGACGACCCTCTGCCTAGCAGTCATTGGTAAAATACCAAATAAATCTCTCTCTAGATTTCTCCCAAAACTCAAGCTTAAAAGGATTCATAGATCCTTTAAACAATATATCTAACAAAACAATCTCTCTGTGTCTTGTGCATAAACTCACTTTTCCCATTTTTAACATTTATCATTACTGGATTTACAACAACCTCAGGCACTGCTCTAGCATGTTCATCAAGTCTATGCTATAAGTTATCAATTCTATCATCTATTACCTTCATTTCTCAATAGCATGTGTAATAGCTTATCTTAGCTCATCTGTTGCAATTTCATATTCTCTCATAGCTTTACTAATATCAATTATATTACTAATATCAATCATATTACTAATATCAATCGTTCTATCAACATGTTCCCTTCTAAGAACCACAGATTCAGACTCAACCTCAACTTGTCAAAAACAACAACTCTAACTCTAACTCTAGCGCATCCACGTGTCATCCTCGGATTATTAAAATATAATTTATTTTAATCTTTCACTTTCTTACTTTTTAATGCAATCTACAAAATCATAAAACCTAATGCTCTGATACCAAAATTGTAACGACCCATCCCGAGTTGGCCACCCTGGAGACGGTGTCATCACATTTTGAAAATCCCAGCATGATACATATATGCAACAATAAAAATAAATAACACCAATAGAAAAATTTACATCAACCCTCAACAGGGGAGTTACATCAATTTGATATTGACTAAACATAATATACAACATAAAATGTATGAATATTTACAAATAAATTTTTAATTTATTTTCTCATTAGTCTGAGGATGTTGACATGTACATGGCTTACAGAAAATGATTTCGTCTAAATCTCAACCCACCAAACTATTTGTCCTTTCAATCTTTCTTTGGGTCTCCAAATGTTTTAAGAAATAGAGTAATTTGAAGGAAAAACTAAATGAAATTCGGTATGTATAAGTATGTTTACATAAGTGTGTGTGTGTGTGTGTGTGTGTGTATATATATACACACTCACACACACATGATTTGATGCCCACCTAAAAACCTCTGCAGCTCATGCACAATTTGCAAGAATCAACTTATGACAAAGCCTAAACATGGAAGACATGCACCCTTTCTTTCTTAATTTGGCAGCAGGTGGCAACAACACGTTTTCTTTTTTTAGTAAAAAAATAAAACTTTTTCTCTCTTTTCTTTTCTCCTTCACAATGGACCTGTCCAAATTTGTTTTTTCATTTTCTTTGTAATAACACCTCACACGTCCAGTTTTTTTTTCAAAAGAATTATTTTATTCAATACTAAATCCTTTGAAAATATATATATATATATATATATATATATATTAAATTACTTCTTTGCCCTTACTTTACGAATACGGGTATTACAATTTGTGTACAATCACACGTCATCATGCCAACGCAAACAGAGAAGATTTCCATCTTAACACTTTCACATTTCCACAACCACAATCATGCCCTTCTTCAAGCCAAGCATATCATCACATTATCACATGCCCCACACAGGCCAATCATATCACATGCCCCTCATGGGTACATCACCAAGCATGCCCCTCACGCGCCAATCCTAATAATGTATGTATCCATAAAATGTAATGCCAAGCTATAGGATGCAATGCAATAAATGCAAAATCAATCACTGCCCCTCAGTGGGCTATATCATCATCACGGGGATGTCTCCCCACGTACCGATACGTCCAATCATCATATCATCATATCAAATCTTTGGAACCCCCTGGATCCGAGTCAGGTCGTACTCGTCCAATATCCACTCGGTACCCTTACACCCCTTGTAGGAGGAAAGGACCCACTGGCCTCACCCATCACTCACCCCTAAATAACATACCATCAAATAAAGTTATAATGCAAGATACATGAAATGATATGCATACAAGAAATCATCAATCATTCACATCGCATTTCATACAAATCCAACTAAGCACATTCATTACAATTCCTCAAAGCAATCACCTTCAATTATTTTTTTATACTCATATCTTATACCATTATTTCTCAACTTATACAATTTCTCATATCACTAATCCTCATTTTCTTCATACCATAATTTATATACTTATTCTTCATAAACTTCTAAGGTTATACTTATCAAGGTAGATCATTTGTTATTCTTTATTTATGAATTTACAAAACTTTTTAAATACACTTACTAAAGTTAAGGTGTACTCACCACTCGAATCGATTCCTAACTCGAGATACCTCATTGGCTAAAAAATGATCCACTATTACACCTAACGGATGCAAAAATTAATAAAATAAAATAAAAACTATAATTACTTAGAAATGGGGAAGGAAAATAAGTCTTTGAATTGTAATGAAACTCTCTTTTATCCAAATACTTTTGAAAAACTTGTTCTTAGATATTTGAATGAAATGAGTGGTTTTCTCAAATCATAAAGTTCATGTTTTCATCCCAAAAATCTCATTAAGTTGTTCTTTAAAGGTTTAGGGTTCAAAAGGGTATGAAAAACTATTGTTTTATGTGAAGACAAGGTTTCATTATCAACTGTCCAAGGCCCAGAGAGTTCCAGGTTACTCGAATAGTCGACTGTGCAAAATGGACAGTCGACTATCCTCAAGCCCTGAGCTTTCTGCCCATATGATAGTTGATTGTCCTCAAGCCCTAAGCTTTTTGTCTAGATGATAGTCGACTGCCTGTTCAACACAGTCGATTGTCTACTGGGTTGCAGCACCAAAAGCCAAGAAAAATCTTCATTTTCTCATTCATAACTTCTTTGATTTTCCATAAAACTCATAAATTTTTCAAAACATAAGCTTTTGGGAGTTAAAAATCATTTCTTTACATAACCCACAAGAGAAATCAAACTCAACATCTTCAAATCAACATTTTTAGTGAAAACCCCATTTTTTCCTCAGACTCTTCTCAAGAACACTTTGATTCTTAAACTTTCAACCACAAATCTTAACTAATTATCAAGCAAGATTAAATAAGAAAGCTAGGTAAGATTCTTACCTTAAATTTTGCAAAGATTTTCATCTTTCTTCCTCCTTTTTTCTCTCATTCTTATTATCTCTTTCTCTCTCTTTCTTTCCTCTATCTGCCTAATCCTCTCTCTTTCTCTAGAAGAATCCAGCAAATGCTGGTTCTTCTCTCCCCTCTCCCCTATTTATTGGCAAAATTTCTTTAAAAATTGTGAAGTTATCCTTTAATTTTACAACCTTTCCAAATTTTACCACAAAACTCTTTAAATCATAAAACTAACCTTCCACTTTATAATTCTATTATATCCCACCTAACCATTTCTTTAAACTCCAAAATTTTCCCTTAAATTAAATATTTAATACGTAAACCTCCTTTAATTACTTGTTTCCAAATTTTACAGCATAAAACGAACTTAATTAAACTCAAGTTGTACAAGTAGTAAAAAACGCATCAAGTTGAGATTCTCAAAATTAAAATATCAGGTGTTAAAATTCTCTCCCCACTAATAAAAATTTAGTCCTCGGAATTTCCTTGATCAAGGTTCACAACGCAATAGGGTCATCTCATTCCTAGGTCCATTTCTTAAACTCAAAGGTCTTTCTCAAGTCTTCCGTCTTTCTCATAATTTGATATTACAAAACTAAATTCTACCTTACCATCATCTTGAGCTCCCTCCTTAACATCGACAACCAACTGTCGAATCACTAGCACAATCTAAACATATCATCTAATCTTACTATTGGTTTCCTTCTCTTGCTATCCTTCGACTTCAAAGTTATTAACTTATGCTAATCAAATCATCTAGTCCCTCAACTACAAGTATTACCTATAATTCATTTCCTCCTTACATCTTGTTTCTTACTCTTGTGTTCCAAGGATAACATTCATACCATCTCATACTCCACTCTAAGTTCTTAAATTCTATCTTAACCTTACACTTCAAGGGTCTTAAACGTGGGATTACCTTTAAACCATGTCTCTCTCCCAAGCCATCTCTTCATAGAATCACTTACCAACCTCTCGCTTCCTCCAACCCATCATTCATTCTATCCTCGAGGAGAATTAAAAGACACTTGGGCATTATTAACTTTACTACATCCATCTCTTTCTCAATTTAACTTAGTCTTTTACTCAAGTTTTCAACTCCTTTACTCCATGATTCCCACTTCTTCCCAACAAAGTAATTTATCAGCAAATCGACCTTTCAATCATTTTAAAGGGTTTGTAGTACTCTTTATATCTAAAACATTACCTAGTTCAATCCAAATTTCACCTAACTCTTTATCCGGAATTTAATCCACCTGCTATCAATTGGAATATACTTACTGAAGGTTCGTATATAACCCACCATCGCAGTAACTGATAAGCACCTTATTCTCCATCACAAAACCAAATTGACTAATCTTACTTTGATGACACTATTATATTGAAATTCGATCCATAACATCGCCGTACAATAATATTCAACTACTTCCATTTAATTGGACATTCTTTATTCTATATCTCATTCCTTTAACATCTAATACTAAGTTGTCTTCACAATTAACTTAGTAAGTTTCGTCTTTTATTCTCTACTTGAACTCCCCAAAATTTTGTTCACATGACCTCTCTTCAAAAGGTTAACCTTCATCTAGACTTATTGTCTTCCTTAGATCCTTCTGTTTCTTTACATGCTTCTTTAGACCAACTCCTGTATTTAATCCTTATGTTCATATATATTCTATGCTTCAGTCAGATCCCTATTTTGTTACCCATAAACTTAAATAACTCTTCATCCCAATAATTACCAAAAATGTTACCATATACTTTCTTATAATTGTTATAGCTCTTACATTTCTTATCTCTTATATCAAATCTCTCAAATGAACAGTTTCCCAAAATCACAACTTTCTATTAGTTGAACACATAACCTTCCATTTCATACTTAAAATTTTAATTTTGAACCTTAACTTTTATCTCTTCATCAACTCACCTTTTTTATATCATTAATCCTATTTCTCTTAAACTGATCCATCTCCAAAATCATCAATAGTTTCTAGATTTACAATTTATACTCCATAAAAAATTCCAATTAAATATCAACTAAACACCAATCATAAGTTCTTAATTCAAGTCTCATATTTTCATTCTCTTGATTTGTCATTATAATCATTAATCCCACTGAAATACTCCATTCCTCTTTAAACCTAGTCGTAAAACTTAATACCAAACATCCAATAATTTTCTTCACTTATCTCAACTTAAATATCTTCTATTTTACAAAAACTTGGTAGTAATACTGATTTCTTACTTCTTGCTCAATTCTTTTTGTCATCTCACTGAACTATAGTATCTTCATTTCTTTATTCTACTCTCACCTTTTTCTTAGACCTTTACACACTTGAGTTACTATCTTGATCTAACTACACTTCCAAAAGACCATCTAACATCTCATCCCCACTCTTTTCCTTATCGAATCTTATGTTTAGCCACACCATGTAGGATGACTCCCAACAATCTCCCTTAACTCATTATCATTAATAATCTTTGAATATAATATTTCATAATCACGTCATACCACCTATACTCTTTTTCGAAACATCTCTTAATTCTATTATGAATTTAAAATCCGCCTAATCAATTTAAATAAAAAAATCTATTTTCAGTTCTCTTTAATACTTCCTAGTAGCTCTTGATTTGTCTAAGATCTTTCCTTTACTTTTTTGTCGAATCTTATCAAAATTACATCATCTAATAACCTCCAATCTCTTTAATTATCACCATCCTGAAACCTCTCTCCTATTACTATTACTCCAAACTTCATAAATTCTTAAGTCAAAATCTTTCCTCTTGAAATTTCTTCCTCTAATAATATTACTAACTACCTACAAGTTCTTATTACTAACTATGGGTAGGGTCATAACTAATTGTCTAAATTTGTAACTCCTCATTAATACTAGTACTTCAACTTTCTGTCTAATTAACCTTGATTTTTTTTGTGCTCTAAATTCATTACCCTTTTGCTATAGTTGTTGTAAAACCCTCATACACTACTAATCTCTTGGTCTCCTATAAAACAGTTTTTTAACTCTTTCATTTATAAAATAACCTTTTTTGCTAAGCATGTGTCTCATACTATTGCTAATTATTAACCTTTCTAATACTTCCAATAAAAAATAAAATAAAAACTCTTAAGCTCATTTAACTGACACCAACAATTCACTTACTCAATCTTTATTCTAAACTCAAGACTTCCTAGGCTCTGGATAAACCTGACATCTCTTTGTATCGAATTCCACTTACCTTAAGATTAAATCAAAATTCACTACACTTTTCTCCATTACGAAATCTCACATAACAATTCCTACATTTCAAAATACTTCAATTACTATCTTTCTTAAAGCCCCAAAACATCACAAAACTTCACTTGTAATTCACCTTACACCATCATTCCTTACTCGATTTATCTCACTTCTTATACTTCACTCACCACTTACTGTACTTTAATCCTCACACTAATCGCTTATCCAATAACTTCATTCCTACTCCTTTATATATACTTGCTACCAAATCTATACTCTTACCTATAAATATAATCACCTCTTTCAAGTGTCACCCCTTAACGAAACACTTATAACTATCTATAAATCGGTTTTACTTTCCAACTCTCAAATTTCTCACCTTTTCTAATTGGTAGTTCAACTCGAACTTTCAAGGTACTACGATCCAACACTCCAATGACTACTTTCTTCCAATGCTTAACTCTCAGGCATACGCACATACAAGCCCACTACACCAAACTTGTCTACCTTAAGTTTACAATTTTTTCATACTAGTTATTTCTTAGACTAATACCACACAATCATACCACAATTATAAATTACAATATTATAATCTATATATATATATATATATATATATATATAAATCAAGAACAGAAAAAGTCATCAATCAAAGATTTATACATAATTCAGCAATTAATAATGATTAAATAGTCAAGGTAAACTTTTAAATAATTAGTTTTTTCAAATGATTTTTTTAAACTTCAACTTTTAATACAACCAATAGAACACCGATCACATACCAAACTTTCCACAATACAAAATTCAATCCAAAAAACATCAATTCCATACAACAATCAAATACAAGCCAACTCAACTTAGATCTCAAAATATATTACCCCACTTAAACCATCACTAGTTTCAACTCCTAAGCGCCATCCTCTCCAACTCTACACAATCAACCTTCTATAACCATCCCATGTAACATGCGCCATGTAACTATGTCTACAGGACCTTACACTTAAAGCTGTGATACCAAAAATGTAACGACACATCCCTGAGTGAGCCCTACCTAAGAAAATATCATTAATTTTCAGTCTCGAGCACCCCGACCTACATGCAATCACACATATATTTTACCAAGAATACAAACATTTACTCAAAACATTACAAGCTCATACAATTACAAATTTATAATTTCAATAAAACAATTTAATATTTAACACAAATGAAAGAAAACCTTCCCTTACTACAACGTTCTTTTACAACAACTAATTCCAAACCCAATTTTCTAACTACTAACAGGGCGGATGCCACCGTCGAAGGCCTTAATTAGGACTTCTTTTGACTTTGACTGTCAAGTCCCCAACAATTACTTGAAAAGTTAGCAACAATAAAAAGATGAGCTAAAAAGCTCAGTGAGACACACCTTACGATAAGTAATCGTAGTGGAGGAATTTACCTTTTAAATTATAACTATAGCACATTCTTTATCATAGCTTCTAAGTGTAAGTAATACCTATCTTGTATGTCCTCCAAATATTTATTTTAGCTTTCCTCCAAGTAATTTTATTTATTTCTTGAACCATTATAAGACCAGTTAAACTATAAATCAAAAGTTTCTTTAATTACATACCATATATTATATTTTTGTATAATCACGCATCATATTGACAAAACAAATAGAGAACATTTCCATATCAACACTTTCACATTTCCACAACTACAATCATGCCCTTCTCTGGGCCAAGCATATCACATCATCACATGCTCCACACAAGCCAATCATATCACACGCCCCTCATTCCCCATCACCAAGCATACTCCTCATAGGCCAATCCTCATAATATATGTTTTCATGAAATGCAATGCCATGCTATATGATACAATGCAATAAATGCACAATCAGTCACTGCTCTTCACTGAGCTAATCATCATCACGGGGACGTCTCCCCACGTATCAATAAGTCCGATCATCATATCATCATATCAAATCTTCGAAACCCCTTTGATTTGGGTCAGGTCCTACTAGTCCAATATACATTCAGTACCCTTACATCCCTTGTGGGAAGAGACCTACTAGCCTCACTCATCACTCGCTCCTTAATAACATACCATCAAACAAAGTTATAATGCAAGATGCATAAAGTGATATGTATACAAGCAATCAACAATCATTCACATCGCATTTCATACAAATCTAACTAAACACATTCATTACCGTTCCTCGACATAATTAACTTGAACCATTTTTTTATACTCATATCCTATACAATTATTTCTCAACTAATACAATTTTTCATATCACTAATCCTCATTGTCTTCATACCATAATTTATATACTTATTCTTCATAAACTTCTATGGTTATACTTATCAAGGTAGATCATATGTTATTCTTTATTTCTGAATTTACAAAACTTTTTAAATACGCTTACTAAAGTGAGGCGAACTTACCTCTCAAATCAATTCCTAACTCAAGATACCTCCATAGCTCTAAACCGATCCTCTACTGCACCTAACGGATGTAACAATTAACAAAATCAACAAAACTATAGTTACTTAAAAGGGGAAAGAAAATAGGTTCTTGAATTGCAATGAAACTCTATTTTATCCTAATACTTTTAAAAAACATGTTCATAGAGATTCGAATGAAAGGAGTAGTTTTCTCAAATCATAAAGTTCATGTTTTCATCCCTAAAATCTCATTAAGTTGTTCTTTAAAGATTTAGGGTTCAAAAGGGTATGAAAAACTATTGTTTTTATGTGAAAACAGGGTTTCATAGTCAATTGTCTAAATGGATAGTCGACTGGCACAATGGACAGTCGACTATCGTCAAGCCCTGAGCTTTCTGCTTAGATGACAATCGATTGTCCATTTGACACAGTCGACTGTCTATTGGGTTACAACACCAAAAACCACGAAAAATCTTCATAACTTCTTTGATTTTCCATAAAACTCATAAATCTTTCAAAACACAAGCTTTTAGGAGTTAAAAAGCAATTATTTACATAACCTATAAGAGAAATCAAACTCAACATCTTCAAATCAACATTTTTAGTTAAAACCCCATTTTTTTCTCAAAATATTCTCAAGAACACTTTGATTCTCAAACTTTCTACCAAAAATCTTAACTAACAATCAAGCTAGATTAAACAAGAAAGCTAGGTAAGATTCTTACCTTAAACTTTGTAGATATTTCCATCTTCCTTCCTCCTTTTTCATCTCCTTCTTCCTCTCTTTCTTTTTCTCTCTTTCTCTGTCCTTTTTCTCTCACTTTCTTTCCTCTCTCAGCCAAATCCTCTTTCTTTCTCTAGAAGAATCCAGCAAATGTTGGTTATTCTCCCCTCTCCCTTATTTATGGGCAAAATTTCTTTAAAAATTGTAAAATCATCCTTCAATTTTACAACCCTTCCAAATTTTACCCCAAAACTCTTTAAAACATAAAACTAACCTTCCACTTTATAATTTTGTTATGTCCCACCTAATCATTTCTTAAAACTCCAAAAAATTTCCACCAAATTAAATTTTTAATACTTAAACCTCCTTTAATTACTTGTTTCCAAATTTTACAGCCCCAAAACGAACTTAATTAAACTCATATTTTACAAGTAATAAAAAATTAATCAAGTTGAGATTCTTGAATGGAAATATTCCAATTAAAATATCTTATAGACAATAGTTGGGTATATCTTGGTAGATCTTCTCCAAGAAGGATGAAAATAACATAGATTAAAGCAATCAACTAATAATTTCTTCGAGGCCTTTGGTTTGGTTTAACCACTTCAGGTTTCACCTCAACTTCTTCTGGCACTATGCTTGAAGATATACTTTTCTTCTTAGCTTATAAGATTGCAAAAAGGTAGAAGATTTATAAAATACGGACATAATATTTGTCCAAACACATGGCCACAGGATAACATTTTTTGCATGAACAAGCTGGCTAGAATGTTTTATCTATTATAGCTAATATAATTTAAAGTTTTTAGCTATAACGCCATAATATCGTAATGCCTCTTCCAATCTATAAGGGCGAGAAGGACTAGAAGGTAAAGGTTAAAATGTTGTGATATATGAGGAATAATCATAAAAAAAAAAAAAAAAAAAAAAAAAATCTATCACCACATTTCACTCGAAGACTATGCCAATTTCTCAAACAATTATGCTCGATCATGTTCATTGAGTATGAATATATATTTTTGGCTAAGAAATATACAGAATATGTTGGTTTTCACTTAATTTTATAAAAGTGTTCCAATAAAAGGATAAAACTTATGGATTCGAACATACCTAAAGATGGAAGTGGAGCTTGCTCCAAATCAAATACTAGCCTTTTGGTGGAAGATTTCCCAATAGCTTGAATAAAGCATTTGGATGCAAAAATTTCAATGTACACCTTAGGCTCTTTTGGGAAGAATTTTCTAAATTTGGTATCCCATCATAGATTGAATGTATGGATAGCAAAGCATTGATTTGGGATATAAGGTTGAGAGAAAGACTTCAAAGCAGTATCAAATTGGTTCTTGATCATTATGATATCATCAACAATCACAATGACTTGTTCATGGTGATGATCATTTTTGGTTTATAAGCAAAGAATAGGAACAACTTGAACGAAACCAAATTGTCGAGCATACATGTTTAGACAGTACATTTCAAAACCAGTTTAAGGATTCTGTGGTGGTCCACCCAATAGGCCACCAAAATACAGGTCCCTATAAATCAAGTACCTCAAATGGTGTATCTTTCATATATTTCTTCTTTAGGTTAGTATATTTTGAAAACTTGTCATTCGTACACCATTCTGGCCCAACACTTTTGCCATTAAAGTGATAACAAGAAGCATTACTTTTTTAGGCCATACCAAAGAAGAAATGTATGCACTGGTCGAAGAAATCTTCTTTGGTTTGGCCAAAAGCCATTTAGCATTTGCCGATTAAAACACTACTAAAGTAGTAAACAACTAAATCTTAAGCTTGTGTGTAAAACTGAGACTGGTTTCTTTTCTTCTTGCTCTTCTGCTGAACTCCCTTTAGTGACCGCTGATTTATAACTTCAGCAAAACTTTCACAAAAAGAAACTCTGAAAACTTCCTTTCCAAGCTGATATCTCATTTATTGTAGATCCTCTAATCTCTAATAGTCACCTCCAGTCAACTTATCTTCTCCTCAGTAGACTGGGTCTTCTGACTGATCCTTATAAAATACTTAAACCACTACTAGTCGGCTAGGGACCAATCGGCTACCTAGGTGACTGCTTAGGGACCAATCGGCTACCTTGGTGACTGACTCTGCAACACCGGTTTTGTTCAGTCAACTCTGATCAACTCTGGTCAACTGCTTGTTTGGACACCCAGTCTGCTCCCCAGTCCACTGGTTCACTACTGCCTCCAGGTCATGCTTCATGGTATTCCTTTTTTCATGTCAACTGATCTATACCCATGTGCGCCTCGGTTCTACTGCGTGTTACCAGCACTTAACAATTTTCCCATGTGCTTTATTTTCTAGCAACTTTGACTTTCTCAATTTGTCTATTGCAAACATAAATTGATCGAGTTCCATGTTGGTGGACCCCACTAACCAAATCAACGATGAAAGCAACATTGCAGTTGTTTCCCACGAAATATCTTGTGTTAGCTGTAATGTAAGCTTGTTTGGTCCATCTCTTTGGTTTAAAGGCTTGCTTGGTTTGTTCATAAAGTAAAACACTTAGATAATCTTACAAACTCAAATTAACTTATTAATTAATTATATAAATTTTATCTACGTTAAAATTAAATAAATTTAAGATATAAAATATCATAAATGGGCTGACATAAAGTGCCAAAGAAAATTTTCTGCTTGTGGCCAAAGTAATGGTCAGCTTCACATAACTTTTAGTCATTTTGGCAGCTGTCACACAGAAGAGAAAAAAAATTGAATAGTCACATCAAAATGAAGGCAACATATTCTTGAAAAGATACAGGGGTACTTGTTTTCATCTCTTTTCTAGGAATTGGCCGTAGGCACAATTTGTGTTGATAGTGTTTAATGCCTTCAATTCCTTTTTTGTCAGCTCAATTTTAGCATGAACAGACTCAGGAACAATTGGAAGATATGTGATGACCGTCACGTCAGGCATAGACACTGAAATTAGCTCATATGGAAAGTAGAGGCAATTGGAAGAACAACTCCAGAAACACTCCGCTACTGCCAAAATATTGTGATTCACGGGAATATCATAACAAGAAAACTAAATGGCATCATAGATCTCTTGGAATCTCCACTTAGTCATAAACTTCTCTTCCATACTGGTTACCAACGCTCCTTAGCGACTGTTGAAAGTGACATTGAGCCAGGTCTTGATGAACTTATTGTTAAGCTAGGAATCCCAATTCAAAGAGGAAGCATCTAGCAAGTTGTCTTTGTTTTGGCTTCAAGAAGGGATCAACCGCTTCAAATTTAGCCATGGTGGTTGAGTAGTAAAAAACGAGCCAATAATCAGAGAATCTAGTGGGAAATCCAGCTGGAAGATGGTTATCTCATTAACAAGATGGATATTTTGAGGTTTAGATGATAAAGCCATGTCTAGGAAAGCAAGGAAGAAGAAAAATGTAGAGAGCTTGCACACAAGAAAATTACTAGAAGATGAAGATTTAGAGGAAAGCTTAAAGAAGGTCAAGTGTTTATTTTTTAATGCTTTATCTCTTATATACTCTTTGTCATAAAGAGGAAAAAAATGGCTGAAAATTAAATGATATTGGTGAACTAAAAAAAGGTGTCATGTTCTCATAAAAGTCAATCATGGCTGCTTTTCGAATTTTAAATTAAGTGTTCTACTTAATAGGCAGACTAGCGTGTCAGCCATCATGGGTTATCAAGTCCGAAGAAAAAAATGTTAATTTAAATTTAAAATTCTACTAACCATGATTAGATGCAAGGCATCAAGAGTGCAATGTTTATACCCAATTTAGACCTACAGAATTGACCAAATTGAATACAATTGAGATCCTCCCAAGATTGGTTGAAAACCATAATATTAATTAAATAGCTATTTTAAGCTATTTAATTAAATTAATAAATCATGATTTAATGTAAATTAAATTAAGTCAATTAGGTCGTTAATAATTTATACGGGTTAATTGTATTTAAAAACTAAATGGTTTGGACGGTAATAAATCACATCCAAAAATATAAAACTTAAATATCACTTATTATGGCTTAGATTTAAGCCATGTAGGCACTGATAAGACTACCAAATAGACCAAGATAGTTATTTATTTTGAATTTAAATACAAATTTATCTCTTAAACTATACCTTTTATATCTTAAAATTTCATTATTTAGGACATGATGTGCCAAATTTACTCCAATGTAGGCCTGCTTAATAATTTAAGTGAGTTTTGTGTTCTAAAAAAGTGAAAATATATGTAAAACTTTTTTTACAATGCTCACTTTCGTACAAAAAAAAAAGACCATTCAATTAAATTCTCCTTCAAAAAAGATACTTAATTGAATATGAAAAAGTTTAATGCTCAATTTCTTTAAAAGATGAAATAGAAAGACCAATCCACTACAATGCTTGAATTAATAGAAATTCATGTAAACAAAAACTTATGATTTAAATATTTTTAACTTAAACAAAGTTTCTAGGTAAATAAAACTTCTTCTTCACGATTTAACTTATAATGGCTTATTTTATAATTCCTTAAAGAAAATTAGTTCGATAAATATGAAAAATTGTAAAGCTCGATTTGTAAAAAAAAATTCCACTACAATGCTTAAAAAATTCTATGTTTACCTTCTTAACGTTAAAAATTGATCTACTTTTTATGGGATTAAAATAAGAAAAATATACGAATTAGTCAAATTCTTTCACAAGATTAAAAATATAACACTCGCACACATTTGTTATGACATTAAATTATTTTTATTATTTTAATATTATTATTTTGTTTAAACCAACAAAATATTGCTCCTCAGTGTGAAATTGAATTTTATTGGTACAAATTAACTTTTGAAATAAGGAGTGAAAAACAAACTTAAAAATGTTAATGTCACAAAATCATGAGATCAATCCTAAGTATATAAGGGAAAGTTATTGGTGACAAAAACTCTAGGATTATATATACTAGCATCTCAACACGCACGTTAGCTCTTCTTTCGGATTAAACGAAATATTAGCATCTCAATACACGCTAACGTGCGTGTTGATCTGCTTTCCTGTCGGATTAAACATTATACCAAAATCTCAAAACGCTCTACGTGCGTGTTGATCTGCTCTTCTATCGGATTAAATGAACTTAACATGCACTACGCGTGTGTTGATCTGCTATTCAATATGATTAAACGAAATATGAGATTAACTAAATAAAAATGATTAAAATACTTTTAAACTTATGAGCATACATGTGTATGCAGAGAAGATCCTAGCAATGCAATTAATTTTGTATACACGTATACTTAAAAGTTAAAAGTATTTTAATCATTTTCTATTTAGTTAATCTCATATTTCCTTTAATCCCATTGAAGAGCAAATCAACACACGCATAATGCATGTTAAGTTCATTTAATCCGATAGAAAAGCATATCAACACGTGCGTAGTATAATATTTAATCCGATAGAAGAACAGATTAGCATGCGCGTTAGTGCGTGTTGAGATGTTACTATATATATACACACACACATATATCATTTTGTAGTTACAGGTGGAGCAATCTTAACATCTTCAGACCATGTATCATTTATAATATTTTGAATAACATCCAAAATTACTAATCAAAGTCAACTTGACTCAATACATTTTAATATCAATAAAGCAATTTAAAATATATATATTCTCGTTCCATACAAACATATCTCATCCACCCATAATTTCATCCATAATTCACAAAACTATCCTTCCACCAAAATTTGTATTTAACCAAATTCAATCCGACCAACAAAATCCAAAATCTCAAATCAAATCATATTAATAAAATACAAGTCCAAGAATCCGATTAATCAAAATACTTTATATTTTACACTCTTTTCTCTCATATTTCAAAATTTAAGGGGAAAAGAAAGAAGAAAGTAGTGAAAATATGAAAAGAAAAATGCATACAACTTTACAAAGATTAAGAAGGAGAAAATGTTAGTTTGTCTACAAGAATTTACTGCGCAAAGTTTCCTTTCATATTCAAAGAAACTTATTGTAGAAAACAAAATACAACTACTGAGAGAACCGTGTCATAACGTAAAAACAATACGACTTTAATATGGTGTTCTAGAAATCATTCATAATTTCAATTTATTTAACAAAAGCTGAATGATATATATGTTAGAGGTCCTCTAATAAGTATATCTAATATGTATTACTTTCTTTTAATGTATTAGTATGTTGAAAAGTTTGTTTAACCATTAAAATACCAATATATCCAATGTGGTGATAGTTATGGAATTCTAAAATCCAGTTAAAATAGTAAGTGCAAATAATGCTGGTCACAGGCCCATAAAAATTTATTGCTTAATTTAATAATGATGATTGAGCTTAAAATAGTGCACCTATGCTCCTCTTAAAAATTCAATTCACAGAACAAACATGAGAAATAAGAATCCATGTACAAAAAATGAAATTAAAATTTAAGGAGCTGACTAGAATTTCCCTAACAGTAACCGAGATGTGCCAGAATTCTTATGCCAAAATGAGTGTGCTTGCATGGAAACTTCAAACAATAAAATTAATGTCAAAGGTGGAGCAGTGTTTTGCCTGTCTTAATTACTCACTAACATGACCTGCAAATGTTTGTTGCAGTAGATAAACACCCCAACAAAGATTATTCAGATCATTCATTACTTTGAAGTTTAGGAAAATTATTAAAATTAATATATACTTAGCCTATAAAACAGGAATTTATAAGCAATTTACATGCGCACAGCAAAAGGACTAGAAAAACCCGACACCATGCATGTTTTCAAAAGAAATCTCATCTGTTTATGATTCTGCTATATGTCTATCTATTAAAATTTTCAATTTAACCCATTCTATCCTAACAATTATTCGATTTAAATTCACTTCCCAAAAAGATTTTAGTAACTTACTTCCTGTATACATTTTTAATCCTCTTCAAAAAGAAAATACCCAAAATCAAACACCAAATTTAAGCCAAGTTTTATCAATTCTTTATCATTTCCCACAAGAACCAGGTTACCCATTCACATAGATTACCATATGTATGACAAACAAGCATACCTATAACAGATTTTAGAAAGAAATAGACATATAATCATTAATTTGACAACAATCCATATTTCTCCAAAAATTTTCCTCAATAACCCTTTTATCCATTAAAAACCTTGAGCTAAACTGAAGATTTCAATCAAAATTATAGACTAAAAACCAGGAACGATCATGAAATGTCTTAGTCTAGTGAATAAATTGATTTCTAAATGAACATGTAAATCATTCAAGTACTAAATTGAAATCAAAATGGGGAAACCATGATGTCATAGTATATGTGCAATTCAATTTTTTTTGCCATGAATTAAGGAGATATTTAACGATTGAATGAGAAAAACGACAATTGGTGATTCGTGGGTGGTTAAGACGGTGGCTAGGACCTCCTCTAACCCGCGGCTTGGGTCGTCGGAATTTGATGGTATCGCCAGAATCTATGGTGGATTGATGAAAAACCATTGATTTCAAAATCATAAATTTGAGGGGAGAGAGTCTAGAGAGAGAAGGATGGTGGGTTAGAGGAAAGGAAGGTGGTGTTGGTGTGTTAGGAGAAGAGAAAGAAAAAGATAAAGAGGTGCTGTCGTGATTTGGGGTTGGGTAGAAATAAGTTCGCGTTTGCCTTTGCACTAATAATATTAGAGGGGAATATAATTTTTCCTAGTTTTTTTTAACAAAACTTGAAATCAATATTTTATTTGTTATTTTTATTCATTTATTCATTATTTAAAAAAAATTAAACTAAATTACATAGAAAATCCAGTAGTTTGATTCAGTTTTATAACGATCTTTGAAATTTTTTTTGATTTATTATAAACTTTGTGGTCGGAAAAGTTTGTATAGGATTGATGTTTGTTAACTCTAAATTAAATGATCAAAATAACTTTATTTGTAAATGGCCAAAATAACCTTGTTTGCATTGGGCCCATTTCTAATTCTCAGCGACGTCGTTTACTGATTTTTGCAGTCTCTCCGCGTAAATGACGTAGTCATTTTCTTCTTTTTTTTTTAATCATCTTCTTGTTCTCATGTGATAACATTTTTATTTCTTCCCCAAAATACAAAACCCCATATTCTACTTTCAGTCTTCCACACTACGACAGCTCCTCAATGAATTGATCATTCTCTCTTAAAACCTCAATTAACACAAAAAAATCCCCTTTTAAAAAAATTAACCAATAAAACATTATTAACTAGGCCTTTAATTCAATTTAATTTAAATTTATCTCCCCTCCAAGAAAAATGTCCTCCGAGAAAATCTCTCTGTCCCATTACAGCTGGTCGAGAACGGGCTCAACTCCTAGCTCGTTTTCCAAGGAGACAACCCTATGCGCTACCGGGTTAGGGACCCAGGACCCAAGACCTAAGAACTCTCCGGCTTCATCGACAACAAGATTTTTTAGTCGTTCGAGACTGATTCTTCGAGTCCGCTCAAGGGGTCGAATTTTGGAGAAGTATATACGCGGAGGGACCCAAAGAAAAGACCCATCGGAGAGCGGCGATTCAGACGATGATGACGTGGATGACGACGAATATGAGGGGTCAATGGAGGTGATGGTGAAGTCCATGGGTTTGTTTCAATAACGGTGCAACTAATGGTCTACATAATGGCGTAGCTACAACTCATAAATTGGGAAATGAAAAATCCAAGCACCTTTCATCTTTTGGTAAGAACTATAAGCTCTGGAAGCGATGAAATCCATGCACCTCTGTGTACTTCTCAACGCCTCGATGATGGGTTTTGGAGGAGGAGAGAGTGTGGGTTTGTTTTAGAAGAGATTATGGTTGTGTGTTGCGTTTTGGAGGAGAAGAGAGTGTGTTGGCTACCATTTTTGTTGGGAAGAGACACTAGAGAGTTTCCGGGGATGGGTGTGTGTTGCTTTTCTTGTCTTGCTCGATGATGGGTGTCTGGGGTATAGAGCTCAGGTTTGATGGGACGATTTAAGCCAAAACCGAACTTTTCAGTTTACCAGCGAAAGAGCAAATGGACAACCAAAAAATAAAACATCGTTTCCCGATCATTTGCAAACAGGGTTATTTTGATCATTTAATGCAGAGTTAATAGACATCAATCATGTGCAAACTTTGTCAGCCACAAGGTTTAGTATGAATAAAAAGAAATCTCAGGGTTTGTTATGAAACTGGACCAAAACCACAAGGTTTTCTGTGTAATTCAGCCAAAAAATTATTAACATTAATCCTACCAAAAACTTTATTAATTTATGAGACATGTATGCATGATGATCATGATAATACCAACAGAACTACGAATTTATTGAATTATCCCGACACTAAGGTGATATGAATGTTGTATCACTCCCACTCAAGATACATTTAATATTTAACACTCTTATATATACTACTTAACATCATTAAAATGTGATGGATATTGATCAACAAACACTTGGCTACAAAACAATCGTAACTCTTCCTCAACATGTAAAGGAGATTGATCATAAAACATGTAACTACAAAGCAATCACTAAACTCTTCTTAAAATATATACAAAATATAAGAGAACTCCAAAATACTTTAGAAAATTTTATGTACAACATTCTATAGAACTCCCTAGACTTGCTAAGCCGTTGCCTTGTCGACGTCCAAGAAGTACAGGTGTCGGCACTAACATGTCCGTACATAAGACTAACATATTCTAAAATCTATTTGTTTAAAAGTTGTTTTTAATGTGAATAAGGGGATTTAGAAGAATAAATGCATCCTTTTAAATCTCATTGCCTATGAGTATGAAGTAAAAGGAAAGGGAACAAATGAATAAAAATGACATAATTTGGAGGGATACTTTTCTTCTCTTATTCCCTCTCGTCACTCGATCAAAACATATATCTTAAGTTAAGCTTTTTTCATAAGGGTATGTGCAATTTGATTGACTCATTTTTTATCTCTTCAGTATTGAGATCAAGAATTTGCAACCATCAATTGAAGTTGAAGATGTTGAAGATCATTGTTTACATCATTAAACAAATCTATCACCACTTTACATACATTTCTACTTTACTGAAAATCTGATTCCTCGGTCTTTTGTTATTGTTAGGCTACATTTTAAGGCTCAAAATTCAGTTTGAAAACGAATTTTTTTGCCCCAAATATCCTTTAAAATACACAACCTAATAGACACATTGAATATCTGATAAACTCACCTATTTCAGCTAAACTAACTTACCAACAACTGAGCTATTATTTAAGTCAAACAATTCTATTTTATTTTATATATTTTTTTTGTTTTATTTACTAAACTTCTAAAGACCTATCAAGTTTAATGAAACAAAATATTCAAAGTCATATTTTGAATAATACGGATAAAATATTGAAAAATATAAATGGTACCAATGGATGAACCTTAATTTAAATTTTACTTTACTATAAGATCAAAGTTTTGATGACATAAAATAACGGTGAAAGTAACTCAACAAAAATGTGAGAAGAGTTAGAAATACAAGCATAGTTTGAGGTTGAATATTTTTTTAGATACACAAGTTACCTATTTTTTAAGGGTAAATTATTTTAATTTTTATTTTAAAGTGCTCACACGTTTTTTTATTTGAGTGGGGGTAATTCTAAATAAATATTTTAAAACATCTTAAAAGAATAAAGAGTCTAAAAGGCAATTGCCCACACTCAACACAATATAGATCCGCCTATGAGTAAGTAACGTGTAGTGCGACGGAGAAAAAAAATGTGTAGTACTTTGTTTAGCCTATGTGTGTGGGAGAGAGCCATAGATAGTTGTGAAATGTTATTATGTAAATAAACTTTTAAGCTTTTTGCCTCTTTGTTTTTTTAAGGTGATATTTAAGAGGGGAAAAGATATTATAAAATTTAAATTAAATAACTGTCAAACCAATTTAATTTTGTTTTTTTTTCTATTTTAATACAATTTAAAAATAATATTTTATTTATTGTTATTTTAAAATTTAAGAATAATAAATAATAACCTTACTGGGGCAAAGTTACTTTATGGCTGACCTGAGCCCTCGCCCAAGCTCAAACTTAAAAGGAAAACAAAGGGTAGGCCTAGCCAGTAAAAGCCCAATTGTCCAGCCCAACTCATCCTCCAATCCATTCTCTCTCTTCAATTTCGAACTGCGACGTCTTACGGCAGCCCCTCAGCTCAGCCATCTCCCCCCTCCATCGATCTCTTCCTTTCTTTGCTATCCTCCATCGGATTTTACTTGGATAAGTCGAAGTGGGTTCTCTCGCTTCTTTTTTCCTTTCTCTTTTTTCTCTCCATCAGACCCTCACCAAATCTTACCCTTTTCTCTCTTCCTTACTGCAGCACCGGAGGCGGCTCTGACTCTCTCCACAACTGGGTTTCAATTTTCCGGCGAAGCTATCCCACCAGGAACCAGCAACTTCAATACTCCCTGCCAGGTTACTGAAACACTCTTTTGAGTTTTGAGCTTTTTAAGTGTTTTTTTTTTCATGATTTGAAATTGAAATTCTGCTATTTTTGTATTTCCTCTATGATATCTTGAGGGATACCTGACTTTTATGGTGTGTGGAACTTTTTTGATGGAATGATATGTGGAATTGAAAGTTGAAACCCTAGTCCTTGTCTGTCAATTGTAATTTGTAAACAAAGCAAGTACCATTCATTTCTGTAGTGGACTAGGATTTTTTTCCGATTAGTTTAGGCTTTCTTTTATTAGTTCATAGATCTTTTAGGCGTGCAGGTAGTCTTAAATAATAAGATTGATTGGGCATTTTAATCTGGTGCTTCTTAGGAATGGAATGTCTGTGGTTTCTTGCGGTTCATGGGTTGGTGTTTTGATTGAGCATCAGTGCTGTTTTCAAGGAGGGGTTTTTTTGGGAGGGGTTTTGGTTATCTTTGATCTTCTTTCTGTCTATTTCTGCTGGCTTTTTATTGCTGCTGGTGAACCTGCGTTTTTTGCTTCTTGGGTGAGGACTCATGCTTGCATTTGGCCTTTGGCCAACTCACATTATTAATAAAATCTGTTATTTTTCTGTTAAAAGAAATATTAAGATTGGATGGATGGGCTCATTTATAATTACTTTGTTCAATATTTGGTCATGAACTCATGATCTCAATAAGAAAAAGAGAACCATGCTTGCCTTGCTGTATTGTTGTTGCTGGCTTGATCCTGGTTGTATTCTTTACTACTTTCTGTTTTATTCCTTTCAGTACAAAGAAAGGGACGCAAAAGCAACAATATATATGTGTGTGTGTGTGTGTATATGTATATATAGATCGATAGAACACTATTATATATTCTTTAAATAGTAAGAAATTGATTCATTAAATAAAGTAATTGACCAAATATTAAGATTGAATATTCTATAGGTTTGGGCTTACAGCTGACCCATTTCAAGGATTTGGTGTTCAGGTCTAGTAAGAAAGGATTAGTATCAATTATTAGTAATTGAATGACACACATAAAATTTGTTTTTCCGTCTTAATAAATTGGCTAAGTGTTAATGGTAGGCAACTTTTAATTTTTTTTTGGCATGTAATAGGTTAAATCATGAAGTCAAAAACTATAGATTCCTTTTTTAAGAAGTAGATTGTGTAGAATTTAGAGAGTAATAACGGGACTTCGTCATCTATTTTTCCATCTCCATGGGTGTTGAAGGCATAAATATCTTTTATTAACTTGTTGTAACCCCTTTCATGGGTGATGAAGGCTTTTATTGTGTTTATATATTTAATGTTTTAAAATGACTTGCAATTTTGAACGAAAATGTAAGTAATATTTCGGCCCTAGCTAGAGGAATTTACTGGCTTCCCCCCTGAGTAGGTGTATGGGGTTTCAGAAAATAAGTGGCATGGGTTTCTCTTTGACCCCCAATTATTTTTTTTATTTATTTATTTTTTAATTTTAGGGGGAGAACTAATAATATAAATTTTTTAAACTCTTAAAATAGTATACACTCTAAAGAAATTTTGAAAAGTTGAGGCGGCGTAATTGCGCACCCTCACCATAATGTAGATCCGCCCATGATTATGTCTGTGCACTGTAATATACTTATGGTTGTGATTGAAACATAGAAATTCTTTATTATACACTTTAAGTTTCTGTTTTGGGATAAAAATTGCATTGAGTAAATGAAGTTGTAAATCAACTAGCAATGCATGCGTACTTGGAGGTAAAGATAGAATGATTTGTTATATGTATATATATAAGCTTATATAGGAATTTAATCAAGATAACATTTGATGGACTCACTTCAGTTTCTAAACTCAAAATCAGATCTGTATGGATTCTCTAAATGTGGTTTTGAGAGTTTTTAGTCATTTAGCATGTTTATTGATTGACAAAATTGAAATTGGGGTTAAGTAGTGTTTTGCCTAATTAACTCAACACTTCAAGGTGGATGCGTGAATCTGAAATTTATGGTAGAGTGTGACTAAGATGTGTTAAGCTTGAATTAATATTCTTGATTTCAAGAGGGTTTGAATGAAATTTGAGATGAGATTGGATTGGATTTTTGTTTGATTAACTGGTTATTTTGGCAATTGAAAAATTTGGGAAAGTCTGAAAAAAAGGGGAAACTTTGTCGAATATTTTGAAGAATTTCTCCATACATTTTATAAAGTTATCTTTAAATTTAAGGAAATAGATGAGAGTTTAAAGGAATTTATCTTATCAAACAAAGGAGAGAAATGAATTGCAAAATAGCTATGGCTTCACTTAAATTATCTAAAGACTTCTTAAATCCTTTCAAGATCTGGAAACAAAAAATTATCTTTAATCTTGGATTGAGCATGCATGCACACAATCATACTTTTGAGCATACCATGAAGATATAGATTGAGTCTTAGTTTAGTGACTCATTCTAGTGTACTTCCTTAAGGTAATGTATCAAGAATGGGCCCGAGTACCTTGCTTGTTGAATAAGTCCCTTGGATTGTAGCTTCGAGTTGAGTTTACCACCAACAAATAGTCTCCTCTCTTCTTATTAATGGGAATGTGATTTTGTGCTATGAAAGTTTGAAATATCTAAATTTTATGGTTATTGAAGAAACATAAATTTTTGTTTTTGCTTTGAGATTTATGAGAATTTATAATTAAGGTTGATTTTTCTTAAATGGTTTATAAGGAGGGGATTTATTATAAAAACTTTTTGATTATCTATTTTTTACTTTAATAGATATTTTTACATTGCACTTCGTTATAAAGGAAATGGAAATGCCTTCTTTATAAAGAAAATTAAGGAAAAACTCATTTTTAACTGATATATTTAAGAATGGGCTTGGTACTGATGTTGCACCGACACATAGATATGTATTGCTTGAGAGGGTACAATTATATTTATTATGAGTATCTTGCTTGAGAGGAGACAATTATATTTATTATGAGTACCTTGCTTGAGAGGGGACAATTATATTTATTTTTAGTATCCTACTTGGGAGGGGACAATTATATTGGTTATTAGTATCCGTGTACAACTACAGTTTGTTATATACTTATGAGGATACACATCTTCTTCTTTCTTTTTCTTCTCTTCTTCCCTTTCTTATTCTTATCTTCTTCCCTTTTTCTCTATTTTGTGTATCATTGCATTTGGTGACCAATCTAGAAATTTAAACTGAATTTCTTATAAACTTTGATTACTATTCTTGATATATTGAGAGATATTTTGATTCTCAATTTTTCGTACGACTAAGATGTGATGAGATGAAAAGTTGAAATACTATTAACATTTGAAGAGATACTTGTACGATGACATGAATGTTTTAATAAATGCCTTTTAAGTTGTGAACAAGCTATATAAGTTATGATTTGTGCTTCTCTTGAGTTTATTTATCTTGGGAAATTTCTTTCTCTGTAAAGATCTTTTATTTTGCTCAAACACAGAGTGCTGTGGTTATATATACTTTTGTTATATCTCATTTTCTCGTGTTGTTTACTTTCCTAAAATGAATATCTACTGTTGGTATTTTAAACTCATATCGGCTTTCAAAGCTGACTGAGATGAAATGATCAGGTTTGGAGGAGTATTAGATGCTTAATTTTATAGCCATAGCGTCTCTCTTATATAGGTGGTCACGTATGGAATCCTCTCCTCGGACTATGTTTTTGTAATTAAAACAACTTTTGATGTGTAATTAGAAATTTATTTTGTTGTGTTTCTGAGAGATTATATAACTTGAGTTTTGGTTCATAATTAATTATTTTCTCATTGTTGTTTTTGATGTGATGGTGAGATTTGAAATTTTCTTTTGATGCATGGTGTATTTTAGAATATAGCATAATATGATTTTCTTATATATTATTAGTGTTTTGATTCAAGAAGGGAATCTTATGGACTCGGGTTGTGACAGCATGCTAATAGCAGAAAGTCCTAATTGGAGTTTTTGTCTTTTTGAAATATCTTAGGGCTGACGTTGTTGCAATTCAAAGTACAGGGTGCAATTTGAGACAAACTTAAAAGTACAAAGGTGCTGTTTGTAATTAATTTTCAATACTGTTGAAAGGCAAAAAAGATTCATGTATGTGTTTAGTTTTTTTGAAATCATTCAAAAGGAGAAAGCGAACTTGCTTGAGGAAGATGAGGTTAAATGGATGTTGAACTTGGGTGAAACATTTGAGGTTAAGTCTTATTTGAAATTAAACAAGACCCTTTTTTGCATGAAAATTCGGAGGCTTTGGACAGCTTTCCTTGGAAAGCAATTTGGAAGAACAACGCTCCCACAAATGTTGCTTTCTTCACTTGGGAAGTTTGTTGGGTGGCATTCTCACAATTGATAATCTTCAAAAAAGAGGAAAGGTGTTGGTTAATAGGTGTTACCTTTGTAAGGAAGGGGCCGAGTCCATTTATCACCTTCTTTTGGTATGTTCCTTCACTAAACATCTTTGGGAGATGGCTTTTAGACTGGTGGGAATCTAGTGGGTGACTGTCGGTTCGATCCAAGGTGAGGTGTGGGCTTGGTCGAGGGTGAGAGGCTTGAAACTTAGGAGGAAAGCATATTTGCTTGATTCCACTTTCTAATTTTTTGGTGATTTGGATTGAACGTAATAGGAGAGCTTTTGATGGAAAGGAAAAACCATTAGCTATAATTAAGAATGGGTATCTTCATACTTTTGGGTTTTGGTTTAATGGAATTTTTTTTGTTGTAAATGATGAAGATATCGTAGATCTCTATGAGATTCTCGCTTGTAGATAGCTTTTTGTATTCGGGTGGTACCCCCTTGGTGCCTTTTTATAATATATTTTTTACTTATAAAAAAATGTATGTTCTGATGGATTTTCATATATATTATTAGTGTTTTGGTTCAAGAAGGCAACCTTATGGGCTCAGGTTGTGACAGCGCACCAATAACAGAAACTCCTTATTGGAGTTTTTTTTTCTTTTTGAAATATCTAGGTGACAACGTTGCAATTCAAAGTACAAAGGTGCTATTTGTAATTAACCCTTATTTTTAATACTGTTGAAAGGCAAAAAAAATTCATATAGGTTCCTCTGGGTTGACTATTTTCTATGGTTATATTTTTTGGTGAATCTTGGTTATGAATTGATGCTCAAGTGTTTGGTGACATTACTTAAATTCTTAGACAAGTGAACTCTTAATGAGCCTTGCAGCCAAGTAAAACCAGAGACATTGCTAGTGATGGGGAAGAAGGGAAGGGAGATGACGAAAGACAAGGTAGTTGTTGATGGTGATGATGATACTTGGTGGTGGTTGGTTCACAAAGGCATTACTGCCTCATTCCTGTGTATTGCTTTGTTTGCGTTATTGGTTCGACTGGCTGTGTCTCTCCATCCTTACTCTGGTGCTGGCAACCCTCCCAAGTTTGGGGACTATGAGGCACAGAGACATTGGATGGAGATCACCCTCAATCTTCCAGCTGAGGAGTGGTACAGGAACAGCACCGCCAATAATCTCAGTTACTGGGGACTTGATTACCCTCCTCTCACTGCCTACCAGAGTTACATTCATGGTCTTTTTGTCAGATCCTTCAATCCACAATCGGTTTCTCTTTTTACTTCCCATGGTCATGAGTCTTATCTTGGGTTGGTATCATAATGCTCTTTCCATTATTAGGACCTTTCAATTATTACTTTTTCTTTTTTGTTTTCTGATTTGCATTTTACTTAGTAGCTAACTGTAATCATCTGTGCCCATCCTCCCTTCCTTTTTCCCCCTATGTTTTTCTCCTGCAGAAAATTGCTCATGAGATGGACGGTTTTATCCTCTGATGCTCTGCTATTCTTTCCAGCAGTTCTTTATTTTGTGCTAGTGTATCATGCTAGTCGATCCAGAAACCGTAAGAGTGATGTAGCCTGGCATATTGCAATGATTCTACTCAACCCGTGTCTGATCTTAATTGACCACGGTCATTTTCAGGTTTAGAAAATCTTCTGCTTGTTTGTTATCCTTTTCTTTATCTTCTTCATACTGAATTGTGATTGTATACTAGTTCTCATCTATATGTAGTTTTGTTTCAGTATAACTGTATCAGCTTGGGCCTCACAATAGGTGCTGTTGCTGCAGTCCTCTCTAAGAGGGAGCTTCTAGCTTGTGTCTTGTTCAGTCTTGCTCTCAACCATAAACAGGTGCTTTCCGTTCAGCTATTGCTTTGTGTTGTAGCTTTTTCAAATTTATCTTTTTAAATGCTTTTTTCCCTTGATAAACATCTTCTTAAATAATTTTAAGTTATCATTGATAGTATGTCTTATCATATTGTGGTGTAGCCATATAGGTTTATTTGCTTGAATAACTTAACTCATCACCTTAGCTTTACTAAATTATTGTTCGACAGAGAGCTTTGAATTTTTCTTAATAGATGAAATAGCCGATTCATGTTGATTAATCACATATCTTCGTACATGGACTTGTTTGCTGATTTCCTTTCCCTTTAAATTTTCCAAGTCATAATGTTGGTAACCAACATATCGTTTTGTACAATTTGAGGTTAGGAAAGGAGATTCCATGCTTTGGCATGACATGTGGTGTGGGGTTGCCACTTTGAAAGACCAATTACCGGATGTTTACTTATTAGTATGAGAAAATGAAGCTTTGAACTTGATTAGTTTGTGCTTCTGTGTCCACTGGAGAGTTGGTGTGAAACATCCCGTTTAGCCGCAATGTGCAAGATTGGGAACTTCAAGACACAAGGGACTGGGGCTTTTATGAGAAGATTTACAACGTGAGTTTTGATTTACAAAGGAAGGGTAGGATCAAATGGAGGCTAAAGGAGGATGGGAAATTTGAAGTTAACTCCTTCTACTAGGGCTTCTTTTGCCTATTGAAGGAAATTCAAATTTTAATTAGAAAGCTATTTGGAAGACTTGTACCCCTACTAAAGTTGTCTTCTTTTTTATATGTGTGTTTTGTTTGGGAGGTAACATGGGGAAGGATTTTGACCATTGATAATCTACAAAAGAAAGGGAAATTATTAGTGCATCGGTGCTACCTTTGCAAGGAGAATGGCAAGTCCATCCATCATCTATTGCTTGGATGTTCTTGGACTAGTCAACTTTTAGAGTTAGCTCTTCGGGGTTTGGGATTCTCTTGGGCTTTTGCTAGTTCTATTCATGAGGAGATTTGAGCTTGGAGTGGTATTTGAACTTCTAAAGAGAAGAAGAAAGTCATTGCTTTGATCTCACTCTCCATCATGTTGATGATTTGGATGGAATGAAGTGAGAGTGTGGAAAGGCGGATTGCTTCTATTGAGAAGGGTTGATTTAACCTCCATATTTTGTGGTTAGAAGGGTCTTTTTCTTGTGTAAATGAGCTGCATCTTATAGGCTTGATAGAAACACTATCTTGTAAATAGTCGCTTTTGTAAATGGATGGCACCCCCTTGGTGCTTATATATATATAAACACTTATTAAAAAAGTACATTGTGTTGTAAGTTGTTTAATATATGATTTTTAAATACTGATAACTGCTACTAATGATAAATCAAAGAGCAACGATCGACACTTCATTGTAGTTTCTTATTTCAGTTTCTTAAATTTAGTAGAGGGAGTAGCTGACAATCAGGTTATGAGTAGAAATGGAGTATTGTTTAGCTCTCAGCAAATGTTATTAACTACTTTGAAGTCCCACAACTTTATATGGTCATTCCCACGTCCAACCAACCACATATATTTCCCAACATCATTACAGTTAGCTGCAATAGCATTTTTCCTTTCCACATTGCTTACATGTCTCAATTGTTTTTTTTCCTTAATACGTACTTATATGTCTCAAATGTTAGGAAGAAGGTTGAATTCACTGCACAGATGTAACCACATAGATAAATAAAACTGTGGATGTACAGAGAAAAGTTGGAGATTCCAGAAATACAGCTTTTGTAGAGAATGAGAAATGAGGTCCTCTGAAAATCGCAAACCACATGTGCTCAGTGGGCTGTCCTTTTCGGCATGGTTTTGTATTTCGTTCACAACTATCTCAAATTATTGACTGGAAGGCTTTTATAATCCTTTAACTTTTCTCTTTCTAGGTTTTCTTTAAAAGAATCATGTTTAACGCCTGTTGGACAAATCATGTTACAAAACTTTGACTGAAACTATTAAGACACGAGTATCTAAAACTAGGTGTGTTCTCTAGAGATGAGTTTAATTTGAGGAGGATATAATTTTGCTTTCATATATATATATATATATATAGTGTGTGTATGTGTGTGTGTGTGTGTGTATATATGTATGTATATCTATGTGTATTGTGTATGTATATTGTATTCTTAATGTAACTGTCACTACCTTTGTAGCACTAGTCTTGATGTGACTAGTGAGGATATGGTCTAGTGGAAGTTTAACCCGAGAAAGGGCTTTGAGGTGAAGTTTTTCTATAAGGTCCACTTTGATGAGCTTCCAACACAAGGGTCCTCCAACTTCCCTTTGAAAGTTATTTGGAATTCTTATGCCCCTAAAAAAGTTAGTTTTTTTTTGCGTGGGAAGCTTTTTGTGAGAAGATTCTAACTATTGATAATCTTCAAAGAGTGTGAAAAGCGCGTTTTAATAGCATTGAGTCCATGCTTCATCTTTTATTGGAGTGCTCGTTGGATAGAAGTTTGGAAATGACTTATAGCATGGTGGATATCTCTTGGGTGGTTACCAGCTCCGTTGAGAGATGATGATTGGGCTTGGAGTGGTATACTAGCTTCTAAGGAGTTAAAGAAGGCTAATTCTTTGATTCGCTTCTCTATTTTTTGGCTTGTTTTGAATGAGAGGAATAGTAGGGTCTTGATGGTAAAGAGAGGCCGTTAGAAGCGATTAGAGATAGATAGTTCAACACCTTTAGGTTTTGGTTTAAGAGTAAATATTTTGTAAATGAGGAAGACCTCATAGATTTTGTTAATTTACTATCGCGTAGATAGTCTTTTTAATTGGGTTGCACTCCCTTGATGCTTTTTCCATAGAACTTTTTTCTTATAGAAAAATGTAACTGTCACTAGTTAAAAAGTAGATGGGAAAGGTGACTATGGCTAGTTAGTTAATATAAGTTGTGTTGTGAGATTTTGAACATGTGTTCCTTGTCAAAGATGGAAACTGGGAGAGACTAGAAAGTAGCTTGTTGGGTTAACTCTGCTTGAGGAGATCATTTAGGTCATTGTGAATTTGAGAATGCTGTGCTGAGTAAACCATCCATGACACAATATTAATGATGGTAGGTTTAGTAATAAAACTCGAATTGTAATAAAAAAAGTTTAATCTTTTGGTGCTTAAAGCAACCTTTAAAGCTTTTCTTTGTATCTCTACCAAAGGTAATAGCTCCAAGGGATTTTTCTAGACAGACAATATGTTTACCCTGCCACTGACTGACCTCGTCAATGGAGGGGTAGAAGGAGCAATGCAACAATAGTAATAATTCCCTTACTGGCCTCTTTTCTTTGGGGCTTCTTTGAAGGTTTCTAAAAGATATGCGATGAAGGAGAAATTAGAGCTTTGAATTCATAAATAATGACAGATCTCTTAACCAAGAGAGGGACCTGAGTTTGCTTGACAAGTGTTTCTGTGGCAGATTTAAGAGGAGTTGGGTGAAAAAGGCTGAAAACAGTGGATGCTTGTTCATTTGATATTGCTGAGTTTAGACTTTCCAGTAGCATCTCTTGGAAGGAAGATCAATTTCAGAAATGGTAAATGATTCATAAAATAAGTGGCGGGACATTGCTTATACTAGATCATTAAGAAACTAAATGGAAATGTACCCATTACTTTTGTGTGTATCTTAGTTTTGCTCAAAGGGTTTTAGTAGTTCTTTAATTAGTTTCAGTGTTGATTCCTCTCATGCATTTATTAACGTATACATTAGAAAATAGATAAAATGTCAGCTGTATCAACGTGATCTTGGAATTGGTGATCGATCCAATTGAAAAAGATCTGCTGATTGCTATTCGGTTTTACCTCAAGTTTGAAAAATGAGGTATCGTTGAAGAATATCTTAGATTTGGATCATACCTAAAGAGGCATATTTGAGAATGATAATCACCCCCTGGATTTTAGCTAAAAGGTGGTGAGTGGTGGGTGAAAGGGTAGGCGTCTTAGGTTTGAACCCTATGTATGTGCAAAAGAAAAAAGAATGACAACCTATAAACTGACACTTAATAATATCACCATGTATATAGTTTTTCCATGTATGTATCTTGAATATCTTGTTTGATATTTTTAATCTGCAAACGGTCTTTTTAAATTTGCCACTTTTGTGGTCCTGGTGCTTGCATTGCTGATTGCACTCTTTTGCCTTTAATTCTACACAAAAGGTTGTTTCTTGGTTGACCTTCCCATGAGAAGTTGTCAGATAAGGTTTTGTAAAGAGATAAATTTATGTCATTATTTCGGCACGGAAAATGAAAGAGCCATTAGCGAGGTGACAAGAAAATCCAGCAAGTCACGAAAGTAAATCAGCAATGTTTGCTACTGCTTAATGACTACTGAAACTAAAAGAACTAGGGAGGAAGCAATCAAAGAGGTGTCTTACGATTTATAGAAACCTTACCATGTGTTTGTGAGTTTGGAGAGGAGGGGAAGAGAGGGTATTGGAGGGGAGGGGAGGGGAAGGGAAGGCAAGATGGTTACCCTTCCCTTGTTTGGATGTTAAAAAAGTAATGGGAGGGTAAAATACCTTTCCCTTGTTTGGTAGGAGGGAGAGAGAAAGGGAATTAATAACTTATTATTGTCATATTACAAGTAAACCCTTTCTTATAAAATTTAAACCACTAGAGAAAGGGTAAAGTTGGAATTACACAATCCCCTCCCCTCCTTTTACCCCCCAAATTTGGGGTTATTAAAGGGAGGGGAGGGGAAGAAAAGAGTATTTAAAGGGAGGGGATGTGAGGGGAGGGTGGTTTCCCTTCCTTTGTTTGGATGTTAAAAAAAATAATGGGAGGGTAAAATACCCTCTCCCCTTGTTTGTTTAGGAGGGGTGGGGGGAATGAATAACTTATTATTGTCACATCCTTTGTCATAAAATATAAACTATTAGGAAAAGGGTAAAGTTGAAATTACACAATATAAAACAATAACCCCCCAATCCACTCTCGTCCCCTTCCATACCCCCCAATTGGGGGTTATTAAATGGGCTCTAGAGGGGATTGTGGGGAGGGGATTAAATCCGCCCCAATCTCCTTCCACTCCCTTTTTTATAAAAAAATTCCAAACAAAGTTATGATATCCCCTCCCCTCCCTTCCCTTCCCCTCCCCTCCTTCCCAAGCACACTGTAAAGATGGGGCTTTGGAGGGGATTAAATCCCCCACCCCCCCTAATCCCCTTCCCCTCCCTACTAAAAAAAACCAAAGAAAGGTATGGTACCCAATCCCCTCCCCTCCCCTCCAATAACCTCCGTTCAAAACACACTGTTAGCCTTCTTCATTTCACAGACATGCAGCATATCTCATGGCTTCAGACAACTGTGAACTATGTTTACTGTAAAATCAGTTTAAAAAAATTTGAAATTCTGATGGAAAAATTTGTTAAACCTTTTCCAAGATCAGTCGGATGGCTCTAGCTATCTAGATTTATTTGGTTGTATGGCTCTCTTTATTGCACATAGTGAAATTCTGCACATGTATACTTGCATATATGCCATACTGACGGACTACTAAGAAAATGATTAAAGAAAGAATTTCTGGATAATTTTAAAATATTGTAGCAACTAAGTGAATTTTTTTTTTTTTTTTTGAGAGGAACGTGCAAGTTAAATATGGAACCGCTTAAAATTTATTTCTTTACCTAAATTTTTTGTTGAAGGTTGATGTTTATTTATGATAAGTTCTAAGATTAATATTTCTCTCTGATTTATATTTTTCAGATGAGTGCATATTTTGCACCTGCCTTTTTCGGCCATCTATTGGGTAAATGCCTAAGGCGTAAAAATCCACTTCTTGAGTTGTCAAAAATGGGCTTGATGGTTATAGTAACCTTTGCTGCTGTTTGGTGGCCATATCTCCATTCGGTAGATGACATTTTGGGGGTAAACAGCTGATCGATAATTTCTTTTTTTGAAATGGTTGGCTTCTATTATTAGCCTCATTTTTTTAGAGAAAAAATAGATTATTGACATTGTTCTTTGTGCTTTTCTGGCCTTACGCTTGTAACTTTTTTTGTCTTTAACTTTATTTCTGCACTGTCATTGAATATTGTGATGCATTCTTGTAAATGTCAACAAATCCTTGCTCTTGTTTCACAACTTCCAACAAAATTTGATTCTTGAATTAATTGTTAGATAACAGGATATGCTAATATCTTTTCTTCTTGTGAGTAGCTTTTGAAAATACATACGTGAGGTGTTTTAGACACTGAAGTATTTGATTGTGCATAGTTATACAGTATCATACACAATTCAGCAGTTGTCATTCTTTATGTTGCTATTTACTAAAATGTTGGTGCCGTGTACAGGTTCTCTTCCGTCTTGCTCCTTTTGAAAGAGGGATATATGAGGATTATGTTGCTAACTTTTGGTGCACCTCGTCAGTTCTCATCAAGTGGAAGAGATTATTTACAACACAATCACTGAAGCTTCTCTGCGTAGCTGCAACCTTTTTAACTTGTTTACCCTCAATGTTTCAGCAAGTACTGGCTCCAAGCAATGAAGGTTTCCTTTATGGGTTGCTGAATAGTTCTTTCGCATTCTACTTATTTTCATTCCAAGGTAAGTTCATTTTTTTCTTCTGTTTGACCATTTAATTTACTTTTGATTTGTGTCTTGTGTTAGATGTTGTCTTTTCACTTCTTATGTTTAAACATCTGCAGTACATGAGAAATCTATTCTGCTGCCACTTCTCCCTGCAAGCCTACTGGCTCTGAAAATGCCCTATCCTTTCAAGTGGTTAACACATTATGCCTTGTTCTCTATGTTTCCTCTTCTGTGTCGTGACAAATTGTTACTACCATATGTAGCTATATATGCTCTCTCTTTTCTTCTTTATCATGCACCTGGTGGACCTGGTGGAAGATGCAGTAACGGGGAAACTAATTTCTATGCCACCCTCCCCACTGCCCTTGCAATTTTATTTCACATCCTTTATTTGTGCTCCCTTATTCTTCATGTTGTTTACTTGACCGTGCATCCTCCTAAGAAGTATCCTTTCCTCTTTGAAGCAGTGATTATGCTTCTTTGCTTCTCTCACTTCATATTGTTTACTCTCTACACCAATTTAAAGCAATGGATGTTGTCGAGGCATTCTACATCAGAAGATAAAGAAAAGAAACTCCTGTGATTCTCTATGTTTCTGAAACTCGGTAGTACCTTGCATTTTTTGTTTTACTTTTTATTTTGATTAACTTTGATATGGTGGTGGCTAATACCATATGTAAACTATATGTTTGGTTATATTTAAATGAATCAATTTATTTGATTTGTTCATTTTGATTCTCAACTTTTCCAAATGCATTGCTAATAAATGTGGAATATATTGATTTGCATGGACTTTTAGTTTTTACTAGATAAGGTGTTTGAAATAATATAAATGTGGTTTCTCCATGGTTTTGTCCAAGGTGAATAAGGCAGTGAAAATGAGTGGAAAAATATTTCATACCATGTAGCCTGGTTAGAAATCTTTCTGAGGAATCATGCTATGTAATGCTTTTGTATGCAGATATGTCATAGAATTGGTTGTTACTGAAGTTATGATCCTCTACATCACCACTAAGGCGACGTATGGGAACCCTTTAAGAGGAATCATGGTATGTAATGCTTTTATAGCTTAAAGTGGTTCACAAACGTCGTGATGTAGAGTATCATGAATTGGGTACCAATCAATTCTATGACATGTCTGGATATAAAAGCATTAGGTATGCTTAAAATGGTTCCCAAACGTCGTCTAAGTCGGTGAGCAATTTCACTCTTTTTTTAGAATGGTTGGGCTGCGTGGAAGGGTAGCTCTTTCCATTCCATATCCCCCCAATTTCAGGTGAAGACGATATTTGATAGCTAGTGCTTGGTACTGTATTGTTTGGCTTAACAGTAGAATAACATTTCTTAAACAATTTAGTGTACGGTAAAAGAACATTGAAAATAGTTTTTTCAATACAAATTCGGTTTCTAAAAAATAAAAATCATTTCATGTTTTTTTTTTTAAAGAGTGTATGGTTTTTGTTTATAAAAAACAAAATCAATTATAAATTCTCTTAAACAGTAGAATTGAATGGTCAGAAAATGGATTTGTCTTTGCAGGATTCTTTCAATGTTTCCTTTTTGAATGGAATGATAAGCAAATAATGAATTCAGTCCTCTTTCCTTGAGAGACAAGTCACTTTCTAGATGAATTGGGAAGGTTCGAACTTTTCAGCCAAGAAAGAATGGACTCAAAACCTAATGCATAGAACCCAGGCATTCTAGAATTACTTGGGAATCACTCCAAAGTCCAAATATCTGATGGGAAAGTTAATTGAATGGGGGATTTATGCTGGCTTTACCTAAATGGCAATTCTTCCATTTTTAGTTCTTAGGATTTATACTGGTTTTACCTTAATTTGCATTTCTTCCATTTTTAGTTCTTACTTATGCAGCCCACCAACTTTACTTAATTACTCAAAAGAAGGCATGCTATCTGTGGCCACCATAAACCCCAATTTCCAATTTATTAAAAACTATGACAAGAATTAGGTTGTATTCTCTTAATCCAGAACCCAACCAATATAACCAAATCTGCTTTTGGTTGGTCCAATCATTTATTTTTCTGCAATACAGAAAACAAAAACATTTATATTCTTAAGCTAAAAATTACTATTATAGTGAAGAAAAAAACATGTCGAATTCCATTATTAAAAAAAATCATGTACATGTTTTTTCTCAGATAAATCCAATCAGAATCGTACAAGCATGTATACTTTGAGCACGATGTACGGCCAGGATCAAACTTTTACTTTTTTTTTTTTTTTAATCTTTCTTCTTTTTTTAAACTGCTAATATAGTAATTTGCAACTTGTTGCCAAAAACAAGTATTATCTTTCTTTTTTTTATTAAAGTAACTTTTTTGCTATTTTACGATAAGGATGTATAAATTTTACGCACCGACTCACCAATCCTGCTATCGGATTGCATTCTGATGGAACATATCCAAAGTCCAATATACGGTTTAGATTCTTGAAGCTGTGATTCTAATTAGCAACCACTTTTTATCATAATTAACAACTAACACATCTAGATTAAATTTTTTATTTGGTGATTTTTGGGTGGACTTAAAACTAACTTTAAACTGGATTTTAACGTTAAAGTTTGTCATAAATTTAATTAAATCACCTATTAATTTATGTTTTAATTGTTATTTAATAAGATTTGATTAAATTTTTGATAAATTTAAAAATATAAAATCCAATTTTAAAACTGGCTTTAAGTTGACTCAAACTTTGCCTCAGTAGTGGTAGTGTTAACTTTCGGTTGATTCCATGCGTGATTCTTGGACCTACTTGAGTATTTGCGGAAGCCGTATATGACAAAAAAATGCGCACTACGGTGATTTATTTAAAAGTGAAGCATCACACTACTTTATTATGTTTTTTGTTAAGACAATATGTTTGACGGTAAAAAAACTCATATTTGATGATACAATCAATACATTTAGAATAATTTATTTTACCACTGAATGTTTTGTATTATTATTGAACGTGGTTTTGTCTATTACAAAGTATAATATTTTATAAAAAGATATATTTAGTGAGATATAATGTTTTACTTTTGTATGTATCAAAAACTCGTGATCAAAATTTTTAGAAAGTCAACTTTTAAGATAATTTTGTCTATGAAAGGTAACATTACAAGTTCATAACCAATAAAAAGTTTAATGGTTCTATAAGTCAAATTCGTAATTGTTAAGGATGCAAACGTTATGTGCTCATAGTTTAAGGATCACTGTTGTAATTTGTCATACTTTTAATCAACTACGAAAGATATACTATAACAGCTACCAATTTAATTATTATATCTTGATTCTTGATCAGCATTTAAAATGGGGTATTTCGAAAATGTAAAGCATGAATAAATTCTTCTTAAAGAAATACTCTACTACTTCAACCTAACTTTATTATGGTTCTCTCTAATCAAGAAAATCCCAGTTGACTTGCTGATTAAGAGGTCAAAAATATGACACAAAGTGAAAGGCATCTTCTCGGCTTTTGAGCTGATTGACCCCAATGTGATACGCCCTTAGAATTTATACAAACTAATAGTTTCAAGGTTTCTCAATTTAAATTGTGATGCCCATTAACAATAATAACTTCTAATATTTATATCTTTACAGCCTAAAAGTCTGTTGCATGATGCATATATATTAAGAAACTAAAGATATTTCTATCAACTTGAATCCTAAAATAGATGAATAGAGTTGTTGATGTCGGCCTGATTTTGATTCTGATTTTAATACCAATAAAAGAAAATCATCTGAATATTTGTTCTTTAAAAAAAATCATTCAAAAGTTAAGTTAAAAAATGTACCGAAATAAAATGAATAAACAAAATGAATTAAAAAACTAAAGTAAAAAAAAAAGAAAAAAAGAAGAGGTGTAAAGTTATTTTTTTACCTTTTAAGTCTCACATGTAAAATTATCTTTTTACTTTTTGAGTTTAAAAGTTATAACTATTATGCCTTTAAAAGATTTTCAGGTGTCTAACTTTTATTGATAGGTGTACTTTTACGGATGAAGGGTTCATAAAAAAAAAAACAAGGAAGATAGAAAAAAAACACTAAGAAGGGCTTTCTGGAGCTGATCCTTGTCTAAAAGCCTAAGTGATGAAAGTTTTATATATAGGGTGGCTGTATTTAATATAATGTTGGGTTTTTGGTTACTGTCTACCTGTTTTAATTGTGTTTTTTTTAATATGAGATAAGAGTCTTTCAAACCTCCATCTATTTTTAGAAAACAAAAAACATTTTAAAACACGATAGCAATCGGATTATTTTTTGTAAAAACATTATAAACATAAATTTTCAACTACAACAAATATTCAGTGAAATTAATTTATTGGATTGTTATATGCATGTCATTGTTATCACCATTGTATTAATGTGTTCATTTTGATATTATATCTTGTCTTATGGCACACTAGCATGAATTGGTAAAACATTATGAAAACTTGGAGAATAAATTAAAAAAACAATCAGTTTTAGAATGTAAAGTGGATTTTGATGTGGGTCAGATATATTACTCAATTAAAAATTGACACATGACGATTTTTAAGAGTATAAAGATATTTGTACTAAAAATAAAATAATAATTTAATCTATCTTAAGTTCTATAAATATAAATACAAGTTATGGTAATTTATTTTTTACACACTCTTTATTTTCATATCGCTCATTTTAATTGTATTCTGATTTAATCATCGGAAAACCTTCTTCCAAAAAAACACTATGAATCGACTTTATTTTCAAATACCCCATACTAGATCCATTAAAGTTGACTTAGGATGAGTTCGACCTACTTTCCGCATCAACCGGCCCAAAAACCAAAAAGAGAAATGGGTCCTCTAATGTGAAAGTAACTTGCAAGATCGGCAGCAATGCAGAAACCACATCTAAATTGATCAACACCGCTAAGTCTGACCAACAATATTCAACAATATTCCATGTAGCTTTCTCCCGGAAAGTAATGTGGAAAAAAAATGTCTAATTCAATTTTTCCTCTAGCAGAAAAGTCTGCATATCTTCGACTAGAAAGAGTGTTGGTAAGATGGAATCGGGTTCATTGTAGTTATCATAGAACCAAAAAAAATTATTAGCAATGAGAAATTGAATAGTAATTTTGATATTAATTTTTTTTTTAATTTTTTGATTAATTACTATTTAATTTTTTCATAATTACTACTGAACTTTTTCGGTTCCGTGATAACTCTAACGAAACCAATTCTATGATATCGGGACTCATCTAAATAACAAAAAGAAAATGATGAAAACTACTTTTTTTATCCCATAATTTTAGTCACATATCACTTTTTTTTTATTTAAGTTTGAGTTTGATTATTTTATATATATGTATTATTTTAAAAATATAAAAAAATATTTTTTAGAAACTTTTAAACTCTTTTTATGTATATATGAAAAAAAAAATTTTTTTTTAATGATTTACAAAAAAAATTATTATTTATTTAATTGATTAAATAATAAACGTGACAAAAATAATAAAACATAAAAAATATGATATATATTTTATAAATTGAACGCATGAGATTCAAGCGCGCTTATGTTTTGCAACAAAATTCTAACCGTTAATAAATTGTTTTTATTAGATATTGTATAATACGTGAGCTGTAAATTAAATTAATCATGTTTTATTTTTTTAAAAATTGATAATTTTTTTTGTCAAAGGCCTAACACATGAATTTTAAATTAGGTTAATTATATTTTTATAAATTTATAAAAATTATAAAGTTTAAAGTATCAATTATTTTATAAATTCTCAATCAATTTGATGTGACAGTTGATAATAGGAATTAGTCTATTAAGTAGACTCTGGGTAAGAATTATTTCCAACAATTGCAATCAGTGATTCACTCTACAGTTTTCTTTACTTTTGGTTTCATGGAATTAAAGTTTGAAATTAAATTCAAATAGAATTATAGTATTTTTTAAAAATTTTACTGTTAAAAAATATTAATACATTTCAATTTTAATTTTAATTTTTTTTTACAAAAAAAACAAAATTTGATTGAAACAATATATTACATATACGTAGTATAATAATTAATTTGATTATAATATAATTTTGTATTATTTTTTTATCATATAAAAATTTAAAATATTATCATAACTTACTTAAAGCAAAAAACAATCGTACAAATAATTCATATACAGTAAATATCATACTTAAGACCTTGAAACCCTTTAATAATTTCACTTTTTTCCAATCAATTCCATTATAATATCGTTACGGTACATATATAATCCTGTCTCAATTTTAACAAATGTGTCATGATAATGAAATATCCATTTTCGGTTTTTTTGTATCGAAAGTTATAATTTAAGCATAATTATCTTTCATTTAATTTCCAATTTATGTTGGATTTTAATTTTCAAAAAGATTAGTAAAGGTTAAATCATATTATTGGTCTCTTGGTTAAATTGATTCTCTGAGTTTTAGTTTGGTTAAACAAGTCCATAGAATTTGACACTTTAATTAAATTGGTCTCCAAAGTTCTATTTTAGTCAAAGAAATCTTCAAATTTTTGGATGTTAACTCTCTCTTAGCTCTGTAAATGCTCACCTATATTGAATTAATGCTTAGTTACTTAATTAAAATGTAACGAAAATTCTCTTATTTAATTTTTTAATGAATAATAATTCGAACATAAAAATTAATGGTATAGATTTAATAGACCAAATTAAAACTGTAGAGATTTATTTGATCAAATTAAAACTTTGAAGATCATTTTAATTAAAGAGTTAAATTTTAAAAACTTATTTGATCAAATTAAAATTTTAAAAGCTAATTTTGATTAAATTAAAATTAAAGATCATTTTGATTAAAGAATCAAATTTTAAAAACTTATTTGATCCTATTAAAATTTTAAAAGCTAATTTGATCAAAAGGTCCAAGTATGAGAACCAGTAGTGACATTTAGCCAGATTAACCAGTTGTCTAAGAATTTAGGACACGCGTTGTTTCTTCTTACTTGTCCGTTAAAGTGTACCAGTGAACTCCTGATTGTCATGCTTAGTTTAAAAGGAATCTGCTTTCTGGTAACATGCTCAGGTAATTACTTTCAAATTACCTTTTATGCCTCCTGTTTTCCTTAAACCTTAGTTTTGTGCATTGAACCAAGCGAAAAAGTAAGCCTTAAATAGATGAAGATGATAAGATTGTAAAAAGGATAAAATCTGGAAGTTTTATTGTAAAAAGGACAAAATCTGGAAGTTTTATTGTAAAAAGGACAAAATCTGGAAGTTTTAATTAACAGAGGTTACGTATGTCAAAATAGTTAATAGTCAGATTTGAAAGTAATGATTTCTTTTTTTTTTTTTACAGTCGTGTATTATTAATTAGATTTGAATTGTTCTGTTGAGATATAAAAGTATTTTTAATTCGTTTTCGTTAACCTGTTACTTATAAGATTTGACTCGTATTTGGTTTAACTTGTTCGCTTTTTCACTTTTACACATATGCTTAGATATTAGTTGAATGATATTTGAATATATCTCAATTTTTTTTAAATTTTATCACAATGAGATGAATTTATCGTTTTTTAGATTTGAGATTAAATTGTAATTACTATTGATCGGACATGAAAAAAGTATTTATATCTTATCTTTATAGCTAATTGAAAGCCTGAGTATTTTGAGTGTTCAATTCTTATTTTTGAGGGCCTAAATGTGATATATTCAAAATGCAGGACCTCAAATGCAATATTTTTTAGTAAATTAAACAAATGATGGTTTGCTTACCATTATAAATTGCTCTCTAGGTTCACTAAACCAATCACCCTCTCTCTCTTGCCTCTCTCTCTCTATTGATAGCGTTCTTATAAGTTTGGTGGCCTTAATTGTTAGTTTGATATCACCACCATGGCCATGGTGGTATTAACAACTTTCTTGGTGATATTCATTTCTTTGTTGTTTAAAATTGCATATGATACTCTCTCATGTTACTGGCTAACGCCAAGGAGGATCAAGAAAATCATGGAGAAGCAAGGAGTTCGTGGCCCTAAACCCCGGCCTTTAACAGGCAACCTCTTAGAAATGTCTTCCTTAGTCTCTCAATCAACCTCTAAGGACATGGACTCCATCCACCATGACATCGTCGGCCGCCTTTTACCGCATTATCTCACCTGGTCTAAACAATATGGTATGCTTATTTGTATTCATTAATTCTACACAAATTTTAATATATAGTTTTTGATTAATATCATTATGTGGGTTTTGCAGGAAAGAGATTTATATATTGGAACGGGATTGAGCCGAGGATGTGCTTGACTGAGACGGAATTGATCAAGGAATTTTTGGCCAAGTATAGTACTTTATCTGGTAAATCATGGCTGCAGCAACAAGGAACAAAACATTTTATCGGACGCGGCTTGTTAATGGCTAACGGTGACGACTGGTACCATGAACGTCATATTATTTCTCCTGCATTCTCTGGAGATAGACTCAAGGTAGATTAATGGAAAATATAAATTACTTGCAGTATATGATAAAAAAGTGCTACTGTCAGTAAATCGCGTTTAGTAATTATCCGGATTGGATTGTGGTATGCACGTGCACGATTAGACGCATGTGCATGCTCACATCAAAATCTGTACATATTGATTGTTGGGATTGGATTGTAGTATGCAAGTGTGCGATTGGATGCGTGTGCATACCCTCAGTCAAATATGCACTCGTGGTTGATCGTGATATTTTTTACATATTATTTTTTAATTTATTAATGAGTAATTTTGTTTTTCATTTAATTTAAATTAAAATGTTTTTAAAAGTTGATTGGTTAATTTGGATGGATATTTTTTTTATGAATAGTGCTATGCTGGGCACATGGTGGAATGCACTAAGGAGATGGTCCAATCACTGCAAAATGCAATAGAATCAGGCCAAAAGGAGTTCGAAATTGAAGAGTACATGACTAAACTCACTGCTAATATAATTTCAAGAACCGAATTCGGTAGTAGTTATGAGAAAGGAAATCAAATATTGGATCTCCTTACTGTTCTTCAACGTCGTTGTGCTCAATCAACTAGAAACCTCTGCTTTCCAGGAAGCCGGTGAGTTAATTTAATTTGATGGATTTTATTTTATTTTATTTTTAATTCTAAACTTTAGTGAAAAGAAATATATGCCTTATTACGTGGTTGGGATTTCTTGTTTTCGCTTCAACAGATTCCATCTTTTTTTTTCCTATAAGCTTCATTAGATAGTACTACACTATTTTTTTTCTCATCACTTTGTGATTTTTTTTAATTAATCCATGAGTCCGATTCCGTGATAATAAACGTGATCCATATAATGTATTAAACCATTCAAAAATAAATTAATACTGTTATCATTATTTTATTTTTGTATAATTATTAATAAACACGGTTTCGTCAAGTTATCTTGTTTTCTATTTAATAGATTCCTTTTTCTAAGCCTCACTATTTAGTCTTACTACTCTTTTTTTTCTGTCCATCACTTACAAATTAGTACTAATTCTACAAAATTGACTTGTGATTCTTTTTTTATCTATCTAGTTCCATTGATAGATTCACCACGACCCAATAAATTTAATTTAATTAATTAATTACTTCTTCTTCTTTTTCTTTTTTTTTATACAGATTTTTCCCTAATAAATACAATAGAGAGATAAAATCATTGAAGATGGAAGTGGAGAGACTACTAATGGAGATAATACAAATCCGAAAAGATTGTGTGGAGATTGGTAGGAGCAGCTCATATGGGAATGATTTACTGGGTATGCTGCTTAATGAGATGCAAAAGAAGAGATCAATCAATGGGTTTAACTTAAACCTTCAATTGATTATGGATGAATGTAAAACTTTCTTCTTTGCTGGCCATGAAACGACTGCCGTTTTGCTCACATGGACTACCATGCTACTAGCCAGCAACCCTTCTTGGCAAGACAAGGTTCGTGCCGACGTGAAACAGGTCTTCAATGGTGCAACTCCATCTATTGATCATCTCTCCAAGCTCACTGTGGTAAGCAATCATTTTTTTTTTCTTTTTTAAATTGTGATAATATGGTTGATATTTTCTTGGGTGGAGGTGAGGAATACAATAAAGTACTACAAGGACATTCGCCATTAAGTAATGCTTCTAAAACTTTTTTAACCAAAAATACTCATTAACAGTCTAAAATTCTAAAATTCACAAGTTGACCAACAAAGTATAAGGTAACAATAAAGTTGTCTTTCTCAATCGTGATTGATGATATAGATTGAATTTTGAAGTGTATAATGTAAATTGTTAATTACATCAAACCAACAAATCTTATTTTTATCGTTATAACTTTTTAAAATTAAAAACTTTAAAGTTAGTATATTCATTTTTTGAACGAGATATTAAGATATTCGATTTGAACATTTGTTTGGATACTTTATTTGATGACTATCGATACAATACCTACTACAGTGATTTATTTAAAAAGATAATAAACTCATGATTCTCCATTTCAGAACTTTGTTCCTTATCAACTCACGACCAATTTCTTTAGGGCAGTGAGCTACTTGAAAAAGCTAATCAAAGAAACCTAATGATTAAATCTTTCCGCAGGCTAGTTGGCTGTTTAGCTGGCAATGATAAAATTAAAATCATCCAAAGAAAGTAGAGTTGGCATTGCTTCAGATATATTTAATACTAAGAATCTTGAAGAAATAATATTTTTTATATTTTTTTTTAATGTTATTGATGTTCTAAAATTTATTATTGATATTTTTTTAGGTTTTGTTTTAATAAAAGAGAAAACCAAAGATAAAGCTAACATGAACATCGTATTTGATTTTTTTTTTTTTCAGTTAAACATGGTTATTAATGAATCATTGAGGCTCTACCCACCGGCTAATTTCCTCCCTCGAATGGCATTCGAGGACATTAAGCTTGGTGACCTCCTTATCCCCAAGGGACTAGCGATATGGATTCCAGTGCTCGCCATACATCATAGCAAGGAATTATGGGGTGAAGATGCAAATGAGTTCAATCCTGACAGGTTTGCATCTAGGACGTATGCTCCCGGCCGTCATTTTATCCCTTTTGCTACTGGTCCAAGGAATTGTATTGGGCAATCTTTTGCCTTGATGGAAGCTAAAATTATACTGGCGACGCTAATTTCACGATTTAGCTTTGCAATTTCAGAGAATTATCGACATGCTCCCGTTACCGTCCTCACCATAAAGCCAAAGTATGGGGTTCAAGTATGCTTGAAGCCATTGGATCCTTGAAGCTCGCCAGACAATTTTGAAGTTCGAGTTATTTGGTGAGGGAGTATTTGAGATTTTTTAAATTGGGGAATGGAGATTTGAATTAGAGACCTCTTCGAAAGAGAGGTGTGATTATACAGTTGGGCATATTATCATTGCTTCTTTTTTTTTTTATTTCTTTCTTGTTCCTTAAGTTACAGTGAATAAATAGAGATGAAATAAGGTTACTAAGGACTAAAGGATAGTTATCATAAATGAAACCAGATTTCTTTTCATTTTGTCTTAACTTGGTGTTATAAGCTTTTAACAAAAGAAATGATATCATGAAATCGAAAAAATTTATTAATAATTATTAAAAATTTAATAATAATAATTTTATTATTTAATTGTTTTAAAAAAATTAATATATTATTATTCAATTTTCTCTTATTATTAATCGATTTTTTCAATTCCATCGATTTTGTTGGATCGGTACTTTTTAACCAATTGGCTACTACAGTATCTAAGAAACCATCATTGAAACAATTACAAGGTATGTAAAGATAATAATGGTATTTGAATAAAAAAACAACTACTAAAATCAATCACTGAACAATGGTTGACCAATAAGTTTGTGACACATCACAAAAATTATATTAGCAATTTTAATTTGATTTAATTTTAAAAGAAATAATGTAATAAATGAAAATGAATGAAAAAAAGAGAGTTAATATGGTGTCGTCCAAAATGATGATGATTCCCATAGCACTAAGTGAAGTTGGGGTGGTGGCTGTTTAGATAAGTATCATATGCCTTAAAAAAATCATTAAAGAAACCAAAACACAAGGTGATGGGATAAAAAGGTTTTCCTCTTTAGATTGATGCTTCATGGCACTTGTAATTAATGATAGGTGATTCTGTTTTCTTTTTCTTTTTCTTCTATTCAATTGATTTAACAAAGTGCTCACCTTTCATACTTAGAAAAATAGCCAACTTGTAATATTTGACAAACGTAGGGTCGGGACTAAGGATCTCTCTTTCAATTTTTTTTTTTATGCTTTCTCTGCCAACCCATCATATGTTTATACCAGTCTGTGATCTGCTCTTCCACTACTAAGTTTGTCTCTTAACTTTTTTTTCCCCCTTCAACAACCATTAATTTATTTCTCTTCTCTGTCCCTTTCTAATTCGCTTAATAAGAGAAATTCCTATGCCACACATGCTGGCAGGGTAGGTATATTTTTATAATTTGGTTAATGTCAAAGCAAAATTATTTAAAATAATAAAATTTATATTTTTTTTTCATAAAAAAAACAGGGATTATATATAGTGAATTCATGATCACTAACTTTTTATAACATTATTATAACCTTTCTAATTTCTATTCAAAACTTGTACTCAATTGTTAGAGAAGCAAAACATTTACATTATGTCTGAAATTAAATAAAAATAAAATTTTATATTAAAAAAATATAATTCATTTCATTTTCAAATGAATTAAATTTTTTAAAAGAATTATCATGTTTAGGTTTTTTATGTTCAATTAATTTTTCATATTTAAAAGTTTGAAACAAATGAATAATTAAATTTAGTGTTTCGTTTTTTTTCTCTTTCTAATATATCATAGCATTCTATGTAATATTAGAAAAAAGTAACATGGAGAGATTTTAGAATCAATGAAAACTGCTTTCATATTAGAAAGAAGTAACATTGAGAGAAGAGATGTATATAAAAGATAAGTTAGTCAATATAATTTTTATGCTTTCTATTTCTAAGGGTTCACTTGATTACTTTGATGGTTAGTCGTCTTTTGCCTTTCATTCACAACTCTGCTCTTTCAACCACATATATAGGCGTGAGTCACACCAAATATATGAATTAAATATCTATTTAGCATAAATTGGGCTAAATTTTTTTTCTTTCAAAAGTGTAACTAACGATAGTAATTGTGATGGAACTTAAAGACATGTTCTCACAAAGAGTGAGGTGTAAGTGTAACCAACGGATGGACTACAACTTCAAATGTTAAAGAGTCTAGTGCGTTGGAAAGATAGGATAAGATAAATTTTATCGTGTGTTTTGGATAGAATGAGAAAAAGAATGCGACGAGGTGATGGTTTCTATCCGCAAAACTGGTGATAACATGATAAATTAATCACCCTGCTTTAGATGGCAGGATTAGGTATCTCATATTTTTATTTATCTATATAATTTTATTCGAGACCTGTTAAATTATATGAATAATAAACAAAAAGAAAATAATAAGACACGATATATTTAGATTTATTATAGAATAAAATTATGTCTTGTCATAAGTTTCACTATAATCAACTTTTCAATTCTTTCGCTACAATGTGCATTCGGTACATAAAAAAAAGAACTTCATAGTTATCGGAGGGTCTACAAATTTAGACCCGTAAAATATGCACTAACTCTAACACATCAATCGCATCTAAAAAAAAAGATATATATGAAGGAAAGAAAATAAAAGTACCAATGAAACTTTAGTTTTATTGATAAAATCAAATCTATCAGATTTGACTCCTAACCATATATGATTATTTGCATTATTTTTTAGTTATTTTCTTTTTTTAAGTGAATTAAAATATTTTCAAAATAAATAAATAAATGTGACACACGTGAAGGAAATCTACAAGTATGAACTAAAGAGATTTAAAGCTGGAAAGAAAATGGAGAAAGAAAAAGGTGCGAAATACAGCACAGGTAACCGTTACTTTCATAATTTGGAAGGATGTGTAAAAGAATGGTACGCGTATACAGTGTTCAAAACTTGACTATTCACCGTTGGAATTTCAATGAAAAGTGAGAACTACTAAACAGTACTGCTCGTTTGAGTCAAAGTGAGAAAGTGAATTAATGATTTTTGATTCATAATATAATTAAATATTAATATAATATTTTAATAAATATTATAAAATAATAATATTAGTAACTATTATAATATATTAATAAAAATAATAATTAATAAATATCAATATATTATTAAAACTAAATAAAAAATAAAAAAATTGAAATATAATTAAATATTAGCATAATATTTTACTAAATATCATAAAATGACATTATTATAGTAAATAATATAATAAAATGATAAAAATTATATATATAACAATATATTAGTAATACTAAATAAATATAAAATACATTATTAAAAGCTAAATAAAATATAAATAAATTACTAAATATTTGAAAATACAATTAAATATTAATATAATACTAATTATTTTAAAGTAACAAAATAAATATTAATAAAACAATATAATTAAATAATATGAGATAGTTAAATAATATAATATTACTATAGTAAATAATATGATATATATAATAAAATGGTAATAATATTAAATATCATAAAATAATATAATATTATTATAGTAAATAATATGATATATATAATAAAATGGTAATAATATTAAATGTCATAAAATAATATAAGATAGTTAAATAATATAATTAAAAATTAATAAAAATAATATTGTATAAGTAATAATTAATAAATATCAAATATATTATTAAAAAATAAATGAATAAATATTTGAAAATATAAATATAGTATAATATTAATATAATGCTATATATACAATCATAATATAATGTGATATTATTATAATAAATAATATATATATAGAAATATAAGACTAATAATTAATAAAAATAAAAATACAATTAAATGTGAATATAATACTAAATATTTTAAAATAATAAAATAATATAATATAGTTAAATAATATAATGTTATTATAGTAAATATATAATATATAAATAATAATACTAATATATTTAACTAATATAAGATAATTATATAATAAAATTATAAATTATTAATAATTAATAAGTAAATAATAAATAAATATAAGATAAAATAAAATAGTATGCTCAACATGAATAAATTAATATAATATGATATAATAATTAATATGATTAATTTTATATATATTTTATCCTCAAGCACATTTTAATCAATCTAATTTCATTCCAGTGGTATGAACATATTAACCAAACACTGTAACCGATTCCTGTTTCAAAACTAGTGTAATTAGATTTCAATTTTGATTCCATTACAACATTGATTACATTACAGCATCAATTACATTACAGTCTTGATTTCATTACTGCAACCAAACACGACATTAATGCATGAGCTTAAATGTATGACCTCTCATCATTTTTCAATAATCATTTTGGGAGACTTAATTTGCTGATTTTATAATGCAATAATCATACTATAAATATATATAATAACTCGATGTATTACTTAATATTAGTTGCAAAAATAAATAATAATATGAATTAACAGTTAGCTTAATTGATAAAATCGCTCATAAAAAACAAAAAATCAAACTTCACAGAACCAAATATGAAAGAGATGCGGAATAAGAGAGAGCTACTCCCATTATGTAACCCACAAGCCCAAAAATCTCATTTGAACCGGAATAAATAAATAGCAGACAATAATTTAATCCTAAAATCTAACCCTGATAAACCTTTTTTTTTTAATTCATTTGAAGTTTTTGGGCTTATGGGCTATAAAGGGAATGTGATCTTCTTCCTTTTTTATCCTCCATTTTTCGTTGCAAACAAAATTTAATTTTTTGATTTTTTGTGCGATGATAAATGATTTTATCAATTAAACTAATTAATTTTACAAATCTCATAAAGTTTATGCATTCATTTCTTATCTCAAATAAAGTTTTACTTTCCAAGGGTTATGATTATTGTGCTATAATGCAATAATCATTTTGGGAGCCTTAATTTGCTGATTTTATAATGTAATAATCATATTATAAATATATATAATAACTAGATATATTACTTCATATTAGTTGCAATAATAAATAATGATATGGGTTGATAATTAGCTTAATTGGTAAAATCGCTCATAAAAAACAAAAGATCAAACTTCACGACACCAAAGATGAAAGAGATGAGGGGGGAGAGAGAGAGAGAGCTACTCCCATTGTGTAACCTATAAGCTCAAAAGTCTCATTTGAACCGGAATAAGTAAATAACATGCAATAATTTAAACTCAAAAGCAAATTTTGATAAACAATTTTTTAATTCATTTGAAGTTTATTGGGCTTATGGGCTATAAAGAGAAGGGAATATTCTTTCTTTTTTTATCCCCCATTTTTTGTTGTAAACGAAATTTGATTACAAGTCTTTTGTGTAACGACAAATGATTTTATCAATTAAACTAACTAATTGTACAAAATGATAAAGTTGATGCATTCATTTCTTATCTCAAATAAAGTTTTACTTGCCAAGGGTTATGATAATTGTGCTATAGTAGTATACTTAATTAATACTACACGAAAAAATGGGTATTACCAACACACACAATTCTGTTGATATTACATATTTTTCCGACGGACTATCATTGATGGACAAATTTCCATTGTTTATAAAGCAAAATATTACCACTAACGGAAATATATGTCAGTGATAAATATTTTTTGTCGCTGATCTATTTTTTTTTATAAAAAAAATCCAAGAATTTAAAATTAATTTATAATTAAATTTTTAAAAAATAAGTATCATCGACATAATTATGTTGGTAAAATGTATTCTAGGAAACAAAATTATTTTATAATTATTTTTTAAAAATATGTGTCATTGACAAACATGTGCCCGTCAGTGATAATAATTTTTTTTTAAAAAAAACTTATGTGCAAGGGATTTAATCCCTATCACCGATAGACACGTGTCTGTCAGTGATAGGGGTTAAATCCATAACCTTTGCGCGTCAGGTCCCCTCCCCCCGTTTTACTTGTTTCCATTTGCACCACCCACGACAAATAAACCATTTCAAAGACTTGTCTAATTTTTTTTATATGTAATGATATATAATAAATATCTTTCTATTGTTTTGGTAACTAAGAAACTATGAAATAATTAGTGTCTCATTTCATAGTATAAGTGTGGGTTTTATGTCAATAAAGTTCAAAACATAGTGGTTTTAGTGGTAAAAATATAAAAGACTTATTTAATGGAATAAACCGAGGATATTGGCATGTCCGTGGGGTCGAATGTGACCTGTGTGAACAAATATAATCCATTTTGGATCATCGAGTAGAAAAAATATGGGTTTTAAGTCAATAAAGTTCAACACTTAACGGTTTTGGGGAAAAAAATTGTTGTCCCTCACTTAAATTTTAATGATGACAAAACACAACTTTAATTATACTAACAGTGCTGTCTAAGTATATTAAGCGATAAAAGCATACAACCAAGAATCAAGGTGCAAGAACTCAACCCGAATCAAACACCAAGTCAAGATAGAAAATCTAATATAGGTATATGGTATTAAATCAAGTTGTAAATCTCACCAGTTCAGGTAACAAGCTTGTCCAATGGCTTTTTTTGAAAAAGTATTTTTAACAAAACTATTCATTCAAATGTTTTAAAGCCAAAAACATTTCAAAGAATGAAAAACTGGGTTGAAGACAACCCAGTCGACTAGTTCTTATAGCAGAAGATTGGGTTCCTCATACCAGTCGACTGGTACTTTGGATAGAAAGTCCCTAGTCGAATGGTAAGTCCTACCTAGTCGATTGGTGACCGTTGAGACGCGAGAATTCAGCACAAAATGCACCAAAACATTCCAAGTCAGTACAAAACGGCCATATCAATACAAGGCTATATAAACCCACTCTATTGAGCATTTTAAAAAAGGGGAGATTAAACAATCAATCAAGTTTTTACTCATTGATACACCAAAGCTTTGAAATATTTATTGTTGAACCATTCTTCAAGCTTTACCTTGAAAGAGAGATATTATTTAGTTGTATAAGCTTTCATTGCTGTCTCTGTACCATTTACTTTACAACATTTATTGTAAAGGGATTAATTTCTGAAAGGAAGAGATTAGCTTCCGAGAGGAAGGGATAAGCTTCCAGGTGGAAGGGATTGTTTGTAAGGTTTGTGCAACACTCGTGAAGTTGCACGATTAAAGGTTTTTAGTGGATTGCTTTAAGGAAGTTCCTTGAAGAGAGTGGACGTAGAGTCAGAACGAATCTGATATTGCCGAACCACTATAAACTGAGTTTTCATCTTCTATTCCTTAAACTCTTTTGTTTATAGCACATTACTTGTTTACAGTTTTGTGGATTAATCTATTTTTATAAACTTGTGATTAATTAGCAAAAGTTTTTAAAAACCCAATTCACCCCTCTCTTGGGTTGAAACCTCAGTCTACAATTGGTATCAGAGTCTCGTTCTCAATTTTAGGCTTAATATCCTTGAGTTGATCCGATGACAACAAATAGCTATTCTGAGGGACACTCCTACACTAGGCCTCATTTGTTCAATGACTCCAACTATAATTATTGGAAAAATAGGATGAAAATATTTGTCGAAGGACAAGATTATAATCTATGGAGAGTCATTGAGGAAGGACCTAGAATTCCATCAAAGAAAATAATTATTGGAGAAATCAATCATACAATGCCTAAACTCAAAACTGAGTACAATGATGAGGATTGTAGAATGATGTCTCTCAATAGTAGAGCCATAAGTATTTTATATTGTTCTTTAAATATATCTGAATATAATAAAATCTCTGCATGTGTTTTGGCTAATGAGATATGGGATAAATTGCAAGTTATATATGAAGGAACTAATGAGGTAAAAAAATCAAAAATCTATATGCTAGTATCTGAATATGAATCTTTTAGAATGTCTCCTAACAAAACAATTTCTCAAATGCACTCACATTTCACAACTATTGTTAATGGCTTGAAGCTTCTTGGTAGGAACATTGAGGAGTTTGAACTAACAAGAAAAATCTTAAGATTTTTGCCACCCAGTTGGAAAGCAAAAAAGATGGCCATCATGGAGGCCAAAGATCTCTACAAACTTGATGTTAAGACACTTCTTGGATCATTGTTGACATATGAGATGGAAGAAATGAATCCCATTGTCAATGATGATGAGAAGAAGAAAAATGTGATTGCTCTTAAAGCCTTTACATGCAATAGAGAAGAGGAAACGAAAAAAGAAGTGGAGAGCAACAATGAAGATGGAGATATGACTTTAATTATCAAACGGTTTCACAGATTCTTGAAGAAAAGCAAGAAACCTTACACAAAAGATCCCACTTTAAAAAGAGAACCACTTGTGTGTTATGGATGCAAGAAATCCGACCACATCAAGGCTGATTGTACGGTTACAAGCAAACCATACAGGAGCTTCAAGAAGAAAGTTATGATAGCAACCACTTGGAGTGATGACGAAGAAGAAGACTCTTCGGATAAAGAAATCGGATATGAGGAAATTGCCAACCTATGTCTTATGGCAATCGATGATGAAAATGAGGTATTATATTCTCCCTCTTAAAAAAATAACATTGTTAGTAGTAGTGAAGAGTTGATATAAGTCATAAATGAAATGCATGAAAAATTGAAGAAATTCGATTTCAGGAACTCTTCTCTTAAGAAAGATGTGTCATCTCTTTCTAAAGAGATGATAAGTCTAAGAGAAGAAAAAGATAAACTATATTCATTGCTTTATGATTCTTCTCAGGATTTTATTAAAGATAAAAATGAAAACTTAAAAAAGAAGATATTAGAATTGAATGGCACAATATCTAGACTCATGCTTGGAAAAGACAAGCTTGATGAAGTGCTATCTTGCCAAAGATTAAGTGGAGGAAAATCCGATTTAGGATATTCTCCATTAGGCAAGCAAAAATCAAAAGATAGCTTATTCATGAAAGCATCATGTGTGAATGAAGCCTCTACTTCAAAGACCACTAGCAAGGGTAAAAGCATTCCCTCAATGAATGCTAGCAAGTCTAGAAACACTAATTCTAATGCATATACAAGAATGAAACATCCTAGAGATATTCATGCTTATATGTATGCTCATTGAAGAAATGCTTATACACATCCTAGGAATAACCATCATGTGCATCCTAGAAACAATATGTATACTCAAGACTTGCACACTGCACAAGCATATCCTAGGAATTACTATCATGGTTATTCTAGAAATAATATGCATACTCATGATAATGCAAGCATGTATCTTAGAAATTATCATCATACATTTTCTGGAAATGACATGCATATTCATATTCCTCATAATAGAAACATGTATCCTAGTAACTCATATCCTAAGCATTATAGACATGCACAATTAAATCATCATAGAAATTTCAATAACTATCATCCTAGGATTGTGCATCATCAACATGTCTATAGAACACCATATGTTGTTAAGAAAGTATGGATCCCAAAAGGAACCATATTTTCAAAGACTAACCCCAAAGGACCAAAAAAATTTTGGGTACCTAAAAATGCAATTGTGTATCCTTGTGTGATGTAGATATGTCTCAACACCAAAGAAAAAGGTAACTGTTGGTACCTTGATAGTGGATGCTCAAAGCACATAACCGGTGATAAAAGTGTATTCAAAGAGCTAACTCTAAGAGATGGCGAATATATCACCATTGGAGACAACACAAAAATAAAGATCATCAAGCATGGAAATGATTTCTCAACCATAGATAATGTATTCTTTGTACAAGGCCTTAAACCAAATTTACTAAGCATTAGTCAACAATGTGACAAAGGTAACAAAGTCATATTTGAAACCTCTCATTGTCTAGTTATAAACATAAAAAGTAACAGGATCAAGTTTGTTGGCAATAGACATGAAAATGTCTATATAGTTGATTTAAAATCATTGCATTCAGAGAATGAAAAATGTTTTCCAGCAATTAGTGAAAATCTATGGCTATGGTATAGAAAGCTTGGTCATGTGAACATGAATTTGCTTAAAATCATTTCAAGAAAAGATTTAGTCATTGGACTTCCCAAAATCAATTTTGAAAAAGACAAAGTATGTGATGCTTGTCAAATGGGAAAACAAACTAGGATTTCTTTTAAATCAAAGAATATAGTCTCAACTACTAGACCATTGAAACTTTTACATATGAACTTATTTGGTCCAATAAGTACCATTAGTCTAGGTGGCCATCAATATGCTTTTGTTATTGTTAATGATTATTCAAGATATACCTTTGTTATCTTTATTGCTTACAAGGATGAAGTTTTCAAAGGATTTGAAAACTTTTGCAAAAAGGTTCAAAATGAAAAAGGAATTTGTATTTCAAGCATTAAAAATGATTATGGAAAAGAATTTGAAAACCAAAGTTTTTCAAAATTTTGTGATGAAAATGGAATTGATCACAACTTTTCAGCTCCTAGAACTCCTCAACAAAATGGAGTTGTTGAGAGGATAATAGAGCTCTAGAAGAATTTACAAGAATAATGATTTGTGAAAATAGTTTACCAAAATACTTTTGGGCTGAAGCAGCAGACACAATTTGCTATATCCTGAATAGAATTTTAATTAGACCTATACTTGACAAAACTCCGTATGAATTATGGAAAGGTAGAAAGCCTAATATCTCCTATTTTCGTACATTTGGTTGTAAATGCTTCATCCTAAATAACAATAAAACTAACTTGGGTAAATTTGACTCTAAGACCGATGAAGAGATATTTTTAGGAATTTGTCACTTTGAGTTGTTTTCGTTGTTTTATAGGTTTACAAGCACTCAAAAAGGAGTTTCACTAAAATTGCCAGAATTGCCTGTACAGATAAGTCATTTTGTGGATTTTACTATATTGATTCAGGAAGAACCAAGAGATGAGCCATATATTTATTGGAAATCACCTTGACAAGATGCCCAAGTGGTGATCTTCCAAACACCTAGGTCTAGAATGACTTGTAGAAAGAAATACAACAATCAAAGACAAGAACAAAAAATCTAAGAAAGAAAGAAAACAAGCAATTGTTCTCGAGGTTCGGTAATGTGCCCACGTCCTCGTGAGTTCCTCCGAACTCTCTGCACTAAATTAATGATTCTTTACCAATACAACAACCTTCTTCAAGAAGCTTAAGTTCTTGAAGAAACTAAGAAGAGAAGAAATGAAGAAGATAAGAACTAACAATACTCTCTATCCAATCTAGACTTTTCTCTCTTTACAACTAGCCTCACTACAATGAGTCCCTCTTGTGTTTGATCTTTCTCACTCTCACACAATTCTCTCTTGTATTACAATTGATCTCACACAATGTCATAATGTAATTCTTGTACTTGTTATATGAGAATGAAGCTAGGTAACTCCTTATATAGTGCACCCACTTCTTGTCCATTCTTGTGAGTCAATCTCCACCCTTAGATCTTGATTGCCACTTAACCATGGCCCTCTATCAATCCTAAGTGGTGCTGTACATTTTAACCTTGCACCCATGCACCCAAGAGGAGGTTAAATCATGCTGTCCATGTGTGCTTTGGTGTGCCTAGCACCTAGGCGCTCAACAGGGGGCGACATGGCGCTGAGCAGGGCACACTTGCAGCCCATTTTGGAAGGTACAACGCTGGTGGGGAGTGGCATGGCGCTGACATGGGTCAGGGGGTCTTCATTCTATATGCTTAGGTGCTGGTGAAGGGGTGGCATGGCGCACACTGATGCTGCCCCTTCACATAGCAGTGCGCACATTTTTCCTGCTTGTGTGCTGAAGTGCGCACACTAGTGCGCCTACCCTTTCCTTGCTCCAAAATAATGCACACACATGTGTGCAGTCTTTTAACTTGCTTTTTTTTAATAATCCAACCTTGGTTTAGACTTTAACCATCTTTGAACCATGTTTAGACATGTTTAAACCTTAGACAAATACCAACAATCTCTACCTTTGTCTAAGTGTTTAAACCCGAACCATTTTTGCAGAGAGTTTCAGGATCCAAACTCATCTTGAGTCATCAATTAACCAACCCCAATCCTAAGTAGTCCAAGGCAATGATTAAACTTACTTAGAGGTAGAACTTTAGTACCCAAATCTGCAGGATTTTCTTCCGTGGCTACCTTGTCCATATGGATGCATCTTTTCGTAACATTTTCCCGAATGAAATGATACCAAACATCTATGTGCTTTGTCCTTTCATGGAACACCAATTCTTACACAAGTGCAATGCACTTTGACTATCCAAAAACACCATAACCTGCTCCTCTAGTACCTTCAACTCTTCCAGAAACCCTTTGCACCATATAGCTTCCTTAATGGCCTCCGTAGCCGTTATGTACTCAGCCTTGGTTGTTGAGAGTGCTACCACTGGCTACAACTGAGCTTTCCAACTTACACAACATCTATTTAAGTTGAAGAAGTAGGAGGTAATTAATCTCCTTTTATCTCGGTCTGCTCCATAGTCCGAATCCGTAAAACCCTTAAGGCAGATGGACTTACCCCTCTTCTCCTAAACCAGCCCTACTTCTGGGCTTCCCTTCAAGTACCTTAGCAACCATTTCATGCCAAGCCAATTCTCCTTTCCGGGATAACTCATAAACCTGCTGAGAACAATTATTGCATGAGCAATGTCAGGTCTAGTGCTAACCATGGTGAACATAACAAAACCAACCGCACTAGAGTAGGGGACTTTTTCCATTTCCTTCTTCTCCACTTCCGATCTTAGACTTTGATCGCTTGAGAACTTGAAATGACCAGCAAGGGGAACCTTCACTGGTTTGCTATCTTCCATAGAGAATTTAGATATCATCTTCTCTATGTAAGATGTTCGAGAGATCTTCAATCTGTTTCTCTCCCTTTCCCGGATGATACACATCCCAAGGATCTTTTGTGCATGGCCAAGATCCTTCATCTCAAACTCCTCACTGAGTTGAGCCTTCAATTTCTTTATCCTCTCTATGCTGCTCCCAACCAGCAACATATCATCAACATAGATGAGGATGATCACCACTTCCTCAACCTTCTGCCCCTTATAGTACAAGCACGAATCATAGTAGCTCCTCATGAAACCCAAGCTGATTACAAAGGAATCAACCTTCTTATTCCATTGCCGAGGTGATTGCTTCATGCCATTGAGAGATTTCTTCACTTTGCACACCAACTCTCCCTGCTTTATTTCCTCATAGCCTTCGAGTTACCTCATGACAATGGTCTCATCGAACTCTCCATGTAAGAACGCTGTCTTCACATCCATTTGCTCAATTTCCCAATCAAATTGCACCACCAATGCCAATATTATCCGTATCGTCTTGTACTTCACAATCGGTGAGAAGATTTCGGTGAAATCTATGTCTTTTTTTTTTGTGTGAACCCCTTCGCCACCAGCCTAGCTTTATACCAGACTTCATCCCCTGGAGTATTCCCTTCTTTGATCTTGTAGAGCCATCTACAATCCACAACTCTCTGTTTTTCAGGTTTGGGCACCAACTCCTAAGAGTTATTCTTCATCAAAGAATCTATTTTTTCCTCCATAGCCAGCTGCCACTTTGACGAATCCTTACACTCCATGACATCCATGTAAGTTTCTGGTTCAACCTCTCCTTCTATCCAATGAGCTACTACATTAGCATTCGTAAACCCATATCTCAAAGGTGGTCAAACCACCCTCCTTCCCCGGTCTCTTGTGAGCTGGTAGTCATTCCGACTTGTTGCATCAACCTCTTCTTGTTCAGCCTCTTCTTAAGTTTCTTGAGCTTGGCCTTCATCCAAGGGCTCTACCTGGTCCGAATCCTCTTGCCTCTTTTGCTCTACCTGAACCAAGTTCTCCTTGATGCGATGCTCTACAACTTCTGGACTGGTTTGCTCACTAGCCCCTGCAGGGTTAGTTTTCTGTAAGTAGGGAAATAATAATTCATTAAAAATAACATCCCTACTTATAATCAGTTTCATGCCTTTATTTTCTAAGGACCACAACCTATATCCCTTAACCCCATCACAATATCCTAGAAATACACATTTTCTAGATCTAGGGCTAAGTTTATCCTCCTTTTGATGTGCATATGCAACACATCCAAAAGTCCTAAGGTAGTTTAATTCAGGGGGTTTTCCACTCCACATCTCCATGGGAGTCTTGAGCTCTAAAGCTCTAGAGGGTGATCTATTCACTAAGTATGCAGCTGTAGCCATAGTTTCTCCCCAAAAATATTTTGGTAAACCGGATCCTATTAGCATGCACCTAACCTTTTTAATAAGGGTTCTATTCATTCTTTCAGCAACTCCATTTTGCTGAGGTGTTTTTACAACCGTTCTATATCTTAGAACGCCATTTAATTCACAGAATTTATCAAAATCCTTATTGCAAAATTCTAAGCCATTATCGGTTCATAAATCCTTAACTACCCCTACCCGTTTGAGTTTCCAACAACTTCTTCCACACAACAAATTTATTCAAGGCATCAGATTTATTTCTAAGCAAATAAACCCATACTCTTCTTGAATAATCATCAATTAAAGACAGAAAGTAAAAGTTACCTCCCTGTGTTGGTGTTCTTGCTAGTCCCCAAAGGTCCGAATGAATATAGTCAAGAATCCTCTTAGACTTGTGCACTCCGGTGTTGAAGCTGACCCGGTGTTGCTTCCTAAGAATGCAACTCTCACAGAAATCCAGTTTCTCTATTTTATCTCCTCCAAGTAGACCATCCTTGCTAAGAACTTGCATGCCCTTTTCGCTCATGTATCCCAAGCGAGTGTGCCAAAGGGCTACCTTGTCCATCTCAGCCATCAAGCTTGCTGCTTGATCATTGATTTCTGTCTCTCTGATCATCTCATAGAGTCCATCGTTTCTTACTGCCTTGATCACTACCAAAGATCCTTTGGCCATCTTGGTTTTTCCTCCCTCTACTTTGCATGTATACCCCATGGAATCCAGCTGCCCCAATGAGATCAAATTTCTCTTCAAATCTGGAAGATACCTCACATTTCGCAACAGTCTTGTGACTCTATTAAACATCCTTAATTGGATGTCTCCAAACCCTCTCACTTGGCAAGAATTGTCATTCTCCAAGAAGACCCTTCCATTATTGATCTCTTTGAAATTCTTGAACCATTCCTTGTGAGGGCACATATGATAAGTGCACCTAGAATTAAGAATCCACTTTCCACTGCCTTGCCTCCTGCTCACATTTCAACACACAATAAACACATCCTCTTGCTGTTCTCCTTTGGTAACCGAAGCCTCTCTATTATTGGTATGGCTTCTTCTCTCATCCCAAATCCTCTTTTTTCAATCTTTCTTCAAATGACCCTCCTTGTTACAGTAGAAGCATCTCCTTCCTCCTCCAAGTTTTGCCTTGGAATGAGATCTCCCATGGTTCCGCCCTCTACCTCTTGATTTCTCCTGATAGTTTCCATGGTTGCTACTGCCATTTCGAGTTGCTGGCCTTCCTCTTACGATCAGCCCATCTCCACTTGATGTCTCCTTCATTTGGGCTTTGAAATCATGTGCCCTTATGGCATTGATCACAATCTCTTTTGTTAAAGTGTCCCTTCTATACTCAATAACATTAATCAAATTGTCAAAGCAATCAGGAAGAGAATTTAACAAGATAACAGCCAATTGTTCATCCGATAAAATAATGCTAAAACTATTCAGATCTTGAACTAGCTTATTAAAAACATCAAGATTATCTTGCAACTCTTTACTAGGATCCATTTTAAAAGCAAAGATTTTTTTAAGAAGATAAATCTTGTTAGGGAGAGTTTTGGTAAGAAGTAATTCATCTAGTTTCTTCCATATGACAGCTGGATCTTCCGAGTCTCTGCACTCCCTTGTGACACTATCCGACATGTGCAAGAAAATGGTGTTGTAAGCCATCTTCTTCATCTCGGTCCGTTTGTCCTCCGTGACACTTGCTGGAAAAGCATCATCTTCTCCAATAGCCAAGTCCACTTTCTGTTGCATTTGAATCGCCTTGATCTTCCGCTTCCAAAGGGCAAAGTCTCCCTTTCCATCAAACTTCTCAACATATAAATTTGAAGCCATCTTTTGTGGACAAGATCCCTGATTTATGCACTACCCACAAATGTTTTTTTCAACCTCAAGAACATAGATTGAAGATGGATCTTAACACTGTTCTTGAATCACCCTCAAGAACACGATCAGATCTTGATCTTTACACCGTTCTTGAATCATCCAAGAAGTTTATATTTGATTCTTAGAGTCTTGGCTCCGTCACCTTCTTGTTCTTGCTCCGATACCCAGCTGTGCAAGCTCTGATACCACTGTTGGAAATCACCTTGACAAGATGCCTAGGTGGTGGTCTTCTAAACATCCAAGTCTAGAATGACTTGTAGAAAGAAATACAACAATCAAAGATAAGAACTGAAAATCAAAGAAAGAAAAAAGACAAGCAATTGTTATCAAGGTTCGGCAATGTGCCTACGTCCCCGTGAGTTCCTCCGAACTCTATGCACTAAATCATTAGTTCTTTACCAATACAGCAACCCTCTTCAAGAAGCTCAAGTTCTTAAAGAAACCAAGAAGAGAAGAAAGGAAGAAGATAAAAACTAACAATGCTCTCTATCTAATCTAGACTTCTCTCTCTTTACAACCAGCCTCACTACAATGAGTCCCTCTTGTGTTTGATCTTTCTCACTCTCACACAATTCTCTCTTGTATTATAATTGATCTCACACAATGTCACAATGTAATTCTTGTACTTGTTACATGAGAATGAAGCTAGGTAACCCCTTATATAGTGCACCCACTTCTTGTCCATTCTTGTGAGTCAATCTCCAATCTTAGATCTTGATTGCCACTTAACAATGGCCCTCTATTAATCCTAAGTGGTGTTATGCATTTTAACCTTGCACCCACAAACCCAAGAGGAGGTTAAAGCATGTTGTCCATGTGTGCTTTGGTGTGCCTAGCGCCTAGGAGCTCAACAGGGGACGACATGGCGCTGAGCAGGGCACACTTGCAACCCATTCTGGAAGGTGCAACATTGGTGGGGAGCGGCATGGTGCTAGCGCATGTCAAAAGGTCTTTATTCTGGGTGTCTAAGCACTGGTGAAGGGCCGGCATGGCGCACACTGATGCTGCCCATTCAAACAGCAGTGCGCACACTTTTCCTACTTGTGTGCTAAAGTGTGCACACTAGTGCGCCTACCTTTTCCTTGCTCCACAGTGATGCACACACATGTGTGCAGTCTTTTATCTTGCTGTATTTTAATACTCCAACCTTGGTTTAGACATTAACCATCTTTGAACCATGTTTAGACATGTTTAAACCTTAGACAAATACCAACAATATTCTTTGAAAGATCCAGATATCTATTTTCTGAGGAATTTTACTGCTTGTAAAAATGATTTTTCTAGAGAAAGTTATGGTAGTTTTAGTAGACAAAGGTCAAACTGTGTGTGATTTCAACGTGGTAGATCAGTCATTTTTGTGGATTTTACTGTATTGATTCATGAAGAACCAAGAGATAAGCCATATACGTTTAGAAATATCCGGATGTCTATTTTCTGAGAAATTTTACAGCTCATAAAAATAATTTTTGTAGAGAAAGTTAACCCAGTTTTAGTAGACAAAGGTCAGGAGGTGCACTATGCTGCACTTAAGCGCACAAGACTATGATCGAGTGCACTCGGGCAGTATCCCACATCGAATTTGAAATATATTGCACTCTTGAGTTTCCCTATAAAATCCTTACCTCACTGAAGCAATTGGTGTGCAATCCGAAAGACTTCTGCTAGTATTCTAGTGGATCTCGAAGGCTTTGCTACCACGAGGGGAAGCGCCGCCCAACAGCGAGTGGAATTTCTCCCAATGTATAGTCAGTTTTAATTTATTTATTTTTTAGTTTTAAAGTTTCATGTTTAACACTTTTATTGTGAACTTTAGTTTCATAATTATAAGAGGCTAAAATCTTCATCTAAGGTTGAAGATGAAGCCTCACCATTGTTTGGCATAATATTTTCAGATTTGTTCATACAATTCTGATATTTTTTAGTATAAATGTTCTGTTCAATTATTTGAATAAGATCTTATGATTTATTGCTTTTAAATTATTAAATTGGATATTCCTTGTGTTTAATTTGCCAGATACGGTGGATCATTCAAATTAAATTGGATATCCATTGTGATTTGTGAATTAAACAGATACATTGGATGGTTTTGGTTTAGTTTGGGTATTCGCCGTGATTTGTATAATGGTGGATTCATAGAATGATTTGATAGATTATTTTTATATAGAACATGAATATATATGTTTTACTTTGGTGGGGTGGATTCAGAAAACCTTAGTTTTTTTATTAGTTGTTTTTAAATCAATTTAGTTTAGTTTATATTTCTTTGTAAGATACAATCCAAAACTCGGAACTAGGTTAAAATAGGGTTAGTTTAGATAAAAATATTTTCACAACGCAATTTCATGTGGATTCGACCTCGCACTTGCACAACACTATATTGCAAACGACTCGTGCGTTTGCGAGGAATTTAAAACTCACAACAAGTTTTTGGCGCCGTTGCGGGGGAGTTGTTTTGTTTGTGAAATTTTTGTCTAAATTGATTTTATTTTTCTACTAGTTTAGTTAGCATTTTTTTTTATTTTGGTTTATTTGTTTCTATCGGCAATTGCCCATAAAAAAATTTAAATTAAAAATTAATTTAAATTAAATCAAAATAAAAAAATGTGGATGAATCAAGCGCTGGTTTCACAGTCTTTAGAGGACACCATCAAGGATTTCATAAAGATGATCGGCCCGTCCATCTGCAGCCAATACATTCAAAGTTGATAGTTGTTCCATCTGTGCTAGCTCTATGCATTTAGCACAAAATTGTCCATATATGCCGGCTTTTGCCGAGTATCCCAAATGAACGCTTTCAATGACTATCAGTAGCAATCAAATGGATCTTACTCCGAGACGTTCAATCTAGGGTGGCAGAACCACCCTGATTTTTCATGGACGCAAAACCAACTGATGAATCAAGGAAGAGCCCCTCATCATGCTCACAATCAATTCCCTCCAGGATTTCTTCCACCAGTTCCAAGTTATGGTCGCTCAGCCCGTCCAACACCATCACCCGTTTACCAAGCTCCCACTAAAGCGCCAGCGTAGGTTTCATAGTCATTGGAGGACGCCCTCATTGATTTTAGAAAGATGACCGACCAATCCATAAGCGAAGTAAGGAGTGCACAAATAGTAAACACCCAAGAGATTGCCAAGCTAGAGAGTTAAATGGATCAAATTGCAAGTCACATGGGTGAAGAAGAGAAGGGAAAGTTCCCCAATCAACCTGTGCCCAACCCGAAAGAACAGTTTGTGGTGGGAAATTCATTGACTCCTACGCATGGACAAGAATAAGTGCAATCGATTGCCACATTGAGGTCTGGGAGACAAGTGGACAATCAAGTGGAAGAGAACCTTGCTATGCAGCAAGGGCAAGAAAGTGGCAACAAGGAGAAAAGAGATGCTGAGCCATCTACAGCCACACTTACTATTAAGGATTTTCCTGGGGCATTCGTACCTAAAGTGCCTTACCCTGAGAGATTACAAGCGCCCAAGAAAGGAGGGCAGTTTGAGGACATTTAAGAGGCATGCTTTGCTCAGTTTGGAGAGGGTTTGGATTTGGATAAGCTACTTGAGCAAGCAAATGCAATCTTGGAGTCTGCTCCTCGGGAGAGTAGTAAGACGGAGGAGACTATGGGTGAATCATGCATCAAGGACCCCTTGGAGGCATGCTTTGCTCAGTTTGGAGAGGATTTAAATTTGGATAAGTTGCTTGAGCAAGCAAATGCTACTTTGGAGTCTGCTTCTCAGAAGAGCAGTGAGACAGAGGAGACCACAACACCTGAACCCCCCAAGAAGGAACTTAAGCCTTTACCGGATAATCTTAAGTATAAGTTTCTAAGTTCAGCAGATTCTTTGCCTATGATTATAGCTTCAGATTTGGTTGAGGCTTAAGAGGAGAAATTAGTGGACATTTTAAGAGAGCACAAGGAAGCTATCAGCTGGACTATTGAGGATATCAGGGGAATCAGCTCCTAGGTGGTGATGCATAAGATACATTTGGAGAAGAATGCCAAGCCATCGAGAGAGCCACAAAGAAGTCTCAACCCAGCTATACAGGAGGTTGTGACGACTGAAGTAATTAAGTTGTTGGATGTAAGGATCATTTATCCAATCTTTGATAGCGAGTGGGTGAGCCCGATTCATGTCGTACCAAAGCGGGTTGTATTGGCAGTAGTGATGAATAAAGACCACGAGTTGGTTCCAACTCGTGTTCAGTCAGGATGGAGAGTGAGTATAGACTACCGTAAGTTGAATGCTGCCACAAGGAATGATCATTTTCCCCATTTATTGATCAGATGGTAGAGTGCTTAGCTGGGCATGATTACTAATGCTAGGTCTGGCTGAAGATGTTAAACTTAGCGCTCATGGAAGGCACCCCACAGCATATCCTTTATGTTTGTTTATTATTTTACATATTTCTTGTTACTGTTTTTCTCTAATGTTTTTTTATTTTTCAGTCTTTATTTTTCAGGGACAAAGCGTAATTTAGATCAAGTTTGGGGGTATGCTATGAGCTATACCAGTCCAGATAGTTCTCCATATCCCAGGTCAGCTCTTTCCATATTATTCATACATTGGGGTCAATGTGTAATTTAAGTTTGGGGGTATGGGAGACACATTACACACACTTGGTCCTAAGTTGTTGTTTTTCTTCATTTTAAAAAAAGAAAAAAGAAGGTAAATGCATGCTCATGTTATTTTGAAATTTTAGTTGATCTAAACAAATACTGTGATGTGATGTCATTGGTGAGCTTAAAATTGTGAACACATGATTTGATGATAGAGTTTTAAAACTTTGTTACTTACTTTAGGCATTTGAGAATTCACATGTTTGATCTAATCTGACACGAGCACATTAGCACAAAATTGTGTGAGGTATGACATGCGATTTCAATGCGTATGTTTCCTTGACTTAACTGAAATTGGATGACTTGTAGGATAAACACTTTGGCATAGAAACGTAAAATATATATATATATATATATATATATATATATATATAATGATCATCAATAAACTTTTCACTGAGTAATTGGGCCTCTTGCCTCAGTAAGTAGTGAGTGTTCACGTCAAAAGGTGAGAATTTTATTCATAATGATCATTGCGAAACTTTCCGCTGAGTAACTGGACCTCTTGCCTCAGTAAGCAGTGAGTGTTCACGTCAAAATGTGGGAATTTTTCTTGGTAGCATTAAGGCCAGTTTAGTTTTGTAGCCTTTTTTACTCGAGTTAGTAAGTCCTTAGAGGTGTCTTTACACCTAATGCCCTAAAACCATTTGGTTTGGGAGTCGTTGATTCAACACTTAGTACATGGGTCAATTAGAAAGCTTAAGGGAACTAAACATCGCAGAGCCTTATAAATAAAAAAAAATAAAACTATGCCATCGTTGTTCATTCTGATGAGAAATTCTGTGAATCTTGAGACATGGAGGCATTGTCCATTGAAGTTATTTGAAAACCTCATCTGTATATGCTAATTCACTTTACACTGATTCAAGCTTGTGATGTCTTAGCCTGCCTCTTGTAAGTAATTAGATTCTAATAGCTATTCATTGGGAAGATGGGTTATATTTTTTTAAAGCTTGCTCATGAATGAATATCATGGTTTTGAGTGCTCCTTAAATTTTTGGATACCATGAATGATGAACTTATCTTTATGTTCTTTGTTTTTCATTTAGTTTTTTATTTTGTTTTGCTAAGGGACTAGCAAAATGTAAGTTTTGGGGTATTTGATGAGTGCCAAATATTGTATATTTTTTCCCCTTAATTTACATTTGTTAGCTTAGGAATTTGTTACTTTAAGTTGTTTTCGTTGTTTTATAGGTTTGCAAGCGCTCGGAAAGGAGTTTCACTAAAATTGCCAGAATTGCCTGTACAGATCAGTCATATTTGTGGATTTTACTATATTGATTCAGGAAGAACCAAGAGATGAACCATATATTCTTTGAAAGATCCGGATGTCTATTTTTTGAAGAATTTTACGGCTCATAAAAATAATTTTTTTAGAGAAAGTTATGGCAGTTTTAGTAGATAAAGGTCAGGTTGTGTGTGATTTCAACGTGGCAAATAAGTCATTTTTGTGGATTTTACTGTATTGATTAAGGAAGAACCAAGAGATGAGCCATATATGTTTGGAAGATCTAGATGTCTATTTTCTGAGGAATTTTATGACTCATAAAAATGATTTTTCTAGAGAAAGTTATGACAATTTTAGTAGATAAAGGTCAGGCAGTGCACCATGCCGCACTTAAGTGCACAAGACTATGATCGAGCGTACTCGGGTAGTATCCCACATCAAATTTGAAACATATTGCACTCTTGAGTTTTCCTAAAAAAGTCTTACCTCACTGAAGCAATTGGTGTGCAATCCGGAAGACTTCTGCTAGCATTCTGGTGGATCTCGAAGGCTTTGCTACCACAAGGGGAAGCGCCGTCCAACAGCGAGTGGAATTTCTCCCAATGTATAGTCAGTTTTAATTTATTTATTTTTTGGTTTTAAAGTTTAAAATTTAGCACTTTTATTGTGAACTTTAGTTTCATAATTATGAGAGGCTAAAATCTTCATCTAAGGTTGAAGATGAAGCCTCGCCATTGTTTGGCATAATATTTTCAGATTTGTTCATACAATTATGATATTTTTTAGTATAAATGTTCTGTTCAATTATTTGAGTAAAATCTTATGATTGATTGCTTTTAAATTGTTAAATTGGATATTCCTTGTGTTTCATTTGTCGGATACGGCGGATCATTCAAAGTAGATTGGATATCCATTGTGATTTGTGAATTAAACGGATACATTGGATGGTTTTGGTTTAGTTTGGGTATTCGCCGTGATTTGTATAATGGTGGATTCATGGAATGATTTGATAGATTATTTTTATATAGAACATGAATATATATGCTTTACTTTGGTGGGGTGGATTCAGAAAACCTTAGTGTTTTTATTAGTTGTTTTTAAACCAATTTAGTTTAGTTTATATTTCTTTGCAAGATACAATCCAAAACTCGGAACTAGGTTAAAATAGGGTTAGTTTAGATAAAAATATTTTCACAACGCAATTCCCTGTGGATTCAACCTCACACTTGCGAGTAATTTAAAACTCACAACACTCCTCAACAAAATGGAGTTTTTGAGAGGATAATAGAGCTCTAGAAGAATTTGCAAGAACAATGATTTGTGAAAATAGCTTACCAAAATACTTTTGGACTGAAGCAGTAAACACTTTTTGCTATATCTTGAATAGAATTTTAATTAGACCTATGCTTGGCAAAACTTTGTATGAATTATGGAAAGGTAGAAAGCCTAAAATCTCCTATTTTTGTACATTTGGTTGTAAATGCTTCATCCTAAATAACAATAAAACTAACTTGGGTAAATTTGACTCTAAGACCGATGAAGGGATATTTTTAGGATATTCAACTTCTAGTAAGGCTTATAGAGTCTTCAACAAGAGAACTCTAGTGGTAAAAGAATCTGTACATGTAACTCTTAATGAGTCTAACCCAATTAGTAGCAAAGAAGTTTCTTTCAATGATGATACAGATTTCATTTCAAGAATGGAGGTACCTACTATCATTGTTGACCCAAAGAAGAGCTCACCTCAAACAAATGAAGAAATGGAAACTCTCAAATTAGACCAACCATTTACAAGCCAACAAGAGGATAGTCTTCCCAAAGATTAGAAGTATGTGAATTATCACCCAATTGATCAAGTGATCAGTGATCCTTCACAAGGGGTAAGAACTCGTTCCTCCATTAGAAATATTTGCAATTATATAGCTCATTTGTCTCAAATAGAACCTAAGACATTTATAGAAGCCTAAAAAGATAATGATTGGATAATTGCCATGCAAGAATAAATAAATCAATTTGAAAGAAACAATGTATGGAATCTAGTTCCTAAACCTAAGAATCATACAATAATAGGAACTAAATGGGTATTTAGAAATAAGATGGATGAAAATGGAACAGTAACTAGGAACAAGGCTAGACTAGTTGCTAAAGGATATAATCAAGAAGAAGGAATAGACTTTGATGAGACCTATACTTCGGTAGCTAGATTAGAAGCTATTCGAATGTTATTAGCCTTTGCATGCTTTAATAAGTTTAAATTATTTCAAATGGATGTAAAGAGTGCTTTCTTAAATGTCTTGTTGGTATTTGTCTAAGGTTTAAACATCTCTAAACATGACTCAAAGATAGTTAAAGTCTAAAACAAGGTTGGAGTATTAAAATACAGCAAATTAAAAGACTGAACACATGTGTGTGCATCACTTTGAAGCAAGGAAATGGTAGGCGCACTAATGTGCGCACTTTAGCACACAAGCAGGAAAAAGTGTGCGCACTGCTGTGTGAAGGGGCAGCATCAGTGTGCGCCACGCCGCCCCTTCACCAGTGCCTAGGCATCCAGAATGAAGACCCCCTAACCCATGCCAGTGCCATACCACTCCCTACCAGTGCCGCACCTTCCAGAATGGGCTACAAGTGTGCCCTACTCAGCGCCATGCCGCCCCCTGTAGAGCGCCTAGGAGCTAGGCACACCAAAGCACACATGGACAACATGCTTTAACCTCCTCTTGGGTGCGTGGGTGAAAGGTTAAAATGCACATCACCACTTAGGATTGATGGAATGGCAATCAAGATCTAAGGGTGGAGATTGACTCACAAGAATGGACAAGAAATGGGTGCACTATATAAGAGGTTACCTAGCTTCATTTTTCAGGTACAACAAGTACAAGAATTACATTATGACATTGTGTGAGATCAATTGTAATACAAGGGAGAATTGTGTAAGAGTGAGAAAGATCAAACACAAGAGGGACTCATTGTAGTGAGACTGGTTGTAAAGAGAGAGAAGTCTAGATTAGATAGAGAGCATTGTTAGTTCTCATCTTCTTCCTTTCTTCTCTTCTTGGTTTCTTTAAGAACTTGAGCTTTTTGAATAGGGTTGCTGTATTTGTAAAGAACCATTGATTTAGTGCAGAGAGTTCGGAGGAACTCACGGGCCGAACCTCGATAACAATTGCTTATCTTCTTTCTTTCTTTGATTTTCTATTCTTGTCTTTGATTACTGTATTTCTTTCTACAGGTCATTCTAGACTTGGGTGTTTGGAAGATCACCACCTGGGCATCTTGTCAAGGTGATTTCCAACAGTGGTATCAGATCTTTAGATAGTGGTATCGGAGCAAGAAAAAAAAGGTGACGGAGCCAAGACTCCAAGAATCAAAGATCAACTTCTTGGGTGATTCAAGAACGGTGTAAAGATCAAGATCTGATCATGTTCTTGAGGGTGATTCAAGAATGGTGTTAAGATCCATCTTCGATCTGTGTTCTTAAGGTTGAAGAAAGCATTTGTAAGTAGTGCATAAATCAGGGATCTTGTCCGCAAAAGATGGCTTCAAATTTCTGTGTTGAGAAGTTTGATGGAAAGGGAGACTTTGCCCTTTAGAAGCAGAAGATCAAGGCTGTTCTAATGCAACAGAAAATGGACTTGGCTATTAGAGAAGATAATGCTTTTCCAGCAAGTGTCATGGAGGACCAGCGGACCAAGATGAAGAAGATAGCTTGCAACACCATTTTCTTGCATATGTCGGATAGTATCATAAGGGAGTGCGGAGACTCGGAAGATCCGGCTGTCATATGGAAGAAACTAGATGAGTTGTTTTTTTTACCAAAACTCTCCCTAACAAGATTTATCTTCTTAAAAGAATCTTTGCTTTTAAAATGGATCCTAATAAAGAGTTGCAAGATAATCTTGATGTCTTTAATAAGCTAGTTCAAGATTTGAATAGCTGTAGCATTATTTTTCTGGATGAACAATTGGCTGTTATCTTGTTAAATTCTCTTCCTGATTGCTTTGAAAATTTGATTAATGTTATCGAGTATTGAAAGGACACTTTAACAAAGGAGATTGTGATCAATGCCATAAGGGCACATGATTTCAAAGCCAAGATGAATGAGACATCAAGTGGAGATGGACTGTTCGTAAGAGGAAGGCCAGCAACTCAGAATGGTAGTCGCAACCATGGTAACTACCGGGAGAAATCAAGAGGTAGAGGGCATAACCATGGGAGATCTCATTCCAAGGCAAGACTTGGAGGAGGAAGGAGATGCTTCTACTGCAACAAGGAGGGTCATTTTAAGAAAGATTACAAAAAGAGGATTTGGGATGAGAGGAGAAGCCATACCAATAATGGAGAGGCTTTGGTTGCCAAAGGAGAACAGCAAGATGATATGCTTGTTGTGTTCTCAAATGTGAGCAGGAGGCAAGGCAGCAGAAAGTGGATTCTTGATTCCGGGTGCACTTATAATATGTTCTCTCACAAGGAATGGTTCAAGAATTTCAAGAAGATCAATGATAGAAGGGTCTTCTTGGGGAATGACAATTCTTGCCAAGTGAGAGGGATTGGAGACATCTAATTGAGGATGTTTGATGGAGTCACAAGGTTACTGCGAAATGTGAGGTATCTTCCAGATTTGAAGAGAAATTTGATCTCATTGGGGCAGCTGGATTCTATGGGGTATACATGCAAAGTAGAGGGAGGAAAGATCAAGGTGGCCAAGGGATCTTTGGTAGTGATCAAGGTAGCAAGAAACGATGGACTCTATGAGATGATCAGAGAGATAGAAATCAATGATCAAGGAGCAAGCTTGATGGCTGAGATGGACAAGACAGCCCTTTGGCACACTCGCTTGGGACACATGGGCGAAAAAGGCTTGTAAGTTCTTAGCAAGGATGGTCTACTTGGAGGAGACAAAGTAGAGAAACTATATTTCTATGAGAGTTTCATTATTTGGAAGCAACACCGGGTCAGCTTCAACACCGGAGTGCACAAGTCTAAGGGGATTCTTGACTACATTCATTCAGACCTTTGGGGACCAGCAAGAACACCAACACAGGGAGATAACTTTTACTTTCTATCTTTAATTGATGATTATTCAATAAGAGTGTGGGTTTATTTGCTTAGAAATAAATCTGATGCTTTGAAAAAAATTGTTGTGTGGAAGAAGATGCTGAAAACTCAAACGGGTAGGGTAATTAAGGCTTTACGAACCGATAATGGCTTAGAATTTTTCAATAAAGATTTTGATGAATTCTGTGAATTAAATGGCATTCTAAAACATAGAACAGTTGTAAGAACACCTTAACAAAATGGAGTTGCTGAAAGTATGAATAGAACCCTTATGGAAAAGGTTAGGTGCATGCTAATAGGACCCGGTTTACCAAAATATTTTTGGAGAGAAAGTGTGGCTACAGCTGCATACTTAGTGAATAGATCACCCTCTAGAGCTTTAGAGCTCAAGATTCCCATGGAGATGTGGAGTGGCAAACCCCCTGAATTAAACAACCTTAGGACTTTTGGATGTGTTGTATATGCACATCAAAAGGAGGATCAACTTAGCCCTAGATCTAGAAAATGTGTATTTCTAGGATATGGTGATGGGGTTAAGGGATATAGGTTGTGGTCCTTAGAAAAGAAGGGCATGAAACTGATTATAAGTAGGGATGTTATTTTTAATGAATTGTTATTTCCCTACTTGGAGAAAACTAACCCTGTAGGGGCTAGTGAGCAAACCAGTCCAAAAGTTGTGGAGCATCGCATCAAGGAGAAATCGGTTCGGGTAGAGCAAAGGCGGCAAGAAGGTTCTGACTAGGTAAAGGCTTGGATGAAGGCAAAGCTCAAGAAACTCAAAAAGAGGCTGAACAAGAAGAGGTTGATGTAGCAAATAGGAATGACTACTAGCTCACAAGAGACTGGGAAAGAAGGGTGGTTAGACCACCTTTGAGATATGGGTTTGCGGATGCTAATGTAGCAGCTCTTTGGATAGAATAAGAGGTTGAACAAAAAACTTTCATGGATGCTATGGAATGTAAGGATTCGTCAAAGTGGCAACTGGCTATGGAAGAAGAAATAGATTCTTTGATGAAGAATAACCCTTGGAAGTTGGTGCCCAAACCTGAAAAACAGAGAGTTGTGGATTGTAGATGGCTCTATAAGATCAAAGAAGGGAATACTCCAGGGGATAAAGTCCGGTATAAAGGTAGGCTGGTGGCAAAGGGGTTCACATAAAAAAAAGACATAGATTTCATCGAAATCTTCTCACCGGTTGTGAAGTACAAGACGATATGGATAGTATTGACATTGGTGGTCCAATTTGATTGGGAAATTGAGCAAATGGATGTGAAGACAGCGTTCTTACATGGAGAGCTCGATGAAACCATTTTCATGAGGCAACCAGAAGGCTATGAGGAAGGAAGACAGGGAGAGTTGGTGTGCAAATTGAAGAAATCTTTCTATGGCCTGAAGCAATCACCTCGACAATGGAGTAAGAGATTTGATTCCTTTGTAATCAGCTTGGGTTTCATGAGGAGCTACTATGATTTGTGCTTATACTATAAGGGGCAGAAGGTTGAGGAAGTGGTGATCACCCTCATCTATGTTGATGATGTGTTGCTGGTTGGGAGTAGCATAGAGAGGATAAAGAAATTGAAGGCTTAACTCAGTGTTGAGTTTGAGATGAAGGATATTGTCCATGCACAAAAGATCTTTGGGATGTGTTTCATCCGAAAAAGGGAGAGAAACAGATTGAAGATCTCTCAAACATCCTACATAGAGAAGATGATATCTAAATTCTCTATAGAAGATAGTAAACCAGTGAAGGTTCCCCTTGCTAGTCATTTCAAGTTCTCCAGCGATCAAAGTTCGAGATCGGAAGTGGAGAAGAAGGAAATGGAAAAAGTCCCCTACTCTAGTGCGGTTGGTTCTGTTATGTTCACCATGGTTAGCACTAGACTTGACATTGCTCATGCAATGAGTGTTCTCAGAGGTTTATAAGTAATTCAAAAAAGGAGCATTGGCTTGGGATGATGTGGTTGCTGAGGTATTTGAAGGGAAGCCCAGAAGTAGGGCTGGTTTATGAGAAGAGGGGTAAGTCCATCTGCCTTGAAGGTTTTGCGGATTCAGACTATGGAGCAGACTGAGATAAAAAGAGATCGATTACCTCCTACTTCTTTAACTTAAATGGATGTTGTGTAAGTTTGAAAGCTCAGTTACAACTAGTGGTAGCACTCTCAACAACCGAGGTTGAGTACATAGCGGCTACGGAGGCCATTAAGGAAGCTATGTGGTGCAAAGGGTTGCTGGAAGAGTTGAAGGTACTTGAGGAGTAGGTTGTGGTGTTTTTGGATAGTCAAAGTACATTGCACTTGTGTAAGAATCCAGTTTTCCATGAGAGGACAAAGCACATGGATGTTTGGTATCATTTCATTCGAGAAAATGTTACGAAAGGATGCATCCATGTGGACAAGGTAACCACGGAAGAAAATCCTGCGGATTTGGGTACTAAAGTTCTACCTCTAAGTAAGTTCAATCATTGCCTTGGATGACTTAGGATTGGAGTTGGTTAATTGATGACTCAATATGAGTTTGGATCCCGAAGCTCTCTGCAAAAATGGTTCGCGTTTAAACACTTAAACAAAGGTAGAGATTGTTGGTATTTGTCTAAGGTTTAAACATGTCTAAACATGTTTCAAAGATGGCTAAAGTCTAAACCAAGGTTGGAGTATTAAAATAAAGTAAGTTAAAAGACTGCACACATGTGTGTGCATCACTTTGGAGCAAGGAAAGGGTAGGCGCACTAATGTGCGCACTTCAGCACACAAACAGGAAAAAGTGTGTGCACTGCTGTGTGAAGGGGCAGCATCAGTGTGCGCCACGCTGCCCCTTCACCAGCACCTAGCATCCAGTATGAAGACTTCCTGACCTGTGCCAGGGCCATGCCGCTCCCCACCAGCGTCGGACCTTCCAGAATGGGCTGCAAGTGTGCCCTGCTCAGCACCATGCCGCCCCCTGTTGAGCGCCTAGACGCTAGGCACACCAAAGCACACATGGACAACATATTTTAACCTCCTCTTGGGTGCGTGGGTGCAAGGTTAAAATGCACATCACCACTTAGGATTGATGGAGGGCCATGGTTAAGTGGCAATCAAGATCTAAGGGTGGAGCTCACAAGAATGGACAAGAAGTGGGTGCACTATATAAGGGGTTACCTAGCTTCATTTTCTATGTACAACAAATACAAGAATTACATTGTGATATTGTGTGAGATCAATTGTAATACAAGAGAGAATTGTGTTAGAGTGAGAAAGATCAAACACAAGAGGGACTCATTGTAGTGCGGCTGGTTGTAAAGAGAGAGAAATCTATATTAGATAGAGAGCATTGTTAGTTCTCATCTTCTTTCTTTCCGCTCTTCTTAGTTTCTTGAAGAAGTTGAGCTTCTTGAAGAGGTTGTAAAGAACCATTGATTTAGAGTAGAGAGTTCAGAGGTACTCACGGGGACGTAGGCACATTACCGAACCTCAATAACAATTACTTGTCTTCTTTCTTTCTTTGATTTTCTGTTCTTGTCTTTGATTGATATATTTCTTTCTACAAGTCATTCTAGACTTGGGTGTTTGGAAGATCACCACCTGGGTATCTTGTCAAGGTGATTTCCAACATGGTTTTATAGAAGAAGAGGTTTATGTTGAGCAACCTCTTGGATTTGAGAATCCTAGTCTTCCAAATCATGTCTACAAGCTTTCTAAAGCTTTATATGGGTTGAAGCAAGCTCCAAGAGCATGGTATGAAAGACTAAGTAAATTTTTTATTGAAAATAATTTTATATGAGGCAAAGTAGACACAACCCTCTTCATAAAAACTCACATAAATGACACTCTACTAGTCCAAATATATGTTGATGATATTATATTTGGTGCTACTAATAAATCTATGTGTCAAGAGTTTGCCAAGTGCATGCAAGGTGAATTTGAAATGAGCATGATAGGAGAGCTTACCTAATTCCTTGGACTTCAAATCAAACAATTGAAAGGAGGCATCTTCATCAATCAATCAAAATACACTAAGGACATACTAAAGAGGTTCGGGATAGAAAGCTCAAAGTCACTTGATACACCCATGAGCACCTTAACAAATCTTAATCTTGATGAATGAGGTAAATGTGCAGATACTAAATATTATAGAAGCATGATAGGAGCTTCACTTTATTTGACTGCAAGTAGACCTAATATAGTGTTCAGTGTATGCATGTGTGTTAGATTTCATGCTAATCCAAAGGAATCACATGTAATTGTAGTAAAAAGAATCCTTAGATATCTACAAGGAACTCAATCCCTAGGATTATGGTACTTTAGAGATTTATCTTTTGAGCTTGTAGGATATTCAGATGCTGATTTTGCTGGATGTAGGTTAGAGAGAAAAAGCATAAGTGGAACATGTCAATTCTTAGGTGCAATGTTAACCTCTTGGTTTTCCAAGAAACAAAACTCCGTTGCACTATCAACCGTCGAGGCGGAATATGTAGCAGCTGGAAGTTGTTGTGCCTAAGTGTTTTGGATGAAACAACAACTAGAAGACTATGACATGAACTTTAAAAGTATCCCAATCCATTGTGATAATACTAGTGCTATCAACCTAACCAAGAACCCTATTCAACACTATAGAACTGAACACATAGAAATTAGACATCATTTCTTAAGAGACCATGCTAAAAAAGGTGATATAAACTAGAATTCATACCTTCAAGAGATCAAATAGCTGACATTCTTACAAAACCTCTAAGTGAAGCTAGTTTCTGCAAAATTAGACTGTCAATGGGATTGTTAGATTATGATAAACTATATGTATGATCTCTTTATCATTCATCACTATACATACTTGACATATAGTGAAAGAGTATTAATCCTTATTTAATATTTCCTTCACTCAAGATGGCATAGATAAACAAATTTCGTGCTAAGATTCAAGATTGAAAATTTTCTTATGGGTCCAATCGATTGGTAAGTCTATCCCAGTCGACTGGTAAATCTTTGACAAAATTCCCATTCGACTAGCAACATTATTCCAGTCGACTAGTACATCAAGACCTTATTTGGACCATTTTTTGAAATTCAGTTATCAACCTAGTCGACTAGTATGAACTACCCAGTCGACTGGTATCTGTCTGCCAGTTCACGCAGTTGAAGGGTGTCCCGACCCAGTCGAATGGTACCCTGACCCCAGTAGACTGGTATCGCGATTCTATATATAGTCTCTTCGTTTTTTCTAGATTTTTACTCAATTTTTAAAATCCTAAGCTTTCTCTCTCTAAAAAATCTCATATTTTTTTATCAAAACACTTCCAACACACCTCGATCTACTCATCCAAACCATCCATTTCAACTTTCTATGGTTAAAATACCATTTTTTCACCTAAAACCCTTTTTCACCCAAAAAGCCTTTCTTTCAAAAATGTCCCACCAAATCCGCATCAAAACCACCGTTGGGGGACCACAAGCGCCTACTAGGCCAAGGTCCACTAAATCTACGGCTCCAAATTTTTGAGGGAAGGGCGTAGCGATCTCCTCAAGCAAGAAGCCCAGAACAGAGCTCGATGACTCTCTGTTCTCCAGCCCGGCGGCAAAAGACAGGTATACATCCGTTATCCGCCATAAAAAGATCATAACGGGTAGATTCATTGACTTCAAATCTATTTGTCATGGTAATTTTGATATATTACCTGTCTTCAATGCCATTAACTTGACCCCACTGGTCAAGATACATGAAAAATAATACCCGAGACTGATTCACCAGTTCTATGCGAACTTGGTGAAATCTAGTCCACTGGCTCTGAGGTTCAGAATCAGTGTTGTGGGTTTGGAGTTTGAGGTCAACACTGACCTCTTGATGAGTATCCTGAGGATCCCTGTGGGAGGGATCCAATGGAGTCTGAACGGATGGCCAAACAATTTCAATTATAAGGAAGCATGTCAGATAATTAGGGGTGACCCTAACTATGTATTTCGACCCACTACATTTCACACATATAGTGACATGCCCTTTGACTCGAAATTGTTCAACCTCATTGTGAGTTGGACCATCCACCTGAGACTCGGGAGTCGGAGCTATATATATAAGATAGATATCGTATTGATTTGGTACCTTAAAACTGGGCACCACTTCAATATCTACCCCCTGCTGCTCGCCAACATGATAAATGGCAAAGCAAGCGACTCCAGATACCTTCCCTACGGGATGCTCATCACACTCATCCTTCAACACTTCCAATTGCCTCTTTCCTCCTCTGAGGCTTAGGATATTGGCCTCAATGATATCATCAATGTCTCCTCACTGAAAAAGATAGGATGCACAGTCCGAGATGGTTTAATCTATTCCAAGTCCAGGAAGAACATTCAGATAGGAGAGGACGAGAGCAGTGATGATGAGGACGAGGGTCCAGATGCTGCTGCTGCTGTTGCTATGGATACGGATGACCAAGCACCTCCTATGGGTGAATCGAGTGTTAGTTAGGTTGGATGTGGCGATCTTCTTCAGGCTATCACGAGCCTCCAGCTGACCACGCAATCCGGCTTTTAGAGTTTGAGCTCTACAGTCGACGCCATGCATCACGACCTTCGCTCTCTCCAGGATGACTTCGAGTTGTACCGTGAGTATACCGAGGGCTCTCTGGCTGAGCTTCGAGATCTCACTCATGGCAGCTCTGACTCTCCCTCTCATTGAGTTATTATCTATCTTCCTTTCGGTGTATTTATTGATATAGATTTTCATTGTTCTTAGCATGGACATTATTTTATCATTTATTGTATTTTGTACTTCTGTTTCGGCTTCACGAAGCCTGTACTGTATAGACTGATGATATATATGACTATGGTTTCTACTTAGTCTTTGTTAGTATACTTGTTTTACATTTTCGCAATATGTTTACATGCTTTAAATCTTTTTGTATTTGGATAAATGCTTTAAACTGCTTCTGCATGTATGGAAACTTCCAGTTATTCTCGGGAAGGTTCCCAACTCCGAATGATGCCAAATTTTCATGTACAAGTTTTCTTTGCATGTTCTACATGTTTATGGTATCTATATAGCTTATTTTTTGGTTTACTATCCCCTTTTCTACTGTTGTTAAAACAGGGGAGAAATATGAGAAAATGAGAAAAATAACTGTAAACTCAAACTAGTGCATAGATTTAGGGGGAGCATAGCTCCAATGAACGTGGTATTTGATTTTATATGTTGAGTTGATTGGTTGGGTTTTATATAAACTATTCTTGACTTATTTACAGGTTGGTTCTATTTAAAAAATAGATGAAACTCTACCCGATTTTTTCAAAAAGTCCAACATTTAGTTTTTAAAACTGTTTTCTCTCATTAGTTTTGTCATCATCAAAAATGGGGAGATTGTTGACCTTTACTTAAATTTTAATGATGAAAAAACATAACTCTAATTATACTAATAGTGTTGTCTAAGTGTATTAAGCGATAAAAGCATACAACCAAGAATCGAGGTGTAAGAACTCAACTCGAATCAAGCACCAAGTCAAGACAGAATATCTAGTATAGGTATACGGTATTTGTTGACCCTCACCTATATTTTAATGATGGCAAAACACAACTCTTACTATACTAACAGTGCTATCTAAGTGTAATAAGTGATAAAAGCATACAGCCCAAAATCAAAGTGCAAGAACTCAACCTGAATCAAACTCCAACTCAAGACAGAAGATCTAGTATAGGTTTAAGGTAATGAATCAAGTTGTAAATCTCACTTGTTAAGGTAAAAAGCTTGTCTTATGGCTCATTTTGAAAAATCATTTTAACAGAACTTTTCAATCAAACGTTTTTAAGTTAAAAACATTTCAAAAATTTCAAAACTGGGTTGATGGGCAACCCAATCGACTGGGTGGTTATACCAGAAGACTGGTATATGGGATAGTGTGTTCCAAGTCGACTGGGTGCTTCATACTAGTCGACTGGTATATTGGACAGACTGTCCCCAGTCAACTGGTAAGAACTACCCAGTCGACTGGTACCTTTAATAGCCTTAAAAATGAGATTTTTAACTTGACCCAATCAACTGATATTAAGACCCAGTCGACTGGTAGTTCAAAAAATATGACTATTGAGACGCGAAATTTCAGCACAAATTAAACCAAAATGTACCAGAACAGTACAAAACGGGCATAATACAACAAGGCTATATAAACCCACTCTATTGAGTATTTCAAAGAGAGAGATTGCACACACAATCAAGTTTTTACTCATTGATACACAAAAGCTTTGAAATATTAATTGTTGAGCCATTCTTCAAGCTTTACCTTGAAAGAGAGATATTATTCAATTGTATAAGCTTTCATTGTTGTCTCTCTACTATTTACTTTACAACATTTATTGTAAAGGGATTAGTTTTCGAGATGAAGGGATTTTGCTTCTGAGAGGAAGGGATTTTGCTTGCAAGAGGAAAGGATTGATTGTAAAGTTTGTGCAACACCCGTGAAGTTGCACGACTAAGTTTCTTAGTGGATTACTTCAAGGAGGTTCCTTAAAGAGAGTGGACGTAGGGTCGGAACGAATCCGATATTGCCGAACCATTATAAACTGAGTTTGCATCCTTTATTCTTTAAACTCTTTTGTTTACAGCACATTATTTGTTTACAGGCTTGTGGGTTTATCTGTTTTTATAAACTTGTGTTTAAATTAGCAAAAAAATTTAAAAACCCAATTCACCCCCCTCTTAAGTTGAAACCTCTGTCTACAATTGGTATCAGAGCCTTGTTCTCAATTTTAGGCTTAATATCCTTGAGTTGATCCGATGGCAGCAAATAGCTATTCTGAGGGACACTCATACACTAGGCCTTCTTTGTTCAATGGCTCCAACTATAACTATTGGAAAAACAAGATGAAAATCTTTGTCGAAGGACAAGATTATAATCTATGGAGAGTCATTGAAGAGGAACCTAGAATTCCATCAAAGGAAATAACTATTGGAGAAATCAATCATACAATGCCTAAACTCAAAACTGAGTACAATGATGAGGATTGTAGAATGATGTCTCTCAACAGTAGAGCCACAAGTATTTTACATTGTGCTTTAGTTATATTTGAATACAATAAAATCTCTGCATGTGTTTCAGCTAAGGAGATATGGGATAAATTGCAAGTTACACATGAAGGAACTAGTGAGGTTAAAAAATCAAAAATCTATATGCTAGTATCTGAATATGAATCTTTTAGAATATCTCCTAACAAAATAATTTCTCAAATGCACTCACGTTTCACAACTATTGTTAATGGTTTGAAGCTTCTTGGTAGGAACATTGTGGAGTTTGAACTAACAAGAAAAATCTTACTATCTTTGCCACCCACTTGGAATGCAAAGAAAGCGGCCATCACGGAGGCCAAAGATCTCAACAAACTTGATGTTGAGACACTTCTTGGGTCATTATTGACATATAAGATAGAAGAAATTAATTCCATTGTCAATGATGATGAGAAGAAGAAAAAGATGATTGCTCTCAAAGCCTCTACATGTAACAGAGAAGAGGAATCAGAAAAAGAGGCAGAGAGCAGCGAAGAAGATGGTGAGATGGCTTTAATCACCAAACGGTTTCATAGGTTCTTGAAGAAAAGTAAGAAACCTTACACAAAGGATCCCACTTCAAAAAGGAAACCATTTATGTGCTATGGATGCAAAAAGCCCAGTCACATCAAGGCCGATTGTATGGTAACAAGCAAACCATAGAGGAACTTCAAGAAGAAAGCTATGATAGCAACCACGTGGAGTGATGACGAAGAAGAGTACTCATCGGATAAAGAAATCATATATGATAAAATTACTAACCTATGTCTTATGGCAATCGATGGTGAAAATAAGGTATTATCTTCTTCTTCTTCTAAAAATAACATTGTTAGTAGTAGTGAAGAATTGTTAGAAGTCATAAATGAAATGCATGATGAATTGAAGAAATTCGATTCTAGGGACTCAACTCTTAAGAAAGAGGTGTCATCTCTTTCTAAAGAAATGATAAGTCTAAGAGAAGAAAAAGATAAACTATCATCATTATTTTACGATTCTTCTCAAGATTTCCTAAAAGATGAAAATGAAAACTTAAAGAATAAGATATTAGAATTGAATGGAACAATATCTAGACTTATGCTTGGAAAAGAAAAGCTTGATGAAGTGCTTTCTTGCCAAAGATTAAGTGGAGGAAAATCCGGGTTAAGATACTCTCCATTAGGCAAGAAAAAATCAAAAGAGAGCTTGTTCATGAAAGCATCATGTGTGAATGAAACCTCTACTTCAAAGATAACTAGCAAAGTCAAAAACATACCCTCAATGAATGCTAGCAAGTTTAGAAATGGTAATTCTAATGCATATAGAAGAATGAAACATCCTAAAAATACTCATGCTTTTATGTATGCTCATTCAAGAAATACTTATACACATCATAGGAATAACCATCATGTGCATCCTAGAAACAACATGTATAATCAAAACTTGCACACTGCACATGCATATCCTAGAAATTACTATCATGGTTATTCTAGAAATAATATGCATACTCATGGAAATGCAAGCATGTATCCTAGAAATCATCTTCATACATTTTCTGGAAACGACGTGTATATTGATATTCCTAACAATAGAAACATGTATCCTAGGAACTCATATCCTAAGTATTATAGGCATGCACAACTAAATCATCCTAGAAATTTCAATAGCTATCATCCTAGGATTGTGCATCATCAACATGTCTATAGAACACCATAAGCTGTTAATAAAATATGGATCCCAAAAGGAACTGTATTTTCAAGGACTAACCCCAAAGGACCCAAGAAATTTTAGGTACCTAAAAAGGCCATTGTGTATCCTTGTGTGATGTAGATATGTCTCCACACTAAGGAAAAAGGTAACTTTTGGTACCTTGATAGTGGATGCTTAAAGCACACGACCGGCGATAAAAGTGTATTCAAGGAGCTAACTCTAAGAGATGGTGGACTTGTCACCATTGGAGACAACATAAAAATAATGATCATCGGGCATGGAAAAGTTGGTAATGATTTTTCAACCATAGATAATGTATTGCTAGTACAAGGCCTTAAGCCAAATTTACTAAGCATTAGTCAACTATGTAACAAAGGCAACAAAGTAATATTTGAAACCTCTCATTTCCTAGTTATAGACTTCAAGAGTGACAAAATCAAGTTTGTTGGCCATAGACATGAAAATGTATATATAGTTGATTTAAAATCATTGCATTCCAAAAATGAAAAACATTTTCCAGTAATTAGTGAAAACCCATGGCTATGGCATAGAAGGCTTGGTCATGTGAACATGAATTTGCTTAAAATCATTTCTAGAAAAGATTTAGTCATTAGACTTCCCAAAATGAATTTTGAAAAAGATAAAGTATGTGATGCTTGTCAAATTGGAAAACAAACTAGGATTCTTTTAAATCAAAGAATGTAGTCTCAACTACTAGACCATTGAAACTTTTGCATAAGGACTTATTTGGTCCAATAAGTACCATTAGTCTTGGTGGCCATCAATATGCTCTTGTTATTGTTGATGACTATTCAAGATATACATTTATTATTTTTATTGCTTATAAGGATGAAGCTTACAAAGGATTTGAAATTTTTTGCAAAAAGGTTCAAAATGAATAAGAAATTTGTATTTCAAGCATTAGAAGTGATCATGGAAAAGAATTTGAAAACCAAAGTTTTTCAAAATTTTGTGATGAAAATAGAATTGATCATAACTTTTTAGCTCCTAGAACTCCTCAACAAATGAAGTTGTTGAGAGGAAAAATAGAGCTCTAGAAGAATTTGCAAGAACAATACTTTGTGAAAATAGCTTACCAAAATACTTTTGGGCTGAAGAAGTAAACACTTCTTGTTATATCTTGAATAGAATTTCACTTAGGCCTATGCTTGACAAAACTCCATATGAATTATGGAAAGGTAGAAAGCCTAATATCTCCTATTTTCATACATTCAGTTGTAAATGCTTCATCCTAAATAACAATAAAACTAACTTGGGTAAATTTGACTCTAAGACCGATGAAGGGATATTTTTAGGATATTCAACCTCTAGCACGGCTTATAGAGTCTTCATCAGGAGAACTCTAGCTGTAGAAGAATCCGTACATGTAACTCTTGATGAGTCTAACCCAATTAGTAGTAGAGAAGTTTCTTTCAATGATGATGTAGATTTTATTCCAAGAACAGAAACACCTACTCCCATTGTTCACTCAAAGGAGAGTCCACCTCAAATAAATGAAGAGATGAAAACTCTCAAATTGGACTAACCATCTACAAGCAGACAAGAGAATAGTCTTCCTAAAGATTGGAGGTATGTAAATTATCACCCGATTGATCAAGTGATTGGTGATCCTTCACAAGGGGTAAGAACTCGTTCCTCTATTAGAAATATTTGCAATTATGTAGCTTATTTGTCTCAAATAAAACCTAAGACATTTATTGAAGCTGAAAAGGATAATGATTGGATAATTGGAATGCAAGAAAAAATAAATCAATTTGAAAGAAACAATGTTTAGAATCTAGTTCCTAGACCTAAGAATCATGCAATAATAGAAACTAAATGTGTATTTAGAAATAAGATGGATGAAAATGGAATAGTAACTAGGAACAAGGTTAGACTAGTTGTTAAGGGATATAATCAAGAAGAAGGAATAGACTTTGATGAGACCTATGCTCCCGTAGCTAGATTAAAAGCTATTCGAATGTTATTAGCCTTTGCATGCTTTAATAAGTTTAAGTTATTTCAAATGGATGTGAAAAGTGCTTTTTTAAATGGCTTTATAGAAGAAGAGGTTTATGTTGAGCAACCTCTTGGATTTGAGAATCCTAGTCTTCCAAATCATGTCTACAAGCTCTCTATGGCTCTATATGGGTTGAAGCAAGCTCCAAGGGCATGGTATGAAAGACTAAGTAAATTTTTAATTGACCATAATTTTATGAGAGGTAAAGTAGACACTACCCTCTTCACAAAAACTTACATATGACACTCTACTAGTGCAAATATATGTTGATGATATTATATTTGGTGCTACTAATTAATCTATGTGTTAAGAGTTTGCCAAGTGCATGCAAGGTGAATTTGAAATGAGCATGATAGGAGAGCTTACCTACTTCCTTGGACTTCAAATCAAATAATTGAAAGAAGACATCTTTATTAATCAATCAAAATATACTAAGGACCTACTAAAGAGGTTCGAGATGGAAAGCTCAAAGCCACTTGGTACACCTATGAGCACATCTACAAAACTTGATCTTGATGAAGGAGGTAAGTGTGTAGATACTAAATACTATAGAAGCATGATAGGAGCTTTACTTTATTTGACTTCAAGTAGACCTGATATTATGTTCAGTGTATGTATATGTGCTAGATTTCAGGCTAATCCTAAGGAATCACATATAGTTGCAGTAAAAAGGATCCTTAGATATCTACAAGGAACTCAAACCCTATGATTATGGTACTCTAGATATTCATCTTTTGAGATTTTAAGGATATTCAGATGTTGATTTTACTGGATGTAGGTTAGATAGAAAAAGCACAAGTGGAACATGCTAATTCTTAGGTACAAAGTTAACCTCTTGGTTTTCCAAGAAACAAAACTCTGTTGCACTATCAACCGCCGAGGCGGAATATGTAGTAGTTGGAAGTTGTTGTGCCTAAGTGTTATGGATGAAACAACAACTAGAAGACTATGTCATGAACTTTAACAGTATCCCAATACGTTGTGATAATACTAGTACTATCAACCTAACCAAGAACTCTATTCAGCACTCTATAACTAAATACATAGAAATTAGACATCATTTCTTAGTAGACCATGCTGAAAAAGGTGATATAAGACTAGAATTCAAACCTTCAGAAGATCAAATAGCTGACATTCTTACAAAACCTCTAAGTGAAGCAAGTTTTTGCAAAATAAGACTATCAATGGGATTGTTAGATTATGATAAACTGTAATGTTTGATTGTTTCATCATTCATCATTTTTCATATTTGACATCTAGTGAAAGAGTATTAAAACTTATTTAATTACTCCATCACTCAATATGGCATAGATATACAAATTTTGTGCTAAGACTCAAGACTAAATTTTTTTTAAGGGTCCAGTCGACTGGTAAGGCAATACCATCCTTCTGGTAATCAAAACCTTGTTTGGAGCCATTTTTGAAAATCCGTTAACTATCCAATCGACTAGTATCCTTCTGCCAGTTTACCCAGTCGACTGGTATCCTTCTACTAGTTTACCCAATCGACTGGTATGTGAAATTTTTCAATCTGCAAATGACCTCAGTCGACTGGTATCAAGATTCTATATAGTCTCTTCATTTTTCCAGATTTTATGCTATTTTCAAAACCCTAAGCTTTCTCTTTCTAAAAAATTTCGTCATTTTGATCAAAAAACCCTCAAAACACTTCCTAAACACCTCGGTCTACTCATCCAAACCATCTATTTCAACTTTCTATGGTTGAAATCCCATTTTTTCACCCAAAACCTTTTTCACCCAAAAAGCTTTTTTTTTTTCAAAAATGTTCAACCAAATCTGCATTAAAACCACCTTGGGGGACCACATGCGCCAACTTGGCCAAGGTCCACCAAATCCGCGGTTCTGAATTCCTGAGGGAAGGGTGTACCGAGCTGTTCATGTAAGAAGCCCATAACAGAGCTTGATAACTCTTTGTTCTCCAGCCCGATGGTGAAAGACAAGTATACCTCCGTTATCCGTCGTAAGAAGATCATGATGGGTAGATTCGTGGACTTCGAATCTATTCATCATGGTAATTTCGATATATTACATGCTTTTGATGCCATACACTTGACCCCACTGGTCAAGATTCATGAAAAATATTACCCGAGACTGATTCACCAGTTCTATGCGAACTTGGTGAAACCCAGTCCACTGGCTCTGAGGTTCAGAACCAGTGTTATGGGTGTGGAGTTTGAGGTCAACACTGACCTCTTGATGAGTATCCTGAGGATCCCTGTAGGAGAGATCCAATGGAGTCTGGACGGATGGCCAAACAATTTCGATTATGAAGAGACATGTCAGATAGTTAGGGTTAACCCTAACTATGTGTTTTGACCCACAACATTTCACACATGTAGTGACATGCCCCTTGACACGAAATTGTTCAATCTCATTATGAGTTGAACCATCCACCCGAGACTAGGGAGTCGGGGCTATCTATCTAAGATAAATATTGTATTGATTTGGTGCCTTAAAACTGGGCACCACTTCAATATCTACCCCCTGCTACTCGCCAACATGATAAATGGCGAAGTGAGCGACTCCAGATGCCTTCCCTATGGGATGCACATCACGCTCATCCTCCAACACTTCGGGGTGCCTCTCCCCACCTCCGAGGCCCAAGACATCGACCTCAAGGACATCATCAACGTCTCCTTATTGAAGAAGATGGGATGCACAGTCTGAGATGGCTTCATTTACTTTAAGGCTGGGAAGCATATTCGGATAAGAGAGGACGAGAACAGTGATAATGAGGATGAGGGTCCAGATACTGCTACTGCTGCTGCTATGGATACGGATGACTGAGCACCTCCTATGGGTGACTCGAGTGCTAGTTAGGCTAGATATGGGGATCTTTTATAGGCTATCACGAGTGTCCAGCTGACCATGCAGTCTGGCTTCCAGAGCTTGAGCTCTTCAGTCAACGCTATGCATCACAACCTCCGATCTCTCCGGGATGACTTAGAGCTGCACCGTGAGTATAGCAAGGGCTCCCTGGCTGAGCTTCGGGATCTCATCAGTGACAGCTCTGACTCTCCTAATCCTTGAGTCATTTTTCTCTCATCTTTTTGATATACATATTGATGTAGTTTTTCATTGTTCTTAGCACGAACATATTTTTATATATTATTGTATTTTGTACTTATGTTTCAGCTCTACGAAGCCTATATTGTATAGCCTGATGATATATATGACTATGGTTTCTACTTAGACTTAATTCGTATACTTGTTTTATATTTTTGTAATATGGTTACATGCTTTATATCTCTTTATATTCGGATAAATGCTTTAAACTACTTCTGCATGTATGGAAACTTCTTGTTCTTCTTGGGAAGGATTCTGAACTCCGAATGATGCAAATTTTTGCATACAAGTTTGTTTATGCATGTTCTTCATGTCTATGATATCTAAATAGCTTATTTTTTGGTTTACTACCCCTTTTTCTACTATTGTCAAAACGGGAAAGAAAATAGAGAAAATGAGAAAACTAACTGTAATCTCAAAATAATGCATAGATTTAGGGGGAGCATAGCTCCAAAGAACTTGTTATATGATTTTATATGTTGAGATGATTGGTTGGGTTACATATAAACTGCATTTGATCCTTTTTACAGGTTGGTTTTATTTAAAAAATAGAGGAAACTCTACCCCATTTTTTCAAAAAATCCAACTCTTAGTTTTTAAAACTGTTTTCTCTCATTAGTTTTGTCATCATCAAAAAGGGGGAGATTGTTGACCCTCACCTATATTTTAATGATTACAAAACACAACTCTTATTATACTAACAATGCTATCTAAGTGTATTAAGTGATAAAAGCGTACAGTCAGAAATCAAAGTGCAAGAACTTAACCTGAATCAAACTCCAAGTTAAGACAGAAGATCTAGTATAGGTTTAAGGTAATGAATCAAGTTGTAAATCTCACTTGTTAAGGTAAAATGCTTGTCTTATGGCTCATTTTGAAAAAGTATTCTAACAGAACTTTTCAATCAAAAGTTTTTAAGTTAAAAGCATTTCAAAACATGAAAAACTAGGTTGATGGGCAACCCAGTCGACTGGGTATTTATACCAGAAAACTGGTATATGGGACAGTGTGTCCCTAGTCGACTGGGTGCTTCATACTAATCGACTGGTATATTGAACAAACTGTACCTAGTCGACTGGTACCTTCAACAGCCTTAAAAATGGGATTTTTAACTTGACCCAGTCGACTGGTACCTTCAACAGCCTTAAAAATGGGATTTTTAACTTGACCCAGTCGACTGGTACTAAGACTTAATCGACTGGTAGTTCAAAAAATATGACTGTTGAGACGCGAGATTTTAGCACAAATTGCACCAAAACATACCAGAACTATACAAAGCAGGCGTATTACAACAAGGCTATATAAACCCACTCTATTGAGTATTTCAAAGAGAGAGATTACACACACAATCAAGTTTTTACTCATTGATACACAAAAACTTTGAAATATTCATTGTTGTTCTTCAAGCTTTACCCTGAAAGAGAGATATTATTCAGCTGTACAAGTTTTCATTGTTGTCTCTCCACTATTTACTTTACAGCATTTATTGTAAAGGGATTAGCTTCCAAGAGGAAGGGATTTTGCTTCCGAGAGGAAAGAATTTTGCTTTCAAGAGGAAATGATTTATTGTAAGGTTTGTGCAACACCCGTGAAGTTGCACGACTAAGTTTCTTAGTGGATTACTTCAAGGAGGTTCCTTGAAGAGAATAGACGTAGGGTCAGAATGAATCCAATATTACTGAACCACTGTAAACTGAGTTTGCATCTTCTATTCCTTAAACTTTTTTGTTTACATCACATTACTTGTTTACATGCTTGTGGATTAATCTGTTTTTATAAACTTGTGATTAATTAGCAAAAGTGTTTAAAAACCCAATTCACCCTCTTTGGGTTGAAACCTCAGTCTATAAAAATGTAAAAAAACTTGTCTAATGGAGGAGCCATGGGTATCGGCACATCCGTGGCCCATGGGGTTAAATGTGAGTTGTGTGAAAAAAAAAATCCATTTTAGGTCATCGATTTGCAAAAATGTAGGTTTTATGTCAATAAAATTCAACACTTAGCGATTTTAAAGGCAAAAAGGTAAAAGATTTATCTAATGGACGAGTCGGGGTACCATCATGTTTGTGGACTCGAACGTAATTCGTGGGAACAAATTAAATCCATTTTGGATCACCAGCTAGCAAAAGTATGGGTTTTAGGTTAATAAAATTCAAAACTTAGTGGTTTTTGGGGTGAAAATATAAAAGACTTGTCTAATGGAAGAATTGGGGTACCAACTCATCCGTGGGGTCAAACGTTACTTGTGTGAACCAACAGAATCTGTTGTCGATCACCAATTCGCAAACGTGTGGGTTTAAAGATAATAAAGTTCAAAACTTGGCAGTTTTAAGGCTAATAAAGTGTGGATTCAATAACACAAGTGTTGGGATTTGTCAAAGAATTAAACGGATGAAAAGTTCAGCATCAGGTCCAGGTTGTACGCCGCGGCCTCCAGCAAGTAGAGGAAGTCCTCCTTCGGGTGCTTGCCGTGGCCTACAGGAAGGTAGCAAGTTTCCCCTCTTCTGAGCCTCTGCATGCCCTGTTCTGAGCCTCAGCACGAAGCACACCTGACACCAATTTTTTAGCACTTTGAGATGGTGTGTGGGACTTAGTTAAAATGCACAGGTTCACTTAGACTCTTAGAGAGTTATGGGTCTTTGGTTCTTGAGATCTAAGGGTTGAGATTGATCTTAAAGATTGGATGAGGTAGTCATTACTCTATATAAAGGGTCTTCTAACAACAAGTGAAGACACCATCTCAACAAGAGTGAATGACATGTGAATGTGTGTGAAATAGAACACATAGTGTGTGAGAATGCAAATACACGAAACACAAGAGATACTCATTCAAGAGAGACTCATTCAAGAGAGACTGGTTATTTAGAGAGAGTAGTATAGATTGGGGATTCAAGGGCTTTGTAATTGGAATTTTCTTGGGGAAAATTCTAAGGAAACACTTAGCTCTTATCACTTTATTCTTCTCTTCTTTCGTTCTTTAAGAACAAGAGGGTTCTTGAAGAGGTGTCGTTGTAATTGTAAGAACTCATTGATTTAGTGCAGAGAGTCCCTGTGAGCACATTGCCGAACCTTGATAATAATTGCTTGTGTTCTTTCTTTGATTGTTTGATTGTTGTTTGTTGTTTATTACAAGTCATTCTAGACTTGAGTGTTTGGAAAGATCACAACCTGGGATTCCACAATAAGGTGATTTTCCAATAGTGGTATCAAAGCTACAACAGCGAGTATCAAAGTTGGAACAGGGGGTATCGGAGCAAGACTCCAAGAATCAAAGAAAATTTTTTGGGTGATTCAAGAACGGTGCTGAGATCAAGATCTGATCGTGTTCTTGAGGTTCAAGAATGGTGTTGTGATCAAGATTTGATCGTGTTATTGAGATTTAGAAGTTGGAAAGCAATTGTGAGTGCTGCATAAATCTGGGATTTTCTCTGTAAGATGGGTTCAAACTTCATTGTTGAGAAGTTTGATGGAAATGGAGACTTTGCCCTTTGGAAGCGGAAGATCAATGCGGTTCTTATGCAACAAAAGGTGGACTTGGCTATTGGAGAAGAAGATGCTTTTCTGGCAAGTATCACGAAGGTCTAGTGGAATGAGATGAAGAAGACGGCATACAGCACCATTTTTCTGCACATGTCAGATAGTGTGACAAGGGAGTGTGGATACTTGGAAGATCCATCTGTCATTTGGAAGAAACTAGATGAGCTATTTCTTACCAAAACTCTCCCTAATAAGATTTATCTTCTGAAACGAATCTTTGCTTTTAAAATGGATCCTAATAAAGAGTTGCAAGATAATCTTGATGTGTTTAATGAACTAGTTCAGGATTTGGCTAATTGTAGTATAAAATTCCTAGATGAACAATTAGCTGCTATTTTGTTGAATTCTCTTCCTGATTGTTTTGAAAACTTGATTAATGCTATGAATATGGAAGAGATACACTAACCAAAGAAATTGTGATTAATGCTATAAGGGCTCATGATTTCAAAGCCAAGATAAGGGAAACATCAAGTGGAGAAGGGTTGTTCGTTAGAGGAAGGCCAATAACTCGGTATGGCAGCAACATACATGGCTACTACCGAGACAAACCAAAAGGTAGAGGACAAAGCCATGGCAGAGCGCACTCTAAACCGAGATTTAGAGGAAAAAGATGCTACTACTGCCATAAGGAGGGTTATTTCAAGAAAGATTGCAGGAAAATGATAAGGGATGAGGGAGGAAGTCATACCAAGAATGGAGATGCTTCGGTTGCCAAGGGAGAACAGCAAGATGATGATGTTCTTATTGTGTGCTCAAATGTGAGCAAGGGTAAGAAGGCAGCGAGAGATGGATCTTGGTTTTCGGGTGCACTTATCATATGTGTCATCACCAGGATTGGTTCAAGAATTTCAAGGTAACCAATGATGGAAAGGTTTTTCTGGGGAATGATACTTTTTGCCAAGTGAGGGGCACGGGATACATCCAGTTGAGGATGTTTGATGGAATGACAAGGCCGCTAAGGAATGTGAGATATCTTCCGGAGTTGAGAAGAAAATTGATCTCATTGAGGCAGCCAGATTCCATGGGGTACACATACAAAGCAGAGGGAGGAAATATCAAGGTAACCAAGGGATCTTTGATAGTGATCAAAGCAGAAATGAAGGACGGTCTCTATGAGATGATTGGAGAGACGGACATTAAGAATCAAGCAGCAAGCTTGATGGCTGAGATTGATAAGGCAGCCTTTTGGCACAATCGCTTGGGACACATGAGCGAAAAGGGCCTGCAAGTTCTCAGCAAGGATGGTCTACTTGATGGTGACAAAGTAGAGAAACTTGATTTCTGCAAATGTTGCGTTTGCGTTCTTGGGAAGCAACATCGGGTCAGCTTCAACACTAGAGTGCACAAATCAAAGGGCATTCTTGACTACATTCATGCCGATCTTTAGAGGCTAGCAAGAACACCAACACAGGGAGGTAATCTTTACTTTCTGTCTTTAATTGATGATTATTCTAGAAAGATTTGGGTTTATTTGCTTAAAAATAAATCAGATGCTTTGAATAAACTATTAGAGTGGAAAAAGCTGGAAGAAACTCAAACGGGCAGGGTAATTAAGGTGTTAAGAACCGATAAATGATTGTGAAAACCCCTCAGCAAAATAGAGTTGTTGAGAGGATGAATAAGACCCTTATGGAAAAGGTTAGGTGCATGATTATAGGATCTGGATTACCCAAATATTTTTTAGGGGAAGCGTTGTCTACTGCAGCGTATTTGGTTAATAGATCGCCCTCTAGGGCTATGGACCTTAAAACTCCCGAGTAGATGTAGAGTGGAAAACCCTTTGAGTTAAGCAACCTTAGGACTTTTGGGTGCGCTGCGTATGTACATCAAAAGGATGATAAACTTAGCCCAAGGTCTAGAAAATGTGTGTTTCTAAGATATGGGGAAGGGGCTAAGAGGTATAGGTTGTGGTCCTTAGAGCAAAAAGGATTTAAACTCATAATAAATAGGGACGTCATTTTTAATGAGTATTTATTTCCCTATTTGGAGAAAACTAACCCTGTAGGGGATAGTAAGCAAACCAGTTCAGTATTTGTGGAGCATAACATCAAGGAAAATTCAATTCAGCTAGAGCAAGGAAGACAAGAGGGTTTGGACTAGGTAGAGCCCATTGATGAAGGCCAAGCTCAAGACACTCGAGAGGAGGCTGAACTAGAAGGAGATGATGCAACAAATCAGAATGACTATCAGCTCATAAGGGACCGAGAGACCACCTTTGAGATATGGTTTTGCATATGCTATTGTAGCAGCTCCTTATTCAGAAGGTGGGATAAGTGAACCAGAAACTTATATTGATGCCATTGGATGTAAGGATTCGTCAAGATGGAAGCTAGCTATAGAGGAAGAAATGGATTCTTTGAGGAAGAACAACTTTTGGGAATTGGTGCACATTCCAGGAAAACAGAGAGTTGTGGATTGTAAGTGGATTTACAATATCAAAGAAGGGAACCCTCCAGGAGATGAAGTCTAGAACAAGGCTAGGCTGGTGGCGAAGGGGTTCACGCAAAGAGAAGGCACAGATTTCACAGAAACTTTCTCACCTGGACCCAAGGTGGAGGAAATGGTGATTATCCTCATCTATGTCGATGATATGCTTTTGGTTGGTAACAGTAGGGAGAGGATAGAAAGGTTGAAGTCTTAACTCAGTTCGGAGTTCGGGAGGAAGGATTTTGGCCTTGCACAAAAGATCTTTAGGATTAAAATAATCTAGGAAAGGGAGAGAAACAGTTTGAAGGTTTCTCAGTCTTCCTACATAGAAAATATGTTGTCTAAGTTTTCTATGGAAGATGGTAAACCAGTGAAGATTCGCCTTGCTGGTCATTTCAAGTTCTTCAGCGAACAATGTCCTGGAATGGATGAGGAGAAGAAGGAAATGGAAAAGGTCCTTTACTCTAGTGCGGTTGGATCAGTCATGTTCATGATAGTAAGCACTAAACCCGACATTGCTCATGAAATTAGTGTTCTCAGCAGATTTATGAGTAATCCCGGAAAAGAGCTTTGGTTTGGGATAAAGTGGTTGCTGAGGTACTTGAAGGCTCAGTTGCAGCCAGTGGTAGCACTCTTAACAACTGAGGCAGAGTACATAGCAGCAATGGAAGCGGTTAAGGAGGCTATGTGGTGCAAAGGGTTGTTGGAAGAGTTGAAGGTCCTAAAAGAGTATGTGGTGGTGTATTCGGATAGCCAAAGTGTGTTGCACTTGAGTAAGAACCCGGTGTTCCATGAGAGGACTAAGCATATGGATGTTCGGTATCATTTCATTCGGGAAAATGTTACGAAATGATGCATTTATGTGGACAAAATCGCAACGGAAGAAAATCCTGCAGATTTAGGTACTAAAGTTCTACCTTTAAGCAAGTTCAATCATTGCCTTGGACTTCTTAGGATTGGGGTCGGTTGATATAGTGACTCAAGTTGAGTTTGGATCATGAGTTCTCTGCACAATGGGTTTGGGTTTAATTGCTTAGACAAAGGTAGAGATTATTGGGATTTGTCAAAGAATTAAACGGATGAAAAGTTCAGCATCATGTCCAGGTTGTGCGTCGCGACCTCCAGCAAGTGGAGGAAGACCTCCTTCAGGTGGGTGACGCATCGCGGCCTCCAGTAAGTTTCCCCTCTTCTGAGCCTCAGCACACCCTGTTCTGAGCCTCAGCACGAGGCACACCTGACACCAATTTTTCAGCACTTTGAGATGGTGCTTGGGACTTGGTTAAGACGCACAGGTTCATTTAGACTCTTAGAGAGCTATGGGTCTTTGGTTCTTGAGATCTAAGGGTTGAGATTGATCTCAAAGATTGGATGAGGTAGTCATTGCTCTATATAAAGGGTCTTCTAACAACAAGTGAAGACATCATCTCAACAAGAGTGAATGACATGTGAATGTGTGTGAAATAGAACACATGGTGTGTAAGAGTGCCAATATACGAAACACAAGAGAGACTCATTCAAGATAGTCTAGTTGTTTAGAGAGAGTAGTATAGATTGGGGATTTAAGGGCTTTGTAATTGGAATTTTCCCAACACTTAGTTCTTATCACTTTTTTCTTCTCTTCTTTCGTACTTCAAGAACAAGAGGGTTCTTGAAGAAGTGTTGCTATAATTGTAAGAACTCATTGATTTAATGCTGAGAGCTCGGAGGAGCTCACGGGGACGTAGGCACATTGTCGAACCTCAATAACAATTGCTTGTGTTCTTTCTTTGATTGTCTGATTGCTGTTTGCTGTTTATTACAAGTCATTCTAGACTTGGATATTTGGAAAGATCACAACCTGGGATTCCGCATGAAGGTGATTTTCCAACAACAAGTTTTGAACTTTTACATGCTATTAAATTTCATATGTATTTATATGAGTATATATCCAGTTGGTATAATTTCCGGAGTAGGAATCAAACACTAGAAATTAAAGAATATTAAGGAAAACGAATTCAAGACTTTGAATCGCATTAATCAATGTTTTCCTTAAGTGTTTATTTGTTCCTATTCCGTAAGGAGTTTGCTAATGAGTTATAGATAAATATCCTATGGGATTTACATATAGCAAATCTAGAAAATTGCCTAAGAACTCTCATTAAAACACTGATAACAATGACTGTAAAATTCTTAGGAAATAAAGAAGAAGAATAGAGGTTTTTTTATGATTGAAAGAATAGTTATTTTAACATCTCTTAACTTTCATAAATTTATAGAAGAGGTATGAGTTATAAGACATAACTCGCTGAAAAGCGATTGCTGGCAAAAACTAAGATTTTAAAATAACAACATTCAGTGGACTGAATGTTTTATTCAGCCGATTTAATCGACATTTCAAAAGGAGTGTTAGGTATTCAATTGATTGAATTCTGATTAAGTCGACTAAAAAACAGACAAAAACTTTATGTCCCTTATTTAGTTGACCGAATAAAATCATTCAGTCGATTGAACTTTGTTTTTCCAACATATCTTATGACTATTGTTTTGTTCAATAGAACCTTGCAGGTTCGACTGCTGCGAGCTAAGGTGATATCGACCAAGAGGATGTGGATCTGGAAGACCCATGATATTTTTTATGTGAAAAAATTCATATCAGACTAGTATTTTTTTGCATAAATTTATATTTTTCGAATATATTTGTATTTTTTAAATATTATTTTATTAATATCATTAGCACTTGATATGTTTAATGATAGTTTTGACTTTTGAATGAATGAATTTCGAACAAGTTTTAAATAGGTTGAAAATATTTAAAAATTAAAAATAAAAAATACTATCGGTGACAGATTTCTATTCTAAAAATAAAATATATATTTTTAAACATGTGTATTATTGACAGACATGTGTCCTTTGGTATGACCTTTTTTGTTTTTTTTTTGAAGATCCCATTTGAAAAGGCAAGAAACAAAATAAAAATTTGCTTGATTTTCGGTGAAATATTTCTATGCCCACATGAAAAGAAATGTGCATTAATTAAAATAAAAATACTCATATTTTACTCTTATAAAATTTAAAAGGATTAAAAGAAAACAGTAGACTTTTCTATATCATGATATCCATAAATTAATTAGTGGAGTGATTAATTAAGTAATTAAATAAGGTTAAAATTGAGGAATTAAATCTTTATGAGTGGAGAAGAAAAAGAAGGAATCTCGGCTTTGAATCACTGAACAAGATCATGACTATTAGATCATGGTATGAGTGGCTGAGAAGCTATGGTTTACGTTTATTTACAACAAAATAGATCTCTCTCAAACAGAGAGAAACATAAAAGTTGTGGCATGTCCCAGGTATGGTCCTTCTTCTTCCATAAAGAGTTAAAAGCAAGTCAAAGTGAGATTATTAGTGACCATATCTCTTCTGAATATATATTAATTAAGCATTTTATTTGTTTATTTATACTAATAGATTAAGCTTAAAAGAATTATACTAGCACTCCTACAATACTATAAGCTAGATATCAAATCATGCGCCACCATAACTTTCACCTCAACGGCTCCACCACCTTCCACTCCACAACCTCTTCACCTTGCAAAAGCTACTAAATATCAAAATCACAATATAATAATAATAATTTTTTGGTCTAATCAACAAGTGCTTCACCAATATTTTATATTTATAAAAATATCTTAATTAAAAAATTGACATTGGTTTATCATATAGATCTTATAGGAGTAGTATATTAATCTATGGCTTGTCCTTTTTTTTAATTAGATACCCCTTAATTCAAGTGGCTGATAATTATTACATAGAACTTTATTTAAAGTGATGCATGCCTCTTGCCATCATTATCAAAATTAGGAACTCACACATTCTTTAGACAAATATCGGAGACTTCATGTTATTATGAGTTAGGCTCAATTTAATTGTTTTAAGAAAACTCTATCCACATACTCTTATCTCTTGTTATTTATTTATCTAGAAATAAAAAAGAAAAAGAAAAAAAGACTTTCAAGTAATTGGTGAAGTCAACAGAAAGTGATACGGATCTTAAATTTAGGCTTCAATTATTATCGGGAAAATAATAGGTATATCGATTGAAATTTTTTTACTTAACTCGAGTTCATGAAAGATACATGATATAAGTGTTCACCTCACCATTGAATGAATATATATATATTTTTTTTTTCCTCATACCATTCAATGGTAAAAATAGATTTTTATGCAATATATTTTCTATGAACTTGTGCATGCTAGGTAAGAACTTCGTATCAAAAGAAATATGTTGGACCTACGAGTTACACAATGAAAAATAATTATCTTATCACTTTTATCCCTTACTTTTTAAATATAAATAGAGTTTGATCATTGATCTCTTATGTAATGACGAATGTTTCTACCAATTAAACTAACTGACATGTTCTCACTTAGTTTACTAGTTTTAACTCAAAAAAAGAAACATTTACTTTAAAAGATGGTGAAATTCTTAGGTATTGCACCAAATGTAAGTTATATTAAGTGTATGTCAACAGTCTATCAAGAGAGAGTGACTTTTTCTCTCTTGATGGCCTACTTACATGCACCCAGTACAAAAATACCCAATGCACTTGAGAATTTCTCAGGAAAAAAAGGAGTCTAGCCTAAGTGACAGAGGGGTTTGGCATAAGAAGAGTGGGGCTTGGAGCTTTGGCTAGATTAATATTCTTAGACCTTAGTATTTTTCTAGAAAAGAATTAAAATTTTGATGTATTTGAAGTAAAGAGCATTGGTAAGAGTTTCTCTTCTAAAGCTTGTAATATGGGACTAATAATTAAGAGAGCGATGATTGGTTGATTTTTGAACTTATGCAATTAGTAATCGAATCACACTAATTTTTTTATTATATATTTTTTTAACTTTGTTTTCTTTGCTATTAATTACTTGAATATTTGCTTCCTATTTTTCTAGGTGTCTTTGTGAAATAAGAGTAGAATTCTCAATAGGGAAAAGAAGAAAATATATTTTTGTTTTGGCTCTCATGATTTAATTTTTTATCATTGGAATTTCGCATAATGTGTATATATATGCATGGCAGGCATATAGTTCCACTAAGAGGATGTGCATTGTGTAGCTAATTAATTAATCATTGACAGGAGAAATTATTTTCCTTCTTTTGGAGAATTGTCTCACTGTCCTACCAATATCCTTCCCACTCATTCTTGCTCAACAGCTAGATAATATTTGCTTATGATCATATAGAAAATTCATGATCAAGTATATATATATATATATATAACATCAGGTGAATACCTTCATGTAGCATGAAGTTAAAAAAAACAAGATAAAATTTGCAGTTGTTGCTGCTAATTAATTAATTAAGGATGTTATCATTTTTTTAAAAGAAAAATCTATCAAGAAAAATGATATACTTCCAAATATTTGGTAGACTAATTAATTATTTTTAATATTGACAAAAATAGGGCACTTGATAGGTAACATTTTAAACTCATTGTTTCTCAAGAATAGTACTTCCAGTAGATGGTAGCAATCTTCTCTCTCTTTTAGGATATCAAATAAAAGCATGATTTTGAATCATTCAAAATATTGGAAGATCTTCTAATGGATCTTAAAATTAATAGATAATAATGCAAACACTATTCAATCATTATGCACGAAACCTAAATTTTGACTGATATAAGAGAAGGTCCTGCCAGTATCTACATTAACCAATGTACTAAATCAGGAAGATTTGCTTGAAATGATCTTTGATTTTATACATATAGGTGATCCTTCAGAATAGTCAGATACACATGTGGACAGGAATTAAAGACGGCGTTGTTGTTTGGCAATTTATTTAAATACAACTTCAATCATTAAAATTAAAATTTTTTAAAACTTATTACTATAGTTTAAATAAATTATATTTAAACAAAATAGAAAAAGCGTTAAAATAGACACTCATCCTCAATTAGTAACATTTAACGAAAAATACAGTGAAAAACTGTGGTGGCGTCAAAATTCAAAATCGTTTTTGAAACTATTATTGGTAAAATAGTTTTGGAAAATTTGCATTTGAAGCAAAATGAGTTTTTTAAAATTTATTTTTCAGCATCTAATCATTTTTTTAAAAAGAAAAAACTGTTTTTTTTACTTGAATACTATTTCATCTAATTGTAGTTTTGGTTTATAATTATCAAAATTATTTTTGAAACAGTTTTTAATAAAACAACTTTAGAGTATAGTTGTTCTGATACAAATTCATTTTTTTAAAATATTTTTTGTGTATAAAAATAAAAAAACCTATTTCATACATTTTCCTAAATAGGAGCAAAGATTTTATTTCTTAAAAGATAAAATCATTTTAAAAGTTAGATCAAACTTTATCTTATTCTACACTATTTTCAACAGTAAGCCGCCGGTTGTCAATAAACTCTATCTTTTGAAAATGGTTCGAAAGGGATTACTTTTTGTAAAAAATAAAAAATAAAAATCACAGTTTTCTGTTTGAGCAAGCTATTATGAAGGATAATTTTTTTTAACATTAATATGTCTAATTGGTGAACTGCATTAGGAGTCAGCTGAGTGCATGATGTCTCTTGGGGCAATGAGCTAAATGTGCAAGGCTGCAAGGTTTGATAATGTTATTACGGTATATCCTCCTTCGTCAATGACTCAGCAAGAACTAAAGATTAACTCGATTGGATCCTTGAATATCTCTTACAAATAGTCGTTCCACATGTTTTGGCATTGATTCACTCAAAGATACTCTGTGGACACAGCACGCCTTTTTCTTTCTCATTTAAAAGAAAAGCATTTATACCATAATGTAATTTGAGAACTAAGCTGGCTGGTATAGGTCCAGAGGTCTTGCCTGATCCAGGGGTAAACGATTCTGGTTTTCTATAAGGACAAGATAAAGTTTATGAAATGGTTTATATTTTTTATAAATAAAAAGTAAAGTTAAACATTAAAAAAAGTTTAAGAAAAAAAATTAAAAATTAAAAAATAGTTTTAAAAATTTTAATTTATATTTAAAAAACCGTTTTCATTGTTGTTTTATTAAATACAAAACAATTTTTAGCTTTATTAATATTTTACCAAATACTAGTTCGGTTTTATATCCATAAACCGAAACTACTGTAAGGCCAAAACCTTAAACTCTAAAACTTAGCTAAAGATAAGAGTAAGGATGTGCAATCAGATGATTTGGTCAGTTAAAAATTTTAAACGATTTTTTTGGGTTCAATTTTTGTTAATCATTTCGATCGAATTAACTTAAACATTTTGACATTAACTAACTGAATTGATTTCGATCGATACGATCGGTTAATCGGTACTATTTTTAAAATAAAGTTTTTTTTTAAAATTTATTATATATTATATATTTAATTTATATTTAAGATTTTTTTGTTTATTATATTTTATATATTATATTTATATTTAACATATTATTAATATTAATTAATTAAATGATCGAAATAGTTAAAAATAATAATTTAACTGTCAACCGATCAATTAAACGATAATTTTTTATCGATTTAATTGAATCATTTTAATTTAATCAATTCGAAATGATGGATTAATCAAGTTCAACTTTTTTGAACACCACTTAAATGACTTGATACAAAGCTATATTACATACAAACGCCTGACTTCTTAATGAGAAATGATTCGTGCACAAGTTTTTCAAATAAGTTTAACAATGCACTAATAATTACTAGTGCATTATCTATAAATTACTAATGCACCGTCTTATATGTGTAAAATATTGTATGTTAGTTATCTTTCTTAATATGTAAATATATAAGAATTTTTGTGTTTTCCATTAGTGGTGGTGGGTTACACAGTTTAAAGAGATTTCCGTAGACATCTAAGATTGATTCAACCCTTGTATTGATTAATAATTTGATGGATGTAGATGTTATGGGCCATTGATGAGACGAGATAGAACGAAGATTTTGTGGAAATTGTTTGAATTGTGATGATGACTTTGCATTGTTTGTGAAGCTCTGGCTGCTGGGTGAAGAGGAGCACACTTGGCTGCTTTTCTTTTTCACAAGATAGTCAACACGACACTGTTATTGGAAAAGGGTTGACTTTACACAAAGTTTATACATTTCCTTCGTTTCCGTTGAGAAACAAATTATTTTTATATTTAGTTTCGTTTTCTGTTTTGATTTGTTTCGTTCACCATAACATTATATTAATTTTTAGTTTTTTTATTGATTTTTTTCTTTTCTTTGTTCAAATTTGTTTTTAATTATATATATTTATTTACAATAACACTTTTTTTATAAAGTTTAGAAAATTTGGTAATATAACAACTAAACATTTTTAGTTAATATTATTTTGGATTGATAGTTCTTAAAATAGTATGAATTTAATTTTATTTTATGTTAATATTTAAATTTTAAATGATAATTATGATTTGACGTTGATTAATACATAATTTTTATTATTTATGCATGAATGATGATGATTTTATTTTTATCTTTATTTAAAATTATACATATTTTATAAAAAATATATGTAAATTGATAAGAATGTATTTAATAATATTATCAAATTTAAAACGACAAATCGAAACTGAAATAATATTTTATTTTAATGATTAAAATGAAAGACTACCCCACATAAAATTTACAATCCTGCATTGCACTGCATTAGAAACAAGTGGGTTTACTAATAATGTAGTCTGATTACATTTGGTGGTCGATTGATCTCTACATTTCACAACATGCCCTGGAAAGCAAAATACAACGAGTGAAAACCCACGGAAATTTCATGAAACTGTAAGTGAAATGCTGACAAAACAATCACCTGTACAGTTAACAACACTAGCTAGCTACTGTTACTGTGGCATTGGGTTACGAATTAAGTGTAGTCCAACATAAATTTACAAGTGAAGATAAAAAGAAGTCCGCCTTAAAGGGTGCTTGCCTAGCTTTAGGCAGGCAACAAGAGCTATTGATTGAAAATAAAATTAATAGTTGGGGCACTTGATTCTTCAAGCTAAGAAAACAGTGCAACAAATGCTTTTGGTGGATAAGAAAAAGTGTTCCCATTGGTACTATAAAAGGGTATCTTGATTTTTTCAGATTATTATAAATGTTTTAACATCAAAAGATAAAAAGATAAATACAAAGGTTAACTCCCTATCACTACAAGAATATTTCAATAGAACTCACTACAATTCTTCTTACAAGTGGCTAAGTGGGGTGAGCACTTCCCTACTTGAGTGACATTGAGAAATGACTTAACCTTTGTGCTTCATTATGGGTTTTTGGGTATTAGCTAGGCTTATCCATTTGGGTAGACTTTGCTTAATTATCATCATGAACAATATTGTACTTTCCTGTACCAAATGGGAAAAACCACTTTTATATATATGAAAGGTCAACCATGGATATATATGCGAAGTGCTACCGAAAGAGGTGGCAGATTATTGATGGACGCAATTTGTTTCAGTTGGCCTAGCTTTGATTCATACATGGTGTATGAGTGCTTGGGAAAAATCTCGGATGGAAAAACGTTGGGGGTTCTCTTTTAGGTTGGGTGCCACTTTTACATGACCATCATCAGCTGGACATTTAACTAGTACAATTCTAGAGACATTGGGATAGATAATATGTGGTCATAATTTCAAGAAATCAAGCTCTTTTTTTTTAAAGTTTTTTCTTTTCTTTTTTGATAAGAAATAATAAAACAAAAAGTTATATATGTTGTCATAATTTTAAGAGAGCAAGGTTTCTTCTCTTTTTTTTTTAAAAAAAAAATTCCTTTTTTTCATTACTGTTGATTAGAGCTCCTTTTTTATTTTTTTGTTTTTTTCCTTCTTGCCTGGGGTCAACGGGTGGATTTTAGGTAGTGGGACGGAAAATTTAAGAACATTAAACTTTGGCCAGATACTACTATAGAAATCCAGAAGTCACAGTGAGTAAATTTAGAACTCAATTAGATTGTTAAGCTATTATTTGGCTTTCATCTCATGGGTATAACTACAATGCTTCCATGTCAACTTCAAGAGAAACGATATAAAACCTATGAAGGTGCAATGCTTTCTGTAAATTGATGCCAACAATTAAGAGCCCATTCTGGTTTAGCTTTCGATTATGTTGCAGACTCAAAAGAGATTTTAAAACAACTTGAAATAGCAAGTATTGTAAAGCTGTCTAGTTTTTTTTTTTTTTTTAATAAAAATTGTGTTAAAATGTATTATCAAATTAACATATATGTTTGATAAATAAATTGTAAAACTATTTTTAAATGTTAAAAATACTAAAAAGAATATGAATACTATTTGAAAGTTTTTATTTTATCAAATTGATTTTATTATTTATACGATATAAATATATTAATTTTATTCATAATAAATATAAAACAATTAAAATAATATTATTATTTTTATTAAATAAATAAAATAATATTTTTATTAAATAATAATATTTTATTCATAATTGTTACATTTAAAATTTATTTAGAAAAGATGACAAAATTTATATAGTGACAAGTGTAAATAACTTTGTCTCACAAAGATAATTTAAACATAAATAATTAAAAGCTACAAAACCCACATTTTGATTTTGAAACTAAATCAGTTTTTTTAAGTTTTCAACTTATGATTCACGAAAAACACAAGTCGAAAAAAAATTATTTTACATAGCTTCTACTTTTTGACAACAAAAATTGATTGAAAATATCTACCAGACAATTGGACAAAAATCTAAAATGCCTTTTAGTAACTTGTTGATGCCCCTTCCACACAGTTTTTTTAGTCATTTTCTTTTCACGATGAACCCAGCAAACCTTACCTGGGAGTAACCTCACCCAAGCACAGGAGACCTGAGAAAAATCTTACCAGTTGATGGGAAACTTACAATCCGCAAGCTAATTAATAGTCTATTGAAGTAGGTAAGATAACCTTTTTTTATGATTACTGAGAAGGGAGAAGAGAAGGGAACAGGAAAGGCCAAAAAAGGAAAAGAAAAGGAAGAAAATAGAATCAGCTGAGAGTATTTAGGAGAAAATTTCTGACCAGTAAATCTTTGATAAGATCGACTATTATTGCACCAAAAGAAAGAAAGAGGGAAGGCTGCTATTATCACTAAGAACTCTCAACCAAACAATTTGCAGCCATGGCTGAGCACAGTAAAGGTTCTTACATAGTTAAACCACTGCAAAGGAAAATTTAACCGCAAACTGAAGAGGAACAAATAAGTTACTTATGCCACAACCTGCATCCTAAAGAGATTACCCTTTTTCAAGGGCTTGAACTTTTCTGGCCAAAAAAAATAAGGGCTTAAAATTTAAAGACTTGTGAACCCCAGGTAAGTCCTTGCTAGATATCAAGTTAAGATCAAACTGATACAAGGCATTTCATGCATAGTAGACCATAAACATTTAACTTGTCTATACAAAAATGCAGAGTGAAAAAAACAAATTTAAATTCTTGCTCTATGAGAAGATGCTCTACAATTTGCCTGAGCACAGCATGGCATAAAGCATTCCTCAAGTCACACCTAGATATATGCCCGGTTATGATCTCTAGCATTATGTTGCCGATTAATGTAACGGTGAAAAATAATCAAATTAAGAAACATGACAGCATTATATGGTACAGAAGGCCAAAATCAGAGTCAATATTGGCAGGCACCTTGCTGTGAACTGATGTTATAGTAAGCACTTTGTGAAGCATTGATGTTGGCATAAGCCCCTTGCTGAGAATTCATCGGGTAGGAGCTTTGCTGAGTATTCGTCGGGTAGGAGCTTTGCTGGGTATTCGTCGGGTAGGAGATTTGCTGGGTATTCGTGTTCTGGTAAGGGCTTTGCTGCACATTCATGTTTTGGTAGGGGCTTTGTTGAGCATTCATGTTTTGGTAAGGGCTCTGCTGAACATTTATGTTTTGATAGGAGCTGTATTGAGTGTTCACGTTTTGGTAGGAGCCCTGTTGGGGTTCAGCAGAAGCCATATATGCCTGAAAAATATTTTGTGCAGCAGTTAAATTTTTAGACGGTCCACGTATTTCAACTATGCACTCAGAGCCACCAGATTGAGGATCTTGGAGCTGTACCCTTGCTCCAGCAACCTTGAATTACAAAACAGAGACTTAGCAATCCTCTTGCAATTGGAAACACAAAATAAAAATGTTTCAATTGTTCTCTATAAAAGAATATAGAGCCAAACTCCTTAGCTTATCTTTTTTTTTCCTTGATATATGTGCAAACTAAAATTCAATGAAGAGCAAAGCTAGATTACCAAGTAAAAATCTTTCGATGGTTTGTGACAGGCTACTTCCTTTTTGTAGCCCCATCCATTAAAATTCCCCTTCCTCCCATTAAAAAATATTTTAAAAGGAATAGTCATCACACGCACCAGTCTAATGCTTTAATTTTATAAATCTGAAACTACTCAAACGTAGCCATCACAAGAAACAGAGACAAACAAGGATTAGAGCTGAAATAGAAAGATTGGGTAAATTATAAAAGGCTCTTTGAGTTTATATCGAATATACACTAAACCCTCTTATTTTCATATCATATGCTGTCCTAGTTTTCTTAAATTGTTAATTTTATTACAGTTACCTCCCTCCACACACCAATCATTAGTTGTCTCTTACATTATGTAAAGGAGGAAAGTACAAAATATAAAAATAGGAAGTAAGTGTATTTTCAATAAAGATGCAAGGACTTTTTTTTTTTGGTTGTAATTTTGCCAAAAGGACTAATTGAGAAATCATCATTTCATAATCTTGCATGTAAAAAAGTAGTGTGGCACATCCCAATCCACCCCATAGATTGACTGGGTACAACTAGAATTGAGGAGTCCCCTATATGATCATTTTCTTCCATTTGCACTACAATCTGGCACTGGCCGCAACAAACAACAATAACAAATATACTCACACTGGCAGAAAAACAAGGAACTAAGGTATCATTTGGCATCACTTTTGTTTAGTTTATCTTCTCCTTCTAAAAAAATTATAACAAACACAAAAACACGTTTGGAAACTTGTTTCGTTTTCTATTCTTTGAAAAAATAAAATTTTTGTTTTCTAACTTTTTGGAAACTTTACTGGCAGGCAAAACAAGGAGGCGTGCTTCCACTTTCTGGACCACACATCCACCCTGCATTTGACTCCTTGTAAGCCCATGTTATCCTTTCCTCCTTGTTTTTTCCTTTTTTAATGTAATTTCTGTCTCTTGCTTCTCTTTTGTTTCTGCAGAGCTCATTTAAAACTTCCCTTGTATAGCCAGAAAAAAGTCCATGATCAGATCATAAAGATTCTTCATCATCGTTAAAATCTTTTCCTCTTCCAAAAATCACATCAAGTGAGACTGATTTGGTTTTGATAACAGATCAGCTACTGGAAATCAGTTACGCTTCTGACTTGGCTTGAGGATACTCATTACGTCAATGAGATTTGATTAACTATGTGCTTAGATTGCAAGTATTTAGGAGATTATGTTTGTTGTATTGCAAGAATAGGGTTGAAAGAATCTTATTATTTATCTTTGATTTGGCTTGATATTTGATTACTTGAAGAGAGAGTCAATCTCTGATGCAAGGATAGGAGAATTAATGTTTCTAGTGGTCGAAACAACAGAAGTATTACAAGAAGGAAACAAAAGCTTGGGAGGAGCAATTTGTATTGATTTTTCGTTTACCACCCAACTTATCTCATCATGTACTATACACTTATAGTAGAAAACTTTTAAAGTATGCAGAACTAGCTATGAAACAGCAGTTATCCTGCGTGTGCAATATGCTTTATCCTCGGGTTTGTTTCTGATTACACCGTCATATTTTGGCATCGCCTCAATTTGCACCATGCATTTTCTTCTGTTTTTGGTTGGATGGTTGGGCTACACAATTTTTTTTTTTTTCTTTGGGGGGGGGGGCCGCAGCAGCCCTCACCACATCCCAGGTAAAGGTGGGATTTGATCCCAAAGTCCTTGGGATGACCACTGTTGAGAATCATAATAGGATTCCTATTATGTGTTGAGAATCATAATAGAGATCCTAAATCTTGTCTAGTTTATGTTTATCTTATCTAATTGATATCTCATAGTCCTATTAGATTTGATATTCATAAGTCTATATATCGGACAGCTGAATTGTATTCAAATCAATCAGTAATACATAATTCTTTTCAATTCTTCTTATTAATATGATATCAGAACAATTTGTTCCCTGGGAGGCTACACATATTTTTTCTTTAAAAAAAGGCACCCCACGCTTTCACTGTTGGAACAGAAATTTCCAGGCGATCAAAAATCAAAGCATTTCACTGTACTCCGCCCCCACGCACCACCACCACCTCGCTGGAAATCTCAATGCTAGAAGAAAAAGGCACAATCAGGACTGGAAACCTACAATCTATGCAAACCCGCTGTCCACGCACCATGATATCCCTTTCTTCTCGCTGCGCTGGCGTGATCCCGTCTCTCGTCTCTGCTAGTTTTTTTTTGTTTTCCTTTCTGCTTCAGGTATGTTGTAGAAGACAGACTTATATATATTCTCCAGATCTGAAGGTATTTTTTTAATTGTATTTTGTTATCTTTGTGTTTTTTATGGGATCCAAGACTACCTTTGGTGTGTCTTCCCATCCAAGTCCTTGTATTATTACTACTCGGAAGTTGAATAGTAGTAATTATGTTCAGTGGTCTAAGGCGGTGTATAAGTATGTTAGGCAAGCGAAAACTTCTTACTGATTATCCGCCTACCAATAAGAAATTGTTTGATGCATGGGAATAAGAGGACTCCTTACTCATTACTTTGGTGTGGAATTCAATGGAACCCCAAATTACCGATTGGTGTACACATCTTGAAACCTATAAGGAAGTTTGGGAGTATGTTCGTCTGTTGTATTCTAACAATCTTAATTGGATTGTATGATGTGAATGTCAAGTTCTTCAATGGCTAGCAAGATGATCATGATCGTATCATGGTTGCTAATGTTATCGCTTTTGAGTCTGTTTGAGTGTTGAACTACGTCAAATTTCGTGCCTTCGATTTCTCTAATGATTTCCAAAGATCGACTATGATGAGTTCTTACAATATAAGATATGACATCTTTCTCAACTGCTTTTTCGACCCAAAAAGATACACCAAAAGTTTGTCTATCATCTAGTAACTCTCCATCTAAACCTTGGGCCCTCGACTCTGCAGCTATCAATCATTTGTCAGGTACCACGGATGTTTTCTCTGTTTTTTATCGCTCTTCGTCTTTACCTTATGTTACTCTTGCAGATGAATCTAAAACCACTGCTAGTGGCATTGGCACTATGCACCATAGTTCTCCTATGTCTTTATCATTTGTCCTTTATGTTCAATTTTCTCAATAGAATTTGATATCTGTTAATTAGCTTACAAAACGTATTACTTGTTATGTTACCTTTCTTCTTCCTAATTTTGTTGTTATTCAGGATTTGAAAACAAAGAAGATGATTGGTGGAGGGCATGAATCTGACTGCCTGTTTTACTTTGATCCTATCCCATCACCCATTGCTTACTCAATTGACGTGTCTCCACTTCAGATACATCGTCGTCTTGGTCATCCGTCCTTAGAGAAGCTGAAGAAGTTAGTTCCTACTTCGAGTCAAGTTTCATCTTTAGAATGTGAGTCGTGTTAATTGGGCAAGCATCATGTGTATCGTTTGATTCCCGAATTAATAAACGTGTCTAGACCTTTTATGTTAGTACATTATGATATTTGGTCGTGTCTTTTAAACTTGGGTTTCGTTATTTTGTTACCGTTGTGGATGATCATTCCAAGCTTACTTGCCTTTATTTAACGAAAGATCGTTCTCGGTTGTTTTCTATTTTTGCGCTGAGATAAAAACCCAATTTGACTTATCTGTTAAGTTCTTTGTAGTGACAATGCTCGTGAGTATTTTCTGAGCTTTTCACAACTTTCATGACTAAGTCTAACATTATTCATCAATTATCTTGCTCTCATACGACCCAACAAAATGGGGTTGCGAAGGGGAAAAATCGTCATCTTATGGATATTGCTCGTACTATCTTATTTCATATGCATGTCCCCAAATTGTTTTGGAGTGAGGTCATTCTCACTGCGTGTTAATTAATCGTATGCCATCCTCTATTCTTGATAGCAAATCCCCCCACTACCTGCTCTTTCCTAGAGATGTTACCTTCCACTTACCTCCTCGTATCTTTGGATCCGTTTGTTTTGTTCATTGGCTCCGTCCAGAAGTTGACAAACTTGATCCCCGCTCTATTAAGTGTAATTTCTTAGGTTATTCTCGCACACAGAAAGGTTATCGCTGCTATAATCCATCACTACAAAGGTACTTTGTTTGTGCCGATGTTACATTCTTTGAGTCTACCCCATATTACTCCAAGTCTCACTCCATCTATGATCTGGCTAATTCATTTTCTTGTCCATTACCTGTCCCAAGGCCTCTTACATAGTTAGATCTTCCTCCATCAGTTCTTCTTCGTCCGCTCCTCCGCTGCAAGTTTACTCCTGTCATTCATGACCTCCCACTTGTTGACAAATCCTGATCCTCCTTTCATTTCCTTTGAGGATGATCATTCTATTGCTCTTCGTAAAGGTAAATGTTTATGTGTTTCTCATTCGATTGATAATTTTGTGTCTTATGATCATTTATCACCTTCATATGCTTCCTTTGTTGCTTTGGTCTCTACTATCTTTATTTCTAAGTCCATTACATAAGCTTTATCTCATTATGGGTGGAAAGCAGCCATGGAGGAAAAAATTACATGCCTTTAGGATCCGTTTCATTCACGGATAAGATTACAGTCGAATAGAATTAGGATTAACATGGGATAGGATAAAGGAGGATTAAAGTGGTAATACCTTAATACCATGTTTGGTTCATAAGATTATTGAATTGAGACTAAACTGAGATAAAAAGTCTAAATACCAAAATACCCTAACACTATTCATCATCCTTAACAATGCCTAATTTTTTCACAAACCCTAAAATTTAATTATTATAATTATTATTCTGAAAATAAATTAGTATTATTAAATTAGTATTTTTATCATCATACATGGTAAAAAGAAAAAGTTTAGTCCTACATGCATGGGATAGATTCTATCCCATGGGGGAGGTGGGACAAAAAAGGTGGGAATAAGATTAATTTTATCCCACATGAATAGTGAATCCCTCCAACCAAATGAGGGAAAACTATTCATGTGGGATTAAGTTAGTCCAATCCCACCTTAAACCAAACAACCCCTTAGTACTCATGATACACGGGACTTGGTTCCTCTTCCATATGAGAAATCTGTTGTTCGTTGTCGTTGGGTATATACTGTAAAGGTTCATCGTGATGGTACTATTGATAGATTAAAAGTTCGCCTAGTAGCAAAAGGATATACACATGTATATGTTATTGACTATGCTGAGACATTCTCTCTAGTGGCTAAGATTACGCCAGTTCGTGTGTTTATCTCTTTAGAGGCTACATTTCATTGGCAACTACATCAGTTGGATATGAAAAATGCTTTTCTAAATGGTGATTTATAAGAAGAGGTGTACATGGAGCAACCTCTCAAGTTTGTTACTCAAGGGGAGTCTGGATTAGTATATCGATTGAAGAAAACTCTATATGGATTGAAATAATATCCTCGAGGGTGGTTTGGCCGATTCAATGAAGTAATGATTGATTTTGGCAACAGTGAACATGTAGATCATTTTGTATTTTATAAACATAGTAAGGCAGGTAGGATATTGTTGATTGTATATGTGGATGATATTGTGATCACAGGAGATGACAGAAGGATTTCTAACACTGAAACAATTCTTGAGTACTAAGTTTCAGACAAAATATTTAGGACAATTGAGATAGTTTTCAGGTATCAAAGTTGCTAGATCTCGTCATGGTGTTTTTTTGTCTGTGTAAATGTGTTCTTGATTTGTTGAATGATACTGGGATATTGGGGTGTAAGCCTGTAGATAGTCCTATGAATCCCAACACAAAACTTGCAGTTGATCAAGGTGAGTTATTATCTGATTCAGGACAACATAGATGTTTAGTTGGGAAATTGAATTATTTGACTGTTACTAGACCTGATATTTCATTTGTAACAAGTGTGGTTAGTCAATTCCTCGATACTCCACGAACTAGTTATTATGATGTTGTTATTCGTATTTTGAGATATCTTAAGAGTACTCCTGATCGTGGTTTACTTTATCAAAACCATAGTCATACTCAAGTTGAGGATTATACTGATGTGGACTGGGTAGGCTCTCCATCTGATAGGAGATCTACTACTGGATATTATGTGTTTGTTGGAGGTAATTTAGTATCATTGAAAAGTAAGAACAAATTATGCTGGCTAGATCGAGTGCTGAGTCCGAATATAGAGCAATGACGCATTCTACCTGTGAGATGATTTGCCTTAAACAATTATAAACTTGGGATTAACCAGTCAAGTCCTATGAGTTTGGTGTATGGCAATCAAACAATTATTCATATTGCAAATAATCCCGTGTTTCATTTGAGAACTAAACATATTGAAGTTGATTGTCATGTTCGAGAAAAGCTTATACAAATTGTGATCAGTACCAGATATGTGAAGTCGACAGATGAGTTAGTAGATTTATTTACTAAACCACTGGATGATTTTCGATGTATATTTATTTGTAACAAATTTGGTGCGTATGATATCTATACTCCAACTTATGGGGGAGTGTTGAGAATCCTATTAGGATTTCTATTGTGTCCCAGGAGGGATCCTAAATCTTGTCTAGTTTATGTTTATATTATCTAATTGATGTAGTCCTATTGGATTTGATATTCATAAGTCTATGTATTGGACAATTGAATTGTATTCAAATCAATCAATAATACATATTTCTTCTCTTTTTTTATAAAAATAATACATAATTCTTTTCAATTCTTCTTATTAATAACCACCAAAGGCTTTTACCAACTAAACTAGTTGGCACCTTTGCATCATGTTTTCAATTGCATCATTGTGCACCTCACACTTTTAACTAATCTCTAATAGACATCAATTGACCGTTAAAAAGTCAAATGCACATGAGGGGATGTGTGAATGCCACGTGACAATACATGACCACTATTTAGGGCATAATAGTCCTCTCAAGGGAGCTCACTGATGCTAAGCTTGGGCTGGAGCATAGTGGGTAGTTTACTAAAGAGGATAAAGGTGGTTAACGTATGTAGGTTTGGAAGTGGATCGGGAAGAAATGGGATGACTTCTTTCCTCATGTTTCCTTTGAGTGTGACATTGGTAATGGCATTTCGCTATACACGGCACAAAGCTACTTCTTTAAAAGAACAATTTCCGGATGTCCTCTCTCATGCTAACAAGGATGCTTTGATTAGCTCTTGTGCAAATAATTAAAATGAAGATACTGTGTGGGGTATTCCAATTACTAAAAATGCCCATGATTTGAAAATACTAAATGTTGGTAACTTCTTGGCAAACATTTACAAGGTAAAAGTTAATTTGCTTGCTAAGGATAAGGTTAGGTGGGAGATGAAAACAAGAAGAAAGTTCGAGTTCAAGTCTTTCTATAAAACAATTTTCATGAATGTATCTTAAGGACGGGCAAACTTTCCATGGAATCAATTAAGAAAACTTATGCTCTTTTGAAGGTTGCTTTTTTAGCTTGGGAAGCATCTTGGGGTGGCATTCTAACTATTGAGAATCTCCTTACGCGAGGAGAGGTTTTGGTCAATAAGTACTATATTTGTAAAGAGGAAGTTGAGTCCATCTTACATATTCTTTTCGGGTGCTCCTTCACAAGACAATTAAAGGAGATGGCTTTTTGTGTTATGACTCTCGTGGTTTAATGAGAAATTTTTTGTAGATGAAGATGAATTCATAGACGTTATTGATATACTATCTTGTAAATAATTTCTATACCCTCGGTGCCTTTTAATTTTACATGTAAAAAAAATATTAGTTTAGTTTTAATTTTTTTTTATTTTTATATAAGTTGTTCAGTTTTAATTCTTAGTTCCAAATATCGATGGGCAAAATGAAAAATATGAAGCACCTAGCCTTTCTTCTATGAAACCCTGATGATCAATATTTGGAATTAAGAATTAAAACTGAAATAACTTATTAACAGTCCCAAAATTTTAATTTTTTATAAAAAATTGACAACTTGCAAGGAGCATTGTACCCTAAATGAGAGTCACATGTGGCACTACACATGCTGCACATGTTCCAAATTTAACCTTTCAATGGCTAACAAGGTCAAGAAGAGCCTATTGAAGATTATTCATGACAAGCTGTAATTAGATGAACCCTTATACTTGATGAATTGCTAACAGGGGCAAGAAGAGCCTATTGAAGATAATTCTTGGCAAGGTGTAATCAGATAAACCCTTATACTTGATGAATGTCTCTCTTGTAACTTAAAATAAAAATTAAAAAAGAGTAAAGTTTTGCAATGCCTAGGGATAAAAGGGCTGATTGACGAGGTGAAGGAGAAATGATAAGTGGTTGGGGTCTTAAGTGTTCTAGTAAAAGGGAGATCCTTGGAAGCTAAAATTAACTATGATTATATATTATCTTGGTAGAATTATGAAACACATTACGTGTTTATTGTTTTTAAATTATGCACTACTAATGTCAAAACATGTTTCCTGTTTTCAAAAGCATAAAAGAAAATAAAACAATCATCTTCTTGAAAACACAAAAAAACAATGAAAGCATTACCAGAAGGAACAAAAATGGCTGGGGTCTTAAGTGTTCTAGTAAAAGGGAGATCCTTGGAAGCTAAAATTAACTATGATTATATATTATTTTGGTAGAATTACGAAACACATTGTGTTTATTGTTTTCAAATTATGCACTAGTAATGTCAAAACATATTTCGTGTTTTCAAAAGCATAAAAGAAAATAAAACAATCATCTTCTTGAAAACAGAAAAAACAATGAAAACATTACCGAAAGGAACACAAATGAATGATAACCAAAACTGCAAATCTAGATCCTTTTTCCGCTTTTCTTATCAAGGACTTCTTTTTTTTTTGTGTGTGTGTGTAGGTGGGGGGGAGGGGGAGGTAACATCTACAGAACAAAGCCTATGAAAGTATGAATAAATACTTTAAAACAATCTGAGGTGTAAATGTTGGGCCAGTCAGAAGATTTAACCCAACAGAAGAGTTACTTTTTCTATGTCAAATTTCTTCCTTTCAATTAGAGTTGAATCATACCTCACCCATACTGGGAATATTGCTCCCTCCAGCTCCCATAAAAGTACCTACTGCACTGTTTGGAATTTTAGCCTCCAAAGCACTGTTCATATTCGGGTATCTAAAACAGTAAGACACCAAAAACAAAATCAATAACATCAACTAAGCATAAAAGTTAATAGTACTAAAGAAAATAGTAGTACTGTACCCAGTGGCAGCTGGACGAACAGGATAACTCTGAGGTTCATATTCATGTCCACCACGCTTCAGGAAAAAAAAAAAATCATTAGTACGATGTAATAATTATGACACCATTCAATCATGAATTATTAAAATTCATCTAGAACAAAACAACAAAAGATAAATATTCTGAACAAGACACAGCAAGCTTCTATCTAAGAAAGTTTATTAGAATTTTACATTTGCAAAGTTTCGGAATTATGGAAGCCCGAAAAGGGGTATCATTGTGGCACCGGGTGAAAATAATATGGTCCCTATATTTATAGGGTTTTGTTTATTTCGTATTTAATGTTACTTAGAATTTTATTAGTTAATGTTTTTAGTATTTTAGCAGCTAAAGAGTTTCATAAAAGGGGATTAGTTTCGATTGGTTAGGGATCACTTATTGTCTAATACAAGGACTCTCTTATAACTAGTATAAATACCCCCTTTAGGGTTTTCAGTTGTAAAAAGAAGAGAATTTTGAAAAATGAATTTATTAAGTATTAAGCTACAGATCTGTTTATTATCAAGTATTGATTTTTGGAGAAAGACTAGTTCTTTGAAATTACAATGGTATCAATCGATTATATGCATAAATATGCATGGTCATTAGAATTTGTTTTTTTTTTCTCTGTAATGAAGTTTATTGTAGCTTTATTGAATTATGGCTTTGATTTTAGAAGTTCAAAACATTCTGGCATAATGGTTTGTGTACTCCAACATGAATTATGGTCCAGTTGAACCTTTTCTTAGACATATTCATATATTGTTTTCAAACAAGAATGCCAATTACAGTCTTCTTTAAGAGAGTAGTAACAAAGAATACTATTCTTCTTTACTTTGAAAAGAATTTGACAAAATAACCTTGGGAAATAATTTGATCTTGACAACATCAAAGAATTCACAGCTAATTAGTTAGCGCCTAATATAATCCTAATTAATTCTAAAGACGCGGAAAAAGAAACGGGTAAACCTGTGAACCTGCTGGCAAACTCTACCCGACTCGTAATTTCACGGGTGTTGAAATGCCCACTTTTTGACTGGTCATTAATTCTAGACCCATACCCGTATTTTAGTGGGTTGTGCAACATGTCCAACCGGTATGAGTCAAAATTCCCACCCGTTTGAGGTGAAGTCCTTTTACAAGGTCCTTTTGGATGAGATTTCATGTGGAAGATTCTTGGGAGAAAATTCTTACTATTGATAATCTTCAAAGATGAGGGAAAGTGCTTGTTAATAGGTGTTACATTTGTGAAGATTGTGCCGAGTCCGTGTTTCAACTTTTGTTAGAATGCTTGTTGGCTAGAAGTCTGTGGGAGATGGCTAAGGTAAAAAATCTAATTAAGTTTAGTAAATTAACTTTACATAGATCTTCAACAAATTTAAATTATAAGATTATATCCTAGAAATGGAAAAATTGAATGTATATGAAACTTTTTTCTTTTATATTTTTTAAGACAAGATAATTTTGGTGTTGGTAGCCATGTGGACTATATAAATCCCAATTTGTAACTCCTATAAAGGTATACAATAATAAATTACAATTAATAAAAGGCTTAAAATAAAAAATACAATAAAGTTAATAGTAAATTTACAAACTAAATATCTAAATAATTGAATTTATGTAATTCTTTTCCAAGACAATGTTACTGGAGTATTTGTAGTCAGTGGGCTACATAAAACCCAATGTACGTGTCATTCGAAAACCAAAAAATTATAAAGCTTATTCTATAAAAAGGCAAAAGTATAATCCAATCACATTAGTTAGTAAACTAACATAAATTTGATATCCAACTGTTGGAAATCACCTTGATAAGATGCTCAGGGGTGATCTTCCAAACACTCAAGTATAGAATGACTTGTAAAGAAAAGATACAACAACCAAAGCAAGAAAGAAGACAAGCAATTGTTATCAAGGTTCGACAATAGCCTACGTCCCCGTGAGTTCCTCCGAGCTCTCTGCACTAAATCTCAACGGTTCTTTACAATACAGCAATCCTCTCCAAGAAACCTCCCTTTCTTGAAGAAACAAAGATGAGAAGAAAGAAAGTGATAGGACTGTTACAAAAGCTCTCTACCCACTATCTATACTACTTCTCTGTTTACAACCAGTCTCTCTACAATGAGTCCCTCTTGTATGTCTGTGTCTTTGCACTCTCACACAATTCTCTCATTTACACACACTCTTGTCTTCTCACAATGTCTTTCACATTACATTCCATCATAAGATTGAACCTAGGTGACCCTTTATATAGTGCACCAACTTCTTGTTCAATCTTGAGTGTCATTCTCCACCCTTAGATCTTGATGACCACTCAACCATGACCCTCCATCAATCCTAAGTGATGCTGTGTGTTTTACCCTTGCACCCACGCACTTAACAAGAGGCTGAATCAGGTGGAATATGTGTGCCTCAGTGTGCTTAGCGCCTAGGCACTGAACAAGGCATGCTGAGGCGCTAGGTAAAAGACCCTTTTCACCACTTTCTGGGCACCGTGGCCTTGGTGAGGGAAAGGTGCGGCGTTGGCCTTCCTCCAGCACCTCCCTTGCTGGGCGCTGCGGCTTGGAAGGAGGAGGGCTGCAGCGCACACTAAAGCTGGACCCCTTACAATTGTGCGCACTTCTTTGCCTTGCTGAATGGAGAGGTGTGCACACACCCAAAGTGATGTGCACACTTGTGTGCACTCTTTTAACATGCTGAAATTTATTCTTCCAACCTTTGTTTAAATCTTAACCATGTTTAAACCTTAGACAAATATCAACAATCTCTACCTTTGTCTAAGCATTTAAACCCGAACCATTGTGCAGAGAACTTCAGGATCCAAACTCATCTTGAGTCATCATTCAACCGACTCCATTCCTAAGAAGTTCAAGGCAATGATTGAACCTTCTTAGAGGTAGAACCTTGGTACCTAAATCTGTAGGACTTTCTTCCGTGGCCTTCTTGTCAACGTGAATGCATCATTTCGTACCATTTTCCGGAATGTAATGATACCAAACATCCATATGCTTTGTCCTCTCATGGAACACCGAATTCCTCCACAAGTGCCACGCACTTTGGATATCCGAAGACACCACCACCTGCTCTTTTAGGACCATCCAGTCGTCCAACAACCCTTTGCATCACATAGCCTCCTTTATGGCTTCCGAAGCCACTATGTATTCTGCCTTCGTTGTTGAGAGTGCTACCACTGACTGCCACTGAGCCTTCAAATACCTCAGCAACCACTTCATCCCAAGCCAATGCTTCTTTCCGGGATTACTCACAAATCTGCTGAGAACACCCATTACCTGAGAAATGTCGGGTCTAGTGCTCATCATCATGGACATAACTGGTCCAACCGCACTAGAGTAAGGGACCTTTACCATTTCTTTCTTCTCCTCATCCATTCCAGGACATTGTTCGCTGAAGAACTTGAAATGACCAGCAAGGGGAACCTTAACTGGTTTACCATCTTCCATAGAAGACCGAGAAACCTTCAACCCGTTTCTCTCCCTTTCCCGAATTCTTCTCGTACCAAGGATCTTTTGTGTAAGGCTGAGATCATTCCTCTCGAACTCTTCATTGAGTTGAGATGTAAACCTTTTCATCCTCTCCCTGCTGTTCCGAACCAACAACATATCATTGGCATAGATGAGGATAATCACCACTTCATCCACCTTATGTCCAGGTGAGAAGGTTTCTGTGAAATCCATGTCTTTCCTTTTCGTGAACCCCTTCGCCACCAACCTAACCTTGTTTTGGACTTCATCTCCTGGAGGGTACCCTTCTTTGATCTTGTAAGTCCACTTACAATCCACAACTCTCTAATTTCCCGGAATGTGCACCAATTCCCAGAAGTTGTTCTTTCTCAAAAAATCCATTTCTTCCTCCATAGGTAGCTTCCATCTTGGCAAATCCTTACATCCCATGGCATCAATGTAAGTCTCTTGTTCACTCATCTCTCCTTCTGTCCAAGGAGCTGCTGCATCCACAGCATCCGCAAACCTATATCTTGAAGGTGGTCCGACCAGCCTTCTTTCTCGGTCTCTTGTGAGCTAATAGTCCTTCCGACTCCCTGCATCATCCTCTTTCAGTTCAACTTCCTCATGAGTGTCCTGAGATTGGCATTCATCAATGGGCTCTACTTGGTCCGAACCCTCTTGCCTTCCTTACTCTACTTGAACCGAATTCTCCTTGATGCTATGCTCCACAAATACCGAACTGGTTTGCTCACTAGCCCCTGCAGGGTTAGTTTTCTCCAAATAGGGAAATAACAATTCATTAAAAATGACATCCCTATTTATTATGAGTCTCAATCCTTCTTGTTCTAAGGACCACAACCTATACCCCTTCGCCCCTTTGCCATATCCTAGAAACACATATTTTCTATATCCTGGGCTAAGTCTATCATCCTTTTGTTGTACATATGCAGCACACCCAAAAGTCCTTAGGTTGTCCAACTCAAAGGGTTTTCCGCTCCACATCTCTTCGGAAGTCTTATAGTACACAATCCTAGAGGGTGATCTATTAACCAAATACGCAGCAGTAGACACCGCTTCCCCCCAAAAACATTTGGGTAATCCGGATCCATCTAACATGTACCTAACCTTTTCCATAAGGGTCTTATTCATCCTCTCAGCAACTCCACTTTGCTGAGGGGTTTTCACAACCGTTCTATGTCTTAGAATGCCATTTAACCTACAGAATTGATCAAGTTCTTGGTTAAAAATTTCTAAGCCATTATCGGTTCTTATCCCCTTAACTACCCTACCCCTTTGAGTCTCCACCAGCTTTTTCCACACCACTAATTTATTCAAAGCATCTGATTTATTTCTAACCAAATAAACCCAAATCTTTCTTGAATAATCATCAATTAAAGATAGAAAATAAATGTTACCTCCCTGTGTTGGTTTCTTTGCTGGTCCCTAAAGGTCCGCATGAATGTAGTCAAGAATGCCCTTAGACTTGCATACTCCGGTGTTGAAGCTGACCCGGTTTTGCTTCTCAAGAACACAATACTCACAGAAATCAAGTTCCTCTACTTTGTTTCCACTAAGTAAGCCATCCTTGCTAAGAACTTGCAGGCTCTCTTCGCTCATATGTCCCAAGCAAGTGTGCCAAAAGGTTGCCTCATCCATCTCAGTCATCAAGCTTGCTGCTTGATCCTTGATCTCTATGTCTCCGATCATCTCATAGAGACCATCCTTCATTGCTGCTTTGATCACTACCAAAGATCTCTTGGCTACCTTGATCTTTCCTCCCTCTATCTTGCATGTGTATTCCATGGAATCCAGCTGCCCCAATGAGATCAAATTCCTCCTCAAATCCGGGAGATATCTCACATTCTCCAGCAACCTTGTCATTCCATCAAACATCCTCACCTGGATGTCTCCCGTGCCCCTCACTTGGTAAGAAATATCATTCCCCAAGAAAACCCTTTCATTATTGGTTTCCTTGAAATTCTTGAACCAACTCCGGTGAGGGCACATGTGATGAGTGCACCCGAAATCCAAAGATCCATTTCCTGCTGCCTTCTTGCCCCTTGCTCACACTTGAGCACACAATAAGAACATCATCATCTTGCTGTTCTGTCTTGGCAACTGAAGCCTCTCCATCCTTGGTATGGCTTCTTCTTCTATCCCTCATCTTTTCCTTGCAATCTTTCTTGACATGACTCTTTTTATGGCAGTAGAAACATCTCCCATGGCTTTCTCCTCTACTTTTGTCCTGGTAGTAGCCATGCATGTTGCTGTGCACTCTCTCTCCCATGGCTCTCTCCTCTACTTCTGTCCCGGTAGTAGCCATGTATGTTGCTGTGCACTCTCCCATGGCTCTCTCTTCTACCTCTGACCCGGTAGTAGCCATGGACGTTGCTGTGCACTCTCCCATGGCTCTCTCCTCTACCTCTGACCCGGTAGTAGCCATTTATGTTGCTGTGCACTCTCCCATGGCTCTCTCCTCTACCTCTATCCCGGTAATAGCCATGGATGTTGCTGTCATACCAAGTTGTTGGCCTTCTTCTAATGAACAGCCCTCTTCCACTTGATGCACTCATCATCTTGGCATCAAGATTATCTTGCAACTCTTTCTTAGGATTAAATTTAAAAGCAAAGATTCGTTTATGAAGATACCTCTTATTAGGGAGAGTCTTGGCAAGAAACAACTCATCTAGTTTCTTCCAAATTGTAGTTGGATCTTCCGAGTCTCCGCACTCCCTTGTGACATTATCCGACATGTGCAAGAAGATGGTGCTGTATGACATCTTCTTCATCTCATTCCGCTAGTCCTCCGTGGTACTTGCTTGAAAAGCGTCATCTCCTCCAATCACCAAGTCCACCTTTTGTTGCACAAGAACTGCCTTGATCTTCCGCTTCTAAAGGGCAAAATCTCCCTTTCCATCAAACTTCTCAATACCGAAATTTGAACCCATCTTGCGAAGAAGATCCCAGATTTATGCAATACCCACAAATGCTTTTCAACTTCTTCTAAACCTCAAGAACACAGATCGAAGATTGATCTCAATTTCGTTCTTGAATCAACCTCAAGAACACAATCAGATCTTGATCTTTACTTCGTTCTTAAATCACCCAAGAAGTTGACCTCCGATTCTTGGAGTCTTGTTCCGACACCTTCTGTTCTTGCTCCGTTACCCAGCTGTGCAAGCTTTGATACCATTGATGGAAATCACATTGATAAGATGCCCAGGGGTGATCTTCCAAACACCCAAGTCTAGAATGACTTGTAAAGAAAAGATACATCAACCAAAGCAAGAAAGAATACAAGCAATTGTTATCGAGGTTCCGCAATAACCTACGTCCCCGTGAGTTCCTCCGAACTCTCTGCACTAAATCTCAATGGTTCTTTACAATACAGCAACCCTCTCCAAGAAACTTCCCTTTCTTGAAGAAACAAAGACGAGAAGAAAGAAAGTGATATGACTATTACAAAAGCTCTCTACCCACTATCTATACTACTTCTCTCTTTACAACCAACCTCTCTACAATGAATCCCTCTTGTATGTCTGTGTCTTTGCACTCTCACACAATTCTCTCATTTACACACTTGTGTCTTGTCACAATGTCTTTCACATTACATTCTATCATGAGATTGAACCTAGGTGACCCTTTATATAGTGCACCAACTTCTTGTTCAATCTTGAGTGTCATTCTCCACCCTTAGATCTTGATGACCACTCAACCATGACCCTCCATCAATCCTAAGTGATGCTGTGAGTTTTAACCTTGCACCCACGCACTTAACAAGAGGCTGAATCAGGTGGAATATGTGTCTCAGTGTGCCTAGCGCCTAGGCATTGAACAGGGCATGCTGCGGCGCTAGGTAAAACACCTTTTTCACCACTTTTTGGGCGCTGCGGCCTTGGTGAGGGAGAGGTGCGGCGCTAGCCTTCCTCCAGCACCTCCTTTGCTGGGCGCTGCGGCCTGGAAGGAGGAGGGCTGCAGCGCACACTGAAGCTGGACCCCTCACAGTTGTGCGCACTTCTTTGCCTTGCTGAATGGAGAGGTGTGCACACACCCCAAAGTGATGCGCACACTTGTGTGCACTCTTTTAACATGCTGAAATTTATTCTTCCAACCTTGGTTTAAATCTTAACCATGTTTAAACCTTAGACAAATATCAACAATAAATAAATTTATGAAATCATATTCTAAAAGGGAGAATTGAATTTATGTGGCCATTCTTTCCCAAATGATGTAGTTGAAGTATTCCTAATTATGTGGGTTATATAAAGATCAGTTTCTAAACCTTACAAAGACCAAAATATAAATCTAAAACTATAGAAGATATTTAATAACAAATATAATCGCTTATAAAAAAATAATAAAAATAATCCAGTTGAATAGTAAACTAACTCAATTTCACAATATCAATATCATTTAAAAAAAGGAGGAATGAGATTTCTTGACACAAATATTTAGATTGATATTCCATATTGTGATACTTTATTATAAACGCCAACCTATAATAAGCCTTGCTAAAGACCCAAAATAGAGAATAATATCAATTTGACCAATAGCATGAATCTCCAATAAATTGTATTTATGAGATTGTATTCTAAAAATATAAAAGAAGAGAACAAGAGCGTTTAACATAAATTTAGTTTTTTTTTCTTAAACTTTGTTAAAACATTGAATTTTAATTGTGCAGGGCAGAACTATGTTCATCTTAGTGTGAGCAATTGTCCCCCCTCAGATGTAAGAAAACTTTTTTGGGATATATATATATATATATATATATATATATATATATATATATATATATTAGGGTAATATTTATGGTTCTAAATATTTTGTTGGTAAATAGGTAACATTATTTTTAAAATTTTTGTTGATTGGTTATTTTTTAAATATTTATTTACTTTTTTTTACAATTGAATATGATTGAGAAAATCAAAAGACTAGCTTCAATGGTCCCAAAAGCAAGACAAGAAAAGAACGTGGAAAAAGAGAGTTAAAGAAAAAAAATCTTGAAAGATTGGGAAAAAGATAGAAGAGCTATTGCTTGTTAAAGATTTCATCAACTTTTTGGTATATTTTCTTCAAAAAGCTCATAAAAAAAGAAACCCTAAATTCTATTTTACATTGTGTTAAATTTATTCTATTTTATTTTATTTTATTTAAAATATAGTTATTAATTTTATTGAATTAGTTGCGATTAAAAGGTGAGATTATTTATTTACCTTCAAATGATTGCAATAAAAATATATTCATCACAAGTATTTATTTTAATTACTCAATTATTATCACTAAATTTATATGAATATAGAATACTTTTAACAATTTAATATCATAAAAAAGATTGTAAGGTAAAGTGGTTGCCTCAATTGACCAAAGATCTTGACTCTGCCACTGTCTACATGTTTCTTAATTTCATGTTTAGTTATTTTATATTCTCAAATTTCAAATTTTTTGCTTATACGTTTACATTTTGTACCCACATTTTATGTTGATTAGATAAAAAAAATGTCTATAACAAGTATTTACTATTTGCTTAATTTTTTACTTTAAAAATTAAATTTAAATGAATATCTTAATTTTTTCTTTAATTATTTGTCATTTTGAAATTTAAGATTCTTAACTTCTAGATTTGCATTTACATGCACTAGGTATATTGAATAAATAAATGTTATCAATAACAAATAACTATTTATTTGTTAAAAAAATCAATGAATCTTTTACCCCTAAAGAACTAGTTTAGGTCTAACTTCCTTTTTCTACAAGTAAAAGTTGTGGCTACCCGAACCCATTTAACCATCTATCAATTGAAGCATTCATGAGAGACAAGCTCAGAAAATGATTGTTGCCAAAATGGCAGAGGTGGTAACCCTAGTGAGGGTAGCTCTGTGAAAGTCCATCAGTGGAGTAGAATGGGACTGTTGTGGCAATTATGTTGTGAGGAGTGAAGTCACAATGATACAGTGGGAAGAAAGAACCACAAAGTTTTATTAATCACATGATTGAAAGACCAAATAAGTTGAATATTTAATAATCTAACCACAGGGCCCCTCCCGTATTGTTTATGGAAAAATAATACCTCTAAATGAGTGTAATCTTTTATATAAACATTGACCAAGCATCACAAGATGTAGCATCAATTACAACTACATATGAATTTATAATATTATAAGATTGTTTAGAAATTTTAAATTACTTCTTATAAATAAAAAATTAAAATTACTTTAACAGTTGCCTTCTAGATGATATAAATAAAGCATGCATCTACATATGAGAAAAGCATATGCCTCAAACCCACTGGTAAGGAGGCTTCATAGTTTATTACCAGCATAAAATAAGACTAAAAAACATCAGGAAATACCAAATATATTGTACCAAGGTGTTCATATAGAGTCAACTAAACTACTCAAATAAAATACAATCCGTGTATATAATAATATAGTGGGGTGGGGCTTCAAAATTCAAAATCAGAACTCATTTTTTAATTCATTATAAAAGCTAAGCAGGTAATTGAATAATCAAGTTTGACCTTTGCAGTGGACACAACAAACTAGTACTGAAAACAGGCAAAAATAAAGGGATAAAAATTAAATACCCTGAGAGGTTCAAATCCACCAGAGCTGCCAGCTCGCATTGCACGAGATGGTGGGGGTCCCTTGCCTGGTACGCTTCCTGAGGGACCAAATCCATGGACAGACCACACAGGAGCAGGTTCTGCTCCAGCATTTGCATCTCGCAGAGTTCTCACTCTAAGTCTTGATGCAATTTCTGCCAAAGCTTCTTTAGCAACACCAAAATTTCCGGATATCTGAATGACCAAAAACATTAGTCTAGAACATTGTGAAGCTGAAAAAATTAAAAATATAAGGTCATCAGGAATTGAACAAAACAAAACCTAACCACAACAGCATACACCTATATCTATTACGAAATGCATCATGCAACCACACCTGTACAAGCTCTTCGTCTTCGGAGGCACACTTAGGCTTGTCATCCTTGGAGTAAACACGAATGTCTGCCTGGGTTCTCCTTCTCATCTCATTGATGACATGACCTCCTTGCCCAAGGATGCAGCCAACCTTACTTGAAGGAACAAGAAGCCTGGTAGCAATAACACCTTTCTCTGAGAATTCACTTGTTTGGTTCTGAAGTTGAAGGATTGCCTCAATGGTTTGGGATCTTGGGTTCCAGATAGCCTGAACAATATTATTAAAAGAAATGTAAAACAATCTCCCATTAGCATTTTCAGAACTCGACTCAACTAAGCCTCAATCTCAAGGTAGTTGAGGAATACAAAAGGTTGTTATAGTGCTTTCTATGCCATATGAAGTACAGGATGGAGCTGTTAAAAAAATGCAGACCTCAAAAGCAGAAACTCGAATCACACGTTCATCGGAGTCAGTTGATGCATCCTCAACGTGAATGCTGGCTCCTGTCTCTTGCTGTAACTGTCTTACATTTAAGCCTCCCTTGCCAATCACCCCGCCAATTTTCCCAGCTGAGCACAAAATTTTCATAGAAAACTCAACTGAAGCTTCTCCACCATGTCCAGGAGGAACATCATTGAAGCCACCAGGCCCAACTCCAAAAGACTGGTCTACATATCCACCCATCCATTGCATGGGCGGCATACCATGTGAAGAAGAGTTCCGATGGGACCACATTGGATTTCGCGGGGGAAGTATATTTGCCATGGGAGGACCAGGAGGACGAAAACCTTGGCCCCCATGAAGCATGGAAAAATTCAAAGGAGGTTTGTCCTTGCGAGGATTCTGATGCAATAAAGTGGAAACTTCATAGAGTGCCCTCTTAGCCAAATCTGGTTTTCCAGATATCTGCAACAAACTTTCCAAAATTTCATTTTGTTGGAAATTGAAAAAAAAAAAAAAAAAAACCTTCAAAATTGCCAGAATCGTCTCCGAAAATATGAGCATTTCAAAGGTAAAAAAAATGAAATGGAAAATATCCACACAAAAACTGATATAACAAAGAACTTTAATCCCCAATAACAACATCATAGCATCAAAAAAATTCAAGTAATTGAAGCAACCAAATTCAGAGAATATTTTACAAGTTTGTGCACCGTTTAGTCATAACATCCATAAGTAGTAAAAATGCACCAGAGACCTCGAAATCATCCGGTAAACTAGCAGTGACTTCAATGGAGGCACAATCACAGAGTAAACCAATAAAAGGAGAGCCCACAGTCCCTCTTCTAATTTTCATGTTTCCTAGGCCTTCATTTTCAGTACTAATCCCTCTATATTATAGCCATCAAGCTTGCTTTGACTGGAGAGAACTTCTAATTTCCCTTAGGATTACCGATAAGAACCAGCTTGATAACCACTGTAAGTCGAATTATTACTGCAACTAATTAGGGTCAGACAAAACATCCAGGACATGCTACTATCCAAGGAGCTCATGAAGTAGCTCAGTTGAACTTACTTGAAAGCTAACCAAACCAGCATAGGTCTGTTACTGGAGGTACCCCTTTCCAAGATCAACAAACCAGCAAATTATTGAGGGCAATCAACTCAGCTCCAACAGAATATATGCGTTTGAACTTCAGAATCAAACCAGCATGTGACCATCTACACCAAGTCAGGAAATTGAGACTAAACACTTGATCTGAAACCTACCACAAAGTTCCGCCAAACCATTTGCCACCAACTTGTCTGACATACATCTGGTGGCAGAGTTAAAATATAACCTTGCCCCAAACTCAGATATCATTCAAAATAGCAGCTTGGAAGTTTTAAAAAGTTGTTTTATAGATGCTATATCCAAGCACAGACTTCTCCCAACCATCTGCCATGGGGACCAGGAGGGGGAGAGCAGCCATTTCATGGGATAATATTACCCAATAAAAAAGATATTGATATGTATTAATAACCAGCAAAAAAAATTGAAATTTCCTAAAGGTAGGTGATGTAGCACAAGAAAATAGAGAAGAAATTGATAAATAAAAGCCAGGCTACCGTGGCGATCGAAATAGAAGCCAGGCTACTGTGAGGATCGGAAGAGAAGCCAGGCTACCCTAAGGATCGGAAGAGCAGCCAAGCTCCTTGGAGGTTGCGAAGAAACCAAGGATACTCAATATCAATCTTTATTCATTCAAAGTTACTGAAAAATTAACATTGAGATCTCTTATGTATAGATCTTTAGGAATCCTAATCCTACTCTAACACTTCAAAAAAAGAAATTCAATACTGATCAACTACTATGTCGTAATCCTATTCCAAGAAATTAAATTATAATCAAATACTATGTCTTAAAATCCCTATTAAAATATAATTCTTTCATGATTACAAAATTACAAATTTGTCCCCATACCCTTCTGTACCCCATGAGTAGGGTATGTAATTCCATCAAAATTGAGAAAAATCCAACAAATGACCATGAAACAACACAGAGAAAGTGAAGATTCGAAAGATACAGTAAAGAAAAATAAGCAGAAAAAAGTCAAAAAGAAGATTAAAAAAATGACTACGCCAGTGACTTTTCTAAACAAATTCTATCCTAGGGAGCATCATTCGCTTAGTCACTCCCCTGGAATCAATATAGCAGTGTATTAAGGAAAAGTCACTCATCCCAAGTTCTCAAGCATGCCAGATCTCATCCTTTGCAATAATAGCCACCACCTTGTCCATGTATGCTTGGAACCTCCAGGTGCTTTCACATTTCTGCTTACATCTCCTAAAGTCAAACTTAGGCCTAGAAAGCTCTTCCATCTGAAGCACATTACATTCACTTGAGCAGCTCAATCTTGACTGGTATGGAGGTCGATCTCCTTTAAGACAAATAATAGCCAGCATTCCAGCAAGCTGCTCATGAAAAGCAGAGCGAAGGAAGGCCCATTTGAACACGTGGACCTGCATTCCACTGTGCTTGTTCACAAGGTGGAACTCACGTAAGAAGTCCATCAATCAATATTCTCAAACCAGTAGACAGACTAAGATGCCAAAGCAAAAGGTCTCCTTGAAACACAAAAACTGTTCATGTATCCTTTTTCATCACTTTCAGATCAGTTATCAATATAACTTGACTAAATCCAAATCTCTTCTACTCAAAGCCCTCTTTTAGGTGAGCTTCGGGTAATATCTACATCTATAATCATCACAAAAATAATTCTTTGATATCTTCAATAACCTGTTATGTAACTATTTGGAAAAAAAAATTGTTGTTCTTCTTAGGTATCTATGGTGCCAGCCTTTACTAGTATAAAACATAAAACAACAGTTGAATTATGGCAAGTTTTTGAAGATACACTTCCACATCCTGACTCAAATGCAAGGCATAGGCTTAAGCAAATAAATGCAGAAAGAAGCACTTCAATCCACTTTACCAAAAGACCATCTAAGGTTTCAGAGAGAACGAAAAGGAAAGAAAAAACCCTCAAACTAGGATTCGTTCTGCTATCAGCAATTTCCACAGATAGCAAAGCCCACACTTGAACTACACCAGCCATTATGTACTTAAAAGGGAATACGCTGAAGCTTAGTTACAAATGGTTCTAAACCTAGCCACAGATAGTTCAACAATGTAGCCTTCCTTAGTGAGATCCAGACCAAACCTAAAAGATGTTCTTATTATCCTGGCCCAAATGTCAGCTAGAAGTTCGGAATAAAATAGTTAATATCCCCAATGGGTCTCACCCGCTGACAAAATTCATAGGCACCACACATTAGCAATGTCATCAGTCAATAATTGCTGTTCAACTAACAGAAGAGCCTATCTACGGAAGTTTCATATCCCCAGTGATCCTACCATTTAAAAGCTGGGTGGTTAGGCAATCCAGTTCAAGATGAAAAAAGTGTAAAAATCAACAGGCCACAACTCTACAGTAAGTATCCCACGTTCCCAAATATGGCCTCACAGTCTGAAACAGTAGAGGCAATAAAAACCCTTGCACTTGAAACTCTAAAGAGCCCCTGTCCCAAATTGCAGGATTGACATCAAACTCAAGGGACATACAATTTTTCAGCATATCACCCTGTCTCAAAATCTTGACAAAAGAAACCAACAAAGACTCCATTTTTTACTAGAGGCCCATACGTCTTACATCGGCCATTGCATGTAAACACATTTAAATTATACGGTAGGGCACGATGACATAATACATTCCCATGAAGAATAAAGTGGAAGATCTAGACCAGCAATGTCCTTGTACGGCTAGAACTTGTACCACTTCTTTGGATGAATATGACACATAAAGGTCATTTACACTAAAAGAGATGCTAAATGAGTCAATTTGTGGGATGCCAGGGGCCACATTTTGTAAAAGATAATCGAAAAGCTTATATACTATACTTCAAAGTTCAAACATTCTTTTCTAAACAATGGATCAATGGAAGTTTACAACAAGGCAAAGAAAACCCTCACGTCTAGGTTAGGATTTCGATCAATGTTTTCAAAACGTAGCTAAAAACTTAAATAATTTTATTTGACTGAAGATGATTATAAGAAGAATAAGATGGAAGAGGAAGATGTGGACTCAGATTTAAATAAGAAATCCCTAGCATTTGAACTAGAATTTTAAACATCATTTCAAAGTTGAAGCAACACGAAAGTCTGTGAGTGTGCCTGTTCATCAATGATGATAACGAGATGAACATTGGGGGAGGGGAAGGATGGGGACAAGCAGGAGAAGATAGATTTGAAAGTTGAAACACATGACAAGATAGTTATCATAATCTTACGATTCACGATTCGATTCAATTCAGAACATAAACGCTTCGAATCGATATGCCGAATCTAAGTTAATCCTGAATCAATATCGAATCTACAATTCAGTACCACTCATTTCGATCCGTACGATTTGCCCGATTCAATAAAACTTACAATTTTTTTAAAAAAGTTATAGAAAACAGGTTTAAGATAAGATGTTTAAAGCTAATATAAACATAGTTCATTGGTTTTTCTCTTTCATAAGTTAATCTAGAAATTTAGGATTCTAAGACATTTTGTGATGAAACAAACAAGCTCATATAGCATTCATATCTTTGATTTCAATCCATAATAGTATTAAGTACAGTAATACTATTATTTTATTTTATTACTTTATTACATTATTTATTAATTTATTATATTGTGCTGTATTAGTTGTTAGCTGTTAGCAAATTACTACTACGTGAGTATAATATGTTAATTAGAGTAGGTCATGGTAGACAAGTGTTTTTCCAATTGGTCACATGATCATTCAATATATGTTAAAATATTTCACTTTTAATACTAAATCTTACGATTCAATTCAATTCTCGATTCACAAAATCGAGATTTCGATTCTCGATTTGACAACTATGCATGACAGATAGATGAACTCAATTAAAAAAGGTTGAAACACCACAAAATTTTGTTGAATAGATGAGCTCATTAAAATATGATCTCATCGATTCTATGCACGACTCAAATGGACTATCAGGGGGGAACTGAAATTCTTAATAAAACTGACTTCATTCATACTCCAATTTATTTATTTTTTTATAAGTAGTCATACTCCAAAAAATTAAGAAGAAAGAGGGAAAGCATATGTGCAAACCACTTTCAATTCCAGAAAATTCATTTAATTTGTCAAGTGCATACGAGGAAAATATAAGAATAGAAACGAAAATGAGTCAGTATATCACCTGCACTAGTTCATCAGTACTCATTGCACAGGCAGGAAGATGTTCTGCAGGAAGAACACGAATGTTTGCACCTGTTTCACTTCGCAATTTTTGAATAACATCTCCACGTTTGCCAAGAAGACATCCTACCATGTTGTTTGGAACAAGAAGCCGTGCAGTGACTACAGCATTTTCATTATCATCATCAGATGCCATGCCACCAAAAAGATCTTCCTTAATAATCCTGTCGTGAACTTTTAAGAGAGCATTCTGGGCGGCGCAGTGTGGCTCCATGAGCTCCTTTTCATCCCCGTCATTATTTTGTTTCCTTGACATTTTTGTTGGAGAACTATAAATGATAATTACTCTCTCATCTGACCCATGAACGGGATCAGCAACCGTAATTTTTGCCTGTGTCTCTTCTCTCAAGGCTTTGACTATGCTCCCACCCTTTCCAATAACACCACCGATTTTTCTAGAAGGACAAAGTATGTGATAGACAGTGTCAACAGGTTGAGAATACCCTGAAGATTGTTCATCGCCAAAGGAATTGTTCCAGCTTCCCTTCTTGTTAACCCCTTTTCTCTTGAATTGGTTGTTTAAACGTTTCTTGAAAAACTTCCGCTTGTTCGAGTCCATAATGCCACAAAGTACACTAGTAATATACACTAGACTTGAGCTATGTTTAGCCTGGAATAAAACAAATTTTATAATCATTTGAATAAAAGAAACAATGACTATGTACATAATAAAACTAACACTGCAATTAACGTAATAATATAATGCTTTAGAACAACACAAAAGTTGTTCTAAAATTGATAAACGTAAAAGATAGCAGTAATCAGGCAAAGCAAAATGTTTCAGCACACTAAAACAACTACTTGACATTAATTCTTATTATGCATCAGCCATGGGAAACATATCGTCTCCTTTTTTTTTTGCCGAAACAACTACTTCTCCCATAAATCATAATGCTGATCATATGCTCATCCCTATTCAATATCACTACTGCTATTGTACACCAAAGGTAGAACAACAAAAATGTTATTGCAAGAGTACCTCAGTAGCTTATGAGTTACAAATTCTTCACAAAGCTCCAAAAGTGCTTGCCAAGTCTGTCCTCAAAAGTCTTTGACTTCAAGCCGTCAATGAGCCCAGCGCTAATCTTGATACGGAAGACTATACAGAGTACACACAATTGGACGAAAAGTTATGATCAACAAGGCACGTAAAAACAATGGCTTTATTTTATTGTTAGTGTTAAAATCTCAACAAAAAAAATAATCCTAAAAGGCTAAAAAAAACTTCGCTTTTAGCAGTGTAAATGCAGAGCTGACTTTGAGTATTATTCGCAAATCAAATTCACTGAGCTACATATTGATAAGTTACCGATACAATAAAAAAAATCTAAATAATACAATGAATGCAGAGGAGTGAATAAAACTGCTCAACAAAGTTCAATCTTCGAATTTCACTCTCAAAATTAACCAAATCTTGAAGAAAGATTTAATCTTGTCTCCGCAGAGAGGACTGATTCAGATTTTCCAAGAAAAGTTCACTGGAAACCATTAATTTAACGAATAAATGAAGAAGAAAGAAGAAGAATTAGGGTTTCGACATAATAATAAAGAAGAAAGCAAAAAAAGAAAAAGAAAAGACCAAAGTACCTGAGAGAGAGCTGCGCGTGTTTGTTTGTGCGCATTTAAGAGAAGATTCGGTTGAGAGGAGCGATAGTGGGAAGAGAGAGAAAGAGTATTGTGTTAGAAATACACTGATTGCCGCTTGCTGGGGCATGTGGTGCTCTCCATCCGTAGCGGGGAAGAGAGAGGTTGGGAGGGAGGGAGGGAAGGAAGGAATGGAGCCAGTATAATAAGGCTCTTTCCGTCCTTCGAATTGCTCATTCTGCCCAAATTTTGGGGATGGGCTAGCCCACTAGATATTACTCTCCGATTCGGAGTATGGACCATTAATCACTGAGGAGCCTTATTTCAGTTGTAGTAAGAGAATGAGAACAGCCCACGTTCTAAGGCAATTCACTATTGAAGTGTTCTTTTTTATAGAAAGTTTTTGAAGTTTTTATTTGAGTGATTAAGTTCTTGGAATCGATTGGATTAGTTCAATCATGAATTTAATCAGATTGATTTGGTTTTCACAAATAAAAATTTTACTATTTTGAGGAAGTGGTTTTTTTTGTAAACTGATGTGAACCTTTAAGTTTATAAAGAATCAATCGGTTTCTATATTTACTTAAAATTCAGCTAAAATCACCTTTTATTCAAAAGAAATTAATTAATGCTCATATTTAATCAGGTGAGCAAGTTGCATGCCAAGGTTAGGACTTCAATGGGCTGAAGCCCAACCTTAAACATTGTTATAACTTATAATCCTTGGTCCTTGCGTGCAGCTCAATGTTCAAGAGAAAGCTTCGGCAGCAAGAGAGAGAGCCTATGCTGTGTTGGGCATGGCCTGATCTTAAATTGCAACTCACATTAGTAATTTTCAAAGTTAATATATCATTCATTTGAATGCCTTCTCATTGCTGTTTCATCATTGTTATCTGGCGAATTTGTTCTAAAAGAAGAAGAAAGAATGACATCGATGTATATACTTATTTGATTAGTGGGAAGCTCGCGCTTCACACGGGTTTTGTATTTCGACCTAAATTCTTCTTGTATCTTGAACTTTTCTTTGTATCTTCTCTTTTCAGTCTCACCAACGGTGATACATATCAGAAGTTCGAAAAACACACTTTCAAGAACCCTTTAGTTCTTCTCTAAAGAAGTTGGTGTAATTTCTCTCTCTAACAATGTACTTTTCTCTCTCTAAAAATACATGTGTAGTAACACACAGTTCTTTGCACATTTTTGTCTCTAAAAACAAAACAACACAATTATTGTATTTTGCTGGTTTTATTTAAACATTCAAAAGAGGGGAGTAATGGGAAATTAAGGGAAGTTAGGGAGAAAAACTACCCCTTCCATATTTTTATTTTAAAATTAACTTAGGCGGGTCAGACTGCTCGTTATGGGTGTCCTGCACGACCTGAATTTTCAACATATATTTTATAGAGGTGGGTGAAAGTTCAAGTCATATGAGAAATTGCTTTGCTACCACCCAACATTCGGTCTATTGATTGATCACTCACCTTATATAAAAACGCTCCAATCAAGACAATTGGATCGGATTTTTAGATTTCTAATTGGTTTTTGACATCCCTATTCCAAAATCTCCTAACAATGATCGTCAAATAGACCATCACTTAATATGGATTGATAATAGTAAGAGAGTAATTTATAAATAAAAAATTGAATTTCACATAATTCTCACCAGCTAATTTAGCTAAGTTTTGAGCTTTCACTACCCAACTCATATGTTCTTTCTTAATATATAGTTCATTTTTCTTAATTTATATCACAATACACTATTCATCTAATTAAATGATTAATTTTTTTCTTTAATTTTAAATTAAAAAAGTAATTAAAATTTTACAACTATAGCTTCATAAAGCTCACATGTATTGAAAAGTTATTTTTTATTATTTTAAATCAACAACATGTTCAATAAAAATGGAGTCAAAATTGCTTCAAAAAATCAACTATGACATATAAATTGGGACAGATGGAGTACATATTAAGAGAGTGAAGAAAATTTCTAATATCAAAACAAAAAAAGAAATCGAAGCCTACCTATTCTGACTACTTAGCTCATCTTAGCCGTCCAAACCCTACTGAAAATATGTATAAATTCCCATATTAGGGGAACCAAGTTTTCTGACTCTATTAAGGCCTTCTAAGGCTTGTTTCAGCTTCTATTAATGTAGACTCTATGTTCAAAACAAACCTACTCCTGCCCATGATAAAACTTAATATTGTTCATGCTCTCTCTTCCAGGTTTCATTATAGATAAGAATTTGTTATGGCAAGCTTCATTGAAGATCAGAAATGATGCATTCCGTCTCCTACAGACTATCGCTATTGACACATACTCTCCATATTTAAAATGTTTAGAAAAAAAGTTAGCATTATGATGCAACTTTGACCACACAATCTTTGTTAACTAAAACAACATGTGACACAAACAAACCCATGAATTAGACACAATAAAGTGGAATTTAAGAATTAGGAAGTATACATTTCTACATGAGTATGACTACATCTCTCTCTTTGTGGAAGCTCGTTGATGAAAACAAAGAATTCATCATCTTTCAATGACAAATCAATGATAAAAGATATTTTATTTATAGCAGAATAAATAATATAGACATATCACCAATAAAAATAGACAGATCAGAAAAAAAATAGACAAAAAAAAGAAAGTTTAGAAACATCAAAAAAAAGCCAAAAGCAAGTGATATACATTTTGTCTTTTGAGTCATCCTAAAAAAAATTCCAGATTACTACTTTGCATGTGGAAGACTTGTGTTACACATACATTAGCCAAAGTAAAAGTATCACCAATAGAAAAATGCCAAATCATATTTCATGGATCACATATAAGAACTTGTTTTCTGAGTAATCTAATTTAGTTATGCGCTCTTGATGAGATAAAAGGAAAGCCTAAGTTTCATAATTTGAAACACAAAATCTTTAATAATTCAGTTAAATCATATTTTAACTCAAATAACTTTGGTATGATCTAACTCAATTATGCAGTCCTAAGGGCTAAAAGAGAAGTCTTGGCTTAGTATCAGAATTTGAAACATTCAAATCTTAAAAGCTAAATTAAGTTGCATTTTAAATCAAATAGTAGTGATCTAATAGCATGCATGCAGATGAAGACAAACAATAACTTTCAAGGTTCATAATGACTCATTTTGTAGAAAATCAAGGATGGCTCAACTTTTCTTTTCTTATCGTTATATCACCTCATAAGTGTGCTTTATCTCAAGAACATTGAATAATCTATAATTTACGGTACAAATCTCACTGCAGTAAGTTTGTAGAAATTGAAAACTACATGAAAAGACTTGAGATTGCATAGAATATAATTATCATTTACCTCATTAGATTTTAAGTTTTTCTTATTATAAAAACTTCTCATCAAGAAAATATAACTGAATATGTTTCTGAATTATACCTCTTACTTTTCTGATAAATTTCAGTGTGGATAATGCTTTCATAGCCTAGATTGAGCTTCAATACTTTCTCTATTTGAATTATGTTCTAAGTCTAACTCAATCTGAAATGGCATTACAATATAAACGGCTTCAAAGTTTATACCAAACAATATTATTATGGAATAAGGACATCCATAGCAAAGAAAGGTGTAACTCACATTATGATAACTGCTGTCTTCACCATTTTGAAACATGAAAGCAACAAAGGAGCATTTGTTATTATTGCTGCAATACACAAAACAAACCAAGTTCAAATGTTAAAAGAACATGGGTCTATAGGTGACAATGCTGCTAAAGGTCTTCTAGCTTGTAGGATGCTCTCTCCAACTGAGAGAGACTCATATAACTCCCTAAATTGGTCACTCCTTTGTAAACCCAAATGATCAGCATTTAGTTGTCCTATTTAAATTGTTTTCCTTGTCTAGATATCTCCATTGTAGTATCCATCACTCCATTCTAAAACCATGTGAAAAAATAGTTTTGATGTCGTTAAGTACCTGCTAATAAGTCTGAAAATGAAGTGTTTCAATTAATAGAAATCCTTGGTGATTATAGTTATATACTTCCCTTTTTGAAGCAAACAAAAAGAAATATCTAAAAACCAAATGAAGGAAAAAAGAACTAACATATCTAATTATGGTGATGTTTGGATTGTGAACAAAAAGAAATATCTAAAAACCAAATGAAGGGAAAAAGAACTAATATACCTAATTATGGCGATGTTTGGATTGTGCTTTAAGTAGCACTTAAAGAAAAAGGTAAACTTGGTTTTTTTTCTTTAAGTGCTACTTAAAGCACCATCCAAACATCACCATACACAATCAAAACAAATATTATTTCTTTATTGTGCCAAACATGTTGCAGAAGTAAATTTTAATTTGTTCGATATGCATAATCATAGAAAAGAAAAATATAAGGAATTGCAGTCCTCAAAGCTAGTTAGTTAAGCAGATTATGCATTTAGCTCAATTGAAACTCCATAAATTACAGTTTTTACTAGATAATGCAAAGGTATATGACCTCTAAATCTAAGAAGAAGAGGGCTATGAAGAGGAACAAAAAATTGTCCCAAAATAATTGTTATTATCGAAATATGTGTTTTAATTCAAAACTAAGTAGTTTTCATTTAACACCAAATTTTCATAATCTTATGCAAACCCAATTATAGATGATTCATAGGATTAGAATAGATAGATATTGAGAAAAGATTTAATATATATTTATTATTAAAAAAATACAATAAAAAGAGAACAAATATAAACACTAAAATTAGAGCATTTTGAAATGGAACTATTATGGATATCTTATGGTTTCACTTTCATCCAATGAAGGATTAAATCAAATGCCATCTGGTGTAAGTAACTTGCTAAATTTAATAACATTTTAATCATATTGCTTGCTAAGATTATTTGTTAATTACTATTTTGGTTCTACTCTACAGATATGTGACATGTTGCAGTAGCGAGATTCTTAGATATCACACTAATTGTTCATGAATTGGATAATACCTCTTTTTGGAAGGATCACAATTAACTCAGTTCATGTTCATTATAGCTCATTATTTATAGCCCACTTACTGAAAAATTCATCTATATCTTTGTTTTATTAACAGAATAATTTTTTTGAAAAAAAATTGCGAAAGGAATTGATGAATTTTGGATTTTTCTGTCACCTATATTCTTGAACATAAAGTTTTGCATATCTCTGTATTATCTAGCAAAATGTGAAACTTGTGGAGTTGTGCTTGGAATCAAATGACAACAATTAGCATTTGAACTGATTTGGTAGTTGGTTTATTGGGTTTTTGAGCTTAAAAAGATGTATGTTGTAAATAGTTATTGGGATTCAAAACCAAGATAGAGTGCTAGAGAGCTTGAAGAAACATCTTACTCTTGTTGTAATGAGAATTCAATAAAGCTATGCAATCTTATGATCTATTATAGTTAGACAATTTGGGTACTAAGGGTCAGTTTGGTACATAATGCTAATGTGGGATAAGATTAACTTAATCCCACATGAACAGTTAGTCTCATGTTTGGTTGGAGAGACTAACTGTTCATTTGGGATTAAGTTGGGACTAAACTAGTCCATATCCCATGAAAATAATCTCACACCGCCCGGGACAGATTTAATCCTATGGCTTTGGGATTAATTTTTTTTCTTCCTAAAACCGTTTTACTTCTCTTGCATAGATGACATCTTCTCTCTTTCTCTCTTCTTCTTCATTTCCATGGCAGACTATCTTCTTCCTCCTCCTCTTTTCTTTTTCCCTTCTCCATCCCCTGCCTCCTCATCCGTGCCCCACCAGATCGCGCAGCCTAGTTTGCCGCCTCTCCTCGCTCCTTCTCCTCCCTCTTTCTTCCTCCTCCCTTTTTCCTTCTTTTCTCCTCTTTACTCCCGTTCCTGGTCTGGGTTCATGCCTCTTCCTCCTTCTTCCCTCGATGCATCTCTTCCTCTTTCTTCCCCCGTAGCTTCTCTTTATCGTCATTCTCCTTATTTTTTTCAAATCTGCCTCCATCGTGCCACCTCCTGTTGCCTTTGTGTGATTCTCTTTCTTCCTCTCTTTAGGTTTGTGTTGATTGTTTGATTTTGTGGGTGATTTTGTGTTGATTGTTTGATTTTGTGGGTGATTTTGTATTGATTTTTGAATTTTATGTGACATTTGGTTTGTGATTTTGTGTTTAGTTTGCTAGAAACTATTAGAAAATGTTGAAAAGTTGATGATGGTGAGCTTTTTAGATCTGTGTGGTATGGTGGTCATATTTGGCATGGTGGTCCTCCTCGATGGTGGAGGCGCGGAAACAAAAGGCAGCAGTAGTTCTATGGAAGTTGATAGTGGTTGATAAGGTAGTAGAGGAAGTTGATTATGGTTATCTGGTTGATGCCTTAACGGGGTAGCAGAGGGAAGAAGAAGAACCGAATAAAAAGAAGACTATAGAAAATTAGGTTCGGCTCAGTCAATAATTATATTGGGTATTGGGTTTATAAGGGTATTTTTGTCTTTTTATTTGTTATCTCACTTTAATTATAATCTTGAAATTTTATGAACCAAACATAGAACTAAAATAGTCTCACTTTAATCTCATTTAATCATATGCCACTTTAATCTTAATCCTATCACACCGTAATCTTGTCTGTGAACCAAATAAACCCTTATTGTTATAATCCCCTTCAAAATGATGGTGGAAATTACCAAGTATTTAGAATGATTGCTAGCAAAACGAAGATATAAAACACAATGCAATCGTGTTGGCTGTAATAAAACAAATTGCTAATGTTCAATGCAACAAATACAAAGCAAAATAACAATCAAACCCGATAATGTGCAATTGAGAGATGAATTAGAGGATTATTTGCTTCGAAGCATCAGATAGCCCAAAAACCAACACTTCCTCATAAAAATATAGAAAGAAAACCAAATCAATAGTTAATGGATAATATGCCATTTCATCCTTAGGGTTTGATCTGCTTTTTATTTTGGTTCTTGAGCTTCAAACTTTTGTGATTTAGTCATTAAAGTTAAATTTCGGTATCAATGTTGTCCTTCCATCCCATTTCCCGTCAATTGCTGCCACGAAAGTCCAGTTAGGATGTTGATCTGGCTAAAAAATGCTGAAAGATTACTGGTGGCTTATTTGATCTGAGTCTGAGTGTGGATAAGCTACCAATTAACCCTGTTGACCATACGAAATCTATACTCGTATACCAAATCTGATCCTTCTTTTTTGTTCAAAAACCCTAAAATCCTCTTCTTCCTCACTGTGAAATCCTAAAAGCCATTTTTCCTCCACACAGCTACCAACCCCCAAACACTCTTAGCTTCTTCTTCCCCACCAACAAAACAAAACTCTCAAGCTCTCATATCTCTCATACCATTTTTGAGAAATCATAAAAAAAAAAAAAAAAAATCCATCATTCTCTCGCGATCCCCAAATTTCTTGAAAGAAACCCCTAATATTTATTGCTTCATGAATTTATTTGACTCATTTTGGGCGACTCTAGCTCCAATGATGAAAAGGTGGATTATCTCTAATTTATTGAATTTCTTACGGGAGAAAAGAATTCTTCTCAACAAATTTTTGGTTTGTTGTTCTTTTCTTCTCTCTGATTTTTCATAGATTTTGTTTAGGTAAACAAAGAAAGATTTGTTACATAGTAAAAAATGAAAAAAAAATATATATATAATGAAGAAAAAAGATTTTGTTGAATTTTTTCCTTTTGGATATTTCATTGAATTTTTTTTTCAAATTTCTGGAAAACAATAATTAATTAAAAATGTTTTCTTCTCCAAACTGATTATGAGTTTTTCTGTTTCTACTTGGGGGCACCCTTGATTCTCTTTTTCTTCCAGAACTTGTAAGTTTTGCTTTTATTTGGTTTAAAAATTTTCATTTTAGATATTTCTAACTTATGGTTGGATGCTGAGAAAATACGAGAGAAATACAAGAACGAAACCTGAACTTGAAATATATGCTTCTGTTTATCTTTTTCTCTCTTCCTTTCTTTCTTACTCAATTTGAGATTCAGGGTATTGCAATCATTGAGTATTTTGGTGTTGTTTCAGTGCCTCACTCTTGTTCGTATCAATTTCATCTATGTTAAGGTTGTTACTTTATGAATTTTTCATTATAAAGAAGGTTTTGATTCTCTTTTGTTGAATTTTGTACTCAAAGAATGTCCATGGTATTTTATGTGTTTTGTTTTTATTAAATTACTCAAATTGGGGTAATTTTTCAATCTGGGTCTTTGATATTTGTTACTCTTTGATAATTTTGACTTGATAATGTATGTTTAGAATTGTTTTGATATTTGATTTATTTGAACTCAATCAAATTTGGTTTATTTTATATGGGGTTTCCATCAAATGAAGGGTTTTTTTTGTTGTTGTTTAGTACTATCATAGCTTTGTTAGTCTTATAGGGTGGTATTGCTAGAAAAGAGTGTAAAAATAGTCTTACTCAAAGCAACAGAGGCTTTTATTAGGCTAGTAATGATTTTGGTAGTCTCATTTCCCGCCCACAAATGCCAGATCAACATCCTAGGTGGACTTTCATGGCAGTAATTGACGGAAAATAATATGGAAGGACTACGTTGATACCAAAATTTAACGTTAATGACTAAATCACAAGTTTTTGAAGCCCAATGATCAAAAAAGAAAGCGGGTCAAACCCTAAAGACCAAACTATATATTAAGCTAATATAGAGAAATGAGAGAAAGAATTAACAGATGATCCAGATCAACTTGCTATGAGGTCTCTATACAACACAAATATGAGTTACAGACCAAGAACTAAAATCTTGAATTAGACACGAATAACATTAGATAGAAAAATTAAACATCATAGATCACACACACACACACAAATTGTTAAACATCATTTAACAATTTAAATTCAAATTTAATTTCTAAAAAATATTAACTAACACTTCATAATAATCAACAATTTAATATATATAACCCTCAAATTTTCATGTATGTGCAATATATTTACATATATATTCCGTGTTGAATTTAGCATACTTTAGAATAATTGGGTAATTTGTGTGTAGTGCAGAGGACTACACTGTTTTATCACCTTGTACCTACTCTGGTTAAGACAAAATGCAATTCATTTAATTTTTCTAGATTCGAATATCATCATCATACTTAAAAGGGTGTTATCTTTGCAGGTGATGGATTAGATTGCAAAATTGTGGTTGGAGTAGTTAGAAAGATGATGAGGACATTGTTGAAAAGCCATAAATTTGAAACTCATGTAGACACTTGTGTATTTGAATATCATCATTATACTTAAAAAGGATGTTATGTTTTTAGGTGGTGGATAAATTTTGATGTACCTTTAAATTTGCACAGTTGCATTTGTTTTAAATATAGTAATTGGTTGAATGATAATAATATGAGTTCATATGAATCTATCGGGGTTTGGTAAACCCAACTGAATACTCCATATGGCACCATGTTATTGTTGCTCAATGATTTGGAAGGTAGCCATTTCAATAAAAACTACTGTTTGTATAATTATTTTTGACAACGATTATAATAGTGCTGGTTACTTGAAGGAGTTTTGGTGACGAAAATCATTGACAAAGAATCATTTTGGTAGTGATGATCATTTAAACCAATTTTAGTAATGACAATGGTAAAATTTTCAACAAAGAAAAATTTGATGATGATAATTTGTCTCCCTCCTTTCCTAAGATTTTTTTATGACAGTGCCACTAACTTGTCACCAAAACTTTAGACCACGGAGGTTAAGGTGATGCTTATCGTTACAACTTAAAATCCGCCATCAAAACCTTTGGCAATGAAAATCATACTTTTGGTGACGACTTTTTGTCACCAAAAATCACTTTATTTTGTAATGCTTGAATCAAGATAGAGTTTAATAAGCATTTTATTTTTTTAATCTTTGAGATGTGGGGGAACCTATTAAATTCATAGATTTTTCTTTCTTTTTTTTTCCTATTTCTACCATAAGAAACTTTAAAATAAGACCTAAAACTCTTACATCAGCGTCATTTGGGTTCAGATTTAAACAAACTGATTTAAAGTTGCTTAAATTTGAACCAAAATGATATCATCATGTTGAAAAATAATTGAGTTGCCAATTATTTCAGAAGTTTAAATTTATGAAAAAACTTGCTTAAATCTAAACCAAAATAACGCCATCATGTTGAAAAATGATTGAGTTGTCAATTATCTCAAAAGTTTAAATTAATGAAAAATAATCAAATTAATTCTTTATACTATAAAAAAATATTTAGAAGGCAAAAATCACTTCTTATATCCAACACTCGATGTAACCACCGAGAAAAGACATGTCTCGATAAGGAACACAACTCCTGTGGATAAACATACCTCTTGGAGAGACATATATTGTAACCCGGCAGTAGATAAGGCTTCAACCTTGGATTGGGATTCTATGGTCTCAGTCCTATGGCGTTTTGATGGAACGAGGAATCTAATTGTTATAAAATTTGTAACTGAAAATAGAATATAAGAATCAAGACTTAGAGACGTGTTGTAAACACTGTCTTTAAGACTTTATTCGTCCCCACTTGTATAAACAAGTTTGCTATGGGTTGCAAACAAATAGTCCTCCAGGATACAACCATGTATCTTTTATTAAGTATGCATACAGCAAAATATGAAGAACTTAAAGATTTAATTCTACTTTGAAATAAAGAAATATTATGGCAAAGTTTTTAGAGAGAAAGAAAGAAGAGAAAACAAATTTTGAATTGAATTATCAATAGGGAAGGTAGGGTATTTATAGGTCTAGAAGCGCCTCTTCAAATGATTCTGAAAGATATGATTTTACAGATTTAATATGAGCACTACAATCATGTTTATTGGTTTTTAATGGACCAGATCGTGTCTGTGTAAAAAATAGTTAAATAATATGACACATTTTTTTTTATTAAAAGGATGCTTTTTGATTTAATTTGATACATTTATGATTAAATCACAATCTTTAGATTTAACTTGATACCTTTTGATTTATGATGGACTTTGTACAAAATCTACATACCCGAACAATGGACACGGCTAGGCTCGGGGTGAGGGCTCCTCTACGATGATGCACATGTTCAAAGTGCAAAGTGCGCCTAAAGCGTTAGTGTGACTTTGAAATGCGACTGGGTCCGGGTTCGAACCGGGGCCAGGGCACAAGCACATGTGCGGTGCGTTGCAATCTATCCCTTCTTTTAATAGAAGTATATAAGAATCTCCAATAAATTCTTATAAAGCATTTTATTTTTCCTTTTCTTATCAATGTGGGACAAAGCCAATTTGGGTTTTCAAACAACCCTTTATTCTCATTTTAAGCTCATACATTAAGATTCCTTTTGAACCAAAATAATACCTATTAAATCTTCAACTTGAGTTTTATTAAATGCACTTAATTAGAGGTTTTTTAATGACCATTAATTAGCTTAGATTAAGACCTTAAAATGGTCCAAAATAATCTCTTAAAGCTGATTTTTCTAACAATTGCCCACTTGTTTGAAAAAACCAATTTTGAAAAAAATACTTCCACAATCTTTCTGAGCCTTGTATACATAAAGAATATATCTTTCTATTTAAAACCTTCTATTTGTGTAAGCAACTCAAAGTCATATTGAAATGAATGGTGTCCTTTAGATTAAACCAGCATTCCTATGTGATATGACCGGAGCCACAACACACATACAATTATTTTATTTTGATGATAATTAATTTTCTCTTAGCATTATTATAGCAATGTACTATATTCTGGTTTCATGAATCTCAAGAGAGCAAACCATAACTCTTTATAAGAAGTGGTACCACTCCTTCGTTCGTATAGGTGAAGTTTCTCTTGCGTTTCCATTACTAGAACACATTTTATAACTTCATTAAGAGTTAAACTCATCCTCTAAAATGTAATGAACGATATTTTTTTTCTCAATTATGGGTCAACTTTGTTACAATATCAACAGTCAATTACAATAACTTGTTATTATCCATTAAAACCTAGGACTAATGGTCTACTAGCAATATGTTGGGTTACCATCACTGCTGACTTTTAAATGGTTTAACCCATCTCTCTAGATATACTACTTACTAGTTTTCTTGCGAGTGCCTTAGTAAGTGAATCAGCCAAGTTCTTACTTGACTTTACAATTGTAATGATATCATCTTGTATCAATTGTCTCACATACTCATGTCTAAGACTGATGTGTCAATTGTAGGTACTACTATAAGCTCTCGATAAAGTGGCTTCACTATCACAATAAAGTGAAACAAGGGGTATTGGACTAGGCCACAATTTGATGTCTAACAACAAATTCCTAATCCATTCAGCTTATTTCTATGTTGCCACTAGGGCAATAAATTCCGATTCCACAGTTGAATGAGATATACAAGTTTATTTCTTGATTACCCAAGAAATTGCACTCCTGCCAAAGGTGAATATTCACCCGTTTGTGGATTTGTTATCTCCCACACATGTAATCCAACTCACATAAGCATGTCCTTCTAACACACTTGGGTAACTGCTGTAAAATAGTCCCAAACCACTGGCTTCTTGAGATATCCCATTATTCTACCAATGGCTTTCCAATGTTCTATACTAGGATTATTAGTATATTTACTAAGTTTGCACACATAATGTAACGACCCATCCCGGGTTGGCCACCTCTAGACGGTGTCATCACATTTTGAAAATCCCACAACACATATATGAAACAAGTAAAAATAATACTAACAGAAATTATTTTACATCAATCCGCAACCCTCAACAGGAGAGATACATCAATCTGATATTGACTTAAACAATATACAACATAACATGTATAAATATTTACAAATAAATTATTTTATTTTATTTTCTCACTAGTCTGAGGATGTTGACATGTACGTGACTTATAGAAAATGATTTCTTTTGAACCTCAACTCACCAAACTATTTGTTATGCCTGCTACTTGAAATCATTGTACAATGAGGGGTGAGCTTCATAAGCTCAGTGAATTAAATTTACTAGAAGTACTCATTTGAATAAAAGATTTTTCCATATTTAATCATTTATATCTCATACAACTTGATACTAGCACTCTATTATCGCTACATATGTCATAATATCCATTCTCTATCAATCTCTTCCTCTTATTTATTGGTTCACCTTAAGACCACCAATTATCTTATAATTACCTCATAATGAGGTTCACATCATAAAGTCTACCATTTAGATGGTTCTTATCACCATAACTGTCTCTCTGTGAGACTCATCCATCTATAAATAATTTCACAATAACACACCACACATCAGCATTTCAATAATGCAAGCAATAATTAAAACAGATGCAATACATGAATTATTATTATGGGAACATCTTCGTACATGTCGACATGTTTTTATTATCTTAGACCGGCCTCCTCCTGGTTCTTTTCTTTCTCATTTAGACCGGCTGTCTTCCCAGTTCTTTTCTTTATAGCTTGTCCTAGTTGCCATGGAATTCATTTCCAGCATATACTGGCTGTCACGGTGTCCCTTTTATTTCCAACACATACTGGCTGTCATGGTTTTTCAATTAGACCAGTTGCCTTCCCAGTTCTATTATTTTCATTTAATTTATATGCATATGAACAATGATATAAAATATGCATTTGAACAATAACATAAAAACAAACATGAATTCAAATATTTAATTTTTGCTATCCTAATTTTTCTCAAATTATAAAAAAATTTCACTAAATTTCTCTCATCCCAAATCACATCAAATTATCCATCAAAGCTCGTCAAGATCCACTAAATTTCACCTCCTCAAAATTCGTATCAAAGCATCAACCATAGTTCATCAAGAATTTATTTATCACCATTATTATTAAATCAACTCATTATTCTAATAATATTTCTTCTCACATAATAATTCTCTACGTATCCAATATTCATATCATATCTATCAACCAAATCTGCATCTATCACCAAAACATAAGCTAAAAATTTAATTTAATATTATCACTAGATTTTTCATTTTTATTTAAATTACTTAGAGTAAATCCAACTCACCTCGTAGCACTTAAAGCTACCTGTGGATCACCTCCTTGCCTTTTTCGTTCCTCTTAGAAATTTTCTCCGGTTGCTGATCGTCAACACCTGACATCGTATTTATATTAAATTTATAATTTATTCTTCAATTCGTTATAAACCACACCCTTTGAAAATTCTCACTTTAAATTCAGGGAAATTTCATGTAAGCTAAAAATCAAAAAAATAAACACTACGTTATTACTTTCTATTTTTTCGATTGCTTCCCGTGACTCTCTATAAAATTCCGTAGTAAACCTCATCACAAATTTGCTCTTTCAAACTTTCTTTAGGTCCCCAAGTGTTTAGAGAAAAAAAATGAGAAATTGAAAGAACTGAACGAAATCATTAAGTGTCCATATGTTTACCCATTATATATATATATTTTTTTTCTTTGCTTTAGTAGCCCCCTCCCTTACAATTCTTGAGCTGCCACACACTAAGCATGTGGCATACATGCAGAATGTTTTTCTTTCTTTGGCAGTAGGTGACGTTTTTCTTGACTCTTTTTAAAGAAATTTTTTCTTCTTCATTTTTCTTTTGTTTCTGGACGTCCGTTTTTTTTTTCAAAAGAATTATTTTATTCAATACTAAATCTTTCGTGTAAATATATTATTTTAATTTCATATCATATTTATTAAATTACTTCATTACCCTTACTTTACGATTACGGGTATTACAAATCTACCCACCTTACAAAAATTTCGTCCCCGAAATTTCCTTAACTAACTCCATAAATAAATGTGAATAATATAATTGTCTCACACTTTCACGTAATTTCTTCAACATCCTTATTCCGCCTCAAAACTTAAACTAATGAATTTTATTTTATTATACAAGATTTGTTCTTTTTTGTCTAAAATTCTCACTGGTACTTGTATATAGACCCAATCTTTCTGAATTTCTATAGTTTAGCTCGAACTATTTTGAGATTTATCCAGTAATAACTCTCGCCAAAGTGAAACAAGGAATACATTTTATCATTGTTTCAACTTTGGAGGCAAAACCAGGCTATTCACAAATAGCCCAACTTTCTCAACAACCTCACAGAGTCCCACTTACCTCATACTCAACTTTTCTTTATTTTTGATCCTCAACACACCTTTTCATGGAGATATTTTTAATTACACCCAATCACCTACTTGAAATTCAAGAGGTCTTCAGCTAGTATCAACATAGCTATTCGGTCTACTCTATGCTGCTTTACAGTTTTTTCTAACCAATTTGATTCTCTCAGTTGTTAGCTCAATAATGGATGGACCAGATATATTTCTCTCTCCCATTTCTTCCCAACTTATAGGAGTTCTACACCTCTTACCATACAATGTCTCAATCCTCTATACATCTTATTGTTACTTGTTTGCATCGAATCTACATCATCATATGCCTTTCTCATTATCTCCTTTCTCAACTTCGCATTATTGGGAACATCTTTTCCATGTTCCAATACCAAAATACCCTCATTTCAAATTTTTGAACTCAAATGCTTTCTAGTAAGCACTTAATGCTTAATCTTTTCTATCTCTTCATTTCTACTTTGCAACTCTAAAACATTTTACTGTGGATGACTATACAACCATATTCGTTAATCATGGTCCTCTATCACTGATATTCAACTTCATTCTTATCTCTTTTAAATCTATCATCAATTTCCCATTAGGACTCCCAATAGCAGACAATCTTCTTGTAGATTTTCTACTTAATACATCAACTATCACCCTTGCATTTTCTAAATGATAGTGAATTGTACAATCATAGTTACAAATCAACTCCATCCACCATCTTTGCCTTAAATTTAACTCTTTTTCGACATGTAAGTATGTCAAACTCTTATAACCCATGAATATATCATAAGTGGCTCCATATAGATGATGTCTCCAATTTTTTTAAAAAAACAATATAGCAGCCAACTCTAAGTCATGAGTAGGGTAATTTCTATCATGAATCCTCAATTGCTTATAAGTATGGGCCACAACTTTCCTATGTTACATGTACCCTAATCATTGATGTAATGCATCACTACCCACCACAAATCCTTCATCACTATAAGGAAAATACCAATACTGAAGCTATAGTCAATTTCTCTTTTAGTAATTGGAAAAAAAATTTCTCACACTTCCCTTACCATACAAATCTCACATCTTTCCTCGTCAGTATATTCAACAGTATTTCAATAATAGAAAAAATTCTGAAAGAATCATAAAAAATAACTAGCTAACCCCAAGAAGATTCAAATTTCAATCACATTAGTTGGTCTCTCATAACTTAACATTGCCTCTACCTTTTGTGGATCAAATGTTATGCCATTTTCCGATATTACATGTTCCAAGAAAGTTACTTCATTCAGCCAACACTCACACTTAGAGAACTTTGCATATAATTTTCTCTCCTCAAAATCTCTAACACACTGTCTAATGTTTTATATGTTGTTCTTCTTTCTTAGATTATATCAGAAAGTCAAATACAACCATAAAATTGTTAAGATTTAATTTAAACACTCTATTCATCAAGTCCATGAATGTTTCTAGAACATTAGTTAATCCAAATGACATCACAAAAAGCTTATGACCATAACGTGTCCTAAAAGCAGTCTTAGGCACGTCTCCCTTCTCTATCCTTTATTAGTGATAACCTGTTCTTAGATTTATCTTAGTAAACCCTCTCACTCCTTGCACTGCTCAAACAATTTATTTATCCTCGGAAAAAAGTATTTATTCTTATTCAACTATTTGTAGTCTATACCCAATCTTATCGTTCCATCTTCCTCCTTCACGAACAACACAGGGGCTCCCCAATTACATTAGGTCCGATAAATTGTTTATCTAAAAATTCTTGAACTTTCTCTTAACTCAATGGGTGTCACTCTGTAGGGTGTTATTTGATATATGTGATGAACTTGATATCACATTAATAGAAAATTTTATCTTCCTATGATAGGTACACTTTGTGTTACGTTTTTAATGCATTTCCTACCCTATTTGGCTTTGTAATTCTCTTAACTTTGTTATTTTGAGCTTAGTTTATTTTCTTAGTATTTAGAAAGCTTGTGAACGTGGGAATGGTAAAATAAGATGCTAAAATGAGTTTTCCTAGTTACTTTAGGAAATCTAAGTGGATTAAGAAAATAGTCTTATCATTCTAAGAAACTTTTTTAATTATGGAAACTTTCCTTATCTATTATTTTCTGATTTCTTTGTACGGTTCCACCTTGGAATTATTTGGATGATGTGTCAAAACACAATAGAATATTGGAGTCCATTAGTGACATGGGTATGTCCAACCTAACATGGGCTTGCCCAACAAAAGATCACATAATCTCTTGTCAACTAAGCAAGGTGCAAGGTCCAAGCCCAAAGTGGAGGAAGATTCGGATGCAACAGCCTACTGGATTTTGGCCCATCATAACAGGCCCAAACAATATCATTTTTAAGACTTTCTTAGGTCCAAATTGAAGTTCAAGACGTCTTCTTTCCAGCCCAACAAGTTTCAGCTCATTTGGAGATGTGTGGAAGAAGATATGACCGTTTGAATTCTACTAGTTGGGTCCTCCTGAAATTTCGGGATTGTATTCCTCTTTCTTACTTTTGGCCATTCCTTGATTCTTTGTATGTTTTAGGGATTGTTTCCTTGCATGTTTCATGGCTTATTTTTAGCATTGTTTTCTTGCTTTTCCTAAGCTTAGAGGGTTGTTCTAAGCTCTATAAATAGGGTGTTTGTAAGCTGAAAGAGATCATCTTTTCTCTTGGAACCATCTCTACTCAAAATTCAAGAAGCAAAAGGCTGAAACACTCCACCATTCCTTCTCCAATTGTGAGCACATTAGGACTTTTCCAGAATGTGTTCTCCTTCATCTATCATCATAGCCGTGAGGTTCATCACCATTAACATCTCAAGCTTCCTTGAGTGTGTTCAAGAAGTATACCCCTTACGGCTATTCTTTTTAATTGTTTCAGCCTTGGATTCTTATGTTAGAGATTATTATTAATTCAATGAGTTGGTTAATTTTCAGATTTATTCTTTAATTTTTTTGAATTGTTCATGATATGTAGACATATTAATTCATTACATATGTTGAATTTTCAGTTCTGTTATATTAAAAACTTTGATATTGCAAATCATTGAAGCCATAATCGCACTTTCGATCACCTAATTGATCTGGAGTACGATTTAAAGTGGTAAAAGCTATGAACAATAGCCAATGTTCTGGAAATTGCATGTTCTTTATCCATGGACTTTTTCATAGGAATAAGGAACATGTTATTGAATCATAATTGCTTTTGATCTTAATGATTTGTTTAAGTAATTGTAAGGATGCGCTGAGTATTAACTTGATTGCTTAAACAAAATAACTAGCTGATGGACTTTTCCTAAGCTTAGTGATTATCTAAGAAGGAATTTATAAAGTGCATGATCTCTTTAGGCTTGCACTTTGATTAAATTCTGATATGTGATTGAGGCACGAATTCGTTGTCTACATTGAAACAATTTGATTAGTCATTTAACAAACTTGATTTTCTGAATTGTGAGAGAAAATGATCAATTGTAAATAATTGTTCTTTAATTTCCTTAGTAAAATTAGTAAAAAGAAAAATCAGATCATGAAAACCCCATAATCTTGTGTAATGTTAATAGATGTAGATTTATATTTGTTTATAAACAGCTAATTAAGCCAATCAAATCATTTTTTATTATTTTTATGACTCTTTAGTATAGAGTACCCGCAATCCCCGGCCAATAACGATACCCTACTAATCACTTTACTACAATCTTCTGCAGGGTTTGTTGATGACCGAAATAAACGGTCTATCATCCTACTTGCAAGCAACCTAGACAACTCATCAGGAATTACATTAGAAAAATCTTTCACCACTAAGATTTCTTCTAACTTCCCATTTTCCTTTTTAGAATCCATTGTGTATACCAAATACTTCTCACAACCCTTCTTCAACCATCTCCTAGTGGTCAGAGCAAAATGAAATAGTTTGAGAGTATTTTATGTTCTCTCTGAAATTAAACTCCTCATGTCCATATCTAGAATACTATCTTCTTTCTAAAACAATCAACCATATTCAAAGATAATAAAACAGCTTCAGATTTTCTATCACTGATACGAATCACACAACCCTTGTAAACATTTATGATTATCACTCTATCTCTAGTGGGAACTTCAACAAGACTTCATATGAATACTGGATGTAAAAGAATGAGTTACACCAAGATCAATCAATAATGATATGTCCGCCTTCTCTATATCTATAGCACTTCATTTTTTGACAATTCTGGGATAAATATCTTATCTGAATACATCTATAACAAACTTTTGTCTCTCAATCATACATCAGATTACTATTTTCCCTTGGTGGCATACTTACTTCCTCTGCCATGACTCCCAGTTCTAATAACCTGTCCCCCAAATCTAAGAGTCCCACCGATATTACTCTGAGCTACAAAAGGAATAGATCTTGCTTGCCTCTGACTCTATACTTCAGTTCCCTGTGACAAGGAACGTCTCCTCTACACACTCATATTGGTACCACTTCTAGGTTCTTCAAATCTAGATTTCTTCCACCAATTCCTCTTTCCTTTAAATTCATCACATCCTTCTCAATCTGAAGTGCTATGTCCACTAATCTGACATAATTTATATGCCTTATGTAAGATGGTTCTGATCAAATCTTACAACGTAGTTCATCTATGAACCTCTTCTCCTCTGGGTATACCATTTTCGATACAAACCTTGACAAAGCCACAAGTCATAGTCAACACATTTACCCTTAATAATTAAAATCTCTATCTTGTTGGGCTATAAAGGTCTAAGGAAAGTATTTATCAAGAAAAATCTCCTTAAACCTATTCCAGGTTAATGGTTTATCGACCTCTGCACTTACCATGGGAAGAATATTCTCCCACCATTCTAAAACTTCTCATTTTAACTCAAACGAAGTAAAGACAACTATCTGCTTATCAGTCACTGGTAAAGTACAAAAAAAAAAAATCCTTCTACCTGTTTCTCCCAAAACTCAGGCTTAAAATGATTCATAAATCCTTTAAACAACAAGGAATTCAACTTAATTATATCTCTCTGCATCTTATGCATAAACTCACTTTTCTCCCTTTTTAAATGTCTACCGTTACTGGATTAGCAACCTCAGGCACTGCTCTAGCCTATTCATCAAGTCTATACTATAATGTTAGGAAACCACTCTCCTTCCCCAGTCCTTTGTGAGCTGGTAGTCATTCTGACTTACTGCATTAACCCCTTCTAGTTTAGCCTCCTCTTGAGTGCCCTGAGCTTGGCCTTCATTAATGGGTTCTACCTGGTCCGAACCCTCTTGCCATCCTTGCTCTAACTGAACTGAATTCTCCTTGATACTATGCTTCACAAATTCTGGACTGGTTTGCTCACTAACCCCTGCAGGGTTAGCTTTCTCCAAATAGAGAAATAACAATTCATTAAAAATAACATCCCTACTTATTATGAGTTTCATTCCTTTTGGTTCTAAGGACTACAACCTATACCCCTTAACCCCATCACCATACCCTAGAAACACACATTTTCTAGACCTTGGGCTAAGTTTATCATCTTTTTAATGTGCAAACGTAGCATACCCAAAAGTTCTAAGGTTGCTTAACTCAGGGGGTTTTCCACTCCACATCTCCATGGGAGTCTTAAGGTCTAAAGCCCTAGAGGGTGATCTATTAACCAAATATGCAATTGTAGACACAGTTTCCCCCCAAAAATATTTTGGTAAACTGGACCCATTTAACATGCACCTAACCTTTTCCATAAAGGTTCTATTCATCCTCTCAGCAACTCCATTTTGCTGAGTTGTTTTTACAACTGTTCTATGTTTTAGAATGCCATTTAACTCACGAAATTTATCAAAATCCTTATTGCAAAATTCTAAGCAATTATCGGTTTGTAAAGCCTTAACTACCTTACTTGTTTGAGTCTCCAGCAACTTTTTCCACACCACAAATTTATTCAAAGCATCTGATTTATTTTTAAGCAAATAAACCCAAACATTTCTTGAATAATCATTAATTAAAGACAGAAAGTAAAGATTACCTCCCTGTGTTGGTGTTCTTGCTGGTCCCCAAAGGTCCGAATGAATGTAGTCAAGAATGCCCTTAGACTTGTGCACTTTGGTGTTGAAGCTGACCCAGTGTTGCTTCCCAAGAATGCAACTCTAGCATAAATCAAGTTTTTCTACTTTGTCACCACCAAGTAGACCATCCTTGCTGAGAAGTTGTGGCCCTTTTTTTCTCATATGTCTTAAGCAATTGTGCCAAAGTACTGCCTTATCCATCTCAACCATCAAGCTTGCTGCTTGATCCTTGATTTCTATCTTTCCGATCATCTCATAGAGACCATCTTTTATTGCTGCTTTGATCACTACCAAAGATCCCTTGGTTACCTTGATTTTTCCTCCCTCTGCTTTGTATGTGTACCCTATGGAATCCAGCTGCCCCAATGAGATCAAGTTTCTTCTCAAATCCTGAAGATACCTCACATTCCGCAGCAGCGTTGTGTCTCCATCAAACATCTTCAACTGGATGTCTCATATCCCCCTCACTTGGAAAAAAGTATCATTCCCCAAGAAAACCTTTCCATCATTGATTTCCTTGAAATTCTTGAACTAATCCTTGTGAGGGCACATGTGATAAGTGCACCCGGAATCCAAGATCCATTTCTCGCTGTCTTGCCTCCTGCTTACATTTGAGCACACAATAAGAAAATTATCTTGTTGTTCTCCTTTGGCAACCGAAGCCTCTCCATTGTTGGTATGGCTTCTTCCTCTCTCATCCCACAACCTCTTCTTGCAATCTTTCTTGAAGTGACCCTTCTTATTGCAGTAGAAACATCGCCTTCCTCCAAACCTCGGTTTGGAATGTGATCTCCTATGGCTCTGCCCTCTACCCTTTGATTTCTCCCGGTAGTTACCATGGATGCTACTGCCATTCCGAGTTGCTGGCCTTCCTCTAACGAACAGCCCTTCTCTACTTGATGCTTCCCTCATCTTGGCTTTGAAATCACGAGCATGTCGTGCATTTATCCACCTAAATTAATAAGCAAATAACAGTACAGTTTTACTTGCAAGTGCACAAGGTCAATAGTAGTATAGCGTGCAAATGCGAGATCATCTCCACAGGGATTAGTAAAGTTCGAATTAGAATTAAGCTCGAAATAATGAAATAAAAAAAGAGAAATAAATATTGAGTTTGAAATAATAAAGATAAAGGCGTAGGGACTTGATATCCACCACTAATCATGCTACCACAGTAAAACAATATGCCAATGCTTTACTCATGTCATGAATACCTAATGTTTGTCAACCTAAGGGCATGGTATCTACTCCTTAAGCTATTGATTTCCTTAAGCAACGAGTTAGGCATGGTATCTACTCTAACTTTTTTTCTCTCTCAAGGGATTTAACATAGTGTATACTAAGTTGTTCCTTGAGAGAACATAGGATCTGTGGAAATTGACAACCACACGAGACCTAAGGCATGGTGTATACTCCCAGTTTCCCATGTTGATTAACTCAAGAATCCGGCGTGGATATCTTTTGCTACTAATGTTAAACCCAGGACTCGGTTATCCAAATTGATTTAACTAACTAATCCATGCCACATGCATATGTTGATCAGCAAACACATATGATAGGAATTTAAATAAACACAGGCATTAATCAAGTTAAGCATCATAACATAAATATCACTAAGGTGCCAATACTGAATTATTGAATAAACATAATTAGGGCTTCAACCAAGCCCTTACTAGAAAATTAGTTACACATAATAAAATAAAATAAAGAAGAAACCCAAGAAAGCTCTATTAAAGAGTCGTCAATTCTTTTGTGAAATTCCTTCTGGCCTCTGGCCTCCTAACCTAAAACTCAAACTAAAGAGGGAGATACTGTTTCCATTTTTTACAAGTCTATTTATAGGGTTCTAAGGACACTCGGAAACCCTAATTTCCAAAACAGGTCTCTAACCCTACTTTTCAAAATAGGAACTGCCGTTTTGATGTTTTACTGATGCATGTTCGCTCGATCGCATGAGTTTGTGCTCGAGCCTTCTTCTTGTGCGCACGAGTGCTTGTGCGCTCGATCGCACTCTTCTGTAGCTCCCAGTTCCAGATCTTCTGTTTTCTTCCTTATAGCTCCAAAATGCTATCTTTTCTTCAAAAACCTATAAAAAACATAAAAAACACAAAAATGAAGTAGAATATACTGAAAAACATAAACAAAGAGCCTGATAACTATAAATTAATGGGATTAAATATGGATATTTAAGCATTTATCACACCCTCAAACTTACATATTGCTAGTCTCTTAGCAATACAAAATGAAAAACTAACTGAAAAACAAAATCAAAGATAAATTCATCATTCATGTTATCTAAAATTTGGGTTGCACGTAAAACCATGATATTTGTTCATGAGTAGGCTTAAAATATAAACACATCTTCACAATGAATAAAGGTTTTAAATTCTAATTACTTACACAAGGCTAGTTTAAGGCATCATAAGTTTGACTTAGTGTGTGGTGGATTAACACATAAAAGATTAAGCTTCCGAATAATTTCGATGTATAGTGTTTTGGTGTCTTAACATTCATCGAATTCCCTATCAGAATAAACAGTAATGGCATAGTTTTATTTTTTTTCTTTTTTTCTTTTATCATGAGCTCTTTGCTATGTTGAGTTCCATTAAGCTTTCTAATTGACCCTTGTAGCGAGTGTTTAGCTAATGACTCTCAAACCATATGGTTTTAGGGCATTAGATATAAAAACACCCTTAAGGACTTACTAACTCGAGTAAAAAATGTTACAAAATTAACTGGTCTTAATGCTTCTAGGAAAAATCCCCACCTTTTGACGTGAACACTCACTGCTTATTGAGGCAAGAGGTCCGGTTACTCAGTGGAAACTTTATTTAATGATCATTATATGTATTATTCCCACCTTTTGATGTGAACACTCAATGCTTACTGAGGCAAGAGGTCCAGTTACTCAGTGGAAAGTTTATTTAATGATCATTAGGAGCGTTTTATTCTCTTTTTGCATAATAAACATTTTTTTTTCTATTTTCCTATGCCAAAGTGTTATTTTAACAAGTTATCCGATTACAATTAGGTCATGGAAACATATACATAAAAATTACACGTTATACCTCACATCATTATGTGCTAATGTGCTCGTATCAGATTAGATCAAACTTGTGAATTTTTAAATACCTTGAGGTAGGTAATTTAGACTTTTAAAACTTTATTATTTAGACTATGTGTTCTAAATTTTAAGCTTATTGATGAAGTTTTATCATAGTATTTGTTTTAAATCAACCAAAAATTTCAAAACAATATGAACATGCATTTATCTTTTCAAAAATACTAAAAAAATGGGATAAAGTGTGTGAATGTGTCTCCCATACCCCCAAACTTAAATTACACATTGTCCCAAATGTGTGAATAACATGGAAAGATCTGACTTGTGAGATGGAGAACTAGCTGGGCCAGCATGGCTCATAGCACACCTCCAAACTTGAATGGATGCACACATTGTCCCTAAAAAAATATAAAAAAACTAACATAATACGAGAAAACAAAAAGTATTAAAAATAAATAAATAACAATAAATATAAAAAAAACAATAAAAATAAAAGGATAAGCTGTAGGGTGCCTCCCATGAGCGCTAAGTTTTAAAATCTTCAGCCATACGCTCTTATTCCCTCCTAGAAAAACATAAGTTGAGTGCATCCGCAACTGCTTCAATGCCAAATTTGGTGCGTAGATGCTTTGTAAAGGCCTCTAGGAGGTGCGCAGCTTTAGTGATGTCATCAGTAACATCTGCAATTTCTAGCTTAATACCCGATCTTGTTAACCCATGGGTGAGGGTGACCTTTAATAGAGCAATGAGATGGATATGAAAAGCTTGCTCAACAACACCTTGCATCATACATTCATTAGAATATTCCATATTATCTTGGGGAAATTTTAATGTATCAAATATTTTAAATTCAACCTTCTCACCATTTACCTTCATACTTACAATACCCTTTTTCACGCAAATTTTTGTATCAACAGTTCTCATAAAAGGGTCTTCCTAAGATGATGGGCAGGGGTAATGGCATAGGAGATTCTTCCATATCTAATACAATAAAATCAGCAGGTAAAATAAATGGACATACCTTTACCAAGACATCCTCAATAATACCTCTTAGTCTTTTTATGCTTCTGTCTGCCAGTTTCAAGGTGATGGAAGTTGGTTGAAGCTCCCCCAAACTTAGTGTCTTGAATACCGTGTATGGCAGCAAATTGACACTCGCCCCTAAACCCAATAATGCATGCTCAAAAATCTGGTTACTTATCCTGCAAGGAATGGTAAAACTACCCGGATCTTTCAGTTTTGGTGGTAGTTTCTTTAACAATACCGCACTCACCTCTTCGGTTAAAGCCACTATTTTTTGCTCCTGAAACTTCCTTTTATTAGTGCAACTATTTTTTAAAAATTTAGCATATGCAGGAATTTGTTTAATTGCATCTAATAAAGGAATATTAATTTCTATTTTTCTCAAAGTTTCAAAGATATCATGCATTTTACTTTCTTTTGTTGGCTTTACTAACCTTTGGGGGAAGGGTGGTGCATTTCACTTCTCCATTTCACTTACCTTTGATATGGATGTTGTAATTGGAGATGCTTGTGTAAGCTCATCAGCTCATATAATCTTACCATTTCTGAGTGTTGTTATAGTATTTAGTTGCTAATGTCCTCTTGGATTAGGTAGTGCTTGGGCGGGAAGTTCACCATGCTTTCTTTCACTTAGTTCCTTAGCCAATTGCTCCATTTATACCTCGAGTCTTTGAATGGTTTGCTCATGCTTTGCAGTGGTTTCCCTTTTCTCAGTCCAGAATTGTCTTGTTTCTGCTATGAATTGTTCTTATGAGGTCATCAACTGCCTTACAAGACTTTTTAGGTCACTTTGGTTTGATTCTGGAACTGATTGGGCTGCCAGTTGCGAATTCCTTTGCTGTCCTTGAAAGTTCACGGTATTTTGATTATTGCTCCATGAGAGGTTGGGATGGTTTCGCCCTCCTTAATTGTAGGTATTTGCATATGCACTGTTTGGTCCCACATAGTTCACTTGCTCGGGATCTGTAGATGAATATAAATGACAAGTCTCAGTAGTGTGATCAAATTGAGAACATAAAGCACATACCTGGAGTTGTGTAGCTTGTGGTCGAGGTGAGATGTTCTGAGCAGTCATGGCTTTTATAAGCATATCTAGCTTCATCTCCATAGCAGCCACTTGATTTGAAGATCCACCATTTAGGTTCACCTCATATATGCCCTTTTTCACACCTTATCTACCTCTGGATGAGAATTGTTGTGTGTGCTCGCTTAAGGTCTCAAAAAGCTCTATGGCTTCTTCACTACTTTTTTCCATTAGCACACCTCCACAACTTGAATCAACTATACCTTTGTTCATGTCGTTTAGACCTTCATAAAAGGCTAGTACCAGCTTATCTTGAGGTAGATTATGATTTGGGTATTTGTGTAGCAGCTCGTTGAAGTGTCCCCATGCTTCAAAGAAAAGGTCTCCATCTCTCTGTTGGAAATATTGAATCTCTTTCCACATCTACCTTATCTTTTTTGCTGGAAAAAATTTCCTTAAGAACCTATTAGATAGTTCTTCCCAGGTATGGATAGAATCTACAGGCAATGAATTATACCACAACTTAGCTTTATCTTTTAATGAAAAAAAAAAGGAAAAGAATTAACCTGATTCCCTCTTGATTTAGGCCCTGAATGTGCTGGAACTTGCAAAGTTCTAAGAATTCCCGAAGGTGCAAGTGTGGATCCTCAGCAGATGTACCCCTAAAATGAGTCAAGGTATTGAATATCTGCGGAGATATGTAATAATTGCCTTCCACCTCTGGTCGATAAGCAATGCATGATGGCTAGTTGAGGTTCTGTGGTTGTTGGTTTTCTAGCTGTTCCATTGGTGTTTCTCCCTCGAATTCTTCTTCGTTCTCCTCAAAGTTGTTTCTAGGCCTTTTCCGAATGGTCCGCTCAATCTCTATGTCGAGTGGAATGATGGTAGAGTTCCTAGATTGAAGCCCTTGAATGAATCAGCTGGAAGACTTTGGTGCAGCAGCTTCAGTACTGCTGCTCGGGTAGTCTCTGGACTATTTGCGCTCGAGCGCACAAGGTACTGCACTTAATCGCAATAGTGCACTCGATCTCACTTGAGCTTGCGCTCGATCGCAAGGCCAGAAACAGCACTGCTGCAGACCTGAGACAGAAGAAAATAGAAAATGAAAAGAAGAAAAATTAGGTTTTGATAAAGAAAATATAAACATAAAAGAGTAAAGAAATAAAATAAAATAAAAACTAACGAAAATAATTCTAAAAAGAAATTTAGTGCAATCCCCGGCAACGGCGCCAAAAACTTTTCGTGCGTTTATCCACCTAAATTAATAAGCAAATAACCATACAGTTTTACTTGCAAGTGCACAAGGTCAACAGTAGCATAGTGTGCAAATGCGAGATCATCTCCACAGAGATTGGTAAAGTTCGATTTAGAATTAAGTTCGAAATAATGAAATAAAAAAAGAGAAATAAATATTGAGTTTGAAATAATAAAGATAAAGGCATAGGGACTTGATATCCACCACTAATCATGCTACCACAACAAAACAGTATGCCAATGCTTTACTCATGTCATGAATACCTAATGTTTGTCAACCTAAGGGCATGGTATCTACTCCCTAAGCAACGAGTTAGGCATGGTATCTACACTAACTTTTTTCTCTCTCAAGGGATTCAGCATGGTGTATACTAAGTTGTTCCTTGAGAGAGCATAGAATCTGTAGAAATCGACAACCACACGAGACCTAGGGCATGGTGTATACTCCCGGTATTCCATGTTGATTAACCCAAGAATCCAGTGTGGATATCTTTTGTTACTAATGTTAAACCCAGGACTCTGTCATCCAAATTGATTCAACTAACTAATCCATACCACATGCATATGTTGATCAACAAACACATATGAGGAATTTAAATAAACACAGACATTAATCAAGTTAAGTATCATAACATAAATATCGCAAAGGCACCAATACTGAATTATTGAATAAACATAATTAGAGCTTCAACCAAGCCCTTACTAGAAAATTAGTTACACTTAATAAAATAAAGGAAAGAAAAAATCCGAGAGAGCTCCATTGAAGAGTCGTCAATTCTTCTGTGAAATTCCTTCTGGCCTCCGGTCTTCCAACCTAAAACTCAAACTAAAAAGGGAGATGTTGTTTCTGTGTTTTACAAGTCTATTTATAGGGTTCTAAGGACCCTTGGAAACCCTAATTTCCAAAACAGGTCTCTAACCCTACTTTCCAAAATAAGAACTACCGTTTTGATGTTTTACTGATGCGTGTTCGCTCAATCGCATGAGTTTGTGCTCGAGTGCAAGGTTGCATTCGAGCCTTCTCCTTGTGCACACGAGTGCTTGTGCACTCGATCACACTCTTCTGCAGCTTCCAGTTCCAGATCTTCTGTTTTCTTCCTTAGAGCTCCAGAATGCTATCTTTTCTTCAAAAACCTATAAAAAACACAGAAAACACAAAAATGAAGTAGAATATACTGAAATACATAAACAAAGAGCCTAATAACTGTAAATTAAGGGGCTTAAATATGAATATTTAACAACTTATCAGAGCCCTTATAGCATTGATCATAATTTCCTTGGTTAGTGTATCTCTTCCATATTCAATAGCATTAATCAAACTCTCGAAATAATCAGGAAGAGAATTTAATAACATAACAACCAATTGTTCATCCGGGAATGTAATACTATAACTTGCCAAATTTTGAACTAGTTTGTTAAACACATTAAGATTTTCTTGTAACTCTTTATTAGGATCCATTTTAAAAGTAAAGATTCTTTTAAAAAGATAAATTTTATTAGGGAGAGTTTTGGTAAGAAACAACTCATCTAGTTTCTTCCATATGACAGCTGGATCTTCCGAGTCTCTACACTCCCTTGTAACACTATCCGAGATGTGCAGAAAGATGGTACTATACACCATCTTCTTCATCTCAATCCGCTGAGCTTCCGTGATACTTGCTAGAAAAGCGTCATCTTCTTCAATCGCCAAGTCCACCTTTTGTTGCATAAGAACCGCCTTGATCTTCCGCTTCCAAAGGGAAAAGTCTCCATTTCCATCAAACTTCTCAACAATGAAGTTCGAACCCATCTTGCGGAGAAAATCTCATATTTATGCAGCACCCACAATTGCTTTCTAACTTCATCCAAATACCTCAAGAACACGATCTAAGATTGATCTCAATACTGTTCTTGAATCACCCTCAAGAACACAACCTGATCTTGATCTCTACTCCGTTCTTGAATCACCTAAGAAGTTGATATTTGATTCTTGGAGTCTTGCTCCGATACCCTCCAATCTTGGCTCGGATACCTCTGTTCCAGCTTCTATACCAGCTCACCAAAGGTCTGATACCACTGTTGTGGTATCTCCTCTAGCTCTGATACCACTGTTGGGAAACCACTCTCAATTATCCCAGGAGGTGGTCTTTTAAACACCCAAGTCTAGAATGACTGGTCATGATCAGAACAGAAACAGCAATCAAAGAAAAGAAAGAACACAAGCAATTTGTTGACGAGGTTCGGCAATTTGCCTACGTCCTCGTGAGCTCCCCCGAGCTCTCGACACTATCTTGTCAATGAAGTTCTTTACAATCAGTAACACCTCTTCAAGAACTCACTAGTTCTTGAAGAACGAAAGAAGAAGAAGTAAAAGAAAGTGATAAGAACTAACCCTGGAATTTTCCCAAGAAAATTCCCCTTACAAGCCCTTGAATCCCCTTTCCATTCTACTCTCTCTAAACAACTAGCCTCTCTACAAAGAATCTCTCTCGTGTTTAGTGTCTTTGCACTTTTACAATTGATCTCTTGTGTGTCACTTGTTATCACAACTTGTGTTTGATTGAAGCTAGGTGTCCCTTTATATAGTGCACCAACTTCTTGACCAATCTTGAAGGTCAATCTCTACCCTTAGATCTTGAGGACAATTCGATCATAGCCTCTCATCAATCCTAAGTGATCTTGTGCATTTTGAACATGTTCCACGCACCATTGAAGAAGCTAAAATAAAAGAATCAAGTGTGCCTTCAAGCCGCGGCCTAGAACAGGACAAGCTGCAGCCTGAAGAGGGGAAGGATTGCTTGTCATGCTGGAGGCTACGACTTGGGGTGGCTAAGCCGCTGCGCACAGGGCCAGGCCGCGGCATGCACACCTTGGGTCGCAGTGCACAGCTCTTCTTCCATCTTCTGGAGTTCCTAGAGGCCGAGGCGCGCACACCTTGAGCTGAGGTGCCAAGACCTGATGCTGAAGCCCTTCAAACCATGTTTAAACCTTAGACAAACACCAACATATATGCTATCATCTTTATCATCTATCACATTCATTTTCTCAAGAGCATGTGTAAAAGCTTATCTTAGCTCATCTCTTTCAACTTCAGATTCTCTCATACCTTTACTAATATCAGTTACATTACTATTATCAATCATACTATCAACACGTTCCCTCTTAGGAACCACAGATTCAGACTCAACATCAACTTGTCAAAAATATTAGGGGTGTAACACGCCCTCGCAAATCAAAAACTCTAACTCCAACTTTAGCACGTCCACGTGTCATCCTCAGACTATTTAAAATATAATTTATTTTAATCTTCCACTTTCTTAATTTTTTATGCAGTCTACAAAATCATAAAACCTAATGCTCTGATACAAAAATTGTAATGACCCATCCCGGGCAACGGCGCCAAAAACTTGTCGTGAGTTTTAAATTACTCGCAAGCGCACGAGTCGTTTGCAGTATAGCGTTGTGCAAGTGCGAGGTCGAATCCACAGGGAATTGCGTTGTGAAAATATAATTTTTAATCTAAATTAACTCTATCTTAACCTAGTTCCGAATTTTGAATGATAATTTGTAAAATAAATTAAAACTAAATTAAATTGATTTTCAAACTAATAATAAAAAGCACTAAGGTTTCCGAATCCACCCCACCGAAGTTAAGCATACATGTTCTAAAAATATAGCCTATCAAAACATTCTATGAATCCAACTATAAGACAAAAAACAAAGAATATCCCAACTAAACCAAAAGCACCCGATGTATCCGCTCTTAACAAATCACAAAGGGAATCCAATTTAATCGAAAAGCATTCAATGTATCCATCAGATGAAACACAAAGAAAATCCAACAGACAATTTAAACTCAATCAATTATAAGATTAACTCAAATAATTGACAGAACATTTATACTAAAAATTGTCAGATTTGTACAAGCAAATCTGAACTACTACGCCAAACAACGGCGGGGCTTCATCTTCAACCTTAGCTGAAGAGTCTAGCCACTCATAACTATAAAACTATAATAACAAGTGCTAAACATTAAAACTAAAACAACTAAATATAAAGAAATAAATAAACAACTTTACATGGGAGAAATTCCACTCGCTGACGGGCGGCGCTTCCCCTCGTGGTAGCAATGCCTTCGGGATCCACCAGAATGCTAGCGGACGTCCACCGGTAAACACCAAAGTGGCTTAGGAATTGTACATTGGATTATGAAGCCAAATGGTGTTTATATAGGGGAAGACCCGGAGTAAAACAGGTTGCAGAAACGATGTGGGATACAGGCCCGTGTGCGCTCGATCGCAGTGTGGTGCGATCGATCGCAGGTACGATCGATCGCATGTCTTGTGCGCACGATCTCATGTGCGCTCGATCGCATGTCTGTTGCGATCGATCGCAGATGCACTGATCTTCCAATATTTCGATGTGGGATGTTGACCTTGCGCTCGTTCAAAGGCAGGTGCGCTCGAGCGCTGGTGCGCTCGATCGCATGTCTGTTGCGATCGAGCGCAATGTCTCCAGAAGCTTCAAATCAACCTGAAATGCTGCACTTTCTCCACAAAGCTGTAAAAACACACAAAACACAAGAAAAACGTAAAATAGAGTAAAATAATACTAACTAAGAGCATAACAAATATAAGTTAAGGGTCTAAAATATGCAATATTTTAGACTCATCAAATACCCCCAAACTTATATTTTGCTAGTCCCTTAGCAAAACAAAATAAAAGACTCAATGAAAAACAAAGAACATAAAGATAAAGTCATCACTCATGGTATCCAAAAATTTAAGGAGCACACATCATCATGATATTCATTCATAAGCAAGCTTAAAAAGGTAAACACATCTTCGCAATGAATAGAAATGTTAAAATCTAATTACTTACAAAAGGCAAGATAAGGCATCACAAGCTTGAATCAGTGTAAGGTGAATTAGTACATAAAAATGAAGCTTCCAAGTAACTCTAATGTGTAAGGTCTCCATGTCTCAAGATTCACCGAATTTCCCATCAAAAATGAACAAAAAGGCATAGTTTTTATTTTATTCACCTTTTTTTTTAATAAGGCACGGCTATGTTTAGTTCCCTTAAGCTTTCTAATTGACCCATGTAGCGAGTGTTGAGTCAATGACTCCCAAACCAGATGGTTTTAGGGCATTAGGTGTAAAGACACCCCTAAGGACTTACTAACTCAAGTCAAAAAGGCTACGAAATTAAACCGACCTTAATATTAACAAGCAAAATTTCACCTTTTGACGTGAACACTCACTGCTTACTGAGGCAAGAGGTCCAGTTACTCAGCGAAAAGTTTATTGATAATTTTTTTTTTTTATTTTTTTTATTTTTTTTATTTTTTTTTTATTTTCCTATGCCCAAGAGTTCATCCAACAAGTCATCCAGTTTCAGTTAAGATAAGGAAAAATACACATTAAAATCACGTGTCATACCTCACATAATTCGTGCTAATGTGCTCGTGTGAGATTAGATCAAACATGTGAATTCTTAAAATGCCTAAAGTAAGTAACTAAATTTTAAAAATTTATCACCAGATCATGTGTTCAAAATGTTAAGCTCACCAATGACATCACATCACAGAAAATGTTTAGATCAACTAAAATTTCACGATAACATGAGCATGCATTTATCTCTATGACGAAAAGACAACAAATTAGGACAAAGTGTGTGATGTGTCTCCCATACCCCCAAACTTAAATTACACATTGACCCCAATGTGTGACTAATATGGAAAGAGCTGACCTGAGATATGGAGAACTATCTGGACTGGTATGGCTCATAGCATACCCCCAAACTTGAACTGAAGTACGCTTTGTCCCTGAAAAATAAAAACTGGAAAAAAAAAAAAACAAAAAAAAACAAAAAAAATACTGGAAACAAACATTAATCATAAATATGCGAAATAATAAATAAACAAAAGAAAAGATAAGCTGTGGGGTGCCTCCCATGAGCACTAAGTTTAACGTCTTCAGCCAGACCCAACGTTAGTAAACATGCCCAACTAAGTGCTCCACCATCTGATCAATAAATGGGAATGAAAAATGATCAGGCCTAGTGGCAGCATTCAATTTACGGTAGTCTAGACACTTTCTCCATCTTGACTGCACTCGAGTTGGAACCAACTCGTTGTCTCTATTTACTACCGTAAATTCAGCACGTTTGGGCACGACTGAAATCTGGCTCACCCACTTGCTATCAGAGATGGGATAAATGATCCCTGCCTCTAACAGCTTAATATCTTCCACCCTCACAACCTCTTGCAAAGCAGGGTTGAGCCTTCTTTGTGTCTCCCTCGATGGCTTGGCATTCTCCTCCATATGTATCGTGTGTATTACCAACGAGGGGTTGATTCCCTTGACATCCTCAATAGTCCAGCCTATAGCTTCCTTATGCTCTCTTAAGATGTCCAATAATTTCTCCTCTGGAGCATCACCCAAATCTAAAGCTATCATTATAGGCAAAGAATCTGCTGGACCTAGGAACTTATACTTAAGATTTTCTGGTAAAGGCTCAAGTTCCTTCTGGGGGGTTTCAGGTGCGGCGGTCTCCTCATTCTCATTGCTTTCTCGAGGATCAGACTCCAAAATGATATTTACTTCATCGAGTAACTTATCTAAGCCCAAGTCCTCTCCAAAGTGAGCAAAGCATGCCTCCAAGGGATCCTCAATACGGGATTCATCCATAGTCTCCTCTGTCCTACTACTCTCCCGAGGAGCAGACTCCACGATAGTATTTGCTTGCTCAAGTAACTTATCTAAATTCAAATCCTCTTCAAACTGAGCAAAGCATGCCTCCATAATGTCCTCAGACTTTCCTTCTTTCTTGGGCGCTTGTAGTCTCTCAGGGTAAGGCGTTTTAGGTAAAAACGACCTAGAGAGATCCTTAATAATATGAGTGGCTGTAGATGGCTCAGCATCTCTATTCTCATTGTTGCCACTCTCTTGCCCTTGGTGCATAGCAGGGTTCTCTTCCACTTGATTGTCCACTTGTCTCCCAGACAAGTATGGGACAGTTGATTGCACTTGTTCCTGCCAATGCATTGGAGTTGAAGAATTTCCCACCGCGAACTGTTCCTTTGGGTTAGGCTCAGTTTGACTGGGGAACGTTCCTTCCTCTCCTTCACCCACATAACTTGCGATTTGATCAATTTGACTCTCTAGTGTGGCAATCGCTTGGGTGTTTTCTATTGTTGCACTCATCACTTCACTCATAGATTGGCTAGTCGTTTTCATGAAATCATTGAGAGCGTCCTCCAATGATTGTGAAACCGACACTGGCGCTTGAATGGGAGCTTGGTAAGCGGGTGATGGTGTTGGATAAGCTGAGTGATTGTAACTTGGAATTGGTGGAGGAAATTCGGGAGTGTATTGATTGTGAGCATGGTAAGGGGCTCCTCCCTGATTCATTGGTTGGTTCTGCTCCCATGAAAAATTAGAGTGGTCCCACCACCCTGGATTGTATGTTTCGGAGCAAGATCCATTTGATTGCCAACAACAGTCATTGAAAGCATTCATTTGTTCCATAGGATACTCGGCACAAGCCGGCGTTGATGGGCAATTCTGTGCTAGATGCATGGGACTAGCACAGATGGAACAGCTTTCAACATTGAAAGTGTTGGCAGCATTGAGGGACGGGCTGGTCATTTTAATGAAATCCTTGAGGGCGTCCTCTAAAGACTGTGAAACCGGCGTTGGATTCATCCACATGATTTTTTTTTTTTTTTTTTTTTTTTTAATTAAATAATTTTTTTTTTATTTTTTTTTTTTATTGATAACTAACTAGTAGAAAAATAAAATCAATTCAGACCAAAAATTTTCACAAACAAAACAATTCCCCGGCAACGGCGCCAAAAACTTGTCGTGAGTTTTAAATTACTCGCAAGCGCACGAGTCGTTTGCAGTATAGCGTTGTGCAAGTGCGAGGTCGAATCCACAGGGAATTGCGTTGTGAAAATATAATTTTTAATCTAAATTAACTCTATCTTAACCTAGTTCCGAATTTTGAATGATAATTTGTAAAATAAATTAAAACTAAATTAAATTGATTTTCAAACTAATAATAAAAAGCACTAAGGTTTCCGAATCCACCCCACCGAAGTTAAGCATACATGTTCTAAAAATATAGCCTATCAAAACATTCTATGAATCCAACTATAAGACAAAAAACAAAGAATATCCCAACTAAACCAAAAGCACCCGATGTATCCGCTCTTAACAAATCACAAAGGGAATCCAATTTAATCGAAAAGCATTCAATGTATCCATCAGATGAAACACAAAGAAAATCCAACAGACAATTTAAACTCAATCAATTATAAGATTAACTCAAATAATTGACAGAACATTTATACTAAAAATTGTCAGATTTGTACAAGCAAATCTGAACTACTACGCCAAACAACGGCGGGGCTTCATCTTCAACCTTAGCTGAAGAGTCTAGCCACTCATAACTATAAAACTATAATAACAAGTGCTAAACATTAAAACTAAAACAACTAAATATAAAGAAATAAATAAACAACTTTACATGGGAGAAATTCCACTCGCTGACGGGCGGCGCTTCCCCTCGTGGTAGCAATGCCTTCGGGATCCACCAGAATGCTAGCGGACGTCCACCGGTAAACACCAAAGTGGCTTAGGAATTGTACATTGGATTATGAAGCCAAATGGTGTTTATATAGGGGAAGACCCGGAGTAAAACAGGTTGCAGAAACGATGTGGGATACAGGCCCGTGTGCGCTCGATCGCAGTGTGGTGCGATCGATCGCAGGTACGATCGATCGCATGTCTTGTGCGCACGATCTCATGTGCGCTCGATCGCATGTCTGTTGCGATCGATCGCAGATGCACTGATCTTCCAATATTTCGATGTGGGATGTTGACCTTGCGCTCGTTCAAAGGCAGGTGCGCTCGAGCGCTGGTGCGCTCGATCGCATGTCTGTTGCGATCGAGCGCAATGTCTCCAGAAGCTTCAAATCAACCTGAAATGCTGCACTTTCTCCACAAAGCTGTAAAAACACACAAAACACAAGAAAAACGTAAAATAGAGTAAAATAATACTAACTAAGAGCATAACAAATATAAGTTAAGGGTCTAAAATATGCAATATTTTAGACTCATCACACGTCCACGTGTCATCCTCAGACTATTTAAAATATAATTTATTTTAATCTTCCACTTTCTTAATTTTTTATGCAGTCTACAAAATCATAAAACCTAATGCTCTGATACAAAAATTGTAATGACCCATCCCGGGTTGGCCACCCCTGAGACGGTATCATCACATTTTGAAAATCCCAGCATGACACATATATGCAACAAATAAAAATAATACTAACATAAATTCTTTTACATCAATCCTCAACCCTCAACAGGGGAGATACATCAATCTGATATTGACAAAAACAATAAACAACGTAACATGCATTAATATTTACAAATAAATTATTTTATTTTATTTTCTCACTAGTCTGAGGATGTTAACACGTATGTGGTTTACAGAAAATGATTTCTTCTGAACCTCAACTCACCAAACTATTTGTCATACCTAATACCTGAAATCATTATACAATGAGGGGTGAGCTTCACAAGCTCAGTGAATTAAATTTACTAGAAGTACTCATTTGTATAAAAGATTTTTCCATATTTAATCATTTATATCTCATACAACTTGATACTAGCACTCTATTATCAATACACATGCCATAATATCCATTCTCTATCAATCTCTTCCTCTTATTTATTGGTTCACCTTAAGACCATAAATTATCTTATAATTACCTCGTAATAAGGTTCACATCATAAAGTCTACCATTTAGATTGTTCTTATCACCATAACTGTCTCTCTGTAAGACTCATCAATCTATAAATAATTTCACAATAACACACCACACATCAGCATTTCAATAATACAATGAATAATTAAAGTAGATGCAATACATGAATTATTATTATGGGAACGTCTTCCCACATATCAACAAGTTTTTATTATCTTAGACTGGCCCCCTCTCGGTTCTTTTTTTTCTCATTTAGACCGCTGCCTTCCCAATTCTTTTCTTTACAGCTTGTTCCAACTGCCATGGAATTCATTTCCAGAATATACCAACTGTCACGATGTCCCTTTTATTTCCAACACATACTGGCTATCACGATTTTTCAATTAGACCGGCTGCCTTCCCGGTTCTTTTCTTTTCATTTAATGCATATACATATGAACAATGATATAAAATATACATCTGAACAATTACATAAAAACAAACATGAATTCAAATATTTAATTTTTGCTATCTTGATTTTTCTCAAATTATAAAAAAAATTCCACTAAATTTCTCTCATCCCAAATCACATCAAATCATCCATCAAAGCTTGTCAAGATCCACTAAATTACTTCCCACATCACATCAAATCATCCATCAAAACTTGTCAAGATCTACTGAATTTCATCTCCTCAAAATTCATATCAAAACATCAACCATAGCTCATTAAGAATTTATTTATCACCATTATTATTAAATCAATTCATTATTCTAATAATATTTCTTATCACATAATAATTCTTTACGTGTCCAATATTCATATCATATCCATAAACTAAATCGGTATCTATCACCAAAACATAAGCTAATAATTTAATTTAATATTATCACTAGATTTTTCATTTTTATTTAGATTACTTAGAGTAAATCCAACTCACCACGTAGCACTTAAAGCTACCCGTGGATCACCTCCTTGCCTTTTTTCGTTCCTATTAGAAATTTTCTCCGGTTGCTGATCGTCAACACCTGACATCGTATTTATATTAAAGTTATAATTTTTTCTTCAATTTGTTATAAACCACACCCATTGAAAATTCCCACTTTGAATTCAGGGAAATTCATGTACGCTAAAAATCAAAAAAATAAACACTACGTTATTACCTTCTATTTTTCTGATTGCTTCTCGTGACTCTCTATGAAATTCCATGCAGTAAACCCCTTTCACAAATTTGTTCTTTCAACTTTTCTTTGGGTCCCCAAGTTTTAGAGAAAAAAATGAGAAATTGAAAGAAACTGAACGAAATCGTTCAGTATCCATATGTTTACCCATTACATGCATATATATATTTTTCTTTGCTTTAGCAGCCCCCTTCCCCTACAATTCTTGAATTGCCAAGCACTAAGCATTTGGCATACATGCAGAATGTTTTTCTTTCTTTGGTAGCAGGTGGCAACACCAGCTGCCACGTTTTTTTTTTTACTTTTTTTTAGAAAACTTTTTTTAAGAATTTTTTTTCTTTCTTTTTCTTTTGTTTCTGGACGTCCGTTTTTTTTCAAAAGAATTGTTTTATTCAATACTAAATCTTTCGCGTAAATATATTATTTTAATTTCATGTCATATTTATTAAATTACTTCTTTACCCCTACTTTACGATTACTGGTATTACACATAATATGAAATATATAGTCTAGTGTAGTGAATTGTATACATTAGACTACCAATAGCGCTAGTGTTTTCAAGTTGTGCCACTACTATACCAGAATTATTCTGTAATTTGATACTATGATCAAAAGGAGTATTATACTCTTTTAAACTAAGATGTTTAAACTCAATTAACACTTTCTCAATATAGTAAGATTGATTTAAAGCATAACCCTCAGTATGTTTCTTAATTTTGATTCTTAAGATTGTATCTGATTTAACCAAGACTTTCTCTTAAAGATAGAAGACAAATACATTTTAGTTTTATTTACTCCTTGCATGTTAGTACCAATGATGAACATATCATCAACATATAAACAAACCATCACACCATAGTTGGTAAAATTGGAGTCAATGCACTATCAACACTGTTATGATTAAAATCGAAGGATAAAATAATAGAGTCAAATTTATCGTGCCATTGTTTTGGGACTTGTTTTAGACCATAAAGATATTTGACTAATCTACACACTTTATTGTCATTGCTTGGAAGAACAAACCCTTCGGGTTGTTCCATACATACTTCCTCATTTAAATCCCCATTTAAGAAAGCAGTTTTTACATCCTTTTGGTGAATATAAAAATTATAAATGGATGTTAAAGCTATAAGGACTCGAATAAAAGTAATATGTGCGATTGGTGTATAAGTGTCTATTGGTGTTTGTCTAAGGTTTAAACAAGGAAAGATCAGCATCAAGTGCACACCAGTGTGCGCTGCGGCCCAGCTCATTCCAAGGTGCGGCGCCCCAACAAAGGAGGAGTCCTGGAGGAGGTTTGAGCCGTGGTTTAGCCTCCCCTACGCTGCAGCGCCCAGAATGGATGCAAGTGAAGGATGTTCAGCCCTACTTCAGGCCGCAGCTTTCCCTGTTCTAGGCCACGGCTTGAAGGCATACTAATGCACACTGATTCAGCAATTCAAAGGGTGCGTGAGGCATGTTTAAAACACACAGCTTTACTAAGGATTGATGAAGGGCTATGGTTGATTGTTCCTCAAGATCTAAGAGTGGATATTAACCTTCAAGATTGGACAAGAAGTTGGTGTACTATATATAGGGTCACTTAGCTTCAAAAGTCATAACATAACTTGTGAAAAACTTGTGATTGAAAGTGAGATCAATTGTAAGAGTGCAAAGACACAAAACAAGAGAGACTCATTGTAAATGCTGGTTATTTAAAAATAGAGAGTAGAATAGAAAAATGATTCAAGGGCTTGTAAGAAAATTCCCGGGTTAGTTCTTATCAATTTCTTATACTTCTTCTTCTTTTGTTCTTCAAGAACCTATGAGTTCTTGGAAGGGTGTTACTGACTGTAAAAAACTCAATTGATAAGATAGTGTAGAGAGCTCGGAGGAGCTCATGGGGACATAGGTGTATTGTCGAACCTCATCAACAAATTTCTTGTGTTCTTTTCTTTCTTGTTTTAATTGGTTGCTGTCTCTTTTCTTTATACAAGTCACTTTAGACTTGGGTGTTTGGAAGATCACCTCCTGATCATCTTGAGGGTGGTTTTCTAATAGTGGTATCAGAGCTAGAGGAGATACCACAACAGTGGTATCAGAGCTTGCACTATTGGGTATCGGAGCAAGACTCCAAGAATTAAAGAACAAACTTCTTAGGTGATTCAAGAACGGAGTAAAGAACAAGATCAGATCATGTTCTTGAGGGTGATTCAAGAACGGTATTGAGATCAATCTTCGATCGTGTTCTTGAGGTTTAGAAGAAGTTGGAAAGCAATTGTGGGTGCCACATAAATCTGGGATCTTCTCTGCAAGATGGGTTCAAATTTCATTGTTGAGAAGTTTGATGGAAAAGGAGATTTTTCTCTGTGGAAGCGGAAGATCAAGGTCGTTCTTATGCAACAGAAGGTGGACTTGGCTATTGGAGAAGATGATGCTTTTCCAGCAAGTATCACGGAGGACTAGCGGATTGAGATGAAAAAGATGACGTACAACACCATCTTTCTGCACATGTCGGATAGTGTCACAAGGGAGTTCGGAGACTCGGAAGATCTTGCTGTCATATGGAAGAAACTAGATGAGTTGTTTCTTACCAAAACTCTCCTTAATAAGATTTATCTTCTTAAAAGAATCTTTGCTTTTAAAACAGATCCTAATAAAGAGTTGCAAGATAATCTTGATGTGTTTAACAAACTAGTTTAAGATTTGGCTAGTTGTAGTATAAAGTTCCCGGATGAACAATTGGCTGTTATTTTGTTAAATTCTCTTCCTGATTGTTTTGAGAGTTTGATTAATGCTATTGAATATGGAAAAGATACACTAACTAAGCAAATTGTGATCAATGCTATAAGGGCTTATGATTTCAAAGCCAAGATGAGGGAAAAATCAAATGGAGAATGGCTGATCATCAGAAGAAGGCCAGCAACTCGGAATAGCAATAGCAACCATGGCAACTACCGAGAGAAATCAAAGGGTAGAGGGCAGAGCCATGGGAGAGCACATTCCAAACCAAAATTTGGAGGAAAGAGGTACTTCTACTGCAACAATGAGGGTCACTTCAAGAAATATTACAAGAAGAGGTTGTGGGATGAGAGAAGAAGAAGCCATACCAAGAATGGAGAGGCTTTGGTTGCCAAGGGAGAACAACAAGATGATGATGTTCTTGTTGTGTGCTCAAGTGTGAGCAAGGGGCAAGAAGGCAGCGAGAAATGGATTTTAGATATCGAGTGCACTCATCATATGTGCCTTCATAAGGAATGGTTCAAGAATTTCAAGGAAATCAATGATGGAAGGGTTTTCTTGGGGAATGACAATTCTTACCAAGTGAGGGGGATAGGAAACATCCAGGTAAGAATGTTTGATAGAGTCACAAGACTTCTGCGAAATGTAAGGTATCTCCAGGATTTGAGGAGGAATTTGATCTCATTGGGGCAGCTGGATTCCATGGGGTATACATACAAGGCAGAGGGAGGAAAGATCAAGGTGACCAAGGGATCTTTGGTAGTGATTAAAGCAGCAATAAAAGATGGACTCTATGAGATGATTGAAGAGACAGAAATCAAGGATCAAGCAGCAAGCTTAATGGCTGAGATGGATAGGGCAGTCCTTTGGCACACTCGCTTAGGACATATGAGCGAAAAAGGATTGCAAGTCCTCAGCAAGGATGGTCTACTTTGTGATGACAAAGTAGAGAAATTGGATTTTTGTGAGTGTTGCGTTCTTGAGAAGCAACACCGGGTCAGCTTCAACACCGGAGTGCACAAGTCTAAGGGCATTCTTGACTACATTCACTCAGACATTTGGGGACCAGCAAGAACACCAACACAGGGAGGTAACTTTTACTTTCTGTCTTTAATTGATGATTATTCAAGAAAGGTTTGGGTTTATTTGCTTAAAAATAAATCAGATGCTTTGAATAAATTTGTGGTGTGGAAAAATTTGTTGGAGACTCAAACTGGTAGGGTAGTTAAGGCTTTACGAACTGATAATGGCTTAGAATTTTGAAATAAGGATTTTGATAAATTCCGTGAGTTAAATGGCATTCTAAAACATAGAACGGTTGTAAAAACACCTCAGCAAAATGGAGTTGCTGAGAGGATGAATAGGACCCTTATGGAAAAGGTTAGGTACATGTTAATAGGATTCGGATTACCAAAATATTTTTGGGGGAAAGCTGTGTCTACTGCTGCATACTTGGTAAATAGATCACTCTCTAGAGCTTTAGAGCTCAAGACTCCCATGGAAATGTGGAGTGGGAAACCCTTTGAGTTGAGCAACCTTAGGACTTTTGGGTGTGTTGCATATGCACATCAAAAGGATGATAAACTTAACCCAAGGTCTAGAAAATGTGTGTTTCTAGGGTATGGTGATGGGGTTAAGGGGTATAGGCTGTGGTCCTTAGAATTAAAAGGAATGAAACTCATAATAAGTAGGGATGTTATTTTTAATGAATTGTTATTTCCTTACTTGGAGAAAACTAACCCTGCAAGGGATAGTGAGCGAACCAGTCTGAAATTTGTGAAGCAGAGCATCAAGGAGAATTCAGTTCAAGTAGAGCAAGGAAGGCAAGAGGGTTCGGACCAGGTAGAGCCCATTGAAGAATGCCAAGCTCAGGACACTCAAGAGGAGGCTGAACTGGAAAGGGATGATGCAGCAAGTCTAAATGACTACCAGCTCACAAGAGACTGGGAAAGGAGGGTGGTCGGACCACCTTTGAGATATAGTTTTGTAGCTACGGATGCAGCAGCTCCTTGGAAAGAATGAGGGATAAGTGAACAAGAAACTTACATTGATGCCATGGGATGTAAGGATTCATCAAGATGGAAGCTAGCTATAGAGGAAGAAATGGATTCTTTGAGGGAGAATAACTCTTAGGAATTGGTGCACATTCCAGAAAAAACAGAGAGTTGTAGATTGTAAGTGCACTTACAAGATCAAAGAAGGGAACCCTCCAAACGATGAATTTCGAAACAAGGCTAGGCTGGTGGCGAAGGGGTTCACGCAAAAAGATGGCATAGATTTCACAGAAATCTTCTCACCTGGACACAAGGTGGAGGAAGTGGTGATTATCCTTATCTATATCGATGATATGTTGTTGGTTGAGAACAACAGGGAGAGGATAGAAAGGTTGACATCTCAACTCAGTGAGGAGTTCGAGAGGAAGGATCTTGGCCTTGCACAAAAGATCCTTGGGATGAAAAGAATTTGGGAAAGGGAGAAAAACGGGTTGAAGGTTTCTCGGTCTTCCTATATAGAAAAAGTGATGTACAAGTTTTCTATGGAAGATGGTAAACCAGTAAAGGTTCCCCTTGCTGGCCATTTCAAGTTCTCCAGCCAACAATGTCCTGGAATGGATAAGGAGAATAAGGAGATGAAAAAGGTCCCTTACTCTAGTGCAGTTGGATCAGTCATGGTCATGATGGTCAGCACTAGACCTGACATTTCTCAGGCAATTAGAGTTCTCAACAGATTTGTAAGTAATCTCGAAAATGAGCTTTGGCTTGGGATGAAGTGGTTGCTGAGGTACATGGAGGCTCAATTGCAGTAGGTGGTGGTATCTTCGGATAGCCAAAGTACGTTGCACTTGTGTAAGAATCCGGTGTTCCTTGAGAAGACAAAATATATGGATGTTTAGTACCATTTCATTCGGGAAAATGTTACGAAATGATGCATCCATGTGGACAAGGTAGCCACGGAAGAAAATCCCGCTGATTTAGGCACCAAAGTTCTACCTCTAAGCAAGTTCAATCATTACCTTGGACTTCTTAGGATTGGTTGATATGGTGACTCAAGATGAGTTTGGATACTGAGTTCTCCGCACAGTGGGTTCGGGTTTAAATGCTTAGACAAAGGTAGAGATTGTTGGTGTTTGTTTAAGGTTTAAACAAGGAAAGATCAGCATCAAGTGCACACCAGTGTGTGCTGCAACCCATCTCATTCCAAGGTGCGGTGCTCAGCAAAGAAAGAGTCCTAGAGGAGGTGTGCGCCATAGCTCAACCTCCCCCACACCGCGGCGCCCAGAATAGATGCAAGTGGAGGATGTTTAGCCCTACTTCAGGCCGAGGCTTGCCCTGTTCTAGGCCGCAGCTTGAAGGCACACTAATGCACACTGATTTAGTAATTCAAAGGGTGCGTGAGGCATGTTTAAAACACACAGCTTTACTAAGGATTGATGAAGGGCTATGGTTGATTGTTTCTCAAGATCTAAGGGTGGATATTAACCCTCAAGATTGGACAAGAAGTTGGTGTACTATATATAGGGTCACTTAGCTTCAAAAGTCATAACATAACTTGTGAAAAACTTGTGATTGAAAGTGAGATCAATTGTAAGAGTGTAAAAACACAAAACAAGAGAGACTCATTGTAAAGGATGGTTGTTTAGAAAGAGAGAGCAGAATAGAAAGGGGATTCAAGGTCTTGTAAGGGGAATTTTCTTGGAAAAATTCCAGGGTTAGTTTTTATCACTTTCTTGTACTTCTTCTTTTATTCTTCAAGAACCTGTGAGTTCTTAGAAGGGTGTTGCTGATTGTAAAGAACTCCATTGATAAGATAGTGCAGAGAGCTCGGAGGAACTCATGGGGACGTAGCATATTGCCGAACCTCGTCAACAAATTGTTTGTGTTCTTTTCTTTCTTGCTTTGATTGGTTGCTGTCTCTTTTCTTTATACAAATCACTCTAGACTTGGGTGTTTGGAAGATCACCTCCTAGGAATCTTAAGGGTGGTTTCCCAACAGTGTCAAAATAAGTAATCCCTTATTTTTTTAAAACCTTTAGCTACTAGTCTCCCTTTGAAAGTTTGAATAGTGCCATCACTATTGCAGTTTCTCCTAAAGACCCACTTACACCCAATAGGTTTGGATCCTTTAGGTAAATCTACCAATACCCAAGTGTTGTTATCCATTATAGAATCCATCTCATCATTAATAGCTTCTTTTTAAAAAGAAGCATCTCTTGAAGCCATAACTTCTTTGAAAGTTGTAGGATCCTCTTCTAGGTTAAACACAATAGGTATTTTATTTAATACATTATTATTTTGGTCATCTTCAGCCAGAAATAGCAATTGCTAGGAAACCACCCTCAAGATGCCCAGAAGATGATCTTCCAAACACCCAAGTCTAGAGTGACTTGTATAAAGAAAAGAGACAACAACCAATCAAAGCAAGAAAGAAAAGAACACAAGCAATTTGTTGACGAGGTTCGGCAATATGCCTACGTCCCCGTGAGCTCCTCCGAGCTCTCTGCACTATCTTATCAATGGAGTTCTTTACAATCAGCAACACCTCTCCAAGAACTCACAGGTTCTTGAAGAACAAAAGAAGAAGAAGTACAAGAAAGTGATAAGAACTAACCCTGGAATTTTCCCAAGAAAATTCCCCTTACAAGCCTTTGAATCTCCTTTCTATTCTACTCTCTCTTACTAAACAACCAGCCTTTACAACGAGTCTCTCTTGTTTTGTGTCTTTGCACTCTTATAATTGATCTTACTTTTAATCACAAGTTTTTTACAAGTTATGTTATGACTTTTGAAGCTAGGTGACCCTATATATAGTACACCAACTTCTTGTCCAATCTTGAGGGTTAATATCTACCCTTAGATCTTAAGGAACAATCAACCATAGCCCTTCATCAATCCTTAGTAAAGCTGTGCATTTTAAATATGCCTCATGCACCCTTTGAATTGTTGAACCAGTGTGCCTTAAATCCGTGGCCTAAAACAAGGCAAGTCGCGGCCTGAAGCAGGGCTGAACATCCTCCACTTGCATCCATTCTGGGCGTCGTGGCCTGGGGGAGGCTGAGCAGCAGCACACACCTCCTCCAGGACTCTTCTTTTGCTGAGTGTCGCACCTTGGAAGACCTGGGCCACGGTGCACACTGGTGTGCACTTGATGCTGATCTTTCCTTGTTTAAACCTTGTTTAAACCTTAGACAAACACCAACAACAATGATTGAGAAGAAATAAAGCCATGATCCAAAGTCTTCTCTTTTCTTTCCATAATACTCCGTCTAGGTTCAACAGTCCTTTCAGGAATATTAGTTTCCCTATTATTAATTTCTGGTGTTAATCCTTTATTGGACTCATCTCTTTGAGACTCTTCTTTTATAGTCTCAAAATAAGTAGAAAACTTATTTTCACTTAATTATACGTCACGTGACTCAATAATAAATCAATAAGTCTATAAGCCTTACTATTTTTAGCATATCCAATAAATGCACATTTAATAGCTCTAGGTTCTAATTTTGTTCGCTTAGGGTATGGAATTCTATAATATGCGCTTTAAAATAATTTAAGTTAGGCTTTCTACCTTTCCGTATCTCATAAGGACTCAATTTTGTTTTCTTTCTTGGAATTCTATTATGAATATGACTTGCAGTAAAAGTGTTTCAACCCATAAGTTTAATGGTAATTTATCATTAACAAGCATACAATTAACCATTTCTACTAAAGAACAATTTTTCTTTCAGCTAAACCATTTTTTTGTGGTGTATAAGGTTCAATGTGTTGGTGTATTATGTCATGCTCTTCACAAAATTGATCAAAATCATTTAAAAAATATTTACCATCTCTATCAGAATGTAGAATTTTAATCTTTTTATCAAATTGATTTTCTACTTCTGATTTATATTTCTTAAATATTTCAAAATTAAACATACAAATATCTTATTGCATCATCCACAAAAGTAATGAAATACCTTTTTTCCACCTCTTGTTAACATACCATTTAATTCACATAAATTTAAATGTATTAGACTTAAAAATTTTGAATTTCTTTGCACCTTAGCAAAAAGGTTTCTTTACCATTTTAGATTAAACACATATTTCACAATTTCCTAATTCATCAGTTCTAATATTTATTATTTTTAGTTTATGTATGCTCTTTAAAGAGCCAGAATTAATATTTTCTAAACGATTATGCCATAAAGAATAAGACTCAACAATATAAGTAGAAGTTGTGGTTATTATTATTATTATTACTTAGCTTATATATGCCATTACAAGAATATCTTTTACCGACAAACATGTTATTCTTTGAAAGTATGACCTTGCCGGATTCAACAGGTACTCAAAATCATTTTTTATCTAAAAGATCAATAGAAATTAGATTCTTTCAAATCTCTAGTACATAGAGAACATTAAGAAGACTCAAATATTTTTTGGATGTGAAGTCAATCTCGACCATTCCTTTTCCACAAACTTTGATTCGTGTGGCTTTTCTCATTTGTAGTTCTTGTCCATTAGTAACTTTCTTGAATTTCTTGAACATTCCTTTGTCATTGCATACATGTACAGTAGCACTAGAATCTAACCACGATCCAGACACCTAATTTTTCATATTAACCTCGGAGATCATAGTCACAAGGCTCAGATCAGTGATCATTGCTACAAGGTTCTCCTCAACCATGTTTGCCTTGCTGATATCTATACTTTTGCGAAATTTATATTCACGGGCATAGTATCCGGGTATACCACACACATGGCATATCACTTTCTTCTTTCCTGCAGTCTTCTTAAACTTTACTCCATCTTTAACTTGTAAAGCATTCCTTTTAGTTTTGTTTGCCTACACATGATGCACTTTAGGGCCACTTTGAACATTGCTACTTTTGTCACGTAAACATGACTCTTCTTCAATACGAAGATATTTTTGAATTTGTTTTAAAGTGTAGTCCTCATACTTGTGCAACAAACTTTTTCCATAACCCTTCCAAGAAGGAGGAAGTTTAGCTATAATATCCCCCACTTTGAATGATTCAAGCAAAATAATTTTTAAAGCTCGAAGTTTATTAACAAAAACTTATCATTCATGTACTTGTTCTAAAACAACTTTATTGTCAATTATTTTTAAATCAAAGTATTTAGAAACTAAATACTTATTTGTACCTTCTTATTCCGCTCTATATTTATATTTAAGAGCATTCTAGATATCATGAGAAGATTTGACATAGGTAAATAGATGCTATAAGCGATCTGATAATGTGTTGAGAATATACCCACGATACAGCAATTCATCCTCCTATATTTTCTTCCTTTCTTTCTATAGTTGTTCGATCACTACTGTTTGAGGCTGCTCTCAATCCTTAGGTACTAGATCATTAGGAATAGGCTGCAGATTAGGATCTAGTATATAGGAAATTTTCAACGCTTTAAGCAAGAACATAATCTTGTCTTGACATTGGTTGAAATTGTTTTCATCGAATCTGTTTAGCTTGACGAAGTCTTGATTCATCACCTTGAATGATTTTGTCTCTCTTTTGTTGGACAAAATAAAGCCTTAAAATTGTTATAAAATTTGTAACTGAAAATAGAATATAAGAATTAAGACTTAGAGACATGTTGTTAACACTGCCTTTAAGATTTTATTCGTCCATACTTGTATAAAAAAGTTTTCAATGAGTTATTGATGAATAGTCCCCTAGGATACAATCAAATCACTTTTATTAAGTCTGCAGATAGCAAAAACTGAAGAAATTTCTTATTTAATTATACTTTGAAATAAATAAATATTCTGGCAGAGTTTTGAGAGAAAGAAAGAAGAAAGAACGAAAATTGAATTGAATTTTGAATGGGGAAGACAGCGTATTTATAGGTGCAGAAGCACCTCTTTAAACGATTCTGAAAGATATTTTTTCCAGGTTGGAAATATATGATTTTTCAAATTTAACATAAGCTTTACGATCATGTCTATTAGTTTTTAATGGATCAGATCGTATCTGTTTTAAAAAAAAAAGTTAAATAATCTGATACCCTTTTTATTAAATCACAAGCTTTAGATTTAATTTGATGCCTTTTGATTTATGATCTGAGTTTTGTACAAAATCTTCATACCCGAACCTAAACAATGGTGGGCTCTGGGTAAGAGCTCCTCTACGATGATGGGCATGTGCAAAGTGTGTCTAAAGCATCAACGCGACGCGATCAAGCTCGGGCCAGGGCACAAATGCGTGCACGGTGTGTTACCGTGAGCCTTCACTCTATCCCTTCGTTTCACAGAAGTAGATAAGAATCTCAAATAAATGCTTATAAATCATTTTATTTTTTCAATTTTTTATCAGTGTGGAACAAACCCAATTTGGCTTTTCAAACAACTATTTGCTCTCATTTTAAGCTCATATATTAAGATTCATTTTGAACCAAAATAATACTCATTAAATCTCCAACTTGAGTTTTATTGAATGCACCTAATTAAAGGTTTTTTAATAACCATTAATTAACTTAGATTAAAACCTTAAAATGGTCCAAAATCAACCCTTAAAACTGATTTTTCTAACACTAATGTCATATTTTGTGTTTTATTTATTGTTTCGGTAAAAAAAATTATTAATATGAAGATTGTTAGTCTGAACTCTGAACTTACTAAATCAGCTTTGTATGAAAAATTAAAGGAGCTATTAATATGTTTTAAAATATTTGTCAATTATGAAAAACTTCAAAGTATTCTTTTATTGTAATTATGACTTTACCAATTTGTGTTTTGATAATATCATCATCTATAAGATAATTGTACAAGTTTTTTTTAAAAAAAAATTTAAATATTCAAATTAGTTAGCTTTAATTTGTCTTTACTATTGTTGTTAAGATATATTCTAATTAGTAGTCCATTCTTCTTAAAGATGACATCATATTTAAGTCTCTTCAATTATCAAAAATATTTAAATCTATTCTACCCATAAAAATAATAAAATGTGTTTATTCTCCTTAATGTTTTCAAAAACGTCATAAGGCATGAGAATTTTTCGATTGGTTCGGGTTTAAACCCAATAGTTTAAACCAACTGAAAATATAATTGATAAATTTTAAAATTTTTATTGATAATATTAATGTTTGAGTTACATTTATATTAACATTATTAATAAAACTTTTTAAATTTATCAGTAAAATTTTCATTCGATTGGGTTTTGATCCAAATCAACTGGAATTTTTTTATAGGATAAAGTCATCTCCAATTTTTTTCTCTAAAGATGATATGACAAAACGCTTCAAGACAAGTCAAATAAAACGAGTCTTAATGGGAAGCCATAAGTGGAGATGTGATAGGGGCTGTGAAAGAGTTCTTCACCAATAGGAAGTTACTTAAACAACTTAACCATACCTCCCTGACTATGATCTCTAAAACCAAGCAAGCTGCTAGAGTGGAAGACTATAGACCTATTGCTTGTTGCAATGTAGTGTACAAGATCATCTCTAAGATCATTGCATATTGGTTATCTTCCATAATGGACAGTATCATAAATCCTGTTCAGGCTGAATTTATTAAAAACAGAAGCATGGTTGAGAATATCTACCTGGTTCAAGAGCTTATGAGAAAATACAACAGGAAGAGAATCTCCCCAAGATGCATGCTGAAGATAGATTTGAGAAAAGCCTATGACTCAATCAATTGGGGTTTCCTGAATAGCTTGCTCATGAGCCTTGGTTTCCCAGCTAAGTTCATGAAGTGGATAATGGAGTATGTTTCCACAACAACATATTCCATCTCTATTAATGGGAGTATGTATGGTTTCTTTGAAGGGAAGAGAGGACTAAGACAGGGTGACCCACTATCTCCATTCATTTTTGTTATCTATTTGGAATACCTCTCTAGGCTGCTCTCCAAGCTGAATGAGGACCCTGGTTATAATTTCCATCCCAAATGTGGTCAGCATAAGATATCTCACCTTGCCTTTGCTAATGATCTTATTCTCTTTGCAAGGGGGAATGTGGGGTCTGTTGGTAGAATCATAGATCGTGTCAAGAATTTCAGTTAATGCTCTAGGCTTCAGGCTAGTCTACCTAAATCAAATATTTATACAGCTGGGGTTCCTAGGGCTGAGCTTACTGACATCATCAGAATCTCAAGACTGGAAGTTGGTAGTTTGTCATTCAGATACTTGGGGGTGCCTTTGGCCTCTTCAAGATTAAACACTGTTCACTACCTGCCTCTTATTGAGAAAATCTTCTCCTACATAAATGCTTGGGTTGGTAGCACTCTATCATATACTGGAAGAGCATAACTAATTAAATCAGTGTTGCAAGGAGTTGAGTGCTTTTGGTTGGCAATTTTCCCAATTCTTGCAAATGTGTTGGACAGAATAATCAGTATCTGCAAAGTTTTCCTATGGAGTGGTAGAAATTCTGGAAATAAAAAGGCCCTGGTTTCATGGAAAGAGGTATGTTTGCCAAAAGCAGAAGGGGGGCTCGGTTTTATTGATCTTAAATCCTAGAATTCAGCTCTGCTATCCAAAACTCTTTGGAACATCCATCTTAAAAAAGACTCATTGTGGGTTAGATGGGTGAACCATTTCTATTTGCATGGCTCCCTTATTTGGTATGCAAGTCCAAAACATGATGACTCTGCACTATGGAAGAAGCTGATTTCAATCAAGAACAGCCTAGTATCTTCTGAGGCATCCATTCAGCAGGCAATAGACAAAATGAAGCTGTGGGAAAAGCATAATCAGATCAGTACTAAGAAGGCCTATGAGTTTATTAGGCCAAAATGAGCAAAAGTTGTTTGGGCATCTGTGGTGTGGAGCAACAACTGTATCCCTAAGCATGCCTTAATATTATGGTTGGCCTTAAAAGGCAAATTGCTTACAAAAGATAATCCCTCTTCATTGATATGGACAGATTGTGTCCTCCATGTAGAGAGGTTGAGGAATCAATAGTCCATCTTTTCTTCACTTGCCGGATCAGTACCACAATATGGAGAGACATCAAAACTTGGTTGGGTATTAGAAGGGGCATGAACACCATCAAAAGTGCAACAAAATGGATCCACAAGGAAGTCAAAGGGAATGACCCTTCTACAAAGGCCAAACATGTTGCTTTTGTCTGTTCACCATATTTGGCTAACTAAGAATGCTAGACAATTTGATGAAAGTGTGATTCATCCAAGTAGTATTGTCAGGAAAATTCAAATTAATGTTTATAAAGTTGTATATGTAAATTTTCTTTATTTTAAACTAATTTGGTAAATGTTCTTGGTATGCTTAATATATTTTTGTACATAATTTTTGTTTAATATATTTATTTCTCTCAATAAAAAAAAATCTTAATGTAATTAAGTGTTTTAGTTGGAGCGTACGCCTCGCACACGCTTAGTAATTAATAAGGACTTAGTCTTGCTTTATTTTTTTACCAGGTTCAACTCCTGTAAAGTACATCAACTACTCGAAATTCTACTGTTTAATAATAAAAAAATGACTTAATTGAAAAGAATCTGAGCTCCAAAACTGCACGAGTCGTACATCCAACCCTCCCAATGCATTAATGGATATTCCCAAAACAACTCTCTGTTCAACAGCCTAGGAAACAGGATGGACCCCTGTTTCGTATCTTGAGGTACTTCTACAAAAAGCAAAAAGTAAAACCTCTTATAAAACATGCAAATGCAGTGTGTCACACGTTGGATTAAATTCAAAATATAATCAAGTGGTTTTGAAATTTTGATTAATATAGATATTTTTTTTTATCTAAGTGAAACAGCTTCACTTGTGTGAGAAACACACTGGGTGAGCAAATCTACATTTAAAAAAAGTTATTGTGATGAAAAAACAAATCAGATTCACTACTGAAAATCATATTTTAAACCTAAAAATTGTGTGGATATCAAGTTACTTTATACGCAAGCAACGTCAAGTTGTAATGTGCTTTTTCTTTAAATTGCTAGTAGTAATTAACATTACTTTTCGTCTGATTCCCTCTATAAATTTACCGTCTCTATTCATGTAAACCACATTTGTACAACTCTCTTTCTGTTCATAAAGGGGAAGAAAAGAAAACCCGAAAAAGTAAATTGCCAAAAAGAACAACACAAGAAAGTCACAATAGCTCTTCTGTGAAAGTGAATAAAGCCGAACTGAGCCGCCGAACTGAGCACCGAACCTTTCCTTAGGCTTCACTCTAAGCCGGATAATCAAGCCCCAGCTCCATTTTACACGTGTTCTCCTCAAACGTGACACATGCCTCTATCCTCCTCTTCTTCACGGGAACCACGTGATGAGCACGTGAAACCGGCTCAAACCCAAACCCCCCTAGAGACAGCTCCAGCCCAATCTCCCCAACATCTTGATAACCCAGCTCATCGGGCTTCGTACTCGACTCCGGCTCCGTACGGAACAAAAGCGAAGTCTCAGCTGTCTCCACGGAGATCATGCTCTCCGTCTCTTTGCTCTCTCCGTCCACAACAGCCACCTCGGACTGGTGACTCAGCGACGACTCGTGACTCGTCGACCGATTCTGCTCGTCCGCGTAACACACACCCCACTTCGCCGTCTTCTCCTCCTCACGAGCGGAGTCGTCGACCAAGCCGAACTCGGGCTTGTTAGCTTTGTGCGTCACGAATCGCTTGGCTCGGCACCGAGTCTTGACTTTGTGTGGGTCGTTGGAGGCGGCCGAGTTCTCATCCTTCGACATGTGGCGAATGTCGTAGGCCTTCAACGGCGGGCCCTGGCCACTGGCCGCGGCTTCAGAAGCAATCGGCGTGATCGGCGCGCCTTTTAGCACAGCTTCAACGGCGGCTTGGCATAGCTGCCAACTCCCTGACCACAACAACCCAACAGACCCGTAAATCGGGTTCACTATCCTCCCGCAAGCCTCGTATAACAACGACCTGAAAATTGCTGTAACCCAAAAAATAAAATTAATTTTTTTGAAAAACAAAAGCTTTTGGCGAAGTCCAAAGAAATCATATATTCACCATTTGGGTTTAAAGACTAACCAGGACGGAGGTGTTCGGGTCCGGCGTTGATGAGGTTCATGAGTCCAGCGCGACCATAAAATTTGGCGAGGAAAACGGTGGCGTTTGCTTGAGATTCTGGGCTTTTGATCCACTGCAAACAAGGCCTAATACTGCAATTTTCACTGCACCCTTTTCGCAGTACCCTGCATCCATTACAACTCATACGCATTTTGGCTTAACACAATGTTTGAAAATAGAAATTGAGCACAGAAAGGATAAAGAAGAGGGAAATTGGGTTTGTAAGGATATAAGAGAGATGATCAGAATGATTTGGAGAAGGAAAAAGGTAAGCAGTGGGTATTTAAGGGAAGGGTTTGTTGATAGAAACTAGAAAATAAAACATTTTGGGGCCGCTGGGTTTTCAGGTACTGGGTACGCAGTTGTTTTTTTTATCTCCTAAACACTGGTTTCCACATTCAAGGAGGTTGAGACTTGAACAACCTTTTTTGAGCTTAAAATAAAATATTACGCTTAAGCAAAATTATTATTAATCTTATAACTACTCTCATTAACAGCGAGTGAGCGCAATTCCCAATGGTGGGATCCTTGTATTTCGTATCGTCATTGGGCGTACCTCGTGTACTGTACGAACTGTTCACGTTGCGTGACATCTTACTGTTACAAAAAGGCTTCCTCTTTCGAAACGGATGCAAAACCCATTTGGCTCTTTTTGGTACTAAATTGACCTTCGATGGTTTCGCAAATTACTACCTTTCCAATGTTTGGACGAAAATAAGGTAAGGGTAAAATTGGGATTTGACGATATGGGGTAAAGAGAACTGGGGGAAAAGGTTAGAAGAGGCATGCAAGTGTGTCCAAAAATTGAGAAAAGAAGAGGGCAGCGCGTGGCAGCTACTTTCTGGTGTCAGAGTGCGGTCGAATCGCCACATATTGGGGGATGGTAAAAAAGGGTCCACCAGGAGCTCCCGGTTTTCAAAAGAGAATAAAAAATGAAAAAAAGGAAATATAAAGCTCCTGGTTTTCGGGAAGTTTGTGTGTGTACAAAACCGGTAATGGGAAAAACCGGTGACCGGTTTCCGGGTTTAGTGTTGGGACTGTGGGCGCACTACAAGACCTGTTAGCCAACGGTTTTGGGGGTCTTTTTTAGTACTAGTTTTCATGCTTATCCTCTAAGACAGGATCCCAACTTGTGATTATGATATTTAAGAATGGATTAATTTGGGTTAACCCGATAGGAGGCAAGATCATGTTCATTAGGGAAAGTGAGAAACCACAAACCCAGGGGCACGGTAAAACTAGAACCAAACAATTAAACTTTGACTTTTTAACACTAATATTTTACTACAATTGTTGTTGTATTTAGTTGCCCACGTGATTTTTAAGGTTGAGGTCGTAAACTATAAGTTTGGTCCCATTTTTGTGGTTTATAGATTATTTATTTAATTTATATATTAGTTATTTTTTTATTTTAAATGAATTGTGATAATATTATGAGTTGAGTTGTGATTATAATTTGAGCTTTTGTATGGATAATGTGATAATTCAGATTTATATTGTAATCAATCATATAAAAAATTATTTAATTAAATAAAAGGTAAAATTTTTAATAAAAGAATCCAACAAAAGAGTTGAGTCCAGTGATAAAACCTAGGCCATTTAGGGGATGAGCAAAGGATTTAAAAGGAAAAATCTACCCTCCTTCCTTTAAGCAGTATACACAAAATTCATGAATAATTTAAAAACAAATCAATATAAATCATCAAATAACTTATTTTCATCTTCTCATCTTCAAAATTCATGAATAATTTAATCATCTGTTTATGGGTTAGTTTCCAAAGAACAAGTATACACAAAATAAACACATATATATTATATATCATGTATCATGTAGCATGTATCATGTATCATATATCATATATTATATATCATATATCATCATTGCGTATGGCATATCCCCATATGCAAAAAGATACGTACATAATATAATAAATGTCAATATATCCAGATACTATAACAGACTACAATTGAGGCGAGGTAATCTTTAGGGCACGCTCTTATCTTCATTATGAATCCCCATACAATGGGATATGTCCATAATATAATAAATGGCTCCATCTAGCAGGAAACTTCTGTGTATGATTACAGCATTAGTGCCAAGCCCATTATTATCATCTCAATAATGATTTTTTCCTCAATTCTTCTTCATACTCGAAATACCACATAAACATTTTATTTCAATAGAAATACAGATAAATCTTCTTCAAAATTTATTAAAAAATGGCCAATCATTTCAAATCAGGGGTAAAAATTCATACTTCTTCACAAATATTTCAATCCAGACTTACAAATTCATCTTTTCCTTAATATTGAAAGATTAAACATTTCATAAATTTCAAGCATATAACACATTTTTGTCACATAAACAGAATTAGAACTTATATAGTTTGGTAGTAAAAACTCTCCTCAATTACACCCAATCCAGATAGTTTTCACAAAGCAGGGTTACTCGGACCTGCTTCTCCCACTGTACCTCTACTTAACAAGAATACACTAACTGATATTACTATCTTATAACTTGATCTAAACCCTTATAATGAGTTAAATGCATATATAAATATATACACATATATGTATGTTTTAACCTATTTTCAAATCCATAGTTTTTGTTACTTGAACATCTTTTCTTTCATCTTTAACTTGTATCAAATCCAAACTTATTTAAGAGAAAAATGATGTTTTAAACTATTAAAATCATGATTTTTATATGAAAAATAATAAGAAATGAGGAGATTACCTCGATAAAGCTTTTGCCATAAACTTTTCGAAACCCAATATTAAACGATCGAATTCAATAGACTTTTATAGGAAAACCTTAAGTTTCGTTTGATTATTCAAGGATTTAGAGAGAATTTGAGAGAGAGAAAAAATGAAGTTTTATGGATGAGAAATGAAGTTCAAATGAGAAATGAAACGTTTTTATATATGCAAATTCCTAGCTAGGCATCTACCCAGGCGTCTAAGGCTTCTTAGGCGTCTAGGGATTCTTAGGCGCCTGCCCAGGTATCTGGGGCTGCCTTAGGTGCATGCTTAGGCTTTTGGGGATGGCGTAGGCACCTGCCTAGGCGCTTGGTGCACTCTGATGCCCTTTAAGCCTCTTTTCTTCAGTTTTAATGCTTTCTAAACCTATTTTATTCAGTTTTGATGCCTTCCAAACCTATTTTCTTCATTAAAATTTTAAATTTGAATATTAAATTAAATTAATATGTATATGTATGCATGATGATCATAAAATAAAATATGAGATTTTCAAATCACCTTTACCTTTCTACAGAAAATTTTCGTCCTAGAAAATAAAAAATATACGGATATTGAATGCGCATAGCTAACTCACGCTCCTACGTGGCTTCTTCAACCGCGTGATTGCACTAAAACACCTTCACAAATGGGATTGTCTTATTACGTATTACTTAGTTTTGCCTATCCAAAATCTTAACTGGTTGCGCATCATAAGATAGATCCTCCTTTAATACAGTATAATCAGAATGAAGTACGTGTGAAGGGTCAAACACGTACTTTCTCAGAGAAGATACGAGAAATACATCATGAATCTAAGATAATTCTTGAGGTTAGGTTAAACGGCAAGCAACAACACCAATTCTTTGAACTATCTCATATGGACAAATGTAATGAGGACTAAGTTTACCCTTACATCCAAACCAAGTATATGTTTCAAAGGTACTACTCTCAATAATACCCAATCAACTAACTGAAACTCTAAGTTACATCTTCTATGGTCTATATAACTCTTCTAGCGAATTTGAGCTATTTTGAGGTGCTATCGAATAACATTTACTTTCTTAGTGGTAATTTGGACCAATTCAGGACCTAACAATTATCTCTTACCAACCTCATCCCAATATACTGGAGATCTACATCGTCTACCATAAAGTGCTTCATATGGTGTCATACTAATACTGGATTGATAGCTATTGTTATAAGCAAATTCAATCAAAAGCAAGGGAGTGTCCCAACTACCATGAAAATTCAAAATGTAAGCTCTTAATGTATCCTTCAAAGTTTGAATAGTACGTTCTTATAGCCCATAAGTATGAAGATGGTATGAAGTACTAAAACTGAGCTTAATTCCCATAGATAATTGAAGACTAGGCCAAAACTATGAAGTGAATCTCGGATCTCGAGCTGAAACTATAGATATTGGAGCTCCATAAAGTCTCACAATCTCATAAACATATAATTGTGCCAACCATTCAAGAGAAAATGTGATCTTACCAGCTAAGAAATGAGCAGACTTGGTTAATCGATCAATAATTAAACAAATAACATTATAATCAGTCCGAGTTTGTGGTAGACCTGATACAAAGTCCATAGTCACATGTTCTCACTTCCACTCAAGAATGGGAAGGGGCTGAAGTAAACCAGCTAGCCTCTAATGCTCTGCCTTAACTTGCTGGTAAGTCAAACATTTTGAAACAAATTTCGCTATTTCACACTTCATACCAGGCCACCAATACATTTCTCGAAAGTTTTGATACATTTTGGTACTTCTTGGATTCAATGAGTATGCGGTACTATGGGCTTCATCCATAATATCCTGCTTTAATTCACTATCATTCGATATGTATAAGCGACTCCCAAAAATAAGCATACCATCGCCTCAAATTACAAAATTTGATCTAACTCCATTTTACCCTTCTCTTTGGACTATTTGTATCTCCGAATCTCTACTATGAGCCTTTAAGATACGAACAACCAAAACTGGACTAACTCAAATAGTAGCTAACAATATTCCATACCTATTACTCAACTCTACTCCCAAAGATCTAAAGTAAGAATATAATTCTCCCTTCACATCTTTCAAAACACAAAACTTCCATGACTTCCGAATCAAGGCATATGTTACTACATTAGTCTTTCATGGATGATAATTAATTGTATAGTCATAGTCCTTAATTAATTCAATCCATCTCCTCTGCTCAAATTCAATTCTTTCTGAGTAAATAGATACTTCAAACTCTTCTGATCAATAAGGGTTTCACAAGTCTCTCCATATAAATGATGTCTCCAAATTTTAAGAGCAAAAACAACTGTAGCTAACTCTAAATCATGAATGGAATAATTATGCTCATGGTTATTTAACTACCGAGACGCGTAAGCAATAAATTTACCATTTTGTATCAGTACAAATCAAATGCCACAATGAGATGCATCACTAAAAACAACAAATCCTTGACCACTAATAGGAAGAGTAAGTACTTGAGCCGATGTCAATTTCACTTTTAGTTTCTAAAAACTCTCCTCACGCATTAATCCATTCAAATTTAACATATTTTCGAGTCAAACGAGTTAATTGTAATACCCACACTCCTAAAATAAGGGTAAAGAGGTAATTTAATATTGAATTATATTATGTATCCATGAAAAATTTATTTTTGAATTTGATATAATTTTGAAAGACGACATTGATAATTTTATTGAAAGAGTTAGAAATTTTTTGAAGAAGAAAGTGTTGAAAATTATGAAATTTAAAGTTTGAATGAAAGAATTTTGAAGAAAATTGTGGAATGAGGTTGGAGAAAATAACTAAAAAAGTTTATGGATGAAAATATATTTTTCTATAATTTTTAGATATATAAAATTGAAACTTATCAATAAGCAGTGCCATTTCTAATTTTTTTAAAACAAATTACAGTTTTGCTATCTGTTATTTACAATTCTACCACTGTTTAAAAATTTACAATTTTGCCATTCTATAATTACAATTTTGCCATTTTCCCTTTAAAATCATTTTTTCTTCCTTCAGAAATTTTTCTAAAAATTATAGAAAAATATATTTTCATCCATAAACTTTTTTAGTTATCCAATATTAAGGATAATTATAGTTATCCAATTTTAATATCAAGACTTCATCTCAATTGAGGGTCAATTTTCAATAAGAGTCGTAACTAAAAAATTATATTGTTTGAATTAAATTAAGAAATAGTAAGATTGATGAAAATTTATGGTTAGGTATTAGAGATCAGCAATCTCAAGAAATTGCTGAAAATGAGCAGAAAAGGCAATGAGGTTCCACGAGTAACTTTAAGTGCTACGTGGTGAGTTAGATTTACTTTTAGTAACCAAGATCAATATAAAATATGAATAGATGATATTTAAATTAATTGTTGAATCATAATGATTAGATTATGTATTTATAATATATGATAATTGATTTGTTGATTAAGTATGAAAAATGATTAATTGACATGTTGAAAATTAATTATATGATAAGTTATATTTTTAAAAGGATGGATTGACGGAAATATGCTGAAAAGATATATAAAAAATTTTTGAAAGCCGTGATTGATAAGTGGTATAATATATGAGGAGACAATTTATTATGTACATGATTAAATAATTTTGAGAAAAAGATAGTTAAATTGAATGCTTTTATATATGTTTGCTTGCATGTTATTATTCATATCTGTAAAAGGAAGAATATGAGGGCAATTGGTCTGGCTGAGAAGAAAGAAAGATGATTTAAATACAAGCATTTATTTATTTAAATATTTTATTGTTGTTGATCGAGATGCTAAATCATCTGTCTTGATTGTGAAATGATGAATAGACAAATGAGTCTTATAGTGAGACAAATATATTGAGCATGTAATTGAAAGGATGATAGGATAAATAAAAAAATATGATTAATTGATTGTATGATGTAAATCTCATAATGAGGTAAATAATGATATTGAACTAAGAATCTTGTACTGATTAAATATATGAGAAGAAAAACTATATGATTGATACATGAGATATATTTATTGAAAGATGATAGTTTGATGTTTGATTTAAGAAGACATTGATAAATTATTGAATTATTATAAAATGAGTACTTCTAGTAAATTTAATTTACTGAGCTTATAAAGCTCACTCATTTTTGTTGAAATATGTCAGGCAACGGGTAGGACGAGTAGATAGTTATGCAGATACTCAGTGTGAGTAATTACTTTAAGTAAGTCCTGTGGTTAGCATCCTTAGGCTTGTGAAAGAAAGAGAAAGAAATATTTTGAAAATTTGTAAATATTCATGCATTTTTTATTATTGCATATATTGTTTCTGATAAGAGAAAGATGTTGTATCTTCTCTGTAAAGAGTTGAGGTTATGTTGTATTATTTATTCTTAGTTGATGTTTTTATTTTATTGCATATATGTGTCATGCTGAAATTTTAAAACGTGACGATGTCGTCTTGAGGGTGGTCAACCTGGGATGGGTCGTTACAACTTTGGTATCAGAGCATTAGGTTTTATGATTCTGTAGACTGTATAAAATTTAGGGTAAATGTCTATTTTGGCCCTTAAGGTTTGGACCTAATCATAATTGGTTTCTGAGGCTTCAATTTAAACAATTGGGTCCCAGAAGCATGACATCGTGAAAAAAACTAATTGAACTAATGTGGAATATCAAAATTACTCCTTAATACTTTCTTTTAAAAAAATTAAATAATTATAACTATTAAGAAGAAAAAAAGGTAAAGTGAAGACAAACATGTTGGGACTTGAATAATTGCGTGAATCTACAATACTTGGATCTTAAAAACAATATCTTTATTGGTTTATTTATAGATATATCCTCTCTTACCAAGCTACGATATTTGTATGTGAATAACAATGGGTTTTCGGGTACTTTCCCATGGAAATCTCTCTAAAACATGACAACCAACCTCGTAGCTTTGAGTTTTTGCGACAATTTTCTTGACCCAACTCTATTCCCAACTAAACTGAAGACACAACTGGTAAATCCCATCTCATTACCATGTTTGTCTATGAGGAAATATGAACGTCGGTGGCCCTCCACCACTTTTGCCCTCACCACGAAGTCCGACCACCTAGCTCTCGGGTAGTACACCACTTTGAATGGCAAACCTTAAGCCGTCCTCTTCGTCGCCTCCAGCACGACCTCCCTTGTTAATCTTCCCCTCCTACTCCTTCAAAATCCCTCACTTCCTACCCTTTCCCCTTCATCTTCCCCTTTACCTTCCCCATTCCAGCAATCTGGTCACGCCACTTGGCGTAATCGCCGCCACCACCGTTGCCAAACCTCATAGCTCTCCTTACCCCGATGAACATCTCCCCCTTTGAGTTTCTAATGAAGATGATGGAATCGTCGATGATGAGCTTTTTGTTGTTCATGAACTTGCTCCATCTAGTAGTCAACAAGTGGTGTCTGGGGATCCTTCAGTAAATTTGGCAAAAATCCCAAACCCCATCATGAATATTGGTGATTAAAAAGGTCTTGACCAATAGCTCGACTTGGTAATTGAGTGGGTGGAAGATTGAGCCCGTGCAAAACCAAGGGATGGAGAAATCGCAGCCATTGTTAGCATCGGATGACGTCAGAATCTTGGTGAAGGCGACGATCTTATCACCGTCTTCGCCATATCATTCTCTTGGTTGTTGTTCTTAATTTCTAGAATGGGTAATTGGGAAGGAATGATTGGATGGAGGAGAAGTTTGGTGAAGACCTCATCGGTGATTGGATCAATAAAAAAATGGACGACTGCGATAAGGCAAAGGATGAAGGGTTTGGAGTGGGCCAGAGGGGAAAGGAGTCTAGAAGTTGAGAAGTAGGGGCAAGACTGCTCCACAAGGCCCTACAAGAAGTAGTAAACCTTGGAATGAACAATAGGGATCTGGATGGAGGAGCCTACCCGAGCCCACCCAAGCCCGCCAGATCTTAGGGTCCATGTGGCTAAGCTCGACAGTTGCTGATGGTGATGGCATTTGCTAGGGGTTTTAAGTCTATACAGGGAGAAAGTTTCTTCAGTTTAATTTTTTTTTCTTCTTAATTTTCCTTTTATTAGTTATAATTGTTTAATTTTTTTGGTAAAAGAAAGTATTAAGTATTAAAGGTCAATTTTGGTATTTCACGTGAGTTATGTTAGTTTTTTTCATGGTGTCATGCTTCTGCGACCCAATTGTTATGATTTTGACAAGTTAGGGACCCAATTGTTTAAATTGAAATCTTAGGGATCCAATTATGATTATGTCCAAACCTCAAGGACCAAAATAGACATTTACCTTAAAATTCAAAAAAGTGGAAGATTAAAATAAAATATTTTTTAATGCAGAGTTTGAGGATGACACAAAGATGTGCCAGATCTAGATATAGAGTACTGAACCTGTTGGAAATCACCTTGACAAGATGCCCAGGTGGTGATCTTCCAAACACCGAAATCTAGAATGACTTGTAGAAATAATTTCAGCAATCGAACACAAGAATATAAAATTAAAGAAAGAAATAAGACAAACAATTTGTTATCGAGGTTCGACAATGTGCCTACGTCCCCGTGAGTTCCTCCAAACTCTCTGCCCTAATCAAATGGTTCTTCAAAGTTACAGCAATCCCCTTCAAGAAGCTCAAGTTCTTGAAGAAACCAAGAAGAGAAGAAAGAAGATTACAATTCTCTTACTCTATACTACTCTTTCTTCTTTACAACCAGCCTCACTACAAAGAGTTCCTCTTGTGTTTTGTGTCTTTGCACTCTCACACAATTCTCTCTTGTATTACATTTGATCTCACACAATGTTATAACAATGATTATTCTCTCATGTGAAAAATGAGGCTAGGGAACCTCTTTTATAGCCATCAACTTCTTGGACATTCTTGTGAATCAATCTCCACCCTTTGATCATGATCTCCACTTAATCTTGGCCCTTCATCACTCCTAAGTGGTACTGTGCATTTTAACCTTGCACTCACGCACCTAAGAGAAGGCTAAAGCAGGCTGTCCATGTGTGCTTTGGTGTGCCTAGCGCTTAGGCGCTCAACAGGGGGCGCCATGGTGCTGGGTAGGGCACCTCTGCACACCTTCTGGATGCCATGGTGCTGGTGGGGAGCACCTAGGCGCTGGTGCAAGTCAGGGAGACACCATTCTGGGCGCCAGGGCGCTGGTGGAGGGCCCCTAGGCGCACATTAATGCTGCAGTTGTGCGCACATTTTCCTGATTATGTGCTGAAGTGCGCACACCAGTGCGCATGGCCTTCCCTTGCTCCAAATTGATGCACACACATGTATACAGTCTTTTAACTTGCTGAAATTTAATCTTCCAACTTTGGTTTAGACTTTAACCATCTTTGAACCATGGTTGGACCTGTGCAAACCTTAGACAAATACCAACAGAACCTAAGAGGGCGTGGTAGGGCCCCAATATTTAGAAGAGCTGAAGTTGAGATGGAGGTTGAGTTTATGGTTCTTGAAAGGGAACATATGGGTAGTACAGATGGCACTAATAGAGTGTGAAAGAATACGCTGTTGGGAAAGATAAACTAAGAGATGTTCTTGATCGTGCTACAGAGAGAATGAAGGCAGCAGAAGATAGGGCTGATAGTTTACAGAGGATAGGAAATGTAAGATATTTTTAGATAGGTTACACTATGAGATTTGATTTAAACTCTCTTATATGAGTGTTTTGAATTATATTGTGTTGGTGGATAAAGCATTATAGATTAAGAAAGATGTGATGAAGTTTAGAGATAAGAGAGATTGACTTAAGAGATCTAGACCTAAGGGACCTAGAGGTGGTGGTAGAATAAGTGTGGAGGGTGGGAGACCACCCTAGAAGGGATGTTCCTTATCACAGGGACCTATATTGTAGAGTCAGAGGCAAACTGGGTCTATTGCTTCTGTAACTCTTAGTAATATTCATGGGACCCCTAGATTTGAGAGATAATTTGTGGGAGTTAGAGGTTATGGTAGAGGTGGGAGTGTAACACACAGAGGAGGTGGTAATATGATATCTGACAGAGAGACTAGAACGTGTTATAGATGTAATCAGATAGAACATTTCGCTCGGAATCGTCCTACTTTGATGTGTTTTATTTGTGGAGAGGGTGGACATATCAATGTGGATTGTCCATTGAGGAGACCTGAGGTGGTAAGTATTGGAGGTATTGGGAAAGGACAGTTTGATACAGTTTCTTTATGCAATCTATAAATGCATGTGTTAGCGCTTTATTGTATAATATTATTGTTGAGGTTTCTACTGGGGATAGAGTTATTATCAGGACTATTTATCGAGGTTGTGCAATTTGTATGGCTGATAGAGAGTTTGAAATTGATTTGTTACCTTTAGATATGGCAGATTTTGATTTGACTTTGAGGATAAATTGGTTGTCTGCATATCACACTTGGGTAAATTGTTTTAGGAAGAATATGGTGTTCAAGATACCTAGACAATATGAATTTATTTTGAGGGAGAACGTAAGATACTTACAAGTTGTCTTATTTCTGCTCTGATTGCTAGTAAATGACTGAAGAATGCTTGTGAGGAGTATTTGGTGTACATGGTAGATTCTAAAAAAGAGGCTAGGAACTTAGAAGAAATCTTAGTGGTGAAAGATTTTCCTGTTGTGTTCTTTGAGAAGTTGTCTGGTTTGCCTCCAAGTAGGGAAATTGAGTTTTCTATTGATGTAATTTCGGGATCAGCACCCATATCTATATCACCTTATAAAATAGTACTAATTAAGTTGAGAAAATTGAAATTTTAGCTTCAATAGTTGCTAGAAAAATAATTTATTCGACCTAGTGTGTCACATTGGGGACCCCTGTGTTGTTTATGAAGAAGAATAATGGAACGATGAGGTTGTGCATTGATTATAGACAACTGAATAAGATCACTATCAATAATAAATATCTTTTTCCATGGATATATGATTTATTTGAGCAATTACAGAGAGCAAAGGTGTTCTCTATGATAGACCTGAGATCAGATTATCCCTAGTTGAAGATAAAGGAGGGGGATGTTCCTAATATTGCTTTTAGGACACATTATGGCCATAATGAGTTCATTGTGATGCCATCTGGGTTGACTAATTCTCCTGCGAAATTTATGGATCAGATGAATGGGTGTTTAAACCATTCTTGGATAGATTTGTGGTTGTGTTTATTGATGATATCCTGGTATATTCCAAGAATGAGGAGGAGCATGTGAAACATTTAGAAATAGTGTTGGAGATTATGAGGAGAGAGAGATTATATACAAAATTCTATAAATGTAAGTTTTGGTTGAATGAAGTATCTTTCTTAGGGAATTTTGTGTTTAGAGAAGGTATAATAGTTGACCCATAGAAGGTAGAGACAGTGGTAAGTTGGGAGATAATGACTAATGTGACTGAGATTAGAAGTTTCTTAGGGTTGGCTAGTTATTATAGAATATTCATTCAGAATTTTTCTACTATGATAGTACCATTGACTAGATTGACCACGAAAGAGGTGAAGTTTGTGTGATAAGAGTTTTCAGTTGTTGAAAGATAAATTAACTACCGCTCCAATGTTAGTACTTCTTTCTGGTGATGAAGGATTTATGGTATATAGTGATGCATCACATCAGGTGTTAGGATGTGTGTTGATGCAACATGGGAGAGTTGTAGCCTATGCTTCTAAAGTAATTGAAGAACCATGAGAGAAATTACCTGATCCGTGATTTAGAATTGGCTGCCATAGTTTTTGCTTTGAAAATTTGGAGACATCATCTATATGGAGCCACCGATGAGATTTTTACTGATCACAAGAGTTTGTCGTATTCACCAACCCAGAGAAAGTTGAATTTGAGGCAGAGAAGGTGGATGGAGTTGATTAATGACTATGATTATACAATTCACTATCATCCAGGGAAGGCGAATGTAGTGGCTGATGCATTGAGTAGAAAGTTTACAAGGAGATTAGCTGCTTTAGAGGGTCATGATGTGAATTTGATAGTGAAACTAAGAGAGATGAGAATGCAGTTGAGTATTAGTGATAGAAGAGTATTGATGGAAAATATAAAGTATAATCTTCTTTTGTTGATCGTCTGTTTAAGATGTAGAATAAAGATAAGAGGATAGAGAAGATTAAACAAAAAATTTTGAGTGAAAAGCAGACTAAGTTCATAATCATGGATGATGGTGTGGTTGTATTGGGACATAGAATTTGGGTTCCCAATGATGTCTAGATGAGAAGGGAGATATTGAGAGTGACTCATAATTTTGTGTATTTTATGCACTCGAGTAATAATAAGATGTATAGGAGGTTGAGACAAAATTATTGGTGGTTAAGGATGAAAAAGGATGTAGCAGAGTATATTTCTAGATATTTGATTTGTCAGCAGGTGAAGTATGAGAATAGACATCCAGTATGTTTATTACAGCCTATTCCAGTGCCTGTGTGGCGATGGGAGAATGTTAACATGGATTTTGTTTCTGGTTTTCCTCGTACCCGGAGAGGTTATGATGCTGTATGGGTTATAATAGATAGACTTTTTAAGTCTTCGCATTTTCTTCCTATTAAGACTACCTGGAGTCCTGAAAAGTTGGCTGAGTTGTATGTAGCTGAGATTGTGAGATTTCATGGGGTACCTTTGAGTATTTTATCAAATAGAGGTTCTTGATTTACTTCTAAATTTTGGAGGGGGGAGGCTCTGTGTACACGATTGCAGTTTAGTACAACTTTTCATCCTCAAAATGATAGGCAGGCAAAAATGATCATTAGAATACTAGAAAATGTGTTAAGGGCAAGTGTATTGAGTTTCTTAGTGAGCTAGGATGCTTATTTACCTTTGATTGAATTTTCTTATAATAATCAATATCAAGCTAGTATTTGGATGACACCATTTGAGGCTTTATATGGTATAAGGTGCAAAATTCCAATATACTGGGAAAAGGTTGGAGGGAGAAAGATATTTGGTTCAGAGATGATAGATTTGACTATAGAGACGATCAAATTAGTTAAAGAAATCCTTAAAGCATCACAAAATAGAAACAAAAAAAAAGGTATGTTGATAATAGAAGACGACCTTTTGAGTTTCAGGTTAGTGACCGGGTGTATTTGAAGATATCTCTATGGAAGGGTGTTTTGAGATTTAGAAAGAAATGGAAGCTAAGTCCGAGATTTGTGGGACCCTATGAGGTGATAAAGAAAGTTGGGCCAGTAGCATATAGATTAGATTTGCCTCTAGGGTTAAAGCAGTTGCACAATGTGTTTCATGAAAAATTTTGAGAAAGTGTTTACATTATGAGTCAGGCTATAGAACTTCAAAAAGATTTGACATTTATGCAAGTACCAGTCAGAATCCTAGACAGAAAAGAACAAGTCTTGCTGAATAAAATAATTCCCTTAGTTTAAGTTCTATGGTAGAATAAAGATGTTGAGGAGATTACTGAGGAAAGAGAGGCATTAATGATGAAATATTATCCCCAATTGTTTCACGATTTAGGGAAGTAAATTTCGGAGACAAAATTTTTATAAGGAGAGTAGAACTGTAATACATGTACTATTAAAATAAAGGCAAAGAGGGAATTTAATATTGAATTAAATTATGCATACATGAAAGATTTACTTTTGAATTTGATATAATTTTGAAAGATGACACTAAATTTTTTATTGAAAGAGTTAAAAAATTTTTGAAGAAGAAAGTATTATGAAATTTGGAGTTAAAATGAAAGAATTTTGAAGAAAAATTTGGAATGAGATTGAGGAAAATAATCAGAAAAGTTGATGGAAGAAAATATAATTTTTATAAATTTTTTGAAAGAAGAAAGAATGAAAAAAATTGATTTTAATGGAAAAAAATGGTAAAACTGTAATTATGGAATGGCAGAATTGTAATTAAGCAGTGGTAAAACTGTAAATTTTTAAACACTGTCAGAACTGTAAATAACGGACGAAAAAACTGTAATTATTTTTAAAAAAAAAAAGGTTGAAGCGGCACTGAAACATGATAAGTTCTAGTTTTAATTATAATAAAATAATATATATATATATATATATATATATATATATATATATATAATGTTTCAAATGTTTTCCCCATTCTGTTTGTTTGGATTCCCATTTATTTGGTTTCTTTCTTCCTTTCTTAATTCAAATTCTCTTTAACAAAAATTCATACAAACTTTTCCAATATTAAGGATAATTACATTGATCCAATTTTAATATCAAGACTTCATCTCAATTAGGGGTAAATTTTCAACAAGACTCATAACTAAATAATTATATTGTTTGAATTAAGTTATGGAATAGTAAGATTGATGAAAATTTATAATTAGATATTGGTGATAAGCAATCTCAAGAAATTGTTGAAAGAAGTAGGAAAGGTAAGGAGGTAATCCACGGGTAGATTTAAGTACTACATGGTGAGTTAGATTTAATTTTAGCAATTGATACCAATATAAAATACGAATTGATGATATTTAAATTAATTGTTGAATCATAATGATTGGATGACGTATTTATAATATATGATAATTGATTTGTTGATTAAGTATGAAAATGGAATAAATTATATACTGAAAATTAATTATATGAGAAGTTATATTTTTGAAAGAATTGATTGATGGAAAATATGCTGAAAGATATATGAAATTCTTGAAAGCCATGATTGATAAGTGGTATAATATATGAGGAGACAATTTATTATGTACATGATTAAATAATTTTTAGAAAGAGATAGTTAAATTGAATGCTTTTATATATACTTGTTTGCATGTTATTGTTCGTATGCATAAAGGAAATACCATAAGGGCAATTTGTGTGGCTGAGATGACCAAGAAAGTAGTTGGTCTGACTGAAACATGTCGACATCTGGGAAGATGTTCCCAGATGATAATATGTTCCCAGATGATAATATGAAATGATGAGATGATGTGATGAAAAAGAAAGAAAGAAAGAAAGAAAGATGATTCAAATACATGCATTTATTTAAATATTTTATTGTTGTTGATTGAGATGCTAAAGCATCAGTCTTGATTGTGAATGATGAATAGATAAATGAGTCTCATAGTGAGATAGATATAATGAGCAAGAAATTGAAAGGATGATAGGATGAAGAAAAATATGATTAATTGATTGTATGATGTGAACCTCATAGTGAGGTAAATAATGATATTGAACTAAGAATCTTGAATTGATTAAAAATATGAGAAGAAAAATGATAAGATTGATATATGAGATATATTTATTGAAAGATGATAGTTTGATTATTGATTTAAGAAGAGATTGATAAATGATTGAATTATTATAAACAGAGTACTTCTAGTAAATTTAATTTACTGAGTTTATGAAGCTCACTAATTTTTGTTGAAATATTTTTGGCAACGGGCAAGACGAGTAGATAGTTGTGCATATACTTAGCGTAAGTAATTAGCTTAAGTAAGTCTCGTGATCATCATCCTCAAGCTTGTGAAAGAAAGATAAAGAAATTTTTTGAAAATTTTTAAATATTCACGCATTTTGTCATTATTGTATATATTGTTTTTGATAGGAGAAAGATGTTGTATCTCCTCTATAAAGAGTTGAGGTTATGTTGTATTATTTATTCTCAGTTGATGTTTTTATTTTGTTGCATATATGTATCATGCTGGGATTTCAAAACGTGACGACACTGTCTTGGGGGTGGCCAACCTGGGATGGGTCGTTACATTAATGATGCAGTTATTAAAGAAAAACCCTCAATAAATCTCATATAATATCCAACTAAATCAAGAAAAATCTGAACCTCCGTTACATTTGTTGGTTTATCCCAATTAACCATTATTTATACTTTATAAGGATCTACATAAATTCCTTTCCAGAAATCACATGGCCTAAAAATACTACTCTATCAAGCCAAAATTCACATTTTCTTAACTTAGAATATAACAGTTTCTCCCTCAAAGTCTGCAAAACAATTCTTAAGTGTTGCCTATGTTCTTCTTTACTTCGAGAATACACCAATATATCATCAATAGATACTACTACAAAATAGTCAAGGAAAAGTTTAAACACCATATTCATCATATCTATAAATGTTGTAGACGCATTGGTCAATTCAAATGACATAACCAAAAATTTATAATGACCATAACGAGTACAAAAAGCAATCTTTGATACATCAGTTTCCTTAACTTTCAACTAGTGATAACCCAACCTCAAATCAATCTTAGAAAGCACACAATCACCTAGTAATTGATCAAACAAATGACCAATTCTTGGTAAAGGATACTTATTCTTCACAATCACTCGATTTAGCTTCCTATAATTAATACATAATCACATAGTTTCATCATTCTTCTTCACAAATAAAATAAGAGCATCCTAAGGTGATACACTCGGTTTAACAACTTATGCAATTGAATTTTAAGTTCCTTATGTTCAGTTGGGGCCAAACGATATGGTGCAATGGAAATGAGAGTAGTATTAGGAACTAGATCTATTACAAACTCAATTTCTCTATCCAGTGGAAATCCTGGCAACTCATCCGGAAACACATCAGGAAATTCACTAACTATTAAAATATCCTCACTTTGGCACTTCTTTTTTACAATCAACCACAAATTCTAAATAACCACTGCAACCTTTTTTAGCATTCTTCGTGCTTTTAAAGCTGATATAATACTTGTAGGAATTATTTTTTGGTCTTCATAAAATTCAGTTTCATCCTCTCCAGGGATCCGAAAAATAACTATTTTCTTGAAATAATCCACACAAACATAATGTGCTACTAACTAATCTATACCCAAAATTACATCAAAATCCACTATTTCTAAAGGAATTAAATCCACATTGAACTTATGCCCAACTAGTTACATCACATAACCCCTACTATATACATTAACTACTTCCTCACTATTCCCAATAGGAGCTTCTATAGATAAAATAAAACCTAGAGATGATATTGGCCTATCAACATGCATGGCAAAAGATACTGAAAAAAAGAATGTGTGGATCCAGAATCAATTAAAATTCTAGCATCTAAACCAAATGATAAAACCACACCACTCATGTAATACTTGTGTTCTTAAAGTAAGGGTAAAGAAGTAATGTGATAGATATTACATGGAGTTAAAATAATATATATGAAATATTTATTATTATGGAAAAAAAATTATGGACGTTGTAAAAAAAAAGAGGGGGGAGGGGGGGGGGGGGCAACACTTGAAAGTCCAGGTGCTGGCAACATACACATGCAAAGTATGCATGTAAGCCAACAACAAAGTGAAGAAAACGATGGCAGTGGATTTATAGAAAAAGTTTAGTAATTTTGTTTTATTTTATTTTTTTTACCAAATCTCGTTTGGTTTTTCTTCTTTCTTCAATTCAAATTACTTTCTTTCTTTAAACACCTGGGGACTCAAAGAAAGGTTAAAAGATTGAAATTTTGAAGAAGTTTACGGGAGAATTTTCAAAGAGATTCGAGGAAAGCTTTAAGAAAAACAAAAGGTAATAATGTGTATTTTATTTTTGAAATTATACATACATGAAATTATCTGGAATTTGATGTGAAAATTTAAAGGGTATGAATTATGGAAGAATTGAAGAACAAATTAGAAATTTTAATATAAATATTATGTCAGGTGTTGACGATCAGCAATCAGGTGAAATTGCTGAAAAGAGCAGAAAATGTAATGAGGTGATCCACGAGTAACTTTAATTGCTACATTGTGAGTTAGATTTTCTTTAGTAATCGAGATAAATATGAAATATAAAGTAATGATATTTGAATTAATTATTGAACTACAATGATGGGATAATATATGAAAGTTGGTTGATTGATATTATATCAATAATTGATATGTTAAAAATTTATTATATGAGAAGTAAATAATGAGTTGATGAAATATATAATGAAAGTATAAATGAAATTCTCGACAAACCATGATTGATAATTTGATATGATATATTAGGAGATCATTTAATTAATATGATAAAAATAATAATTTTGAGAAAGAGTTAGATAGCTAAATTGAATGCTTAAATGAATGTTTGTTTTATTTATTATTTATATGCATATTTCATATTATTGTTCATATGCATGAAATAAAAGAACCGGGAAGGCAACCGGTCTAAATGAAAATAAAAGAACTAGGATAGCCAGTATAGTTGAAAATAAAAGAACATGGAAGGCAGTCGGTCTAAACGAAAATAAAATAACCCTGACAACTGGTATAACTGAAAATAAAAGAATCGGAAAGGCGGCCAGTCTAAGCTAAAACATGTTGACATGTGGGAAGACGTTCCCAAATGATAATATGGAATGACTTGAAAATTTAAATTCATGCATTGCATTTGTTTTAAATATTGATTATTATTGCTTGAGATGCTAAAGTGTCATTCTTGATTGTAAATTTATTGATAGATAAATGGGTCTCATAGAGAGACATATATGATGAGAAAGAAATATGAAAGTATGATATGATAAGAATTATCTGAGTGATTGATTATATGCTGTGAACCTCATAACGAGATAAATAATGAGGTTGAATTGATAGTCTCGAGATGATTAAATATATGAGAAAAAATATTGATATATTTGATGATTAACTTAAGAAGAGATTGATAAATAATGAGGATTATGATATGAGTAGTGATAATAGAATGCTATCATCGAATTATATGAGATATAGATGAATGAATATTGGAAAACTATTTGAACAATTGAATTATAAGATGTGACTGAAAGTATATAAATTGAATGCTTCTAGTAAATTTAATTCACTAAGCTTGTGAAGCTCACTCATCGTTGTTAAATAATTTCAGGTGGTAAGCAGGACAGATAGATTGTTGAGTTTTGATTCAGACTGAGTGATTATCTGTAAGCCTTGTGGTCCACATCCTCAGACTAATGGAAAGAAAAAAAAATATTTGTAAATATTTAGGCATTATATGTTGTATATATTATTTCAATTGAAATTTTAATAATGTAACTCCCCTGTTGAGGGTTAAGGATTGATGTATAGATATATATACATTCACTTGATGCACGTTTTTATATTGTTGCATATATGTGTCGTGCTGGGATGTGATGACACTGTCTCGGGGGTGGCCAATCCGAGATGGGTCATTACATGTCACCACGTTCGGAGAAGCCTGAATATCATGTTGAATAAGTGAATAGACTCTACCGTGAGCTCTAGATTCACTAGCTGATGCACTCCTTTGACTAGGTTGTCCACGTCATTCTCCTTATTCTTCCCCAAACCCCTAATAACTACCGCCACTGCCTCTACCATGACTATATTGTCTCTACTACCACTCATACCTCAAAAAGATCTCGGATTTTACTGACTACTCCTAGTACCTCCCGTACTCGTGCTCAAAACGAGGTCACACATTGAGTGCAAGCATGTGCTATATGACCTCTAGCACCACAGGTATAACACATTAAATCAGTAAATCCACACTCCGCAACAATATGTCCAGATTGCCCTCACCAAAAACAAACTATGGTCTTGTGTAAATGAGTCATTCCACTAGGTCTTCCTTGTATTTGTGGCATGGTACCTCGAAATTGTAACCCATAACCAAAAGAATGACTAACACTAGCACACTATATGGATGAAACCTAGAATCTGATTTCCTAGACTAAGATACTCCAAATGGCCGCCTCTGTCCTCCAAACTGCCTTATTTGATCACTCAAGTTTTCAAATTCTAATTGATCCCTTTCAGCAATTAAAGCCTTATTTACCAACTGAGCAAATGATGTAAACTCCAAGATAGAAATTTTAGAATGAATCTTTCAACGATCTTTACCTAAGAATTCACGAATCCTATCACTCTCAGTACTCACCAAAGATGAGGCATACCGTGACAATTCCATAAATTGAGCTTTAAAATCAACTAATCTCATTTGAGGAGTCTGAGAAATTTCAACAAACTCTCGATGTTTTTTATCTTTATAGGTATCAGGAAAATGTTCTCTAAAGAAAATCTCCACAAAACTATCTCAAGTTTGAGGTCATGAAATTATATGAATTACATCCCACTAATAATGTGCCTCATCTACAAACAAAAATATTGTAAAGGTAATCTTTTGCTCATTGGTAATGTCCATAACCCAGTATAGATTATCATTGCGATTTATCCATTCTTTCTTGATAGTGGAAAGAACGTCTAAAATTCCTTAAAACCTAGTCATTTCACCAAAGAAATGACCAATTAACTTTTAAAAGCCGATATAAGTTTAAAGTACCAAAATTTAAATTCTCCAACAACGAGAAATAACATTTATCACATGTATAACGCACAAATACGATGATAAATCATTTAAATTATGAACTTTGAACTTTAACCAAACCCAAATAATTCTTTATCAAAAGAAATTCTTCTCTCATAAAAATATTTCAAAACAGATCAAAATAAATCATCAAATAACTTTTTTTCATCTTCTCATCTTCAAAACTCATGAATAATTTAATCATATGTTTATAGGCTTGTTTTCAAAGATTAAATATACACATAATAATATACACACACACACACACACACACACACACACACACACACACACACACACATCATATATCATTGTCGTGAATCCCCATACAGCGGGACACTTCCTATAATACTCATATTTTTAAAGTAAGAGTAAAGAAGTAATTTGATAGTTATGGCATTGAATTAAAATAATATATATGAAAATTTTAAGCTTGAATAAAATGATTCTTTTGGAAAAAAAAAAAGAAGAAGACAACATGGAGGATAAGGAAAAAAAAATCTCTGTAAAAAAAAAAAGGGAGGCGTGCAACACCTGGAAGTCCAGGTGTTGCATGAAAATCATGCAATAGACACTAAGCACCATTTGCAGGAACGGTGCAATAGTGCCGCCGCTAAACGTTTATATAAAAATTGTTTTTATTGATTTGTTTCATTAGTTTTACCAAATCCTGTTTGGTTTTCTTCCTTCTTCAATACAAACTACTCTATATCTTTAAACACTTGGGAACTGAAAGAAAGGTTGAAAGAGTAAAATTTTGAAGGGGTTTACGAGAGAATTTTTTAGAGAGTCACAAAAAGCTATAAGAAAAACAAAAGGTAATAATGTGAATTTTATTTTTGAAATTTAGCATACATGAAATTTCCCAGAATTCAATGTGAGAATTCTCAAAGGGTGTGATTTATGGAAGAATTGAAGAATAAATTAGAAATTTATTATAAATATTATATCAGGTGTTGATGATCAGCAATTTCCTAGCAATCAGAAGAAATTGTTGAGAAGAGCAAAAAATGCAAGGAGGTGATCCACGGGTAGCTCTAAGTGCTACGTGGTGAGTTAGATTTACTTTAAGTAATCAAGATAAATATGAAATATATAGTGATAATATTTGAATAAATTATTAATCTATGATTTGATGATAGATGAAAGTTGGTTGATGGGTCTGATAGAAATAATTGATATGTGGAGAATTATTATATGAGAAGTTATATTATTAGAATAATGAGTCAATTTAATAATGAAGGGATAAATGAAATTCTTGACAAGCTATGGTTGATAATTTGATATGATATATGAGGAGAATAATTTAGTGAAATTGATCAAATAATAATTTGAGAAGAAGCATGATAGCTCATTTAAATGTCTGAATACATGCTTGTTTTTATATTATTGCTCATATTCATATTTCATATCATTATTCATATGCATATGCATGAAATAAAAAAACTAGGAAGGGGCTGGTCTAAATGAAATCGTGACAGCTGGTATATGTTGGAAATAAATGAAAACCGTGAGAATTGGTATATGCTGAAATTAAATAAAAACCGTGACAGCCAGTATATGTTGGAAATAACAGAACCGGGACTGTAGCCTGTCTAAATGAAATAAAAGAACTTAGAGGGCAGCTGGTTTAAGCTAAAACATGTCGATATGTGGGAAGACATTCTCAATAATAATAACATTTAAATTCACGCATTGCATTTGCTTTAAATATTGATTGTTATTGTTTGAGATGCTAAAGTATTATTCATGATTGTAAATTTATTAATAGATGAATGAGTCTCACAGAGAGACAAATATGCTGAGGAAGAAATATGAAAATATAATATGATGAGAATTATCTGGGTGACTGATTATATGTTGTGAACCTCATAATAAGATAATTATGAGATAAAATTGATAGTCTTAAGATGAATAATTAAATAAGAAGAAGATATTTATAAATGATGGAGATTTTGATATGAGTAATGATAATAGAATGTTATTATCAAAATATATGAGATATAGATGAATGAATATTGAAAGACTAATTATACAAAGTGAATACTTCTAGTAAATTTAATTCACTGAGCTTGTGAAGCTCACTCCTCATTGTTAAATAATTTAAGGTAGCAGGCAGGACAGGTAGATTGGCAAGCTAATATTCAGACCAAGTCATTATCTGTAAGCCACATGGTCCACATCCTCAAACTAATGGGAAAAAAAATCTGTAAATATTCATGCATAATATGTTGTATATAATGTGTCAGTTGAGATTTGAATGATGTATCTCCCCTGTTGAGGGTTGAGGATTGATGTAAATAATTTCAGTTGGTATTTTTTTATGTTGTTGTATATATGTGTCGTGCTGGGATTTCAAAAAGTGACGACACTGTCTCGGGGGTGACCAACCAGGAATAGGTAGTTATAATTTTAGTATCAGAGCATTAGATTTTATGATTCTGTAGACTGTATAAGAATTTAAAGAAGTGGAACATCTAAATAAACTATATTTTAATACAGAGTCTGAGGATGACACGTGGACGTGCTAGAGCTAGAGGTAGAATTTTAAATCAGAAGGGACATGGTAGACCCCCAATATTTAGAAGAACTGAAGCAGAGGGGAAAGTTGAGTTGGTGGTTCCTGTAAGGGAACAAATTGTTAGTGCAGCTGGTACTAGTAGAGCTGGGAGAGAATCCGATATTAGGAGAGATGAATTGACAAAAGCTCTTGATCGTGCTATAGAGATGATGAATGCAGCAGAAGAAAGGGCTGATAATTTACAGAGGAGATTAGAATAAAGGGGTAGAATAGAACCTGATGTGGTGAGACAAGAGGTTTATGAGGGAGAGAGTATGCTTGCACATGAAATGCAAGGAGATTATTTTGTGAGATTTCTTAAGTTTAAACCCCAGTCTTTTAAAGGGTCTGTACATCCTGTGGAAGCTGAGCAGTAGATTAGACATGTTGAGAAATATTTTGAAGTCTTACTAGTAACAGATAGACATAAGGTTGTTTTTGCTTCATTTATGCTGGAATGTGAGACTTCTCAATGGTAGGAGGATATTATGCCTAGATTGAGTACACAAGTAGATCCACCATTGACTTGGTGTAAGTTTAAGGATGTGTTCTTTGCAAAGTATTTTCTAGATACATTTCGAGCACATTAGGAGAGAGATTTTATTCACTTAAGGCAGAGTACTTTATTTATGGTTGAGTATTATAATAGATTTATAGCTCTATCGAGGTTTTTACCTAAGTTAGTGAATACGGAAGAGATGAAATGTAAGATATTTTTAGACAGATTACACTATGACATTTAGACTAAACTCTCTTATATGGGTATTAGGAATTATGCTATACTGGTGGATAAAGTATTACAGATTAAAAAAGGTTTGATAAAGTTTAGAGGTATAAGGGATTGGCTGAAGAGGCCTAGATTTGAGGGACCTAGAGATGGTGGAAGTATGAGTGTACAGGGTGGGAGATCACCCTAGAGGGGGCGTTCTTTATCACAAGGAACTATAGTACAGAGTTAGAGACAAGCAGGATCTGTTACTTCTGTAGCTCAGAGTAATACCGATGGGACCTCTAGATTGGAGAGACAGGCTATGAGAACTGGGAGTTATGGTAGAGAAGTAAGTATGCCGCCAAGGGGAAGTGGTAATCTGATGTATGATCAAAAGTCAAGGGTTTGCTTTAGATGTAATTAGACAAGGCATCTGTCTCGTAATTATCCTGCGCAGATATGCTTCGTTTGTGGTAAGGGAGGACATATTGGTGTAGATTGTCCAGTGGGGAAACCTATTGATGTAGGCACTGGAAGTGTTAGGAGAAGACAAGTGGTGGATTAGGGAGTGTGCGAGGCAGAGGCAGAGGATCAGTAACTGAAAGAAAACGCAGTAGCCAGTTACAATCCAGAGACAGCAGAGTCTATGCATTGACCCAACAGGATGCACAAGCCACTCTTTTATATGTTATGGGTATGGTATCTATCCTTGATAGGCCTGCTACATTATTGATTGATCTTGGTGCAACCCATTCTTTTGCATCCAATGTTTATACGAAATCTATTGATGCTAGTGTTAGTCCTTTAATGCATGCTATTGTTGTTGAAGTTCCTACTAGGGATAGGGTTTTTATCATGAAAATTTATCTGGGTTGTGTGATTAGTCTGGCTGATAGAGAATTTGAATTTTATCTATTACCTTTAGATATGATAGATTTTGATTTAATTCTGAGGATGAATTAGTTATCTGCATATCATGCTTGGGTAGATTGTTTCAGGAAGAATGTGGTGTTCAAGATGCCCAAACAGGAGGAGTTTAATTTTCAAGGAGAGCGTAAGATACTTGTTAATTGTCTTATTTTCGCCATTACTATTAGTAAATGGTTGAAGAAAGGTTGTGAAGGGTATTTGGCATATGTGGTGAATTTTAGCAAAGAGATTAGGAAGTTAGAAGAAATCTTGGTAGTGAAAGATTTTTCTGACGTATTCCCTAAGGAATTATCTGGTTTGCCTCCCAATAGGGAGATTAAGTTTTCTATTGAGGTGATTCTGGTATCAGCACCCATATTTATAATACATTATAGAATGGCACTAGCTGAATTGAGAGAGTTGAAAGTTCAGCTTTAAGAGTTACTAGATGAACAGTTTATTTGACCTAGTATGTCACCTTGGGGAGCTCATGTGTTGTTTGTCAAGAAAAATGATGGGACAATGAGGTTGTGTATTAATTATAGACAATTGAATAAGATCATCATCAAGAATAGATATTCTTTGCCTAGGATAGATGATTTATTTGAGCAGTTACAGGGAGCTAGGGTATTTTCTAAGATAGACTTAAGATTGGGTTATCATCAATTAAGGATAAAGGAGGGAGACGTGCCTAAGACTGCTTTTAGGACATGTTATGGCTATCATGAGTTCCTTGTGATGCCATTTGGGTTGACTAATGCTCCTGCAACATTTATGGATCTAATGAATCGAGTGTTTAAACCATTCTTGGATAGATTTGTGATTGTGTTTATTGATGATATTCTGGTATATTCCAAGAATGAAGAGGAGCATATGCAACATTTAGAGATAGTGTTAGAAATTCTGAAGAGAGAGAAATTATATGCAAAGTTCTCTAAGTGTGAGTTTTGGTTGAGTGAAATATCTTTCTTGGGGCATGTTGTGTCGGGAGAGGGAATAGCAATTGACCCACAGAAAGTAGAAACAGTGTTGAATTGGGAAAGACCCACTAGTGTAACTAAAATTAGAAGCTTTTTGGGGTTGGCTGGTTATTATAGGAGGTTTATCCAAAAAAATTCTATGATTGCTGGACCATTGACTAGATCGACCAGGAAGGAAGTGAAGTTTAGGTGGTCAGAAGAATATAAGAGGAGTTTCTAGCTGTTGAAAGAAAAATCGATTACTGCCCCGGTATTAGTGCTTCCTTTTGGTGATGAAGGATTTGTGGTATATAATGATGCGTCACATCATAGGTTGGGATGCATATTGATGCAACATGGGAGAGTTATAGCTTATGCTTCTAGGCAATTGAAGAACCATGAGAGGAATACCCGACCCATGATTTAGAATTAGCTACCATAATTTTTGCTTTGAATATTTGGAGACATCATCTGTATAGAGCCACTTATGAAATCTTTACTGATTATAAAAGTTTAATGCATTTATCGACCCAAAAAGAGTTGAATTTGAGGTAGATGACGTGGATGGAGTTGATTAGTGATTATGACTGTACAATTCATTATCTTTCAGGAAAGGCTAATGTAGTAGCTGATGCATTGAGTAGAAAGGCTACATAGAGATTAACTGCTATTAGGAGTTATAATACTAGCTTGATGATAGAATTAAGAAAAATGAGGATGCAGTTGAGTGTCAATGATAGAGGAGTATTGATGGCAAATATGGTGGTACAATCTTCTATTATTGATTGTTTATTACAGATGCAGGGTAAAGATGAAAGGATAAAGAAGATCAGACAGGAATTATTGAGTGGGAAGCCGACAGAGCTTAAAATTAGAAAAGATGGTATGGTGATATTGGGACATAAAGTTCGTGTTCCCAATGATGTGGAGATGAGAAAGGAGATACTAAGGGAGGCTCACGATTCTATATATTCTATGCACCCAGGTAATAATAAGATGTACAGTGGATTGAGACAAAATTATTGGTGGTCAGGGATGAAGAAGGATGTAGCGGAGCATATTTCTAGATGTTTGATTTGTTAACAGGTAAAGTTTGAGAATAGACATCCAGCAGGTTTATTACAACCTTTTCCAGTACTTGAGTGGCCATTGAAGAATGTGAGCATGGATTTTGTTTATGGTTTTCCCCATACCTAGAGTGGTCATGATGTTGTATGGGTTATAGTGGATAGACTTTGTAAGTCTTCACATTTCCTTCCTATTAAAACGATATAGAGTCCTGAAAAGTTGGCTTGTATATAGCAGAGATTATGAGATTACGTGGAGTACCTTTAAGCATTGTATCAGGTAGAGATTCTAGATTTACTTCTAGATTTTAGAGGGTTTCAAGAAGCTATAGGTACACAATTGCAGTTTAGTACAACTTTTCATCCACAAACTGATGGGCAAATGGAGAGAATCATCAGAATGTTAGAAGATATGTTGCGGGTAAGTGTATTGAGTTTCTCAGAGAGCTGGGATGCTTATTTACCTTTGATCGAGTTTGCATACAATAATCAGTATCAAACTAGTATTGGGATGGAACCATTTGAGGCTTTATATGGTAGAAGGTGTAGAACTCCAGTATGTTGGGAAGAAGTTGGAGAAAGATAGATATTCGGTCCAGAAATGATAGATTTGACTACTGAGAGGATCAAACTGGTTAGAGAGAACCTTAAAGTAGCACAGAACAGACAGAAGGGATATGCTGATAATAGAAGATGACCTCTCGAGTTTCAAGTTGATGATTTGGGTATTTTTGAAGATATCTTCGTGGAATGGTGTATTGAGGTTTAAAAGAAATGAAAATTGAGCCCGAGATTTGTGGGGCCATGTGAGGTGATTGAGAGAGTTGGACTAGTAACATATAGATCGGATTTGCCTCTAGAGTTAAAGCAATTTCATAATGTGTTTCATGTGTCACTTTTGAGAAAGTGTTTACATGATGAATCCCATAGTATCCCGAATCAGGCAACAGAATTTCAGGAAGATTTGACCTTTATGCAAGTACCAGCCAGAATTCTAGACAGAAAGTAACAAGTCTTGCGTAATAAATTCATTCCTTTTATTCAAGTATTATAGCGGAACAAAGATGTTGAAGAAATTACTTGGGAGCATGAAACAAGGATGAGGAAAGGATACCCCCAACTCTTTCATAAATTAGGTAAAAAAATTTCGAGAACAAATTTTTTATAAGGTGGGTAGAATTGGAATACCCGTATTTTTAAAGTAAGGGTAAAGTAGTAATTCGATAGTTATGATATGGAATTAAAATAATATATATGAAAAATTTATTTTTGAATAAAATGATTCTTTTGGAAAAAAAAAAAAGAAGAAAAGAAGACAGTGTGGAGGATAAGAAAAGAGAAAAAACAAAGGTAGAAACGTGGAACACCTAGAAGTCCAGGTGTTGCATGAAAATCATGCAATAGACACTAAGTACCATTTGTAGAAACGGTGCAACGGTGCCGCCATTAAACTTTTATATAAAAATTATTTTTATTGATTTGTTTTATTAGTTTTACCAAATCCTGTTTGATTTGCTTCCTTCTTCAATACAAACTACTCTATTTCTTTAAACACTTGGGGACTAAAAAAAGGTTTAAAGAGTAAAATTTTGAAGAAGTTTACAGGAGAATTTTGAAAAAAGTCATAGAAAGCTCTAAGAAAAACAAAAGGTAATAATGTGAATTTTATTTTTGAAATTTAGCATATATGAAATTTCCAAGAATTCAATGCGGGAATTTTCAAAGGGTGTGAATTATGGAAGAATTGAAGAATAAATTAGAAATTTAATATAAATATTATGTCAGGTGTTGACGATCAGCAATCGGGAGAAATTGCTGAAAAGAGCAAAAAATGCAAAGAGGTGATCCACGGGTAGCTCTAAGTGCTACGTGGTGAGTTAGATTTACTTTAAGTAATCAAGATAAATATGAAATATATAGTGATAATATTTAAATAATTATTAATATATGATTTGATAATAGATGAAAGTTGGTTGATGAGTATGATAGGAATAACTAATATGTAGAGAATTATTATATGAGAAGTAATATTATTGGAATAATGAGTCGATTTAATAATGAATGGATGAATGAAATTCTTGACAAGCTATGATTGATAATTTGATATGATATATGAGGAGAATAATTTAGTGAAATTGATCAAATAATAATTTGAGAAGAAGCAGGATAGCTAATTTAAATGTTTGAATACATACTTGTTTTTATATTATTGTTCATAGACATATTTCATATCATTATTCATATGCATATGCATGAAATAAAAGAATCAGGAGGGGGCTGGTCTAAAAGAAAACCGTGACAGCTGGCACATGTTGGAAATAAATGAAAATCGTGACAGTCGGTATATGTTGGAATTAAATGAAAGCTGTGACAGCCGGTATATTCTGGAAATAAAAGAACCAGGAAGGCAGCTGATCTAAGCTAAAAATGTCAACTTGTGGGAAAACGTTCCCAATAATAATAACATTTAAATTCACACGTTGTATTTTCTTTAAATATTGATTGTTATTGCTTGAGATGCTAAAGTGCTATTCATGATTGTAAATTTATTGATACATAAATGAGTCTCACAGAGAGACAAATATGCTGAGGAAGAAATATGGAGATATAATATGATGAGAATTATCTGGGTGACTGATTATATGTTGTGAATCTCATAATGAGATAATTATGAGATAGAATTGATAGTCTCAAGATGATTAATTATATGAGAATAAGATATTTATAAAAGATGAAGATTTTGATATGAGTAGTGATAATAGAATGTTATTATTAAAATATATGAGATATAGATGAATGAATATTGGAAGACTAATTATAAAAAGTGAATACTTCTAGTAAATTTAATTCACTGAGCTTGTGAAGCTCACTCCTCATTGTTAAATAATTTCAGGTAGCAGGAAGGACAAGTAGATTGGTGGTTGAAATTCAAACCAAGTCATTATCTGTAAGCCACGTGGTCCACATCCTCAGACTAATGGAAAAAGAAATTTGTAAATACTAATACATAATATGTTGTATATAATGTGTCAGTTGAGATCTAAATGATGTATCTCCCCTGTTGAGGGTTGAGGATTGATGCAAATAATTGTAGTTGATATCTTTTTTATGTTGTTGCATATATGTGTCATGTTGGAATTTCAAAAAGTGATAACACTATCTCGGGGGTGGCCAACCCGAGATGGATCGTTACAATTACGTAATATAATAAATATCATCATCTAACAAGTTACTTTTATGTATTATTACAATATTAGTACCAATCCCATTCTTATCATCTCAATAATGATTTTTTTTTCTTAATTCTTCTTCATACTTAAAATACCACATAAGCATTTTATTTCAGTAAAAAAAAGATAAATCTTCTTCATAATTTATTAAAAAATGATCAATCATTTCAAATCAGAAGTAAAAGGTCATACTTTTCACAAATATTTCAATCCAAACGTACAAATCGATCTTTTCCTCAATATTGAAATATTAAATAGTTCATAATTTTCAAGCACATAGCACATTTTTGTCACATAAACAGAATGATAATTGATATAGTTTGGTAGTAAAAACTCATTTCAACTACACCCAATCAAGATGGTTTTCACAAAGTAGGGTTACTCGGACCTATTTCTCCAATTGTACCTCCAACTAACAAGAATACGCTAACCAGTATTACTATCTCATAACTTGATCTAAATCTTTATAATGGGTTAAATGCATACATACACACACACATACATGTAAGGATGTTCCAACCTATTTTCAAATTCAAAGTTTTACTTACTTGAACATCTTTTCTTTAATCTTTAACTTGAATCAAATCCAAACTTATTTAAGAGAAATATGAGGTTTTAAACTCTTAAAATCATGATTTTTATATGAAACTCTTGAAACCCAATCTTGAACGATCAAATTCAATAGATGTTTATGGAAAAACTTCAAGTTTTGTTTGATTATTCAAGAGTTTAGAGAGAATTTGAGAGAAAAATAAAGTTGTATGGATGAGAAATGAAGTTAAAATGAGAAATGAAACGTTTTTATATATGCATACTCCTAGCAAGGCGCACTTGCCGAGGTGTCTAGGGATGGCCTAGGTGCTTGCCTAGGCGACTGGTGCACTTTTATGCCCTCCAAACTTCTTTTCTTCAGTTCTGACGCCTTCTAAACCCTTTTTCTTTAGTTATAATGCTTTCCAAACCTCTTTTCTTTAGTAAAATTTTAAATTTGAAGCATAAATTAAATCAATATGCATATGTATGCATGATGATCATAAAATAAAATAAGAGATTACCAAACTCCTACCTCTAAGGTGAAAATTTTACAACTACAATCCAACATTGGGTTCATCACCTTTTGCCAGCCAAACTACCCTCACGCGCCGTCCATGTGGCTTGAGTGAGCTTGATTTTGGAGTTTGACGGCGAGCCATTGCCGCAAGAGGCCACATGTGCCTCTTTGCCTACGAGTGGGAGTTGTTCCTATCAATGATTATCTGAATTTTTTTTAAAAATAATTTTTATGTGGTTTAATCAAAACAATAAATTTCATTTTTAGATGAAGTGATATACTATCTCACCATGAATAATACCAACAACAGACAATCTCAACTATAGATGATCCATTTCCTTTGAGGTTTACTGTCTTTTTCATTTTTTAAAAAGGTCACCTATTATGGTGGGGAGTTTGGCGGATCCATACCAATTTTTTAAAAAATAAACCAAGAGTACAATGAAAAAAGGGGAAGACATAAAACATTATCTCTCATTAAAAAACTAATCTTTAACATAGTACCAAAATGAAATCTCCAAAAGGAGGTTTAATAGAACAGACATTTAATCTTAAGGGGGGCGATAAACATAGTTGCCATTGTAATTATCTCTACAAAAGGCATAAACTTTTTAAGGAAAAGAATCTAAATTCATGTAAATCTTAGAAGAACGATGTGAGGGAGCTAGAGATGCCAGATAATTGATTTTTTGGCCTCACGGTAAATATGATGAATCTCATAAGGCGTTATTTTCACTTACTTCTTTATTATAGGGGAAATTACAAAAACTTTTTTTTTGTTGACATCATATTTTTTTATTAGAATTTATTGGCATCATATTCGTCGTTTGGGATTTACGTTGTACCGACCTTCAGTTTGAAATTCTTTAGTTAACATTAAATAACTTTGTCAAAAGTTATTTCAACTTAGCAAGAATACTTGAAAATCCCAAAACACCCTTCATGTTGAGATAATTATTTAAAACTATTTTATTATTTTTCAAAACATAAAGTATATCTTAATTATCAGAAATTAATAATTTTATTTTATTATTGTTACAATAATAATTTTTAAATCTAAATATATATATATATTAAAATAAAAAGCATCTTAATTTAAAAATATGTACAACAATAACGATCAAACTTAAAATTATATTGAATAAAACTAATATCAATTTTTCACATAATTAAAGAAATAATTTTCAAAAAAAATTATTTTATTTATTGAAAACAATAATTATCTTAATTTTAGACGAGCGTAACCAAAAATTTTATAGTTTTAATAATCAAAAATAAATTAAGATAATAAAATCAAGAAGAAAATCATTGACATATCAATACATATTGTATTTGACAAGGGTGTTTCTCTGCATAGTGATATTTTTAAATTTTTATTTTTTTCTTATTTTAAATTGATATTCTTTTTATTTTATTACTTTTTTACTTGAGTTTTTATGGAATGAAAAATTTTTACACAAAAAATTATTTATTATTCTTTTCAATTATAGAGATACTATCATTATTATGATGAGCTTGCACTCGGTTCATGGAACAATTTCCTTTTATTATGTTTATTTTAAATATTTTACATGTAAGCAACACTATCACACTTTAACTATTAAAATTAATTTATCAAATATTATATTATAATTGTCCATAACACGTTTATTACATCACTTTGTCATTGAAAACGATACAACAATATCAAATGAACCTTTAGAGTAGTAAAAATATTAAATATTCGGAAAGACAACGTATGAATGTTTTGGTGTATAAATTTTGCAATTTCCATTTTTTAGAACTAAGGAAGGTGTCATATATAAAAGAAATATTAATCATATGTTACTTAAAAGACTGCATTGAGCTTATGTTGTTAATAAACGAATTATTTTTTATTTTCACCTATTAATTAATATTTTAATTATTGTTTAATAAGTTTTAATCTACCAAGCTTAGCTTGACCTTACTAGGACTTGGACATGTCCAAAATGCTAATGGAAAACTGTGCAAACAGTACTTTAGCTTTAATTTTCAAAAATATGTAATTAGATTGAATTTAAAATAAATGTTTTAGATTAATTCAAAATTTTATTGATAATTTTTAAAAAATTTATTAATAATAAAAATATAAACATAAGATTCAAAAAAATTATTATTAATAAAATTTTAAAAATTATTAATAAAATTTCGAACATTTAACTATGTTTAATTTGGGATACCAAAACAAAAACCTTATAACACATGACAGGTATGAAGGACGAATATTAATGGCGAAGAAAGTTCTGTTTTCACATAACCTTAAGGGACAGGTGGATGAGATTGGGAAAGGAGAGTAGTGATGTTGTCATGCAAGTGTCCCCAAAACTCATGCAAAATATGGAGGCAGCGCGTGGCAACCACGTTCAGATGTCCGAGTGGAATCCAATTCCAGTTGCCACATCACGGACATGATGGAAATTGAATAACGTGCCACCTTTCTCCACTCAACTCCATGTTTTTAGGACGAGTCTTGTTACTATTCCACCAAAAGAAATACTGCTTTTGATAAAAACCACTGGCTGCTGTTTATAGAAAAATATATTTTTTTGGGTCAAAAAGAAAAAGAGAAGAAAAATGCTTAGAACTTACAAAATTGTTTACCAACTCTAACTAATTAATGTTAGAGCCTTAGTTTGGTTCTTTGATCAAACAACAACATTGTCCTTTGTCTGACTGAATTTAATTAATTAATTAATTAATTTCTTTTGAGTTCACATCAATTCTAACTAATTAATTAGCATACATATAGTAAAACTTTTTTTTCTTCCATCAATTACATTTATGCGAGTGTGGGGATTTGAACTACCCAAGACATTTTTTTTTTTTTTTTTTTATAGAATAAGGTGCAATCCACCTATTGTATTGAGAAAATTTTCTTATTCTCGGCCTTTGCTTTATGAACTAGAAAAGAAAAGAATAAAGGGGAGAAAAAATGTTCTAATAGTAGCTTCAACCACATTTTGTTTACGAATCAATCAATTTACATGGTTACTACCTTCAATAAATATGAAGAAAAACTTAGTTACGGTTAAAATATATATGAGTTTGATATATATTGTTGACCAATTTCTTATTAGCTTAAACTTTTGGGATCAATGGTAATTAGCATGGTATCAGAGCTAAAGATTTTGTGTTCAAATCTTGATAAAATATATATACATTGTTGACTCATTTTCTATTAGCTTAAGCTTTTAGGATCAACGAGAGAACCTTTCCTTGCCTTAAAACCGTCCAATTAATCTCGGGTGAAGATGAGATTTAGTTGTAGCTTTTTTTATTTAAGAATCGTAGACTCTTAATAACACTATCAAAATTAAGTCATACCCAAATTTATCACGCTATTTACCCTCAATAACCGAAGAATATTGATGTCTTTTTGCAATAACATTTTTGCCCACACTGTTAAATCCCTGCTTCATCTTTGACCTATATCGATCTCTCCTCTTCCGTACGGTCGCTAATCCTTTTTCATCCAGCCGTTACAGTGCACTGGCTGCCCTTGAAACTTTACTTCTCAGACATCGGCCACCATCAACTTTTTCGGTACATATATGCATCTGTTATTGTTTATATTTGATATTAAGGAAATGGGTTATTGATTATTATAACTAACGTGATTAGAGAAATAAATATTAGTGTAGTTAACGTGCATAATATACTTTTTACCTAATTTATAAATGGGTTTTGGCTATTGGTTCCAAGGAATTATTTTGTAACTGTGTCAAGGAATTGGAATAACTATTGTGCTTGTTGGGTGAGAAATTGTAGAGAAGACGACAATCTTTTTGGCAGCTTTAAATTATTAATTGAATTTTCTTCTATAATCTACCGTGCTTGTTGGGTGAGTAACTAAAGAGACCATTTAACTGTGGATAGAATTTGCAACAAACTAACTTAATATCATAGTGATTTCATTTTGAAAAGAATTCCATAGTTCTTTTTGTCCGGCCAAACATAGCAAATAAAGATTTACAAATGAATAATATAATTTTTTTAGAATTCATTTGTTCAAAACATACTTAAATCAATCCGCAAGGAACCATAATGGATTCTTAAATCTTAGAGTGTGTTTAGTAGAAGAGAAAAAGGATAGAAAAAAAAGTAAGAGGATGAATGTTTTCTTTCAGATGTTTAATATAGATAATGTAAAGCTAAAAAGAAAGAAAATAGTTTTATCATACTCTTGTTTAGTAGTGTTGATATTTGTCTAAGGTTTAAACATGGTTAAAGTTTAAACCAAGGTTAGAAGAATAAATTTCAGCATGTTAAAGAAGTGCACACAAGTGTGCGCGACACCTTGGAGAAAGGCAAAGGTAGGCACACTAGTGTGTGCGCCTAAGCACACAAGCTGGAAAGTATGTGCATCAGGTCAAGCCACGGCCCAACTTTGTCCAGGTCGCAGCACACAGCATGGAGGAATGCTGGAGGAAGGCTAGGCCGCGGCACACCCTACCCCAAGCCGCGGCTCACAGAGTGGCAGCAAGTGTGCCATGTTTTAGGCCGCACCTTGCCCTGTTTAGGGCTGCACCTTGAAGGCACACATAGTCCATTTGATTCATCGTTTGTTTAGTGTGTGGAGATATGTGCAAAACACATAGGATCACTAAAGAATGATTTAAGGGTGGAGATTGACTCTCAAGATTGGACAAGAAGTTGGTGCACTATATAAAGGGTCACCTAGCTTCATTCTCAATATAACATTGTGACATAATTTGAGATCAATTGTAAAGAGTGACAAACATACAAGAGAGAATTGTGTGAGAGTGCAAAGACACAAAACACAAGAGGGACTCATTGTAGTAAGGCTGGTTGTAAAAAGAGAGTAGTATAGATTTGATAGAGAGCATTGTAATAGTTCTTATCATCTTTTTTCTTCTCTTCTTGGTTTCTTCAAGAACTTGAGGTTTCTTGAAGAGGGTTGCTGGATTGTAAAGAACCATTGATTTAGTGCAGAGAGTTTAGAGGAACTCACAGGGATGTAGGCTATTGCCGAACCTCGATAACAATTGCTTGTCTTCTTTTCTTTCTTGTTTTGGTTGCTGTATCTTTTCTTTACAAGTCATTCTAAACTTGGGTGTTTGGAAGATCACCACCTGGGAATATTGTTAAGGTGATTTCTAACAGTGGTATCAGAGCTAGTACAGCCAGGTGTCAGAGTAAGAACAAGAAGGTGACGGAGCCAAGACTCTAAGAATCAAAGATCAACTTCTTGGGTGATTCAAGAACGGAGTAAAGATCAAGATCAGATCGTGTTCTTGAGAGTGATTCAAGAACGGTGTTAAGATCCATCTTCGATCGTGTTCTTGAGGTTTAGAAGAGAACATTTATGGGTATTGCATAAATCTGGGATCTTGTCCGCAAAGATGGCTTCAAATTTCGTTGTTGAGAAGTTTGATAGAAAGTGAGATTTTTTCCTATGGAAGCGGAAGATTAAGGCTGTTCTTATACAACAGAAAGTAGACTTGGCTATTAGAGAAGATGATGTTTTTCCAGCAAGTATCATGAAGGACCAGTGGGTTGAGATGAAGAACTTGGCTTACAACACCATTTTCTTGCACATATTGGATAGTGTCACAAAGGAGTGCAGAAACTCAGAAGATCCGGCTGTCATACAGAAGATACTAGATGAGTTGTTTCTTACCAAAACTCTCCCTAATAAGATTTATCTTCTTAAAAGAATCTTTACTTTTAAAATAGATCCTAATAAAGAGTTGCAAGATAATCTTGATGTCTTTAATAAACTAGTTCAAGATTTGGCTAGTTGTAGTATTAAATTCCCGGATGAACAATTGGCTGTTATTTTGTTAAACTCTTTTCCTGATTGCTTTGATAAAATTATTAATGCTATTGAGTATGGAAGAGATACTTTAACCAAGGAGATTGTGATCAATGCCATAATGGCTTAAGATTTCAAAGCCAAGATGAGGGAGGCATCAAGTGGAGAAGGGCTATTCGTAAAAGGAAGGCCAGCAACTCGGAATGGCAGTAGCACTCATGACAACTACAGGGAGAAATCAAGAGGTAGAGGGTAGAACTTTGGGAGATCTCATTCCAAGACAAGACTTGGAGGAGGAAAGAGATGCTTCTACTGCAACAAAGAGGGCCATTTCAAGAAAGATTGCAAGAAGAAGATGTAGGATGAGAGAAGAAGCCATACCAACAATAGAGAGGCTTCAGTTGCCAAAGGAGAACAACAAGATGATGTGCTTGTTGTGTGCTCAAATGTGAGCAAGAGGCAAGGTAGCAAGAAGTGGATTCTAGACTCTAGGTGCACTTATCACATGTGCTCTCATAAGGAATGGTTCAAGAATTTCATGGAGATCAATGATGGAAGGGTCTTTTTGGGGAATGACAATTCTTGCCAAGTGAGGGGGATAGGAGACATCCAATTGAGGATGTTTGATCGAGTCACAAGGCTGCTGCGAAATGTGAGGTATCTTCCAGATTTGAAAAGGAATTTGATCTCATTGGGGCAGCTAGATTCTTTGGGGTATACATGCAAAGTAAAGGAAGAAAAGATCAAGGTGACTAAAGGATCTTTAGTAGTGATCAAGGCAGCAATAAAAGATGGACTTTATGAGACGATCGGTGAAACAGAAACGAAGGATCAAGCAGCAAGCTTGATGGCTGAGATGGATAGGGCAGCCCTTTGGCACACTCTCTTGGGACATATGAGCGAAAAGGGCCTGCAAGTTCTTAGCAAGGATGGTCTACTTGGATGAGACAAAGTAGAGAAATTGGATTTCTGTGAGAGTTGTATTCTTGGGAAGTAACACCAGGTCAGCTTCAACACTGGAGTGCACAAGTCTAAGGGCATTCTTGACTACATTCATTCAGACCTTTGGGGACCAACAAGAACACCAACACAAGGAGGTAACTTTTACTTTTTGTTTTTAATTGATGATTATTCAAGAAAAGCGTGGGTTTATTTACTTAGAAATAAATCAGATGCCTTGAATAAATTTGTTGTGTGGAAAAAATTGCTGGAGACTCAAACGGGTAGGGTAATTAAGGCTTTACGAACCGATAAGGGCTTAGAATTTTGCAATAAGGGTTTTGATAAATTCTGTGAATTAAATAGCATGCTAAGACATAGAACGGTTGTAAAAACACTTCAGCAAAATAGAGTTGCTGAGAGGATGAATAGAACCCTTATGGAAAAGATTAGGTGCATGCTAATAGGATCTGGTTTACCAAATTTTTTTTTGGAGAGAAGTTGTGGCTACTGCTGCATACTTGGTAAATAGATCACTCTCTAGAGCTTTAGAACTTAAGACTCCCATGGAGATGTGGAGTGGGAAACCCCCTGAATTAAGCAACCTTAGGACTTTTGGGTGTGCTGTATATGCACATCAAAAGGAGGATAAACTTAGCCCAAGGTCTAGAAAATGTGTATTTCTAGGATATAGTGAAGAGGTTAAGGGATATAGGTTGTGGTCCTTAGAAAAAAAAAAGGCATGAAACTCACAATAAGTAGGGATGTTATTTTTAATGAATTATTATTTCTTTACTTGGAGAAAACTAACCTTGCAGGGATTAGTGAGCAAACCAGTTCGGAATTTGTGGAGCATCGCATCAAGGAGAATTCGATTTAGGTAGAGCAAGGGAGGCAATAGGGTTCGGACCAGGTAGAGCCGATTAATGAAGGTCATGCTCAAGGCACTTAAGAAGAGGCTGAACTAGAAGAGGTTGATGCAGCAAGTCAGAATGACTACCAGATCACAAGGGACTGGGAAAGGAGGGTTGTTAGACCACATTTGAGATATGGGTTTGCAGATGCTAATGTAACAGCTCCTTGGACAGAAAGAGAGATGAGTGAACCAGAAACTTACATGAAAACCATGGAGTGTAAGGATTCGTCAAAGTGGCAGTTGGCTATGGAGGAAGAAATGGATTCTTTGATGAAGAACAACTCTTGGGAGTTGGTGCCCAAACCAGAAAAATAGAGAGTTGTGGATTGTAGATGGATCTATAAGATCAAAGAAGGGAATACTCCAGGGGATGAAGTCCGGTATAAAGCTAAACTGGTGGCGAAGGGGTTCACACAAAAAGAAGGCATAGATTTCACCGAAATCTTCTCACCGGTTATGAAGTACAAGACGATACGGATAGTGTTAGCATTGGTGGTCCAATTTGCTTGGGAAATCAAGCAAATGGATATGAAGACATCGTTCTTAAATGGAGAGCTCGATGAGACCATTTACATAAGGCAACCCGAAGGCTGTGAGGAAGGAAAGCAGGAAGAGTTAGTGTGCAAATTGAAGAAATCTCTCTATGGCCTGAAGCAATCACCTCGACAATGGAATAAGAGGTTTGATTCCTTTGTAATCAGCTTGGGTTTCATGAGGAGCTACTATGATTCATGCTTGTAATACAAGGGTCAGAAGGTTGAAGAAGTGGTGATCATCCTCATCTATGTTGATGATATGTTGCTGGTTGGAAGCAGCATGGACAGGATAAGGAAATTGAAGGCTAAACTCAGTGAAGAGTTTGAGATGAAAGATCTTGGCCATGCACAGAAGATTCTTGGCATGTGTATCATCCGAGAAAGGGAGAGAAACAGATTGAAGATCTCTCAAACTTCCTACATAGAAAATATGATATCTAAGTTCTCTATGAAAGATAGCAAACTAGTGAAGGTCCCCTTGCTGGTCATTTCAAGTTTTTCAGCGATCAATGTCTGAGATCAGAGGCAGAGAAGAAGGAAATGGAAAACGTCCCTTATTCTAGTGCTGTTGGTTTTGTTATGTTTACCATGGTAAGTACTAGACCTGATATTGCTCATGCAATAAGTGTTCTCAGCAAGTTTATAAGTAATCCCAGAAAGGAGCATTGGCTTGGGATGAAGTGGTTGCTGAGGTACTTGAAGGGAAGCCCAGAAGTAGGACTGGTTTATGAGAAGAGGGGTAAGTCCATCTGCCTTGAGGGTTTTGTGGATTCGAACTATGGAGTAGACCAGGATAAAAAGAGATCGATTACCTCCTACTTCTTCAACTTAAACAGATGTTGTATAAGTTAGAAGGCTCAGTTGCAGCCGGTGGTAGCACTCTCAATAACTGAGGTTGAGTACATAGTGGCAACAAAAGCTATTAAGGAAGCTATGTGGTGCAAAGGGTTATTGGAAGAGTTGAAGGTACTAGAGGAGCAGGTTGTGGTGTTTTCGGATAGTCAAAGTGCATTGCACTTGTGCAAAAATCCGATGTTCCATGAGTGGACAAAGCACATGAATGTTCGGTACCATTTCATTCGGGAAAATGTTATGAAATGATGCATCCATGTGAACAAGGTAGCCACGGAAGAAAACCCTATGGATTTAGGTACTAAAGTTCTACCTCTAAGTAAGTTCAATCATTGTCTTGGACTACTTAGGACTGGAGTCGGTTGATGGATGACTCAAGATGAGTTTGGATCCCGAAGTTCTCTGCACAATGGTTCGGGTTTAAACACTTAGACAAAGGTAGAGATTGTTGATATTTGTCCAAGGTTTAAACATGGTTAAAGTTAAAACCAAGGTTGGAAGAATAAATTTTAGCATGTTAAATAAGTGCACACAAGTGTGCACAACACCTTAGAGTAAGGCAAAGGTAGACACACTAGTGTGTGCGCCTAAGCAAACAAGCTGGAAAGTATGTGCATTAGGTCAGGCCGTGGCCCAGTTTTGTCCAGGCCACGGCGCACAGCATGGAGGACTGCTGGAGGAAGGCCAGGCCGCGACGCACCCTACCCTAGGCCGCGGCTCACAGAGTGGCAGCAAGTGTGCCCTGTTTCAGGCCGCACCTTGCCCTGTTTCAGGCCGTACCTTGAAGGCACACATAGAACATTTGATTCAGCATTTGTTAAGTGCGTGGAGACATGTCCAAAACACATAGGATCACTAAAGAATGATCAAAGGCCATGGTTGAATGGTCATCAAGATCTAAGGGTAGATATTGACTCTTAAGATTGGACAAGAAGTTAGTGCACTATATAAAGGGTCACCTAGCTTCATTCTCAATATAACATTATGACATAATTTGAGATCAATTCTAAAGAGTGACAGACATATAAGAGAGAATTGTGTGAGAGTGCAAAGACACAAAACACAAGAGGGACTCATTGTAGTGAGGCTGGTTGTAAAGAGAGAGTAGTATAGATTTGATAGAGAGCATTTTAATAGTTCTTATCATCTTCTTTCTTCTCTTCTTGGTTTCTTCAAGAACTTGAGGTTTCTTGAAGAGGGTTTCTGGATTGTAAAAAACCATTGATTTAGTGCAGAGAGTTCAGAGGAACTCACGGGGACGTAAGCTATTGCCGAACCTCGATAACAATTGCTTGTCTTATTTTCTTTCTTGCTTTGGCTGCTATATCTTTTCTTTACAAGTCATCCTAGACTTGGGTGTTTGGAAGATCACTACCTAGGCATCTTGTCAAGGTGATTTCCAACAAGTAGAGTGGAAAGTGAGAGGAAATAAAATGTTATAATATTATTTTTTACCATTATATCCTTCAAAATGTTTAATGGATATTAATGTTATAGATTAGATGGGGTTTAATTGGTAAATTGTTAATCTCATCTCTTTTTTCTTCTATTTTTCACTTTCTTATTCTCCCAATTTTGAGGATTATGATTTGTACATGCAAGTGGAAAACAACAATCATTTTAGTTTTCTTTCCTCTCACTATCAATTTTCTCTCTTACTATAGTACTGAAAAGTTCACTCCATTCACTTCTCTTTCCTCTTACTTTTCTATCATACTAGTAAATCTATGCTTTGAATATAGAGAGGTCAACCCTGCCTTTGAGAGCATTGGATATTATAGTAGTTTGACATTTCTCACTTTCGACATCTAATCTAATCTAATAAATATATGTAAAATTCGGTATGCAATACTGAAGTGAAGCCATGTGGTGTTGGAGTAACTGTTGTTTAATTTCCATTAAAAAAATGTTTTTGTTTTAGAAGACACAGAGGAAGAGGAGGGATAATGAATCTCTCTGTCATTCTTATTTCCTTTTTCTTCTTCTATCTAATTGTTTTCTCTCCTTTTTAATGTTAGTTCATCTTTTTGAACTTTGTCTTAATAGGTGATTCATCTTCAATTTCTAAGCCATCTCTATGATTACTGTCATTTCAAAACCTAACCTATTGATTTTTGTTTTGCTTAGAAGAGAGCTACAACAGGAATTTGTGCGAGAGCTACATCATAACGCTTTTTTTTTTTTTACTTTTTATGTATAGGTCATATTCTAAAGAGTAGTTCAGTTGAACATATACCTCTATTAAAAGATAAATAGTGCACTTTAACTTATACCTCAATTGAAAAGCATGGATAATAGATTCTGGGACAATTTTGAAAATTTCCTATAGTGAAAATTGTAAAATAAAATTTAGAAAGGAGATTTGGTGGATTTTCTTTCCTATAGATTGTCGTTGTACATAGGTTGCACCCTTGGAAGGGTTTTTTTTTATGTACAATTTACTTATCAAAAAAAAAAATTGTAGGTACTAAAGATAAAATAAACATGCCAATAATTAAAGGTAATTTTACAATTTTTTATTTTTGATTTTGAATGTTTATGTGTGGATATTGTTTGCAATAGCTGGTTAGGATAGACTGGGGTGATTTTAATTTGAATGAATTTAATTTAAAGATACTTGTGATGAAAATTGTAATGATGGATATTGAACTCATTGTTGGAAAAACGAGTACTTAATCAGATTGCCAAGAACCTTGCAGAATTGATAAGAGCTGAGCATATTGTTTTGTTTTGTTGTGACTTACAAAATTGATATGTTTGGTATTGAGCATTGTTGAGGTTAAGGTCAACATGTCTAATGATATTGTCCACTCTGGGCTGGAGCTTGCATAGTTTTAAAAGGCCTCATGAGTGAGTGAAGGCTCCAGCCCTTATAAGGACTACAATCTCCTCTTTACTCATCGTTGTGGGATTCGATGTCACCTCTCATTATTTTTACCAAAACAGAGCCCCCAATAAAGGGAAAAGTAACAGTTTTGTATGGTCGGGGGTTCCTACAGACAGTGCCAAATGTTGAGGTCGGGGTCAACGTGTCTCATGATATTTTTCACTTCGGGCTTGAGCTCGCACGATTTTTAAAAGGCCTCATGTGGAAGTGAAGGCACTAGCCCTTAGAAGGAATATTGTCTTCCCTTTACTCATCGATGTGGGATTCGGGGTCACCTCTCCACAACTGAGACCCCAGTAAATGGAAGACTCGTAGTTGTGTACGGTCGGGGGTTCACACGGACGACGCCAAATGTTGAGGTCAGTGTCAACGTGTCTCATGATATTGTCTGCTTTAGGCTTGAGCCCATGGCGTTTTAAAAGGCCTCATGAGGGAGTGAAGGATCCAGCCTTTATAAGGACTATCATCTTCCCTTTACTCATCAAAGAAGAAGTGAACAAGCTCCTAGCAAATGATTTCGTCCGTGAGGCTCACTATTTGGATTGGGTTGCAAATGTAGTAATGGTGAATAAGGCAAATGGAAAATGGAAGATTTGGATTGACTTCACCGACCTCAATAAGGCATTCCCTTAGGATAGTTTTTCACTACCTCGGATAGATCAGTTAGTAGATACCACTTCAGGTTATGGGTTGCTAAGCTTCATGGATGCCTACTCAGGTTCCAAATCCTGATGCATGAGCCTGACCAGCCCAAAACATCATTCGTCGTTGATAGAGGATTATATTGCTACAAGGTCTTGCCCTTCGGGCTCAAGAATGTCGTGGCTACCTACCAACGATTGGTTAATAGTATCTTCAAAAAGAAAATCATGAAGAATATAGAAGTTTATATTTATGTTGATGACATTCAAGAAGTGTTCAAAGTGCTCAAGCGATACTAGATGAAGCTAAACCCAGGAAAATGTGACTTCGAAGTTACCTCAAGAAAGTTTCTCAAGTTCATGGTGACTCAGCGTGGGATAGAGTCAAACGCCAAGAAGATTAAAGAAATACTAGGCATGAGCCCGCCTCAGAATATTAAGGAGGTCAAAAGGCTAACAGGACACGTAGCTGGCCTCGATCGTTTTATGTCAAAATCAGCAGAGATGTATCCACCTTTTGTTTAAGCAATAAAATAAGCAAAGAATTTTGATTGGATAGAATAATGTTAGACAATCTTCAAAGAACTCAAGTACTCCATAAACCAGACATTTTTGGAAAGTTAAGGATGTGGTCGATAGAGCTTGGAGAGTTCGATATCCATTACAAACCACAAACGACCATCAAAGCTCAGGCTTTAGCCGATTTCATCATGGAAAACTCCTTTCCAAAAGACCTTTCTAAAGAGAAAGAATCTAAGAAAAATGAAAAACCACTTAGTTAGATGCAATTTGTAGATGGATCCTCTAATAACAACGGTAGCAGAGCAGGTCTAATACTCACAAGCCCCAAAGGTTTCATAGTTGAATATGCTATAAGGTTTGGTTTCAAAGCTTGTAATAATGAAGCAGAGTCTGAAGCGTTGCTAGCAAGAATGAAGATAGCAAAAGCATTGGTTGGCCAAGCCCTAAAGGCATATAGTGACTCTTAGCTAGTAGTTAACCAAATGAATAATGAATATAAAGCGAGAGGACCCAAAACAAATCGATATTTGGGCAGAGCTCGAGAATTAGTTGTAAATTTCAAAAAAATTCAGATCTCCTAAATGCCTCGAGCCAAAAATTCCAAAGCAGATCCCTAGCATGGCTTGCTTCTTCTAGGCAATAAGATATTACTTGGATTGTCTACCTTGAGACACTCGTGGTACCAAGTGTAGACAAGCATCCTATTATGCTAATCACCAAAGAGTAAATATGGATAGACCCAATCCTTGAATACTTAAAAAAAATGGAAAAATCCCCGAGCAGAAGAATGAAGCAAGAAAAATCATCTTTCGATCCTCCCATTTCACCATAATTGAAGGAAAGTTATACAGGAAGGGCCTCACAACTGCCTACTTAAAATTCCTTTGTTCAATAGATGTAAACTATATCCTTTATGAAATGCACGAAGGAATATGCAAGAATCACCTAGGAAGCTGAACCTTGGCCTACAAAATCCTCAGGCACATGTACTATTGGCTAAGAATGTTACAAGAAGCAATGGACTTGGTTAGAAAATGCAAAGAATGCCAAGAATTTTCATCGATCTCACTTCGACCTTCAAATCCACTCACGATGATCACATGCCTTATTCCCTTTGCTATGTCGGGAATTAATTTCTTCGGATTAATCGCGAAACTCTGAGATAGAGAAAAAATATCGTCATGGCCATCAACTACTTCATGAAGTGGATAGAAGAAGAATTCCTCGCCAAAATTAGTGACCAAAAAACACACAAATTTGTGTGGAAATCGATCATAGCAAATTTGGGATTCCAAGAGTTCTCATCACAGATAATGGAAAATAGTTTGACACCAAATTCAAGTCTTTTTCTTGAGTCCTAGAGATCCAACATCGACTAACCTCAGTAGGATATCCTAAAGTAAATGGGCATTCTTAGGTTTCTAATGAAACCCTTCTACAGGGCATCAAGAGAAGGCTTAAAGACGCAAACAAATGAAGCCAAGGATAGAGCCCAAATTAGACTCACTTCCTACCACCAAAGGGTCGCTAGATATTATAACTTGCATGTCAAAGGTAGGACATTCACACTCGGGTACTTGGTGAAGAGGAAAAGAGAAATGTTTCACCTACAGGAAGCAGGCAAGTTGTCGCCAAACTAGGAACGACCCTATCATATTTGGACGGTCTGTAGGGTTAAAACCTTTGAGCTCAAGAATGCAGATGGGACACCAATACCTCAAACTTGGAATGCCGAGAACCTCAAAAAATTCAATCAATAATTTTTTTATTTTGCGCATTATTTTTTCATTACTTTGTAATTTATTTTTGCTTATCAATAAATGATATGAGACACTATTAAACTACTTTTGAGTTTCACAAATAGCTTAAAATACTCAGTCCCAAAATATTAGTAGCAAAGCCAAACATAAATCGTTAGCAGTTAACAAACTAAAAATTTTCGACCATCAACGCATTCAAAACGTCAACTTTTGACTAAAAAAGACATGGGTTTAACCAGGCGAAGACTAGTCAATTTTTCCAATCACCGAGGGGAACATGTCAAGTATTGATTCCCCTCGAATAAAAAAAAAATCTACTTGAGCACCGAAGGGAATACACCGAGCATCGACTCCCCTAGAATAAAAAATCTATTTGATCATCGAGGGGTTTGACCACCCTTTGATAAAAAATTATACCTAATGACTAAGGAGAATGCGTCGAACATTGACTCCCCTTGGAGTAAAAACTCCTGGTAACCGTGGGGAAAGTACCGAGCTTCGACCACCCTTGGACAAAAATATCTTAATAACCGAGTGGAAGACACCTAATACAAACTACCCTCGGACCAAATCTTACGACGCACTCCAACCAATGGTACTCACCCGAGGCCAATAAATACCGCAATAAATGAAAGAAACTTCTCAGTCAAATCCTCGGCTAACAAAAATTACAACAACAAGATGAAAAAGCAAAATATTCCTCCTTCATTTGATTACTGATATATGATTAAGATATCATAGTCAAATTACAAAAGTAGCAACAGAAGAAAGTAAAAAAGGGATAATATATTTTTAGTTAGGTAAATCAAAGATGAAAAGATCATTTAACTGATGTTTGGAATGATGGAGAGGTGAGGGTAAGAAAAGATAAGAATATCCCTCAAAATTCTCTCAGTTCGTTAAAATGAATTATATTAAAAATAAAAAAGGCTTCTCTTAACAATTTTCAAAGGGATTTGAAATCTGTAACTTTGTATTTCAAAAAAAAATTGAAAGAATTATTGGCCAATTCGGATTGCACAATGAATACAATATGATTATTCGTTTAAAAATGAAACTAGAGAGGACCGAGGGATTTAAGTGCTATTAGTTTTGTTGGTAGAAATTTTTTATTTATGTCAAATTGAAAGCTTAAAATCATTTTTTTTACATAAAGTAATTATTCTATCAACAAAAATACCATAATTTTATTTATTTAATTTTTTCCTAATATATTAGTAGGGAGAGATATTGAATCCGAATCTCTATTGTAAGAGACACAAAAATAACCACTAGACCAAAAGATTTGAAATTTTCAAATTTTAATTTTAAAGTATTAATTTTATTTCATTTCTATTCAATTCCTGATACAAACCAAACAGATGCTTGCTGATTTAATAATTCATACACAAATCCCACATGAAGAAAAATAAAAAGAAAATGACTCATATACATGGATGGACCAGTTCTATCTATCTAATTGTGAATAAAAAATTAGATCGGTTTGGATCTCCTGAAAAAAGGAGAGTAAAGCAATGAAGACAACTGGTTTTTAGCTGAACTTGTTAATTACAACTTTTACCCAAATTTATCATACTATTTACCCTCAATAACTGAAGGGTATTGATGTCTTTTTGCAATAATATTTTTACCCACACTGTTAAATTCTTGCTTTATTTCGAAGCTGTATCGATCTCTCCGTTTCTGTATGGTCCCTAATCCTTTTTCCTTCAGCCACTGCAGTGCACGGGCCGCCCTTAAAATTTTACTCCTCAGACGCCTGCCACCATCAACTTTTTAGGTACATATCTACATCAGTTTTTGTTTATATTTGATATTACGGAAATGGGTTATTTATTAGTATAGTTAACGGGATTAGAGAAAAAAATATTAGTATAGTTAACGTGCATCATATATTTTTTACCTCATTTAAAAATGGGTCTTGGAAATTGGTTCCAATGAATTATTTCGTAACTGTGTCAAGGAATTGGAATAGCTACCGTGCTTGTTGGGTGAGAAATTATAGAGAAGAGACCATTTAACAATGGATAGTAGGCTGAGATTTAGGTTTGGAGGAACTCATACAAACCAGAATTTTTGTATTTTGGCTGAATTGCTATGGTAGAAGGGCACATGGTTGGGATTTTTATTTAGGGAGCTTTCTTTTGGAGTCATAAACAATGTTCTACTGATTGTTGTTGACAGGGGCGGAGGAGGAAGAATATTATCATGTTTAAAATGTTTGGAATAAATGAAGAATTCAAAGTAGAAGGGAATGGTAGGGGTAAAGGAACAATGAGGAAAAGAGAGAATTTTGGATCTTGTAACTTTTTATTTTTCATTTTATGAAATTCGTTTGTAAATTTTATCAAGTTTGATAGAATTTGCAACAAACTAACTTAATATCATAGTGATTTCATTTTGAAATGAATTTCATAGTTCTTTTTGTCCTTCCAAACATAACAAATATCGATTTACAAATGAATAACATAAAATTTATAGAATTCATTTGTTCAAAACATACTTGAATCAATCCGCAACGAACCATAATGGATTCTTAACTCTTAGGGTGTGTTTAGTATGAGAGAAAAATGATAGAAATTAAAAATAAGAACCTTGTAGACATTACAAAAAAAAAAAATTGCAATTTACTGATTGATGGCTATTTTGACAGATTTAAACTCCGACAGTATATCTGGTCTATACCGACGGATTTAAACTCCGTAAGTATAATTTAGAGTTATACTGACGGATTTAAACTTCCGTCACTATAGCTCATATATACTTCGGATTAAAAATCCGTAAGTATAGATCTTTATCTATATTGACGGATTGAAATTTTCGCCACTATAGAGGATGTATATACTGACAGATTTTTAATCCGTAAGTATAAATCATGTATATACTTTAATAATTAATAAGAATATAATTAAATATTTATATAATACTAAATATTTAAAACCTATATAATTAATTAATTAGATAACATAATATAGTTATATTTTAATATTATTATAATATATATAATATATAAATAATAATTCTATTATTAACTAGTGTAACATAATAATAATTAATATAAGATAATGAATTGAAATAATGTAACTAAATATTATGTACAAATAATATATGGTATATAAATTAAAGTAAATTATACTCATATAATTAACTAATATATATAGTTAAATAATACAATATTGTTATAATAGTACATATATATATATTTATATTATATAAATAATACATGTAAATACATGAAAATACCATATATGAACATGTTAATTAACCAAACACTATAATCGATCCTAACTTAAATTTGATCTTTTTCCATTATAACTAAAAATAATGGGATTCAAACTAAACACTGTAATATTATCGATCCCAACTTCAATTTAAGGTTTAGGGTTTTAGGTTTTAGGGTTTAGAGTTTTGAGTTTAGGGTTTAGGATTTAGGGTTTCAGTTAATTAGGGGTTTAAGGTTTGATAGTTTGGCGGAATTAATCGTATGTTCGGTATAATGATTTTTCAATCCGGACTATCACTGATGGAAATGTGTCAGTCAGTGATACTATTTATTTGTTAGTTGATGAACTTAATTTACAATTAAAATTCATGGAATTGAATTTGATTTTTTTAATTATTTTATAATTTTAAAAATATTGCATAATTTTTTAAAATCTAAAATTGGTCGTTCGGTTTTCTTTAAGCCTATTAATTCACAATTAATTTGAAGGTTTTTGGAGGTAGCATAACCCTCATTTATTCACTTTGATTCAAAATATCAAAAATAAGGTTGTTGATGTAACTTTTTATTATAATTGTTGCATTCTTTTCCCTCATCCATTGAAACGAGAGAAGTTTACATTACTCTTTTCTCTGTTTCTTTCCTTTAATTGTAACATCCAAACAACGAAATGTTAACCATAATCCATTACCTTTCATTCTATTAAAAATCATTTCATTTTATTAATTTATAACTCTCAAACACATTGTAAGGATCTGGATTATTTTTAATAATTGAGAGAGATTTTGGACCAGTACATCACTGAATGAGTTAAAGTGCTTAAGGATCATAACCATTTTTAATAATTGAGAGAAATTTTTTTAATTAATGCATCATTGAATGAGTGATATGTTAACATTATTATAAAGTTGACCTTTAATTTGAATAATATGGTGATTTAATTTGTTACTAATTAAAAGTAACCTGAAATTTGAAATGAAATGATTAAAATAAAGAAGCTAATTGTTAAAGTAAATTAAACTTGTAATAATATAGCTTTCATTATTTCAATTAGTTTATTTTGTTCAACGATATTGGACAGAGACTCCAATACAAGATAATACAGTACCACTTTATTTTATATTATATATATAAATTATAATTAAAGTTGACTAGATCATTACTAGATGATTCGGGATTTTAGTAATTTACTGAAAAACCTGGTACTTTGTTAATCAATATCTTCAATTGTGTTAAAGTTATGTAAAAGTTTGACATTTTTGATAATATCGGCCATGTTTGCTACTAGCTAAAAGCCATTTAAAGCAACCACTTTGAGACAAAAATAGTTGTTTTAAGTGATTTTAAGTCAGATACCAAACATAACCATCATAGGTAGTGAAGATTTTTCAAATTCTTCCAACTTCATTTCCACCAACGCTTCTTGTTAGGTATCAATTTTTAATTTCTTCTTGTTGTAAGTTGTGAGTTGTGACAAGAGTAAAGAGGTTGGGCTCATAAAAAACAGTTATCTCATAAGCCTTAGCAAATGGGGTATGCTATGTCATGCCGACATTTTAGTTTTTTTGATTTTACCTTCGGTTCTAACCTACCAGTTATTAATGGATGGATAATAATAATGGATGAAATCGATTTTTTTTTTTATTTAAAAAAAGATGATGATGCCACGTAAAGCATTATGTTGTTTGGGTGGGTTTATTTCAAAATAAGCAAGACATTAAGCAGCATTTTAAGTACTCACACGATCAATTATTCAAAGGCTAAAGAGCACCAAATCAAGTTAAAGCAGCACTTGAATCCATGTAAGTCTGGCCCATCCAAACACTTCCATGCAAGACATTCATCTCATGTCAACCTGGCCCATTATGGATATTTTGGGCCTCCATGGATCTGTGGAACTCTGATGGGCCACAGAATGAGCAGCTGGATCTATACTACCCATGATCGCTCAGTGGGATCACGGCCTAGTTCCTGACGCGATGGTAAAAAACATGGACGTCTTACTTCTTACTCCTCATATCAATTGTACCAAATAAAAAACATTGACGTCTTAGATTCGCTAGTCAACTAACTTTATCATTCATGCCAGGCGTTTCCAAATTTCTTGACATGCAGTTTTGACCCAAGTGATCAATTTTTAGAGTGACAGCGTGAGAGCTATGCTGATACGAGCGTATATATTATATTATGTAAAATAATTATAACTATTTTAATTAACTTATCTTACAAATTTCCTTGTTAGTAAGTGTAAGAAACTTTAAAATTAATGACCTCATAAATAATTAAAGTAAAACTTATTATCGTTATACAAATTTAAGAGATCTTATTTCTATTTTTTTATATGTATTTTAATATTAAGAGAAACGTTGTACGTTTGTACGATAAGTGACAGATAATATCCATTTTCTCAAATAGTTCGAGGAAAACAAAAAAAGTGAGTTGAACCTACACAAGTGTGGGCCCAACTCTAGTAAATATTAAACCTGATATTTTATTTTATTTTATTTTATTTTTATAGAAAACGACATATTCTTCAAGAATTATAACCTCCAAAGCATTATACATTTATTAGTAAAGAATTTACTTAGTATTATCGGATATAGTGTTTACTTTTATAATAAGGATATTAGATTAAGTAGTAAGGGTGTTCACTAAACATTTTTCACATTAATATTTAGTATAAAAATTTTAACTGTTTTGACCGTTTAACAAATTAAAAAATTAGTTAATATTAATAATATTTTACATAAAATATAATAAAAAATATTAAGTATAAATTTAATATATAATAAATTAAAAACTTAATTATATAAACAATGTTGATTAACCGATTAACCTATTGTACCGAGCGAAATCAATTTGATAGGTTAATGTCGAAATGCTTATGTTATTTCGATCAAAATGGTTAACAAAAATTTGACCGAAAAAAGTCCGTTAAAATTTTTAAATGACCAATTCGACTGTTTGCACATCGCTACTAAGTATCGTTCTTAATCTGCTAAATAAATTTTAGATGACCATATGTATTAACAAATTGTACAATGACCAAGAGCTAGCCTTTAGCCTAATAGTTATTGTCCCAAGTCAAACGTATTTGGGTGTCTTAAGTCTTAATTAAGGTTGATTTGCCGACTAACAATTCAATCTTATAAAGAGAGTTAATTTTGAGAGTATTGATCCAATAGAACTACTTCCGTGGTAACTGCCATGAAACCTTGAAAGTTCACTAGTAAACTATGTGAAGAATGAATAGTAAATTTTGTATCAAACTTTTTAAATTATTTTTATTAAACAATTTTCAACAATATGCATGTTTCACCGTGTGCCACATCAAGGTCCCATGGCTATTATCACAGAACTGATCTTATGAGATCAATTCTCTAATTTTGAAAGTGTTTTCAAATTCTAATTTTTTGGGGCTCATTTTTTTCTTTTTGGTAATGATATTTTAGTCATTTAACATCTAATACAATCCTATCTCGTTTTGTATTTCGCGAATCAAAGATTGAAATATGGTTGAATTAATGTTTAATCCAATATGCAAATCAAACACTAAAAATGTGAATAATCCCATCTAAATCAAATTCCAATATAATTACATTATAATCTTTATATGATTCAATCTCACTTGCACTTTGTTTAAAATCAAATGAATATGAAGTTCATGTTATTTTCAAATGAATTGAAAAAAAAAATCATTTAGAAATAAATTGAAATAATTATTTTTTTCTGTTTGGCTTTCTAGTGTAAAATTGTAGAATTCAATTGAAGTCCCTACACTTTTAGCACTTGAATTCTCTACGTTTAAAATATTTAGAATAAATAAAGAATTCAAAAGATTAGGAAGAGGGTGAGAGAAGTGAGGGAGAGTGAGAGAAGAAAAGAGAGTAATTTGGTCAACATAACGTTTTACGGTTGATTTTGAAGAATTTATTTATAAATTCTATCAAGTTTGATAGGATTTGAAAAAAAAAAAAAAAACTCAATTTTATAGTGAATTCATTTTGAAATGAATTACACAATTTTTTTTTTTATCTTTTCAAACACAACATATTACAAATGAATTTCATAAGATTTATATAGAACTCATTTATACCAAACACACTTGAATAAATCTTAAGGACCGTAATAGATTCTTAACTCTTAAAAAACTAAAGTCAGCTTTGAATGTAGAGAGATCCACACTGCCGTTGAGAGCATTGGATAATGTAGCAATTTGGCATTGCTAACTTTAGACATACTTGCCAAAAGCACTCCTTGCATGCTGTGGGCGCCTCCCCTAAAACCACCCTCTAATCAAACATATCAAGTGCATAAAAAACTTCTCTCATAATAAACCTATATTGTTTTTACTTTTTACCTTTTTATGGGAGCTGGTTAAACCATATATTCAACTTCATTGATTGATTTTGACAATGAGAAAAAGTATTTATATATTTACAATAAGATAAATTTACAAAATCTAGTGTGTTGATATTTTTTTTTTGGTATAATTGATAATAGGGAAATAAGAATGAAGAGAACTGACAAAAATTTGAATCCTCAAAAAAGTAAAGACAAAAAAAACTCATGACTTAGGTCATAGATTTACTGCCTAATTGATTTTTCCCTATTTTAATGACTTCATTAAGAGATAATCTATCTAAAATGGATCAATAAAGTCATTTGTAACATGAGTTTAGTTTATATCCTTTTCTTTTCTCACCTTTAAGAAAATGAATGTAGTAAAAAGCTGACAGGGTTAACAAATTCATAAAAACAGTAATTGTTGTTGATAGATGAACGGTTCTGATGGCATCTTTTTTCAACGGATGGTAACACAGTGAGAGAGTAAATTGCTGTATCAATTCCAAGGAATGAGAGGTTAAAATGAAAAAAAATAACTTGTAGCTAGAGAAAACTAAAAGATCTAAGAGAGATATAGGAAAGGTTAAAGCACAACTTAAGAAAATTGAGAAGAAAACAAATAGGCATGTCACTTTTTCCCAAAGGAAAAATGGACTTTTTAAGAAAGCTTATGAAGTTTCTACTCTCTGTGATGTAGAAATTGCTCTTATCATATTTTCTCCAACCGGAAAACTCATTGTTTTTTATTGGAAAGAAAATGTTTAATTTGTTTTTTTTATTGTATATATTCACTATTTTGTTGTTCATCAACTTGTAATTAATTATATATAGTTTTATTTGTACTTTCTAGCACAATTTTGTTGTATTCATTCAATTTTATGTCTTTAATTTATTTCTAAACAATTTGATTTTCGGGATTAAATTTATAGGGTAGAAGAAACCGATGCTCGTTATCTTGATCTCCCAAAGGAGCAATGTGGATGGTAAGGAAGTTTATGTTTTTAAACAGCTTTGATAAAGATTGTCATACAAGAAATTTGCTTTATATTCCTTAAACAAATTGGCTTTATAAACATCAAGTGATAAGAAAGTCAAGCAAGTATAGGCATCAAGTTATATGATTAAAAAAAAAACCGTGTTATATATGGCCAATTCGCTTTCATATTATTGTCTTGGTGCTCTCATTTTGTAGGATGGATTTTGATAAGTGGATATTTTAATTTATACTCCAATTAAAGTAATTTCAGAAGTTGTACTGAGGGTTCATATATAGATAAGATATTCCAATAGAAAATCTAATTCAATGAATAATAAGGTTATGTTTGTGAAAATTTATTTTTTGGTTTCTATTTATCATAGACAGAAACTAAACTGACCCAAACGCCCTTAAAAAAGGTTTTACAAAATAGTTTTTATTTATAAAAATTTGAATTTATATCACAAAAACTGTTAACTGTTGCATTACCAAACATTAAATAATTTATAGCACCACTACTATTTTACAGGACCAAACAAAACCTTTAATCTACAAAGAGATATTGTATATATAACAATGGGATATTGATTTAATTAAAGGCATAACTTTTTGTTTTTGTTAACACAAGAATTATGAAAATCCCAACTTAAAATGCCTAATTTCATGTACTTTGCTTTCAATAATGAAGGGGGCGAAATCAAGAAGTAACCACTCTTTCATCCAAGAGTTTCTGTACTAATTAATTACCATTGCAAACTTGGAATGAGCTTTGTGCACTTGCAGATGGTAAGAAGACTTATTTCTCAAATGAAACTGGAAGCTGATTTTTTCACCATCAATTCACCTCTGGGTTGGACTTCTCTACTTAGATTCTTTTTTAAATGTTATATATATTTGGTCAAGTAACCTGTTCTGTTATTCACTAATTTTGTTGTAATTTATTTATCATTTTAGCAACCGTAATAGAGTCAACATAGGTTGCATTGATTCTAAGCTGGAGGTATGTAAGATGAGTAAAATAATTACTTTTAGTTTCTTAATTAACAAAATTGATTAGATGAAAATTTAAGCATTTAATTTGGATATCAGGAGATTCAAAATAAAATGGGTATATGTTGTGCTCAATTGGAAGATGTGGAGAAACAACTACAGTATGCACTACTCTTGATATCCTATATCGATTTGGTTAGATTCCAGCATCAATTTTTTCCATATTATTAGAATTTGATATTTTCTGGGATTACATATTCGATTTTTTAAAGGTGTTTCTGAAAAGTTCAATTTGCATTAAAACAATGTTCGATGGTGAATATCATGAGAGGTTCTTGGAAGAGACTCTGAATCGTGTTCGTACTCGCAAGACAAGATTTGTTTTTTATTTCCCTATTAATAATTACATTTATGATTAACTGTATGGGGATTTGGGACTTGAGCTAACCAATATCTCTTCTATAGAAGAGTTCTTGAAAAGTGTCCGTAATCGCAAGACAATACTTTTTTTTCTTTTATCAATTACATTTATAATTAAAGGTATCGATCAAGATCTCTTTTATAAATTTATAAATTATAATTTAAGGTATAGAAGAGATCTTGATCCGTGTCCGTTATTGTAAGACATTATTTGTTTTTTTTCTTTGATCAATGACATTTATGATTAATTTAAGCCGGTCAAAATCTCTTCTATAGAAGAGATTGTGAAACGTGTTCGTATTCACAAAATAAGATTTATTTTTCTTTAATTAATTACATTTTATGAATGAGGTTGTATGAGGATTTAAGCCAACCAAAATCTCTTTTGTAGATGAGGTCCTGAAACGTGTTTGTATTAACAAAGTAAGATTTGTTTTTTTCTTTTATCAATTACGTTTAATATTGAGGACATCAAAATTTGAACTGGCTAAGACATTTTCTTTAAAAGTGATCTTGAAACGCATTTGTATTCACAAAGTAAGACCTTTTCTTCTTCCATCAATTGCATTTCTAAGAGTATGGAGATTTGAACCACCCAAGACATTTTCTATAGGAGGTGCAATCCACCCATTGTATTGAGAAAATTTTCTTATTCTCGGCCTTTGCTTTATGAACTAGAAAAGAAAGAAATAAAGGGGAGAAAAAAATGTTCTAATAGTAGCTTCAACCACATTTTGTTTATGAATCAATCAATATATGTGGTTACTACCTTCAATAAATATACAGAAAAACTTAGTTACTGTTAAAATATATATGAGTTTGATATATATTATTGACCAATTTCCTATTAGCTTAAACTTTTGGGATCAATGGTAGTTAACATGGTGTCAGAGCCAAAGGTCTTGTGTTCAAATCTTGATAAAATATATGAACTTGATATACCTTGTTGACTTATTTCCTATTGGCTTAAGATTTTGGGACCAACAAGAGAACCTCTCCATTTCTTATAATCGTCCAATTAATCTTGGGTGAAGATACAATTTGGTTGTAACTTTTTTTATAAGAATTGTAGATTTTTAATAACACTATCAAAATTATGTCATACCTAAATTAATTGGGTTCTTCATATTATTCATATTTTTCAATCAATCAAAGGCTTAGCAACATTTATTAATTTGCAACAAATTTTGGGAGATAATAATTGTGTTCAACCAGCTTGTGAGGTATATAGATGCCATTGTACTCTATTTAATTAATTTTAGTTAATTCAAATGGAAGAAAAGAATCATTGAACCTTATTATTATGTAGTCATCCTTTCTTTCCTGATTAAGTTTTGAACTTCGAATGTGTTGGTTTTTTTTTTCTATCCTATTTATGCGGATCTACTTAGAGTGTGTTTGGAATATAGAATTCATTTATATTTTTATACTTGCTATGTTTGAAAAGACAAAAAACTATGGACTTCATTTTGAAAATGAATTCACAATGGAATTGAGTTAGCTTATTATAAATTCCACAAAATGAAGAGTAAAAAGTGTAGTTAGAGTTTTTGAGCATTATAGATCGTCTGAATTTTGGGGATTTGGTGAAAAGCACCTTGCTATTAAGTTATTTGGGTTTCATTTACAATAAATTTGTTCCTATAAGTGCAAATTTTCTTTTTTTACTTTTAACATTTTGAAATCATATAAAATATTGAGATTTGGTCTTTTTTCTTACTCGCATGCGCATGAGTTAATATTAGCAATGGTAAATTTGACTTTACGTATTTTTTGCTTGTGAGACTCATTTAATGGACTGAGCTGTCATGTTTTAATATTAATAGAGTGAATTGTAATTGAGGTCAAAACACAATAATGTATTAGCAATTTATTCCTATATTATCAGTTAATCAAATGCTTAGTATCACTTATTATTTTACAGCAAGTGTTGGAAGCCAATAATTGGGTTCAACCAACTTGTGAGCTATGTACCCTTGTGCTATATTTAATTGATTGTAATTAGCTCAAAGGAAAGAATAAAACATTGAACCTTATTATGCCAATGTTATAGTTTTTTTTTTTTGGGGTATTGCCTCGAATCATAGAGAAAATATTTGGGGGTCAAAGAAGAGGAAAAATGAAAAAGGAAAGGAAGAAGATTTTTTTGGAACTGATTTGTCTGTTTCCAAATCGGTGAAGATCTTTAGGGATTCTAGAGGAGAATCTCAATATTTCTTAAATATGGGGAGTTGCCTAAATTGTTTCGGAGGTTGTCCTTTTTATAAGAATAAGATGTAAATCCTAAAAGGTGAACCATTCTAACTAAAGAGGAGGCTGTAAATCTATGTTTTATATTCTAAAGGGGAGAGAATAAAATTTTGGTATATTAGGGTAATGGATTAGAGTGAGTTTATTGGGTGAGAGTTTTTCTCAAGTTTTTATCAGCCAAAAACTTGTAACTTGTGAGTTTTATGAGAGGAATAAAACAAACTGTATTGTTGGGATCGTGGACGTAGGCAAGAGGTGCCGAACCACCTATGAGTTTTATTAGAGGAATAAAACAATTGTATTATTGGGATCATGGACGTAGGCAAGAGGTGTCAAACTATAGTACCTGTATTTGTAAAGTAAGGGTAAAGAAGTAATTTAATAAATATGACATACAGTTAAAATAATATATATATATATAATTATATATAGGCGAAAAGTTAAATTATAAAAAAAAAATTTCTGGGATGTTCAGAAGGCCGAAGAAGAAGAAAAAATATGTTGGCAACAGGTGTTGCCACTTGTCGCTTGGAGGGCTGGCAACAGGTGCATGTAAGGCAGCAAGGCATGCTTATTGTGCAAAATTTTTGAGCTGCCGAGATTTTTGCAATAGACTTATATATATATATATACACACACACACACACACACACACACTTATATGTAAACATAATTTATACTTACCAAATCCCATTTGGTTTTCCTTTAATTATTCGATTTCTTTAAACACTTGGGGACTGAAAGAAAGGTGGAAAGAGCAAAATTTTGAAGGAGTTTACGGGAGAATTTTATAGAGAGTTACGGGAAGCTATAAGAAAAATAGAAGGTAATAATATAATGTTTATTTTTTTTGAATTTTTTAGCATACATGAAATTTATCTGAATTCGAAGTGGGAATTTTCAAAAGGTGTAAATTATGAAGAATTGAAGAATAAATTAGAAATTTAATATAAATATTATGTCAGGTGTTGACGATCAGCAATCCGAGGAAATTGCTGAGAGGAGTAGGAAAGGCAAGGAGGTGATCACAGGTAGCTCTAAGTGCTACGTGGTGAGTTAGATTTACTTTAAGTAATCTATATTAAAATTAAATATCGAGTGATAATATTAAAACAAATTATTAGCTTATACTTCGGTGGTAGATGAAAAATTGATTGATAGGTATGATATGAATATTATACATGTAGAAAATTATTATGTGATAAGTAATATTATTAGAATAATGAGTCGATTTAATAATGATGGTGATTGATGAGTTATGGTTGATAAATTGATGCGATATATGAGGAGAAGAAATTAGTGAAATTATCTAGTTGAAATTTGAGGAAAGACAGGATAACTAAATTTAATATTTGAATTCATGTTGTTTTTATATTATTGTTTATATGCATATTTCATATCATTGTTTATATGCATGTGTATAAAATAAAAGAACGGGAGGAGGCGTGTCTAATTGAAAAACCATGACCGTTGGTATATGTTGGAAATAAAGGAAAACTGTGATAGCCGTTATATAATAGAAATAAATACCGTGACAGCCGGTATATGCTGGAAATGAAAGAACCGGGAGGGGGTCAGTCTAAGATAAAAACATATCGACATGTGGGAAGACGTTCCCTAATAATAATTCATGCATTGCATCTGTTTTACATGTTGATTTTATTACTGAAGTGTTGTTAATATTATGCATTTATCTATAAATAAATGAGTCTCACTGCAATACCCGTAATTATAAAGTAAGGGTAAAGAAGTACTTTAATAAATATGACAGAGTTAAAATAATGTATAGATATTTTTAAATGTGAAAAGTTATATTTAAAAAAAATTTTAAAAAAAAAATTTACCCAGAAGAGAAAAAAAAAGAAAGGAAGAAAAATTTTTTTTAAAAAAATTTTTTTTTAAAAAATAAAAAAAAAAGTCAAAGCCACATTCAGAAATTCGTGGCAACTTAGAAAAAGGGGGGGAGGGTGCTGCTGAAGAAAAAAAATTAAAGAGCCAAAACCTGGCAACCACCTACTGCCAAGGGAAATAGAATTTCAAATGAAACTCTGCATGCTTTCCACGTCTCAAAAACATGGAGGCTTTGTGGAGGGGGGGGGGGGGGGGGGGCGGGGCTGCTAGAGATTTTTACAAATCTCAATTATATATACACCTATTTGAAATAGTTTACGATTTCATATAGTTTCTTTCAATTTCTCATTTTTCTCTAAACACTTGGGAACCGAAAGAAAGGCTGACAGAGCAAAATTTTGAAGGGGATTACTATAGAATTTCATAGAGAATCGGGAAAACTGATCAGAAAAACAGAAGGTAATAACATAGTGTTTATTTTTGGAATTTTTAACAGTCATGAAATTTCCTAAGAAGTCAAAATGAGAATTTTCAAAGGGTGTGGTTTATAAAGAATTGAAGAATAAGTTATAAATTTAATATAAATATGATGTCAGGTATTGACGATCTACAACCGGAGGAAATTTCTGAGAGGAACAGGAAAGGTAAGGAGGTGATCCACCTGTAGCTTTAAGTGCTACGTGGTGAGTTAGATTTACTTTAAGTAATCTAAATAAAAAAATGAAATTATCTAGTGATAATATTAAAAAAAATTATTAGCTTATGCTTTGGTGGTAGATAAAAATTAAATTGATAGATATGATATGAATAGTGGACACGTAGAAAAATTATTAAGTGAGAAGAAATATTATTAGAATAATCAATTGATATAATAATGACGGTGATAAATAAATTCTTGCTGAGCTATGATTGATGTTTTGATACGAATTATGAGGAGATGAAATTTAGTGGATCTTGACAATCTTTGATAGATGATTTGATGTGATTTGAGATGAAATTTAGTGGATCTTGACAAGCTTTAATGGATGATTTGATGAGATTTGGGATGAGAGAAATTTAGTGGAATTTTTTTTATATATTTTGAGAAATATCAGGATAGCCAAAATTAAATATTTGAATTCATGTTTTTTTTTTTTTTTTATGTGTCATTGTTCATATACATATGCATTAAATAAAAAGAAAAGAACCGGAAAAGCAGCCGGTCTAATAAAAATGAAAAAACCGGGAAGGTAGTCGGTCTAAATGAGAATGAAAGAACCGCGAAGGTAGTTGGTCTAAATTAGAATGAAAGAATCAGGAAGGCAATCAGTCTAAGATAAAAACATGTTGACATGTGGGAAGACGTTCCCATAATAATAATTCATGCATTGCATCTATTTTGATTATTGCTTGCATTATTGAAATGCTGAAGTGTGGTGTGTTATTGTGAAATTATTTATAGATGGATGAGTCTCACAAAGAGACGGTTATGGTGATAAGAACCATCTAAATGGTAGACTTTATGATGTGAACCTCATTACGAGGTAATTATGAGATAATTGATGGTCTTAAGGTGAACTAATAAATAAGAGGAAGAGATTGATAGAGAATGGATATTATGACATGTGTAGTGATAGTAGAGTGCTAGTATCAAGTTGTATGAGATATAAATGATTAAATCTTTATATAAATGAATACTTCTAGTAAATTTAATTCACTGAGCTTGTGAAGCTTACCCCTCATTGTACAATGATTTTAGGTAGCAGACATAACAAATAGTTTGGTGAGTTGAGGTTCGGAAGAAATTATTTTCTGTAAGTCACGTACATGTCAACATCCTCATACTAATGAAAAAAGAAAATAAAAATTTATTTGTAAATATTCATGCATTTTATGTTGTATAGAATGTTTAAATATCAGATTGATGTAACTCCCTTGTTGAGGGTTGAAGATTTATGAAAAATTTCTTTGGTATTGTTTATTTTCTTTGTTGCATATATGTGTCGTGCTGAGATTTTCAAAATGTGATGACAGTGTCTCCAAGGTGGCCAACCCGGGATGGATCATTACAATTTTGGTATCAGAGCATTAGGTTTTATGATTCTGTAGACTGCATAAAAAGTAAGTGGAAGATTAAAATAAATTATATTTTAATAGTCTGAGGATGACACGTGGACGCGCTAGAGCTAAAGTTAGAATTATTGATTTGAGAGGGCGTGGTAGGCCCCCAATATTTTGACAAGTCGAGGTTGAGTCTGAATCTGTGGTTTCTAGAAGAGAACATGTTGATAGTATGATTGACATTAGCAGTATAATCGATATTAGTAAAGGTGTGAGAGAATCTAGAATTTAAATAGATGAGCTAAGATAAGCTCTTACACATGCTCTTAAGAAAATGAATGTAACAGATGATAGAGTTGATAGCTTATAGCATAAACTTGATGAACAGGCTAGAGCAGTGCCTGATGTTGTTAATCCAATAATGGTAGACGTTTAAAAAGGGGGGAAAGTGAGTTTATACATGAGATGCAGGGAGATATAATTAAGTTGAATGCTTTGTTGTTTAAAGGATCTATGAATCCTTTTATGCCTGAGTTTCAGGAGAAACATTTAGCGACATTATTTGGTATTTTACCAGTAACTGACAGACAGATGATTGCCTTTGCTTCATTTGAGTTAGAAAGAGAAGTTCTAGGAATGGTGGAAGGATATTTTTCCCAAGGTAAGTACAGATATTGATAAACCCTTAAATTAGAACAGGTTTAAGGAGGTTTTCTTTGATAAATACTTTCCTTATATCTTTAGAGCCCAAAAAGATAGAAGTTTTATTTATTTGAGGCAAATAGGTTGACTGTGGCTCAGTATGATAGGAGATTTGTGGCTTTGTCGAGGTTTGAACCGAAAAATGGTATATCCAGAGGAGAATAAGTGTAAGAAGTTCATAGATGAACTATGTTTTAAGGTTTGATCAACACTATCTTACTTGAGGTATATGAATTATGTCAGATTGGTGGATATATCATTTCAGATTGAGAGAGATGTGATGGAGTTTAAGGGAAAGAGAAAAAGTGGTTAAAGAGGCTTAGACATAAAGGTTATAGAAGTAGTGGTAGTATGAGTGTACAGGGTGAGAGACCACCCCAAATGAGGCGTTTCTTGTCATAAGAAACTGAAGTACAGAGTCAGAGGAAAACAGGATCTATTACTTCTGTAGCTCAGAATACTATTGGTGTGACCTTTAGATTTGGGAGACAGGTTATGGGAACTGAAAGTCATGGCAGAGGAAGTAAGTATGCCACCAAGGGGAAGTGGTAATCTGATGTATGATTGAGAGATAAAAGTTTGTTATAGATATATTCAGATGAGATATTTATCCTAGAATTGTCAAAATTTGAGGTGCTTTGTATATAGAAAAGGTGGACATGTCAATGTTGGTTGATCTTGATGCAACCCATTCTTTTACATCAAGTATTCATATGAAGTTTATTGAAGTATGTATTAGTCCTTGAATGCAAAATATTTCTTTTGAAGTTCCCACTGGAGGTAGAATGATAATCATAAATATTTACAAGGGTTATGTAATTCGTATCAATGATAGAGAATCTGAAGCTGAGTTATTATCTTTGAATATGATATAATTTCATTTAATTTTGAGAATGAATTGGTTGTTGACATATTACACTTGGGTTAACTGTCTTATTTTTGCTCTAGCCATTAGGAGATGATTGAAGAAGGGTTTTAAGAAGTATTGGGCATACAAAACGGATTCTAAAAAGGAAAATAGGAAGTTAGAATAAATCTTAGTGGTGAAAGATTTTTCTAATGTAATTCTTGATGAGTTGCCTAGGTTGCCTCTCAGTAGGGAGATTAAATTCTCTATTGATGTGATACCAGGATCATTACATATATCTATTAGCACCCTACAGAGTGACACCCATTGAGTTAAGAGAATTAAAAGTTCAAGAATTTTTTAGATAAACAATTTATCAGACCTAATGTTAATGGGGAGCCCCTGTGTTGTTCATGAAGGAGGAAGATGGAACGATGAGATTGGGTATAGACTACAAATAGTTGAATAAGAATAAATACATTTTTCCCAAGATAAATAAATTGTTTGAGCAGTGCAAGGAGTGAGAGGGTTTGCTAAGATAAATCTAAGATCAGGTTATAACCAATTGATGATAGAGAAGAGAGACAAACCTAAGACTACTTTTAGGACATGCTGTGGTCATAAGTTTATTGTGATGTCATTTGGGCTGACTAATGTTCCATACACAACCATTTCTTGATAATCCTGTGGTTGTGTTCAGTAATGACACTCTGATATATTCTAAGAAGGAAGAACAACATATGAAACATTAGACAGTTTGTTGGAGATTTTGAGGAGAGAGAAATTATATGCAAAGTTTTCTAAGTGTGAGTGTTGGCTGAAGGAAATAACTTTCTTGAAATATGTAATATCGGGAAATGGCATAATAGATGATCTGCAAAAGGTAGAAGCCATGTTAAGTTGGGAGAGACCAATTAATGTGACTGAGATTAGAATCTTTTTAGGGTTAGTTAGTTATTACAGAAGATTCTTTCAGAATTTTTCTATTATTGTAACATTGTTAAATAGACTGACCAGGAAAGAGGTGAGATATGTATGGTAAGGGAAGTATGAGAAAAAATTTTCAATTACTAAAGGAGAAATTAACTACAACTCCAGTATTAGTGTTTTCTTTTGGTGATGAAGGATTTGTGGTGTATAGTGATACGTCACATCAATGATTAGGATATGTGTAACATAAGAAAGTTATGGGCCATACTTCTAGGAAATTGAAGATTCATGATAGAAATTACCCTACTCATGACTTAGAGTTGGCTGCCATAGTGATTATTTTAAATATTGTAGACATCATCTGTATGGAGCCACTTGTAAGATATTCATGGGTTATAAGAGTTTGACATACTTACCTACCCAGAGAGAGTTGAATTTGAGGCAAAGATGGTGGATAGAGTTGATAAGTAACGATGATTGGAAAATTCACTATCATCTAGAAAATGCGAATGTGATAGCTAATGCATTGAGTAGAAAGTCTATAAGAAATTTAACTTCTATTGGGAGTCCTGATGTAAAATTGATGATAGATTTAAAAGAGATAAGAATGAAGTTGAATAACAGTGGTAGAGGATCAGGGATAAAGAATGTAGTTGTACAGTCATCCATAGTAAAATGCTTTAGAGATGCAAGGTAGAGATGAAGAGATAGAAAAGATCAAGCATTGAGTGCTTACTAGAAAGCAATATAAGTTCAAAATTTGCAATGATGGTATCCTGGATAGAAATAGTGTTCCCAATAACGTGGAGTTGAGAAAAGAGATAAGGAGGGAGACACATAATGATGTAGATTGATACAATCAAGTACAATATGATTTATACAGGATTGAGATAGAATTTTATGATGGTTAGGATTGAAGAGGGATATAGCTGATAGAAAGAATTATTAGGGTACTAGAAGATATATTAAGGGTAAAGGTGATGAGTTTCTAAGTAAGTTAGGATGCTTACATGACATTAATTGAAATTGCTGATAATAATCAATAACAAACTAATATTGGGATGACACCGATTGAGGCATTATATGGTCGGAGGTGTAGAATTCTTTTATGTTGGGAAGAAATGGGAGAGAAAAATATATCTGGTATATCAATTATTTAGTTAACAATTGTGAGGATCAAATTTGTTAGAGAGAACCGTAAAGCAGCCCAGAGTAGACCTCTTGAGTCTCAAGTAGGTGATTGGGTGTATTGAAAAATATATCAATAAAAAGGTGTATTGAGATTTAAACAGGAAAGGAAAGCCAAACTCGAGGTATGTGGGACCCTATGAGGTTGTTGAGAAAGTTGGGCTAGTTGTGAGTAGTCGGAATTGCCTCCAGAATTAAAAAAATTTATATAATGTATTTCATGTTTCACTTTTTAGAAAGTGTTTACATGATAAATATTATAATATTTCAAGCTAAGCTATAGAAATACAGAAAGATTGGGTTTATATACAAGTACCAGTGAGGATTTAGACAAAAAAACAAATCTTGTATAATGAAATAATTGCATTAGTTTAAGTTCTGTGGCGGAAAAAGGATGTTGAAGAGATTACATGAAAGTGTGAAACAATTATGAAGAAATATTATTCGCATTTGTTTCTGGAGTAAAGTAAGGAAATTTCGGGGACGAAATTTTTGTAAGGTAGGTAGAATTGTAATATCCGTAATTGTAAAGTAAGGGTAAAGAAGTACTTTGATAAATATGACATAGAGTTAAAATAATGTATAGATATTTTTAAATATGAAAAGTTATATTTAAAAAAAATTTAGTGACATCTAGAGATGTCCCAGAAGAAAAAAAAAAAGAAAGGAAGAAAAAAAAGTTTTTTTTTTAAAAAAAAAAGTCAAAGCCACATTCAGAAATTCGTGGCAACTTAGAAAAAGAGGGGGAGGGGGTTGCTGAAGAAAAAAAATTAAAGGGCCAAAACGTGGCAGCCACCTGCTGCCAAGGGAAACAAAGTTTCAAATGAAACTCTGCATGCCTTCCATGTCTCAAAAACAAGGAAGCTTTGTGGAGGGGGAGCTGCCAGAGATTTTTACAAATCTCACTTATATATACACCTATGTGAAATCGTTTACAATTTCACATAGTTTCTTTCAATTTCTCATTTTTCTCTAAACACTTGGGGACCCAAAGAAAGGCTGAAAGAGCAAAATTTTGAAGGAGGTTACTGCGAAATTTCATAGAGAATCGGGAAAAGGGATCAGAAAAACAGAAGGTAATAACATAGTGTTTATTTTTGGAATTTTTAGCATTCATGAAATTTCCTAAGAAGTCAAAGTGAGAATTTTCAAAGGGTGTGGTTTATAATGAATTAAAGAATAAATTATAAATTTAATATAAATATGATGTAAGGTGTTGATGATCTACAACCGAGGGAAATTTCTGAGAGGAACGCAAAAGGCAAGGAGGTGATCCACGGGTAGCTTTTGTGGTGAGTTAGATTTACTTTAAGTAATCTAAATAAAAAATAAATGAAATTATCTAGTGATAACATTAAAAAAATTATTAGCTTATGCTTTGGTGGTAGATAAAAATTAAATTGATAGATATGATATGAATAGTGAGCACGTAGAAAAATTATTATGTGAGAAGAAATATTAGTAGAATAATTAGTTGATTTAATAATGATGGTGATAAATAAATTCTTGCTGAGCTATGATTAATATTTTGATACAAATTACGTGGAGATGAAATTTTGTGGATCTTGATAAGCTTTGATAGATGATTTGATGTGATTTGTGATGAAATTTAGTGGATATTGACAAGCTTTAAATTTAGTGGATAAACTGTTTATCTAGCAACTCCTAAAGCTGAACTTTCAACTCTTTCAATTCAGCTGGTGCCATTCTATAAGGTGTTATAGATATGGGTGCTGATCTTGGAATCACCTCAATAGAAAACTCAATCTCTCTATTGGGAGGCAAACCAGACAACTCCTCAAGGAATATGTCAGAAAAATCTTTTACTATCAAGATTTCTTCTAACTTCCTACTTTCCATGCTAGAATCCACCACATATGCCAAATACCCCTCACAACCATTCTTCAACCATTTACTATCAGTTAAGGCAGAAATAAGACAATTAGCAAGTATTTTACGTTCTCACTGAAAATTAAACTCCTCCTATCCGGGTATCTTGAACACTATATTTTTCCTAAAACAATCTACCCAAGCATGATATGTAGATAACCAATTCATCCCCAGAATTAAATCAAAATCTATCATATCTAAAGGCAATAAATCAACTTCAAATTCTCTATCAGCAATATTAATCACATAACCTCGATAGATTATCCCAATTTTTCTATGATTGCTAGACCATTGGCTAAATTGACCAGGAAGGACGTGAAGTTTAGGTGGTCAGAGGAACGTGAGAGAAGTTTTCAGCTGTTGAAAGGAAAATAGACTACTGCCCCAGTATTAGTGCTTCCTTCTGGTGATGAAGGATTTGTGGTATACAGTGATGTGTCACATCAGTGATTGGGATGTGTGTTGATGCAACATGGGAGAGTTATAGCTTATGCATCTAGGCAACTGAAAAACCATGAGAGGAATTACCCGACCCATGACTTAGAATTGGCTGCCATAGTTTTTGCTTTGAAGATTTGGAGACATCATCTGTATAGAGCCAATTGTGAAATTTTTACTGATCATAAAAGCTTGACGTATTTACCGACCTAGAAAGAGTTATATTTGAGGCAGAGGATGTGGATGGAGTTGATTTATGATTATGCAGTTGAGTGTCAATGATTCTAATATTTTGTTTTTCCTATATTGGATTTTACTTCTAGTTAAGTTGCACCATTATATGCAAAAAAATTTGGTTTTCTTATGAAAAAGAAAAATAAAAAAAAGTTTAATTATAAGTAGCTTATAAACACACAGTTCTACAATTTTTTGTTGGTTCTACATTTACTCTTTTGAAGCAAATTTGAAATTTCATTATTGAATGAAAATATTTTATAATCAAAGTGAATAATAATTCAGGTGATGATGATCACCATAATATAGGTCAACAAATGGATTATTTAAATATATAAAACTGAGAAGGGATTTGATAGCAATTGTTTGTCGTTATCAATTATCACAAACGACAAAAATTCATAAGGGTGAGTTATGACCTCCCCACCAAATCCAATATTCTCTTGTGGGTTCATCTACTCTTTAAACCATGAGTGCCTCTGAAATGAACCCATGTTGGTCTCAAAACCTTACTTGTGATCCACGTGCACAGTCTGATATCCACTCCTTATAAGCACAAAGTTATACTACAATTTTCGGTTGCTACTACAATTTTTTTAAAGCAAACTTGAAATTACATTATTGAATGAAAAAATATTTGAGAATGGGAGACAGTACTAATTCAGATTAAAATAATCAACAGAAGGATTATTTTAAGTACATAAAACTGAAAAGGACAGCCAGCAACTGCGCGCTATTATCACAGACTAAAATGACTAGAGTGCATTTGGGTTAGTATCCCCAAGATGTATGCATGTCCTACCCACCAAAGCCAATATGCTCTTGTGGGTATATCAACTCTATACTGCTGGTAGTCATCTTATTGTGTCGCTCCATTGGTGATGCATGCTGTCCTAAAGGACTTTGTTTGGTAAATCATTGAACCGATCATGTGAAAGTATTCATCTGAGTACACACCTTGACAATATTCATCTTCCTCCTCTTCTTCACCTCTAGCATTTGCTCCTTTTACTCCTACTCCTTCTCTTTCAGTAACTGAGATCTTGTCCTTCATTTCAAGTAACTCCTCAAGGTGAACTTCTTTTAGTTTTCAAGGTTTAGTTTGGACGGAAAACCTTGGTTGTAAAGGCATAATAGATCAAGACTATTTATATAGAAATCAACCAAATAATACAAATTTTTTAGATACGGAATTTAATGGAGAACATGAAAGTAATCCTAAAAAAATAACGACAGCAAGATATGATAATAAAGATATATTTAAAAGAAAATCTAAAGGCTAGATACGATTATAGAGATAAACTTTAAAAGGGAAAAAAAAATTAAATTTCATTAAAAAAAAGGGCTACAACAGGCACCATTTTTGCAAGGAATGATTGTTACCATAACCACCATAATAGGATTCTAGCTCATCTTCAAATTTTGGTTTGGGTATCTTGCTTCCATAAGATGGATTGGGGTTGGAGTAATTTTATAGTGTAGGATTCTTGATTGTTTATTTAATTGACATTCTTTCTTCTAAACTATATATGTTGGATAAACTAGACATTAACTTGTGCTACGCATGGCATAGCAAATGTTTTATATATATATTCAAAACCATAAACTGAACTTTATCGTTTCTTTAAATGATAAGTTTAGCAACCAAATGACATTAGTTTGACATAGATCACATTAGCTATCAAATCAAATGATAAGTTTATTATACCAGCTTAATACTTATAGTTATAATTTAGTAAAAAGGAAACTAAAAGAATTGCCAATTTCTTTGCCAAACTTTTTCATCAACTCAGCTTACCACTTCATGTCTTCTTAGACCATTGTCTTTTTGTTTTTAAATGCATTTTGCTCATAATAATCAAATAGCACATAGTTCAAAGTCATCTTCAAGATTATGTTGACTAATAACAACTCCCTTTGCATCGTCATCTCCTTGACACTTTAATATTGCAGAGTCAACTGTCATTTTGTGTTGTCTTCATATAGCGATTGTATTGTACAATTTGTTGGCCATATATATATATATATATAAAATTGATTTATCATATTTCTTTGTGATAACTGCCTTACTATATTTTCATTTACAAAAAATAGAGATATTAAATTTGGCATTTTGACCTATAGCTTACTCCTTAGGTGATGAATTCACCATGACAACATCAAAGACGAAAATAGAATAGCAATTTCGCCAAAGTGTAGGAAAAAGGAGATACATTATAGATCAAAGCAGATCAATTTAAAATTTACATAATAGGTACAGATTGCAAAATAAATTTCATAAGCACCAAAACAGTCATCACGAAATAATTAAATTATAATGTAATCAACCATTTTTTATTATCAAGGAAGCTGTTTGGTTTAGGGGATTGTTTAGTGAATTATGTTGGGTTCTTGATGTTACTATTGTTCATTGTTATAATCAAAGTGTAATCTACTTGACTAAGGATCAAATATTTCATGAGAGAACGAAACATATTGATATTTGTTATCACTTTGTTCGAGACATAGTTGATAGCGGTAGCGCTTTTGTGAACAAAATTGGAACAATATATAATCCAGCAAACATGTTGACTAAATTACTTTCAATGTCCAAATTCGAGTATTGCTTAGACTTGATTGATGTTACTGTTAAAACTAAATATAATCTAAACATGCTAAACAATTTAAATAGTATATAGATCAAAGGTGGAATTAAGATGGATCGTAAACATACCTCCGGCCATTGAAACTTTTCACTTACACAATCTGCTATTATCTCGGTATTGGTACTTCTAGACTCCCAGAACTCTCTAATTTGATGGTGTATGAAAGAAAAATGAGTAGTACCAAGTCTAGGGACCAAACCTGTATTTATACTTGTTCTACCATCAAGAATGTCTATCCGTATTCCATACATTTGTTACCACAATCAATGGGTAGCCAAAAGGTTGAGGCAACCAAAAGGTTCATGGGCAGCCAAAAGGTTGAACATGGACCATAAATGGATTGGTTACATTCTCTCACTTGGTCCATACGTTTAACCTAACTTAATCCCATTAGTTATATTTTAAGAAGTAAATACATGAATAATGGCGATAAGTCCTCTAAGAGTGAGTATTACTTTCCATGTATTACGATGCATTTAGTTCCCCAAGTATTATTCTTCATGTGACAACATTTCTTAATGAATAAACCTTATGTTTATTCTTGGTCCTATACAGATGAATTTTCTCAAAGAAATTAAAGTGCACATGAATATGAGAAAACATCAAAATATATAAGAGTTTCAGTAATAAACTGTATATATACAATTACAAAATGGAACCAAGTCCAATTTTCTCTACATTATCCTTGAATTTTAGAGGTGGCATGCCCTTAGTCAAAGGATCAGCGATCATCAATTCAGTGCTAATGTGTTCAATGACCACTTTCTTTTCTTTTACACGTTCTCTTATGGCTAAATACTTAATGTCGACGTGTTTACTTCGACTTTTACTTTATTGTTCTTAGCCATAAAGACAGCAGTTGAATTGTCACAGAAAATTCTCAATGGCCTAGATATAGAATCCATGACTCTAAACCCAGAAATGAAACTCCTAAGCTATACACCATGTGAAATAGCCTCAAAACAGGAGATGAACTCGGCTTCCATAGTAGAAGTAGCAGTCAATGTCTGCTTAACACTTCTCCAAGAAACAATTCCGCCGACCATCAGAAAAATGTACTCTGATGTTGATTTATGTGAATCAACACAGCTAGCAAAGTCTAAATCAGAGTAGTCAATCACATCCAGATTGTCCGTCTGTCTATATATAAGCTTGTAGCCTTTAGTTCCTTGAAGATACCTCATTACTTTCTTTGCAGCTCTCCAGTGGTCCATACCCGAGTTACTCTGATATCGCCCTAGCATCCCTACAACAAATGCAATGTCAGGTCTAGTGCAGACCTGAGCATACGTAAGGCTTCCAACTGCAGAAGCATATGAAATGTTCTTCATAGATTCCCTTTCAAAATCATTCTTTGGGCATTGGTTCAAATTGAACCTATCACCCTTCACAATGGGAGCTACACTTGGTGAACAATCTATCATCCAAAATCTCTCTAAAACCTTGTTGATATAGGTTTCTTTTGATAGACCTAAAACATCTCGAGGTCTATCTCTATGGATCTTAATGCCAATGATATAAGATGCCTCACCCATATCTTTTATATCAAAATTTTTAGAGAGAAATTGTTTCACCTCATGCAGCAAGCCCTTATCATTGATTGAAAGTAAAATATCATCCACATATAAAACAAGAAAACAAATTTTACTCTCATTGACCTTCTGGTATATACATTGATCCATGGGGTTTTCAACAAAACCGAATAAAGAAATCACTTCATGGAATTTAAAATATCATTGACGGGAGGCTTGCTTTAAACCGTATATGGATTTCTTAAGCTTGCAAACCAAATGCTCTCCATCATTAGAGGAGAAACCTTCAGATTGTTTCATATAAACCTCCTCTGCTAGATCTCCATTAAGAAATGTAATTTTCACATCCATTTGTTGTAGCTCAAGGTCAAAATGAGCAACTAATGCCAAAATAATACGAAGAGAATCTTTCTTAGATACAGGAGAGAAAGTCTTCGTGTAATCGATTCCTTCTTTTTGAGTAAATTCCTTAGCAACGAGTCTCGCTTCGTATTTCTCAATGTTGCCTAATGAATCTTTCTTGGTCTTAAAGACCCATTTGTAACCAATGGCCTTCGACCCATTAGGCAACTCTACAAGATCCCAAACTCAGTTGCTTTTCATGGAATTCATCTCTTCTTTCATGGCATCGTATCACAAGGTTGACCAGTTGCAACTCATGGCTTGTGAAAAGGTTTCCGGATCATTTTCGGCTCCAAAATTATAGTCAGGTTCTTGTAGATACACAATGTAATCACTAGGAATTGATAATCTCCTGTCTGTAGTAGATTTTCTTAATGTTGTACCAATGTCTCCCAGGAGAGCTTGTGGTTCAACTGGTTGTTCAGGAGCTTGTTGTATTTCCTGAACTGCTTGATCTATTTGAATGTTGTCAGCAGCTTGTGGAACCTCAATGATTGACTGGTCAACACGAGCTTGTACTTGAGGTGTGCTATGAACTATAACCAATCTATCATTTGATGAAGGTTGAAATTCTGTATGATCATATGCAGGTTCTGTATGATCATGTGCAGGAACTAAGTTCCTGAATCAATCCCTCCCACTAATTATGTCATTATCTAGAAACTTAGCATTTCTTGATTCCATAATCCTAGTAGTATGAGTTGGACAATAAAACTTGTAACCCTTAGACCTTTCGGCATATCCAACGAAATACCCACTAATGGTCATCGAATCTAGTTTCTTCTCTTGTGGGTTATAAATCCTCACCTCAGATGGACATCCCCAAATGCATATATGTCGTAAACTCGGTTTCCAACCTTTCTATAATTCAAATGGTATCTTGGGAACAGCCTTGGTTGGAACTTAGTTTAATATATACGCAGCCGTCTTTAGTGCTTCAGTCCACAAGGATGTAGGAAGATTGGAGTTGTTAAGCATACTCCACACCATGTCCATCAATGTTCAGTTTCTTCTTTCTGCAACACCATTCTGATCCGGGGAACCAGGCATAGTGTAATGGGCAACAATCCCATGTTCTTGAAGAAACTTGGCAAAAAGACCAGGTCCTTGTCCACTTTCTGTGTATCTCCCATAATATTCTTCACCTCTGTCGAATCTCACAATTTGTATTTGCTTTCCGTAGAGGTTCTCAATTTCATCCTTAAAGACTTTGAAAGCATCCAATGCTTCATTCTTCTTATAAAGCAAATAGATATGCATATATCATGAGTAATCATCGATAAAAGTGATGAAATATTTCTGACCATGTGCGTCTACATCTGGATAATCTATATCAGTATGAATGATTTCTAATATGTCCAAACTCCTATTAACACATTTCTTGGACTTGTTGGTCTGCTTTCCCTTAATGTAGTCCACACAAGTCTCAAAATCAGTATAATCTAGAGTACTAAGTACCCCTTCATTCACTAATCTCTTAATTCTTTCTATGGAGATATGTCCTAATCTCCAGTGCCATAACATAGAGGAGTCCTCATTAATATTACACCTTTTAACGCCAGTTTGAACATGCATTGAACTATAAGTGGCATCATTTTGCAAACAAAGACGATAAAGACCATCAGGCAAAATACCATTCCCAACACAATCAGTTTTATAAAATAAACTGAAAGATGTGTCTTGAAAATTAAAAGAATATCCAAATGGTACAAGTCCGAAAACAGAAATCAAGTTTTGTGAGAAACTTGGGACATAAAAGATCCTTTCCAATTTTAAAATAAAGCCACTACTTAAATTTTAAATGCAAGTTCCAATCGCCTCCACATGTGAGCCCATCTTGTTGCCTGATAAGATGCTTTGCTCACTTCCCACTGGCTTCCTTAGGTTTTGCATACTCTGCAAGGAGTTTGCAATACGGATTGTAGATCCAGAATCAATCCACCAGGTGTTAATTTTAACATTAACCATATTAGATTCATAACAAACAAACGAGGTTGGATTACCTTTCTTCTCAAGTCATTTTTGGAATTTGATGCATTCCTTCTTCATGTCCCTTCGTTTTAGAAAATAAACACTTTTCTTCTTTCTTGATATTAGCTTGAGATGGTATTTTACCTTTCCCCTTCTAATTAGCTTTGTAATTGGCTTGAGATTTGATAGGTTTAGCTTTATCCTTCCCATGGGTAGTAGCCAGTATTTCATTCTCACCTAGTTCCATCACAAGTCTCTCTTCTTCTTGAACACACATGGTCATTAATTCATTGATTGACTATTTGTCTTTATGTATGTTGTACGAGATTTTGAAAGACCCTTACTGAGTTGGAAGGGTGTTCAGAATGTAGTGCACCAGGAAGGACTTCGACATATCAACCTCGAGTTTCTTAAGTTGAGCCGCAATGTCACGCATTTGCATTATGTGCTCACGCACACCTTTTACGCTGGTGAGTCTGAGGGATGATAATTTCATTATCAGCATGTTTGCCAATGTCTTTTCTGAAGTGACGAATTTATCGTCAATGGCTTTCAGCAAATCACGGACTTTCTCTGCTGGTCAACAAAACCACGTATACTAGCAGTTATCTTAGTCTTGATAAACATCACACTGAGCCGGTTGGATCGCTCCCATCGCTCATATAGCGTGACCGCAGCTGGAGTGCTGTTATTGGTGATTGCAGGTGATTCGTCATTCCTAAGAGCATAATCTATGTCCATCCACCCTAGATGGAGGAGAATCCTCTCCTTCCATACCTTATAGTTATCTCCCCTAAGTTCGGGTATGTTATAACGGATATCAGAAAAATTAGTGGGTTGAGTAACTACATAAAGTCCAAAAACTTATGCCAAGATTTTAGGTATAATTTTCTAAATTGCATGTTTTACCAATGTAAAAACATGCTGAAATTGAATCTAATTTCATTAAAAATTACCTGTGGGCTAAATTCATAATGTATATTATGATTATAGTTTGATGTTTTTCTATCTTTAAACTTTATGATAAAACTATTAAATTAATTATTCCTAACTCCTGTGGGTAAATTAAGAAAATTAATTTTAATATATTATCCTAATTAATTATATAAACATAATAAAATCATTGTGGGGTAAAATCATTATATTTATATAATTAATTACAATTAATGTCCATTGTGTGATCCTAATCCACTTAATATATAATTTTTATATACTTAAAGATGTTGTGGCTACTCTTTAAATATTTAAAATTATATGGTTCACTAGATATTTATATTTACTATATTTTAGGCTATACTTAATACTTAAGAACAATTACGCAGTAACATAATAGGCAATCACTAAGAGTACTCCCAAGATAATTGGTAAGGACAAAGCCTTATTAAAAACAAGAATCTTTAGACAGAACATTGTCCCAGATCATGCTGTCTTATGCCAACTACAAATTATTTATGAATTATTCATAATTTTTAACTTAATTGTTCATACTAATATATTATGAACCTTAATATGTTATGCACAAATTAAGTTTTATGAGAATAACCTAAGTTTACATAATCTAACAATATCTAAACTTAATAATATGTTATCATATGTAAATAAAATTCTCATAAATAAAACATAAATTGCATAATTAAACATAATATTATGCACTTAATTTAATTCATTGCACAAAATAAACTCATTCTAAAAGCATGAATTGAAAAACAAAAATTATGCTAAATATGAGCATTTAATCAAATTGCATATATAGAACTAACATAAATAGTATATATGCATAATCTTAATTTGAGCAAAAAAATCACAAAAATTAAAAATAAATGCCCAACATTAAACTATTTATGCACTAAAACTATTTAAACTTAAATTGCATGCATAACTAAAAAAAAGTTTATACATACAAAGCAACATAATTTTAAGCACATAAATAAAAGAAATACTTATAAGGGTTCATAAACATTATTTTTGCAAATAATTACAAATCATATGCAAAATTGTGAAAATACATAAAATTAGGCCAAAATCTGAACTTCCAAATATATATATATATATATATATAGTATTTCTGGAAAGTTACCAAATTTGGAAACTGCAAGATATTTTCCTAAACTAGTTGTCTTCAACCTTCAGCCGAGTCCTTTTTGACCCGTTTTCAAAACCCAACTAAATCTTGGCTTCCAGGATACCAATACAAGATTTTAAAACTCAGAAATACTAGAAATCAAATTTTCTAGTGATTTCTAACATTATTTTCCATCAAAAAATTCTCAAAAAACAAACTTTGAAATCAAATTATTTTTCGGGTATAAAACGAAAGTTTTACAGATTGCTTAATACTTCAAGGTAGAGGCAAACAATGCTCTGATACCAAATGTTAAAACTAAATATAATCTAAATATGCTAAACAATTTAAATAGCATATAGATCACAGGTGGAATTAAGATGGACCGTAAACATACGTCCGGCTATTGAAGCTTTTCACTTATACAATATGCTATTCTTTCGGTATTGGTACTTCTAGACTCTTAGAACTCTCCAATTTGATGGTGTATGAAAGAAAAATGAGTAGTACCGAGTTTAGGGACCAAACCTGTATTTATGCTTGTTCTCCCATAAAAAACACCCGTTCATATTCCATACATTTGTTACCACAATCAATAGGTAGCCAAAAAGTTCATGGGCAACCAAAAAGTTGAGGTAACCAAAAAGTTGAACATGGACCATAAATGAATTGGTTACAGTTACTTACAACGTTTCAATTATGTTTGACTAGAACATTTGTAGGGATGATGAAGAATGTTTTACTATACGTTAGAATTCTAGTCAAATGGAGATTTATTAAATTGGGTTTGAGTTTATTGGTCCATACCATTAAATAAAAAAGAAGAAAGAAAAAAAAAAAAAGACAGTTCATTATTATTTTGCCTAGTGGCCACTTGTCATTGATCAATAAGTTTTTGTTAAAATGTTGAAATAAGAAATAAAATGGCAGCAGAGTAGTTTTACAGTGATACAAATTCCTAGCTGAAACATTGGCGTCACTACCTAGTGCAGAGGGAGTTCATTCTTATCACTGATCATGAGGCCCTAAAGTACATCAATGGACAACATAAGCTTAGTAGGCGGCATGTCAAGTGGGTGGTGTACTTGCAGGAATTCATGTTTGCACTAAGACACCAAGCAGGAAGTCTGAGCCGTATCGTAGATGCACTGAGCCATCGTACATTACTCCTCACCACCATGAGCACCAGAATTGTGGGATTTGAGGTCTTCTCGGATATGTATGCTGCAGATCCTTCCTTTGGGAGGATAATTCAGGGGGTAACTAATGGTCAATGACATGATTTTATTTTGCATAATGGTTATCTATTTCATGGATTGCAGTTGTGCATCCCAGATTGTTCACTAAGGCAGCATATTATTAGTGAACTTCATAACGAGAGTCACTTTGGGCGAGACAAGATGTTGGCCCTGATTTCCTCTAACTATTATTGGCCCAAATTGACCAGTGACGTGGCTCATCATGTGGAGCATTGTTATGTGTGCCAGTGGTCCAAGGGAGTTCTCACTAATGCGGGCCTGTACACACCCTTACCTGTACCTGAAGCCCCTTGGTTCGATGTTAGTATGGACTTTGTGTTGGGCTTACCTCGTACCCAACGGGGCTCGGATTCTATTTTAGTTGTGGTTGACAGATTTTCCAAGATGGCCCATTTCATACCTTGCAGGAAGACAATGGATACTACCTGAATCGCTCATCTTTACTTCAAGGAGATTATGCGTTTGCATGGTGTTCCCCGATCCATCACTTCAGATCGTGACACCAAGTTCATGAGTCAGTTCTGGAAGAGTTTATAGGAGAAGCTGGGGACAAAGTTAAATTTTAGCAACGCCTATCATCCTCAAACAGATGGTCAGACCGAGGTGGTGAACCGGAGTTTGGGAAACCTTTTGAGGAACTTAGCAGGAACTAAACCGATGCAGTGGGATATGGCATTACCTCAAGCAGAATTTGCCTATAATAGGTCGAAAAACAGAGCCACCAGAATGAGCCCATTTGAAATTGTATATGGTCAGAATCCATCCGGAGTGCTTAACTTAGCCCCTATTCCACGAGTGGGTCGTTTGAATCCTAAGGCAGATGAGATGGCAGAACATCTTCGGGGTATCCATGAGCAGGTGAAGCTGGCCATTCACGAGAGTAATGCCAAGTACAAGGCTCAGAGTGACAGTCATCGTCATCAGGTACTTTTTGATGTTGGTGATTTTGTTTGGGCAGTATTAACTCGTGATAGTTTTCCCGTGGGAGAGTATAATAAGCTTAAGGAGCGAAAGATTGGACCCTATGAGATCTTGCAGAAGATCAATGATAATGCCTACAGACTACGCCTCCCTAGTCATTTGAGGACTTCTGATGTATTTAATGTGAAACACCTGAGTCCTTGTTTTGTGGATTCCGATGAAGCTATTGTGAACTCGAAGACGAGTTCTTTCCAACCTGAGGCGACTGATGCAGGTGGACTACCTAGAACAGGTCACGGGCTCAGATTGAGCCCTGGAGACCCTAGTCTGATTGGAAACAGGCCAACGAACAAAAATAAGAACTATGTCCTCTGCATAGTAAGATTTTAGCCAAAAAACAACGTTTAAGCCCTCAAATTGGCAGTTTACAGTTTTTAGGAAACTTTTTATTTTTATTTAATTTAAAGGTCTTAATTTAATTTTCCTATTTTAGCTTCGACCTTATAAATAAGGTCTTACGGTTTCATAATCATTATTATTGTATTTGCATAATTTTAAATAAAACATCAGAGCTGTTTCTTTGTATTGTTTAGGATTTTTTTTTCTTGTGTTATTCCCTGTGAACTATTTGTTCGACTAATCTGCAGAATAATCGCTATTCTGCTCGGCGTCAACTTGTGCTACGAATGGCATAGCAAATGTTATATATTTTTGTTTTCAAAACCATAAATTGAACTTTATCGTTTCTTTAAATGATAAGTTTAGCAGCCAAATGACATTAGTTTGACATAGATCACATTAGCTATCAAATCAAATGATAAGTTTATTATACCAGCTTAATACTTATAGTTCTAATTTAGTAAAAAGGAAAATAAAAGAATTGCCAATTTCTTTGCCAAACTTTTTCATCAACTCAGCTTACTACTTCATGTCTTCTTAGACCATTGTCTTTTTGTTTTTAAATGCATTTTGCTCATAATAATCAAATAGTACATAGTTCAAAGTCATCTTCAAGATTATGTTGACTAATAACAACTCCCTTTGCATCGTCATCTCCTTGACACTTTAATATTGCAGAGTCAACTGTCATTTTGTGCTGTCTTCATATAGCGATTGTATTGTACAATTTGTTGGCCATATATATATATATAAAATTGATTTATCATATTTCTTTATGATAACTGCCTTACTATATTTTCATTTACAAAAAATAGAGATATTAAATTTGGCATTTTGACCTATAGCTTACTCCTTAGGTGATGAATTCACCGTGACAACATCAAAGACGTAAATAGAATAGCAATTTCGCCAAAGTGTAGGAAAAAGGAGATACATTATAGATCAAAGCAGATCAATTTAAAATTTACATAATAGGTACAGATTGCAAAATAAATTTCATAAGCACCAAAACAGTCATCACGAAATAATTAAATTACAATATAATCAACCAATTTTTTTTATCAAGGAAACTGTTTGGTTTAATGGATTGTTTAATGAATTATGTTGGGTTCTTAATGTTACTATTGTTCATTGTTATAATCAAAGTGTAATCCACTTAACTAAGGATCAAATATTTCATGAGAGAACGAAACATATCGATATTCATTATCACTTTGTTCGAGACATAATTGATAACGATGAAGCTTTTGCAAAAAAAAATTGGAACTATATATAATCTAGTAAACAAATTGACTAAACTATTTTCAATGTTTATATTCAAATATTACTTAAACTTGATTGATGTTTAGAATTCTAATCAAAAGGAGATTTATTAAATTGCGTTTAAGTTTATTGGTCCATACCCATTAAATAAAAAAGAAAAAAGAAGAAAAAAAAATAAGAGACAGCTCATTATTATTTTGCATAGTGGCCACTTGTCATTGATCAATAGGTTTTTATTAAAATGTTGAAATAAGAAATAAAATGACAACAGAGTAGTTTTACAGTGATACAAATTCCTAGAGACCCAAAAAGGTGTGGTGGTTGGTAGTTTTATTATGGGAAACGATATACGAGATAAAAAAAAAGAAGAATAGTTTTTGTTTAATATCGGGATTATGAAAAATATATAATATAAATATTTATTTTATTATTAAATAATATAAAAAAATATATTTTTTTACATTTAATAATGAGATAAAAGATTTTTATATCGTGTATTTTTCATGCACCCGACTTAATACATACAAGAAATTTTTGGTTTCTTTTGTACAATACAAAGCGGTATAAAAAAGTGAAGAGCTGAAGCAATCAATTTGTAATTTTTTTTTTGTTTTTCAAGTTATTTTATTTTTTTAATTAAAATTGTATTAATCTAAATTTGAGTGCATTGAGATTTGGACTTAGAGAGTTTTATCTTTTAATTTGTACTCCAATTTAATTATAGTGGAATCTCCCACTATGTAAATTTTTTTATTTTAAATCACGTAAATTTTTTATATTTATTTTTTTTGGCTGTTTTAATCTAAAAAAAGATTTCTCGTTAATGACTGCATTAAAAAAAAAAAAAAAAAAGGGTATTGTTGTCACGTTCTTTCAACCACCCGAATCCGAGACTTATCTCTAGCTAAAGATTAAGAACCAACAAAGCAAGTCCCATGTTCTTATCATGAACTAGCTGATTAGACACATCAGATCAACTAGAGATGAGATCAGTTTCCAAACAAATAAGGTCACCTTTTGCCTCAGAGATTGTTTTGTTAAGGTCATAAAAAACATTCCAATTTCAATGTCGAAGCCCCTACCTTATGATTTTCAATTTCTTTTGCAAAACCACCAACGGAGGAACACCCACCATACGAAGCCCGATAGATTGAACATATTGCAAAAAATTTGAGTGAAAAATCTAAATTTTCATAAACTTGAAAGAGGAATGATTTGTTTGACCCAAAATAAAAATAATTAGAAGAGGACAATGATCCAAGAAAATTCTAATTAAGTGATGAACCCTTATAGGCGAAGCAGTCCAGAGGAAAGCACCATTAATCAAAACTCTATCCAACCGCTGTCAAATGCTAGCTAAAGAATCATGATATTGCACCACGTAAATATGCAACCCACAAAGCCTGGATCATAAAGTGCTGCCACCTGATGAATAAAATCATTAAACCCCGCAACAACCCCAAAATCAAGAATACCACCACCGCTTTCTTAAGATTGGAGCAAACAACATTAAAATAACCCAAGAACATCCAAGGCAAACAAGAAGAAGTAGAAGCAGTTAACAAATTCTGCCATAAAATTCGACGTTCTTAAATGCATAAATGCAAGAGACCGTGAAAGAAGAACCCGCCTGAACCAGCAAAATATCGAGATCCTTGGAACAAAGTAACCAAATATGGTAGTTATCAGGATTACGTTGCATAAAACATGGAAAACCCAATTTTCTAACAACCTTAACTAACTCGACACCATTGTGTTTAGGCTCACCAAAGAAGCTTTATGAGTTCTGACAAGATTTTTCAAAAATGGTAATTTATCGGGACACCCACACCCCTCATGTTCCACATGATTGCACTAATCATTTACAAAGGCTGGGATTTTGTTTTTGGGTCTTATAAGCGTACCATAAAAGAGATTATTAGCATTCGATGCCTGTTCCTGAATCATCTCACATGATGTACCTTCTTCCACTGCAGCTCCTACAACCGTAACAGAATCCACAACATCTGTCACCTTGTTACCTAAATGCTTTCCCTTAGAACTGGAATCTGCTACCACTGCACCACTTTGGGGATCTGTTTCCTGCACATTCCAATCTTGTAAACCCAACACCATTTCCAGATTATCAGTGGTTGGCTCATCGTCGCTAGGGTCATTTTCTAGAACTAGTTGTACTTCAGCGAAAAAACATTCTGCGTCCTCCTTATGTTTGTTCTTTTTCAGTCTCAAAACTTTCTGGTTTCGTTGTTGATCAACCTTATTTTTGCTTCGAATTAACAACATTACTTACTGTTGATGTTGGCCAGGATGGCTTGGACTAGATTTCTCAGGAGGCATAGTTGCACCAACTGGAGATGTGGGACCTGAAATATTATCTTCCTTTAATTTAGAACAGAATTTGCCTTGTAGACAACAAAAGGAACGGTAATTTGTATTCCTTTTGTAAAGGATTTACTGCCAAAATCCTTGATCCTTCCTAGTACCAACCCAGACTCGTTGGGGCAACAGATTAGCGATATCGATCTCTATGCAAACTCTGTCAATGCTAGGATTTTCTCATGTAAGAGTGCGCTCATCAATTCGTAGAAACTTAGCAAAGCTGTTTATAATGCTCTTCAGGATGGATGTGGGAAAATAGGGAAGCGGCAGATGTTGGAGCCTGATACAAACAGCTGCAAACGAAGATTCTATCTTTGGATTGAAAGCGGGTGACCAATGAAACAAACGAAACAACTGGTTGTCTATGATATGGTTAATTTAAAAATAAATTGAAATGAATTTTTGTGATTGACTTTTTTTTATGTTAAATTGTATAATTCGATTGAATTTTTTATTTTTATAATGTTTGATATAAGCATGAATTCAAAAGAGGAGTTAGAGAGAGGGAGGGAGGGGGTAAGGACTTGGAAGAAAGTGAGGGTATTGTGGTGAACATTACTTTTTACTTTTCATTTTGTGAAATTTGTTTATAAATTTTATTAATTTTGATATAATTTGCAACAAGTTAGCTCAATTCTATAATGAATTTTAAGAAAAATGAGCTTGTCAAGAAAGCTTATGAACTTTCTACTCTCTGTGATGTAGAAGTTGCTCTCCTCATATTTTCTCCAACAGGAAAACACATTGTTTTTTATGGAAAGAAAATGTTTAATTTTGTTTCTTTTATCTCTATATATATTCACTATTTTTTTGTTGATCAACTTGTAACTAATTATATATAGTTTTATTTGTACTTTCTAACACAATTTTTCTGAATTCATTCAATTTTATGTCTTTAATTTATTTCTAAGCAATTTGAGTTTTCGGTTTAAATTTGTAGGGTAGAAGAAACTGTTGCTCGTTATCTGATCTCCCATAGGAGCAGCGTGGATGGTAAGGAAGTCTCTGTTTTTAAATAGTTTTGATAAGATTGTGTCATACAAGAATTTGGCTTTATATTGTTTAAAAAAAAATTGGTTTTATAAACATCAAGTGATAAGAAAGTCAAGCAATTATAGGCATCAAGTGGTATGAATAAAAAAAAAACCGTGTTATATACGGCCAAGTCACTTTCAGATTATTGTCTTCGTGCTCTCATTGTGTAGGATTGATTTTGATAAGAGGACATTACTTAATTTATTCTCCAATTAAAGGATTTTCAGAAGTTGTATTGAGGGTTCATATACAGATAAGATATTCCAACTGAAAATATAATCAAATGAAAAATAAGGTTATGTTTGGGACAATTTATTTTTTGGTTTCTATATATTATAAACAGAAACTAAACCGACCCAAACACCTTTAAAAAAAGGTTATATGAAATAGTTTCTGTTTATAAAAATTTGAATTTATATCACAAAAGCTATTCACGGTTGTATTACCAAATATTAAATAATTTATAACTTCACTACTATTTTACTAGAGCAAACAAGACCTTTAATCTACATAGAGATATTGATTTTATAATAATACGATTTTAATTTAATTAAAGGCATAACTTTTTGTTTTTGTTAACACAAGAGTTATGAATATCCCAACTTTTTGTCTTTTCAAACACAACATATTACAAATGAATTTCATGAAATTTATATAGAACTCATTTATTCCAAACATGCTTGAATAAATCTTAAGGACCGTAATAGATTCTTAACTCTTAATAAACTAAAGTCAGCTTTGAATATAGAGAGGTCAATACGGCCTTTGAGAGCATTGGATACTATAGCAATTTGGCATTGCTCACTTTAGACATACTTGCCAAAAGCACTCCTTGCATACTGTGGGCGCCTCCCCTAAAACCACCTCACTAATCAAACAGATCAAGTGCATAGAAAACTTCTCTCATAATAAACCTATATTGTATTTTTTTTTTTACTTTTTATCTTTTTCTAGGAGCTGGTTAAACCATATATACAACTTCATCGATTGATTTTGACAATGAGAAAAAGTATTTTTATACTTACAATAAGAAAAATTCACAAAATCTAGTGCGTTGATATTTTTTGTTTTTTGTGTTTTGTTTTGTTTTGTTTTTTTTTTTTTTGTATAATTGATAGTACAGAAATAAGAATGAAGAGAACTGAAAAAAATTTGAATCCTCAAAAAAGTAAAGACAAGAAAAACTCATGACTTAGGTCATAGATTTACTGCCTAATTGGTTTACCCCTATTTTAATGACTTCATGAAAAGAGAATCTATCTGAAATGGATCAATAAAGTCATTTGTAACATGAGTTTAATTTATATCTTTTTCTTTTCTCACCTTTAAGAAAATGAATGTAATAAAAAGCTAACAAGATTCACAAATTCATAAAAACAGTAATTGTTGTTGATAGATTAACGGTTCTAATTGCATCTTTTTTCAACGGACGGTAATATAGTGAGAGAGCAAATTATTGTATAAATTCAAAGGAATTAGAGGTTAAAAGAAAAAAAAAACTTGTAGCTAGAGCAAACTAAAAGATCTAAGAGAGATATGGGGAGGGTTAAAGCATAGCTTAAGAAAATTGAGAAGAAAACAAATAGGCATGTCACTTTTACCCAAAGGAAAAACGGGCTTGTCAAGAAAGCTTATGAACTTATTTCTACTCTCTGTGATGTAGAAGTTGCTCTCGTCATATTTTCTCCAACCGAAAAACTCATTGTTTTTTATGGAAAGAAAAGGTTTAATTTACTTTCTTTTATTGTATATATATTCACAATTTTGTTGTTGATCAACTTGTTATTAATTATATATAGTTTTATTTTTACTTTCTAACACAATTTTGCTGAATTCATTCAATTTTATGTGTTTAATTTATTTCTAAGCAATTTAAGATTTGGATTTAAATTTATAGGGTAGAAGAAACCGTTGCTCGTTATCTTGATCTCCCAGAGGAGCAACGTGGATGGTTTGGAAGTTTCTGTTTTTAAATAGCTTTGATAAGATTGTGTCATACAAGAAATTGGCTTTATGATCCTTAAAAATATTGGCTTTATAAACATCAAGTGTAAGAAAGTCAACCAAGTATAGGCATCAAGTGATATGATTAAAAAAAACCGTGTTATATATGGCCAATTCGCTTTTAGATTATTGTCTTGGTGCTCTCATTTTGTAGGATGGATTTTGGTAAGTGGAAATTACTTAATTTATACTCTGATTTAAGGAATTTCAGAAGTTGTATTGAGAGTTCATATACAGATAAGATATTCCAACAGAAAATCTAATCCAATGAAAAATAAGTTTATGTTTGTGAAAATTTATTTTTTGGTTTCTATTTATTATAAAAAGAAACTAAACCAGCTCAAACACCCTTAAAAAAGTTTTACGAAATAGTTTCTGTTTATAAAAAAAATGAATTTATATCACAGAAACTGTTAACTAATGTATTACCAAACATTAAATAATTTATAACTCCACTACTATTTTACTGGACCAAACAAGACCTTTAATCTACATAGAGATAGTGTATATATAATAATAGGATATTAATTTAATTAAGGGCATAACTTTTTTTTTTTTTTTTTTTTTTTTTGTTGACACAAGAATTATGAAAATCCCAACTTAAAATGCTGACTTTCATGTACTTTGCTTTCAATAATGCAGGGTGCGAAATCAAGAGGTAATCACTCTTTCATCCAAGAGTTTTTGTACTAATTAATTTCCATTGCAAGCTTGGAATGAGCTTTGTGCACTTGCAGATGGTAAGAAGACTTATTTCTCAAATGAAACTGGAAGCTGATTTCTTCAACCATCAGTTCACCTCTGGGTTGGTCTTCTCTACTTAGATTATTTTTTAAATATTATATATATTTGGTCAAGTAACCTGTTCTCTTATTCACTGATTTGGTTGTAATTTATTTATCTTTTTAGGAACATAGGTTGCATTGATTCTAAGCTGGAGGTATGTAATATGAGTAAAATAATTGCTTTTAATTTCTTAATTAGCAAAATTAATCAGATGAAAATTTAAGCATTTAATTTGGATCCCAAGAGATTCAAAATGAAATGGGTATATGCTGTGCTCAATTGGAAGATGTGGAGAAACAATTACAGTATGCACTACTCTTGATATTCTATGTCAATTTGATTAGATTCCATCATCAATATTTTTCCAATATTATTAGAATTTGACATTTTCTGGGAATACATATTCGATTTTTTAAAGGTGGTGTCTGAAAAGTCCAATTTGCATTAAAACAACGTTCGATGCTGAATATCATGAGAGGTTCTTGGAAGAGACTCTGAATCATGTTCGTACTTGCAAGGCAAGATTTGTTTTTTCTTTCCTTATTATTAATTACATTTATAATTAATTGTATGGGGATTGGGAACTTGAGCTGACCAAGATCTCTTCTATAGAAGAGTTCTTGAAATGTGTCCGTAATTGCAAGACAATATTTGTTTTTTTCTTTGATCAATTACATTTATAATTAAAGGTATCAACCAAGATCTTTTTTATACATTTATGAATTATAATTTAAGGCTTAAAAAGATCTTGAAACGCATTTATATTCACAAAGTAAGATTTTTTTTTCTTCCATCAACTACATTTACGAGAGTGTGGGGATTTGAACCACCCAATACATTTTTTTTTTTTTTATAGAAGAAGGTGCAATCCACCCATTGTATTGAGAGAAGTTTCTTATTCTCAGCCTTTGCTTTATGAACTAGAAAAGAAAGAAATAAAGGGGAGAAAAAAATGTTCTAATAGTAGCTTCAACCACATTTTGTTTACGAATCAGTCAATTTACATGGTTACTACCTTCAATAAATATGAAGAAAAACTTAATTACGGTTAAAATATATGTGAGTTTGATATACATTGTTGACCAATTTCCTATTAGCTTAAACTTTTGGGATCAATGGTAGTTAACATGGTATTAGAGCTAAAGATCTTGTGTTTGAATCTTGATAAAATATATAAATTTGATATACATTGTTGACTCATTTCCTATTAGCTTAAGCTTTTGGGATCAACAAGAGAACCTTTCCCTACCTTATAACTGTCCAATTAATCTCAGGCAAAGATGATATTTAGTTGTAGCTTTTTTTTATAAGAATCATAGACTCTTAATAACATTATCAAAATTAAGTGATACCTAAATTAATTGGGTTCTTCATATTATTCATATTTTTTCAATCAATCAAATGCTTAGCAACATTTATTATTTTGCAGCACATTTTGGGAGAGAATAATTGTGTTCAACCAGCTTGTGAGGTATGTTGATGCCATTGTACTCTATTTAATTAATTGTAGTTAACCCAAAGGGAAGAAAAGAATCATTGAAACTTTTTATTATGTTGTCATGCTTTCTTTCCTGATTAAGTTTTTAAAGCATCGAACATGTTGTTCTTTTTTCTATCCTAATTATGCGCATCTAGTTAGAGTGTGTTAGGAATATAGAATTCATATATAATTTTATACTTGTTATGTTTGAAAGGACAAAAAACTACGGATTTCATTTTGAAATGAATTCACAATGGAATTGAGTTAGCTTATTATAAATTTTATAAAATAAAGAGTAAAAAGTGTAGTTAGAGTTTCAGAGCATTATAGATCGTCTGAATTTTGGGGATTTGCTGAAAAGTAGCTTGCTGCTAAGTTATTTGGATTTCCTTTACAATAAATTTGTTCCTATAAGAGCATATTTTGTTTTTTACTTGAAATATTTTGAAATCATATAGAGTACTTAGATTTGGTCTTTTTTCTTACTCGCATGCTCATGAGTTAATATTAATAATGGTAAATTTAACTTTACTATTTTCTGCTTGTGAGACTCATTTGATGGACTGAGCTGTCATGTTTGGATACTAGTGGAGTGAATTGTAATTAAGGTCAAACCAAAATAATGTATTAGTAATTTATTCCTATTTCATCAGTTAATCAAATACTTAGTATCACTTATTATTTTGCAGCAAGTTTTGGAAGCCAATAATTGGGTTCAACTAGCTTTTGAGGTATATACCTTGTGCTATATTTAATTGAGTGTAATTAGCTCAAAGGAAAGAATAAGACATTAAACCTTACTATGCCAATGTTATAGGTTTTTTTTTTTTTTTTTTGGGTATTGCCTCAAATCATGATACCACTTGTTTCCAAACCGGTGAAGATCTTTAGGGATTCTAGAGGAGAATCTCAATATTTCTTAAATATGGGTAGTTTCCTAAATTGTTTGGGAGGTTGTTCTATTTATAAGAGTAAGATGTAAACCCTAAAAGGTGAACCATTCTAACTAAAGAGGAGGTTCGAAATCTAGGTTTTCTATTCTAAAGGGGAGAGAATAAGATTTTGGTGTATTAAGGTAATGAGTTAGAGTGAGTTTATTGGGTGAGAGGTTTTCTCAATTTTTTATCAGTCCAAAAACTTGTAACTTATGAGTTTTATGAGAGGAATAAAACAATTTTGTTGTTGGGATCATCGACGTAGGCAAGAGGTGCCGAACCACCTGTGAGTTTTATTAAAAGAATAAAACAATTGTATTATTGGGATCATGGACATAGGCAAGAGGTTTTAAACCACGTAAATTTTTGCTTTGTTTATTTATTTTCTAGTTGTTTTATTTTTGCATCGTTTATTGTTTTGTACTCTTTCTATGTTATTTATTTGCGTGGATCTTGGGTGGATTTTTGGTAAAAAAAATCCCAACAAGTGGTATCATGGCAGGTTCCAGAAGGCAAAGAGTTTTGATGCAAAGTTCGAACAAGTTGAGTTGTTCAAGGGGAGGAACAACTTCTCGTTATGGCAGAGAGGAGAAATTCTTATGCAGTGAGGGTTGTACAAAGCATTTGGAGACAAACCTTCCATCATGAAAGTTGACAATTGGTGTGAGATAGAACATAAGGCGATAAGCCCCATCTATTTGGCACTTGCTCTTAAATTTGTATATTGTGTTCTTGGAGGGGGAGCTAAGGGATGCAGAAAGGGTAGGTTCATGCGTCATTAGTGTTTGATATCTTCAAATGAAGAGGACATAGATCCACATGATAAAGAGATAGATCTAGAAAAATCTTTTGCGTAATCCAAAAGTGATTCAAGTCAAGGGGGATAATTGTTCGATATTGCCTCGAATCATAGAGAAAATATTCAAGGGTCAAAGAAGAAGAGAAAGAAAAAAGGAAAATGTTGGTATTTGTCTAAGGTTCAAACATGTCCAAGCATGGTTCGAAGATGGTTAAAGTCTAAACCAAAGTTTGAGGATTAAATTTCAGCAAGTTAGAAGACTTCACACATATGTGTGCATCACTTTGGAGCAAGATAAGGCTAGGCGCACTGATGTGTGCACTTCTGCACACAAGCTGATGGAGTGTGCGCACTGCTGGGCAGCATTAGTGTGCACCAACGCCGCACCGCTCACCATCCAGCACCGCACGCTGGGACAGGGCCAGCACTGCACCGCACTGTCCAGCATGGGTGCTGCTGGGACAGGGCCAGCACCTCACCGTTCACCCATCAGCGGCGCACTGCCCAGAAGCTGCTGCAAGTGTGCTCTGCCCAGCACCGCACCATGCCCTGTTGAGCATCTAGGTGCTAGGAAAAGTCAAGCACACATAGGCAGCATTCATAAGGACTCTCTTAGGTGCGTGTGTGCAAGGTCAAAATGCACAGTATCACTTGGGAAGTGATGGAGGGCCATGATTAAGTGGAGATCATGATCAAAGGGTGGAGATTGATTCACAAGAATGTCCAAGAAGTGGATGGCTATAAAAGGGGTTTCCTAGCCTCATTTTCACACAATGAAATAAAAAAAGAATAGAGAATACATTGTGACATTGTGAGATCAATTGTAAACACATAGAGAGAATTGTGTAAGAGTGACAAACACAAGAGGGACTCTTTGTAGTGAGGCTGGTTGTAAAGAGAGAGAAGTCTAGATTAGATAGAGATCATTGTTAGTTCTCATCTTCTTCCTTTCTTCTCTTCTTGGTTTCTTCAAGAACTTGAGCTTATTGAAGGGGATTGCTGTAACTTGTAAGAACCATTTGATTTAGTGCAGAGAGTTTGGAGGAACTCACGGGGACGTAGGCATATTGCCAAACCTCAATAACAATTGCTTGTCTTCTTTCTTTCTTTGATTTTCTGTTCCTATTTTTTATTCCAATTCTTTCTACAAGTCATTCTAGACAACCATTTGATTTAGTGCAGAGAGTTTGGAGGAACTCACGGGGACGTAGGCATATTGCTGAACCTCAATAACAATTGTTTGTCTTCTTTCTTTCTTTGATTTTCTGTTCCTGTTTTTTATTCCAATTCTTTCTACAAGTCATTCTAGACAACCATTTGATTTAGTACAGAGAGTTTGGAGGAACTCACGAGGATGTAGGCATATTGCTGAACCTCGATAACAATTGCTTGTCTTCTTTCTTTCTTTGATTTTCTGTTCCTGTTTTTTATTCCAATTCTTTCTACAAGTCATTCTAGACTTAGGTGTTTGGAAGATCACCACCTGGGCATCTTGTCAAGGTGATTTCCAACAGTGGTATTAGAGCTGCACAATTGGGTATCAGAGCAAGAACAAGAAGGTGACGGAGCCAAGATTCCAAGAATCAAAGATAAACTTCTTGGGTGATTCAAGAATAGTGTAAAGATCAAGATCTGATCGTGTTCTTGAGGTAGATTCAAGAATGGTGTTAAGATCCATCTTTGATCTATGTTCTTAAGGTTGAAGAAAGCAGTTAAGGGTAGTGCATAAATCTGGGATCTTGTCCGCAAAAGATGGCTCCAAATTTCTGTGCTGAGAAGTTTGATGGAAAGGAAGACTTTGCCCTTTGGAAGCGGAAGATCAAGGCGGTTCTAATGCAACAGAAAGTGGACTTGGCTATTGGAGAAGATAATGATTTTCCAGCAAGTGTCATGGAGGACCAGCGGACCTAGATGAAGAATATGGCTTACAACACCATTTTCTTGCACATGTCGGATAGCGTCACAAGGGAGTGCGGAGACTCGGAAGATCCGGCTGTCATATGGAAGAAACTAGATGAGTTGTTTCTTATAGAAACTCTCCCTAACAAGATTTATCTTCTTAAAAGAATCTTTATTTTTAAAATGGACCCTAGTAAAGAGTTGCAAGATGATCTTGATGTCTTTAATAAGCTAGTTCAAGATTTGAATAGTTGTAGCATTATTTTTCCGGATGAACAATTGGTTGTTATCTTGTTAAATTCTCTTCCTGATTGCTTTGATAACTTGATTAATGCCATTGAGTATGGAAGGGATACTTTGACAAAGGAGATTGTGATCAATGCCATAAGGGCACATGATTTCAAAGCCAAGATGAAGGAGACATCAAGTGGAGATGGGCTGTTAGTAAGAGAAAGGCCAGCAACTCGGAATGGCAGTAACAACCATGGCCATTACCGGGAGAAATCAAGAGGTAGAGGGCAGAACCATGGGAGATCTCATTCCAAGACAAGACTTGGAGGAGGAAGGAGATGCTTCTACTGCAATAAGGAGGGCCATTTCAAGAAAGATTGCAAGAAGAGGATGTGGGATGAGAGGAGAAGCCATACCAACAATGGAGAGGCTTCGGTTGCCAAAGGAGAACAGCAAGATGATGTTCTTGTTGTGTGCTCAAATGTGAGTAGGAGACAAGGCAGCAGAAAGTGGATTCTTGATTCCGGGTGCACTTATCACATGTGCCCTCACAAGGAATGGTTCAAGAATTTCAAGGAGATCAATGATGGAAGGGTCTTCTTGGGGAATGACAATTCTTGCCAAGTGAGAAGGATTGAAGACATCCAATTGAGGATGTTTGATGGAGTCACAAGGTTACTGCGAAATGTGAGGTATCTTCCAGATTTGAAGAGAAATTTGATCTCATTAGGGCAGTCGGATTCCATGGGGTATACATGCAAAGTAGAGGGAGGAAAGATCAAGGTGGTCAAGGGATCTTTGGTAGTGATCAAGGCAGCAAGGAACAATGGACTCTATGAGATGATCGGAGAGACAGAAATCAATGATTAAGCAACAAGCTTGATGGCTAAGATGGACAAGGCAGCCCTTTGGCACACTCGCTTGGGACACATGAGCGAAAAGGGCCTGCAAATTCTTAGCAAAGAAGGTCTACTTGGAGGAGACAAAGTAGAGAAACTGGATTTCTGTGAGAGTTGCATTCTTGGGAAGCAACACCGGGTCAGCTTCAACACCATAGTGCACAAGTCTAAGGGGATTCTTGACTATATCCATTCGGACCTTTGGGGACCAGCAAAAACACCAACACAGGGAGGTAACATTTACTTTCTGTCTTTAATTGATGATTATTCAAGAAGAGTGTGGGTTTATTTGCTTAGAAATAAATTAAATGCCTTAAATAAATTTGTTGTGTCGAAGAAGTTGCTGGAAACTCAAACGGGTAGGGCAGTTAAGGTTTTACGAACCGATAATGGCTTAGAATTTTGCAATAAGGATTTTGATAAATTCTGTGAATTAAATGGAATTCTAAGGCATAGGACGGTTGTAAAAACACCTCAGCAAAATGGAGTTGCTGAAAGAATGAATAGAACCCTTATGGAAAAGGTTAGGTGCATGCTAATAGGATCCGGGTTACCAAAATACTTTTGGGGAGAAGCTGTGGCTACAGCTGCATATTTGATAAATAGATCACCCTCTAGAACTGTAGAGCTCAAGACTCTCATGGAGATGTGGAGTGGAAAACCCCCTAAATTAAACAACCTTAGGACTTTTGGATGTGTTGCATATGCACATCAAAAGGAGGATAAACTTAGCCCTAGATCTAGAAAACGTGTATTTCTAGGATATGGTTACGGGGTTAAGGGATATAGGTTGTGGTCCTTAGAAAAGAAGGGCATGAAACTGATTATAAGTATGGATGTTATTTTTAATGAATTTTTATTTCCCTACTTGGAGAAAACTAACCCTGCAGGGGCTAGTGAGCAAACCAGTCCGGAAGTTGTGGAGCATCGCATCAAGGAGAACTCAGTTTAGGTAGAGCAAAGGAGGCAAGAAGGTTCGGACCAGGTAGAGCCCTTGGATGAAGGCCAAGCTCAAGAAACTCAAGAAGAGGCTGAACAAGAAGAGGTTGATGCAGCAAGTCAGAATGACTACCAGCTCATAAGAGACCGGGGAAGGAGGGTGGTTAGACCACCTTTGAGATATGGGTTTGTGGATACTAATGTAGCAGCTCCTTGGATAGAAGGAGAGGTTGAACCAAAAACTTACACAGATGCCATGGAGTGTAAGGATTCGTCAAAGTGGAAGCAAGCTAAGGAGGAAGAAATGGATTCTTTGAGGAAGAACAACTTATGGGAATTGGTGAAAATTCCAGGAAAGCAGAAAGTTGTAGAATGTAAGTGCACTTACAAGATCAAAGAAGGGTACCCTCCAGGAGATGAAGTCTGGAACAAAGCTAGGATGGTGGCGAATGGGTTCACAAGAAGAGAAGACATAGGTTTCACAGAAACTTTCTCACTTGGACACAAGGTGGAGAAGATGGTGAGTATCCTCATCTATGTCGATGATGTGCTGTTGGTTCAGAATAGCAGGGAGAGGATGGAAAGGTTTACATCTCAACTTAATGAGGAGTTCTAGAGGAAGAATCTCAGCCTTACACAAAAGATCTTTGGGATGTGTAGAATCCAAGAAAAGGAGAGAAACCGGTTGAGGGTTTCTTGGGCAATGGGTGTTCTCAGAAAATTTGTGAGTCATCCCGGAAATAAACATTGGCTTGGGATGAAGAAGTTGCTGAGGTATTTAAAGGCTCAGTGGCAGCCAGTGGTAGCACTCATAATAACCGGGGCAGAATGCATAGCGGCTACGGAGGCCATAAAGGAGGCCATGGGGTGCAAAGGGTTGTTGGACGAGTGGGAGGTCCTAAAAGAATAGGTGGTGGTATTTTTGGATAGCCAAAGTGCATTGTACTTATGGAGGAATCCAGTGTTCCATGAGGGGACTAAGTATATGGATTTTCGGTATCATTACATTCCGAAAAATGGTACGAAATGATGCATTCATGTTTATAAGAAGACCACGGAGGAAAGTCCTACAGATTTAGGCACCAAGGTTCTACCTCTAAGTAAGTTCAATCATTGCTTTGGACTACTTAGGATTGGAGTTAGTTAATTGATGACTCAAGATGAGTTTGGATCCCGAAGCTCTCTCCACAATAGTTCAGGTTTTTTGAACACTTAGACAAAGGTAGAGATTGTTGGTATTTATCTAAGGTTCAAACATTTCCAAGCATGGTTCGAAGATGGTTAAAGTCTAAACTAAAGTTGGAAGATTAAATTTCAGCAAGTTAGAAGATTGCACACATGTGTGTGCATCACTTTGGAGCAAGGTAAGGCTAGGCGCACTGATGTGTGCACTTCTGCACACAAGCTGATGGAGTGTGCGCACTGCTGGGCAGCATCAGTGTGCACCAGCGCCAAACCGCTCACCATCCAGCACTGCACCGTCCAGCATGGGTGCTGCTAGGACAGGGTCAGCACCGCATCGGTCACCATCCAGCACTGCACCGTCCAGCATGGGTGCTGCTGGGACAGGGCCAACACCTCACCGCTCACTCATCAGCGGTGCACCGCCCAGAAGCTGTTGCAAATGTGCTCTGCCCAGCACTGCTCCGCGCCCTGTTGAGCGCCTAGGTGCTAGGCAAAGTCAAGCACACATAGGCAGCATGCATAAGGACTCTCTTAGGTGTGTGAGTGCAAGGTTAAAATGCACAGCATCACTTGGGAAGTGATGAAGGGCCATGATTAAGTGGAGATCATGATCAAAGGGTGGAGATTGATTCACAAGAATGTCCAAGAAGTGGATGGCTATAAAAGGGGTTTCCTAGCCTCATTTTCACACAAAGAAATAACAAGAGAATAGAGAATACATTGTAACATTGTAATCAATTGTAAACACATAGAGAGAATTGTGTAAGAGTGACAAACACAAGAGGGACTCTTTGTAGTGAGGCTAGTTGTAAAGAGAGAGAAGTCTATATTAGATAGAGATCATTGTTAGTTCTCATCTTCTTCCTTTCTTCTCTTCTTGGTTTCCTCAAGAACTTGAGTTTCTTGAAGAGGATTGTTGTAACTTGTAAGAACCATTTGATTTAGTGCAGAGAGTTCGGAGGAACTCACGGGGACGTAGGCATATTGCCGAACCTCGATAACAATTGTTTGTCTTCTTTCTTTCTTTGATTTTCTGTTCCTGTTTTCGATTCCAATTCTTTCTACAAGTCATTCTAGACTTGGGTGTTTGGAAGATAACCACCTGGGCATCTTGTCAAGGTGATTTCCAATAGAAAAGAAAAAGATTTTTTTGGAACTGATTTGTCTGTTTCTAAATCGGTGAAGATCTTTAGGGATTCTAGAGGAGAATCTCAATATTTCATAAATATGGGGAGCTTCCTAAATTGTTTGGGAGGTTGTCCTATTTATAAGAGTAAGATGTAAACCCTAAAAAGTGAACCATTCTAACCAAAAGTAGTCTCTAAATCTAGATTTTCTATTCTAAAGGGGAGAGAATAAGACTTGGGTGTATTGGGATAATGAGTTAGAGTGAATTTATTGGGTGAGAGTTTTTCTAAAGTTTTTATCATTCCAAAAACTTGTAACCTGTGAGTTTTATTAGAGGAATAAAACAATTGTGTTGTCAAGATCGTGGATGTAGGCAAGTGGTTCCGAACCACCTGTGAGTTTTATTAAAGGAATAAAACGATTGTGTTGTTGGGATCGTAGATGTAGGCAAGAGGTGCCGAACCATGTAAAACTTTTATTTTGTTCTTTATTTTCTGTTATTTTATTTTTGCATCATTTATTATTTTTTACCATTGCTGTATTATTTATTTGCGTGGACCTTGGATGGATTTTTAGTGAAAAATTTCTCACAGATTTTCGTAGAAAGAAATAAAAATAGATTGGTCCGAGAGAAGTTTTAAATCTAACCATGATCCTTAATTCGCTGTGGCAATTAGAGACTATTTTACCCACAACCAGAGAATGCTAGTGGTTCCATGGGACGAACAAGTGATCTAACGCTTACAACTGCAAATTTGAATGGACTTCAAATACTTACAACTGCAAATTCGACTGGACTTCTGCCTCTAGGGTATTTATCTCTGTTCCAAAAAATGCACTAATGATCACCACTTTTTTATTTTAAGATTTTCTTTGTTCCTCTTTTTTTAAAAAAAAAAAAAATATGTTTACATCATATATACTAATTATTGGGTACCCTTTTGTATATATTATAGAAATCAATTCCAACCTTATACTGAAAATGAGATGAGAAATGAATATGAGGTAGTTGATGTCTTTATGCACCATCAGAACTATGGACAATTTATCAGTGGGAATTTTTGTCCAGAATCGAAAACTTCCAGCAAGTAAACATCTTGCTTTCCTCAATTGGTGTGAATTATTTAATACTCTTTAAAAATTATTAATCATATATTTGACCATTAAAACAATAACTTCTATAGTTGACTAAAAAATATTAATTAGACAAGTTTTCTAGATGTTAGTAAAAGAATTTCTTGGCAAAATCTTAGAGTTTTTCTGCTAGCGAGTATAATCGACTTCCCCCGGGGTTTAAAGGATGCATTGGGTAGTCCTTGAAGAGATAATCTATGCTTGGAAGGGATACTCTATCAACAAAAAAATCAGAATTTTATTTATTTAATTTTTTCTTGTATATTTGTAAGGAGAGAGGTTGAATCCGTATCTCTATTATGAGAGACACAAAAACAACCACTAACCAAAGAGTAGTTTAATTGAACATATACCTCTATTGAAAGATAAATAGTGCACTTTAACTTATACCTCAATTGAAAAGCAGTGATAATAGGTTTTTGGACAATTTTGAAAATTGCCTATAGTGAAAATTGTAAAATAAAATTTAGAAAGGAGATTTGGTGGATTTTCTTTCCTATAGATAGTCGTTGTACATGGGTTACACCCTTGGAACGGTTTTTTTATGTACAATTTACTTATCAAAAAAAATTTGTAGGTACCAAAGATAAAATAAACATACAAATAATTAAAGGTCATTTTACAATTTCTGAGTTTTTATTTTGAGTGTTTTTATGTGGATATTGTTAGCAATAGCTAGTTAGGATAGACTGGGGTGATTTTAATTTGAATGAATTTAATTTAAAGATACTTGTGATGAAAATTGTAATGATGGATATTGAACTCATTGTTGGAAAAAGAATTAATTGCGTAATGACGGATATTGAACTCATTGTTGGAAAAAGACTTAATTGCGTAATGACGGATATTGAACTCATTGTTGGAAAAATGAGTGCTTAATCAGATTGCCAAGAACCTTGCAGAATAGATAAGAGCTGAGCATATTGCACTGTTTTGTTGTGACTTATAGAATTGCCATGTTTGGTATTGAGCATTGTTGAGGTCAAGGTCAACATGTCTAATGATATTGTCCGCTTTGGGCTTGAGCCTGCATAGTTTTAAAAGGCCTCATGAGTGAGTGAAGGCTCCAACCCTTATAAAGACTACAATCTTCTCTTTACTCATCATTGTGGGATTCATTGTCACCCCTCCTTATTTTTACCACAACAGAGCCCCTAATAAAGGGAAAACTAATAGTTTTGTACGATCGGAGATTCTCACAGACGGTGCAAAATGTTGAGGTCGGTGTCAACGTGTCTCATGATACTTTTCGCTTTGGGCTTGAGGCCGCACGATTTTTAAAAGGCCTCATGAGGAAGTGAAGGCTCCAACCCTTAGAAGGACTACAGTCTTCCCTTTACTCACCGAAGAAGATGTGAACAAACTCCTAGCAACTGATTTCATCTACGAGGCCCACTATCCGGATTGGGTTGTAAACATAGTAATGGTGAATAAGGCAAATGGAAAAGGGAGGATTTGGATTGACTTCACCGACCTCAACAAGGCATTCCCTAAGGACAGTTTTTCACTACCTCGGATAGATCAGATAGTAGACACCACTTCAGGTTATGGGTTGCTAAGCTTCATGGATGCCTACTCATAAGTGCTTAAATAGTCATATTTAAGCCCCTTAATTTATGCTTGTTAAGCTCTTTGGTTATCTATTTTAGTAGATTCTATTTCATTTTCATGTTTTATGTGTTTTTCACAGGGCTTTGACAAAAAGATGACATTTTGGAGCTCTAAGGAGTAAAAAGTCAAGTTCTGCAATCCAGCAAGGTGCGCTCGAGCGCACCTCCCTTATGATCGAGGGCACACTTAGAAGGCTCGACCACAGCCTGTATACGCTCGAGCGCAAACACTCCAGAGGCGGTAGAGCTAGATATGGAAAGAAGTCTCTGGATCTCAAAAAGGAAATTAGGGTTTCGGGGCACCCTTAGAGCCCTATATATAGCCCTGTAAAACACAGAAACCATACTTTTTGTTTGAGACTTGAAGTTGGAAGCTTAGGAGAGGAATTGACGACTTGTCTCTCGAGTCTGCTTCGAGTTTTATTTTTCTGTTTTTGTTTTATTATGGTTAGGATGTTTAGTTTAGCTAGCATGTGTAACTAAACTCTTCTAGGGCTCGATTGAAGCCCTAGTTATGTTTTTCCACATATTTATTCATTGATTACTTTTTCCTATAGGCATGTTAGAAAGTTTAACTTGAGTAATACCTACTTGTATTTAAATTCCTCATATGTGTGTGTCTGATCAATGTATGCATGTGGTATGGATTAGTTAGTCGAATCAATTTGGATGACTGAGTCCTGGGTTCGACAATAGTAACAAGAGATATCCACACTGGATTATCGAGTTAATCAACACGGGAAACTGGGAGCGGACCAAACCCTAGGTCCCGTGTGGTTGCCGATCTCCATAACCCTTATGCAAAGGAACAACTTAGTATACACCCATGTTGAATCCCTTAAGAGAGAAAAGAGTTAGAGTATACACCATGCCTAACTCGTTGCATAGGGAGATCAATAGCCTAAAGTGTGGACCAAGCCCTTAGGTTGGCAACCATTAGATATTCATAATATGGCTAGAGCATTGGCACCTTATTTAGTGGGAAAGTATAATTAGTGGTGGATATCGTAGTCCTGTGTTCTTATTATCCTTAACTCACAATCAACAATTACTTCTCTTTTTTACTTCGAAACACTAATTCTAAATTGAAATTGACCAATCCCTGTGGAAATGATCTCGCACTTGCACGCTATGCTACCATTGACCTTGTGCACTTACAAGTAAAACAAGTACGATTATTTGCATATTTATTTAGGTAGATAATCACACAACACCTACTCGGGTTATATCCAAATCCTGATGCACAAGCTTGATCAGCCCAAAACATCATTCGTCACTGATAGAGGATTATATTGCTACAAGGTCTTGCCCTTGGGCTCAAGAATGTCGTGGCTAGCTACCAACAATTGATTAACAATATCTTCAAATAGAAAATCGAGAAGAATACAGAAGTTTATGTTGATGACATGCTTGTCAAAAGCGTCCAGCTAGCAAACCACCTATTCGATCTTCAAGAAGCGTTCAAAGTGCTCAAGCGAAACTAGATGAAGCTAAACCTGGGAAAATGTGACTTCGAAGTTACCTCGAGAAAGTTCCTCAAGTTCATGGTGACTCAGCGTGGGATAGAGTAAAACCCCAAGAAGATTAAAGAAATACTAGCCATGAGCCTGCCTCAAAATATCAAGGAGGTCCAAAGGCTAAAAGGATGCGTAGATGGCCTCGGTCATTTTATGTTAAAGTCAGCAGAGAAGTATACACCTTTCTTCTGAGCGATAAAATAATCAAAGAATTTTGAATGGATAGAATAATGTTAGACGATCTTCGAAGAACTCAAGTACTCCATAAACCAAACATTTTTGGAAAGTTAATGATGTGGTCGATAGAGCTTGGAGAGTTCGATATCCATTACAAACCACGAACGACCATCAAAGCTCAGGCTTTAGCCGATTTCATAATGGAAAATACCTTTCTAGAAGACCTTTCCAAAGAGCAAGAATCTGAGAATACTGAAGAACCACTTAGTTGGACGCTATTTGTAGATGGATCCTCTAATAACAGCGGTAGCATAGCAGGCCTGATACTCACAAGCCCCGATGGTTTCATAGTTGAATATGCTCTAAGGTTTGGTTTCAAAGCCTCTAATAACGAAGCAGAGTATGAGGCGTTACTAGCAAGAATGATTATAGCAAAAGCATTGGTTGTCCAAGCCCTAAACGTATTTAGTGACTCTTAGCTTGTAGTTAACCAAATGAACAATGAATATAAAGTGAGAAGACCCAAAATAATTCGATATTTGGGTAGAGCCCAAGAACTAGCTATAAATTTCAAAAAATTTCGAATCTCCTAAGTGCCTTAAGCAAAAAATTCCAAAGTAGATCCCTAGCATGGCTTGCTTCTTCCAAGTAATTAGATCTTACTTGGACTTTCTACCTTGAGAGACTCATGGTGCCAAGAATAGACGAGCATCCTATTATGCCAATCACAAAAGAGCAAATGTGGATAGACTCAATCCTTGAATACTTAAAAAAATGGAAAACACCCCGAACAGAAGAATGAAGCAAGAAAATTCATTTTTCAATCCTCTCGTTTCACCATAATTGAAGGAAAGTTATACAAGAAGGGCCTCATAACTGCCTACTTAAAATTCCTTTGTTCAATAGATGTAAACTATGCCCTGCATGAAATGCACGAAGGAATATTCAAGAATCACCTAGGAAGCTGAACCTTGGCCTACAAAAACCTCAGGCACGAGTACTATTGGCTAAGAATGTTACAAAAAGCAATGGACTTGGTTAGAAAATGCAAAAAAATGCCAAGAATTTGCATCAATCTCACTTCGACCTTCAAATCCACTCATGATGATCACACGCCTTATTGCCTTTGCTATGTGGGGAATTGATTTCTTCAAACTAATCGTGAAACTCCGAGATAGAGAAAAAATATCATCTTGGCCATCGACTATTTCACAAAGTGGATAGAAGCAGAATCACTCGCCAAAATCAGTGACCAAAAAACATGCAAATTTGTGTGGAAATCGATCATACGCAAATTCGGGATACCAAGAATTCTCATCAAAGATAATGGAAAATAGTTTGACACCAAATTCAAGTCCATTTGTTGAGTCCTCGAGATCCAACATTGACTAACCTCAATAGGATATCCTAAAGCAAATGGGCAGGCTTAGGTTTCTAACAGAACCCTTCAATAGGGCATCAAGAGAAAGCTTAAAGACGCAAACAAATGAAGCCAGGGATAGAGCCCAAATTAGACTCACTTCCTACCACCAAAGGGTCGCTAGATATTATAACTCGTGTGTCAAAGGTAGGCCATTCACACTTGGGTACTTGGTGATGAGAAAAAGAGAAATGTCTCACCTACAGGAAGTAGGCAAATTGTCGCCAAACTAGGAAGGACCCTATCATATTCAGAGGGTCTGTAGGGTCGAAACCTTTGAGTTGAGAATACAAATGGGACACCAATACCTCGAACTTGGAATGTCGATAACCTCAAAAAATTCAATCATTAATTTTCTTATTTTACACATTATTTTTTAATTACTTTGTAATTTATTTTTGCTTATCGATAAATGATATGAGACACTATTAAACTTCTTTTGAGTTTCGCAAACAACTTAAAATACTCAGTCCCAAAGTATCAATGGCAAAGCCAAACATAAATCGTTAGCAGTTAACAATCTAAAAATTGTGGACCATCAATGCATTCAAAACGTCAGCTTTTGACTAAAAAAGACATGGGTTTAACCAGGTGAAGACCGGTCAATTTTTTCCAATCACTGAGGGGAACATGCCGACTATCAATTCCCCTCGAATAAAAAAAAATCTACTTGAGCACCGAGGGGAATACGCCGAGCATTGACTCCCCTCGAATAAAAAATCTATTTGATCATCGAGGGGTTCGACCACCCCTGGATAAAAATTATACCTGATGACTAAGGGGAATGCACCCAGCATTGACTCCCCTTAGACTAAAAGCTCCTGGTAACTGTGGGGAAAGTACCGAGCCTCGACCACCCTCAGACAAAAATATCTTAATAAACGAGTAGAAGACACCCGATACCAACTCCCTTCGGACCAAATCTTACGACACACTCCAACCAATAGTACTCACCCGAGGCCGATACATACCGCAATAAATGAAAGAAACTTCTCAATCAAATCTGCGGCTAACAAAAACTACAACAACAAGATGAAAAAGCAAAATATTCCTCCTTCATTTGATTACTGATATATGATTAAGATATCATAGTCAAATTACAAAAGTAGCAACAGAAGAAAGTAAAAAAGGGATAATATATTTTTAGTTAGGTAAATCAAAGATGAAAAGATCATTTAACTGATGTTTGGAATGATGGACAGGTGAGGGTAAGAAAGGATAAGAATATCCCTCAAAATTCTCTCAGTTCGTTAAAATGAATTATATTAAAAATAAAAAAGGCCTCTCTTAACAACTTTCAAGGGGATTTGAAATCTGTAGTTTTGTATTTCAAAAAAAGAAAAAAATTGAAAGAATTATTGGGCTAGTTTGGATTGCACAATGAATACAGTATGCTTATTCGTTTAAAAATGAAACTAGAGAGGACTAAGGGATTGAACTGCTATTAGTTTTGTTGGTAGAAATTTTTTATTTATATCAAATTGAAAGCTTAATATCGTTTTTTTTTTTTACATAAAGTAAATACTTTATCAACAAAAATATCAGAATTTTATTTATTTAATTTTTTCCTAGTATATTAGTAGGGAGAGATATTGAATCTGTATCTCTATTATAAGAGACACAAAAATAACCACTAGACCAAAAGATTTGGAATTTTCAAATTTTATTTTTAAAGTATTAATTTTATTTCATTTTTATTCAATTCCTTATACAAACCAAACAGATGCTTGCTGATTTAATAATTCATGTTCAAATCCCACATGAAGAAAAATAAAGAGAAAATGACTCATATGCATCGATGGACCAGTTCTATCTATCTAATTGTGAATGCGAAATTAGATCGGTTTGGCTCTCGTGAAAAAAGAGAGAGTAAAGCTATGAAGACGGCTGGTTTTTATCTGAACTTGTTAATTACAACTTTTACCAAAATTTATCATGCTATTTACCCTCAATAACTGAAGGGTATTGATGTCTTTTTGCAATAATATTTTTGCCCACTGTTAAATTCCTGCTTTATCTCTAAGCTATATCGATCTCTCCGTTTCTGTATGGTCGCTAATCCTTTTCCCTCCAGCCGCTGCAGTGCACCGGCCGCCCTTAAAACATTACTCCTCAGACGCCGGCCATCATCAACTTTTCCGGTACATAACTACATCTGTTTTTGTTTATATTTGATATTACGGAAATGTGTTATTTATTACTATAGTTAACGGGACTATAGAAAAAAATATTAGTGTAGTTAACATGCATCATAAACTTTTTACCTAATTTACAAATGGGTTTTGGAAATTGGTTCCAAGGAATTATTTCGTAACCGTGTCAAGGAATTGGAATAGCTACCGTGCTTGTTGGGTGAGAAATTGTAGAGAAGAGACCATTTAACAATGGATAGTAGGCTGAGATTTAGCTCTGGAGGAACTCATACAAACCAGAATTTTTGTATTTTGGCTGAATTGCTATGGCAGAAGGGCACATGGTTGGGATTTTTATTTTGGGAGCTTTCCTTTGGAGTCATAAACTATGTTCTACTGATTGTTGTTAACAGGGGCGGAGGAGGAAGAATATTACCATGTTTAAAATGTTGGAATAAACGAAGAATTCAAAGTAGAAGGAAAGGGCAGGGACAGAGGAACAGTGAGGAAAAGAGATAATTTTGGATCTTATAACTTTTTATTTTTCATTTTATGGAATTAATTTGTAAATTTTATCAAGTTTGATAGAATTTGTAACAAACTAACTTAATATCATATTGATTTCATTTTGAAATGAATTCCTTAGTTCTTTTTGTCCTTCCAAACATAACAAATATAGATTTACAAATGAATAAAATAAAATTTATAGAATTCGTTTGTTCAAAACATACTTGAATCAATCCGCAAGGAACTATAATGGATTCTTAACTCTTAGGGTGTGTTTAGTAGGAGAGAAAAATGATAGAAATGAAAAGTAAGAGGATGAATGTTTTCTTTCAGGTGTTTAATAGAGATAAAGGAAAACTAAAAAGAACAAAAAATAGTTTTTTCATACCCTTGTTTAGTAGAGTGGAAAGTGAGAGGAAATAAATTTTTACCATTATATTCTTCAAAATGTTTAATAGAAATTAACGTTGGAGATTAGATGGGGTTTAATTGGTAAATTGTTAATCTCATCTCTTTTCTCTTTTATTTTTCACTCTCCAATTCTCCCGATTTTGGAGGATTATGATTTGTACATGCAAGTGGAAAACAACAATCATTTTAGTTTTCTTTCCTCTCACTCTCAATTTTCTCTCTTACTATACTAAAGAAAAGTTCATTCCACGCATTTTTCTTTCCTCTTACTTTTCTTTTCTATCACCTTTCTATCATACTAGTAAATCTCTTTTTTGAATATAGAGAGGTCAACCCTACCTTTAAGAGCATTGGATATTGTAGTAGTTTAGCATTTCTCACTTTAGACATCCAATCTAATCTAACAAATATATGTAAAACCCGGTATGCTATACTGAGGAGAAGCTATATGGCATTGGAGTAACTGCTATTGTTTAATTTCCAATAAAAAAAACGTTGTCGTTTTAGACAAAACAGAGGAAGAGGAGGGAGAGGGATTCTTTCTGTTGTTCTTATTCCCTTCTTCTTCTATCTAATTGTTTTCTCTCTTTTTTATTGTAAGTTCATCTTTCTTAACTCTGTCTTAATAGGTCGTTCATCTTCAATTTCTCAGCCTTCATTTGGTTTCCATCTCTGTGATTACCCTCGTTTCAAAACCTAATCCATCGATTTTTGTTTTGCTTTGCAGAGAGCTACAACAGGACTTTGTGTGAGTGCAACAACATAGCTTCTTCTTTTTTTTACTTTTTTATGTATAGGTCATACTCTAAAGAGTAGTTCAGTTGAACATATACCTCTATTGAAAGATAAATAGTGCACTTTAACTCATACCTCAATTGAAAAACAGAGATAATAGGTCTTTGGAAAATTTTGAAAATTGACCATAGTGGAAATTGTAAAATAAAATTTAGAAATGAGGTTTGGTGGATTTTCTTTCGTATAGATAGTCATTGTACATGGGTTGCAATCCTGTAGCGATTTTTTTATATATAATTTAGTTATCAAAAAAATCTGTAGGTACTAAAGATAAAATAAGCATGCCAATAATTAAAGGTCATTTTACAGTTTCTGATTTTTGATTTTGAATGTTTATGTGTGGATATTGTTTGTAATAGCTGGTTAGGATAGACTGAGACGATTTTAATTTGAATGAATTTAATTGGAAGATACTTGTGGTGAAAAATGCAAACAATTAAATATTTTCTCGTTCGCTTGCTAAGAGACACATGAACTGACAAACTTCCAATTTAAAGTTATACGGGGAGACTATTTGAATTTGAATTTGCTAAGAGACACACAGCGAAATAACGTAAGACTTAATTGCATAATGATGGATATTGAACTCATTGTTGGAAAAAGACTTAACTGCGAAAGGATGGATATTGAGCTCATTGTTGGAAAAACTTGTCCTTAATCAGATTGCCAAGAACCTTGTTGACACTACAAAAAATATATAATTAACTGACTGATGGCTATTCTGACGGATATAAACTCCAACAGTATATATGGTCCATACCGACGGATTTAAACTCCGTAAGTATAACTTAGAGTTATACTGACAGAATTAAACTTCCGTCACTATAGCTCATATATACTTACGGATTAAAAATCCATAAGTATAGATCTTGATCTATATTGACCGGTTGAAATTTTTGTCCCTATAAAGCATGTATATACTGACAGATTTTTAATCCGTAAGTATAGATCATGTTTATACTTTAATAATTAATAAGAATATAATTAAATATTTATATAATACTAAATATTTAAAACCTATATAATTAATTAATTAGATAACATAATATAGTTATATTTTAATATTATTGTAATACATATATAATATATAAATAATAATTCTATTATTAACTAGTGTAACATAATAATAAATTAATATAAGATAATGAATTGAAATAATGTAACTAAATATTATGTACAAATAATATATGGTATATAAATTAAAGTAAATTATACTCATATAATTAACTAATATATATAGTTAAATAATGCAATATTGTTATAATAGTACATATATATTATATAAATAATACATGTAATTACATGAAAATACCATATATGAACATATTAATTAACCAAACACTATAATCGATCGTAACTTAAATTTCATCCTTTTCCATTGGAACAAAAAATAATGAGATTCCAACCAAACACTGTAATATTATCGATCCCCACTTCAATTTAGGTTTAGGGTTTTAAAGTTTAAGGTTTTAGGGTTTAGGATTTAGGGTTAATGGTTTAGGATTTAGGGTTTAGGGTTTAGGATTTAGGGTTTCAGTTAATTACGAGTTTAAGGTTTGATAGTTTGGCGGAATTAATCATATGTTCAGTATAACGATTTTTCAATCCAGACTATCACTAATGGACACGTGTCCGTCAGTGATACTATTTATGTATTAGTTGATGAACTTAATTTACAATTAAAATTCGTGGAATTGAAGTTGATTTTTTAATTATTTTATCATTTTAAAAATATTGCATAATTTTTTTAAAATCTAAAATTGGTCGTTCGGTTTTCTTTAAGCCTATTTATTCAAAATTAATTTGAAGGTTTTTGGAGGTAACATAACCCTCATTTATTCACTTTGATTAAAAATATCAAAACTAAGGTTATTTTTGTAACTTTTTATTATAATTGTTGCTAATTTGTATAAATTGGTCATTTAAGTTGTTAATAATTAAAAGTAACATGAAATTTGAAATGAAATGATTAAAATGAAGAAGCTAATTGTTAAAAGTAAATTAAACTTGTGATAATATATCTTTCATTATTTCAATTAGTTTATTTTGTTCAATGATATTGGACAGAGATTCCAATACAAAATAATACAGTACCATTTTATTTTATATTATATATATAAATTATAATTAAAGTTGACTCAATCATTACTTGTAACAACCCATCCCGGGTTGGTCACCCCCGAGACGGTGTCATCACATTTTGAAAATCTCAGCACGACACATATATGCAACAATGAAAATAAATAACACCAAAAGAAATTTTTACATAGATCCTCAACCCTCAACAGGTGAGTTACATCAATCTGATCTTTAAACATTATATACAACGTAAAATGCATGAATATTTACAAATAAATTTTTATTTTATTTTCTCATTAGTCTGAGGACATTGACACGTACGTGGCTTACAGAAATGATTTCGTCTGACTCTCAACCCACCAGACTATTTGTTCTGACTGCTAACTGAAATCATTGTACAATGAGGGATGAGTTTCACAATATCAGTGAATTAAATTTACTTTAAGTACTCAATTTGTATAAATGGTCTTTCAATATTAAATCATTTATATCTCATACAACTTTATACTAGCATTCTACTATCACTACACATGTTATAAGATCCATTCTTTATCAATCTCTTTCTCGTACTTATTTGTTCACCTTAAGACCATCAATTATCTCATAATTAATGAGGTCCACTTCATAAAATCTACCATTTAGATGGTTCTTATCACCATAACTGTCTCTCTGTGAGACTCATCCATTTATAAATAAATTCGCAATAATACACCTCACATCAGCATTTCAATAATGCAAGCAATAATTAAAACAGATACAATGCATGAATTATTATTATGTGAATGTCTTGCCACATATCGACATGTTTTTATTATCCTAGACCGGCCCCCTCCTGGTTCTTTTCTTTATAGCTTATCCCGGCTATCACAGAATTATTTCCAGTATATACCGACTGTCACGGTGTCCCTTTTATTTCCAGCCCACATCGGCTATCACTGTTTTTCAACTAGACATACCCCTTCCCGGTTCTTTTCTTTTATTTAATGCATATGCATATAAACAATGATATGAAATATGCATCTGAACAATAATAAAATAAAAAAACATAAATTCAAATATTTAAATTGACTATCCTGATTTTTCTCAAATTATATAAAAATTTTCACTAAATTCCTCTCATCATAAATCACATCCAATCATCCATCAAAGCTTGTTCAGATTCACTAAATTTCATCCCAAATCACATCAAATCATCCATCAAAGCTTGTCAAGATCCACTAAATTTCATTAATTTCTTCTCCTCATATATCACATCAATTTATTAACCAAAACTCATCAAGAATTTATTTATCACCATCATTATTAAATCAACTCATGATTCTAAAAATATTATTTATCACCTAATAATTTTCTACATGTCCAAAATTCATCTCATACTTATCAATCAAATTTTTATCTACCACCAAAGCATAAGCTAATAATTTATTTAATATTATCATTAGATATTTCATTTTTATTTAGATTACTTAAAGTATATCTAACTTACCACGTAGCACTTAAAGCTACCCATGAATCACCTCATTACCTTTCTCGTTCTTCTCATAAATTTTCCCCGGTTGCTGGTCATCAACACTTGACATAATATTTATATTCAATTTCTAATTATTTCTTCAATTCTTTATAAACCACACACTTTGAAAATTTTCACTTTGAATTCGGAGAAATTTCATGAACGCTAAAAATCCAAAAATAAACATTACATTATTATCTTCTGTTTTTCTGATAGCGTCCCGTGATCTCTATGAAATTTCGCAGTAAACTCCTTCAAAATTTTGCTCTTTTGACTTTTCTTTTAGTCTCCAAGTATTTTGAGAAATAAAGTAATTTGAATTGTCAAAGGAAAAAACCAAACAGAATTTGATAAAAATCAATTTATAAACGTTTTTTAAGCGGCTGTTGCCGCACTTATACTATTCACCATTTCAACTGCTGCAACACATGCAGCAAAATTCATCCCAAGTTGCAATATTTGGCATTGCTCACTTTAGACATACTTTCCAAAAGTACTCCTCGCAAACGGTGGGCGCCTCCCCTAAAACCACCCTCACTAATCAATCATATAAAGTGCATAAAAAATTTTGTCATAATAATTCTACATTGTTTTTACTTTTTACCTCTTTATAGGAGCTGGCTAAACCATATATTCATCTTCATTGATTTTGACAATGAGAAAAAGTATTTTTATATTTACAATAAGATAAATTTACAAAATCTAGTGTGTTCATTTTTTTTTTTTTTTTGGTATAACTGATAATAGGAAAATAAGAATGAATAGAACTTAAAAAAATTGGAATCCTCAAAAAAGTAAAGACAAAAAAAAAAAACTCATGACTTAGGTCATAGATTTACTGCCTAATTGGTTTACCTCTATTTTAATGACTTCATTAAGAGTGAATCTATCTAAAATGGATCAATAAAATCATTTGTAACATCAGTTTAGTTTATATCATTTTCTTTTTCTACCTTTAAGAAATGAATGTAGTAAAAAGCTGGCAGGGTTCACAAATTCATAAAAACAGTAATTGTTGTTGATAGATGAACGGTTCTGATGGAATCTTTTTTCAACAAATGGTAAGACATTGAGAGAGCAAATTGTTGTATAAATTCCAAGGAATGAAAGGTTAAAAGGAAAAAAAAAATAACTTGTAGCTAGAGAAAACTAAAAGATCTAAGAGAGATATGGGGAGGGTTAAAGCACAGCTTAAGAAAATTGAGAAGAAAACAAATAGGCATGTCACTATTTCCCAAAGGAAAAATGGGCTTTTCAAGAAAGCTTATGAAGTTTCTACTCTCTGTGATGTAGAAGTTGCTCTCGTCGCATTGTTTTTTATTGGAAAGAAAATGTTTAATTTGTTTTTGTTTATTGTATATATATTCACTATTTTGTTGTTGATCAACTAGTAATTAATTATATATAGTTTTATTTGTACTTTCTAACATAATTTTGTTGAATTCATTCAATTTTATGTCTTTAATTTATTTCAAAGCAATTAGAGTTTCGGGATTAAATTTATAGGATAGAAGAAACCGTTCTCGTTATATTGATCTCCCAGAGGAGCAACGTGGATAGTAAGGAAGTTTCTGTTTTTAAATAGGTTTGATAAGATTGTGTCATACAAGAAATTTGCTTTATATTCCTTCAACAAATTGGCTTTATAAACATCAAGTGATAAGAAAGTCCAGCAAGTATAGGCATCAAGTGATATGATTAAAAAAAACCATGTTAAATATGGCCAATTCGCTTTCATATTATTGTCTTGGTGCTCTCATTTTGTAGGATGGATTTTGATAAGTGGACATTACTTAATTTATACTCCAATTAAAGTAATTTCAGAAGTTGTACTGAGGGTTCATATATAGATAAGATATTCGAATAGAAAATCTAATTCAACAAAAAATAAGGTTATGTTTGTGAAAATTTATTTTTTTGTTTCTATTTATTATAAACAGAAACTAAACTAACCCAAACGCCCTTAAAAAAGGTTTTACGAAATAGTTTCTGTTTATAAAAATTTGAATTTATATCACAAAAACTGTTAACTGTTGTATTACCAAACATTAAATAATTTATAGCACCACTACTATTTTACAGGACAAAACAAGACTTTTAATCTACAAAGAGATATTGTATATATAATAATAGGATATTGATTTAATTAAAGGCATAACTTTTTGTTTTTGTTAACACAAGAATTATGAAAATCCCAACTTAAAATGCCGACTTTCATGTACTTTGCTTTCAATAATATTGCAGGGTACGAAATCAAGAGGTAATCACTCTTTCATCCAATAGTTTCTGTTCTAATTAATTACCATTGCAAACTTGGAATGAGCTTTGTGCACTTGCAGATGGTACGAAGACTTATTTCTCAAATGAAACTGGAAGCTTATTTTTTCAACCATCAATTCACCTCTGGGTTGGTCTTCTCTACTTAGATTCTTTTTTAAATATTATATATATTTGGTCAAGTAACCTGTTCTCTTAATCACTAATTTTGTTGTAATTTATTTATTTTTTTAGCAACCGTAATAGAGTCAACATAGGTTGCATTGATTCTATGCTTGTAATACCCGTATTTATAAAATAATGGCAAATAAGTACTTTAATAAATATGACATAGAATTTAAATAATACATATATATTTAAATGCAAAAACTCCAATTTGAATAAAGCAATTCTAAAAAAAAAAAAATTCGTGGCAGTAAGTGGCAGCACTTGCTGCCAAATGTTATGTAATTTTGAAGGAGGTGTGCATGCCTTGCACGTCTCCAAAACGTGGAGGGTGGGGGAGAATGAAAATTGTGACAATGCAAAAAAAAATTTGCTACTGAAATGTTGATTTCAAATTTTTACTTACTTATATTTACACCTTGATATGTAAACGTTAAGTTACACTAACCCAATTTCATTTAGTTTCCTTCAAATCACTCTTTTCCTTAAACACTTAGGGACCCAAAGAAAGGTTAAAAGAGCAAATTTTGAAGGGGTTTATTGTGGAATTTCATAGAGAATCATGGGAAGCTATTAGAAAAACATAGGGTAATAACGTAGTGTTTATTTTTGAATTTTTAGCATTCATGAAATTTCCCGGAATTCAAAGTAGGAATTTTCAAAGGGTGTGATTTATTAAGAATTAAATAAATAATTAGAAATTTAATACAAATATTATGTCAGGTGTTGATGATCAGCAACCAAGGAAAACTGCTGAGAGAAACGGGAAAGCCAATGAGGTGATCCACGGGTAGTTTTAAGTGCTACGTGGTGAGTTAGATTTAATTTAAGTAATCTAAATAAAAAAAAATTAAATTATTTAGTGATAATATTAAATAAATTAGTAGTTTATGCTTTGATGGTAGATAAAAATTAAATTGATATGTATAATATGAATATTGGACACGTAGAAGATTATTATGTAAAAAGAAATATTATTGGTAAAATGAGTTGATTCAATAGTTAGGGTGATAAATAAATTCTTGACGAGTTTTGGTTGATAAATTGATGAGATATATGAGGAGAATAAAACTGTAAAATTTATCAAGCAGAAAGTTGAGGAAAGACTAGATAGTTAATTTAATATTTTAAATTCATGTGGTTTTATATTATTGTTCACATGCATATGCATTAAATAAGAGAACCGAAAGAACCGGGAAGGGGTCAGTTTAATTGAAAAACAGTGATAGCCAGTATATACTAGAAATAGAAGGGACACTGTGACAGCCGGTATATGCTGGAAATAAATGTCGTGACAGTCGGGATAAGCTGTAAAGAAAAGAACCGGGAGGGGGTCGGTCTAAGATAATAAAAAACATGTCGACATATGGGAAGGTGTTCCCATAATAATAATTCATGCATTGCATCTGTTTTACATGTTAATATTTTATTTCTAAAATGTTGTGGATATTATGCATTTATTTTATCTGTAGATAAATGAGTCTCACAGTGAGAAAAAGACATTGAAGTATGATGTGATAGGAATTATTTAAATGTTCGACTATATGTTATTATTCAGTCATACGAGAGATAAATGATCAAATATTAAAGGGCTATTTATGCAAATTTGAATACTTTTAGTAAATTTAATTCACTAAGCTTGTGAAGCTTATCCCTCATTGTACAATGATTTCAGGTAGCAGATATGACAAGTAGTCTGGTGGGTGGATGGTTAGACAAATTCATTTTTCTGTAAGCCACGAACGTGTCAATATCCTCAGACAAATGAGAAAATGAAATAAAAATTTTATTTGTAAATATTCATGCATTTTGTATTCTATATTATGTTTAAATTAATATCAGAATGATATAAAAGAGATTTTTGTTAGAATTATTTTTATTGTTGCATATATCTGTCGTGCTGAGATTCTCAAAATGTGATGACACCGTGTCGGGGGTAACCAACCCGAGATGGGTCGTTACAAAGCTAGAGGTATGTAATATGAATAAAATAATTTATTTTAATTTCTTAATTAGCAAAATTGATCAGATGAAAATTTAAGCATTTAATTTGGATATCAAGAGATTCAAAATGAAGTGGGTATATGTTGTGCTCAATTGGAAGATGCGGAGAAACAACTACAGTATGCACTACTCTTGATATCCTATACCGATTTGGTTAGATTCCAGCATCAATATTTTTTCTAATATTATTAGAATTGGACATTTTCTGGGATTACATATTCGATTTTTTAAAGGTGTTTCTGAAAATTTCAATTTGCGTTAAAACAACGTTCGATGTTGAATATCATGAGAGGTTCTTAGAAGAGACTCTGAATCGTGTTTGTACTCGCAAGGCAAGATTTGTTTTTTCTTTCCCTATTATTAATTACATTTATGATTAACTGTATGGGGATTGGGGACTTGAGCTGACCAAGATCTCTTCTATAGAAGAGTTCTTGAAAGGTGTTTGTAATCGCATGACAATATTTTTTTTTTCTTTTATCAATTACATTTGTAATTAAAGGTATCGACCAAGATCTCTTTTATACATTTATAAATTATAATTTAAGGTATATAAGAGATCTTTATCTGTGTCCGTTATTGTAAGACATTATTTGTTTGTTTTTCTTTGAACAATGACATTTATAATTAAGAACGTGGGGATTAATTATTTGAGCCAGTCAAAATCTCTTCTATAGAAGAGATCGTGAAACGTGTTCGTATTCACAAAATAAGATTTTTTTTTAATTAATTACATTTATGATTGAGGTTGTGTGAGTATTTAAGCCGACAAAACTCTCTTTTGTAGAAGAGGTCCTGAAACCTGTTTGTATTCACAAAGTAAGATTTTTTGTTTTCTTCAATCAATTACATTTAACATTGAGGACATCAAAATTTGAACAGGCTAACACCACTTATTTAAAAAAGATCTTGAAACGCATTTGTATTCACAAAGTAAGACTCTTTTTTTCCATCAATTACATTTATGAGAATGTGGGGATTTGAACCACCCAAGACATTTTCTATAGAAGAAGGTGCAATCCACCCATTGTATTGGGAAAATTTTCTTATTCTCAGCCTTTGCTTTATGAACTAGAAAAGAAAGAAATAAAGGGGAGAAAAAATGTTCTAATAGTAGCTTCAACCACATTTTGTTTACGAATCAATCAATTTACGTGGTTACTACCTTCAATAAATATATAGAAGAACTTAGTTACTGTTAAAATATATGAGTTGATATACTTGTTGACCAATTTCCTATTAGCTTAAACTTTTGGGATCAATGATGGTTAACATGGTGTCAGAGCCAAAGGCTTTATGTTCGAATCTTGATAAAATATATGAACTTGATATACATTGTTGATTCATTTCCTATCAGCTTAAGCTTTTGGGATAAACGAGAGAACCTTTCCCTGCCTTATAACCATCCAATTAATCTCGAGCGAAGATGCGATTTCATTGTATCCTTTTTTATAAGAATCGTAGATTTTAAATAACACTATCAAAATTATGTCATATCTAAATTAATTGGGTTCTTCATATTATTCATATTTTTCTATCAATCAAATGTTTAGCAACATTTATTAATTTGCAGCAAATTTTGGGAGAGAATAATTGTCTTCAACCAGCTTGTGAGGTATGTAGAGGCCATTGTACTCTATTTAATTAATTGTAGTTAACTCAAAGGGAAGAAAATAATCACTGAACCTTATTATTATGTAGTCATGCTTTCTTTCCTGATTAAGTTTTTAAAGCATCGAATGTGTTGTTCTTTTTTCTATCCTATTTATGCGGATCTACTTAGAGTGTGTTTGGAATATAGAATTCATTTATAATTTTATACTTGCTATGTTTGAAAAGAAAAAAAAATTATGGATTTCATTTTGAAATGAATTCAAAATGGAATTGATTTAGCTTATTATAAATTCCACAAAATGAAGAGTAAAAAGTGTAGTTAGAGTTTTGGACCATTATAGATCGTCTTAATTTTGGGGATTTGATGAAAAGCAGCTTGCTAGTAAGTTATTTAGGTTTCCTTTACAATAAATTTGTTCCTATAAGTGTAAATTTTCTTTTTTACTTTTAACATTTTGAGATCATATAGAATACAGAGATTTGGTGTTTTTTCTTACTCTCGTGAGCATTAGTTAATATTAATAATGGTAAATTTGACTTTACATTTTTTCTGCTTGTAAGACTCATTTAATGGACTGAGATGTCATGTTTTGACACTAGTTGAGTGAATTGTAATAGAAGTTAAAGCACAATAATGTGTTAGTAATTTATTCCTATATTATCAGTTAATCAAATGCTTAGTATCACTTATTATTTTACAGCAAGTTTTGGAAGCCAATAATCGGTGAAGATCTTTAGGGATTCTAGAGGAGAATCTCAATATTTCTTAAATATGGGGAGTTGCCTAAATTTTTTGTGAGGTTGTCCTATTTATAAGAATAAGATGTAAACCCTAAAAGGTGAACCATTCTAACTATAGAGGAGGCTCTAAATCTAGGTTTTATATTCTAAAGGGGAGAGAATAAAATTTTGGTGTATTGGGGTAATGGATTAGAGTGAGTTTATTGGGTGAGAGTTTTTCTCAAGTTTTTATCGCCAAGAACTTGAAACTTGTGAGTTTTATGAGAGGAATAAAACAATTGTGTTGTTGGGATCGTGGACGTAGGCAAGCCCCCTGTGAGTTTTATTAGAGGAATAAAACAATTGTATTATTGGGATCATGGAAGTATGCAAAAGGTGTCAAACCACGTAAATTTTTGCTTTTGTTCTTTATTTTCTAGTTTTTTTATTTTTGCATCATTTATTATTTTGTACTCTTGCTGTGTTACTTATTTGCATGGATCTTGGGTGAATTTTTGGTAAAACAATCCCAACAAGTGGTATCAGAGTAGATTTCACATGGCAAAGAGTTTTGATGCAAAGTTCGAACAAGTGGAGTTGTTCAATGGGAGGAAGAACTTCTCGTTATGGTAAAGTGGAGAAATTCTTGTGCAGCAAGGGTTATACAAAGCATTGGGAGACAAACCTTCCAACTTGAAAGTTGACAATTGGTGTGAGATGGAACATAAGGTGATAAGCCCTATCCGTTTGGCGCTTACTGTAACGACCCATCTCGGGTTAGCCACCCTCGAGACAGTGTCATCACATTTTGAAAATCCCTGCACGACACATATATGCAACAATAAAAAAAATAGCACCAACAGAAATTTTTACATCAATCTCCATCCCGCAAAAGGGGAGATACATCAATCTGATATTAACTTAAACATTTTATACAATGTAATATGCATGAATATTTACAAATAAATTTTTTGTTTTATTTTCTCATTAGTCTGAAGATGTAGAAACGTATGTGACTTACAGATAATGATTTCATCTGAACCTCAACTCACCAAAATATTTTTCCTGCCTCCTACTTGAAATTGTTGTAAAATGGCAGATGAGCTTCACAAGCTCAGTGAATTAAATTTAGTAGAAGTACTCAATTTGTTTAAATGGTCTTTCAATATTAAATCAATTTATATCTCACATAACTTGATAATAGTATTCTACTATAACTACATATATCATAAGTCTCATTCTCTATCAATCTCTTCTTCTTATACATATTGTTCATCTTAAGACCATCAATTACCTCATAATTACATCGTAATGAGGTTCACAGCATAAAGTCTACCATTTAGATGGTTCTTATCATATCATACTTCTAGGTTTCTTTCTCACCATAACTGTCTCTTTGTGAGACTCATTCATCTATAAATAAATTCAGAATAATACACAACACATCAGTATTTCAGTAATGCAATCAATATTTAAAAAGATGTAATGCATGAATTATTATTAGGGAATGTCTTCCCACATGTCGACATGTTTTTATCTTAGAACGACCCCCTTCCTGTTCTTTATTTCTAACATATACAGGTTGTCATAGTATTTATTTCCAGCATATACCGGTTGCCACGGTTTTCATATATTTCCAGCATATACTGGCTGTCACGGTTTTCCTTTATTTCCAGCATATACCAGCTATCATGATTTTTCAATTAGACCGGCCCCTTTCCCGGTACAACACCTCAAACGGTTCCATTCCAATACTAGTTTGATACTGATTATTATAAGCAAACTCACTTAAAGATAAGTAAGCATCCCAACTCATTGAGAAATTCATCACACTCGCCCTCAAAATGTCTTCTAGTATTCAAATAATCATCTTTGTCTGTCCATTTGTTTAAGGATGAAAAGTTATGCTAAACTATAATTGCATACCCATGGCTTTCTAAAAGCCTCTCCAAAATTGAGATGTAAATCTTGCATCTCTATCTGATACTATACTCAAAGGTATTCCATGCAACTTCACAATCTTAACTATATACAGTTCAGCCAACCTTTCAAGACTCCTTGTAGTTCTAATAGGAACGAAATGAGATGACTTAGAAAGTCTATTAAGTAGTTCTAATAGGAACGAAATGAGATGACTTAGAAAGTCTATCTACTATCACCCACACTACATCATGACCTCTCTAGGCATGGGGAAATCCATAAAAAAAAATCCCTACTATAATCTCTCGTGGTGTAACGACCCATCCTGGGTTGGCCACCCCCAAAACGGTATTGTCACATTTTGAAAATCTCAGCACGACACATATATGCAACAATAAATAATAATACCAACAGAAATTTTTATATCAATCATCAACCTTTAACTGGGGAGATACATCATTTTGATCTTGAATTAAACATTTTATACAACGTAATATGCATGAATATTTACAAATAAATTTTTATTTTATTTTCTCATTAGTTTGAGGATGTGGACACACACGTGGCTTACAAATAATGACTTCATCTAAATCTCAACTCATCAAACTATCTGTCCTGCCTACTACCTGAAATCATTGTACAATGAGAAGTGAGCTTGACAAGCTCAGTGAAGTAAATTTACTAGAAGTATTCAATTTTATACTTCTAGTTACATCTTATAATTCAATTACTTCTAAAAATCTTCCGATATTCATTCATCTTTTTCCTCAAATAATTCAATAACAATATTTTGTAATCACTACTCAATTTTATAATTCCCCTATTACATAATCTCTTCTTAAGTTACTCATCAAAAATACTTTCATATTTCTTCCTTAACATTTTTTTTTTTTTTTGGTCTCTCTGTGAGACTCATTCCTCTGTCAATAGATTTATAATCATAAATAGTACTTTAACATATCAAGCAATAACAATCAATATTTAAAGCAAATACAATGCATGAAGTTAAATGTTATTATTATTGGGAACATCTTCCCACATGTCGACATGTTTTTATCTTAGACCGGCTACCTTCTCGGTTCTTTCATTCTCATTTAGACGGACTGCCTTCCTGATTCTTTCATTCTCATTTAGACCAGCTGTCTTCCTGGTTCTTTTATTCTCATTTAGACCGATTATCCTCCCAGTTCTTTTATTTCTAGCATATACCGGCTGTCACGGTTTTCATTTAGACCGACTGCCCTCCTAGTTATTTTATTTTCATTTAGACCGGTTGCCTTCCCTATTTTTTTTATTTTCATTTATATGCATATGACCAATAATATAGAAACAAACATGAATTCAAATATTTAAATTAACTATCCTGATTATTCTCAAATTATTATTTGAAAAATTCTATTAAATTCTTCTCCTCATAAATCATATCAAATCATCATCCATAACTCGTCAAGATCCACTAAATTTCCTCTCCTCATAAATCATATCAAATCATCAACCATAGCTAGTCAAGAATTTCACTTATCGCCTTTATTATTAAATCAACTCATTATTCCAGTAATATTATTTCTCATAAAATAATTCTCTACACATCCACTATTCTTATCATAGCTATCAACCAACTTTCATCTATCACCAAGTCATAAGTTAATAATTTATTTTAATATTATCACTATATATTTCATATTTATTTTGATTACTTAAAGAAAATCTAACTCACCACGTAGCATTTAGAGTTCCGTGGATCACCCCCTTGCCTTTCCTGTTCCTCTAAGCAATTTCCCCCAGTTGCTGATCATCAACACCTGACATAATATTTATATTAAAATTTCTAATTTATTCTTCAATTCCTTCATAATTCACACCCTTTGAAAATTCTCACATTGAATTCTGGGAATTTTCATGTATGCTAAATTTCAAAAATAAACTTCACGTTATTACCTTATGTTTTTCTTAGATCTACCCGTGGTTCTCTATAAAATTCTCCCATAAACCCCTTCAAAATTTTGCTCTTTCAACCTTTCTTTCGGTCCCCAAGTGTTTAAAGAAAGAGAGTAATTTGAATCGTAGTTGAAGGAAAACCAAACAGGATTTGGTAAAAAAAATAAAGAAACAGTATATGTACAAACTTTTTGCCCCCCCCCCAACTATTCACCTTCTGTGTTGTGTATCATGCATGATACACAGCACATCACCATTTTTTTCATTTGGCAACACCTGGATTCTAGGTGTTGCCATGTTTTTTTTGGGTTTTTTTTTAAAACCTTTTTTTTTTCTTTTTTTTTTCTTCTTCTTACCCACACCTGAGCACGTTTGTTTTTTTTCAAGAGAATTATTTTATTCAATAATAATTCTTTCACGTATATATATTATTTTAATTCCATATTATATTTATTAAATTACTTCTTTACCCTTACTTTACGAATACGGGTATTACATATGGCCATTCAAGCACAAGAAAATGCAATAGTAATCCTACTCGATGTCTATTCTCTGACTTCATTTCATGATAAACCAAACATCTAGAAATGTATTCAGCTACATCCTTCTTCAATCCTGACCACCAGTAATTCTGTCTCAATCCCCTACACATCTTATTGTCACCCAATTGAATATACTGCATCATGTGCCTCTTTCAATATCTACTTTCTTAACTCAATATCATTGGGAACACAAATCCTATATCCTAATACCAATATACCATAATCTCTAATTTTGAACTCAAACTGTTTTCCACTCAACACTTTCTTCTTAGTCTTCTCTATCTTTTCATATCTACCTTTCATTTCTAGCAGGTGTTCTACAATGGATGATTGTAATACTCATCTATCACTGATATTCAATTTCATTCTCATCTCTCTCAACTCTACCATCAGATTCTCATCATGGCTTTCTATAGCATTTAATCTTCTTGTAGAATTTATACTCAATGCATCAGCTACAACATTCACTTTCCTTGGATGGTAATGAATTGTACAATGATAATCACTAATCAACTCCATCCAACTCCCCTACCTCAAATTAAACTCTCTCCGAATAGGTAAATATGTTAAACTCTTATGGTTAGTAAATATCTTACAAGTGGCTCCATACATATGATGTCTCTAAATCTTCAAAGAAAACACTATGGTAGCCAACTCTAAGTCATGGGCAAGGTAATTTATCTCATGATTCTTCGATTTCCTAGAAGTATAGACCACTACCTTTCCATGTTGCATTAACACACATCCTAACCCTTGATGTGAAGCATCACTATACACAACAAATCCTTCATCACCATAAGGAAGCACTAACACTGGAGTGATAGTTAATTTCTCCTTCAGAAACTAGAAACTCTTCTAACACTCCTCACACCAAACAAACTTCACTCTTTCTTGGTCAATCTAATCAAAGGTGCAGCAATCATTAAAAAAAAATTATAAATCTCCTATAATAACTAGCCAATCTAAGGAAACTTTTAATCTCAGTTACATTAGTTTGTCTCTCCTAACTCAACACTGCCTCTACCTTTTTTGGATCAATTACTATACCATCCCCATATACTATATGCCCCAACAAAGTTACTTCATTCATCCAAAATTCACATTTAGATAATTTAGCATACAATCTCTCACTTTTTAGAATCTCCAACACAAGTTTTAAATGCTTCACATGTTCTTCCTCTCTCCTAGAATACACCAGAATATTATCAATGAATACAACCACTAATTTATCAAGAAAAGATTTAAACACTCTATTCGTCAAATCCATGAATGCAACTAGAGCATTAGTCAACCCAAATGGCAACACAAGAAACTCATGGTGGCCATAACCTATCCCAAAAGCAGTCTTAGGCACGTCTCCTTCCTTAATTCTCAATTAGTGATAACATGATCTCAAGTTTATCTTAGAAAACACCCTTACTCCCTGCAATTACTCAAATAAATCATCTATTCTAGGTAAAAAGTATTTTTTTTCTTAATAGTTATCTTATTCAGTTGTCAGTAGTCTATATACAATCTCTTCATTCCATCTTTCTTCTTCAAAAATAATGCTTGGGCTCCCCATGGCGACACACTAGGATGAATAAATTGTTTATCTAACAATTCTTGAAATTGAACTTTCAACTCTCTCAACTCAACGGGTGTCATTTTGTATGGTGTTAATGAAATAGGTGTAGAACTTGGAATCAAGTAAACGGAAAATTCAATCTCTCTACTGGGAAGCAAACCAGACAACTCATCAAGAAATATATTTGAATAATCTCTCACCACTGAGATTTCTTTCAGCTTTCTACCTTCCTTACTAGGATCTACCACATATACTAAATATCCCTCACAGCCCTTCCTCAGCCACTTGCTAGTAGTCAAGGCAAAAATAATACAATTTGAGAGTATCTTACATTCTCCCTGAAAGCTAAACTCCTCTTGTCTAGAAATTCTAAACACTATATTCTTCCTGAAATAATCAACCCCGGCATAATACGCTGACAACCAAACTATTCCCAATATCAAATCAAATTCTATCATATTCAGAGGTAATAAGTCTACTTCAAATTCTCTATCACTCATATGAATTACACAACCCCAATAAACATTTCTGATCACAACTCTATCCCCAGTGGGAACCTCACCAATGATATTATGAATCAAAGGACTAACACATGAATTGTTAGATTTCATAAAAGCACTAGATACAAAACAATGAGTTTCACCAAGATTAATCAATAATCTGAGAGATCTATCAAGGATAGATACTGTACCCATTACGACATCAGGAGTTGCTTAGGCATCCTACTGGGTCAGTGCATATACTTTGCTCTCTCTAGGCTACGTCTAACTACTATGTCCTCTTTTAGAAACTACTCTTCTAACTGAAGCTCTACCCCAAATAATCTTAGATCCACTACCTTTCTCTAGCTGTCATCTCCCAATGTCTCCAACATTCACTACCTCAACTGACAATACACATTGATATGTCCACCCTATCCATAAACAAAACATATCAAGGTAGGACAATTCCTAGATAAATGTCATATTTGATTACACTTGTAACATGCTATGTTCCCTCTATCAAATACAACACTACCACCTCCCATTAGTAGTACACTCCCACTCTATTAAATCCTCCAACTCCCATACGTTGTTTCCCAAACCTAAGGATTCCACAAACAAAACTCTAAGCCACTGAAGCTATAGATCCAGTCTACTTCTATTGACTCTAAATAATAGGTCCTTGTGAAAAAGAACGACATCTCTGGAGTGGACAATCACCCTGAATACCCATACTACCACCTCTAGAACCCTCGAGTCTAGTCCTTTCCAACCACTCCCTATGTTCTCTAAACTAAACTATGTCCTTTGCAATCTAAAGTGACATATCCATCAAAGAAGCATAATTTTGATGCCTTAAATACGATAGTCTATAACGTATCTCATTGTGCAAGCCATCAAGAAATCTTTTACACTTTCTCTCCTTGGTATTCACCAACTCAGGCATAAATCTTGATAAAGCCATAAATCTATCATCATATTGTGCTACAATCATCATATTTTGCCTCAAATGGATAAAATCCCTCTCCTGTTGGGATCTAAAAGTATCAGCGAAATACTTTGCTAAGAATACCTCCTTAAACCTACTCTAGGTTAAGGATTGATCTACATCTTTACTCAGCCTTAGGAGAACATCATCCCACCAATTAGAGGCCTTACCCTCTAACTGAAAAGAAACAAAAGCAACTTTCTGCTTATCTGTTACTAGCAATATACCAAATAAATGCTTAACACGTTTAATTCATAACTCAGCATCTAAAGGGTTGTCATATCCCTTAAAAGACAAGGGTTTCAACTCAATGAATCTAGTGAAACAATCTCTTTGTATCTCATCAACAAAGCTACCATCAACACCTCTTTGAACCTCATGCCTCTCAGGACTCTTTGCAGGGTCTACCACAATATCAGGTTCTGACCAAACCTGCTCATCCACTACTTCATTCATCCTCTCAAAAGCATGAGTAAGAGCTTCTCTTAACTCATCTCTTCCAATACCAGATTCCCTCACAGTACCACTAGCATGAGATGTACTATCAACACATTCCCTTTCAGGAACCATAAAATCAATATCAATCTCAACCTCAGCTCTTCTGAACACCAGGGGCCTACCACGCCCTCTCCGTCCCACAACTCTAGCTCTAAGTCTACTATGTCCATGCGGCATCCTCAGACTCTGCATTAAATATAGTTTGTTTTAGATTTTTTACAGTCTACAGAATCATAAAATCTATAGCTTTGATACCAAAATTGTAACGACCCATCCTAGGTAGGCCCTACCCGGGATGGTACTATAACATTTTAGTTGCAAGCACGACACATATATACAACAATTATTACATCATCATTTGAAAAATACTTACAAAATATTTCCTCAACTCTTTTTAGAGGAGTTACAACACTTTCACATATAATATTCACAAAATATTCAAATATTTACAAATGCATGTACATGTACAACTATCTTTTCTCATTTTCATTCTTTCTTTCACTTTCTTTTATTGTCTGAGGATGCCAACGACGAGGACTTACCTAAAAATTACTCTGAGTCTTAGGTTAGTAATCTATTGGTCATGCCCACGACTTGAGAATGAGCTTCACAAGCTCAGTAAATTCAATTTACTAGAAGCATTTGATTTGTGTACTTCTAGTCATATTTTATATCTCAATTTATATTTATAAATCAAATCATTTATTCATCTATCAATTCTATAACATCTTATTATTATCATTTAGATATCAATTCAAACTTCATTTCATACAGTTCAACTAATTAAAGTTATCATTTTCAAAATTTTAATCATTATCTTTTATCATAATCCTCATCATGAGGTTCAAAATATAATATGGTCATTCATTGATTATCATATTAAATCATGTTCTTCGTTTTATCATCATAATTGTCTTATCATGAGACTCATATTTATATCATCACCTCATAATCAAATTAATTCCTTATCATCTCAATAATATATAGTAATAAATATGCATGCATCCACATCCTCATTTCATCATCATTTCATTTCTTTTTTCATTCTCATCACATCTTCTCCATACTATCAGCGTATGGGTAATTCATACCAATCTCTGGTACAAATTTTGGAATTTTTTTCCGCATATCGACATGTTTCATACAGACCAGCCATGGTTTTGGTCTTCCATCTTTGCATATGTTCATTCATATACAAGCAGATATATAATAACATCATATAATTCAAAAAAAAAATATTTCGTAAAATCTTTTTTTTCATCATATAGGTCATATCATTTCTTTTCAAGTTATAACTCATTAGTTTCTATCAATAATATCCTATCAATTCATCAACTTTTCACATTTATTTTCTTTCAATTATATCATACTTATTTTTATTCATTCAATTAATGCATACATCATATATTCATCATTCATTCATTCATTAATCACACTATAAGTCATATTTTGTATTAAATCATCAAATTAATATGGGAAAATTACAAAAACCCACCTAAGGTATAGCCTCGATTATATTTACCACACCAAGTTTCTAAAATATACACTTACCAACCTGTTTTTAGTCATATGTTATTAAACCGTTAAAAATTCGGTCAAATGTTATGTCATCTCATTAAAACAATTTAGAAACTCCATTTTACCCTCGCATCTCTCTTTTTATATTTTTATTTAATCTATTTGTAATATTAATTCAATTAAAAATAAATTATTTGAAAAATCTTGTTGGCACGTCTTCTACATTTCCACTATCAAATTAGCCTCCGAGTCTGGCATCTTTGTCTTCCCCGGTGTTAGTCTAGTTCAGCTCAGCTCGTCACCATTATGACACGAGCATCTCTCCCCAATCCATCACGTCTTCTAATGTTAGTGCCTCTCCATCTCGACGCGCGACTCTCTTTCTCTAATGTTAATTCAAGTCTAGCATCGTTGTCTTCCCCGATGCTAGTCCAGTTCAGTTTAGCTTGTCGCCATCGCAACACGAGCATCTCTCCCGAGTCGAGCACATCTTCCAATATTAATGCCTCTCTAACCCGACAAACGACTCTTCTTCAATGTTAGTCCTGTATCTCCGGCGAGTTTCAGATCTGCAGATCAACTTTTAGTTGTGTGAATAGTTTTGATCTAATTAGACCCAGCCCGGTTACCCTAAGTTTGGACTCGTTAAGCCGACCTAGATCCAAACAGTGTCAGTTGGTGTTGCTTCCACACGACGGTACCAGCACCAGTGCCAGTGATCTTCTCTGAGCGAAGTGGAGGTCACCTTCTAGATCGGAATCCTCTAATCTTTTCAGTTTAGGTGTCCATTTATAGTATTCATCACCTTCAATGATTTTTATTCTTGATTTTTTTTTTTTTTTTGCTCTTTCTTTTGTGATATTCTTGATGTTTCTTGATTCAGGTTTAATATTTTGTTGTTTAATGAAATTAAGATGGGAAATATTTATATGAAACAGTTGGATGAATCAATTGAAATTATTTAATAGACTTGATTAAAATGTTCAAATTATGCTTGTTTTTTATACTTTGATTTTAAGAGATAAAGAGGGGCAATATCATCTTTTCATTATTTCAGTTAAGTTTTTATTGATCTATCAAAAGTCAAACATGGTCAAAGTAGGTAAGTGTTGTTTTTGAAACTTGTTGTGGTAAGTGTAATCGGGAACATACCTCAGGTGGGTTTTTGTAATTTACCCAATTAATATATACAGTAAGTATTCCTTAAATCAACATGTTCATATTATATATTCAATAATTATCTCATATTATCAATCATTTCAAGTTTTTATATAGTTTTCATGTTTGTCTCGCTTGTTAATAGTAAATTCAACTCACCACATAGCACTTAAAGCTACTCATGGATCACCTCATTTCCTTTCCTGCTCCTCTTCCCAATTTTTATAGATTGCTGACCACCACCACCTAATCATAGCATATTCATTAATTTCCCTTTTTCATACTTTAAATTTCTATACCTTATACCAATTTAACTTTCATGTATGCATGTTCATCTTTCTCAATTTTCAAAGATTTCAACAAAATCTTTTTCCTTTCAGCTAAATTCCAAGTTGAAATTCTCATGAATTTTAACTTTTCAAAGCTTTTTCCACAGATTTCTTGGAAATCCTTCTGTAAATAGATCGATTTGTAAGACATGATTATGAAATTCTTCAATTTCCAAGTCTAGAGAGAGAATTCGAGTTTCAAAATTCGTAAAATGAATTCAAACTTCAAAAATCCTTTTTATATCAAAAAATTTGGTCTGACCGGTCGGCTACCAAGTTGATCAGTTTACCACTTTAAAATTTCATTTTTCCTCTGGACTGCCAATCAGCTCCCCTGCCAATCAATCGGTCTAGCAAGTCGATCATCAAACATTTAAAAATTACCAAAATACCACATTCACACTGCCGGTTTGCTGCCAACCTACCGGTTAACCTAGCCAGCCGACTGATTGGCCGACCAATCGACTAATTTGTTTTCGAAAACTAACTACAATTATTGTTGCCCAAGTGGGAGAATGTTAGAATAATTCCATGATATGAGCTTACAATCATTTGGGATTATTAGGTTTCTTTCATAAAATTGGCTGAGTGTTGGTATATTAAGTGAGACATAAAGTGAGCCCAATAAAGTAATCAATTTACAATGGGCTTAATACTCTCATGTGTCTAATATGGGCTACCTAGTGTAGGCCATAGTTGACCTTTGGGCCTGTGATGGGTGGGATATTGGATCACTATATAAAGTATAAGCTAGATCCCTCGTCCTATTCTCAACCCTAGAGAATACATCATCTTCTCTACACATTGGGTAAAAGCTTACTTTGTCAAGGCTAGTGTATCAAGGGGAACAAAAAGGAAAGTACTTATTGCTTATCTAAGGATTTATGTCTAGTCATTGATCAAAGATTCCCTTACGTCATTAGCCATGGATCCTAAGCAATGTATGTGTTATTTCTATCTATTTAATATTTGATTTCTCTTTCTAAAAATAACCCTTAAGCTTTCTCTTTCTAGAAAATCTTTGATTTCTGTCTACAATCTCACAAAAACACTCTATAGAATCCTTAATCTCATCCCACATCACCTCCATTTCAATTTTCCACAATTGTAAAATTCTTTTTTCCCAAAATCTCTCAAATATCTCCCTAAAACACTTCTTTCCAAATATCTGAGAGAATCTGGATCAAAACCACCACTGGAAGACCTCACGCGCCTATGTCACGGGTTGCAAGCTGAAGTTGCTAACCGTGCGGCCTTAGGTTCGGAAATGCTTCCTTGGAATGCCTAAGTCAGCCTTCCTCTTGGCTACTCAAGAGAACTGCCCACAAAGCTAGACTCGCTCAAAGAAAATAAGCACACAAGAGAGAAAATGAGGCAAAGCTAGAGAGCTTGCTATTGCTTGTATAAGTGAATGAGTGATTTACAAATGAGGGGGAAGCCCCCTTATATAGGGAGAGCTCCCTTACATCCATGGCTATCATCTTGCCATGTGTCATGCAATTCTAAGTGTAGTACAAGGTACTACTCTCTAATGCATGTGCATTACAATGTTGTACAGTACTACCATGTAGTACATGTGCAATATAAGGTTGTACATTATAATCAAAGGGGCACTAGAAAACCCTCGAACACATGGTTTTTACGCGGGTTGTGACATTCTCCCCCACTCAATCTGGCGACGTCCTCGTCGCATTCTCGGCCTGAAACTGGTCGATTCTCGTCTGGAATTGCCATAAGGCCTCGGCTGGTTCCCAACTAGTCTCACTGTCGGGTTGTCCCTTCCATCGTATCAAGTACTCAAGCCTCGGCTTATAGTACTTTCGTCTTAAGACTCGGTCGGCCAGTATGCTCTCAATGTCTCTGTCATAAGAGGCCCTAACTCCTATAGGGGCTCGTTGTGACTCACCTCGATCGGGATCATCTTGGTCTTCATGGAATGGTTTCAACATACTCACATGGAAGACCGGGTGCACCTTGAGCTTGGATAATAGCTCAAGTTTGTAGGCCACATTGCCTACCGTTCGAAGAACTCTGAAAGGTCCCTCATATCTGCGCACCAATGCTTTATGGATCCCTTTTGTGCGAAGTACCAAATGTAGCTTTACAAGCACATAGTCCCCCACTTAGTACTGCACATCCCGTCTCTTTCAATCAGCCCACTTCTTGGAACGCTTGGCTGCCTTGTGTAGGCAAACTCGAGCCAAGTCGGTTTGCTCTTGCCACGCCTTGGCAAATTTATAGGCTGCTGGAGTTGACCCTGTATATCCCACGGCAATAGTACTCGGAGTGTGAGGCTGCTGTCCCATCACAAATTGTAGGAAAACTGAGCCACATCTAGTAATTTTGGCCAATCTCGTTGCGAGGCACTCACATAGTGTCGGAGATATGTCTCTAACAAAGCATTCACCCGCTCAGTCTATCCATCGGTTTGGGGGTGCATACTAGTGGAAAAGTTTAGATCCGATCCGAGCAATTTGAACAGTTCGGTCCAGAACCGTCCCGTGAATCGTCCATCCCGATCACTAACAATGGACTGTGGTATACCCCAGTACTTTACTACATACTTGAGAAACAGTCGGGCTGCCTCCTCTGCTGGACATTCTTTGGTAGCCGGAATGAAAGTCTCATACTTCAAAAACCGGTCCACCACGACCATGATGCTCCCAAATCCCTCATTTTTGGGTAGCCCCACAATGAAATCCATGGAGACACTCTCCCATGGACGCTCTGAAATTGGCAATGGTTCCAAGAGACCTCCAAGTAACTTTTGCTCAACTTTGTCTTGTTGACACACAAGACAAGTCTTCACATAGACCTCAATGTCATCCCTCAGGTGAGGCCAATAGTAGCGTTCCTCCACAAGTGCTAGGGTGCGGTGCACACCTGGGTGACCAGCCCACTTGGAATCGTGACACTCTTGCATCACCTCCTTCCACAATTTCCCATGAAGCGGCACATATAACCGATTCCCCTTGGTATAGAGCAAGTCTCCCTCGAGCCAGAACCTCCGAGTCTTCCCCTTTGTGGCATACTCCATCAAAGACTTGGCGGTTGGATCATGGGACAATCCCTCTTTAATACGATCCACCAAGGAACCTTGTGGTCGGCTAATGGCAGCAAACTCTACCTTTCGGCTTAGTGCATCTGCAACTGTGTTAGTCTTCCCTAGCTTGTACTCCAACACAAAATCAAACTCAGCAAGGAAATCTTGCCATCTGGCTTGCTTGGGAGAGAGCTTCTTTTGAGTCTGAAAATAGCTTGTGGCTACATTGTCGGTCTTCACCATAAATTTAGATCCCAAAAGATAGTGCCTCCATGTGCGCAAGCAATGGACCACGGCTGTCATCTCCTTCTCTTGAACCGTGTATCGTCGCTCGGTCTCGTTGAGCTTTCGGTTCTCAAAAGCGATCGGATGACCATCTTGCATCAGGACCCCTCCAATGGATGCATCCGTGTGGACCTCATAAGGTTTGGTGTGATTTGGTAGGGCAAGGACTGGCTCTTCTGTGATTGCCCGTTTCAGCTGCTCAAAGGTTCCTTGACATACTGAGCTCCATTCCCACACTCTCCCCTTCTTGAGCATATCAGTCAAGGGTGTGGTGATGGTTGAGTAGCCTCTGATGAAATGCCGATAATAGTTCACCAACCCAAGGAACGATCTCAGCTCGGTAACCTTGGTTGGTGGCTTCCAATCAACGATAGCCTGGATCTTGCCCGCATCCATCCGAATATTTCCTCCACCTACTATGTGGCCAAGGAATGGCACCTCATGTTGGGCGAATGAGCACTTCTCTTTCTTCACATAGAGCTCGTTCTCTCTCAGAACTTGGAATACCTGTCTCAAATGCCTCACATGCTCCTCTAGAGATCGACTATAGATAACAATATCATCAAGGTAAACAACCACAAAGCGATCTAGAAAGGGTTGGAGTACTTTGTTCATTAGAGTGCAGAACGTTGCTGGAGCATTAGTGAGTCCGAAAGGCATCACAAGAAACTCATAAGAACCATAGCGAGTGACACACGCTGTCTTTGGCTCATCCCCCTCGACTATCCGGACTGGGTAGTACCCTGATCTCAAATCTAGCTTGGTGAACCATCTGGCATCCCCAAGTTGATCAAACAAGTCTGCAATGAGTGGGATGGGGTACTTGTTCTTCACTGTGAGCTTGTTGAGGGCTCTATAATCGATGCACATCCTCATCGATCCATCATGCTTCCGTTGAAACAAAACCGGTGCAACATAGGGTGCTTTGGAAGGTCGCACGAATCCCGCATCAGCCAACTCCTTTAGTTGTCTCCTCAATTCTTCAAGCTCGGGAGGCGACATTCGGTATGGAGCCCTGGCTGGTGGTTGGGCAGTAGACACCAATTCGATCTTATGATCCACCTTTCTCTTAGGTGGGAGCTTCTTGGGTAACTCTGGGGGCATCACATCAATAAATGACTCTAATAGCTCTAGTACCTCAAGAGGAGCCTCTTCCTCGGGCTCTAGGACCTCCTCCAACTTCAAGGTGGCCAAGTAAGTGACTTCATCCCTTCTCAGCCCCTTGGCTAGTTGGATTACCGACAAAACCCGACTAGCTTGGCCAGAGTCTCGTCTTACCGGCACGAGACATTGGCATCGAGAATCAAGGATGCACAAACAATTGGCAAATGGCACTAGCAAGGCATTTATCCGATCAAGAAAATTTAACCCAATTACAAAGTCATAGTCATCAAGGGGGATTACCTCAAGAGTTTCCTTGCCATTCCAATCTCCGAGTTGTAGCTCCACCCATTGTGCTACACCCATTGTCGAAACTTCTTTGGAATTGATAGTCTTGATCCACCTGTTGCCTTTCTCCACCTTAAGGTGTAATCTCTTTGACATTTCTTCGGATACAAAGAGATCGGAAGCCCCAGTGTCTATGAGAGCACTAACCTTGGTGCCAGCCACCATGACATCAGTAAACATGAGTCCCTTCTGTTTGCCAAACCTTTTGGCTTTTATCGAGCTGAGCATGATAAAACCAAGCTTGAGAGTATCTCTCTCCGTTACTCCTTCTTCCCTGGCAATGACAGAGATCTTGGTTCGTCTTGGGCAATCTTGCACCCGATGAGGGCCTTCATATAAGAAGCATGCTAATGGCTCCCTCTTTTTGTCCCCTTCCCTGGTGGATTTCCACTTGCGCATGGGTGGTTTCCCCGGACCGCCCTTCTGATATTTGTCCATGTCTCCCATACCTTTACCCTTGTTCTTGGAGGAGTCGAATCTTTCTGGTTTCTTGAACTCCACCAAAGATTCTGCCACGAACATAGCGCGGGTGAGGTCTTGGACACCCCTTCGTTGCAACTCTTGTTTGGCCCATGGCTTGAGGCCATCCATGAAGGAGAAGAGAGCCTCCTTCTCTCCAAGATCAGAAATTTGGAGCATGAGTTCTGAAAACTCTCGTACATACTCCCGCACTTCCCCACGTTGGGTGAGCCTTCGCAGTTTGGCTTGTGCCTCATCTTCCGCATACTCGGGATAGAATTGTTGGCGAAATTTCCTCTGGAATTCTTCCCACGTAATAATGGCAGCACTCGCACACCTACGTCGCCACCATAGTAAAGCAATATCAATAAGGTACATCGAGGCAGTATTTACCTTAGTTATGTCCTCCGTGATGTTCATCCCTCGAAAGTATTGCTCCATGCCCCAAAGAAAGTTGTCTGCATCCTTTGTCGCTCGGATGCCTTTGAACTCCTTTGGCTTTGGCACATCCACCCTAGGATTGGGCGCCATAGCAAGCATGCCCCCTCCGACAGTTGCTTTGCAAGCTAAGAGCTCCCTCTTGAGCTCTTCCATCTCTTCCCGCATCGACACCACCATGGCCTCAAGGGTGTCATTCTTCTGTGTGAGGACATCTACGGCCTCATTGAGGGCACTTTGCATCGCTCCTTGGAGATCCTCCCTCATGGAGTTTAGCTCTCCGATGCTTCCTTCGGTATCCTCGAACATGTCCCGCATTTCCCCCACAGCTAACTCCACCTTAGCCAAGCGAGCATCCATGCTTGACATTAGGTCCCTTGAGCTGGGCTTTTTGGTTACCCTCCCTCGAGTCTCGGGACCGTCATGAGGTTGATTGCTAGCATCGGACACGGTTGCCATCTCTTCTCAAAATTTCTCGATGAACTTGGTTCTGATACCACTTGTCACGGGTTGCAAGCTGAAGTTGCTAACCGTGCGGCCTTAGGTTCAGAAATGCTTCCTTGGAATGCCTAAGTCAGCCTTCCTCTTGGCTACTCAAGAGAACCGCCCACAAAGCTAGACCCGCTCATAAAAAATAAGCACACAAGAGAGAAGATGAGGCAAAGCTAGAGAGCTTGCTATTGCTTGTATAAGTGAATGAGTGATTTACAAATGAGGGGGAAGCCCCCTTATATCGGGAGAGCTCCCTTACATCCATGGCTATCATCTTGTCATGTGTCACAATCCTATGCAATTCTAAGTGTACTACAAGTGTAGTACAAGGTACTACTCTCTAATGCATGTGCATTACAATGTTGTACAGTACTACCATGTAGTGCATGTGCAATATAAGGCTGTACATTATAATCAAAGGGGCACTAGGAAACCCTCGAACACATGGTTTTTACGCGGGTTGTGACATCTACACGGCCATGGTCCAAGAAATCCACGGCACCGGATGCCAAGGGAAAGGGTTTAGCAGGTTCCTCGAGCAAAAAGGTGAGGATTGAGCTCGACAACTCACTTTTTTGGAGTTCAGCCACCAAAGGAAGGTATAACTCTATTATTCGCCACAAAAAGATCATGACGGGTAGATTCGTTGACTTCGATTCTATCTGTCATGCAAATTTTGACATTTTACCTGCTTTCGAGGCAGTGCACTTGACACCACTTGTCAAGATTCACCAAAAATACTACCCACACCTGATTCACCAGTTCTACGCGAACTTAGTGAAACCTAGTCCACTGCCTTTTTGTTTCAAAACCAGTGTGATGAGCGTAGAGTTTGAGGTGAACACTGACCTCCTAGTGAGCATTTTGAGGATCTTAGTGGGAGAGATCCAATGGAGTCTAGACGGATGGTAGAACAACTTCGACTATGATAAGGCATACCAGATCGTTAAGGGAGACCTTAACTACATCTTTAGGCCCACTACATTTCACACATGTAGTGACATGCCCCTCGACTCGAAGTTGTTCAATCTCATTATGAGTTAGACCATCCATCCACGACTTGGGAATCGAGGCTATCCCTCAAAGATAGACATAATATTGATTTGGTGTCTCAAAACTGGACACCACTTCAATATCTACCCTCTACTGCTCGCTAACATGATAAATGGTGAAACTAGTGACTCTAGGTGCCTTCCCTATGGTATGCTCATCACCCTTATCCTCCAGCATTTTCGAGTCCCCCTTCTCGCCTCTGAGGCTCAGAACATCGACCCCAAGGACATCATCAATGTCACTTCTCTGAAGAAGATGGGGTGCATTATCCGTGATGGGATGATCTACTCCAAGGTTGGGAAGAACATAAGGATTGGAGAGGGTGACAGCAGCGAGGAGGACGATGAGGTTCTTGGTGATGCAGCTCCTCCCAGTGCTATGGATACTGATGACCGAGCACCCAGTCCACAGTATGCTGGTTCTAGTGATGGTCAGGCTGGGTACGATGATCAACTATAGGCTATTTTGAGCCTTCAGCTATCCATGCAATCTGGGTTCCAAAGCTTGAGCTCTTCTGTTGATTCCATGCACCATGACCTTCGCACACTTCGGGACGATTTCGAGCTGCACCTAGAGCACACAGATGGCTCCTTGGCTGAACTTCGGAATCTTATACGAGACGGCTCTGACTCCCCCACTCACTGAGCTTTATTTTTTATCTCTTTTTTATGTATATATAGCTCTTAGATGGTTGTAGCGTGAACATTCAGTTTTCATTCACATTTTGTACTCAAACAAGCTTTCTATAAGCTCACATTAGATGGATGTATATATATTGTTGTTTTTATTTACGCTTTTAGCATTTAGCTCTCATATATATATATATATATATATATATATATATATATATATATATATATATATATATATATATATCTCTTACTTTTATGCTATATGGTTGTTTGGCTTATAATATTCATGCTCACCTATATGCCTTAACTGCTGATATGAGTGTAAAAACTTCCGACTCTTCTCGAGAAGTCTTCCCAATTATAAAACATGCCAAGTTTTCATCTTCAAGTTTTTTTTTACCTTATCTTCATAGCTATGGTGTTTATCTTGCTTATTTTTTAAGTTTACACCCCATATTCTATTGTTGTCAAAAAGGGGGAGAAAATGAGAAAATGAGAAAAATCAATGTAAACTTATAATAGAGCATAGATTTAGGGGGAGCATTACTCTGAACACTTTGATGAATATAACTTTGTCTTACTTTGATTGGTTGGGTTAATTATAAACTGCGTTTGAATTGCTTAACAGGTTGTTTTTATCCGAAAAACAGAAGAAACTCTGCCCAATTTTCTCTAAAAATCCAACACTTAGTTTTTAAAACTATTTTTCTCTCATTAGTTTTATCATCATCAAAAAGGGGGAGATTGTTGACCCATATTTGATTTTAATAATGACAAAACACTACTCTAATTGTACTAACAGTTTTATCTAAGTGTTTAAGCGGTAAAAGCATTCAGCAAAGAAACAAAATGCAAGAACTCAACCAGTTTCAGACGCCAAAACAAGACAGAAGTATAGAATAGGCATTAAGGTATTGAAAACAACTGTAAATCTCTCATGATAAAATACTTATCTTGACTTATGGCTCTTCTTACAAAAGGATTTTGACAAAACTATTAATATAAATGCTTCTAAGTCAAAAACAGTTTTGAAACTTGAAAAATTGGGTTGAATGGCAACCTAGTTTACTGGCTCAATATACCAGTCGACTGGGGTATGGGACAGAAGGTCACCAGTTGACTGGTGTCAAAAACCTAGTGGATTGAAAATTGGGATAGAGAGTTCCCAGTCGACTGGTGCTTAGGATCCAGTTGACTAGTACAATGATCCAGTCGACTGGTAATTCAAAAATATGACTATTTGAGACGCGAAACTTGAGCATTTAATGCACCAAACCTATCAAGTCAATGTCTAACGGCCATATTGATTCAAGGTTATATAAACCCATTTCAATGAGCATTTAAAACAAGAAGAGAACATATTCAATTCACAAGTTTTGCTCATTAATTCTCAAAAGCTTTGAAAAATTTATTGTTGAGCCATTCTTCAAGCTTATTCCTAAAAGAGAGATATTGTTCATTTGTAAAAGCACTTATTGCTATCTCTCTATCATTTACTTTACAGTAAATCTCATTTATTGTAAAGGAGGAAGAGTTGTAATAACTCTTAAAGTGTTTAGGATTAAACACTTCTTTGTGATTAGCTTCCGTGAGGAAGAGATTAGCTTCCGTGAGAAAGAGATTAGCTTCCGAGAGGAGTTGTAAGGTTTGTACAACACCCATGAAGTTGTACGACTAAAAGTTTTAGTAGATTACTTAAGGAGGTTCCTTGAAGAGAGTGGATGTATGATTAAAAGGAATCCGATATTGTCGAACCACTATAAACTGAGTTTGCATTTTCTCTTCCTTAAACTCTTTTACTTAAAGTACATTACTTGTTTGTATGCTTTGTGCATTTAACTGTTTTTATAAACTTGCAAGTAATTAGCAAAAGTTTTAAAAACCCAACTCACCCTCTATTGGGTTTGAACCTCGGTTTACAATTTTATATATTAGTCTATAAAAATTTGAAATATATAGTGTGAATGGCAGCACCAAATTTGTTAAATAGAGTGCGTTGATCCAAAAACGAAAGTTATAAACTAAATTGGAGCAAAACTTATATAAATTAAAAGCAAGAGAGATTTTATGCCTGAATCTTTCAATCAATGTTTGATTGGTGACTAATATAAAGCTTTTGTAGATATATATATAGACATATTTTTAATAAAAAAAATACGAAAACCAATCATAAGTATCTACATAAAGCAATTCATAACTCTAACAATAGGAGAAAATTAAAGACCATAAAAACATATATACCCATTATTAGCAAAGAAATTAAGTTTCGACTTTAAATACTTTGCACAACATGATTAGGAAATAAAAGAAACATAAAAAAATTGTATGAGTGTAAAAAGTTACGTTATTATGGTGGAGAAAAGGAAAGGAAGAGGAAAATTAATAATTTTGAAATGATTTGTAATCAAGTAGATGGAATGAAAAAGAAAGGAAGAAAGAATCTTAGGAAAATAAGTAAAGAAAAAATCACTAATAAAAATCTAAAATAATAAGAAAAATCCTTTTGAAATATAGAAAAATAGACCTCCAAGGCTTGATATTCTAAAAGTGTGTGAGTGTTTAACTAAGGTAGCTATACTCGAACCAAAGAGAAAGAAAATAGGATCCAAAACTATAGATGTTGTTTTATAAGTTATGCTCAAGATAGTAATACAAACAAGTTCTTAGTGATAAACTCTGAAATAAGCGAAATATCCAATAACAAAATAATAGAAGTTAGAGATGCAAAATATTTTGGGAATATCCTTCTTTTTAAAATTAAGGTGCAGTTCAACCTTCTAAGGTTTAACTAAATGAGGATATACTTTCTAGTTCATCCATAGGAAATAAATTTGAAACTTATTTTGAACCTAGAACAGGTAAGATGGCTAGAATTGAAAAGAATTGTGGAGTTGCACTTTTCTAGAAGGAAGCTACTGATAATGAATTTAAATCATTAGCACAGGAGAATTCTTAAGTGTTATCAGACTTACCTCGCGAGAGTAAGCATATAGGTTGTAAGTAGGTTTTCAAGGAGAAGTTCAAACCTGATGGAATTACTGTGGAGGTTGAGTTAATAGCTCCAGGTACAATTTGCATAAAGGTTGAGTGGTTAAAAAAAATATTTATGGATATTCCTTTTGTGAATAAACTTGTGCCATCCATACAAATACACTATGATTTTAAAGTTGTGATAGATCTTATACGAAAATCTTATAAGAAGATGAATAGACATATTCAAGTAAGATATAAGTCGGTCAGAGGATTGTTGAGTAAAAGTTTTATATCCCTAAAGTTTGTGAGATATTAAAGGAATATAATTGATAGTTTGACTGAAGGTTTACTCATGAGGGGTATACTTGATACATCGAGGGGGATGGGCTTAGCCCACTGGGAGTTACCAACAGGGGTGTGATTGGAGATCCCATGAAGAAGGTTCAATGGGTAGAAACAACCTGTAGTGCGCGTGACTCATTATTAGCATTACTTTTAAGGAGTATTCTCCATGAGAGCATCTCTTTCCCATCTCTAAGGTGATAGTGCTTATTAGTGTGATGTTCAGGATTGGTATTTACCATTAATGAGACCGAGGCGGGTATTGCCGCGAGGTACTTGTCACACGTACCCTTGGAGAATCACCTATGTGAAAGTTGTCATGAGGCCATGACTATGGGATTGGACTATTCCCTAGAGACTCTCATGAGAATCAAAATAAGAGCGCATGGCCATTAATAGCGCTAACTCGTGAACCTGACCCTATATCAAGTACTTTGTGAATGACTTATTGAAGTCTAATCAAGAGACCTAATTTAAGGCGTAGTCTATTACGGCTCCCTCAGATGAATACTGTCAACACTAAGTGTAGGCTCAAGTCTTGAAGATTCATGCACCTATTGCATAGTACTAGAGTTGTTATTATATACTTTCTATATTTTATTTTGTTTTGTTTGTTTTGAGTTTTGAAATTTTAAAACTTGTGAGGGATTGTTAGAAAAGTTTTTAAATTCCTCACAATTATTCATGGTTTTTTATAGTCATTATTTGGCCATTTTAATATAATAATCAAATTGAGAGTTACACATTTTGTAACTATCAAATAACTTTTTAAGAATCATTATTTGGCTATTTAATATAGCCAATAAATTGAGAGTTACAAATTTGTGATTAATCTCAATAAATTGAGAGTTACAAATTTGTAATTATTTCTATTTTAAATTTGAATTTAATTCTTAGGCTCATTTGTGCCTATAAATACCAAGCTTTTCAAGAGCCTAAGATACACAATTTTTTTATTCTTTTCTTGTTTTCTACTTTCTACTTACTTTTGTTTTTTGACAACTTTAATCGGGTCGGTTCAACCCAGCTTCCCAGTGGATGTGCACATTGTAAGAGGCAAAGCTGCAAGCACCTAGGTTTTATTTTGAAGCCGGTTATAGCCATTTGTACCTGCACGTAGGGAGACTATAATGGCTTTAGGACAGTAGCTTTCCGCGACTCATAAGCCAACTCCTTCTATTTTCTCTATTTTAATTATTCATTTTATTTTAATTATATGATATTGTTTAATATCATAAATTTATGTTGTTAAAAATTTTATTTCTACAAATATATATTTTGAAATTATCTATTTTGTTTTTATCACCAATTATATAAAAAAAAAAAAAAATCAAACAGGCAGCTGCAAAGCTTGAAGACAAATTTGATCATGGAGGCTGAGGTTACTGGATGGAGATAAAGTCGTCAAAATTAAGCGGACCTGCTTAATAATTTGTTGAATGACAACTCTATCCAGTAGCAAGATGTTATCATGAAGTTTTTTGTTGCGCGCTTTCCAAATTTCCCAAAGACCATAGCATAGAATTAAGCAACGAACCAGACCCATAATAGTAGACAAAGGGGAGTTAGCAAGTCATGCATGCAAGAGACCTTTTTTAGACAAGAAAACGAAACGGTATATTAAGCAATCTGCCGAATTAACCCCATATTTTCCTTGCCAATTCCCCTGTAACAAATAAATGCTGAAGAGTTTCAATGGAAGATTGAGAACAACATTTACACTTTGAGGCCATGCAAAAACCTAATGATTGAGCTCGAATATCAACTGGTATAGCATTACGAAAGAACTTCCACATGAAAAATCCAACCTTAGGAGTTACCCATTTATTCAATAAATGCTTATGCCAAGTGAAAGTAGGATTCCAAATAAATTAGACCCTCCCAGATTCCAATGATGACTGACAAAAGGAATAAACTCCTAGTGATCAATCCACATTTTTGTGAAATTTGAAAGATTTGTGAGGAGAAATGGTAACGCTAGGACTGATTAGAAGAGGAGAATGATCCCAGTTGTGTTTGGCCAGGTGATTAGTGGAACATGCTCGATTTTAGTTTTGGATTCTTCAGTGTTTGAAACAGTAGAAAAATACAGAAAGACATGGTTTGAGATTTGCCTTGAATCCCACTCTTCTCCTTTTCCCACTCTTCTCCTTTTCTCAATTATAATACGCAATATATATATATATATATATATATATAGAGAGAGAGAGAGAGAGAGAGATGAAGTGTGTTCCAACTATTCATGCATCCTGCAAGAAAGTGGCCACTTCTTAAAGTAGGATTTTTTTTTGTTGGCTCGGATCTAAATTCAATGGTTTATACCAATTGAAAACTTCATTGATTATCTTAAAAACTTTATTGATAATGTTAATTTTTGGGTCTTACACCTTTGTTGATGTTATCAATGAAACTCCTCAAGATTAGTAATGAAGTTTCCAGCTGGTCTAAACGGTTTAGACCCGAGCCAGCTAAAAAATTTTGCTTCTCAAAGAGGAAAATACAGAGAGAGGGAAGTAAACAAAACCAAGAAATTAGCTTTTAGGGAGAATAATCTATAATAATCTCTCTACCTAGCGAGGAGAGAAAAAACATCCTTGTCTAATGATTAGATTTATAGGGCCGCCGGGCAGAGGAGGAAGACAACAATGAACAATCTGGTTTTTCAGTATGGACCACTGATTTGTCAAGCGATCCAACAATAGAATCAACTCACAATGAGTTTTCTTTCTCATTTCATGAGCCGTTCACGTGAAGCTAGCATTAGTGCAAGCAATTCTTTCACTCATTGAGTCATTTGTTCAAACATGTTGTAAGGGACAGTTTTTTTCTCTTTGTTGTTCAAAGTAATGATACCCATCCATGACAGAGAAAGCAAATAAAGCAGTCCAATACTGATATTGGCAACACGAGAGATGAGAACAACTGTTCTCATTGCAGCAATTCAAGAAAATTAAATATGTAACGTTCAGAAGCAACCTGGAAAAAGTGTTGTTTTTCACTTACTTCTGATTATGGAGGGAAAAAAAAAAAAAAAAAAAAAGGCAAGAGCAAATTCCAAACAAGGGAAAGGGGATTGATGACTTGAGATTTTTTAATTTTAAAAAAAAGGGGGGTCAAATGAATCGGCGAGAATGATAGAAGTATTAAATTAAAATTTAACCAAGATTTCAATAGAAAAAAAAAAGAATGATAATTACACAAAAAAAACAAGTTGCATGCAAGTTTTTTAATGGAATGTTTTTGTTTCATTTTAGGTAACTTAGGAGTTACTCGAGTATTCTGACACCAATCACAAACACGCAATCACAGTAGCAAAAATAAACACAAGAATTATAGCGTGGTTTGATACAATTATTTGCTTATGTTCACGAATCAATCATTATTCTACTTCTTTTGCAACTTTTGAATGGAACAAAACTGTTAAAACATACTATCACAATACACAATTTTGTGAAAACTCTTTCCAAAGAGTACACAATTTTCCTAGACAAAACTGTCTCCCCAACCTCACAACTCAACTCCAATACACCCAATAATCACTCAACCCTTTGATCCTGTAAAACTCTCTTTTACAAGTTACATTGGTGTTTGGCTTGCTACACTCTGACCAACTATTTTGGCTTTCAATAACTTGCCCACCAAGTTGTTTGCTCTCTAAGTTGCTTGCTCACCAAGTAGCTTATTCTTCACACCAAATAATTTCAAGACCACATCAATAAATTATGAGTCAAAAAAATCTCAATCTCGATCAAGCTATCATTGGGTCGAGTTCACCTCTACTTGATCAAAACTTTCTTATTTTAATTGAGCCTTTGATACTGCTTAATTAGATTTTGAGCCTAATCCCAACATTTACTTCATATTTGCACTTGAAATTCAAACACAAGTTCTACACTAACTAGATACTTATTTTGGCTAATACTACCATTGAGTTAACCCAATGGGTTTCTAATGGAAGGTTAATAGGGTTTTGCTTATCTCGTTGATTTATTTGTTTCCTATAATCATGAGATTTATGTTAATCCCACAGACTATGTAAACTGTATATTTCTTCATTCTCAATAGAAAATACACAACACAATTTTCATAATTCTCTTCTGCTTTAAAACTAATGGATGATGTGAAAGCTCTTGATTCTAAAGAAATATCAACTAAATCGTCTAATTTCTATGGGGAATTGATTGCAAGGTTAGCAAATAGCAATAATAGCTAAAGAAGTCTGTTTCCTTCCTGTTATACGTACCAACAATAAAGAAGTTCTTTAAGGAACCATAGAACCATGGTTAGATGGGAATTTCCATGGTAACAGATTTCTATATGATAGGGAATGAAGAAATATAATAGGGAACTAATACTACTCCTACTAGAATAAGCAATTATATAATAGTAAATTGTTTTTCCTAAACCAATTAAAAGTCCTCCTTATGGAGATTTGAGCCAAAATCCCAACAAATCTCCACCTTGGCTCAAATTCTCCACCTCATCATCAAACTTGACTTCTTTTTTTGCTAGTGCGATCCTTCCTTTTGGTTTTTCCATTCTTTTCACTTCCTTGTTGAAGTGATCATCCTCTCATTGTTTGGTTCATATCTTGATACATTGAACATACTTAATCTCTTCAACTTATCTCTCTCTGGATGTGTCATGGGAATCTCCACATCCATCAAAACTTCCTCTATAATCTCTTGTGGCTTGGACTCTTCAATTATCTTGTAGAGCCCTTATCGCGTCAACACATCTTTGACTAAACTTTGCCAAAGAGATAAATCATTATTCTCATCAAATAACTCAACATCAGTTTTGTCTATGTTTAGTGTTTTTTGTCATCCTAACCACAACTCTGATACCACTTGTTGGGATTTTACCTCTAAAATCCACCTACTAAAATTTGAGGTAAAAAATACAACCACAACAATTAAATAGGCAAAATAAACAAAAAGTAAAAATACCAATAATTAATGTGGTTCGACAACTTGTTTGTCTACGCCCACCAACATACTCCACTAATTTATTAATCTTCAATTACAACTTTAGAAAGAGTAAAGTTGCCAAATTATCACTACCTCACAACCTAAAAATCTCAATACAACCAAAGTTCTCAACCTATCTCTAGTTGTAAGTGTTCTCTCTACTTGACAACCCAAATCTAAATACATCCAAAGCTCTCGTCCTAACTTTAGTAATAAACCCTTTTAATTTACAATGTATATTGAAATTTATGGGTATACTCCAATCCTTTTCTAAGACCCCTTTTATACAGAGGAAATTTTCGTAATGCTACTAGCAAAAGATCAAGTAAACTAATATTACTACTAGAACAACTAATAATCCAATAAGAAACTAATACTACTACTAGAATAAACAACTATAAAATATAAAAGTATATTTTTCAAACCAATTAGAAATCCTCCATTTGAGATTTGAGCCAAAATTCCAACAGATTTCACAGCTGAATTTGGCTTTGTAGACCTGGCTTCGGAGTTTACAATAGCCACCATTATCAGCTGGTTTACTTTCTATTTTACATTGCAATGCTTGCTAAGATTGATCCAACAAGCTTATTCTCTCATGGCAGATTTTATTAATTTAAGAACTCGATGATCTTTATGCCATTGGATCGACCCTCGTTTCATTGGAAATTCAAGCAGCAAAAACTTGGTGGCATGTTAAAGAAAGGAGCAATATGTATGCGAGAGATTTCACAAGACAGAACACAGTGGTTGGTGCTTTGTGGTCATAAAGTAACATTCGCAGCCAACAAAATACAAGCACTTTATTCTCCAATTTCCCTCAAATTTCATTTCTTCTGCAAACCAAAATGGGTTTTAAGAGTTTGCAAATGTCCTCTTTGCATTATCATGCATCAGTTTGTTATCCTTCATTTTGTTAGCTTTTGTCTCCATGATAAGAGCTTTAACTTTGCCTTCGCATTTCCTTTCTTTTCTTTCTACTCCCCTCGATCCAATTAAATAAATGGACAAAATATTTCTTCATTTTGTTAGCTCAAAAGACAAATAATGTATAAATATAAAAATAAATAATTGAACTTAAATTAAATTATGATAAATTGTAATTAACAAAAGGAGATGAAGTGTATCAAATTCAAATCCTTCATTTTGGTAACCATTTTCTTCTTTTAAAAAGAGATATTATCAAATTCAAATCCTTCTCTACTGTATCAAATTATTTAAAACAAAAACTTGGAGCTATATATTCATTTATCTATGATTGTAAACTTCTGCACTGCAGTGTTCAACTCTCCACTTTTGATTCAAGGATTTGGATTTTTTTATTTTTTTTATAATTGGTGATGTTTAATGTAACACATTATATAAAAATTAAATCAATGATTTTATTAAATCAAATTTCCCTGAACAACTCACTAAAATAATTAAGGTGACGCAAGATTAAACCACTTGAAAATTTGAGCTACTATTATAATATAATCTTTAAGAATTTTGAACATATTTCTCCTGGCTAAAGGTTAAATCGACTTAGATCATGAGACCAAACCAAAACCATAAACAAGGAATGGTCTTAAATTTCTCTCAGGCCATACTTACAGAAAATTGACATGAAATTAACAGCCATCACACATTTCATGTCCTCTTCTCCCTCGGATGAGATAAGGATGGGTTTTCTTACTAGTGGCAGTGGCAGTGTCATTGTGGTGGGTAATGATAAGGCTATCGTTGAAGACAAATTCATCCCTCTTGTGGCCATTGTGCTGTGTAACGTTATCGTCTACTCAATCTAACGGTCAAATTTCATTTAAAATCAAGCTAATGATTTTGGGGCCACAGATTCTGTAATAGCCAAATTGTATCATTATATATAGGATGTGGCACTAGACCAAAAGGACTATTAACAGAGCTAAAAGGTTTGCTAAGAAAAAGAGAGAGAAAAATGGCATCAATGATCTCATCGGCAACCGTTGCCACCGTTAGCCGGTCCACCCCAGCTCAGGCTAGTATGGTCGCACCATTCACTGGCCTCAAGTTCGTCGCTGCTTTTCCCGTCACCCGTAAGAACAATGACATTACTTCGCTCCCAAGCAATGGTGGAAGAGTGCAATGCATGAAGGTATTTTAATTACAGTAGTGATTGTTTAATGTTTTTACTTATTTTTATGTTATATATATATATATATATATATATATATATTAAATCTCACAAATCACTTTATTATTTATCAGATATTTTTTTATTAAAACAATAATAACACAAATTGAAAATGAAACATTATTTTTTACATAAAAAGACGTGCTTGCAAATGTTAATTAATCTAAACTCATGGTTCTTTTTCTATGCACATTGTTACCTATTTTTATAAGTACGTGTTAATTGATCAAATAAATGGTGTTTCTAAGTTAGGTGTGGCCTCCACTTGGGTTAAAGAAGTTCGAGACACTATCCTAACTTCCACCTCTATCCCAGGAGTCATTGGCTAAGGAAGTCGACTACCTTCTCCGAGAGGGATGGATTCCTTACTTGGAATTCGAGTTGGAGGTCATTTTCAAGCTTTATAATTAAATCAATCATTACTTTTAATTTTGTTTCTGCTTGTGACACTTTATTTTTTCGGTTTTTTTTATCGTAAATAGAAATTAATCCAAATATTTTAATAAAACGGTTTATCAAATGATTTTTGTTTATAAAATTTTGAATTTGTTTTGTAAAATATATTTTCATCGATATTTTATCAAATGCTAAACAATTTATAATTCTACTACTGTTTTCAAAAACCGTAAATCATTTCTACTACTAAACTAATTAATGAAACGTTTTAAGTATTAATTAGTTAATTAATTTCATATATTTCAAATTAATTATTTGTATTGATAATTTGTGGGAGTGGGGGGGGGGGGGTGTTTGGTGTTATATAGCATGGATTTGTGTACCGTGAGCACAACAAGTCACCAGGGTACTATGACGGGAGGTACTGGACAATGTGGAAGCTGCCCATGTTTGGATGCACAGATTCTTCACAAGTGTTGAAGGAGCTTGAGGAGTCAAAGAAAGCCTATCCTAAGTCATTTATTAGGATCATTGGATTCGACAACAAGCGTCAAGTGCAATGCATTAGTTTCATTGCCTACAAGCCTGAAGGCGGGTTTTAAGTTTCTAAATTTAATAATATGTAAACAGAGTAAACCCTTTTAACTTATGTTGAGGGTCGGTTTGTTTCAAAATTTATATTCAGGCTCTCCCTTTTTTGGGTTTTTGGGTTTTTTGTTTTCTTTGGAGATATATTCTTTCTTATGTTTATTGAGTGTGGAAGATTATATGATTTTTTCTTTACAAAAGAGGACGTAAGACTTTCTCTTTAATTATCAATTGAGTTATGTCTAATTTACATTCTAATCTATTAATTAGCACCTTGAATACTAGTGGAGTACTATATATCTTGATTTTTAAAATTCATGTGTAGTGCAACCAATTTATTGTGAAAAATGGGTTTTCCTTGGTGATGCAAATGATTAAGTTATTTAACGAAATTATTACTTTCAATATTGAGGGCAGAACTTGTCTACTGAACTGGCAACCAAACATCAACAATGTAGGTAAGTTGAAGAAGCATTTTCAAGCTAAAATGACCCTAGTGGTTACCCAATCAATTTCTGCATCCTATTTTAGGTATCTTTTAGGGGAAAAGAAAAAACAAGTGGAACCTTTTTTAACTTTGTATATTAGAGGCTCACATGCTTTCCTATTTAGCAGCCCAAATTTTAGTGGTTAGTGTGTTTTGTTATATCTTTAAACACACAGCGAAAGAAGTTATAATGCTGGACCCTTTGATAGACACTTGTGGAGATGCCTGAAATTAGATAGAAACACAGATAAGAATTGCTTCTTTCTTCATTGTCATCTCATCATTAGATTGCATTGTAAGTTTACATGAACCACTTGCAAAAAATGAAAAACCGGTTAGCAATCAATTTCAAGCTGAAATATTAGAAGCCAATCAAAATGTACAATTCATCATGGTTTTCAATTCACAGAATGGAAATTCTCACTGCTTTTCCATTTGCAAATGCTATTGTTTTTCTTGGTAATACTCACTCGAAATCAATTACAGATTTACAGACAATTATAATATTGTTTTTCCCCAAACATTTGGGCATAAAAAGAAGAAAAAAAATAATTACTAATTCAATTTTGTGTGAGCAATGATTTAGATGGGGTCAATATCATCCCCAAACCTGAGAGTTGTGCCTTACAATTGGTCCTTTTCCTTTATAATACAAAGCAAACAACCGCATAAGAGTTAACCTTGACACAACCATTTCTAGGTGGCCTCCACGTATCAATCAAAGTAGATGGCCTAGAAGAAGGAGATTCATTATAAACAAAGAAAATCTCGAGTCAAGTCAGTTGGTTTCTCTAAAGTGTCCTCCATAGTCCACAATCTGTTCTCGAACGAAAACTGACTACGCTAGTTCCATATTAACCAAGCAATGACAACAAACAGTACCATTAACCTAGGATCAACTTCTCCTTGACATACATGTAGAACAAGATCACGAACACACTGAGGCCTTTCTCTAGCTATCAAGTATAGGCCAGCACGAGCACGATCTTCCTCGCCATATCTTAGCCGCCTCTGAGCAACCCCAAATAGCATGCAAATTAGTCTCCAGTTTCACTTTACAGACGTCACAGACACCATCAGATACCACGTGGCTTTTATAGAGCTGATCCTTGGAAGGGAGATATGCCCTCCAAATAAAATGTTTGAGCTTATTTGGAATAGCCGGTCCCGATTCCTTTCCCCATTATTCATTATTTGAACGCAATTAGATGCTTGCCCCATTACTGGAAACGGGTGGGCCAGACTGGGTACCGGCCGAGTGCCATGGGTGACAGACCAACAGGCACAGGCCAAAAATGCCCGCTTCCTAATGGGTCTATTATTTCATGTCTATGTCCGGCCCATCAAAACACATGCGAACCCACGGGTCTCTAATAAAATTGTCCAGCCAATTTTTTATCCTATTATTTGAGTCAATGCTGTTAAAGCTAAGCTTTGCACAAATAGATTTTGAACCAATGATGCTCTGCAAAATAAAGGTTATATGTATCATAAGACTTACTATGGGTGAACTGTAAACCTTCGACAAATACAAATTTAACTTCTTAAAATCTATTTTTAGGGTTTTAATTGTTCCTAAAATTACTTTTTCTTCCAGAAATTAAAACCATTTTAAAAACTATATTAAAGGGTACCTAAAATTTTCTTTTCCCAATTACTATTAGTTACTATTATTGTGGAGGGTTGCATTCACTATCTGAACTTGTGTGTTTACTTACTTTTAGAAATGTGTGTAGGCTTTTAGTGGATACATGAATTTTGAGCCAAAGATGTCAAGTTAATTGGTGATGGATAAAACTTACCCAATTAACCCAGAAAGAAATGTTAGGAAGAGCACCATCCATGTGAGCTTTGGCCTTTTTCTTCTGTTACATGAAAAATAATCAAACAATTTTTGTTTTGTTTTAATTTCCTTCTTCCAAGTATTTTCACAAGAGCAGAGAATGGCTTAATTAATTACAACTTTGCATTTGTAGGATAATCAAAATTAAGGAGAGACTAAAAAATTTAATAAAGATGGATGAAAACTAACCTTTCAAAGATGAGACCAAGAGAAACCATAAAAGCTGTTGCGAACAAGAGACGACAAGCAAAATGAACCGTCAAATTCATCCCATCATCTGCTGCCAGTTTGTAGAACACATTCATCCTTGCATACGAAATCTGAACCAATACCATTACCATCACTGGCCCAAACCCATTTACACAATTCCCCATCATCTCTAAACTTTAGCAAAAGAAAGAAACCAACTTTATTAAACAAACTCCACACCATCAAATTGTAAACAGAAAGATGGAGATTATCAACAAAAACTGAGACTAGATTCTCTACAGGAACATTCAAATCTCCAGAAAACAGTTAAGAGTGAGAGAATCAAGGAAATAACGGAGAGAAAGAGAATTACCTTAGTCTGGTGACTCAATTAACCAAGAGGATCATACGTGGTGGAAGGGTGAGCGAAATTGGTAGCACGATTTAGGGATTAGCGAGATAAAGAGAGTTACTTGATAAACTAGTACGAAAGAATTGGGGATTTAGGGATTTAGAGAGTCTGATTGTCTCAGTGAGTGAGACTGAGACAGAAGAAGCCACCGCCGTCCAATAGAGTCGGTAGACAGAGAGTATTAGTGAGAGTGAGCGAGAGTGAGGGTAGCGGCTGATGAAAAGTTGAAATATGCATGATGTATTTAACGGCTTTGCCCGTTAACCTGCGGGTAGATGTTGCCCGATCCGGATTTTCATAGGTCGAATCAGGCAAAGGTCAATTTCTAACATGTTATAAAATTTATATTCATACCCATATTTTAATAAATACTAAGATAAAAATTAAACCGTTATAAGTATTAAATCTCACCTCGACCATCTGCCATATTATTTAACTTCTTCTCAAACAAGTACACACTTTTAACAAAAAAATTTACCTAAGGAAGCCAACGCCCAAATCAGTCTATGGATACATGCATTTGCAAAATTCTTTCAACCTCAAAACTAAAAAACACCTTATTGATAACCTCAATTTTCCATCAACTTGCTTGAAGGTCAATTAAAACACTAACTAAGGCATCATGCGGAAACAACCTCACCGAAGAACACCAATAACTGGCGTAGGCAGCCATCAATCTTCCCAAATTCAAACTAATTGACCATTCTCTACTCATCACCGAATACCTTATTGGAGAACATGTTTCGCACCCCAAACATTTCACCATGTAAAAAATATAAAATAACCAACGGCTGTCTCCAAAAACAAAAAAAAAAAAAGAAAATATTTTGCTTTCAATAATCGTCCCACCAGTGAGTGAGGATTTGTTATTATTCTCCGTCCTTGCTTCGCCAACAGTGCTCGTTAAAACATGTGAGATTACAAAACCCAACCCCACTTCCCATTTTACTCTACACAATTCATCGCATTTTACTCAATGAAGCTCATTCTCTGCACTATGCCACCAAAAATTTCTAATAAGCTCATAATCTCGTCATACAAAGTTACTGGAATGTGAAACACATTATAGCATATGTGGGTACTGCTTGGACCACGGCCTTAATTAGCACCTCCTTATCAACTATAAATAATAATTTTTTCATCTGACCTTAAGCTCAAACAAGGGAACAACTGTATATGCTGCATCAAAATATTAAAACATAGGATAGGAAATTATTTCTCCATATCCAGAAAACTATAATTTAGTAGTACTTCATAACCAAAGTAATAAATTGATTTTAAGATCACCTAGAAAAAAATTACAATTAATTTTAAGATAACGATGGATTTTACTAAGAAGTCCCACATAAATACAAGTCCAACAGTTTACTTTTCAAAAAAAAAACTGCTCAAAACACACTTACAAAAGAAAAAACAACAAAAGGAAAAAAAAATTCCAATGACACAATGTCTCGTATCCAAAAAGGTGTGTTGGAAAGCATTTGCATATAAGCAATTGATGGAAAACTGTAGTCTAGGGATTTTGGTTAGGGAATTATTATGTTATTTGGATAAAACACGAGAGATTTTGGCATTATGGTAGCAGTGGTGGGAGATCGAGGTTTGGATTCCAATAAAACTTTAATGCAGAACAGAAATTAAAGAAAATATTTGTTGAGAAAGAAGAGAGGAAGGTAGATAATTTAGAAAATCCTACTGATTAATAAAATCCCAACATAATAATAAATAAATCAAATCCTAATAAATAAATCAAAATAATAAAATCCCAAATAACATAAAAAATTTTAAATCAAAATCTCTAAATTGAATGTTAAATCATCGAGATACACACAAGCAAAGCGTCAAGATTCAACTTAGGTGAATGTGAATGGTAAACTTGCTATTGAGGAACCTAGTGAGGCCAATGAATTTAATAAATGTGGTTTTGTCATGGCTTTTGTTCCTTCTACACATTATTTTGATCCTGTTATAAAAGAACCCCCTTATTGGATCATTGGACATTTTTCTATTCTTTATGAAGTTGGACCTCATAATTATTTGCTTGATTTACCTGAATGTTTAAATATTAGTCATTTTTCACTGTAGAAAATCTATCGCCTTACCGAGGCACCTTAGAGCCTCTTATTGTGTTTTCTCATTTCGTGCAGGTCATACTCATGTGATTAGAGCCATATGGAATATTGATGCCCTTCCTATCTTGAGGGGCCCGTTATCGGTACTTTTTTCAATGGGAAGGTGGACCAAAATCAAAGAGTACTTGGATTTCTAAAAAGTTGTTTCGTGAGCTTAATCCTAAATAGGTGGAGTGGTTCCTTCGGTCTAACTTGTTTGACACGAATTCTTTTCAACCAGAGAAAAATGATGGAGAACCATAATTTAGAGATTTTGATTTGGGAATTATAATGTTATTTGTGATTTTATTGGTTAGATTTATTTCCTAATATGTTGGGATTTTATTAATTAGTAGAGTTTCCTAGTGTGCTTGAGATTGGTGTTTATATAAACACGTTATTATTTTGAGTTTTTTTTTCAGACCAGATTATTAAATTTTGATAATTAATTATCCCTCTCAGCTTTCTTCATTTATTGTTTCTCCTCCTTATGTTCTATCTTCTCTTCTATCTATTTCAATTTGTCTTGTTATTCTCTCTTTCCCTCTCTTTTTTCTCAACAAATGTTTTCCTCTTATTCCGTGACTTCAATAGTTTTTTTTAACAGCAAACGGAGAAGTAATTTATTGATGATAAAATAACCAAAATAGATTAAAAAAAACACACCGAGTAAAGAGAACAGAACACTGCCTAAGAATAACACAACTCAGGACAAAGAGTCTCAACATCTTAATAACTAACACCTTACTAAACGGACTGAAACAAAACCATTATCATGAAACTAATCCCAAGTAGAAATAATCATTGCAATAAAACTCATGTGTGGCAGTAACATCCACCCCAAAACTTGCAAGAACAACACCTAGAATTATAAAACGCACTTGGTAATATATATATGCGTTGGGAGTTGAATATAAACCTTTTTGAATTGAAAATTGACCTGAACTCCACTTGGTAATACCAAGATCTGTGTTAATTCTCATATACTATAGTATAAGCTAGGATGAGCTCCCGAATTGGAAAAAATCTTGCTTAACTTTACGCTATAAAAACAATGCATGGCATAAAGCATTTTTTTACTATCGGATGAAAAGAAAAGAGAGAAAAAAAAAATTTTCTTTTCATCTTATGATGAAAAATGTTTTGTGTTATATATTTTTCATGGCACAAAAACTAATCAATAATTTCTTCTCTTTGTTGACTTAAACAATACTGTAATGAATCATAAATAGTGATGATCCCTGCGGCATGCCTGGATAGGGTATCCATAACGGACATGGTTCAATAGTTTAACTGGTCGTTTTTTTCCCAAAATTCATAATTACAGGAATAGTCAAGTTATTATGAGACTACTTACTTGAATTTAGATTGTTCGATAACATGTCTTGTCTCTTGGAACAAGTTGCCCTTGGCTTTTGCTTCATAAGAAGGTTGTTCAAACTCTCAAGTAATCGAGAAAGGTCGTCATTCAAGTTTTTTTCTTTTTTATCAAGCAAAACTCGATCAGTTACTCAAAATGTCAAGTTTTGGGATACAGCATGAGCTGGGTCAGGCTTGATTGAGAAAAGAAGATCCTAAAAATGGTTTTAAGTACTGAAATAGATATACTCCAGAAGGAAAGCTAAGCATAAATTATGTAATGAAGCAAGAAACCAATTAATTATATAAGAATAAGGTTTACTTAGAGCTTATGAAGAACACTTGAGCCAAGCAAAATGCACAACAAATATCCATAAAAGTCTTGGCTTCATGAGAAAATTGTAACCACGTCAAGAGAACACGATGTCCATGAGTTCAACTCCCATCAATTAAATTAAAAATGCTGCATAACAAACCATTGTCGCTTAGACACTACAGCGGGTACCCTTTCAACCTGTGAGTGCCAGCACAGGTGCTCATTTGCTAGCAGTGATCAAATTCAGTGCCCCATTACATATAAATCATTAACGCATTAACCAAACATCATCTTGATGAACTTACAGCAATTGCTTAAGCAACTGGTGCAGGTCAATGATACTTCAGGAAAGCCAGCTAATTGCACCAGCAACTGGTTGAAAATCTTTGCCTGGAACTTACAGCAAAACTATGGCCACGAGTTGCAGGCACTAGAACCATAACAAAATGACTAAAAGGTTCTTTTCAGGGGGGTTCCTTCACAGGAAGTTTGATAGCTGAAACCTTATAGACTCCCTGTTAACATGCTCGAACATCTATCTAATCACCAGTGCATAGATTTGGCTCATGATGGGATCATTAAGCTTGGTTGATCTACTACGTACCACAAACACTTGATCGGTCAGGCCACTTGAGGTTGATCCACCTCATCGAGCTAAGCTATCTCAGTCCTAATTAAGCAGCAGCTAATACTCTGCAGAGCTGTGCACAATACGCTTAAATATTACCTCTTCAACATATATAAATGGCAACCTTCTCAACGTTATTGTTCCCAAATATTGTATTCTCCTATACATTCTGCCCACGAAATTTAATTTCTTGCTATATATACCAATATTGGGAAACCCTAATCATAAGAAAGACGTCTGAAAATATTGTTGGCATCATATTCACATATCCGGCCACTAAGGTCTCTAACGCACCCTATATCAGTTAATTTCAGCTCACTGCTTCTTTTCCTCAATAGGGCTATGCTATTTATTTCGGGGTTCTACAAATCGCAAATACCAATGTACAATAGAAAATAGTTCTGTACAAGCAGCACACTTGACTGCAAGCTAAACACCAAGAACATATATAATATACTACTAGTAGTTTTGTTTTTTTTTCTCTCTTCTTAGTATACTTTTCATTTTACGGTGCCTTCATTAATTATATTAGCTGCCTTCTGTAATTATTAGCACCGTTTGTGTAACTGCTTACCTTCAAAAAAGATTTGTTTGCTACTGCGCGCAATTAATCACGTCATCATTTTACCTCTACGGTTGGTTTAGGGTTTCTGTTTCTTCTTCTTCTTCTTTCTTCATATGGCCATTTTAAGAAGTTTTAGTGTCATCCATGCTTTACAATTGAATAAACTTAATTAAGCAATCTACTAAGATGATTTAACCCAAAAAAAACTGAACAAATTATAAAAACACCTGTTAAAATAACCAATGATCATACTTTTAAAACTCTATATCAACGAATCTCAAAGGATTATTTTCAAGTAATCTCAATCTCTCAAAATTTGAAAAATAGAACCTAGCTAGCCATCTTCTTATGTTCAGTAGTCGAAATGATCAAATCATGAACTCAGTATACAAAACAAACCAAAGATAAACTCACCATTACATATATTTAACAAAACAGTTGTTTTACATTTAACAGCATTTTCACTTCACTATCAAACAAACAAAAAACACAGCATTGTCACTTAGCTAGATGGACAGACCTCTCTCTCTCACAACACAGCACAACATAACACAACACAGCACATACATAAATTACAGAGACATTAATTATGCTCTAAGGCTTTGGGATTTCCTTGATGTTTTTCAAGTTCCAAAGATCATCTTCCCAGAAATCACCATCAAGATCATAAGGATCCACTCTACTAACCCAATCAAGACCACCCATCAGCTCCCAGTAAGGATGCCACCATTCCCCCCCATTCACCCACTCTTCCTCATAAGTCCATGTCACTGGCCACTCCTCCAACCCATCTTCCCTCTTCTCCATGATCAGCCCACCGATGACAGCCTCTTCTTCACCTTTTGCCTCAACCTTCTTCTCCTCCTCCTCAACCTGCTTGATCACCACTTCTTTATGTAGATTCTCCTCTTCCCTTGCTGCTTTCATTGACATGGATCTTGTGACTATTGTTCTTTCATTGGGAAGAGCAAAATTCACTCTACATTTATATTTTCGAGCTCTCGCCGTCTTTCTTGCCTTCCTTGAGTTCTCTACCGCTTCTCCTGTTCTGCGTCTCTTTCTCCACCTCTTCCCTTCATACATTGAGCTCACTTTTGCTCTCTTCATACGAGAGAGAGAGAGAGAGGAATTAAGGGAGCGAGAGAAACAAAAAAAAAAGGTAATTGGGTTTTACGAGGAAGGGGAGGGAGAGCCGGGTGATATATATAGAGAGAGAGAGAGGATAGAATTAAATAGAGAGAGAAAGAGCTCGTATATAAAAAGAATCTCTTGATGGGGACATAGGATCTGCAGGGTGGGGTAAAAATAGTACAATTACTAGCAGTAGCTGTTTATGGTTTAGAGTCTTGGTTGAGGACTAAATGCAAGTTTCATGTGATGATGAGGTTTTTTTTTTTCAGAATATAGAGTTACCATAGTTTCCCAAGAAAATCCTATGATAATTAATGCCATGATTAACTTACCCAGTCAAGAAATAAACCCATGAGCCCCCCACGAGATAGAAAACCAATCATAATTTCTATGTGGGAAAATCGCGAGAGGAAGGAGGTTGTGTGCGTTTCAGCAGCCTTTTGGATACGTGGCCATGCAGGAAAGGCACGTGGATATGTGCACATGCAGTATATGGGACCCACTAACCGATTGGCTTTTCTATTTCTTTTTGCATTTTTTGGGGGTAAAAGGCCATTTTGGCTTCGGATATCACTTGTTTCTGCATGAGGCCACCACGTCTACAGTTGTAGGTGTATGAAACTGTCGTCACAACTCTTACCATCTCAAGCCTCACACTTCCTTATTAAAGAGTTTGCTTTAAAAAATATTACCATATGGATTCAACATAGGGATTAACTATAATTGTTTAACTTTTTTTTCTACCGAACCAAGCACCATGTCAACTCGAAATCAGGCTAATAATGTGATGAGTATACCCTTTTGCCAATCTGGTTGACCTTGTAAAGCCAATTTTATTACCATTTTGAAAAATAGAGAACAAAAAGCGTACCGCTACTCGGACCCTTAAATGTTCAAGGTTCGCATTTTGTATGGATTATAGTCATTTAATTGGCATCTGTTTCAGACTTTTCCTCTTTTTCTTATCCAGGTACAACCTATTTATGAGGTTCATATTTGAAGTCTTCCTCTTAATCAATGAAGTGTATTACTTTGGTAGTTTCTGAAACCATACACAATATTAATTATAATATGATTTTATACCTTTCATTACACTTTACATTAACTGCAAAATCTAAACGAATCCAGAGGAATTATCTGGATATAGTATTTGAATCGCTTCACACTTTGGTCAGAAGAGACATATATGAAAGAAAAGATTGGGTAGATCCATTTTACCACCATTGGCATAGTTTACTAATGTCAAACAGGTTGCTACCTCTATTACTATGGGCGAAGGAAATCCAAAGAGATCAGTATTACCAAAAAAAGGCTTTTAGACAATTAAAACTATGATATCTAACAAAATCTTTTACCTAGCCTGGTATGATCAGTTGGCAAATTTGTGAAAGTGTAACTTGAGGTTTAAATCTTAAATTTCAATTAGGACATTGAATAGCTTGTCTAAACCGATCACATCCTCAATACGTCAAATACTATCAAGATCACAAATAACAAAACATACAAGTGAGCAGGATCCTCTGTAGTATAACGGTGTACCTTTTGCCATTTTTGTGTGATATGCGTATTTAATGGTTTAAAGATGGGTCATATCAGTACTTGAACCATTAAATACAACATACTACACCAAAAACTACACCGGAATACTATATAGATATTAATCCTCACTCAAAGCGGGAAAACTTGCATGCATGACACTAAATAATAATTAGAGATGCAATGAAAAATTTATTAGCACTTGCTCGTATCATCATAATAAATAAATCCCATCAAAAATCTCGTCGAGAAGTTCACGATATTTTGCCATATAATTTTAATAATCAACGCTGCATTCCCTACAAGGACAGAAACAAAATAAATATATATGTGCTAAATAGCCTATATGAGTAGTGCAAATTCTTAATTATACTAGAAAATTGTCGCATCAGGAACATCCAACAGAATGGGAACATACCTTGTATATATATTATAACGATCAAACTGCTCATCGTAACCCAACAGCAACAGGCTTAGCTCTATCAGTTTGGCAGTAGGACTGATTAAGAAAGTTCGTTCATCCTTTTGTAGTGATTCTAATAGAGGAAAAATGTAAGGAAAAGAATCGTTGATTCAATAACAGACCACAAAAGGTCAAAAATATATCTTATGCCTTCATAAAACAGGAGGGTTCACTTACTCCAAAGACAAGAAAATGCAGGGACAAAACTTCCCCTATGTCCAAAATGCTTGTCCTTCATCTTTTTCCATAAACTTATACTCTAGAAGATCCACCTATATATCCCACTGACTTCTTGGTTAAACTGAACCAAGATAAATGACTATACCCTTCTGAATGCCGCATCAATGTCTAGTCATTGTTCTTGACTAGGTGGTACTTAGGCTTTGAATTAAATTTTGCTAGTACATAGCTTCACCTTGTTCAGAGTTGCAATGCGAATAATGTATTAAGATAATGTTGTAAAATTCATTCTAAAATGACTGATGTACTGAGAGAATGTTGTAAAATGTATAGAGAATTTATAAGATGTGTAGATAATATAAATGAGCTTTTACGGTTTTGAAGGGGCCACATTTCTTATCTTAGTTGTGTTTCTTCTTCCTGACTTCTCCTAACCTTTGTTCCCTTCATCACCATTTCTGCTCAAATTAACCCACAATATCATTATTTACAGACCAATAAACAGGCATTATCAAACCAAATGGCTCTCCAAGAGTAACCAAAGCACGCAAACTACCCATGCATGGAAACCCAAGGATTAAATGTAATTGAGACAATAAATAGTTACTTTATGGAAAGTCAACCTCTATCACCACTTGCTATTATCAGTTGACTTACCGACATCCCAAACACAAGTCTCAATCCAAAACTTATCACATCCCCAATGCCAAGCTTAATACACCCCTTGATTCAACAATCCAACAATGACATTTGTGCATCTTCCACTTTAGACTGGCATATCCAATCAGTATCCATACACCACCAACTAGCATCAATATTTCTCGCATATTACAAAAACTGTATTAAGTTCATTGTAACTATTCTACTAAAATAAATTATATACCTTCAGTAAGAACAATTGTGATGGAGTAAGGTATCATGATCTTCACAAGGACCTGAAATAAATTCTTTGCAGTACTTAAATGAACATCTTCCATCAAAGCACATTATAGTATCCATCTATTTCTGTAGCTTCTGTATACTTCTATGCCTTTTCTATTAGAACCTACAATATTAATTCCACTGATCACACAAATTCCCAATCTATACGCCTCCAATCTTTTCATTTTGATTAAAAGAATCACCTAGGAAATTAGTTTTGTTAGGACAAACCAATGTTGATAGAGAGAACTTCCATCTCCTCACACAACCACACTCGTGTGTAAGAAAATCCCTGACCATTTTCTTCATTCCGATACCTAACATTGCTAACAATTTTCCTGGTAGGTGATTTTGACAGCAGAAGAAAACTGTTGAAAGGTAGGATCGTTGTTATTTTTTTTCTATGACATTTATATATAACTAGAATATAGGAACACTTTCTTCCTTGGAATCAAACAAGCCAACCCTCATGGTTCCAGTGTTGAGGTTAAATAAGGAAACATGCAAGTTGTAAAATGATAGGGAAATGGCCATGAAAGATCATTGCCTTCTCATCATGTTTTCACTAGGCCAAAGCCAAATAGAATTCCATAGCCCCTCCTTACAATCTATAGTGTCGCAAACAAATTTGGTCATGAATCATTCAGCAACTACCACATTTGTCAAAAGACATCTTCGACAGCTTAAGCTATGTAAACATCTAAACTTTGCAACGTTTGACACAGACCACTTTTTAAGGGGGGTCAATATTTCATTACATAGAAATATTTTTTTCAAAAAAGGGAATTAAAACTGGTAAAAGAAACTTTTAAAACATGAAAACACAAAGTAAAAGAACCAAAAGAGACTTGGGCAGCCTGGTGTGAGCAAGATTTCATCTCATGTTTCTTTGGCGACAACAAATGACTTTACCAACTAAGTTAGCAGATCTTAAGATAACATAATGATGTGAACTTTGTCGATTCAATTATTTTCTTTCCCTTTTGTGTTTGTGTAGTTTGCAAAATCCTGGTCTATGTTTTTGTATAATTCCTTACAGGTTCTAGCTCTTCTTTTTCTATTGGGAAAAATACATTTAACCCCCCCCCCCCCTTCCTAGGTTTGCTAAAAACTAAGCTAATCTCCTCGTATTTTGGAAAATTACACTGACATCCTTTGCCTAATTCATGGTTTGAGTTTTTCCTAACACTTACCCCGTTGTTGTCATAAATAAAAGCCTGAGGAGAGAGAGTTTTTGACTTATACTAACAAATTTGGCTTGATTCTTGTTACAAAAACCTTTTTATAATGAAAGGATAACATTGTCTTTTAATCAAATATGTCAAAAATTAAACAAAGTTCGTCTAATCAAATCTGGTAAGCATATCGGGGTAATTTTCCAAAATACGAGGTAAGATTAGTTTTTGCAAAACCTCAGGGGTAAAGGTATTCTCCCTTCGCTATTTTTTAAATTTCATTCAGACTTCAAACCTTATAACCACCCCCCCCCCCCTCCACCCCAAAAAAAAGGACAAAGGATAAATAATTATCTGGAAAATGGTCTCTGTTAATCATAGCAGCGGAAAAAGTAATAACAAGAAGGCATGAAGATATTGATATCATATTCCAAGGAAGGAAAACTGAGAATGTTGAAACAGAGCATCAAAATGGCTAACTGATGTTTAAGTAGCCAAAGTTGTAGAAGTTTCCATGGGCATGCTTATGACAGGTGGTAGCTAATGGACACTACATGAAGGTAACAACCTGATGTGAAGTTACTGATTTCATAGCCCTAAGGAAGAAAACTAAGAATTTCAACAGAGTTCATCTAGATGGCCCTACTAACATTTAAGTAGCCAAAGCTGTCAATGTTTCAGTGGGTGTGTTTATGAAGTGGAAATACTGGTGGATACTTCAGGCCAATTATGTCTTTTAGGCCTCATTATATTTTGATAAATAGTGATAATTGGGGGTGGGGGGACTTGAAGGCCTTGTTATATATGCATGTGTCTACAATGTGGTAAAATACAAAATAAGAAAGCTAAGAGATTCAACTTACAGAAGAACATGTGAGCCTTGTGAAGAATGGAGACATGAAACTATTTAGGTCCATCATGTACAAAATCATACATTGTGCCTTGAAATTCCCAAGCTATCACCTCCACATTCCACAACTTTAATGCCCCTTCATTCAAACTCTGTGCTAGATACCATGAGGATTAGCCTCTTTTTATCACAAGAAAACTAAAATTCAGCATGGTTAATTTGAGAAATATTCAAGCTTTATAGTTTCATGGATAATTTGAGAACACTTTATAAGAACTATTCTCTTTTTGTACAAAACGGTTCTTTCTTAATTGGCATATGATCACATTTTTCGTATATGGAACTAGCTCAAGGCCTACATCTGGCATGTGGGCTAGTAAAAATAGCTCAATTTCTATTATGAGCACATAGAACCATTTTAAAAGACTTACTCATTTACAAAGGGTAGGTTTATTTATTGCCATCATATTAATTAGCTCAACTGAAGTTCTTTCTTAATTGATAATGTCTTATTTTCTTATATGGAACTAGTTCAAGGCCAACATGCAGCACGTGGGCTAGTATAATAGCTCAATATCTATTATGAGCACATAAAACCTTTTGAGTAGATTTATTCATTTACGAAGGGAAGATTCATTTACTTCAACATATTAATTAGAATTCTTAATTACCATCCTTAAAAGATTCTTCTACAACTCTTTCTAATTTTTCCATCAAATTTCAGTTTGGTTGAAATATTTTATTTATGTAGAGGAGAAAAGTAAAATCTAAGGTAGCATCAAGAACCAATGCATCAGCTTCAAGAAAACCACAAGAAGTGTAAACTAAGAAAAGTAAAGTTATTTTGCTAAAGGAATTGACCAAATCAATAAATTTTTCACGGGATTAAGTATAATAAATTTCCATAAATGTCAAAACCCTTTTTAAGACTTGAAAAACTAACAATTAATAATGTGTTTTGAGCAAAATGTCAATCCAGAAAATCTGGACCAGTATCAAGCTTACCAGAGTACAGTCCACTGACTGTAGGTTTTCATACTTCAGCGGTAGATGTGAGTGCACAGAAATTTAGAATTGTGACTATTCAAACTCCATAACTGCCATAAAAATATCATTGATTAAAAGACCATTAAATAAACATGATACAGTGAAAAGTGATAGAAAGAAAAGTGTGTTTCTAATGGCTATCAGGAATATACGAATAAAATCACAAAGGCTAAATCGAAACCAGGACACACATAGAGAAAGAGAGAGAGAGATAAGAGCAGACTGGTGAGAAATGAAGTAAAATAGTTCCATACTTTCTTGCCAACGGTTGGTAAGTTCATTCACAGAGAAAGGAAAATGTTTATGATGAGGAAACACCTATCAGTAATACATGGTTCATGGAATCTCAAAAACATTTTGGATTTTCTTCTCATTAATGACATTTGTGAATTTCTATAACATGCATCCGGCAAAAAGCTTCACTTTGTTGTCAATATGAGCATGACTTAAAATTTTCTTCTTTTTTTGGGTTAAGTATGAGCATGATTAAATAAAAAGAAAATAATTCATCTCAAGGAGATTAAAATTATAGGCATAGAAAGGAAAACCAATCGCTAAAAAATTTGTCCTTGGACCTCAGTCAGGTGGAAAACAAGTGGGAATATATTTACGTGTATATGTGGTGCTTAGAGAGAGACAGTGAGATTCTTCTGTCTGTTTGTGTATGTATTGCGGATTTGCATGTATACCGTGAGTCTGACGTGTAGTATGCCCAGTCACGTAACACTTCACATGCATGAATCTCTGACGTCATGTAACCTAAAATACCAATAATATGACCTTAAAAATCAAGAAATATTTATTAAATCTAACAAAAATGTCAAAAAATTCATTTATAAAAGTTCAAAAGACATACCTCTTAGTAAGAATCAGCATTCTCGAAGCATTTCTTTTTAAAATTTTAAAAGGCATACCTCTTAGTAAAAATAGGCATTCTCCAAGCATTTGTTTAGAAAACTTTCGATGGTTTCCTGGGTGAAAGAGATCCTATTAATTATATTTTCAGTTGGATTTTGGAAACAACTTCCAACTATGTTATTGATAGTGCTCATGATGTTTGACATAATTTTGACTTCGGTTACTGCAATGGAAAAGAAACCACCTCTACAGATTTCAAAACAATACTGTAGATTATTTACCGTCCATAATTAGAAGCCCAAGAATCAATAGGATTATTAAAGTTTGAGAACCATTGCTTTTGAATACTATGTCGGACTATCGTTTTTGCCAAAATTCTGGAAACCAAAGACTGAAACAAAAACCCATCTTCTAGGCTCACCATATAAGTTATTTGGTTGAAATCTGGTTGGTTTGACTCCACATAGATCTAAATTCTAAAAGACGGTTTACATCAACATGAACTTAATAGTGATAGAAAAAAATGGTTAGGTTGTTTAAAAAATGGGTTATATAGTTTCAAAAGGGGGGACAGTATGATACTATTTAGGACATCATGCACAAAAACATATATTGCGCCTTGAAATACCCAAACTATCACCTCAGCATTCCACAACTTGAATGCCCCTTCATTCAAACTCCACACTAGAACTATGAGGATTAGCCTTTTTTTGTCCCAAGAGAGACAAAATCCAGTGTGATTGTGTTCACTTGGCTTAGAAATATTCAAGTTTTATGGATTAAACTTTCATGGATAATTTGAGAACGCTTATAAGAAATATTTTTCTCTTTTCGTACAAAACTGTTCTTTGTTAATTGATATAACTTATTTTTATTAAATGAAACTAGTTCAAGCCCTACATCCAGATTGCAGCACATAGGCTAGTATCATAAGCTGAATAGAGCACATAAAACAGTTTTAGGAAGATTTACCATTTACAAAGGGTAGTTTATTTATTGTCATCATATTAATTAGCTCAATTAGAGTGCGTTCTTAATTGATGTATATCTTATTTTTCTTAAATGGAACTAGTTCAAGGCCTACATCCAGCACGTGGGCTATTTGAGCTCAAAGAACATTTTTAAGTAGATTTACTCATTTACAAAGGGTCAGTTAATTTATTGCCATCATATTAATTAGAATTCTTAATTACCATCCTTTACAAGATTCTTCTACAATTCTTGCTAATTTTGCCATCAAAATTCAGTTTCTTTGAAATATTCAATTTATGTAGAGGAGGAATGGTAAATCTGAAGTAGTATCAAGAACATTGCATCAGCTTCAGAAAGAGCATAACTGTGTAAACTGAGAAAGGTACTTATTTTCTAAACGAGCTATGACCAAATCCATAGATTTGTCATGGATTAAGTATAATGCATTTCCATAAATGTCATAAAACCTTTTAAGACTTGAAAAACTAACAATTAATAATGTGTTCTGAGCAAAATGTCAATCCAGAAAATCAGGGCCAAGTTCAAGAATCCTTACCACAATACAGCTGACTGATTTTGGATTTTTCATGCTTCAGCAGTAGATGTGAGTGCACAGAAAACCAGAATTATGACAATCCAAACTCCATAACTGCCATAAAAAACATTGGTTAAGAGACCATGAAATAAACATGATACAATGACAAGTGATAAAAAAAATTGTGTTTCTAATGGCTATCAGAGAATGATTAAAATCACAGAGGTTACAGTAAAACCAGACAGACACACAGAGAGATAAAAGAAAAGACTGGTGAGAAATGCAGTAAAATAATTCCATACTGTCTTTCCAATGGTTGGTAAGGTCATTCACATAGAAAAGAAAATGTTAAAGATGAGGAAACACTATCGTCGGTAATACATGGTTGATAATTCATGGAATCTCAAAGACATTATAGATTTTTCTTCTCATTAATTACTTTTCTATAACATGCATTGGGCAAAGTAATTGACAACAAAGCCACTGTGTTGACCATCTCAGCATGATTTAAAAAGAAATGAATGTAAATTCCTGAATGAGATTAAAATTATAGGCGAAGTAAAGAAAACCAATCACTAAAAAAATTTGTCCTTCGACCTAGGTTCAGGTGGAAAACAAGTGGGAATATATATTTACGTGTATGCGTGTGTGCATAGAGACAGAGAGAGATTCTTCTGTCGGTTTGTGTATGTCCCGCATGTATACGAGCCTCACGTGTAGTGTACAGTCACGTAACACTCTACATGGCTGTATCTCTCATGTCACGTACCTAAAATACTAATAAATATAACCTCAAAATCAAGAAATATTTTATTAAATCTAACAAAATTGTTAAGAAATTCATTTATAAAAGTTTAAAAAGCATACATCTTAGTAAAAACTTGGAAGTTTCCAAGTACTTCTTTTAGAAAAAATTTGACAGTTCCCTGGAGGAAGGAGATATCCTATTATAATTCTTAGTTGGGTTGGGGAACAACTTCCAACTTTGTTATTGATAGTGCTCATGATTTTGACATGGACTTTTACTACCATAGAAAAAGAAGCCACCTCAACAGATTTCAAAACAATACTGTATATTATTTACCGTCGAAATTACAACCATTACTAAAGCTCAAGAACTAATGCTTTCCAATACTATGTTGGTATATCTTTTTTGCTAAGATACTGGCGACCAAAGGCTGAAACTGAAATCCACCATCATCTAGACTCACCATATAAGTTACTTGGTCGAAATATGGCTGGTCAGACTCTACATAGATCTCATCATCATGTTCACATAAAAGAAAGAAGAACAGATGGTGTACATAAACATGAACTTAATAGTGATAGCACAAAATGACAAGGTTGATGCAAAAATGGCATCAATAAAATGGGTATATAGTTCCAAAAAGGGGAGTATTAGAAGAGAAGTTCAAGTTAAGGAACCTAAACTGATGAGTGGAGAGATGGTTTTCATATTCAAGTCATGCAGCTGATAAGCCAGTCAATTGGCTTAACAATATAATAATGTGTAGTTTGGTCTCAAAACCGATTTGGAAAACATGAGAAAAAATCTCTATTTCATTTAATACTTGTATGTTGTAGACATAAAAAGTTCAGCTAACGCTAAGCCAAAACAACTCTTGGCACCAAGCTTTAACTTATGCTACATGGACCACTGGGTCTGATTTTCATCTTTTGAATGGTGTTCCAGATTCTTCTATTATTTAGGTTTAAATATCTTAACCTCCTATTGCTTCCTCACATAGTGTTGCCATGAAGGAAAACATGAGTTGGTAACAACAAGAAGTTACACTATTTATATATAAAAGCTGCAAAGCAAAAGTGTGTCTCCCCATTGAGTTTCAGAGCCCAGGATTAATATCAAATTATTGATATAGAAACAGAAGAAGTTGTTAAGGATTTTTACAAGATTAGTCTAAGTCAAAACTTGTAGCTAGTCCTAGGTCGAAAGAGTCTAGATAAGCTCATGCCCCTAGCTAACTGAAGCTAGTCATCAAAAGCTAAATGCAAAATATAGAAACTAGAAGAGCCACTCAATGGGTTCAATCAATAAAGAATGTCACCAATCTCAGTTATCCCACTAGTCGCAGCTACACACAACTCTGATCCATCAATTTACTTGGAGCATACGATGGGACAAAGCATGCTAATCAAATAAAAGGGGGTGCTGTCACAATAAATACCAATTCTTAAAACTGAACGCTAACAGTTGCAAGTAGTATTAAAAAACTGCAAGCTAATCTCCTCAAGTAACACATCATCTAGGATAATTCTTCATAAGACAAGTCAAAAAGATTCTAACTTACCCATATTGAAAGTGACCTACCGTCCATTGCATCCATGTTGCGTAGCAACAATTCGCAGAAAGCTACATGATTATCATACATTTAATCCTGACTATAACTTTACTTGTTAAACTTAGACTGTTCAATAGGTCCAAAAACATCAACATTCCTGACTACTGCTGAACGGCCAAAGACCAATCAACTGTGAAAATTAACTTTTATAGGGTTTTGGAATTTTATTCTTCATATTAGCCCTAATTCCAAAAATGAATCTCTTCAATTCTACGAAAAAAAATGCCGCTAATAACAAAATTGGCTCATTTCAAAAGCTACATTTACTATAATAAAGCGACTACGAAATCATAAACTAAATACAATTACGTATAAAATTCGATGAAAAGGACGTCGAATTATACACTCACAAATCTAAGGAAGTCGTTGAAAACAAAGAAGGTACATTTTCACTGAATGAGAAAGAATCGAAGGACGCCGTCTTGTGACTGTTATAATCCACTGGGTTGAAGCAAGCTATCTGGAGGAGTGGTCGGTACACGGTAGTACTAGCGAACCTGAGAAGGAACTTAGCAAGTAGAAGAGTTCCGCCGGACCACCGGGGTTGAAGCTTTGTTAGATTGAAGGTTCCTACACGTCATCTTTAATTTCTGACGTCATTATTTTTGGAGTATTTAAAAAAAAAAAAATACTTCTCCAGTATTTTCATTTGCTAGAAAACGATGCTGTCTCAATTGTGTAGATTAAAATGAATCTTCTGTTAGCATTAATCGACGCGTTGAGACTTATTCTCAAAAAAAAAAAAAAAATCGATGGGTTAAGACTTGAGATTAAACCCAGTCAAAGCGCACCGTTTTATAGTGCCAAGGAAACACCCAAGTCGGTGAGTTTACTGGAGAAATAGAAATGTTTGTGGCATCTAAATTTTTCTTGCGTAAGAAAATTTCTTCTCTTTTCTGAAAGTCAAAAAATTTCTTAGTTTATTGGCTCAGTCCTTTTCTGATATAATTTTTGATAAAACAGCAAATTCAACAAGATTTTTAACACAAATTCAGTCTTTTAAAAATTATTTTTTAACTTTTGATTCTTTTTATAAACTATTTTGTTATTCGTTGTAACCTTTGTTTATAGAATACGTAAATGGTGTTGATCAAACTTGACTTTTTTATCGCACAATCTACACAAGTCTTAGGTTACATCCAAAATGGGGTTCAATGTTGACCTTTTTTCATTGCTGTCGGCTCACAATTTGCGAATTGGTGCATCAAGAGAAATATATAAAATCGAATACTTTTCTCCTAAAGAATACCATTCAACACAATATATCCCAAACATTTACATCCAAAGCATAATTATCATACTAACGGCGGGAATCAAGCACCGAAAGGCATTTTTCCTAATCTTTACTTTACATGTAAACCAATAAACAGAAGATTATACAAAATAAACAACATTAAAGGATCCAATAATACCAAAATACATGTACAGGATGAATAACCATGATTTAATCAACAAGAGAGGTCTATACAAAATATTTCATGGTGATCCCCAAAAGATACAAAACACTGTACAAATACTAATACTTCTTATATTACAAAACAGCCTTGCTCCGGGACATATTCAAACCTTTCTTAAGAACACAAGGTTTGCTCTTCTTCTCTTTCTGTTCAATCAAACTACTTACAGAGATATTAGCAATCAAATAGATCCGACAAAAACACATGATATATACACTACCATCAAAACATTTTTATCTCCAAAAAATTACTCAAAATTCCCTCCTTGTAAACTTTGGTGGCATTTAGATTCCTTCTATGTACACTTCCTTTTAATGGGGCTCTAAGCCACAGCAGGGATGCTGGAATTTTGGCGATCCCTGTTGAGGCAATCAAATCCTTCTACTCTAACTGCAGCTGGCTTAAGGCCAAAATTCATTCTAGCACAACCTCCTTTACGTGCTGATGATGATGGAGACGACAAACCTGATGGTGAATGAATGGACAATGCTGGCATAGGAGTAAGTTTCTCATCTCCAAAACGGGCATCCTGTACTAACGGGTTAGCAGCCCTGCTTGGAGGAGACCCAAAAAAAAATGGGGGTGATGAGGCTACCGATGTTACAGAACTCCCTGTCCCACAATCCTCCTGAAGTAACCATAATATTAATCAAAGAAGACCATGATTTACCATAAATTCCTATTGTATAAAGTCAGCTAAAACAATCCCATCTATAAGAGAAGCACAAATGATAACAAGCGAAAATACAAAAGCCTATACTGATACTGCCCAAAAGGCCTATATCCATTTCAACTCTCAAGAGTTTCCAAAGAAACCATCACAATACAAAGAATAAAAGCAGACACATGATATTTACAGAATATCACTGATATCTCTAACTAAAAATTTCATTACAGAAGTAGTTTTTTTAAGTGATTTATTCAAATAAGACTACCCTCATGAATTACATGTCAATTATGCCCAAATCAAGCCTACGCCATATGTGAAACCTAACAGCACAACAATGAAAGTGATTGTATACCTTCATGAGAATGATATCAAGAAGTTCTGACCCAGCCTTTGAATCGCACACCTCCGCTGTTTGACTGTCAACCAAAACAAACCTTCGCGAAGTTAAAAGCTTTGAAGTGCTTAAAACAAGCATCATACAAATCATTTGACCATTTCAACGCAAAAACTTTATCAAAAGTTCACCTAAGGTGCAACCTCAATGGCCTGATAGGATTGTTAGCTAGGATCCCAACCCGCCGAGGCTTAGGGCAAACAATCAGATCCTTCTGATCACAGATCGAGACCAAACCCCTCCTCTCCTTGCAGGGAACTACGGCGTTCTGCTGAAGATTACAATGATTCATCTTGGAAAACCGCTTCGATTCTACAGAAGAACGCCTAATCTGAGCAACACAAACACAATAATTTTTAAAATTACCAAAACAACGATTTGGATTGAAAAATTAAATAAACAAACAAACAAAAATTAGTTCGCAGGTTTATTTGTTGCTTCTGATGTTTTAAAAAAATATATATTAAAACATTGATTGCAGTGTTCAACGGATTTACGTTCATTTCAAAACTTTATGAAATATTTGTTCCCCAAATTGTCCCGTTTATCATATTTTCCTCCATTTCCCTCACAACCAAACAAACAATCACAAGATTCGTGTAGCACCTCAACAGATCCGAGCCCATACCTTTCGGTAAAATAACAAAAACGAAACTTTTACTCGACTTAGCGCACAAATTAGATAAAAAAAAATTCAAAAATCGAAGCGCTTGATTCAACAGATCAGACCAAAAAGAGGATTAATTTCACAGTTTTGCGATAATGAAGAGTAAACAACAAATTTATAGAAAGAGAACAACTCACATGGATTAACCATGAGTTGACTACACAGCCATAAATATACCAGATCTGTTTTAAAAGAATAAGCGATGGTTTTTGAACATTGACTGGAAATTTAAAGAAGAAAATAAAGCAAGACCAAAATAGAAAGGCCAGATCTGCAAAGTAGATATACTAACTGTGGCCTCTAATACCCACATATAAATTCTATTTTTAGAGAGAGAGCTGTACCTGAAGGATTCCTCAGAAAAGAAGAAAGCAGAGGAAGGTGCCACGATGAAGAAGAGAACCATACGATGGCATGAGGGACTTTATAGGGGTAAAATGATGTAGATATAGAGTCCAACGGTGGCGTTTCTAAGCCTATTAGAGAGTATTAGGTCTTTAGGTGTAACCGTGTAAACAGAAATGGATATTTTCATTTCGTCGATAATTTGTAGCCAACTACTAAAAATAGATGCTTAGAAGAAAAAAAAAGCTACTAAAGGTAGATAAATTATGATTGAAATTTCACCAAAACAAAATTCTCTTTTTTCTCATTCAAAAAGTTTTCTTTTTTTTAAAGAATTAATCCAATGAGTCTGGTTCTTTGCTATTACCAACAAAATTATACGTTATAATTCATACATAGTGTTAAAACTATTAAATAAAAATAAAAAAACTAATATCAAAATTATTATTTTATTTTCACATATTTATTAATAATATTCTGATTCCGTGATAATTAATATTTACCATAAAACCAATCTCATGAATCAACACTCCTAACAATTATCTTTTGGGGAGGAATGTCATGCTTCTTTCCTTTTTTGTACTTTTTCTTTTTAGCTTAAAGTGCAAAACTTATAGTATGAGATTCATTAATTGGAGTTTATGAAGTTTTCTTTAAAATTTTCGCGTTTACAATATTAAAATTAATTATCATATCTTATCATCTAAAATATGTTTATGAGAATTTTAAAGTTACAAAAAAAAATTAACATGTTTTGATAAATTTTATCATACGATCTAAGTTGTAGTTTTTCATACAAATTGATGAAATATAGACTAAATCATAGATTAAAGTGATAATTTATTGTTAAAATTTTGTATAATCGATCTACTTACATAAGTTTTATTGAATAGTAAAATTGGATCTCGAATTTTATTTTTAAATGCATTATTTTTTAAAGATAACTTTGCAAATTTTCTATAAATAATTTTGTTTAATTTTATCCTTTGCTTAAATGGTGATCGAAAAATTAACTCTTGCTTGGATTGAGAAGAAGCAAAGCGAAACTAGAAAAGAAAGGGAAGGGGAGCATCCCTTCCCTTGTTTCAGAAAAAAAAAAAAAAAAAAAGGAAAGTGGTATAGCAAGTATTAGGATGTTATCATAACAAATGATATTATGAAATTATAATATCATTTATAAGTTTTTTTTATATTAACGGAATGAATTGAAACCAAGTTTTTTATGTGGTGAATTTTGCAAATAACCACTAAATCACGAGGCTCAACTTTCATTTACCACATTATCCTTTAAGAAAGTCCCATGTATATAAACAGGAGTTCTTAAAAAACAGAAAAATGATTTTGTGTGAGATTACCAATATCCCAACAAAAGGATTGCATTTAATTGTAGATTATCAATATGGGTGAGACTATATAAGGATTATGCTACCTAATAATGTAAGGATTATATTATCAATATGGGTGAGACTATATAAGGACTATGTTACCTAATAATGTAAAAACTATCATCATTATATAACAACATCTAACAAGATGGTGCACGCTTACTCAATGCACAATCACTTTGCTTCCAAATGAATATTTTGTCATAATTTCCTATAAATGAAAGATAAAAATATATTCTTTATTTTTTTTTATTATGGGTCCAACTTTTCTCACTATTAAAAAAAAAAATTCTTCGGTAACTGCACAATTTTATCGCTAATATTAGTCATCTACGACTAAATAAGCTCATAGGGTATTCCTAATTGATAGTTGAGCTCACTGGGAAGCCGGTAGCCCTATCACAAAATGTTGAGCCATCGTGAGCTGCTAGGAGTACGTTTGGTATTGCGGTGAAGGGACAAAATTTGCCTTTTCAACCACAAAAATTTAAACTTTGCATTTGGTAAAATTTAATTACTAATTGTACTAACAAAAGTTGTGATACAAAACGTGAATTTCTCAAAGCTACTCTTTGGGTGCTGCAGACATACTATATTCTAAAAGGCATAAAAATTAATGATTACTAAAGATATCCAAAAATATATTTTTACTTAATGAAATTTCTTAATTATATATATATAAAGAATATTTATTGCTCCTTCCAATGATAAAAACATTATCATTATTATGCATATTTTAGATATTTTACATAACTACAACTCTTTCAGAGCTAATTTTATATATATAATGTACCAAACACTATATTGTGATTATTCTATAGTACTTTTACTATAACATTTTTGTCATTGTTCTTTTGAAAACGCTGCAGCAATCCCAAACTCACTATTACCGCTAGTTTGATTTCAAAAGATAATCTCTAATACAAAGTTGATCTTGATTCGAGTTAAAGATCTTAGACTCCATAAAATTGAGAGAGAGAGAGAGAGAGAGAGAGAGAGAGAGAGAGAGATTTGAGAGAAATGAGAAGATAGTTGTTTTATTTCTTTAATACCTTTACAATTGATTTTATCGGCCTTACATATTGCCTCAAGATTATGTTACAGTAACTACCATTTTGTTATAGTAACAAACTACTAACTTCTACTTCTAATTGTTTCTAATTTCCTTTCTATGTACTGCCTTCAGTTGTAGAAGTCCTCTAGCCACTTTGGCTTCTTCACTTTCCTTGTAGGCCTAGAGCTAGTACTTGCAACTTCAACTTCATTGCTAGCCTTCAGTTAATTCTTCAGAATCATTCCCTTCTTTAAAAACACCTTGTCCTCAAGGTGGTGCAACCTCTTGAATTCCTCAACATTATCCCATAAAGCTTCCTCAAATGGTAAGCTAATCCTTTGTACCAACCATTAGGGTATCCATGAACCTTGTCTTAGGATGTTTCTTTCACCAATTATGGTTAAGGGATTAAACTGTGGCTGATTATCTATACCGTCAGGAAGTAAATCAAGAGATTCAATTGTAGGTCTAGCATTGCCTTTGAATGGTTTCAATAGTAAGATGTGAAACGCAATGTGAATTTTTTATTCTTTTGGAAATTGAAGTTTGTAAGCCATTATTCTAATTTTCTCTAAAATTTGAAAGGGACCAAAAAACTTTTTGCTCAACTTGTTAGAGGCTCTAATTGCAACAGTAATCTGTCTATGAGGTTGCAATTTTACCAACATTAACTCTCCCACTTGTAGTTGCATATCTTTCTTGTGTAAGTCAACCTTAACTTTCATTGGGGACTGAGCTACACTTAGATGTGTTTTGAGTTACTAAAGGATTTTTGCCCTAGTACCCAAATCTTGATATATTTTTTCGAGCTTTGAATGGCCTCTGTGGTATACTGGGATAGAAGGAAGAAGTCTCCCAAAAACTGCTTCAAGAGGTGTCATCCTAATCGATGAATGAAAAGCAGTGTTGTAATGATATTCGTACTATTTAAGAAACTTGTACCATTGTGTGGTTTTATCAGCAACAAAATCCCTGAGATATTGTTCCAAGCATCTATTGATAACTTCTGACTGTCCATCCGTTTCTGGATGATAAACTGGACTCATCCTCATTCTGTGTCTTACAACTTAAAAAGTTATTCACAAAAGTTACTGATGAAAATATGACTTTTGTCATTCACAATGGATCTTTGTATGCCATATAATTTGCAAACCATATCCACGAAAATATTAGTTACTTTGTTGGCATTATAGTGACTACGTAAAAGGCCAAAATGAGCATACTTGGTAAACCTATCTACTACCACAAGGATGAATGTGCAACCATGAGAATGAGGTAGGTGGGTAATAAAATCCACACTAATATCTTCCCGAATTTGTTCTAGGATAGGTAGTGGTTGTAGTAGGCTAAGGTGAGGTTGTGTGACTCTTTGTTTGTTGACATGGCAAGCCTTGTTGTACTTATTTATGCACATCTTATCTCAACCGTTTCCAATAGAAATTTGTGGCTAATCTGATATAAGTCCTCTTACTTCCAAAATGAACTTCTGTACGTGTTGAGTGAAATTCTCTAAGTAATAAATCTTTGAGCTGGGAATAAGTGCAAACCATCTTTGACTGACTAATGTGGGAACTGTTGAGGTTTATTAACTACCTCAGCTATAAGAGTTGAAATCTCATCATCATTCTCTCTTTCCTTCTTTAATTGAGTCAAAAATTCAAAAATTGGTGTTGATAAAGCCATCGTAGTGGAATTTGCAACTACAAAAGCATAGATTCTGGAAAGGGTATCTGTAAAAAAAAAATTATTTGCTAAGCCTATATTAAATTTCATATGTATAGCCTAATAATTTTGTCAAGTAATTTTGTTGCTATCGGTTTTCATTAACTTGAGCAATAGTCCTTTCAAACTTTTCTGATCAGTATTGATGTAGAACTTACTGCTTAATAAGTACTACCTCCATTTGACTATTGCAGAAGTAATTGGAAATAATTATATGATATAAGTGGAAGCTTATTGTATTCTTGGACACATTTTCTTACTAAAGGATTCAATAGAATGCCTTATTGTAATAAGATAACTCTCATCCATGTGCTTGAAACATTTGTTTCCAGAGTGAAAAGTTCATTGAAATTTAGTAAAGCCAAAACTGGTGTTGCAGTCATTTTTGTTTTCAACTGTTCAAAAGCTTGTTAAGTTTTACAACTCCATGAAAATCCTTCGTTTCGTTCTTTAACAAATCAATAAGTAGAGAGGCCATGACAGCACAGCCCTTGATTAACCTTCTGTAATATCCATTGAGGCCTAAGAAGCTTTTCAATTGTTTTTGGGTTCCTGACATAGTCCAATTGACTATAAATTCCACTTTTGCTTGATCTAGTGCTACCCCTTGTCTAGAAACGACATGGCTTAGATATTCTATAGAGAGTTGAGAAAATGTGCATTTGCTCAATTTTGCAAACTAGTGATGTTGTTTTAGGCATTTCAGAACTGTTTTCAAATGGTTTACATGGTCTAACATATATTTATTGTATACTAATATATCATCAAAGAAGATGATTACAAATTTCCCCAAAAAAAGGCTTAAAAGGTTTGGTTCATGGTTGATTGAAAAGGGGATAGGGCATTGGTTAGGCAAAAAGGCATGACTAGAAATTCATAATGGCCATTGTGGGTTTTGAACACAATTTTATGGATATCACCAAGATGCATTCGTGTGTTTGACATGTCTCGAATCATTCAATTGGTATCAGAGCCTCTGTGTTTGAGGATTAATGATTAGAGATGTTGATTTGATCACGGATTGAAATTGAGATATTCAGAAGGAAAAGCTTCGAGTTATGGAAACTGAAGATAGAGGACCTACTCGTGGATAGGGATATGTGGACGGTGATAATCGATGAGATACTGAAGAGTACGACGTCCACAGTAGAGACGTCACCAGTGGTGGTTTCGCTCACATCTTCAGCAACCATCATGGAGTGGGAGAAGTTCTATCGGAATACACAAAGTCTGATTTAGTTGTGCTTGGGCGATTCTGTCCTGATAACCGTTTCTGGAGAAAAGACTGTAAAATATCTCTGGAAGAAGTTGGAAAGCCTTTATCAGAGTAAATCTCTGGTAAACAAACTGTTTCTACTGAGGAATTTATACAACCTTCGGATAACTGATGGCAATTCTTTCTCTATTCATCTAAATAAGTTCAACACTTTGATAGGTCAGTTATTATATATTAGTGTTAATGTAACGGATGACGATAAGGCTATTACGTTGCTCTGTTCACTACCTAATTCGTAGGATAACTTGATAGTTGCGATTGGTAATGGTACGACTGATCTGTCTTTCAAGAATGTCGTGGTAGCCTTATTGTCTGAGGAGATGAGGTGGTAGGGTACAGAGAACTCGTCAAATGAGGCCTTATCTATGAGAGGTATCATAAAATAAGATCAACTCTAATTGATTATCTTTCAACTGCATCTTCTGAAAGGCATCATAGAATAAGATGTTCGTCGAACTTTCGATAACCACCAAGATGTGTCTGACGTCGTAGTTGGCTAAAAGAAGGGAGACTACCATGGCATCATCGTGCGGAGTCTGTACTCTGTCCACATCATCGTCAGTGAAGGATATTGTCTGGTTTTTCTTTTTTTCCTTATAAGGCCCACTGAAAAAAGCTACGAACCTGGTGTATGTTTTACTGTTATGCCCGGAGTTGCATCCGACAGTTGGTCCGCTGTAGATCGTTTTGATAATTCTAGTGACTGTGAATTTTTAGCCTTCCTGGTTAGGTTCTCCTTGGTTCAGCCTTGGAATTTTTCATGGAGATTGACGCTCTTGGTTATGACTACATGGACGTCTGGGACTCCTCTTGGATCGATCAAGCTTTCCTCTTTGCCACGATCCAGTAAACTCTTTTAAGTACTCTCGATTGATAAGGGCCTCAATCTGTTGTTGCAGAGTTTGGCACTCCTCAGTATCGGGCCCATGGTTTCTATTGAGTCGGCACCACTTGCTCTGATCACCATTGAGGAGTTGTGGCTTTGGGGGCCATCAAGAGGATTACCATGTCCTGGAGCTGCATCAAGACATTGGTTCTAGATGCAATGAGAGGAGTAAAACTTTCAAAGTAGGTTGTGGCCTTATATTTGCCCTCGTGGTGGGCTTTTTTGGTCATCCCACCGCAAAGATCACTAGTTTTTTTCCTCTTCTTCTTCGTTTTCTCTTCCCTTTCTCTTCGAAAAGCTTGATCATCTTTTGCTAGCACGTACTTCTCTACTCAGGTCAAGACCTCGTTCATGTCTTTAGGTGGTCGCTTGGTGAGCTTGGAGTTGAAGATTCTGGATTTCAGTCCATTTTTGAATGCCAGAATCTGAACATTGGGATCGAGGTAAGGGATATCCTAAACAGTAGTGTTGAACCTTAAGATATAGGCTCAAAGCCTCTCCCCTCGATTTTGAATGATGTTGAACAGGCTTTTCGAAGTCTTCTTAGGTCCCTTATTGCTGAGGAAGTGGGATATAAAGTCGTAGCTGAGCTCTTTGAAGGTGCCAATGCTTTCTAACTTCAGCCGGGAATACCATATACAGGTAGCTTTTTCGAGCATCAGGGGAAACACTCGGTACATGACAAGATCAGAGTGTCGATGTAACATCATGGTGGTCTTGTAATGCTGTAGGTGGTCAAAGGTATCTGCCGAGCCGTTGTAGGGCTTGATTTATGGCATCTGGAAATTTGGGGGCAGCAGAGCTTAGAGAACTTCCTGTGTGAATGGTGGGTCCTAGACGCTAAGTTCATCTAGGACATTATCACTTCGGCATTTTAAGGATTCATTGATTTTCTCTTCCATTTCCTTGATTTGTTTATCTAGGTTGAGGTAGATTCTAGAGGAGGAGCCTCCTCTAGATCTACTGGAACGAAGTGGTGAAGGTTCGGCAGTGGAACGACTGTCGATGGGGAGCTCGTCACTTAGAGGGATAGCTTGCTTGGGAGCACGGTGAAGAGATAGAGGTGAGGGCTGTCAATCTTCTCTCCGGACTTTAGCGGCCAGGTTCATTACCAAGTGAATGAGCTCTAAGAATTGTGCTTCAATCATTGGAATAGCAGGATGTACCGAGATGGCTCCTCTAAGATTTTTAGGAGGATTCATCTACGTACGACGAGGATGTTGCGTTCCCGGAAGCGTTTGCGGGTCACAGCCAGAGGTTATGTGCTTAGACACAATAAGGATCCTTGAGCTAGACTGATGGTTGTAAGTATTGTTTTGTGTGGGTACGGCGTTGGTTCCGGCGACTCCCTTGCTAGTATTCTTAGTGGTGTTTCCAGGCAGCATGGCAATCAATGAGTTCTTTAGATTTCTTCGCTTTTACTGGTTAGCAAGAGATTGGGTTTTCCCATGGACAACGCCAATTTGTTGATGCCGAAAATCTGTTGTTGAACTAGAGGTTTTGGAATTCTGGGGTCTGCATAGAGAAAAAAGTGATGGACTAAAGAGTCACCGGAGGAAAAGGGATGGTGCCTCTAAGGACTTTTTGATGCCTTTGTCAGTGCAAGGTTTTAAGAAAATTGAAAGGGTTATGGTGTTGTTTTTTTGGCAATGAACTTGAACTTAGTTGAGATCTGCATACCTTGGACTTTTTATAGTGGTTTAGGGAGTAAGTCTATCACGTGCTCAGGATGGTGCGATCCCTGAGATCCTGCTTCTCTGGTGAAGGGTCTTGTTACGTGTTCAGGGATGGTGCAATCCCTGAAATCTTGCTTCCATTTTTGTATGTGAGAAGTCTGAATGGTTATGGCTTCGTCATCTGCTCTGCTACGTGCTTGTTATTGACATAGCCACGTGTCATCCGGTCATTGGAGGGAAAATTTATCCACATGTCACCAGGCCACTGAAGAGTGAATTATTTACTGCATCAAATGTCAATTCTAGGGCTAACAATGTCTCTATCCTTGTGAATTGGTCTCTATTTCGATATGTTTGGTTTAAACTTAATATCGATGACTATGCAGATGAGAATCTCGGTTCTCGTAGTGGAGGAGGTTTTATCAGAGATGATAAAGGCATTTACGATAAGGGGTTTATCCTAATATTGGTAAAGGGTCTATTGCTCTAGCTGAGCTTTGGGCCCTTTATCTCCCCGGTTACAAGGACTGACACCTATTTGCATCCCCATGTTGCTATTCTTCACGATTCTAGGTCCTTTCTTAAGGGGCTTGTTAGCTAACTCTTTTTTTTTTTATCTGTAAATGGTAATATATTAATCAATTATATACAAAATACACTGGGCATTCCTAGGAGATATAACTTGAGAGCATATACAAAATTACAAACTTTTAGTTACAAAATTAGTCTTAGCTCAGGAAAGCTGGCATAAACTATTCTATACACATATAATTTGATTTTCCTAGCTATACTTTTTGGATAAGCTGAGGTTCCTTCAAACTGTTTTGCATTCTTTGCCATCCATATGAGATACACAATGCTAGCAAGAGCTGCTCTTTTGGCTTTAACTAGAGGCCGATTCCCTTTTGCTTCTTTATAAATTCATTTGACTGCACTTCTTAAGGTATTCATGCCTCTTCTACACCCTAACCAGCCTTTGATGATAGCCCATATGATTTTGTTGATCCAACAAGAGAAGAAGAGGTGGTCAGTTGACTCATCGCATTCTCTATATAGTGGGTAGATATTGTCCACTCCAATAACTTGCAGCTTGTCATTAGTGAGTAGTTTACTTTTAATAGCCAGCCATAAGATAAATGAGTGTTTGGGGGTGCAACTGCTGTTCCAGACAATAGGTGCCCAGAGGGCTTTGCTACCTTTAGGCCTTATGTTGTTGTAGACATTCTTTATGCTAATTTGGTTCTGATCTTCCCACTCTAGCAACTTGGATTGTGCCTTCTGGATGGACTCTTCTGTTGATATCAAACCATTTTTAATTTCTAGAATCTTATTCTATAAGGTTGAATCTTCATGTTTAGGACTTGCATTCCAAATAGAACTCCCTTGAAGGTAATAATGGTGAACCCATCTAACCCACAATGAGTTCTTCTTACGATGGATGTTCCATAATGCTCTTGACAACAGAGCTGTGTTCTAACTTTTTAGATCAATTAGACCTAAGCCTCCTTCTAATTTGGGCTTACAGACTTCTTTCCAAGCCACTAGATCCTTTCTTGTATCAGAGTTTCTGCCACTCCATAAGAAGGATCTACATATTTTAGTAATTTTCTCCAAAATATTAGCTGGAATAGGAAATATTGCCAACCAAAAGAATTCAACTCCTTGGAGCACTGATTTTATCAACTCTAATCTTCCTGCATAAGATAGAGAGCTCCCAACCCAAGCATTTATATAAGAAGAAATTTTGCTTATAAGAGGGAGATAGTGAGCTGCATTCAATCTTGAAGATGCCAAAGGGACTCCCATATACCTAAAAGGAATACTTCCTTCTTCCATTCCAGTCAGTCTTCTGATTTCCTGAAGCTCTGATATAGGAACACCAGCTTGGAAAAAACTTGACTTTGACATACTAGCTTTAAGCCCTGAACAATCACTGAACCTCTTCACACAGTCCATGAGCTAACCAACTGACCAGGCTTCTCCTCTTTCAAAAAGAATGAGATCGTCAGCAAATGCAAGATGGGTGATTTTAAATTTGTCACACTTTGGGTGATACTTGAATCCATCCTCTTTTTTCAGTCTGACCAGTAGTCTAGAGAGGTACTCAAGGATTAGCACAAATAGAAATGGGGAAAGAGGATCCCCTTGCCTGAGCCCTCTCTTACCTTCAAAGAAACCATGCAAGCTCCTATTGATGGATAAAGAGAAAAAAGTAGTAGAAACACATTCCATTACCCAACCTCTAAACCTGACTGGGAACCCAAGGCTAACTAGCATACTGTTCAAGAACCCCCAATTGACTGTATCATATGCCTTCCTGAGATCAATCTTGATCATACATCTGGGTGAGATCCTCTTCTTACTATACTTTCTTAACAGCTCTTGGACTAGGTAAATATTTTATGTCATGCTTCTGGTCTTTATGAAAGTTGCCTGAGCTGGATTGACAATACTACCCAGGATAGGAGATAACCTAGAAGCAATAATCTTGGATATTATCATATACACCACATTACAACAAGCAATAGGCCTAAAGTCTTCCACTTTAGCAGCTTGTTTACTTTTAGGAATCATTGTAAGGGCAGTATGATTAATCTGTTTCAGGATTTGCCTATTCCTAAAAAATTCCTGCACAGCCCCCACCACTTCCTGCTTGATATTCCCCCAAGCTTTCTTGAAAAAACAAGAGGAGTATCCATCAGGGCCTGGAGACTTATCTTCCCCAATACTGAATAGGGCTATTTTAATCTCTTCTTCTGTGACTTCCTTAACCAAACTAGCAGCTTGGACATCTGATACTCTTAGACCTTCCTCTATGACTTCTGGATCAATAGAACTACAAGGACTGGATGTCCCCATGAGGTCTTCATAGAATTTGATGAATTCTTTAACTACTTCAGCCTCTGATGTAGTCTGGTTTCCTTCTATAGTTTCCACAGATGCAATATGGTTCCTACTAGACTTTCTCTTCATCATGGCATGGAAATAATTGGACCCTCTATCACTGTTCATCAGAAACCTACACTTAGCCTGCTGTGAAAAGAAACTTCTTTCTGCCTCAGCAAGCTTAAATGCTTTGAGCTTCAGGTCTGCAACCCTCACTTGAAGATCACAGTCTGTGTTATTCTCATGCATTTCCTCTCATTTAACAATTTGAGATGGCCTTTTAGAAGCTTCATATTTCTACAAATCTTAAACATTTTAGTCCCCTCCATATTACTGCTCCAATTAACCCTGATTGTCTCATCAAACTTTTAATGGTCAGCCCACATATTAAAGAATTTAAAGGGTCTTATCCCACCCTTTTCCTCTTTAAACATATTGACTAAACAAGGAGAGTGATCAGATAAACACCCAGCAGGAAGAAATCTAGCATGAGTCCTGAATCCCTTCTGAAACCAAACACTGTTCACCATAGCCCTGTCTAGTTTGCTCCATGTGTGGTTGTTGGTCCAAGTGAAAAGGCAACCAGAGTAGTTGATATCAGTCAGATCTGTTTCTCTACAGCACTCATTAGGATCCCTTAGTTCATAATCAGTGACAAGCAAACCATTTGTTTTTTCATCCGTAGCAAAAACATTGTTAAAGTCCCTTAACACTAGCCAAGGAGCATAATTCTCATAGCTAAACTTACAAAGATTATCCCATAGAGGTCTTCTAGTTACAATAGAATTGAAACCATATATAAAACTTACAACAAAACAATTAGAAGTAATTAAACATTGAACATTATAATGAATAAATTGAGGACAAGTTTCAATGATAGAGATTCTGACCTTTGAGGGATCCCAAATGACCATTATTCTGCCAGCTTCATGTGTCTGGAAGTTGTTGATTTGCTGCCACACTCTGAACTTATTCCTTATTATCCTATCCAGCTTCTCTTCATCCAATTTGGTCTCTAAAATACACATAATATCTATTCTATTTCTGTTTATGAGCTGAAGGACCCCATTGTGTTTCAGGGGTTTATGAAAACCCCTGATGTTCCAGCTAGAGATTCTCATTGAGCATTATGGGAGGCATTCCCCCACATCCCCACTTTTTGAACTTCTGACTGAGCTTTTAGGTTTCTTCTTCTTAACTGAAGTCTGAGTCCCCTCCACTATAAAGGTCTCTTTCTCTTTCAGGCTGCTAGGGAGAGTCCCCTTTTGATTCAGCTTAGAGCCTTCAACTCTAACCATGGCCTTAGTTTTCTGAACAGTAACATTCTCAATCCTGTCCCCCATTCCTGGAGTATTTCCTTCTGTCTGTGACCCCTTAGCCAACACTACTGCCTTTTTTGACATAGGCACTATTTGAGTTGGGGAGCTAGGTCTAGTTCTAGCATTATCATTTCATTATCCTCTACTTGTTTCCCTAATCCCTTTCTTGCTAGATCAGAGGAACTATCCTGTAGAGGTCTCCTCTCAGCTTCCTGGTTTTTGTCATGACTAGTATTCCTTCCTGTCTTCTCAGAGTCTTTCTATTCCAAGTCAAACTTTGAGCTATATCTGCAGGAACTAACTGAGTGCCCTATTACCTTGCATTTACTGCAAAACTTAGGCAAATTCTCATAAGCAACTTTCTGTTCAAATGATCTTCCACCAGGAAGATTGATGGGAATTGAAAACTTCATTTCTTTAGCAATGTCTATCTCCACTAGTAATCTAGCATAGGAAATCCTTTCTTTTTTGGAAGTAAGCTTGTCAGCATACAGGGGTTTTCCCAATTGAGACCCTATCTTGCTAAAAATGTTAGCATACCACAGTTCTAGAGGTAGATCTTTCAACTGAATCCATACAGGGATGGTACTAATCTCCTCATTATCAAATTGGAAAAACTTTGGCATTGATTTAAGAAGCAAAGGTCTACCATAGACTATATACGGTCCTTATTGCATAACTTTCATAACACTTTCAGCATTCTCAAATTTAAAGACAATCCATCCACTATCATGAAACTGAGTTTGAACTCTTACCTTCCATGAGTCTGTGATGAGTTTCAATGCTGCTTTCCCTGGAAATCTTCCTGCAAAGTACCCAACTAGGCAGTGAGGAAAATCTTCAAAAACTTCTTCTAATTCATCTTATGAGATATTGACTTCATTATGCCCGATCTCCATTTTTTAGAGCTGCATTTCATTGCTAGGTTTTCTGTTATCTGCAAAAAGACTCACCCAAGGAGCTCTTTTAGTCCCTCCATCAGGAGTTAGGTTACTGTTCACTAGAGGAGCTTTTCGAGCTGAGCTCCTTTGGAGATTTTGAGCTTCTTCAATCCTCTGACTTTCCTCACTATCTGACGCAGAAGCCTCATTGTTCAACCCCACTGAGAGAGATTCCTCCTTACCCAAAGTGCTCAATTGGGTCGTCGAGCTTGAGTCATTCTTCTTCTGCAATTTGTTACTGTTCACACCTGTAACCCTATGAACAGGACCAGGAAGGAGAACTCTTTCATCCTCACACTTCGAGAATTCAGAATCTGAGACAAAACCCTCATTAATCAAACCTTTTAAGCTTGGAATCCCAGTACCCAAGGTGGATAAGAGCTTCACAGAGTCTTTCAAAGTCCCTTTCGAACTCTGGCACTGTTCATTACTGTTCCTAATTGAATACAAGCTTCACTATCTGAGCAGAAACCTTCAATCTCCTTTCTCAAGGAGCTTGAATCCTCCTCACCCAATGTACAGGAAATGCTATCTGATTCTAAACCATCATCCATGGCTTCTTGTCTGCTTCCAGAAAGCTGCATTTCATTGCTGCTTTCCCTGGAAATCTTCTTGCAAAGTACCCAACTAGGCAGTGAGGAAAATCTTCAAAAACTTCTTCTAATTCATCTTCTGAGATATTGACTTCATTATGCCCAGTCTCCATTTTTGAGAGCTGCATTTCATTGTTAGGTTTTCTGTTATCTGCAAAGAGACTCACCCAAGGAGCTCTTTTAGTCCCTCCATCAGGAGTTAAGTTACTGTTCACTAGAGGAGCTCGTCGAGCTGAGCTCCTTTGGAGATTTTGAGCTTCTTCAATCCTCTGACTTTCCTCACTATCTGACGCAGAAGCCTCATTGTTCAACCCCACTGAGAGAGATTCCTCCTTACCCAAAGTGCTCAATTGGGTCCTTGAGCTTGAGTCCTTCTTCTTCTGCAATTTGTTACTGTTCACACCTGTAACCCTATGAACAGGACCAGGAAGGAGAACTCTTTCATCCTCACACTTCGAGAATTCAGAATCTGAAACAGAACCCTCATTAATCAAACCTTTGAAGCTTGGAATCCCAGTACCCAAGGTGGATAAGAGCTTCACAGAGTCTTTCAAAGTCCCTTTCGAACTCTGGCACTGTTCATTACTGTTCCTGATTGAATACAATCTTCACTATCTGAGCAGAAACCTTCAATTTCCTTTCTCAAGGAGCTTGAATCCTCCTCACCCAATGTACAGGAAATGCTATCTGATTCTAAACCATCATCCATGGCTTCTTGCCTGCTTCCAGAGGCTGTTTCCTTCTTGCGCCACTTTGGCACTATAGCACTTTTTTCCTTGAAGTGATTCTGGACATATTGCAGATCCTTGAGTTCTTGGGCTGTTACAGTAGACTTTCTACTTCGCTTTTTCTTTCCCATTGCAGAGATTGAAGAGGTTAGAAGATGGAGATGGAAGAGAGGGAGAGAAAAAAGGCTGGAGACATGGACAAGCTGCAATCGTAATTGCCGAGAGCTTTTCTCTCTCTTACTTGCCCAACTTGTTAGCTAACTCTTTTTTTATTGGGAAGCCAATCAAGTGGCGGGCTTGCTGGCTATGCATGGCAGAGATGGATCTAGCTCTTTTCTCTGTTTTGCTAATGCTCTAGCGTTTATGTTGCTTGTACTTGATATGGATTTTAGAGAAGTTGCTTCCTCTCGGACTATACCTTTTGTGGTTGTTTAATTAAAGTTTCGCTTTTTCACTATATATATATATATATATATATATATATATATATATATATATATATGGGGTGACAAGTGGTTGAGTATTGATGGGTATGGGTGGGGTCATAATGGATTGGCTATTTATTACTCGTTAACATATTTAAGGAAATTCCACATTTCCTTAAACTATTGATGGAAACTCCACATTTCTGGAATCAGGCAAGGAAAGTACAGTTGACTCTCCCAATACCTCTGATTTGGGTAGGATCAATTGCAATTTCAAAAGTCTATTATTTAAGGAAAATCCCAAATCCTTATCAAGCTGGAGAGCACATGATTATTCAAAAAAATCCTACTATATTTGAGGAAAACATTTACGTTTTAGCAAAAGCGTCTAGTTTACAGGCCAGGTCACATATGAAGAGTTTTTAGCTATTTAAGAAAGTAATTCTAAAAAAAAAAAGGCTATTGAAGAAAGTTGGTCGGTACACACTCTTTGTTTGGTAATGATTGAGATTTTTTAACTCATATTTTTTCTGTTATGCTTTTTGAGAAGTATATAATTGTAAAATAAAATATTCAATATTCTTTTTTGCTTATAGATTTAAAAATTTAAAATTTTGAGGTTCAGTGGAGATCACTTTATAATCAAAATTTATATATATTACAGATTTTACTTCACATTTTTTTTTACAGCAGATGAGTCACCCTTATAATATTAAACATTTTCATCCTCAACATATTAAGAAAAAAAATAAATGAAAAAAATGAAAAATTCTTACTTGCATTCGGTGTAGAACATCATTTTTGCATCGGGTGAAAACTTCACCGGTAATTGTTAGGTAACTTCATTGATAATATTCATATAATCACTATTCATATTATCAATGAAATTACCTAATAATTATCAAAAAAGTTTTCATCCTATATAAAAAAAATAGTGTTATGCACTTAGTGGAGATAAAAATTTCTTTTAAAAAAAAAGTTTAAATGGATTTGAACTTTGTTTTAGTTTGATATGTGTTGAAAGGGTGGGAGGGTTGGATAATTTTTTTTCCAACCCTAATATGACATTTTATTTATAAATATACCCTCCATTTTATCTCATGACTTGTTCATCTCCATTAAAAATTTCTAATTAACTTTCCCACATTTCTATCACCAATGATCTCTACAAGCTCTCTCAATGCAATCTCTTCTCTGTAACTTACCAACCCAAGATCTCTCTCACCTTGTCAAACTCAAAGACTGCCATACTGTCTCAATCTCTCAATATCCTCTTCACACCTCAGACTCTCAGCAATCATTAGAGATTTCTCACCTAGAAGAAGCTCCAAGAATTCCACCACCACAATATTTTCCTTCTGCAACAAACCCAAGTCACCACCAAAGACTTCAAAGCCAAGTAAGTCGTCTCTTAAAAACCCTTCTAGGATATATCTATTGAACTGCATCTTTCCATTAGCGGTAATTTGTACTTGACCAAATAATTAATATATATATATATATGATTAATCCCAATTTTATCTATTTTAATTTAAGTCATTCATGTAATTTTTATTCATATATTTTGATTGTGAAATTAATTACTAAAATATTTTATTGTTTTTATAGATTACCAACCTTTTGTGCATAAACTATTTTTTTTTCTTTCACTTTTGGGGTAATTGTGCATTGCATGGGGATTTGTTAGAGAGATATCTTAAGGGTAATTGAATTATTAAACATTAATGGTATCAATAGATATTCATATTGAGTCTTTTTGACGGGTGCCCTTAGGAAATTTGTTAAAAAATATTAAATAAGATAGTTTTATTTATTTAAAAGAAATATGACAGTTTTATTACAATTAATTCAAAGTTTAACTTGAATTTACAAATATACTAAAACAAAATTTACGATTTTTTATGGGTTCCACCCGAAAAAATTTCTAAAACTTTGAATTTCTCTCTTGATCTTTTACACTTTAAGACTTAAGTCGCATGTGCCATCATGAAATCGAAAAACACTTGTTTCTACCACGCAGAAGCTTTTATCTCTTTACAATGATAATTGTGTATAGTTTCTCTCTCTAGAAACTCACTGTCTTTCTAGAATGCATGCCCAGTCCATGCCCACTGTTCACACGTTTTTCACTTCTGCAATTAACCCTATGGCAGTTAATTGGTCACATTTCATAAAACAAATAATTTTGTGTCATAATTGAAAATTTAAATCTAAACGATATATCACAAAATTGTATGATGAATAAATATTAATGTGTTACACGTAACGTTAGTCCCATGTGTTTTACACTCACTATCACTTTGAATTTGGATCTTCTGTAATTTGGATCCTATTATCAAGTAACTTCGTGTAGATAATACGATATTAGGTCACATCATCTAAAATTCAAATCAATGATTAAAATTACATGACAACAAAATTTTGAACGCAAATATCCTTCTTTATTCCACGTAAATAGATTTTTTTTTTGGACAAAAAGCCTCTTTTTCTTTTTTCTTTATGTGAGTCACTGTTTATGAATAAACACCCGTGTGTTGCCCATTGGGGCATGCAGTGGATTCTGGTTGCGTTTCACCACTACGGTTGCACAATTCTCTTCCTCTTCCAAAGTCCTGCACGATGGTGTAAGCGGTTATTGACAGCACTCGTAGAAAAATAAAAGATCTAAAGTCGAGCCTCATCCAACCATACAAGCAGGGGTGCATTTTTTGACCAATTGATTGGTTTGATAAATATAAAAGGTCTACAAGAGAAGAAAAAAAAAATCCTAAATCAATAATTTTAATGAATACCAAATTATTTTTCTGTTTGTTGAAGAGAAAGCCGAATTTTTTGGTTTGTTTTGATCATTTAATTTTGAACTGCACTCACCACATATTATTCTAACATAAGACGGTCTTGATCCAAGCACTTTAATATTACTAAAAAAAACTTTTTTGGATTGTTATTGTTAGGATATTTTGTTTAAAAAAAGGGCGATGTTGTATAATATATTTTGTGATAAAATATATTTCTTTTATCTCAATTTATATGTTATAGTTGACTTTTTGTGTCAATTTTGACTTAAATTTTTTTGATTATGTTATTGATTTAAAATTATAAAAAATTAAATTTTTAATACTTGTGAACTTTATGAAACTCTATTTGTTAAATTTTAATTGTTTTATTAATTTAAAATTAAAAAAAATGAATTAGATAAATAATACAATGTGACATAAAAACTTGGATCGAGAGAATACAATTTTTTTGAAAATAAAATTTATATTTTTTGTGATAAATATCTTTGATGATAAAATTATTTTCAAAATTTGACTTGAATTTACAAATATACTGAAACAAAATTTACATAGCAAATTCGATTTTTTTATGGGTTTAACCTAAAAAAAACACTTCTTGTAATTTGAACTTCTCTCTTTATCTTCTACACTTTAGTCTCGTCTTAAGTCGTATGTGCTATCATAAAATTGGCAAGTACACTTGTTTCCACCACACAAAAATACTTATCTCTTTAAAATAATAATTGTGTATAGTTTCTCTCTCTGGAAACTCACTGTCTTCCTAGAATGCATGCCCAGTCCATGCCCACTGTTCCCACGTTTTTCAGAAAACAAATAACTTTACGTTATAGTTAAAAATTTAAATATTTACGATATATCATAAAATTGTATGATGAATAAATATTAATGTGTTATATGTAATGTTAGGCCCTCGTGTTTTACACTCACCATCACTTTGAATTTGGATCTTATGTAACTTAGATTGTCTGTAATTTCTAATTGATAATAAAATATTAGGTCACATATCTAAAATTCAAATCGACAATTAAAATTGCATCATAAAAAATTTTTGAACGCATATATCCCTCTTTATCCCATTTAAGTGAAATAGAATTTTTTTGGACAAAAACCCTTCTTTTTTTTCTCCTTTATGTGAGTCACTGTTCATGATCGAAATCAACACCCATGCACTGCCTATAGGGACATGCGGTGGATTCTGGCTATGTTTCACCACCACGGTTGCACAATTCTCTTCCTCTTTCAAAGTCTTGTTCAATGTTGTAAGCGGTTTTTGATAGCACTCGCCGAAAAATAAATGATCTAAAGTCGAGCCTCATCCAACCATACGAGTAGTGCGTGAGGGCGACATAGTGGTGAACCCGATTTTAAATTATAGATCTTGTCGAGTTGATTTCAAAGTTATCAGGGATGCATTTGTTTGACCAACTGATTGATTTGATAAATACAAAAGGTCTACAAGAGAAGAAAAAATAAAAAATTTAAATCAATAATTTTAATGAATTACAAAATTATCTTTCAAGAGAAAGCCGAATTTTTTAGTTTGCTTTGATCATTTAATTTTGAAATGCACTGACCACATATAATTCTAACATAAGACAATCTTGATCCAAGCACTTTAATATTGCTAAAAAAAAAACATTTTTTGGATTGTTATTGCTAGGATGTTTTGTTAAAAAAAATAGGTGATTTGTTGTATTCATATATATTTTGTGGTAAAATATATTTATTTTGTCTCAATTTATATGTTATAGTGGATTTTTTGAGTCAATTTTGATTCGAAATTTTTTTATTATGTTATTGATTTAAAATTATAAAAAATTAAATTTTAAATATTTGTGAACTTTATAAAATTATATTTGTAAAATTTTAATTGTTTTCTTAATTTAAAATTAAAAATTTAATTAAATAAATAATATAATGGGACATATAAATCGAGATAGAGAGAATATATTTTTTTTAAATAAAATTTATATTTTTGATGATAAAATTATTTTCAATCTTTTATTTATGTTATCAAATTTTTTTATTAGTTTTATTAAAACAAATAGACATCGATTTTGTTAATTGAACTGTTAAAAGAACTTTGGGGAAACGGGAGGTCGGCATTTGAGTTTTGACTCAGAAGACGGCGCAGAAATCAAGTCACACTCACAGTTGCAGAAGTTGACTTTTCAGCGGCAAGGAGAGCTTATTAAACCAGAAAATGATTTATCTTCGAGGAAAAGAAAAGGACAGAAAAAAAATATATTATTATATACATGCGCGTCATTCACACATGGAACAAAGGAACCTGTGTGAAAGGGGCTAGCCTGCTGTGGGGCCCTCTGCTAAATGCGTGTACCGATGGAAGTCTTTGCTTTCGACACGTGACAAGTGGTCATGTGAGATTTCTGTTCGATCGAATAAGGTCAGCACGTGGATCACGTTGCATTTCTGTTTGGACATTGGTATCGACTCTTATGCTGTAAATTCTCACTTCAGTTTCGGGCAGCTAATAATATTAGCTTGAATTTGTTTATGATCCGTTTGGAAACGTGATTTGACAAGAGACTTTAATGATCGTATTATCGTTAAATCAAATATTAATTTCTTGGAATGCAAGATTAAATATTTTTTTAATTGCAATTAAAATTTTTAATTGTATAATATAAATGATAGATATGTTTATTACTTAATAACTAGACTTTATATCAAGTTTCTATTAAGTAAGCTCTGTTGTTTTAGGTTGTATAGATTTGGCATTATATAGTCTAAACAATCATAAAATCAAAATTAAGCCGTTTAAATAAGGGTATCTTTATCAATAAAAAATTTAACACCCTATTCAGACTTATATATATATGGGTAAACTTTTTTCTAGCGGAAGTTTTACACCATATTTGTAACATACATATATTTATGATTTCATGTTCAGATTATCGTTCATCAAATATCGATAGTTGAGAATGCATGCTTAAATGTTCTTTTAATTATAATTGGATGTTCTAATAGTATAATATAGATGATAGATAACATTATAAATTACATATGTTTACTACTTAATTAGATTTTTTATATCGAGTTTCTATTAAGTAAGCTTTGTTATTTTGGGCTTTATATAGTCCAAATAATCATAGAATAAAAATTGTGCAATTTTAAATAGGAGTGTTTTTGTCTATCCAAAGTTTTACACATGTTGATGCCGAAAATCTGTTGTTGAGCTGGAGACCCGAAATCTTGAGGTCTGCACAGGAAGGGAGCAATGAATTAAAGAGTCACCGAAAGTAGAAGAGTGGCGCATCTGAAGACTCTCTGATGCCTTTATAAGTGCGAAATTTTTGAGAGAAAATAGATAGGAGTATGATAGCGGTAGTGATGGTGTTCGTAACGAGATTGAATTGTGCGTTGAGATATGCGTACAATGGACCTTTGATAGTGGTTCAGTGAGCAAGTTCGTCACGTGTTTAGGATGAAGCGATCCTTGAAATCCCGCTTTTCTTTCGAGGGGTCTTGTTACATGTTTAGGGACGACATAGTCCCTGAAATCTTACTTCCATTTTAGCGTGTGAGAAGTTTATGAGTGATTACGGCTTCGTCACTTGCTCTGCTACGTGTCCGTTATTGACACATTCACGTATTATCCTTTCATTAGAGGGAGAGTTATCCATATGTCACCAGGCTACTAGAGAGTAAATTATTTACTACATCAGAGGCCCCCCACTTCCTTAAGTATATTTATGTTCTTGAGGAAGTATAATGGAGCTTTGTGCTGTTGGTTGTGCGCTTCGGCTTGTGAAGCTTGAGACCGAGCATATGAGCAGCAGTCAAAATGCTCGGCATTGGAGATCTTTGACAGGGAGTGGGCCTGCATAATTTCTTGGGCTATCCTCATTTCTTTTGGGCTCGTAGAAAATTTTAGGGCTCCTTTTTCTTGTTTTAGGCCTATAGGGGGACCTCTGGGCAATTTATTTTGTGTTGAGCCTATAAAAGCCTTTGGGCTCATTTTAGAACATTCTATGGAGACATTCAATGCTGGAGCGTTAGGCCGTTCTAGAATATTCTGTGGAGGCATATAATGTTGGAGCGTGCGTTATCGTTTTGGGGAATGTAAATGCGACGTATATGTTTAATGGTATACCTAATGAAACAGTACCATCTTTCCTTGATTATGCCAAACATCATGTCTTTATAGCTGGAGATGGAGTTAATTTCTCTAGTTAATCGTGCCCGGGCTTCTATATAAGAGATGAGTTTCCTCTCATTTCTTCACTTCATTTCATTTGTATTCAAAGAGAAAATTTTGAGAGCCTTCGGAGTAAGCCAGAGTTTGAGAGCCTTCGAATAGTATACCTTCAGCCACATTGGGGAATGAAACAGTACCATCTTCCCTTGATTATGCCAAACATCGTGTCTTTACAGCTAGGGGTGGAGTTAATTTCCCTCGTTAATCACGCCCAGGCTTCTATATAACATATGAGTTTCCTCTAATTTCTTCACATCATTTCATTTGTATTCAAAGAGAAAATTTTGAGAGCCCTCGAAGTTTGCTTGGAGTTTAAAATCCTTTGGTTGTGTGGAGGAGGATCGAGGTGTGGAGCTTTCTCGTAGTTGGGTTTGAAGTGCTCGGAGTTGCTGTGATGATCTGTCTTTGGTGAGTTTTTCCTTTTCTACTCTTATAATGCCTTTAGTTGGTAGTTACCGCGATAGATCTAGCGATAATTGTAGTCATAATGGGGATAATGAGGCATTATCTAGGGAGCTGAATAAGGCCATGGGTTTGGACCAAGCCTCTAGTGAAGGTGAGGCCTCAAGAAATGATAGTGCCCAGAATGGACAATTGGCAGTAGTTCCCTATGAGGCTGGGGAAGAGGAAGAGGATTCTTCTCTTGAGAATGAGGAGGATAAATTTCTGGCCGAGCTGAGAGGGGATATGAGGGTGGAAGAAAGGGTACAATGGTCATTTGGGGTGAATTCTGTTCCAAATAAGCTGAAGGTAGGGGAGCTCGAGGTTACTAGGCGTATGTATCGGATTTTGAAAGAGTATACTCTGAGGAGTGCTAGTGTAGGGGAGAAAGTCTGTGATGTCCTCCGAGCCAAGTGCCTTCAAGATATGAGTTTACGAACAACACATGAGAGCTGGGCTCAGATTCCCTTTCTATCCTTTCTTCTGCTCGGTGTTGAAATACTTTGATATAGCACTATGTCAACTGGTGCCCAATTTAGTGCGTTTGATCATGGAATTCATCTATGTTTCCACGGATGTTAAAGGGCTAATGAACATAAAATTTTTTAAAGCTCACTTCCAAATCAGCAAGAACGACCAACACGGGTGGGTCCTAATTAGTTCTAGAACTAGGAAGGGGTTGTTGAAGAAGAAGCCCACATCCATGAAGCAGTAGAAGAAAACCTTCTTCTATGTTCAAAGCGAGAAGAGTTTCACGGTTCCACTGACTTGGAGTTTGGACAATGTTGGGAAGTGTAAGAAACCACACCTCCTGCACCATGAGCAAGAAACACTGAAATCTATGGTTGCTGCTCCCATTGACATCAGTGTCTTATATGACAATGAGGAGTTGGCGAAGCACAGCATCTGCCCTTGGTGTTTTGAGAGAACCTTGGAGAGTGGTATATACTTGAAACCTTTTTCATAATTTCTTTGCTTCTTGTCACTTATACTTGTGTTTTTTGCTGAGCAAAAATGAAAGCCAGGCCAAGGCCAAGGAACGAGCGAAGAAGATGGCCCTAGAGAAGAAAAATGTTGCTCAAGCTAGCAAGAAATCTGTACAGGCCAAAGGATCGAAGAAGTGGCCTTGGGCTCCTTCCCCTGTCCCTATTGACGTGGAGGCCTCGAGCCTTTCTGAGCCCTTTTTCAAGACTAAAGACATTTCATCTGCTCCTCCACCTGAGCATCCACGCCCTTTGTTCTCATCCTAAGGGGCCCCTTCGTAGGCTAAGGTCTTTACCCCCAACCGGGGCATAAAGACAGATGACTCGATATTCACCCATACCAGGGTCACTCGAGAGTACTTTGTTCTAGGTATCCTGCCCGCACTATGTGCTCGAGCTCAGGAGGAAGCCTATTGAGAGCCTTTGCTCTGTGGCTAAGGTTTTGGCCTCCCAGGTCGCTTCTGCCTTAGTTTTTTTTTGAATTATTTCTGTTTCACAATAGCTTAACATATTCCTTTGCTTTTTACCTCAATCGAGCGTTGTGAATAGGATGTTATCGCATTGTTGCCTGGACATGAGCGATAGGCTGACCAAGTGCTAGTGAAAGCTAAACACCAACTGTGGGCTTATCCAGCAGCTGTAAGGCTCTCTTGAAGAAGCTTGTCTGAGTAAAGAAAAAGCTGGCAGGGCTAGGGTTGAGGCTATAAAAGAGAGGGAGGCGATGCGAAGAGAGAGTGATGTTGCTGCCTAGGCCTCCTAGCAAAGCCTGAGAAGAGAGATGGAGGAGGCCATCAAGATGGTTGTGGAGGAAGCTATGGTGACTTCAATAACTCTTCTTCATTCCAAGAGGCTGTGGAGGAGAAGGGTGGGCTCCAGTACCTCATAGAAGCTAAGAAAAAGGCCGAGATGCTTTACCACTCGGTTAACTTCTCGGCCCTCGAGCTCATTGCCTCGGGGGAAGAAGATAATGCCTTGGCAGACGGGTCTAAAGCTGAGGAGGAGGTGCAAGCCGAGCCGAATGGTGCTGCAAGAGAGGTTGCGTCTGATGGGGAGGTCGACGTTGGAGGACTTAAGAGCTTTTTCTTCATTTTTCTCTCCTGCATTTTGAGGCCGGTAGTGCCTTATATTTACCATTATACTTCTTAATGAAATTCCATTTTTCACCTTGTCTCCCTTTGTAAACTTCCATTATTTCATTGTTCTTTCATTGATGAGAGAGGCTGAAAGGATGTAACTTGTAAAATAAGGTGTAGAGGAAAGAAAAGATTCTTTCATTGATAACCGAGGCATTCATAAGTTACACTATTGACATATACATAGCGTGGAACTAGGGGGAGTACACTATTGATGAAATTTGTAGAGGTTCTCTGCGTTCCAAGTGCGAGGGATGGGCTTGCAATTTAACTCCTCAAGGTCGAATGTGCCGGCTCAGCAAACTTTTTTGATGCGATACGGGCCTTCCTAGTTTGGGAAGAGCTTCCCTGTTTCCCGTAGATGAGACACTTCATTTTTTTGTAGAACGAGGTCATGTAGCTTAAAGCTTCTCTCTCAAACTCGAGAGTTGTAATACCTAGCCACTCTTTATTGATAAGTGATTAGCCAAATTTGAGCTTTGTCTATGGCTTCGTCTATAAGGTCGGCATTCATCCGTAGGGCTTCTTCATTATTGGCTTGCTTGAAACTCTATACTCGTAACGAGGGCACCTTGATCTTAAAGGAATGAATAATTTGAAGCCATATGCCATGAAGAAATAAGTTTCTCCCGTGGGGGTCCGAGCGGTGGTTCAATAAGCCCATAATATGTTTGGAAGATGGTTGATCCACTACTTGTCAGTTTTGTTTAATCTTTTCTTGATGCTCTACCGAAGTGTCCTGTTGGCCACCTCGGCTTGCCCATTAGCCTGCGGATACCCTACGGAAGAGAATCAATATTCGATGCGAATCTCTTCGCATAATACCTTGAACTGAGCACTGTCAAACTGTTTGCTATTATCCGTGACTAGTATATGGGGTATGCCGAACGAACACACTATGAACTTCCAGATAAAACCTAGAGCTTGATGATTTATTATACTAATGAGTGGTTCTGCTTCCATTCACTTGGTGAAGTAATTTATTGCTATGTTAATGTGTTTTCTCCGACTGCGCGCTCTAGTGAAAAAACTGAGGAGATTCATTACCCACATGGAGAAGGGAAGTGGGTTGGTGATCGAGGTAAAAAGGGGTCTGCAAGGCATAGATGAGTAATGATGACAGCTCCTGCATTTCTTTACCAATTTTGCGATGTCTCTCTAGTAAGCTTAACAAATTACTTTGAAGGCCAATGCTTGGCTTACCAGGTGATTCCCATATATCCCTTCGTGAACCTCCCAAAGAGCGTAATTGGCCTCAGTAGGCTCGAGACACTTCGCATAAGGTGTCGTGAGATCTTTTTTGTACAACTGTTCATCTATAACTGCATACCAGGAAGCGCAGGAGATAAGTTTCCTGGCTTCATTCTTCTGTTCGAGAAGCTGACCATCACGTAAATATCGAAAGATTGGGTTTGCCCACGCCTCTCCTTTAGTCACCGGCAGTACAGGTACTTCATCAATGCTCGGGGTGGTGAGAGTCTTAAGGTAGTCGGTTGTGGTTAGCTCGGTCTGCTGAGAGGAGGTGAGTCAGGCTAGAATGTTAGCCTTTGAATTCTCTGTCCGAGGAACCTAAGTTATCTGAAATATTCTAAACACAGTGGCAAGTTCTTTAGCCTTCTTAAGATACCAAGTGATCTTCTCATCTTAGGCTTCAAATTCACCGTTCATCTGATTTACCACTAGTTGTAAGTCGTTGTATATGTCTAAGGTTTCAACAGCCATCACTTTCGCCAGCTTTATTCCGACAAGTAATGTCTCATACTCTGCTTCATTATTGGAAGCTTTGAACCCAAATCTTCAAGCATATTCAATGGTGAGTCCGTCCGGAATGCAAAGGATAAGCCCTGCTCCACTTCCAAAACTTTTCGAGGAGCCATCTACATGAAGAGTCCACTGCAGAATTTGCTTGACTATCTCCGGTTCTGGTGCTTCGCTCGGATCTGCCTAGAGTGTTATCTCTATAAAGAAGTCTGCAAAGGCCTGAACCTTGATGGCTTTTTGAGGGTTGTACCAGATGTCGAACTTTCTAAGCTCTATGAACCACTTGTGTAATACCTGTAATCGTAAAGTAAGGGTAAATAATTAATTTAATAAATATGACATGAAATTTAAATAATATATTTACGTGAAGGATTTGGTATTGAATAAAATAATTCTTTTAAAAAAAAAGAGGACGCGTGGAGACATAATTACAAAGAAAATGAAAAAAAAAAATTGTGAACAGTAAAGGTAAAAGAAAAAGAAAAAGAAAAAGAAAATATTTTTGTTAAAAGAAAATAAAATCACCCTGCTGCCAATTTAGTTTGCATGTGAGCCACGTCTCATTATGTGTGGCAGCTGAGAAATGGCCGGGGAGGGGGGCAACTGTGAAGCAAATTTTTATATATATATATAAGTTTTGCTTTACTTTAGCAAATTTTTGGTTTTCTCCTTCCCACAATTCAAACTACTCTATTTCTCAAAACATTTGGGGACCCAAAGAAAGGTTAGAGGTTTACTGTGGAATTCCACAGAGAATCACGGGAAGCTATCAGAAAAACAGAAGGTAATAACGGAATGTTTATTTTTGAATTTTTAATGTTCATGACAAGTTTAGTGGATCTTGACAAGTTTTGATGGATGATTTGATGTGATTTTGGATAAAATTTAGTGGATATTGACAAGCTTTGATGGATGATTTGATGTGATTTGGGATGAGAGAAATTTAGTGAAATTTTTATATATAATTGGAGAAAAATCAGGATAGCCAATTTAAATATTTGAATTCATGTTTGTTTGTTTTTATGTTATTATTCATATGCATATTTCATATGCATATGCATTAAATAAAAGAAAAGAACCAGGAAGGCAGTCGGTCTAATTGAAAAACAGTGACAGTCAATATGTGTTGGAAATAAAAGGGAGATCGTGCTAGTCGGTATATGCTGAAAATAAATACCGTGGCTGCCAGGACAAGCTGTAAAGAAAAGAACTAGGAAGACAGTCGGTCTAAGATAATAAAAACATGTTGACATGTGGGAAGACGTTCCCTAATAATATTTCATGCATTGCATCTATTTTAATTATTACTTGCATTATTGAAATGCTGATGTAAGGTGTGTTATTGTGAATTTTATTTATAGATGGATGAGTTTCACACAGAAACATTTATGGTAATAAGAACTATCTAAATAGTAGATTTTATTATGTGAACCTCATTACGAGGAAATTTTGAAATAATTGATGGTTTTAAGATGAACCAATAAATAAGAAAAAGATGTTGATAGAGAATGAATCTTTTGACATGTGTAGTGATAGTAGAATGCTAGTATCAAGTTATGAGAGATATAAATGATTTGAAAGACCATTTATACAACTGAATACTTTTAGTAAATTAATTCACTGAGTTTGTGAAGCTCACCCCTCGTTGTACAATGATTTCAGGTAGCAAACAGGACAAATAGTCTGGTGGGTTAAGAGTCAGACGAAATCATTCTCTGTAAGCCACGTACGTGTCAACATCCTCAGATTAATGAGAAAAGAAAATAAAAATTTATTTGTAAATATTCATGTATTTTACGTTGTATATTATGTTAAGTTAATGTCAGATTGATGTATCTCCCCTGTTGAGGGTTGATGTAAAAAAAAAATTGTTAATATTATTTTACTGTTATATATATGTGTCGTGCTGGGATTTTCAAAATGTGATGACATCATCTCAGGGGTGGCCAACTCGGGATGGGTCGTTACAATTTTGGTATCAGAGCATTAGGTTTTATGATTCTGTAGACTGCACAGAAAGTAAGAAAGTGGAAGATTAAAATAAATTATATTTTAAATAGTCTGAGGATGACACATGGATGAGCTAGAGCTAGAGTTAAAGTTGTTGATTTGAGAGGGTGTGTTAAGCCCCCAATATTTTTGGCAAGTTGGTGTTGAGTTTGAATCTGTGGTTCCTAGAAGGGAACGTGTTGACGGTATAATTGATATTAGTAAAGGTATGAGAGAATCTGAAGTTGAAGGAGATAAGTTAAGATAAGCTGTTACATATACTCTTGAGAAAAATGAATGTAACAAATGATAGAGTTGACAGCCTATAGCATAGACGTTTAAAAGGGGGGGAAATTGAGTTTATGCATAAGATGCAGGGAGATTGTTATGCTGAATGCCTTGTTGTTTAAAGGATCTATGAATCATTTTAAGCCTGAGTTTTGGGAGAAACATGTAGAGATATTATTTGGTATCTTTACTAGTAACTGATAGGCAGATGGTTGCCTTTGCTTCGTTTAAATTGGAGGGAAAAGTTTTGGAATGGTGTGAGGACACTCTTCCTGGAATAGGCTTAAGGAGGTTTTCCTCGATAAATACTCTCCTTTAACCTTTAGAGCCCAACAAGATAGAAATTTTATTTGAGGCAAATATATTGACTATGACTTAGTATGATAGCAGATTTGTGGTCTTATTAATGGTTGTACCAGAAATGGTAGACTTAGAGGAGAAAAAGTGTAAGAGGTTCATAGATGAACTATGTTTTAAGATTTGATCAAAACTATCTTACATAAGACATATGAATTATGTTAGATTGGTGGATACAACACTTTATAATGAGAAGGATGTGATGAAAATTAGAGGTAGGAGGAATCGACAGAAGAGGTCTAGATTTGAGGAACCCAAAGGTAGTACCAGTATGAGCGTGCAGGGTGGGAGACCATGCAGAGGAAGTATTCATTGTCACAGGAAACTGAAATACAGAATCAAAGGCAAGCAGGATCTATTGCTTCTATAGCTCAAAATACTATTGGTGGGACCCTTAAATTTAGGAGACAGATTATGGAAACTGCGAGTTATGGCAGATGAAGTAAGTATGCCACCAAGGGGAAGTGGTAATATGACATATGATTGAAAGACAGAAGTTTATCATAGATATATTCAGATAAGATATTTATCTCAGAATTGTCAAAATTGGAAGTGCTTTATGGGTAGAAAAGGTAGACATATCAATATTGGTTGATCTTGGTGCAACCCATTCTTTTGCATCCAGTATTCATATGAAGTCTATTGAAGTATGTATTAATCCTTTGATGCAAAATATTTTTATTGAAGTTCCCACTAGAGATAGAGTGATAATTATAAATGTTTACAAGGGTTGTATAATTCGTATCAGTGATAGAGAATCTGAAGTTGATTTATTATCTTTGAATATAATATAATTTCATTTAATTTTAAGAATGAATTGGTTGTCAATGTATTACGATTGGGTTGATTGTTCCAGAAAGAAAGTGGTGTTCAAGATATGGATAAGAGGAGTGTAACTTTCAAAGAGAACATAAAATACTCTCTAACTATCTTATTTTACTCTGACTACTAGGAGATGGTTGAAGAAGGGTTATAATAAGTATATGGCATACATAATGAATTATAAAAAGGAAAATAGTAGTTAGAATAAATCTTAGAGGTGAAAGATTATTCTAATGTAATTTTTGATAAGCTGTCTAGGTTGCCTCCAAGTAGGGAGATTAAATTCTCTATTAATGTGATACCAGTATCATCAAATATATTTAATAGCACCCTATAGAATGACACCAGCTGAATTGAGAGAGTTGAACGTACCATTTTAAGAATTTTCGAAGAAACAATTTATCAGACCTAATGTATTTGGGGAGCCCCTGTACTGTTTGTGAAAAAGAAAGATGAAATGATGAGATTGTATATAGACTACAGATGGTTAAATAAGAACAAATACCTTTTTCCCAAGAAAAATAAATTGTTTGAGCAGTGCAAGGAATAAGAGTGTTTTCTAAGATAAACTTGAGATCAGGTTATCACCAATTAAGGATAGAGAAGAGAGATGTGCCTAATACTGTTTTTAGGACACGTTATGGTCATAAGTTTCTTGTGAAGTCATCTGGATTAACTAATGTTCTAGAAACATTCATGGACTTGATAAATAAAATGTCTGAATCATTTCTTGATAATCTTATGGTCATGTTCTTCGATAACATCTTGGTGTATTCTAAGAAGAAAGAGCAACATGTGAAACATTAGACAGTGTGTTGGAGATTCTAATGAGAGAGAAACTATGTGCAAAGTTCTCTAAGTTTCTCTAAGTGTGAGTGTTGGCTGAATGAAATAACTTTCTTGGAACATGTAATATTGGGAAATGACGTAATAATTGATCCACAAAAGGTAGAGGCAATGTTAAGTTGGGAGAAACCAACTAATGTGATTAAGATTAGAATCTTCTTGGGGTTGGCTGGTTATTATAGAAGACTCTTTCAGAATTTTTCTATTATTATAATACTATTAAATAGACTGACCAGGAAAGAGGTGAGATTTGTATGGTGAGTGAAGTGTGAGAAAAATTTTCAATTACTAAAGGAGAAATTGACTACAGCTCTAGTATTGGTGTTTCTTTCTGGTGATGAAAGATTTGTGGTGTATAGTGATAAGTCATATCAATTATTGGGATATTTGTAACATAGGAAAGCTGTGGCCCGTGCTTATAGGCAATTGAAGATTCATGATAAAAATTTCCCTACTCATGACTTAGAGTTGGTTGCTATAGTGTTTACTTTAAAGATTGGAGACATCATCTGTATGGAGCCACCCGTTAGATATTCATAAGTTATAAGAGTTTGGCATACTTACCTGCCCAGAGAGAGTTGAATTTGAGGTAAAGATGGTGGATGAAGTTGATTGGTAGCTGTGATTTTATAATTCACTATAATCTAGAAAATGCGAAGGTGATAGCTTATGCATTGAGTAGAAAGTCTATAAGAAGGTTAACTGTTATTGGGAGTCCTGATATGAAACTGATGATAGATTTAAAAGAGATAAGAATGAAGTTGAATATCAATAATAGAGGATCATGGTTAATGAATATGGTTGTACAGTAATTCATAATAAAATGCTTTAGAGATGCAAGGTAGAGAAGAAGAGATAGAAAAGATTAAGCATTGAGTGCTTACTAGAAAGCAATATAAGTTCAAAAATTTGAAATGAGGGTATTTTGGTATTGGAACATGAAAATTGTGTTCCCAATAATGTGAAGTTGAGAAAGGAGATAATGAGAGAGGCAGATGATGATGTAGATTAGATGCACCTAAGTAACATATAGATATATAGAGGATTGAGACATAATTTATGGTGGTCAGGATTGAAGAATGATGTAGATGAGATTATGAGGTTGTATGGAGCACCATTAAACATAGTGTCAAATAGAGATGCTAGATTTGCATCTTGGTGTTATAGAGGCTTTCAAAAAACCACGGGTACACAGTTGTAATTTAATATAATTTTTCATGCTTAGACAGAAAGGATTTTTTAGAGTATTAGAATATATGTTAAGAGCAAATGTGAGGAGTTTCTCAGTAAGTTGGGATGCTTACATGCCATCGATTGAAGTTGTTTATAACAATTAGTATAGTATTGGGGTGGCACCGATTGAGACATTGTATGGTAGGAGGTGTAGAACTCTAGTATGTCGGAAAGAAATGGGAGAAAAATATAGATGATCCATCATAGATTGAGTTAACAACTGAGAGGATCAAATTGGTTGGAGAGAACCATAAAGCAGCATAGGGTAGACCAAATTGCTATGCTAATACTAAGAGAAGACCTCTTGAAATTCAAGTAAGTGATTGGGTGTAATTAAAATTATCTCCATGAAAAGGTGTGTTGAGGATCAAAAAGAAATAAAAATTGAGTCTAAGGTAAGTGAGACCCTATAAGGTTGTTGAGAAACTTGGGCTAGTTGTGAATAGCCTGAATTTGCCTCAAGAGTTGAAGTAGTGGCATAACGTATTTCATGTTTCACTTTTAAGAAAGTGTTTACATGATAAATATTAAAATATTTCTAGAAAAGCTATAGAAATTCAGAAAGATTTGGCTTATATATAAGAACCAGTGAGAATTTTAGACAAAAAGAAAAAATCTTGTATAATAAAATAATTGCATTAATTTAAGTTCTATGGCGGAATAAGGATGTTGAAGAGATTATGTGAAAACGTGAATCAATTATGAAGAAATGTTATTCACATTTATTTTTGGAGTAAAGTAAGGAAATTTCGGGGACGAAATTTTTATAAAGTGGGTAGAATTGTAATACCCGTAATCGTAAAGTAAGGGTAAAGAAGTAATTTAATAAATATAACATGAAATTTAAATAATATATTTACGCGAAGGGTTTAGTATTGAATAAAATAATTTTTTTTAAAAAAAAAGAGAGGATACATGGAGACATAATTACAAAGAAAATGGAAAAAAAAAATATGAACAGTAAAGGTAAAGGAAAAAGAAAAAAAAAGATTTTTGTAAAAGGAAAAAAAAAATCACCCTACTGCCAATTTAGTTTGCATGTGAACCACGTCTCACTATGCATGACAGCTGAGAAATTGGGGGGGGGGGCAACCGTGAAGCAATTATTAGTGTGTGTGTGTATATATATATATAAAAGTTTTGCTTTACTTTAGCAAATCTTTGGTTTTTTTCTTCTCACAATTCAAACTACTCTGTTTCTCAAAACATTTGGGGACCTAAAGAAAGGTTGAAAAGGAAAAATTTTGACGGGGTTTACTGCAGAATTCCATAGAGAATCACGGAAAGCTATCAGAAAAACATAAGGTAATAATGAAATGTTTATTTTTGAATTTTTAACGTTCATGAAATTTCCCCAAATTCAAAGTGATAATTTTCAAAGGGTGTGATTTATAACGAATTGAAGAATAAATTAGAAATTTAATGCAAATATTATGTCAGATGTTAACGATCAGCAACCGGGGGAAATTTCTGAGAGGAACAGGAAAGATAAGGAGGTGATCCACGGGTAGCTTTAAGTACTATGTGGTGTGTTGGATTTACTTTAAGTAATCTAAATAAAAAATAAAATTAATGTCTAGTGATAATATTAAAATAAATTATTAGCTTATGCTTTGGTGGTAGATAAAAATTTGGTAGATAGGTATGATATGAATTTTTGGACATGTAGAAAATTATTAGGCGAGAAATAATAAGTTGATTTAATAATAAAAGCGATAGGTGAAATTCTTGATGAGCTATGGTTGATGTTTTGATACGAATTATGAGGAGATGAAATTTAGTGGATCTTGACAAGCTTTGATGGATGATTTGATGTGATTTGGGATGAAATTTAGTAGATCTTAACAAGCTTTGATGGATGATTTGATGTGACTTGGGATGAGAGGAATTTAGTAGAATTTTTATATATAATTTGAGAAAAATCGGGATAGCCAATTTGAATTCATGTTTGTTTGTTTTTATGTTATTGTTCAATTGCATATTTCATATGCATATGCATTAAATAAAAAAAAAGAACCGAGAAGGTAGCCTGTCTAATTGAAAAACTGTGACAGCCAATATATGTTGGAAATAAAAGGGACACCGTGCCAGACGGTATATGCTGGAAATAAATATCGTTGCAGCCAGGACAAGCTTTAAAGAAAAAAACGGGGAAGGCAGCCGATTTAAGATAATAAAAACATGTCGACATGTGGGAAGGCGTTCCCTAATAATAATTCATGGATTGCATCGGTTTTAATTATTGCTTGCATTATTGAAATGCTGATATGAGGTACGTTATTGTGAATTTTATTCATAGATGGATGAGTCTAACAGAGAGACAGTTATGATGATAAGAACCATCTAGATGGTAGATTTTATGATGTGAACCTCATTACTAAGAAATTTTGAGATAATTGATGATTTTAAGGTGAACCAATAAATAAGAAGAATAGATTTATAGAGAATGAATCTTTTGACATGTGTAGTGATAGTAGAATGCTAGCATCAAGTTGTAAGAGATATAAATGATTAATTATTGAAAGACCATTTATACAACTGAATACTTTTAGTAAATTTAATTCATTGAGCTTGTGAAGCTTATCCCTCATTGTACAATGATTTCAGGTAGCAGAGATGACAAATAGTCTGATGAGTTGAGAGTCAAACGAAATCATTTTCTGTAAGCCACGTACGTGTCAACATCCTCAGACTAATGAGAAAAGAAAAGAAAAATCTATTTGTAAATATTCATGCATTTTACATTGTATATTATGTTAAGTTAATGTCAGATTGATGTATCTCCCCTATTGAGGGTTGATGATTAATGTAAAAGAATATTTATTAGTATTATTTTACTGTTGCATATTTGTGTAATGCTGGGATTTTCAAAATGTGATGACACTGTCTCAAGGGAAGCCACCCCGGGATAGGTCGTTACAACTTGACCATACTCTTTCAGCTCCTCAAAGGCTTTCTGACAGTCTTTAGTCCAGATAAAGTCTCTTGCCTTCCTAATGGCTCTGAAAAAGGGGAGACACCTCTTCGCAAATTTTGACATGAAAGACTGAGTGCTGCTACGCGTCCTATCAGCCTTTGCACTTCCTTTATTGTATGAGGGCGGGTCATACTGAGGATAGCCTAAATTTCTCTGGGTTAGCTTCTATTCCTCTTTGGATGACCATAAAACCGAGAAACTTCTCTCCCGTGACCACGAACGTGCACTTCATAGGGTTTAGCTTCATCTAGTGATTTCAAAGTACATCGAATACCTCTTTTAGGTCGAAGTTGTGATCTTCGGTTCTGACGCTCTTGACTAACATTTCATCCACATAAACTTTCATATTTCTTCCAATCTGCTCTCGAAAGATCTTATTCACCAATCTCTGATAGGTTACCTCAGTGTTTTTAAGCCCAAACGACATGACTTTGTAATAGTACAACCCTTGGTCAGTGACAAAGGATGTTTTCTCCTGGTCAGGCTCGTGCATAAGGATTTAGTTGTAGCTAGAATAGGCGTCCATAAAAGTCAAAAGTTCATGTCCTGAGACGGTGTCAACTAGCTGATCAATCCATGGTAGGGGAAAACTGTCTTTTGGATAGACTTTGTTCAGATCTGTGAAGTCAATGCAGATTCTCCACTTTTCATTGGGTTTTTTTTACCATTACCACATTGGACACCAGTCAGGATAATTCGTTTTGCGAATGAAGTTAGCCGCGAGAAGTTTATCAACTTCGATCTTGATGACAGCTTGCCTCTCGAAGGCAAATGATGTTTTCTTCTAAGTAATTGGCTTATATTTTGGGTCCACGTTTAGTCTGTGCACTATGACCTCAGGGCTAATCCCGAGCATATATGAGGTTGACCACGCAAACAAGTCTTGATTCCTCCAGAGAAGAGATAGTAACGATTATTTGAGATTCTCGGGAAGACCAGAGTCAATTTGAACTGTTTTGAAGAATTCTTCGCCAAGTGGAACAACGGTCAGTTCTTTCATGGGCTGACCACATGTGGTTTTGACCTCATCTCTAAAGTCTTCTATCTCGAGGTGCAAAGCCTCGGTTCTCTTTTCTTCAATTGTTGAATTTAGATAACAGGACCAGAAGACTTGTTGGTCCCTTTTGACTTCACCTACTCCGTTGTCAATGAGGAACTTTATTTTCAAATGGTAGGTAGAGACAGCTGCCTTCAATTCATTGATAGTAGGCCTGCCAAGAATCACATTGTAAGACAACGGTTACTTGACCACCAGAAAAGTAGTATGTACAGTAGTAGTCCGTGGAGCCATCCCTGTAGTAACTGAGAGAACTATGCTACCTTCTACAAACATCAAAGCCCTTGAAAAACCATATAGTAGGGTGAAGATCGGATTTAACGCACTATCTTTTAACTGCATCTTCTGAAAAGCATCATAGAACAAGATGTCGACCGAACTTCCGTTATCCACCAAGATGCGTCTGACGTCATGGTTGGCTATAAGGAAGGAAAATACCACAACACCATTGTGCGAGGTTTGCACTCTCTCCAGATCATCGTTCGTGAATGAGATTGTCTAGTTTGTCTTTCTTCGCTTATGAGGCCCGCTGATGGACTTGGCTTACGTTTTCCGATTCTACCCTGTGTTGCCTCCAGCGATTGGTCGACCACAGATTGTTTTGATAATTCTAATGACTATGACTTGGCCCCCTGGTCAAGTTCTTCTCGATTCCACTTTGGACTCTTCTAAGGAGCTCGACGCTCTCGGTTTTGACAAGAGGGATGTCTGGGACTCCTCTTAAATCAATTAAGCATTCCTTATTGTCGTGATCCGATAAACTCCTATTAGTACCCTTGGTTGATAAAGGCCTCGATCCGTTGCTTCAAAGCATGACACTCCTCAGTATTGTGCCCATGATTTCTATGGAATTGACACTATTTTCTCTGATTTCTGTTGAGGTGCTGCGGCTTCGGGGACCACCGAAGGATTACTC